>OX940791.1:35100307-36382163 GCA_954870985.1 Trifolium fragiferum
TTGGGGTACTTTCTGCTACCAAGTAATGCCTTTCGGGTTGACAAACGCAGGTGCTACTTACCAAAGGGGCATGACCACTCTGTTCCATGATATGATGCAGAAAGAGGTTGAAGTATATGTGGATGACATGATCGTCAAGTCAAGCACTGAAGAAGAACATGTGGAATATTTGTTGAAGATGTTTCAAAGGTTGAGGAAGTACCAACTCCGGCTGAATCCTAATAAATGTACTTTTGGTGTTAGGTCTGGGAAGCTCTTGGGTTTCATTGTCAGTCAGAAAGGTATTGAGGTTGATCCTGATAAAGATCGAGCAATTAGAGAAATGCCAGCTCCCCAAACAGAGAAGCAAGTTAGAGGTTTCCTTGGTCGATTGAATTACATTTCTAGATTCATTTCCCATATGACTGCCACATGTGGGCCAATTTTCAAACTGCTCCGCAAGGACCAAGAGATTGTTTGGACAGAGGACATTCAGAGAGCCTTTGACAGTATCAAGAAGTATCTAATGGAACCACCAATTCTTATCCCTCCAGTTGAGGGGAGGCCACTTATTATGTATTTGACTGTGTTAGAAGATTCCATGGGTTGTGTGCTGGGGCAACAGGATGATACCGGTAGAAAGGAACATGCAATTTATTATCTGAGCAAGAAGTTTACCGATTATGAGTCTAGATATTCCATGCTTGAGAAGACCTGTTGTGCTCTAGCTTGGGCTGCCAAGCGTTTGCGTCATTACCTGGTTAATCACACTACTTGGTTGATATGCAAAATGGATCCAATTAAGTACATTTTTGAGAAGGCTGCTCTGACTGGGAGGATTGCTCGTTGGCAGATGTTATTGTCTGAATATGATATTGAATACCGTGCTCAGAAAGCAATCAAGGGCAGCGTCTTGGCTGACCATTTGGCTCACCAACCAATTGAGGATTACCAGCCAATCAAGTTTGATTTTCCAGATGAAGAGATTATGTATTTGAAGATGAAAGATTGTGATGAACCACTGTTCGGGGAAGGTTCAGATCCTGAATCCAAGTGGGGAATGATATTTGATGGGGCTGTGAATGTCTATGGTAGTGGAATTGGGGCATTTATTGTTACTCCTAAGGGTTCTCATATTCCTTTCACCGCCATATTACAGTTTGATTGCACCAACAACATTGCCGAATATGAAGCTTGTATCATGGGTATTGAAGAAGCAATTGATTTGAGGATAAAAAATATTGATATCTATGGGGACTCAACTCTTGTAATTAATCAGATCAAAGGAGAATGGGAGACACGCCACACTGGCCTGATCCCTTATAGAGATTATGCAAGGAGACTGTTGACCTTCTTCAACAAGGTGGAGTTGCATCATATTCCTCGCGATGAGAATCAAATGGCAGATGCTTTAGCTACTTTATCATCAATGTACCAAGTTAATTACCAGAATGAAGTACCAATCATCAGTATTCGTTGTCTCGAAAGACCGGCATATGTGTTTGCAGCAGAAGAAGCAGTTGATGACAAGCCATGGTTTCATGATATTAAGGTGTTCCTTCAGAATCAAGGGTATCCCCCAGGGGCATCTAGCAAAGACAAGAAGATCCTGAGGAGGTTATCCAGTAGTTTCTTTCTGAATGAGGATGTGTTGTATAAGAGAAAGTTTGATATGGTTTTACTTCGGTGTGTGGATAAGAAGGAGGTTGATTCTTTGATGCATGAAATACATGAAGGGTCATTTGGGACTCATCCTAATGGGCACACAATGGCTAAGAAAATATTGAGAGCAGGATATTACTGGTTGACGATGGAGTCTGATTGCCATAAGCATGCCCGAAAGTGTCATAAGTGTCAGATCTACGCGGATAAAATCCATATGCCACCAACTTCTCTGAATGTTATTTCTTCTCCTTGGCCCTTTTCTATGTGGGGCATTGATATGATTGGTCGAATTGAACCAAAAGCTTCCAACGGGCATCGTTTTATTCTAGTGGCTATTGATTACTTCACCAAATGGGTCGAAGCGGCATCTTATGCCAATGTTACTAAGCAAGTAGTGGTTCGTTTCATCAAGAATAACATCATTTGTCGCTATGGTGTTCCTAGTAAGATCATCACTGATAATGGGTCGAATTTGAACAACAAGATGATGAAAGATTTGTGTGAGGAGTTCAAGATTGAGCATCACAATTCTTCTCCTTACCGGCCTCAAATGAATGGTGCAGTTGAAGCTGCAAATAAGAACATTAAGAAGATTGTGCAGAAAATGGTGGTTACTTATAAGGACTGGCATAAAACGTTACCTTTTGCTTTACATGGATATCGTACTTCAGTGCGTACTTCAACAGGGGCAACCCCTTTCTCCTTGGTATATGGTATGGAAGCAGTGCTACCGGTAGAAGTTGAGATTCCATCAATGAGAGTCTTGATGGAAGCCAAACTAACTGAGGCTGAATGGTGCCGAAACAGATATGAACAGCTGAATTTGATCGAAGAAAAACGTATGGCGGCTTTGTGTCATGGTCAGTTGTACCAAAGAAGAATGAAGCAAACTTTTGACAAGAAAGTTCGACCCCGAGAGTTCCATGAAGGTGATCTTGTGCTTAAAAAGATCCTGTCCTTTCAACCTGATGCCAGGGGCAAGTGGACGCCCAATTATGAAGGACCGTATGTTGTCAAAAGAGCTTTCTCAGGTGGTGCTATGACCCTCGCAACTATGGATGGTGATGAACTCCCTCGTCCTGTGAATGCTGATGTAGTCAAGAAATACTTTGTCTACAAAAAAAAAAATAGCTCGCTAAGTTGAAAACCCGAAAGGGCTGCTTAGGCAAAAATGAGCGTCTCGGTGGGCTGAAAACCTGAAAGGGCAGTCCAGGCAAAAATTAGAGACAAAAACAGAAAAAAAATTATCCTGATAGGTCGAAAACCCTAAAGGGCAGCCTATGCAAAAATTAAGGAAATAAGACAAGTAACTGCATTGGACCAGGCGTCACTTATCTTGGGGCACTTCAGTTGACGAAGACTTTATTTCACATCTTGTAGGTTTGGAATTCAAAATGGATGAGGAAAATAGTAATCATTGTACTTGATGTATCTTTCCCATGTAATTACCATTTTCTAAATTTTATAATGATCTATGGGATTGTGCTTTCCGCCAGTTTCCATTCTCTTACTCAAACTTGAGCCTGTGCTTTTATTTGAACTTCTCATTTTATTCATAATTTTGATTTATTATCTTTATTCAACTTTAAGATACTTGAAGCAAGAAACTCAAAAATAATGACAAACCTTTTAAATTGTGTCTTTTCCTTTGAAAATATAAAATGACAAACATATCTCTTAAACTCATGAGTCACATAAGCATGCTATAACAGTACCCCGGATGAGGACATATTTCAAGAAGTGGATACAGCCATTGCTAAAAAGAAAGAAAAGAAGAAAAAAGGAAGAGGAAAGTAAAAAAGCAACAGCTGTTAGTGAATGTTTTAGTTCGGAATGTGAAATGGCGACTTCTACCAAACTCTTCATTCTTAAGATTTACTCCAAGATTTAATTGAAGAATGATGTATCATCCTTGGTTGACCTTGCAGATCCTAATTCCATATATGGATAACGTCCTGAGCAGAAATTTGACAGAACAGGGCATGGATACGCCAGTCTAGTCATTTCCACTATTCCTTTGTCTATCACAAGTCTTGTCAATCTTGCCCCACAGATAAAAGTGTAAACATACATTTACATCCATACATTCATGCATACATGTGTGCTCATATTTACATCCATCATCAAAAGCACTTTAAGTAGCAAGTGCTACGAATAAATATTCAATTCCCCAGGAAGGTTATTCCCAATAACATTTGGTCAGTTCAGTTTACCCTTTTTATAACATGTCTTACTCTCCCGCAGTGTCAGTTAACAGTTCATTCCCTTTGATTATGTCCATACTATGTCCTAATAATTAGTAAACACTTTATTGTTTCTGTCCGTTTACAGGACTTTATTGCTCATGTCCGTTGTAGGACTTTATCTCTTTCCATGTTAAGTCTTGCTTGCCCATGTAGACAGCAGACAATTTAACATTCTGTTGTGTCCTTACTATCCTGCAGTGTTAGTAGACACCGTCTTTACTTCTGTCCGCTTACAGGACTTTATCGTTTTCTGTCTCCGTCTCTGTCCGTTTACAGGACTTTATTGCTTCTGTCTGTTCACAAGACTTTATTGCTTCTGTCTGTTCACAAGACTTTATTGCTTCTGTCTGTTCACAAGACTTTATTGCTTTTGTCTGCTCACAAGACTTTATTTGCTTATGTCCGTTTACAGGACTTTATCGCTTCTGTCTGCCTACAAGACTTTACTGCTTTTCCTGTCAGATAATTCTCATAATCTCGCATTTTCAAGCATTTACACATGACATTCATAACATTACATCATATCATTTTCTGTCTTGTCGTTCAAAAAATGGTGTACTTTGTATTTAAGTCTCTTCTACCGTCCATTCAAAACAACAAAAACATCAAAAATATCTTTTTCTTTTTTCGAACTTCCGGTAGAAGAAACTTAAATATTTTTGCACATCAAAAATAGGGGCATGTGTCATACCCCATTTTTTGACCTTCTTACCCCTTATATATTTTTGCTCATTTCTAAAGTGTCCTGTTTACGCTGCTTAACTATTTTATTTTTAGATAATTAATCATGTGACTTTTTGAATTCTTTCTTTCACCATATATTTCCAAATATACTCATGTATCAAAATTTGCACATAAACCATTTTTTGTTCCCATTTTGCCCTTTTCAAAAATTACAAAGAAATAGGTTACTTCTTTTGCAAGTAATCTCATTTTTGTCTTTTCTTCATAATTTTGACTTATAATTTTATTCCTATTATCTTTATATTTTATGAATATGCCAAAAATATTTTAATCACATTTTTATTTTATTTTATATTATTTTATTCATATTATTATTACATTTAAAATTCAAAAATTCATTTCTTCATCTACAAGTAACCTTTTTCATTCAAACTTTTTTCAATCATTTTCAATTTAATTCATGCATCTTATAAACACTAAAAATGGACACTTTTGCCCTTGTTCATAAATATTTTTATTTTCACATATTTATTTATTTATAATAATGGTTTTAAATTGTTTTAAAATTATTTTTCACCACAAATTAATTCCCAAAAATCCCTTGATCCTTTTCTAACCATTTGATCTCATAATATACTCTCAAAAACTCAATGCATCAGATCAAAACAAGTGTACACTTGATTGATCAAAAATCACAAATATCCATTTTGCAAAAACTCAAGAATACCCCTCTCATTCACACAAAATCACTCTTATCTTAACCTAAACCTCTCCTATAAATAACAAGTCATTTTTTCTGAGCAAGAGGTTGGAAGAATTGGAGAATGAGGCAGCTAGAACAAGTTCATTTTTCTCTCACTTTTCAAAAATTCCCAAACACGAATTCATCATTGTTTCTTGCAATTAACACCTCAATAACCTTCTATAAGCCTTCAGAACCAAAACCCAAGCTCCAATTTGAAGCTCCAGTGGTGATTTGAAGCTCGTGCAAATGGTGAAAGCTCGTGAAAATCTCAAGCTTCTCCAGCTCGTTTCTGGTAGCTTTCCTCTTCCTTTTTAACTCCTTCCATCTTATTTTGACCTGATAAAACTATCTGGGTTGTTGTTTGAACTTGATTCTTGCTTATTTGTGAGTTTGAGTTTTGATTATTTTTCTTTTTTTTTCGTTTTTTAAGTTACAGTAGTTATTTTGAAAAACTAATTGCATATTTGAGATCCTTGTGAAAAAAGGAGCAAAACCATATATGATTCATTGATTTCTGGGTTGTTTTTGTAACTCCGGTGCCGGAAACGGCGCCGGCGACGGTGAGGGACGAACGGAGACGATGATCCATCGTGAGTCTCCGTCCTCACCAAGTTTAAATCGCGTCCGTTGGATCAATCGTGTGACGCGTGTGCGCCTTTGATCGCAACTGTCAGATCTCATTAAATGAAGATCTGACGGTGAAAAGACGATAGACCCACAATACGCGTCCACACTGGATCCAACTCTGTTGATCTGCACGCGTGTTCCTCGCCTTTATCCAGATTTAATCACGGCCCTTGGTTTGATCCAATGGCGCGCGCGTGAGCATGAGCGTAGCCGTTTGATCTTTCCTGAGAAAGATCAGACGGTGGTAAAGCGTGATCACGCTGTTGCGCGTCACACACAATCCAGGCCCAAATGGTTTCAGATTTTTTTATTTTTTGCATGGGCTTTGGGCTTCTAGGCCTTTTTGCTGCGCTGCACCCCCTTCTATTTTTTATTTGTTATTTGCACCTCCCCTGTATTAAATTTTATTTTTATTTTCCTGAGATGCAAATTTTTATTTTAATTATATTTTTGTCTATTATAAACTGATATATCACAAAATAAATTTTTAATTCATTTATTTGCTATTTTTCTCATATTTTCTTTATTATTAGTGCATAAATTAGGTTTTAATTAATTAATCTTTGATAATGTAATTTTGTTTATTGATCCATGATGTGATATGCATGATATATGTATGTTTGGAGAATTTTGTCTTGATAAATATGTAATTATGTGATATTTTAATTTTTGTCACTAATTGATAAATTTTAAATGTTAATAATTAGTTTTTAAATGATATTAAATTCATTTCTCTTTGTTATTATTTTGTTATGAACTCTTAAATATTTTTTATTAAAAGTGTCCTCTGCCTTTAGTTCATTTTACCATGATTTCATGATTTTCTTTGCTTATTTTATTTTAATAGTGTTAATTAATCATAGGATTTATATGTTAAGGTTTTAAATGATTTTATTTGATGTCTTTACTTGTTAATTGCTACTAAATTTGTTCTATGCTTATTGATATGCTTGAATCTTGTTCCCATGATTTAGTTCTAGGTTTTTGGTTTGAAATGTGTTTAGTCCTAAGTATTTTGATTTAATTGCAAAGTATATTCCATTTAATTAAATTCATAACTATATATGTATATGGTTTTGAAAAATGCTTGATATTTTTATGTTACTACCTATGGCATGACATTTTAGTCCTAAATATCTTGTTTAATATGTAACTTATGTTTTTATTTAAATAAGATAAATATATGCATGTGTGTGGATTGAAAATGCTTGATATTGTTTAGGTTATCTCTCATGACATGATAAATTATTATTTTGTTTGTTCTTGGTCACCCCTACCTTATGTATGTCTTGTATGCTAATCTTGTCATTAAATGTCGTTTGTTTATAATTATGTTATTATTATTATTATCATTCAATCCCCTTTGCATGTTTCCCATCTAGTTGTATATTTTAATGTGCGTAATAGGCGCAATTTATTTTCGTTCATTATTATTGTTATTATCATTCAATCCCCTTTGCATGTTTCCCCCCCAGATGTATTGTATGGTTTAAAGTCTTTCTTACACTTATCGTTACTCGTTTGTATGATTAGTATATTAATCCGAAGAAAGGGAGTCGCCTCGACTTATATGTCGTTGCGAAATGTCTTTGCGCGATCTAATACTTTAGGTTGTTAGTTTAAACGATAGAATCCTCGCTAACCTCTTTTTAGCCAAAAAATAGAGGTCAACACCTCTTCTCAAAAATATCCAAAACATGTCACTTATCAAAAACATTTTTCAAAACACTTGGATTTTAAACCAAGTCATTCAATCAATCAAACAATTATTTTCCTTAGGTGAAAACACTTGGTGTTTCAAATCAAGTCGTATTTTCAAATCAAGATCAATTTTTCTTAGGTCAAAACCTTGGATCTCAAACCAAGAGCATTTTGTCATTAAAAACCACTTTCCTAATCATCACTCAATTTTCCCTAAATCTTGTACATTTTTGCAAACAAATAAAATCAAGCGCTTAGATAAAAATACAAGAGGTTCCTATAGGATACTATAGACACCTAGGGTGCTAATACCTTCACTTCGTGTAACCAACCCCCTTACCCCGATCTCTTTACTTAGGGTATTTAACGGACTTTCTCCCTTCTTCGGAAAAATCAAAGTTCGGTGGTGTAATTAATATTTTGAGATTCAATGCTCCTCAATAGCTTGATATCCAAAAATCACCGCAACACTATGGACCCTAGATGTGGAGTCAAGTACTCTATTGCTGCTTAACCTAATTCTAAAAGTTAGAAACCTAACCGCCCTCTAAACCCTAATCTCTTGGAATCTCCGTTGAAATTGGCTAGCACCGGTCATCGGAGAAGTTCTGTTCATGTGGACGAGTAAAAGCTTTGCTACGTTGCTCAGCTTTGTGATCAATCGAATCTCTTTCCATGTAAGGTAACGATTCTATCACTGATTCATTCTTACTTCGTAATAATCCAAGGAAAGGAAATCCGGAAATTTTAAATTCCGCTGCCTTCTGATAAGTACGATTTCCCTTCACTTCTGAGATTGGCTGCATCATAAGGCTAAAACAACTTGGTCAAAGTGACTTAACTGAAGCACCAATGCTGAAGTAATTAAGTCTAAACCACTTGTGCATATTGAAGATGTGCAGAAGCAACATGTTGAACAAGATGTCCTAGACATCTTGTCACTGGGTTCAGAGCATGCTTAGGCAGCATGTCGAACAAGATGTCCCAAGACATGTGGGTAGGACATCTTGACCCAGTTCAGCTTAATAGATAATGTTTATCCATTAAGCACGCGTGTTTGTTTTAATTTGAATAAAACGCGAATCTTTTAGTAACAAGCTGAGATTAGGATTAATGATAAAGTTTGTTATTAATCATATGTGTTAGATACGATTGGATTCGTATTTAATTAGTGGATATAGATTAATTCTTTATCTTTGTGGAGTTTGTTTTAAAACAAATTCTTATTGGAGTGCATCTAAAAGACTGAAGATTATCTGAAGACATGCACGCCTATATAAAGGACTCAACATAGAGCTTAAAACTCAACCCACAATAACTGAAGATTGTGAGTCCAAAGCTTTGTGCCCACTGTACAAAGCATTAGTAGCTCTTAGTATCGTTCTTGGTACTTTGAAGCTTTGAGTCGTTGAATGTCGTCATTCAACCTTGTCTTTTAAACTGTGAAGTTTAAAGTTGTTTCGTCACTTGGGATTAGTGATTAGAGGGAATTGGGTAGGTTATCATATTCAGGGAGAGTTGGTCCTTGAGTAGAAGATTACTAGGATTAAGAAAAGGCATACATGTCAAAAGGTGTTTGGTAGTGTTGTAAGACTAAGTATTGATTCGGAGTAGTAGTGTTCACTTCCTGGATTGGTATCCTCCAGAGTAAGGTTGTTTAGCGCCGAACTGGGTTAACAAATTACTGGTGTTTTTACTGTTTTTATTTACTTCAGTACTGCAATAAATCATGATCCTCATAACCAGTTGACTAGGACATCTGGACTGCAGACACATTGTCCTAGACATTGTGCACGACATTTGTCCTGCCAGAGAACAGAATTTCAATTTAAAACTTCAAAACATCCATGATTATAAAACTAAACAAACCGTACTTATAATAAAACCTGAAGAAGTGCTTAGTTTAAATCCAAAACAAACAAAACTTGGATTCCATTTAAATCCACAAAAATGCTAAGGTTTAGTAGTCCATCAACACAAACAAAACTTGGATTCAATGTTTAAATTCACACCAACAAAAATAAGCAATAAAAAATAATTAATCTTCAATCCAAATTAACAACGTCAATGATTGATGCTTTCTTCGATGTTGACGGTGAAGCTTCCTTTCCATCATCCTCATCATCAATATATATATTAACCCTATTAGGTTAATTGAGTTGAGTTTCTATTTTTTAATATGGGCCAAAAAAGAGTACTCATTAATAATGGGCTAAGATTTTTTTAAAAAAAAATAAAATAAAAAATTGGTTAGACCCGACGGGCCAACCCGCCCCGCCCCGTCGTTGTCCCGTGTTTTTGCGGGTTAGGCGGGACGGGCCCCGCCCTTTTTGCGGATTGAAAATCTCAACCCACCCCGCCAAAAATGGCCGGTTAAACGGACCGACCCGACGGGCTTGGCCCGTTTTGCCATCCCTAGTCGAAGGTGGGGAAAGCAAGCACATCCAAAGCTTTTAAGAAATTTATATTCAGGAATCTGGAGATTCAACAAAAAGAATGGGGATTTAGAGTCTAGGGTATGGGAGGGTAACCTGTTAATGAGATATGTGGCTGTAAGGAAGGCGCGGTACCAGAATTTTAGGGGAAGTTTAGCATGAGCTAGAAGAGTAAGTCCTGTTTCAACTATGTGTCTATTCTTCCTCTCAACAGAGCCATTTTGGTGATGAGTGTGAGGGCAGGTCAGTCTATGAATGATTCCTAATGGGGTGAGAAATTGTGTGAAGGGGCGAAATTCACCCCCACCATCAGTTTGAACACATTTGATAGGTGTATTGTATTGTAGTTCAACCATAGTTTTAAAATTTGGAAGGTGGACAGAGTGTGTGACTTGAGTTTTAAAGGAAATATCCAAGTGAAACGACTATAGGCATCAACACAAGTGAGAAAATAAGAGTATCCACATGAGGACTCAACTGGAGCAGGACCCCACAAATCACAAAAGACAAGTTCTAGGGGCCTAGTGTACACAGTAGTATAAGAAAAAGAAGGCAGTCTATGAACTTTGCCTAAGCAACAAGCTGAACAGAAATCAGAAAAAAATTTATTTGGTAAACTTTGATTACATAGTTTCATAATTGTCTTTAGCACCTCATGAGAGGGGTGTCCAAGTCTACTATGCCAAACTGTGTACATAGAATGCAAGTTCTGAACAGAAGAACTACTAGTGGAGCTATTATTATAGCTAACAGCATTACATTCAGGCCTAGAGGCAGAATTAAAGGAAAAATTACTAGTTGAAGTGTCAACACTTTCAACATTATTACACTTAGGACTAGTGCTACAAAGACTAGGCCTAGGCTTTTGACAGGAGCTCTTATTTGTATGAAAGGTAGAGTAAACAGCAGGCTTGTGAGCTTCAAGCTTGTGTACAGTAGGTGACTCAAATTGATAGAGACCATCATCCCCAAGGTGTCCTCTTAAAAGTATCTTAGAAGAACCCTGAGATTTGACATAGCAAGTGTTAGGATGGAATTCAAAAAATACATTGTTATCCTTTGTAAACTGACTTACACTAACAAGATTTTTAGTTATAGAAGGAACATGTAAGAGATTATTGAGTTTTAGAGTAGTATAAGGGTAAAAGGGAGAAGAGAAACTCATTTAACCAACAGAGGCTATTGACAAACCTTACCCGTTTCCAATATGAACCTGATCAGAACTTGTCAAAGAGACTGCATCCACAAGATTGTGTGCATCTGGAGTGACATGATGTGTTGCCCCTGAGTCCAGTTAGGTAGGCTTGAGGTGTAGGAGGCCTGGGATTATGATACTGAGGTGGAAAGGAAGGCATGGGATTATGATACTGAGGTGCACGAGGAAATTGCTACATCCAGACATTAGTTGCCTCCATAATTGCCTCCATAAGCGCCATAACCATGAGCTTGAGGTGGAGGAGCCAAACGAAAGTAGCAGTAGCTTGCATCATGACCAGGCTTGTAATATATCTGACATTGGACGTAGGATCTGCCATTACCACGACCACCTCTACCTCTAGATCTACCTCCACGTCCACCTCTACCTCGGGAAGCACCAGATCTGCCTCCATAGTTGAAGTCAGATTGCGGAAATTGCGGATTTCCACTGGAATTAGCAGTAAAACCAGTGTTATCATCATCATATGACTCAAATTGAGATTTAGGAGTTTTTCCCTTAGGATCAAAAGAGTGAGTGAGATTTACAGCAGCAGAATCAGAGATTAAAGCTTTCTTGAACTTATCATTGCGAGCTTCTTGAGTGAGTAACTGAGATTCAAGCTCATCTAGAGACATTAATTCAGATTTACTATTGATACTAGCAACAATAGGATTGAATTCCTCTGGTAAAGCCTCAAGAACTATCTCGATGAGATCACGATGTGAAACCGGATCTCCAATTGACATAAGAGCCTCAGAAATTGTACGAATTCGAGCAATAAACTCATAGATAGAGCACAAACCTTTGGTTATCGCGCGAAGTTCAGAACGAAGTTGTCTTGAACGAGTACGCATCTGCGTGTGACAGTAACTGTGAATTTCATCCCAAACTTGCCAAGATTGGCGAAGAGTTACAAAGCGAGATAGCAGAGATGACGAAATTGTAGATAGAATCCATGTGCAGAGTAAAGAATCTTGTTCTTCCCACTCTGTGTAAGCCGAATTCTCAGATCCAAATTCACGATCGGCATCGTTGAGGAAAACAGGAGGAATAATCGGTGAAACGACGTATTTTACCAGTTTCGTTCCACGCAACACTCCTTCAACTTGCTGCTTCCATTGAAGATAGTCAGAGTCATCGAGTTTCACAGAAACGACGTGTTTGAAGGTTTTTGAAGCCGCAGCAGTGACGCGTTGAGCTTAGAAAGGCGTAGGCGTAGCGGAAGTGCTAGGAGAAGCCATGGCGAAGGATCAAGAGAGGAAAGAAAAAAAGAGCTCTATGATACCATGTTAGAAGTCACCATTGAAGCATGATGAAAAGCTTGAAAGAGAGAGAGAGAGAGAGAGAAAGATGTAACTGAATCTAACTGAATTTTGTTATTTCTGTTATATTCAAAATACAAGGGATACACAGAATTTATAGTCCTTGGACTGCTATGTACAGCTGGCAACTAACCTAGTGCCAGCTGTCACAGACTAATGAGCTAACTTAATTACATTCTCTTATACTTCTCTAATATAACTCAATATAAATATAGTGCAAGTGATCATAAAGAGAATAAAGTCAAAGTTCACACATTGTAAATGTGATTTGTGAGCTTCTCCAACTATCTCTTTCAAATTATTTATTTCTCTCAATTCTTCGTTTTATGAAGGGATAAATATATTTTTAGTCCCTATATTTTGCTTTATAGTCAAGAATAGTCCCTACATTTTTTTTATGATTTAAAAAAATCCTACCATTTTTTCGGTAATCAAAATTGGTCGTTACCGTTAAATTTTTTTAACAGAACGCTGACGTGGCACAATTAGCTAATAACATTGTGACATGTGTCTTTTTTCATCAGGTTTATTGTGCACTTTTCCACACCAAACCTTTCTTTCTACCTTTCTTCCTTCAACACAAGCTGAAACTTGATTGGCAAGATAGATCGAATTTTTTCATAATTATTAAAAAATAAAGTAAAAGTCATGCCAAATGGTGCCTGCAGCAATGGTTGAGGAAAAAAAAATTTAAATAGAAAAAAATAGTTTTTAAAATTTCAAAACATTTAATCTTCCATTACAACTATTCGTAGATGAATATTATGGCAAGGCACTTCCACATATGTCTTCCACCGAACGCTTAAAATATTTCATCCAACAAATGTTTGAATATCCAACTTAATTACATAATTATGTTTGTTCCAACTATCACGAGGGATTCCGAAGGATATTTTAGAGGAGTGGAGATCAGCTCCAGTTCCCCTATCCTCCAGTTTTCCAGTTTGCTTCACCGATGCGCGACACGTGGCAAATAAACATTTCAACGGTTCAGATGAAAATCAATAAAAAAATCAAGGAAACTTCGTTTTTCTCATCCGCTTTCTCCCTCATCCTTGATTTGCCTTTTCCTCTATTCATTCATGTCTGCTGCAAGATGCATAAATTGGAAGAATTCAAACTACCCCATTTCTTCGATTACCCATCGTACTTCATGTTTCCCTTATTTTCTTTTGATTAATTTCTACTTTTCAAATTTCTAAAAAACTATTGACGAAGGAGAGATACGTTGTTTGAATCTCCAAAGAGAAATCACCCTTTTCAGTTTTTCACTTTTATTTTTCCCCAATTCTGTCATTTGCTGAGTGTTATTTTGGGGGAAGGATTTTGTAAAAAAAATTTACACCACTTTGCAAAGAGTTGAGAACAAATTTTGCAGGAAAGATTTGAAGAAGTAAAAAACCAGTGGTAGCTATGTCTTTGTTGATAAGGGAGAAGGTAGAAGAGGAGTGTATTGTTTGATTTTATATTAGTTTAATCTAAACCGTTAAAATGTTTTTTGCCACGTGTCGCGCATCGGTGAAGCAAACTGGGAAACTGGAGGATAGGAGAACTGGAGTTGATCTGAAGTCATTTTAGAGGAGCACAATTTTTTAGGGGCACAATTTTTTTTACTTAATGTAGGTGTATGTGCATGTGTGTGCGAACATTTGTATGTGTTAAAACAATAAAAAATATATAATTATTATAACTAAATTTTATAATGGATTTAAATTTGTATGATTTTGATAGTAAAATTTATTTGAAGAATTAAAAGTTATCAAAGAGATTCTAACAATTGAATTTATTTGATGTGGACTTTTTGAAATTGATATAATTTTTAACTTTTCTACACCAAAGGATATCCAAAATCTCACAAACATCTTGGTTCCAACTAAAATAGTCTAAGGCTCTGTTTGGCAAAATTAGCGGTTGGCTGATAAGCTACCTGATGGCTGATAGCTTATAGTTTATGGCTGATAGCTGATGGCTGATAAGTTAATTGAAGTGTTTAATAAAATTAGCGGTTCAACTAGCTGATAAATGTAAAATGACATAAAAGGATATTGTTAATTCAAAATAAAATTTATGTCAAATTAATATTTAATATACTTGAAATTTTAAAATTAAATGTACTAATATAATATATATTTTTTATATTACTAAACTAATTGTTATTGGTTGAAATTTTATTTTCAAAAAATTATGGGTTTTCTTATTGATTTTTTTATTAAAAAAGTAAGGTTTTTTTTTTTTACAAGATTAAAAAAGTATGGTTTATTATTATATTTTGGTCCAAAACAATAATTATTAGAATATTTTATAAAACTAAGCAACATTATTTTCTTATTTTATATAAAGCAATGTTATTTTTTTTAGTGAATAGCTTACATAAGATTTTTTTTTTGTTTGGTAGTACATACATAAGGTTTATATTCACATAAAAATTGCCATAAGGTAATAATGAATGATCATCCATGGTATATTAAAAAAAAAGTATGGTTTATATTTATTAAAAAAACTATGGTTTATCAGGTAGCCAAAAAAACGTTATGATTTATTTTAAAGTGAAATAAAAAAAAAGGTAAAAGTGAACATTAGTTAAAATAATAAAGGGTAAAAATGGAAAAAAATAATAAGCTATAAGCTCATAAGCTACTTGAAATAGCATCTGGAAAATAAGCTATAAGTCACTAAAATAAGTTATAAGCTAATACTGAAAAGTCTGTTACCAAACAGATCTTTTAGTTTATAAGCTATATAACATAAGCTATAAGCTAGCTTTTTTGACTAGCCAAAAAGACCATAAATCTTTTGGAGATATTCGACGTCACACTCTTTATAATGTGTCAAACTGTACGTCAATGGATAAAATAATGCAAGAAAATACCTTTGTGTCATGGTTTTCTAAATTAAAGGTTCCTAAGAATGCTTTTATATGTTGGTGGTAGAAGAAATCATGCAATGAGCTAATGATATGGTTGATGGGGCATACAACAATCTCAGGGGTCTTGATTTAGCTGTTACAAGGCCTCCTGAAGATGACAATTGTGTTGAAGGTGATTATGAAGATGAAGAGGATAATTGTTTGGAAGAGGATGAAGAGGAAATGGAGGTTGAAGAAGATAATGGGTGTTGGTTTTTTCTATTACAAGGGCTGTCGAGGGTGAAAATTATGAAGAAGATTATGAAGACTATGAAGTTTTGATAGAATGAAAATGATGCAGGCGCTGCACTATATCAGACTGTCCCACAACATTCCAACAGGTCCTACTTGACTGGAAACTAGAGAGGACGTGTTATTCGTGTTCATCTGCTAGAGGGCACATTGGTGTGCATTGAACATGCCGCTTTTACAGTCCGGTATGCATCGGAAAACAGCTGATACAAATTCATGTGTTTAATATATATAGATAGGACACTTATATTCCAATCAAAATTACCTGCACAGTCTTGGCCATATGTCATTGTACATGTAACTTTCATTATAAATAAATACAGTGCCTAGTAGTCCACTTCTTAATCACAAATCACCATATAGATCATCTTTTATACACTAAACCACCTTAACTAATCCAAATGAAAGTGTTTGGCTATGGCTCAGCTTTACATAATCACAGAACCAAATTGGAACCTAGAGCAAGAAAATGTCTTTTCTTAGGATACAAGTCCGGAATGAAAGGGGCAAATACTATTATTCTCATTCAAATATTTCTGAGTCATGTGGAAAATTAGCCATGTCATTGGCCATTGATATTGAAGCAAAGGATTACAAAGAGGCAATTAATCATCAATTCCAGAATTATGCCATGAACTCATAACTATCATCACTAAGGCATAATAAGGCTTGGATATATGTTGATCCTGCTTCGCATATCAAGCCCATTGGAAACAAGTGGGTGACAAACTAAAATTATTTAGCATAGCCACGGACCTTTATCGATGGACCTGACATGGCTGATACAATGACTTTGCAATTGGCAGAACTTGATCCTCTTTTCCTTTTGAATACTCAAACACAAAATAATCTCCGGTACTGGACCAATATATTAAATTCTGTTTAGAATATTAAAATCTTACCTTTACACTGTGTAGGAAGAGATCGACTTCCATTGTCGTCAAAGTCATTATCATCCTAAATCTAACATGTAAACATGAGATAGACATGTAGCCAAAAACGACTTGCCGAATTACATTTCTCTGAATATAGCTTTTTCGGCAAGTCATCCTTGGCTGCAGCACTATATCTCATGTTCACATGCAAGAATTCAGATGAACAAGACACAACAAATCCATACAAGTCAGTGCCAGATCATGTTTCCCTGTAATGAAAAGGTAAACTTGTCATGGTAAGTTGTGGAATGTGCAAGGGAAAAAGGGAATCCATTTTCATTATAATTCAGCTAATAAGTTTTATTGGTGGATAAACTAATTCTATGAGATCTAGAAGTATATGATTAGTAGAGAATTCTTTATCTGAAATATAAATCATAGAGCATTTCACAAGTTAGTGTCCAGGTTCCTTTTAGGTATTTGATGTAGAAAGTAATGCAAACACCAATGTATTATTATTAATGTTGTCTATAACAATACATACTTCAGGGTCCATAATCAAGGCTCCAATCTCTCTAATTTAGGGATCCATATTCCCTTTAGCTAGAAAATTGAAACAATTATTATTTGTTGTGACACAATTACAACTCTCAACCATTTGATCTAAATCAGTGGTTGATATCGCTTAAAATTGATTTAGTAAGTTTGAAATCTTAATTGTTTGATCTCAAATGAATGGCCAAGATTGATTATTGCATGCAATCCGGATTCCAGATCCTTATAAAATTTGTGCAGTTATGTGGTCAGCAAGTCAAGACCATGGATTTGCTGAGCTAATTAAGCTTAATAACTTCTTTGATCTTGGTTTGACAATCGATAGGTCTCGAACGGTCAAACACTAACGACTTGCTGACCACATTGAATATACTACCTTGCTGACCACATTGCAAAATGTACTACCTTTGGTGTTAGGTGATATTTTCCAACATTGAATATATTTGCCTAGTTCATCTAAAGAATTTAGACCAAGTGGCATTCTCCATAATTGTTATAAATTTTGGCCATTTTTCTTGTTTTAAACAATATAAAATAAACAAAGATAAACTGATCTTTGTTTACTAAAACATAATAGAATTTAGTTGAAAATTAAGCAAACAATTACTAATTAGTATATGTTAACAACCATAAGTAGAGAACACGCAACCATCCAATAGAATAGAAATTGTTGTAAAGTGGACTTACTTCTTTATAAATAACCTTCAATTCTCCATCATGATCTTGGAGATTAGAAACTATGGTGATCCTCTATGTGTTTTAGTTTTTATTTTGCAAATGGTTTTGGAGGAGGAAGAATAGAAAAAAGAAACACATTGGCCTTATAACTACTATGCAACATTTGAAGGTTGTGCTTGCTAGTGACTTATGAGGGTACTTTAATATTGTGTTCCACAAGTAACATATAAACAGAGAATGACACATAAGAGATGATAGAAAAGTCACAAATACCCTAGCTTTGTATTGTACTTGCCATTGAATGAGAAGTAGTATATGACGGCCAAATTGGGTTTCCTCACAAGCCTTTAATATGCAAATGATGTGTTACAAGTATAAATCCAAGGGAGAATCAAATCCAAAAGATTACTCAATTAGATAGAAGAGTAAATTGATTTATAAATACCACTTGTTAGGTGAGACTTCTCAATCACACACTCAATAATAGATCACCGTTTGTGTTAGGTATGATTCATAGTTAGTGATAAGTAGACAGATCGCTCAAGATCAGAGATGATCTTGCTAATTGAATTATTGTATTTATACACAAGTTGTGATTTGTAACCCTAAAATTGAGTAATAGAAATATATTTAAAGGCATAATTAAACACAATTGGCTGAACTCCATGGTAATGTTTGGTGTGATTTTATTTGTGTTTTTGTATATCATGGATGCTATTTTAATAGTTTGATAAATAATGTACTTTGTAGCTGCACCCCACGACACTTCACTCGAAAAATTTGGATGTGGATTGCCTGTTGTAGCAGAATGACACAGTTTGCCACTGTTTTCAATCACATCCATTAAATTTAAATCGGTCAGTCTAGATTAAATATATAGTTAAATAATCTTATTTGTTGATTTTGATCGGTCACAGGTGTAACTACATCAAAATTATAAATCCGTTGGTATAAATTAAATATACAGTTAAATCAATTTGTTGATTCAAATTGGTCACAGTTGTAACTGCGTCCCACAGTTACAGCCCAATTACAACAACAAATCTACTCGGAAAAATTTGCTCAACGTTACCATTCGGCGGTTTGAATCCTCCATTTTCATCAAACAAGTCAAAAACGATATTGTGTTGCGGAGTATAAATTCTGAGAGTCCTTCCCAAAATACTGGTTTAATGGTTTATTAACCAAAGTCTATACTTATAAATTTGACTTATTATGTGATATTTTTCATGGGGAATGTCTTAACTCTTAACATAATGCATGAGCAAGATTAGCAATGAATTCATATAATTAGAAAATGACAAGCTTGCATGATTCACTTCACCGCCTCTTATATATAGCATATTAGCTAGGCACATTGTGGAAACAAATCTTATCACTTTCATGGAGAAAGGATTGAGGTGAGGTGAGGTGAGGCAAGATCAGCCAGATCAGCTCTTGTCAGGTAGAAAGCAACTAACATCACATGCATATAATGCAAGTTGTGTAAGGAATATTTCAGGATCAGTTTTTTAAGAAAAGATCCAAGTAGCTAAAAGGATGGTAAGTTTATCCTAATATATAATGTATGAAAATGGTAGCCCAAGAGTAGCAAATGGTGTAATTCGCAAGTTACTAATTTGTATAAATATCACTAATTAAACCAAATTAGAAATGCCACTCATATCATATCGTATAAGATGACTTATTATCATACAAGTGAGGGAGAACAAAAAAACTTTTTCGGACCAATGGTTTATTTCTTTTTGTCAACACACCTCTCTCTCTTATTATGTAGTTCTTAAAGAACCATCCATCATTATATTGATGATACATTCTTCTCTATTCAATGACACTTTAGAGTCAGTTTATTATCTTTTATTGATGCTTTGTTCAGTGAGTGATATTATTATAAACCTTATAACAGCATATTACCTCTAACTTCAAATTCGGCTATCAAATATGATGAATGGCTTAGAGGCTCACTTTGTTTCGTAAAGCTGCCTTGGCTTCTTCTGTCAATACCTGTTCAATTTAGCATCAATCCATAACTAGTGAAATTTGCATAAGTAAAGAGCATGCATTTTATTTCTCTTCGATAAAAAGAAATTTTAATCAAAAGCAACTGCGACTTGGTAACATGTGAATTATCAGGTAGTGTCAAATATGTAACATTTAAAACAACAAAAAAAGGGGTCTGGCTCAGGGAACGTGCAACTTTCTGCTTAAACTGAGTCTGGTAGTTAAATTATATAGTGATGTTCCACTTGATCCCACTCCTACACAAAATGTAAGTATTCCATTTAAGAAATTAATTATGATGCTTAAACAAGTTAAAAATAATATATGCAATTTATTGAGCAAACTGAAGTTCACTATTGTCTAGAATTTTCCAACTCCTGACCTTATTGTTAAGGATAAATCAAGCACACTAACTTAGTAACAGTATCCAGTTTCCTAATCTCTTGCTAAAACATTCGTAAGTAAGGGTTGTTTGCAAAAAAAGTAAATTGTATATCAATGCAACCTGCAACGCTTATAAGGAACAACCCTGAATACTATAGAACATTAACAATTCTAATATGCTCAGTTTACCCCTGCCCCATTTGAAGAACATGACTAATTTCCCTCAAATCATGCATATAGCAAAAAGTAACACAATAGAAATATTACCTTAGCGGCACTACCAAAGAACTATTGAGCCCGTCACTTAGCAACAAGACAAGCATCCAAGAGCTTTTCCCTACTTATAACATCAAAACTGTCGGAACATAGGTTCACAATATCTTGACCTACAACTTTTAACTTTCAAGTCAGCCAAAACAAATATATACAGTCCAACTACAGAGCATAAGCTGTAGTTATAACTTGCAATACTACCTCCTTCTTCTTGAAATCACTATACCCCAACACATATGTTGAAAAACACTATTGTTTCAATCATATACTTAATATGATCCCTACTCTTGTTGTATCTAAAGTATTCATAATCATTTTATTAGGGTCATCGAGTCATTAATACTGAGGCATCAATATCGCAAGTAAACTCATGGCATCATTGGGTCATCAAGGCATCAATAACTCAAGAATATTCAAAGCATCAGCAGGGACATCGAGGCATTAATATTGCAAAGTAAATTCAAGGCATCATTAGGTTCATTGAGGCATCAATACCGCAAGTAAATTCAAGGCATCTGGAGGGACATCGAGGCATCAGTATCTCAAGAATATTCAAGGCATCAGCAGGGTCATCGAGGCATTAATATTGCAAGAAAATTCGAGTCATCATTAGGGTCATCGAAGCATCAATACAGCAAGTAAATTCAAGGCATCTGTAGGGACATCGAGGCATCAGTATGTCATGAAAATTCAAGAAATCAGCAGGGTCATCGAGGCATTAATATTGCAAGTAAATTCAAGGCATCCCTAGGATCATCAAGGCATCAATATCACATCTGAAGTATGTATAATACTTCAGTAAGGGCCATCGACGCAATGTGAATGAATAAAAATTCATTTCAATATCGAAATAAGGAAACTTTTACATTTGAGTAAAGTATTCATAATACTTCCTTTTATTAGGATCATCGAGGCATCAATATCACAAGTAAATTCAAGCCATCATTAGGGTCATCAAGGCAACAATATAACCAGTAAATTCAAGATATCATTAGGGACATTGAGGCATCAATATCAAAAGCAAACTGAAGGCATTAGTAGGATCATTGAGCCATCAATATCACAAGTAAATTCAAGGCATCATAAGGGTGATCGAGGCATCAATACCGCAAGAAAATTCAAGGCATTTGTTGGGACATCGAGGTATCAATATCTCAAGAATATTCAAAGCATCAGCAGGGTCATCGAGGCATTAATATTGAAAGAAAATATCGGAATAAGGCAACTTTTACATTTTAGTGAAGTTTTCATAATACTTCCTTTTATTAGGGTCATCGAGGCATCAATATCACAAGTAAATTCAAGACATCATGTGGGTCATCGAGGAAACAATATAACCAGTAAATTCAAGGTATCATTAGGGTCATTGAGGCATCAATATCAAAAGCAAACTTAAGGCATTTGTAGGATCATTGAGCCATCAATATCACAAGTAAATTCAAGGCATCAGTAGGGTAACCAAGCATCAATATCACAAGTAAATTCAAGGCAACATTAGGGTCATCGAGGGATCAATATCGCAAGTAAATTTGAGGCATCTGTAGGGAAATTGAGGCATCAAGATCACAAGAATATTCAAGGCATCAGCAGGTACTGTACATTGAGGCATTAATATTGCAACTAAATTCAAGGTATCATTATGATCATCGAGGCATCAATATCAAATCTAATGTATTCAAAATGCTTCGGTAAAGGCCATCGAGGCAATATCAATGAATAAAAATTCATTTCAATATCAGAATAAGTTACATTTGAGTAAAGTATTCATAATACTTCCTTTTATTAGGGTCATCGAGACATCAATATCGCAAGTAAATTCAATGCATCATTATGGTCATCGAGGCAACGGTATAGCCCGTAAATTCAAGGTATCATTAGGGTCATTGTGGCAGCAATATGAAAAGCAAACTCAAAGAATTAGTAGGATAATTGAGCCATCAATATCACATGTAAGTTTAAGGCATCAGTAGGGTCAATGAGGCATCAAAATTGCAAGTAAATTCAAGGCATCATTAGGGTCATCGAGGCATCAATACCGCAAGTAAATTTGAGGGATATGTAGGTAGATTGAGGCATTAGTATTTCAAGAATATTCATGGCATTGGTAGGGTCATTGAGGCATTAATATTGCAAGTAAATTCAAGGAATCATTAGGATCATCAAGGCATCAATATCACATCTAAAGTATTCATAATACTTTAGTAAGGGCTATCAAGGAAATATCAATGAGTAAAAATTAATTTCAATATCAGAATAAGACAACTTTTATATTTAAGTATTCATAATACTTCATTTTATTAGGCTCATCAAGGCATCAATGTCGCAAGTAAATTCAAGGCATCATTAGGGTCATCAAGGCAACAATATAGCAAGTAAATTCAAGGCATCATTACGGTCATTGAGGCATCAATATCAAAAGCAAATTCAATGCATCATATTGCAAATAAATTCATGGCATCATTAGGGTCATTGAGGCATCGATATCCAAATAATGCAGCTACATAGTTGATAGTTCTCCCTATATATCGATCCGAACAAGAATTATAATTTCATTCACAATTGATAAATAGGCATCTAAAAGCAAATCAAGCAGTATGACTAGTTTTAACTATGTACCGATCCGAACACGTTAAAACCATTATAATTTCATTCACAATTGAAAAATGGGCATCTAAAAACAAATCAAGCAGTATGACTAGTTTTAACTAGTTTGCAAACATAATCAACAAAATAGGAAATCCGGGTCAATTTATTCCACTTTATGTCACCTAAATGAGGTCTGATTTAAATATTAATGAGCGTTATTTGGGTATGATGAGGGAAAATTACCTGTATTCAATATGTAAAGATCATTGTAGTAGACCTCATTATTATTTATTATCAACAGATTTTCCACAACCACCAAAGATGGCCAATAACTGTTTTGCTATGACCCTCACGTTCCTCTGACCCTTCTCTTATAATTGGGCATTCCAACGTTTCCATTTTTCAAAGCTAAAAACAATGTAAAATCAGTAAGTTGCAAATAGATAGAGCACATAACTATGTAGGTTCACAATATTTTAAGGTTTTAGCTTAAGAATTAGCTTTAAGGGGCATCGTCCAAAAAAGGTGCGAGACTAGAGTTGTACATGCTCATGCAAAGATCAACCCACTTGAGCTAAAATCCACACATTTTAACATACTCTCTCTATTGACACACTCTTCTTCAAAGGGCGCAATAATAGAGTGTGGACCTATAAATGTTATTGTCTCTGGAGTGAATATTACTCCTTATTCTCTAGATGCCAGCTACTGCAGATAAAAGAAAAGATTGTTCAAAAGACTTGAGTATATGATTTCTTTGGTTTCTTTGCCAAATATTCAATTTGTATATGATTTCCATTTTCGGTCTTCACTCCACTTTTCCACATGATTAATATCTCATACCTTATTTGTCATTTCAACGATAGATTGCATACTTATAAACCTGGTTAAAGGATCTTAAACTTAAATATTGGATGGAATCCCTGTTTGAACTTTCTCAAATATTTATTTGAAGTCAGCTGTCTGATTTTTTTTATACTTCCTACCCACTGCAGATCGGATAAAGATCAGTAAAATTGTTCATACTAGCTGGCTGTTTGAGCATGCGCTGAAATAAGGTAACAATCAATCATATGCTTGTCTTCTTGACCACATATTAAATAAATGAGTGAAGCTCTATGGACAGTAATGCTTAGAGTATGTGGAATGTTGACAAATTTTTTGAAGTGTGGCTGATGCATAAATTTAATCTATAAATGTTAATTAATCTGTTTCTATTCTTTGTTGCAGAACATGAATGACAGAGTATTATTACATGGTTGTTTATCTTTTGTTACTTTCGGAGTTTTTCTATTTGTATATAATTTCCACATGGTTTATCGTCGATACGACAGTGTCATTTCTAGCTAAGTTTGGCATAATGGATATATATAAGAAAGATAACTCACAAGTGTTTAAAATATGAAAATCCTTAAGTGGATTCATCCCACCATTAGGTTCACTGCAAATCAGCAGGGTCATCTCGGCATCAATATAGGTTCCATGGAGTAAGTTCACTGCAAATCAGAAATATACGACATTGCGGTGTGATTGTCCCATGGAGTAGGTTCACTGCAAAAGGCTCAATATCGAAAGTAAATTCAATGTTTCAGCAGCGTCATCTTGGCATCAACATCGCAAGTACCTTTAATACTTCATTGAATAAAAAATTCATATCGATATGGCATCCAACAATTAAGAGGTTATATTTACAAAAAGATATTTCAACACAAATATTTTTTTAGGGCAATTTCACATTAAGAATTTCAGTCATGGCATAAAATATCATACAACTTTACATTAGGGTTGTCAAGAATACGAAAATTGCAGAAGCTTTTTAAGCCATTATTTTAAGCCATTATCTTATACAAATTTATAATTAAACCAAAGAAGACTTGGTTCAAAACAAAAGTTTGGATATATATTTTAGTAACTTCTCCAAGTTGGAATTGGGGATCATACTTCTTAAAAAATTTAAACAAGTGCATAACACAAAATTAACTTGCAACACAAAATTAACTTGCAAGCATCATTATTAAGAAAAAGTGTTTAATCTTTGCTAGCAAGAAAATATTAGATACAAGGCAATTGCACCATTCAAGCAATTTTGAAATCCAATCTCATTAATTCAACCAATTTTTAGTTGTCAATTTTAATCCAATCTCATTATTTCCAGTTATTGTCAATTTTCTTGGCCCTCAATTTGTCCAATCTCAAAAACAATTTAAAAATCAAACACAATATAATTAAAGTTATTTTGTACATTTCCTTATTTTCCTTTAGTAGATCAAATGTACTCCAAATGACATTTTTTAGTTGAAACTCACACATATAACTCGGAGATTCTAAATTTGAACTCAGTCAAAATCTTAACTCTAATAAACTAAATTAAAAAAAAAAAAAAAATCAATGTTCGCATCATAAATGATATATGTTTAAAATCATGAAATTTTATTCTAAAAGGTGAACATAAAAAAAACCTATAAATACATAAAACAGTAATATAACATTTTAAATTATCTATAAATACAATAATACATAAAACTCTTGGTTCACTGGACAAAAAAAGAAAACACTCATGTAATACTACTACTATAATAATAAAGCACCAACTAATAATAATAGATATTGTTTTAAAAAAAGTAATAATAATACAAAGAAACATGTTGTAATACCAGGGCAAATCGAGACCTAAAGCAAAAAAAATAATTTTTTTTGGTACATAAAAAAAAAAAATTTGCTTTAGGTCTGGACTTAAAATGAGGCCTTTTAAGAATAATATATTTAAAAAAAAAAAGAATTATTAGTCTTCTTGTTTGACGATAAATGTTATATTTATCAAAATAAATTGTCTTTAAAAGAATGTCACTTTTAATTTTTAATATAATTTTAATACTAACAGTCAAAAACAATTTTATTACTAAATTTTAATCGTGTCTCATACTTTTGCACTCTGTGTAATACAATTTTTTTTTCAAAAACAAAAACATTGTAATACAAAGTAATAAACAAATGTTATGAAAAAAATGTTTTAATACAAAGTATTAAATGAAACATTAAAAATGTAAAAATTATATTTTAAAAAAAAAAACATAAGAAGCAAAATATGTATATTGAATAAAAAAATAATGATCCAGCATGAATAATAGAAAGATTTTGAAAATTTTATTTAATAAGGAGGGGAATTGATTGATGTGCCAAAAAACAATGAACAGCCATTGTCATATCATTTCGGAGACGTGTCGATGGCATATCGCAGCATGTCGCCATCTTATCGAAAAAATTTGTTTTTTTATTTAAAAATAAAGGCTTAAATGAACTTTTGGTCCCCTATTTTGAAATTTGTGAACTTTTGGTCCCCCTATTTTAAAACTCAACTTTTTGGTCCCCCTATTTTAAAAGTCAATAATTTTTTTTAGTCCCCCTCTCATTTTAATGACATGCCACTGTAGATGATGATGTGGCAATGATGAATAGGAACAAAACGTTCCATGTCATTATTTTATTTCTTTTATAATTTAAATATTAAGATAATAAATATAATTTCATTTAAAATAAAAAATAAATGAAAAATAAATAAATATCAAAGTTAAAAATTTAAACAAAATTCATTCCCAATTTGTGTGTTCCCATATTATACTATGAAGTACCTAACCCAAACTCCTAAATCGAAGATCCAATTAATTCGTTGAACTCCAAATTCCATGAACTCTAAATTTTATGTTTCCAATTTGTCTGTATCATTCGATGATCCTAAATCCAAAGAAAAGAAAAACACACAACAAATGAACAAAGCTTGTGAAGAAGGTGCAAGGAACCTTTCTAAAATAGCCATAAGTAAGAACATGGAAATAAGAATGGCAGTAGCAACAAAATCAAAAGAGACAACATTAACATAACTATCAAAGTTTAGTGGTGCCCCTATTGGACTCCAATCATTTTCAAAAAGTTCATATATTCCTAGTAACATCACTGTTTCGTTTTACCCTTCTTCTCTTACCATTTGTGTCCTTTGAGCTCAACCACAATTAACAACACCTTCTCCTTCTTCTTAACAGAACAGAGTAACTCTATTTTAATAGAAATAGAACAGAAACTGAATAAGGAGACAATATAGTGCAAGAACAAGCTGAGGGGCTTCACACTATTAAAGCTTTGTTTCAATGGAGATTGCTGGAGAATTGTAGAAGATAAGGGTCTTAATTTAGGGTTCTTCGTGAAGAATTATTTTTACAAAAAAATTAATATTTTGTTTTATTAATTTTATTTTCTTAAACTTTAAATTATAAAAGAAATAAAATAATGATGTGGAAAGTTTTGTTACTATTCATCATTGCCACGTCATGTGCCACATCATTAAAATGAGGGGGACTAAAAATAAATGTTGATTTTTAAAATAGGGGAACCAAAAAATTGAGTTTTAAAATAGGGGGACCAAAAGTTCACAAATTTCAAAATAGGGGGACCAAAAGTGCATTTAAGCCAAAAATAAATAAATTAGATACTACTTCTATAAATATCGTATGTATCATATGCGATTCATAAGAGATTTTGCCGCTTCAGTGCTTGTGCTTTAGATATGGCAATCAATTTAAGAAGGCTTTGTATAAAACCAGAAGCATGGTGTGAGCATGATGTGGTGGTCTCTATATTAGTGAACACACTAGCGCAACTCTGACTGTGGGATTCAACAATTTCAAGGCTCAAATGAGAGTTCTTGATGTGTGCCGGTGGATGAAAATTGAAGAGATATGTCTTCAGATTCATCAAAATCAGAAGGATTTGATTAAGCAATTTGTTATGGTTATTCTAGCACCATTGGAGCTTGAATTGGAAAGTCTAGGAAAGGCACTGTAGTTGAAAATCTCTTATATCTTCCAAAATGTTCAAGGATTTACACCTCCGTAGGCCATGTTTATGAGGAAGAAACTTGTTGTTTGCTAATTGTTTTTTATCAGTTTAGAAAGAAATAGCAGTCTTTTATGCATGCTCGGGGAGAAAGTGACACAACAGCCACTAATTCCTTCAAGCATTTATGTTTGGTGTACCCTTATGCAAAAACTTTCTTCCACTAGCTGCAATTTTCCAAAACAAGGAACAGTAGATAATGAGAGGATAATGTCATTGTGTTACTCGTGCCTATCCAGCAATGGGAACTAGGACAGCTCAATTTTCTTATGGCAGCTACAACTTGTGACTACTTCTGGAATGATTTGCTTATATTTTATGGATTGCTCAGCTTTGTATTTGATTGAGACAAAGTTGTGTCAATATAAATATCAGCCTTGAGGACAAGGCTATTTTGAAGGGGTGAGTAGTGATAGAGACCCAAGCATGTGAAGACTTAATGCATAAATATGTTCATATTAAAATGGCTATGTTACTTCCATGAAATCTCAAATGCATTTCAAGTTAAAACAATTTAAAAGTTTAGTGATAACCTGAGTGGAAATCGGAGAGGCAATATTCGAAGTCGATGTCAAAAGTGCTTTATTTATGCTTTTTGTAGTAGTATCGCTAGTTGTTTTCCATTGCAACCATGGTTACATAATCCAATCCATCAAAACAGGCAGAGGTCTAGGCATCGGTGGACTACTAGATGTTTCTGGTTTTATCAGTCCTCCAGTGGATGAGTTTGTGTCACTCCTTTCTCCATCAAGTGACAAAATATCTGTATCTTCAACATTTGAAATAAAATCCTCATTATATCTCTCAGCCTCCTCAGTCAACCGCATAGACATTTTGTTTCTGTCATTACTTTTCAGAAAAATAAAATGAAAACAGTGCCTAAAAAACAAAAAAGATGCATAAGGTTTTCTTTTCCTTCACAATGAAAGACAAAAAATGGTTTTATTCGAATTAAAAGGAAACTATTGTCAAAAAATTGGAATACCGAACATAATAGAGGCATGCAACTTCCTATTTCTCGGCGGTTTTAGTATAGAATTTCTCGTTTTAGCAGAACTCGAATTGCTCGTTATAGAAGGACTCAATTCATTAATGATCTTCGAAAGGTTTCTGCTTTGCTGCTCTTACACAATTTCAGCTAATAAATCTTGTTTTCATTTCTTTGACTGTAATTTCAAACAAAAATAAATAAATGGTGTTGTTAGGCTAGCTACATCTTAACTCAGAAACCCTCGAGAATCCCAGTAACTTTAAAAATGATGTCTATGTGGTTCCGTATACATATTGTTGTTTCCTGGTGAAATGAAAATAGTAAATATACCGGTTATTATGATAGACATGCATAAACTTGACTACTTTTCTTTTAAAATTAAAACTCAATTATGAAAACACATATTGCAGCACTGAAATACTTATTTTCAGATAAGCACATTATAAAAAAGAATATACAATGAAACTACCAACCCGTCTCATGTATGAATTTTTATTTTTAGTTATTTCGTATTTATTGTTGTTTCCTGATGAAAGGAAATAGCCTATACGGAAAGATTTACTAATTGCTTTTACTATTTTTCTTTTTTGTATTGATATATCATCTTCGTGTCAATTTGATCTCATCCTGCTTAGAACTGATCTTAATTAGACCATATCATTCGATTTTTTTGGGTTTAAGATTTGGTTCTAGTCTAAAAGTTTGACAGTCAACATTTAGGATCAAGTTTCGGACAAGTATAATTCAGAACATTTATAGGTCACTGATCCTAGTACTACTTCTCAAGCATGTTTGACTGTTGAGTTCTGATGTGATCTAGTGCTTTAGTACTGGTAAACGTATCCATTGACTAATGATTGTTACTTGTATATATGTGTTGTAGTATATAGACTAAAAAACTATGTTGACTCAACCCTAATGATTAAGTAGACTACTGTAATTTACAAGTTCAGTATTGGCCTACCCTAAATTTCAATATGGAGAGAATAAACTAACCTGCCAGTGTAGCTTTCATTCACCCTATAGGGAAATCTACAACAAATGCTGATAGTTTCTTTTGAGAAGCTTCACCGGTTTTCATGTTAAATCTCATTTCATACCTAGAAAGAGTATGATAACTGTAAATATAGAATAATGTTCGTTAAAATATGCTCCAAAAAATTGCATATAAGAACGAGGTATTTTTACAGCTTATTTGAGAAATTTCCAACATTTTCCTTGATGGCCCCGTTGACCTTGTCCAAATCTGGATTCTCCATGCGGCACGTGATCAAGACAACTTCAACCTCCTCCTCCCAAGCATTGGCTAGAGAGTAAAAAATGAGTCATAAACGATGAAAATGGGCATATTTGACCCTATATATTAAGTTAAGGAGAAAGAAAAAAAAAAGCAAACAAACACACCATTGTGGAATATGAAGCAGTTTGGTAGTTCAAACCATCTAATAAGCTTCTCGTCCTTAGCATATGAGGTAGGACACCAAAACGAGCTTTCTTGGTTGAATCAAAAGAGAATATTAATGTCTTATTCTTCACCATTTCCTAAAAAACGGATTTCAATCCACAATTCAAGATTCATTTAATTTCCATCAAGTGATACAAGATCAGTTTCAGAGTTTCAAAATCAAGCTTGGTATAGTTTAATGATATAATTAACAAACTAATCTTTAGTCGGATCATATGAACACAATAGCTGCAATACCTTTGGCCTAAAGTACAGAGGAAGATCCATAAATATCGAATAATTCTCTGGTGATAGTATCATAATTGGATATGATATTGTTATGGGAACAGGATAGTGCATAAAATCATCCTTTGAAATTACTCGATATGTGATATATGGTGTATGTGAATATCCAAATGTAAACATCTCTCCTGCAAATAGAAAAGTTATTTGTTGGATCGAAATAACTATACCATTATATCACTCAACTTAATCACTTAAATAATGATGGCTTTACCAGTAAATGGATCAACTTTTGGATGAGCACTGAAGTTATGGCCCAACCTCTTGTCATAATCTAGCAGGCCAAGTGTCTGCAAATCACCATCTTCAAAAACTTTAATAGCATCTGCAAAATTTAAAATGAGACTACTTCAGTACCATTGTAGAAGAGGTAAATACAATTATAGTTAGATGAACACTGCGAGACAATTATGAGTATACTATGTTTTAAAAACTAGACCGGAGATCAAACCTGTGAGACCTCCAGGTCATTGATCAAACATGTGAAAATAAATAAAAATGTATTAAAAAGTAAAACATGAAAACTGGTTGAACCATTCGTGATTCAACTCTGAAGGATAAACCTGAACTTGATGACTCTTTATTGATGGCATTTCAGATATAACTAACAAGATTATATCTTTCGGATAAGTAAAACAGAATGGAAAATTACTCACAAGGTTTGTCTCCTTCTGAAAGTGAAAGAAGCTTTTGATGATGATATACAAGAGCTGTATTAGCTTGTAGGCATAAAGTATGAGCACAAGTTAGTTTCATATATTCAAGTCGTACACAAGAGCTTAGTATTCCCAGTTAAAAGTTGAGACTTGAAAATATGATCAAGGCCAAGTATCATCATGTAACAAATTCTCCATTCATTTGTGTTGAAAATATGAATCAATATTATAAAAAACCAACAATTTTATAGAACAAAATAAAGGGATAATTTAAAAATGGAGAGGAATAAGAATCACGTTGGTTGTATAGGACGCAAATTGCCAGTACTGAATGAAAGCCAATGCTTACTACAACACAAATTTAATCTTCAAATTGGACATGAATTACAAAAGTTATGAGATATATTTGAGTTGTACTGAAAAAGTTGCTAAATGTAAAAAAAAAATAAATAAAAAAAATCCAAGGAGCTTGAATTTGACAAAAAATTACATGGCACAAGTTACCTGTTCCATATCCATAAGAAATGCCCGGTACTTTCAATTAAGCTCGCAACAATTGCATTTTAACCACTAACAGTCCAAATAGACCTTTGAGATCTCCAATCTGAAAATAGCATACAAAAAGACGCATTTATCTTGCATGTATGAAACAAACATTTCTCTTCGCTAGTCAATTTTTCATTAAGCTTCTATACTTTTACTTTCTTTATATACCTTCATAAATTTAGAGCCTCCAAAGTATTCTTCTTGTTTAAGACGAGAAGTTGTCACGAAGCGGGAAACATATGTAGCTTTTCCATCTTGATACGCAAACCATGAATCATTCTGCAATTAATCAAATACATAGATCAACATTCAAAGACTACATACCAAAACTATGAACTTGTTATAATTATTGAAAACCTGCAAAAACAGATGGAAAGCACCGAATGAGCATAAAACTCCACATTATAAATACATTCTTTGTTCAGAAACTAAAAAAGCTCCACATCTATACCAAATTTCCATAGAAATTACATACGGATAAAGAAAAATCGATATTCACATAGCATAGAAAGGGTCTCAGATAAGAATTACAAACCAAGTGAGTCAAACTTTTTAATTAGTAAGTTTGACAACAATACTTAATAAAAACAACTCAAAAAGTCAAAGTTTTTAAATGATGAGTGACGCATGAATTTATGCTTGTGTAAGAAAAGCTTCAACTATGTGCATGTTTGGATTCACTTTTAAGAGTTAAAACAGCAACTCTAAAAACTTTAAAAAATTCATTTTGGAATGTTTGGAGGTGATTGCAATTGATTTTCCCTCTAGAATTGATTCTAAGTCAGTATTTGTAGCTTTAATCTCCAAACGTGAAATCTACATTCAAATTTATTGTTCATGTCGCTTTCATGTGAATATATTGAAACATAAATCTATTTTATCAAAGCCCGGGGGGTTAGCCTGGCGGCATAAGCTTGAGACGTTGAAATCATCTCAGTGTGCTCCTTATGTCTCAGTTTGGAATCATCTGTGTCAATTTCCTGTGTTGGGTCAGTCACAAACACCGAGCTATGAAGCTCAAACACAGACACGAACACCAAACAGGCCATGTGCTCTAACCTCTATCGGCCCCCCGCTAGTAGAGGGTGGAATTGGTTTTTCGCATTAGTTAGTCCTTATCCTCAGACCGGATACCGAGTTTCCAAAACAACACTATTTTATCTTTTCTTCTTTAAAACTCGGTATCCATGGTGAGTACAAACTAATCAAAGGACACCAATTCCACCATCCATCGGTAGGGGCCATTTAAAGTGGACTTATCCAACACAAGAAATGACAATCGGAGGATTCAAATTCAAACGTAAGACATTGAGAGGAGCACACTCCAAGTCTCAATTATCTTAAACTCAATTTTAACAAAATAAACACAATTTAACAAAATCAATTCAATCAAAAATCAATTTTCATTACCATATAACAAAACACACTCTAGATTAATGTATCAAAATTAATTATTTTTTCTCTGATCATCTAGATTCTGTTAATTCCTTAAAATTAAGAAAAACATCCCAACAGATAAAACATACATTAACAATAAAAAATAAAAATAACAGACAAAAGAAGCAATTTTTACTAACCGGAAGGTGGCTTTAACAGGAGGTATCTCATCTTTAACAGGTGCAAAATTACCAACAAGCCAGTGATGAGGAAGTGAAGAATCATAAAATAACTTCACAATTTGTTGAAAATCAACCTTTTTTTAAAAAAAAAAATTCTCTTCAGGGGGAGGAGTGTTGTCATAGTAGTAATGAGGAAGATAATTTTCGGGAACCTTTGCCAACAATCCAACATTAGATGATCTTGTGACCACAAATCACCCAACTACTAATAGATATGTTTTTAAGCAACTGTACTAAAATTGCAAATAAACAATAGTAAAATTGGTGGAAAATAAGAGAAAATAAGGATTAACATGGCAGAGTCCACAATAGATACATTTTATCTACAAGTACAACTGCTGAAAGATTGAGCTATTAAGGGAAAGGATAGTTTCATTTTAAACAAGAATGTTGCTGTCAAATTATGTGTTTATGGCATACTTGACACAATGTTGATCCTAATATATAATGTATGAATATGGTAGCCCAAGAGTTGCACGGGGTGTAATTCGCAAGTTACTAATTTGTATCACTAGTTAAATCAAATAAGAAATGCCAGTCATATCGTATAAGATGACTTATTTTCGGATCAAACTCACATCTAGGAGTTCTCTAATGGTATATTTCTTTGTGTCAACACGTCAATACCTTTCCTGTTATGTGGTTCTTAAAGAACCATCCATCATTATATTGATGATACAATTAATGCCATATGCTGCAAGTGTTCTTGTTTATTCAATGACACTTTAGAGTCAATTTGTTATCTTTTATTGATGCTTTGTTCAGTGAGTGATACTATTATAAACCTTATAACAGCATATTACCTCTATTTAACTTTTACATATTCAACTTCAAATTCGGCTATCAAATATGATGAATGGCTTAGAGGCTCACTGGTGTTTCATAAAGCTGCCTTGGCTTCTTCTGTCATTACCTATTCATATTAGCATCAATCCATAACTAGTGAAATTTGCAAATTAAGTAAAGAGCCTGCATTTTATTTCTCTTTGATAAAAAGAAGTATTTAATCAAAAGCAACTACACCTTGGTAACTTGTAAATTATCCATGCATAGTAAAGAGCCTGCATTTTATTTCTCTTTGATAAAAAAAGAAGTATTAATCAAAAGCAACTACACCTTGGTAACTTGTAAATTATCCATGCATAGTAAAGAACCTGCATTTTATTTCTCTTTGATAAAAAAGAAGTATTAATCAAAAGCAACTACACCTTGGTAACTTGTAAATTATCCATGCATATGCAACAAAAATATAGAGCCTAAATTGATATTTCGGACTCCTTAAGCAGATAGTGTCAAATATATAGCATTTAAAACACAAATCTTTTGTTTTTAAGGATACTTTCAATGAATTGGTTACTCCAACAGCAAAAAAAGAGCCTGGCTCAGGGAACACGCAACTTTCTGCTTAAAGTGAGTCTGGTTGTTAAATTATATAGTGATATTCATTTTCCTTTTCACTTAATTGTTTTAGAAGAACTGAGCAGAAAAATCTCTTGAATCCCACTCCTACAAAATGTAAGTATTCCATTTAGGCAATTAATTATGATGCTTAAGTTAAAAATAAGATATGCAATTTATTGAGCAAACTTTAAAGTTCACTTCTATCTAGAACTTCCAACTCCAAACCTTATTTTTAAGGATAAATCATGCACACTAAGTAACAGTATTCAGTTTCATAATCTCTTTGCTAAAACATTCGTAAGTAAGGGTTGTTTGCCCAAAAAAAGTTACATATCAATACAACCTGCAACGCTTATAAGGAACAACCCCAAATACTATAGAACAATAACAATGCTAATATGCTAAGTCTATCCCTGCCATTTAAAGAACATGACCAACTTCCCCTCAAATCATGCATATAGCAAAAAGTAACACAATAGAAATATTACCTTATCAACGGTACTTATGACAGCAAAACTACATTAAATACCTTAGCAGCACTAACAAAGAACTAATGTGCACGCCACTTAGCAAAAAGACAAGCATGATCCAAGAGCTTTTCCCCACTTATAACAGCAAATAAACTCAAGGCATCTTTAGGGTCATTGAGGCATCAATATCCAAATAATGCAGTTACATAATTCTCCCTATGTATCCAAAGAAGAGCTCCAAACAAGTTAAACCTATTATAATTTCAATTCTACAGTTGAAATTAAAATGAGCCACAAAAAGCAAATCAGGCAGTATGACTACTTTTAACTGCTTGCAAAAATAATCAACAGAATAGAAAATTCTGGTCAATTTAACATACTTTATGTCACCTACATTAGGTCTCATTAAAATGTTAAAGGGCATTTATTGTGTTCTGAACAATCTTAATCAGTAACCGACCTTATCGCAGTATGATGAGGCAAAATAACCAAGTATTCAGTATGTAAAGCTCATTGTCATTATCAGCAAATTTTCCACAACCACCAAAGACGGAGAGCTGTTAGCCAACCTAATTGTTCTCCTCGTATAATTTGACATTCCCACATTTGCAAAGCTAAAAACAATGTAACATACGTAAGTTGTAAATAGATAAAAAAGACAATGTAACTATGTAGCTGCATAACATTTAAAGGATTTAGCTTGAGACTTAGCTTTAAGTGGCATCGTCCAAAAGAGGTGTGAAACCAGAGTTGTACATGCTCATGCCTAGATCAACCAACCTGAGCCAAAACCCACACATTTTAGCATACTTCATTTTATTAGGGTCATTGAGGCATGAATATTGAGGCATCAATATCGCAAGTAAACTCAAGGCATCATTAGGGTCATCGAGGCATCATTATCTCAAGAATATTTAAGGCATCAGCAGGGTCATTGAGGCATTAATATTGCAAGTAAATTCAAGGCATCTTTAGGGTCATTGAGGCATTAATATTGCAAGTAAATTCAAGGCATCTTTAGGGTCATCGAGGCATCAATACCGCAAGTAAATTCAATGCATCTGTATGGACATCAAATCATCAATATCTCAAGAATATTCAAGGAATCAGCAGGGTCATCGAGGCATTAATATTGCAAATAAATTCAAGGCATCATTAGGATCATTGAGTCATCAATATCACATCTAAAGTACTCATAATACATTAGTAAGGGTCATTGAGGCAATATGAATGAATAAAAATTCATTTTAATATCGGATCAGGCAACTTTTACATTTGAGTGAAGTATTCATAATACTTCATTTTATTAGGGTCATCGAGGCATCAATATTGCACGTAAATTCAAGGCATCATTAGGGACATCGAGGCAACAATATAGGAAAGTAAATTCAAGGTATCATTAGGGTCATTGAGGCATCAATATCAAACGCAAAATCAATGCATCAGTAGGATCATTAAGCCATCAATATCACAATTATATTCAAGGCATCAGTAGGGCCAATGAGGCGTCAATATCGCAAGTAAATTCAAGGCATCATTAGGGTCATCGAGGCATCAATACTTCAAGTAAATTCGAGGCATCTGTAGACTGTAGGGACATTGAGGTATCAGTATCTCAAGAATATTGAAGCCATCAGCAGGGTCATTGAGGCATTAATATTGCAAGTAAATTCAAGGAATATTAGGATCATTGAGGCAACAATATCACATCTAAAGTATTCATAATACTTCAGTAAGGGCCACCCAGGCGATATGAATGAAAAAAAATTCATTTCAATATCAGAATAAGGCAACTTTTACGTTTGAGTAATGTATTCATAATACTTCATTTTATTAGGCTCATCGAGGCATCAATATTGCATATAAATTCAAGGCATCATTAGGGACATCGAGACAACAATATAGCAAAGTAAATTCAAGGTACCATTAGGGTCATTGAGGCATCAATACCAAAAGCAAACTCAAGTTATTTATTAGTAGGATCATTGAGCCATCAATATCACAAGTAAATTCAAGGCATCCGTAGGGTCAACGAGGCATCAATGTCGCAAGTAAATTCAAAATATCATTAAGGTCATCGACACATCAATACAGCAAGTAAATTAGCGACATCCAGGCATCATGTTGCAAATAAATTCATGGCATCATTAGGATCATTGAGGCATTGATATCCAAATACTGCAGCTACATAGTTCTCCCTATAATTTCATTAAAGGTATCATTAGGGTTATTGAGGCATCAATACCAAAAGCAAACTCAAGTGATTTATTAGTAGGATCATTGAGCCATCAATATCACAAGTAAATTCAAGGCATCGGTAGGGTCAACGAGGCATCAATATCGCAAGTAAATTCAAAATATCATAACGGTCATTGAGGCATCAATACAGCCAGTAAATTAGCGCATTGAGGCATCATATTGCAAATATATTCATTGCATCATTAGGGACATTGAGGCATCGATATCCAAATATTGTAGCTACATAGTTCTCCCTATATGTCCAAACAAGAGCTCCAAACAAGTTAAACCAATTATAATTTCATTCACAATTGAAATTATAATGGACATCTAAAAGCAAACCAGGCAGTATGACTAGTTTTATTATTATAAACATAATCAACAGTTCGTAACAGAATCATAACAAGAAGCATAATTGATCCCCACAAAAGTTAAATATCTTGGCAAAGGCTTCATCATTAACTCTTGAATTAGATTTTAATAAGCAAAACCTATTAACAACAAATGGCAATCCAAGCATAAGACACGCAAAGATTAAATCATCAAGTCGACAATGTTTCCGCAATATACAGCAAAATATCACTATGTAAAACATACCCTAAAAATTTATACTCTTGAATACCTGTTGGTTCAAGCTTAAAATCAAGGTCACACTTTGTATGGTGAAATCATTACTGTCATCTTTCTATTTAGCATCAGCAAACAACGCAAGAGATAGTGTGGAGGAAGCAACTGCCTCTTGAATGAGAGTCTGCTAGTTGCAGGGTCAATCACTCTGCTCAATGCTTCCTTCTTAAGAGCATAACATAAAATTCATTATCTCACTGTTCTCCGGGTCAAATAATTTGAACTTACCACTTCATTAGATCAATAGTTATAAAACAGTAATTAAACCAAAGAAGACTTGGTTCAAAACAAAAGTTTGGATATATATTTTAGTAACTTCTCCAAGTTGGAATTGGGGATCATACTTCTTAAAAAATTTAAACAAGTGCATAACACAAAATTAACTTGCAACACAAAATTAACTTGCAAGCATCATTATTAAGAAAAAGTGTTTAATCTTTGCTAGCAAGAAAATATTAGATACAAGGCAATTGCACCATTCAAGCAATTTTGAAATCCAATCTCATTAATTCAACCATTTCCATACACAAAAAGGATCAACAAGATCCAATTAAGTCGTTACTGCTTAGAAAAGTTAAAAGCTAAAACTTACTAAAAAGTATAATAGCGCCTAACCAGATATAACCACCCAACACAACCACTAAATCATTTCGAGTCTACGAATTTGTGAACTTAGTGACAGTTTTGGCACCCTTCAAGCAATTTTGAAATCCAATCTCATTAATTCAACCATTTCCATACACAAAAAGGATCAACAAGATCCAATTAAGTCGTTACTGCTTAGAAAAGTTAAAAGCTAAAACTTACTAAAAAGTATAATAGCGCCTAACCAGATATAACCACCCAACACAACCACTAAATCATTTCGAGTCTACGAATTTGTGAACTTAGTGACAGTTTTGGCACCCTCAGAAACAGCATGCAAGGATTTTATTAGTTTGCAAACATAATAAACAGAATAGGAAATCCTGGTCAATTTATCCTACTTTATGTCACCTACATTATGTCACATTTTAATATTAATGAGCTTTATTGTGGTATGATGAGGGAAAATTACCTATATTCAATATGTAAAGATCATTGTAGTAGAACTCATTATTATCAGCAGATTTTCCACAACCACCAAAGATGGCCAATAACTCTTTAGCTATGACTCTCATGTGCCTCTGGCCCTTCTCTTATAAATGGACATTCCAACATTTGCAAAACTAAAAACAATGTAAAATCAATAAGTTGTAAATAGATAAAGAGCACGTAACTATGTAGCTTCATAACATTTTCAGTTTTTAGCTTAAGACTTCGCTATAGCCCAATACAATAGATATTGCTAAAGCAACAAATTCAACACAACATAGAAACAACAGCAGCAGATGACCATACCCATATAGCCCAATACAATAGATGCCATGAATTCTCTAGTAGGAATCACCAGATGATCAATTCCATGGGCCTGCCAAATTCAAACAAGAAACTATGACATTGAGTATATTTAAGAATGCATGAAATTTATCATGAAAACGCCCAAGATGCTATAGAGAGAACATAGCACTACATCCATCTTTTAGGTAATAATACAAATCTAGTATCAAAAAGCATTAAGCTAAAAAGCAGGTGGTAAACAATAAAAAATCAACCCTCAAAACAATTAAAACAGCCAAAACCAGGGATATGCTAAATACTCACATAATACAACGTGGTTGGAACTAAAGTCTCATATGACTCATTCAATGTGATGACCCCACGAAAACCAAGATCCTTCAAGCGAGGAACATCAATAGGAAATGGAACGGCACCTAACAATACGAACTGAAAAATAAGTGTGTCAGATTCGGGACAAATTTAATTCCCCAACAATAGAATAACATTTCCATACATCATTGAATAAAAACATGAATTAAGGAGACACCATTGAACATTAAAAGAGCATATGTTATGAATTCCTAACTGCTATGAATTCCAAATCAATTCGAACAACAACAACAACACTAGAAAACCCTAACTGCTATGAATTCCATGTTCCAACATGAATAAGGTAACGAAAAAATCAAATAAAACCTTGAACAATTAATTACAATATATACGTAATAAAAACCTAGCAACATCATCATTGTATAAACCCACAAAATTAAAATCAAATATAACAAGAAAAATAGCCACACACACACACACAAAACCCTAACCTTGAACCTCAGATTACTCAACAAACACGACTCAAAAATTCCAATAAACGATTCAACAAAACTATAGATAGAAAAAAAATTATGATAAAAAAACTCACCAAGATTAGATCGAAAAGGGTTGCCACGACTTCGTCGATCTCAAAGAGGGATGAATAGAGAAACAATCATCGCTATAATTAACCGTCACAGCAACGTTCTTTAACCTATTCATCGCTTGATTTGTGTTTGTTCAGATATACGAGTGATGGTTCTTATTTCTCTTCAAGAATGAATGAATCTGAAACTTGTAACGGTAACATTTGTGAGACATATGTGTGAAGAATAGGAACGCCTGATGAAATTGAAAACCAAAAGCTTGATTGAATGTGTTGATTCTTTTTCAATTTTCCTTTAGGATTTTTATTTTTTTTTTCAGAACTTGGCTGCCCATCTCATTAAATTGGGCTGATAGCCGATCCTAGGTGTCTTAAATATAGTGGTTGAAAAAAATGTTATTTATAATATTATTAAAATATTGTTAGTTGTTAATTGTGCTAATATAACTTACAATATTTACAAATTCACCCCATATTTAATTAATAAACGGAGGTTCCCAATGTGCCTTTCGGGTCTGGTTTTGGTGCATAAGCATGGGCTTATTTATGCACGGGCTTATGCACCGTGCATAAACTTTCTATTTGCACCCCTTTCATTTTGTTATACACCTCACCCAAAGTCCACCTTAACATAATCACTCTTACAGTTGCTTAGCGCACCCTCAGTTGCTTCACGCGCCCCCCATATACTACCCCATTACTTGCGCGCTCCCCATTTGCTTAGCGCACCCCCCAATTATTTTTTTTCCCATTTTCTCCTTAGATTTTCTTGTGAGCCCCCCAATTTTTTTTCCTCCCCAAATTTCTAGCGCGCCCCCCAATTTTTTTCCCTCCTCCAAACTTCTAGCGCACCCCCACCCAAATTTCTAACGCGCCCCCCGTTTCCAATTAAATAATAACTTTTGTTCCTTTGAAGTATATATTATAAGAATCCATTTTTAATTAATTTTCGTCATACACCCCCTCGAAGCCCAACATAATAACCAATGGTTCATGTATATATAAAGCATACTTGTCAAAACATACAATTTAATTTTAAGTTTTATCAATCATAATCACAACATAAATAAAATTTCATACATTAATTACATATATATATATATATATATGGATTTTTTTCTTTACAATGAAAAAATGATCGAATCCAATATCTCATGCATACTATCCAAATTTTTCTCAACTAAACTAACCCTAATTGTTTTATATGATTTTTTGCTTTATGTAGCATGGTTTTATAAAATGGTTATGTGATGTTTTACTTAATAACAATGGTTTCAGTATATAACATCTTGACACTAATGCACATATGAAACCATTTATCCAAAATAATGGTTTCAGTGTATAACGCCATGAAACCATTTAGCTAGACTAATGGTTTCAGTGTATAACATCTTGAAACCAAATAACAAGACTAATGGTTTCAGTGTATAACGCTATGAAACCATTTAACTAGAATAATGGTTTCAGTGTATAACGCTATGAAACCATTTAACTAGACTAATGGTTTCATTGCATAACATCTTGAAACCAAATAAAAAGATTAATGGTTTCAATGTATAACGCTATGAAACCATTTAACTAGAATAATGATATCAATGTATAATAGTATGAAACCATTTAACTAGACAAATGGTTTCAGTGTATAACATCTTGAAACCAAATAAAAAGATTAATGGTTTCAGTGTATAACGCTATGAGACCATTTAACTAGAATAATGATTTCAGTGTATAGCGCTATGAAACCTTTTAACTAGACTAATGGTTTCAGTGTATAATAGTATGAAACCATTTAACGATACAAATGGTTTCAGTGTATAACATCTTGACACTAATGCTCATTTAACTATAATAATGGTCATAAATTTAAATTTTTAACACAATATAAAACCAGAGAGAGTGAGGTATCCCCAACCGTTCCAAATAATTCAAAATACCCTAAATAAAATTTTGGGAAAATTTTATTAATACCTGATATTTATAAAAGCATATTTACCTCATTTAATTAACTAAAAATAGTTTCAGGTCTCAGAAAAATACATAACTTATCCCAAAATTCCCAGAAAATTATTTCATATTATTTTGTAAAAACAATAAAAAAATTTGGAGTCCCCTTGGCACCGCACGCGCCCCCACGCGCCGCCAGTGAGAGTGGGCGTGGAGGCGCGTAACTGTTCATAATCTTCCTCACCCATTTTTTGCAGAAACGGGTCGCGACGACCCGATTCGTCGACCCGGTTCGTTCTCCCTCAATAATCAATGAAACTCGACGTTCTTTATACCGGTTTGATCGTCGTTCGATTTTATGAATGAATTATGTATTAGTTTTCGAAATCGGTGATCGAATCGCATATAAAATGTGACCGAAATTGAGCAAACGAAAATACAAAGTTCTTCAGTTATGAATAACATGTGTTGTTTGGATCTGAGGGTGGATATTGACTTATGCACCGTACATAAGTATCAGGCTTATGCATAATAACCTTTGCCGTGCCTTCCCAATCGTTATAGTAGCAGTTCCAATGACAGCCTACAGCGCTATTATTAGTTATAGGTTCTTTTTTTAAAAAAAAAATTGATTATTTTTAAAAACTAATGGTTTTTTTTTAACGGTCCACAAACTAATGGTTGGAGCATAGTTAGTTTGTATATAAATTTATTTATTTTTGCTATTTCTTTATTTTCATAAATCTCCTCCAAATTCTTTAAAAAAGAAAAGACTCCCAAAATAACTAATATAATCACTTTTATTTTTATAAAAAAAAATTAAATAAGAATTTTATCCTTACAAATATAGTATACTTTAATTATTATTTTTTTAGGTTGTCATGATATTGGTACAAGTTTCCACCGTTGTTGACGATGACTAACCTTAATCGGGGGACCTATGAGGCACACAAGTTGAGTTCTTCCAATCGAATTTTCTTCATACGCGTAAGTTATGAATCGAATTATGAACATGATAATATTAAAGGGAATATATTACATCTAGTATTAACCGAGCATTTCTCTAAAAAAAAAAAAAAGTTTAATCATAATCCTAGTACTAACCGAGCTTTATACTCTGGTTGAAGATAATGGCTTAAAAATTGTATAAATAAAATAAATATAAATTTGTATAAGATAATGGCTTAAAATATTTTGTTATATTTAGAAATTAAATTCAATATTATATTTAGAAATTAAAATTTGTATTTAAAAATTTTATTTAATAATTATAATTTATTTTTACTAAATTTAATAATTAGATTTAAGAAGTAAGAACCTCCGTATTGGACCAACACATGTACTCCGATTTAAGTTAAGTAGTAAGAACTTTAGAGTTTGACCTAGACGTACAATTCGATTTAAGTTCAGTACTAAGAGCCCTTAAACTTGACTTGCACGTATACATCGGTAAGAATTTAAATAATTAAAATTTATATTTAATAGTGGTATTTAATAATTAAATTCAATATTATATTTAGAAATTAAATTTTATATTTAGAAATAAATTTTATATTTAAAATTATATTAATAATTAAATTTAGCAAGTAAGAACCTTGGTAATGGACCAACACATGTACTCAAGTTTAACCTACATAGTAAGAACCCCAGAATTTGACCTAAAAGTGTACTCCCGTTTAAGTTAAGTACTAACATAAGAATTTGACTTACATGTATACTCCGGTTTAATAATTCAAATAATTAATATTATATTTAATAATTGCATTTAATAATTAAATTCAATATTTTTTTGAACAGGCAAAAATGAAACTTATATATATGAATGCAAACCAAATATACAAGGAGACCTCTCAGCACAAGATGTGTTAAGAAGGGCTACCAAATATGATAAGAGAACCAAAACAAAGCACCGAAAAAATACAAGACAATCGGTCGATATCCAAACTTAGCAATGGGTTCGACCACCATAAATGAAAGTGCGTCACTAAAGTAATATATGTTGATCGCATCCACCGGTAGGAGTATATCTTGACCTTGTCTAAGAGCTGATGCACAGACCTGGCTGAATTCCTGAAAACACGCTGATTACGTTCATTCCACACAACCTAAACACATGCAAGCCACACAAGCTGGAGAAAGCACCGAATTAAATTCAATATTATATTAGATATTAAAATTTATATTAAAAAATTATATTTATAATAATTAAATTTAAGGAGTAAAAATCTTCGTATTGGACGCAGTAAGAATCATAGAGTTTGACATAGGCTTACACTCCGATTGAAATTAAGTACAAACACTAGAATTGAATTAAACATATACTTCAGTTTACGAATTTAAATAATTAATTATTATATTTAATAATTGCATTTTAATTTATTTTTTTTGAAAAGTATTATCTAATGTATATTTAAATATTATATTGAATTTAATTATCATATTGAATTTAATTATTCAATAAAACTATTAAATATATTTTTTAATTATTTAAATTCTTAAACCAGAATATACGTGTAAGTCAAATTCTAAGATTCTTAGTACTGAAATTAAACGAGAGTTTACGTCTAGGTCAAACTATAGGGTTCTTACTACGTAGCTTAAATCGTAGTACATGTGTTGGTCCAATACGAAGGTTCTTACTTTCTAAATTTAATTATTAATATAGTTTATATTTAAAATTTAATTTCTAAATATAATATTGAATTTAATTAATAAATACCACTATTAAATATAAATTTTGATTATTTAAATTCTCAAACCGAGGTATACGTGCAAGTCAAATTCTTGGGTTATCAGTACTAAACTTAAACCGAAGTGTGCGTTTAGGTCAAACTTTAGGGTTCTTACTACTTAACTTAAATGAGAGTACATATTTTGGTCTAATATGAATGTTCTAACTTTCTGAATTTAATTACTAATATAATTTTTTAAATATAATATTGAATTTAATTATTAAACCCAACTATTAAATATATTTTTTAATTATTTAAATACTTAAACCAAAGTATACGTGTAAGTGAAATTCTAGAGTTATTACCACTAAACTTAAACAGGAGTGTATGTCTAGGTCAAACTCTAGGGTTCTTACTGTGTAGATTAAACCGCAGTACATGTGTTGGTTCAATATCAAGGTTCTTACTTGCTAAGTTTAGTTATTAATATAATTTTTAAATATAATATTGAATTTAATTATTAAATAAAACTATCAAATATATTATTAAATTATTTAAATTCTTAAACCAATGTATATGTGTAAGTCAAATTCTAGGGTCATTAGTACTAAACTTAAATGGGTGTGTACAACTGTACGTCTAGGTCAAACTTTAAGATTCTTACTACGTAGCTTAAACCAGAGTACATGTGTTGCTCCAATACGAATGTTCTTACTTCCTAAATTTAATTATTAATATAATTTTTAAATATAAAATTTAATTTCTAAATATAATATTTAATTTAATTATTAAATACCATTATTAAATATAAATTTTAATTATTTAAATTCTTACCGATGTATACATGCAAGTCAAGTTTTAGGGTTCTTAGTATTGAACTTAAACCAAAGTGTACGCCTAGGACAAACTCTAGGTTTTTTCTACTTAACTTAAATCGGAGTACATGTGTTGGTCAAATACGAAGGTTCTTACTTCTTAAATATAATTATTAAATTTAGTACCAAAAAAAAATTATTAGATAAAAGTTTTAAATACAAATTTTTATTTCTAAATATTATATTGAATTTAATTTATAAATATAACAAAAATATTTTAAATAAAAATTAATTTTATTTATATATTAATTTTATTTATACAATTTTTAAGCCATTAACTTCAACCGGAGTATAATGCTCGGTTAGTACTAGGGTTAGGATTAATTTTATTTTTTTTAGAGAAATGCTCGGTTAATACTAGAGTTTGACCTAAAGTGTGATGTTGTTGTTTTTAATAATTGAGGTTAGGACTAGATTTTTTCTACAGAAATATTGAATTTGGACATGAACCAAATTACCGAAACATAAATCGAGATGAGTAATAATTTTTTTTTTTAACTTTTAAAGAGTATTTTTATTACAAAACTTTTAAAGTGTATTATTAACAATCGTTAGGAACAAAAAATAAATATTTTGCAATAATTTTTTTTTGACAATCGAACATTTCAATTTCGTTAATTTAAAATTAAAATTTATAATTAATTGTAAGTCTAAATTTTTATTTATTTATTTATTTATTTTTTATAAAGAAGATGTTGGTTAATATATATTAATAAATAAGTAATTACATATGAATTAAAGACAAACAGACAGCAAGTTGCGCCGCCAATTAAAATTCAAATTTATAATTAATTGTAAGTCCAAATTAGTTTTTTTTGTCAAAAAAAAAGAAACAAATCTAATTAGTTTTTAAAATAGAAATTAATGAAAGTGAAAAAAAATTGGTTTAATCAAAAGTTGAACTCATAACCAATAGTTTAAAAAAAAAAAAATCAAATTAACAAAAAAAGATGCCTTTACCAAGGCTTGAACCCACAACCTGTCGGTGTGTGTAAGCAAGTCTGTAACCACTGGGTCACAATGATTGTTCACTCTATATTTAGTTTCGCTATATACATATACGTTAACAGTAATAAGAGAAGACAAAAAGTTCATCTTCAACCTCTAGCGGGTCGACCCACGACCAGAAACGGGTCAAAACGCGGGTCACCGCTCCAGCACATGTAAATTTCATTTTTCAGCACCGTTTTGCACGATTTTTTGTGGGTTTCAACCAGAATTCAATTTCTAATGATCTTAACACGAAATAATCAAGTTTTAAACCTAAAAAACGTGAGATTTACGAAGAAATTTGCAAATCTATAAATCCATTAAAGACAAGGTTTTTCTTAGATTTCTCCCTCTTTGATTGTAAAAAAACACGAAATTTATGTCATTAGATTCGTAAAATAATGCTCTATAAAAGCTCTATAGATCTTTACTTCAGTTTATTGCATATTAAGATTCGAAAATTACCCGGTTGTTGTTAAGAATAAGAAGTATCAAAGAATGAATTGTTTTTTTTTTTTGGGTAGATATATCAAAGAATGAATATATGATAGGAAGAAGTAGAAGAAGAAGATGATTAAGTTGGAAAGTTACTCTTAAAATTTATTGGGTGCTTTTGCAATTAAACTATTTTGAGTAGCTAATATTGTAAATTATATAGTGTTTTTAACATAAATAAAAGATGATAAAATGAATGGTTTTGATGAATGTCAACTAAGATGGGCTACTTGACCCATTTGGCAGTGATGGGTAGATAAGAATGAAGGTTTCTCATCCCACCCCCCGTCATTCTTTTTCACCCCCCAGAAATCCAACTTTACCCTTGATTTTACCCCCGAAAAGTTCGGCACACGTGTACTGAACTTTTTCGATATTGAAAAATAGGTGTTAAAAAGTTCGGTACGCGCGTACTGAACTTTTTTTCAAGGGTTAAAAATGGAAACCCAGGGGTGAAAAAGAAAGCTGCGGGGTGGGGAAAGAAATCTTCGATAAGAATTTGCCTTTTTTTTTAATTGAATATTGGGCCTCGGCCCAATAGTAGTTAGAGATTCTCTTTTAATAATACTCAAATTTATTTGTTTATTTATTATCTAATCTAATCAGTAGTTAAAGTGTGTCCTTTTTTTTTTTTCCTTATACTTCTTTGGTTTGAAATTGAGAGTAAATAATTTGTTTGATCATATTTACGTTTGTTAATATTTGTATGTATATATTGAATATTTTAAAATTTAAACAATATCGAGATAAATTAAACATTTTATATGCTAATATTTGTATGTATAATTTAGTAAAAAAATATTGTTAAAGTATATTATGTCAAAATGAGATCATTTATTTTGAGATGGAGGGATGGTTTATTTTATGAGCAATTTATTTTACACCAAGGGTTCGTTGATATGCAAAATGTAAGTACCAGACAGAACATTACAAAATAGAATATCACATAACTAAAAAAGGGTAAGATATTGAACAAATTTAATCTTATACGACATTTGGTAGTCAAAAAGTTATTTTGATATTTTATACAATTCATATAGGACAAAAAATCGTTATTGTGATTCAGTGGTGGGGCAAAAATTCAAGTTTTTGTCTATTTTTTTGCCCCCAATTTGTTCAGTCTTAAAATTAAAAACACTACAACTAAAATTGTTTCTACATACCTTTATTTATTTATCAGATCAAACACAAATGTGACATAAGTTTCAGAAATTTACAAACTCCATAATTGAAAGATTTTGAGTTTAAACTCACACACACAACTGCAAGATTATGAATTTGGACTCCGTAAAAATATTAACCCTAATAAACTCAATAATAAATTAGTGCTCGCATCTTAAAAATGTACATTTAAAATCATGAAATTTTTATGTACCAAAAAAAAATATCATGAAACTAAAACTAAAATAACTAATTTAAAAAATTTTATATGTAAAAAACTATTTTTTTTTTCATGCTAAACAATGTTCCTAGACACTAGTTAAGCATACTAAAAAAAAAATATATATAAAGTTAATGTTAACAAGATAATTTTTTATATTTTTAATATGTTTAATGCACAAGTTTCAAAATAAAATTTCTATATTAGTGTGTTTAACTTGTGCCTATTTTAATATTTTTTTTTACGTGTAAAAGAATAAATTAAAACAAGATAAACTATGGAGGAATTCTAATATAGACACAAATATAAATGTATAGTGTTTAGGTAGACTCACATGAGTAAAGAGAGAGAAAAGATTAAATAATTTAATTTCAAATATTTTTCAAAAAAATAAATAATGTGATGTTTTATATTTGTGTACCTAAACACTATTCATTTATGTTTGTGACCATAGAAGACTTTCTCTAAACTATGTTGTGAATTGGCCGACTTATTTCGCAACTTGTTGCAAGATCCAATACTTAGATTTATTAATATGTAAATTGTTTATTATGAGTGTAGTGTATATGTATGTATTAATGTATGTTCCTTCCTTCCTACAAACATCCTATCCTATATATAATAACGGACTTTGTCGCAACGCAGTTGGAGATGCTCACATAGTAATAATCACTTTCATCTTCGCTCTCGCCAAGATCGCCAATTTCAAACTCCAATACGGTACGCTACAATTTCTTCTTCCTTAATTAGGTTTCATTTCATATTCAATTCCTATTCATATTATATTAGATTAGATTAGATTAATTAATTGATCCATTTTATCAATCATTCAAATATGTTGCTTTAATCTTACAATTGATTTGGGTATTTATTTACATAGAAAGAGAGTAAACAATGTCAGATGGTAATAATGTTGAGGATGTGAAGAAACAAGAACTTCATGATGATTCTCCTAACAATCAACTTCACTCTGGTAATGATCCCAAAGTATCTGATCAAGATACAAATACTGAAAATTCAATGCCCTCATCTCAACAAGAGGTGATTATTTTGCTCTATCATTGTTATTATATTTAGTTTCCGATTGTTAAATTTTGGCTCTTGTCAATTTTTATGTTGGATTCAAGAAAAATCAGCTTTATAGTCTACGAAGCACAGACACAAACACGGACACTGACATGTTGCTACCGATGATAATTTTAAAAAATTACATGATTCAATGGAATAATATGTGTTGGTGTCGGACAATGACATGTCTATTTTGAGGAATGTCTATGCTTCAATGTTTAGAGTTGTGTATGTGTTCTGCTGTGCATTATGACAAGTTCATTGATATAAAAGGTATATGTGTATAAGGTAGTGTTTTTAAATCTTTGTACAAAAATTACCCACACTATTTAGGAAAACTGGCATTAAGGTTCTTTAAGTTAATTTAAAGTTTCAAACAGTCTCTTTAATTATTTCTTTTAGATGAAAATTATTCTTTATCTTTCTAAATGACAACAATGTTGGATTTTCGGTGCTTTTTCATCCAAAAATGTGAAAAATTACATTGTTTTGCACTTCTTTTGAAATGTAATTTGGCATATGTTTTTACTTCGGAGTTCTGGTGCAAATCTGGTCCATTAATATGTAAACCAAATTTCTTTCATACATTAAATACTACTACTACTACCTAAAATGACATCTAAGTTCTAAAACAAGTCAAAATGGTACCAGAGTTCCAAAATAAAGTCATATGACCAAGGTAGACAGAATCATGATCCAGCACGTAAGATCATACGTTTTCATGATCTTCGTACTCCTTGGCGTACTAGAAAATGGCTACGTTTTCATGATCTTGGTACCCCTTGGCATACTAGAAAATGGCTAGAATATTTTTTTTGGTAGGCGCAGCCAGGATCACCGTGAACACGCAAGAGCGGTGGAATTGTCGTTCCAGCGCGAGTCTGTTCTTCAACCCAGAATTCTTGGTTCGTGGTCTTAGGCAGAAAATCGCTAAAGGTCCAATGTTGTTGTCGTATGAAACTTTGAATTAAGTTAAAGTACCCCCGAGACAGTTTTTCGTATTTATGTTACATCTACATGAAATATTTAGATTGGAAGAAAGTTTTTGTATCAGTTCAAGATATTACTATTATTTATTGGTGAAAATTTGTTGTTTGAAGTGTTTTTGCAAGCTTGGATATTATTGAAATCACTCTTTAAGCATCGGAGAGACATTAAAAAGGGATTCTTCTTAACAGATTATAGTTATTCTCGGCATTAAATCTCACAATATGTTATTATGTTATGATATTTCATTCACTATAAATCTATTTCTGCAGGAAGATGCTGTAAAGAAAAAGTATGGAGGGAGATTGCCAAAGAAGCCTCCACTAATATCCAAGGTTTTATTTTTTTTCCTTATTTGTGTACTTTGTTGTGTGAAATGTTCTGTTGATAATGACTTTTGTTCTTGAATAATTTCAATTTTTGGCAGGATCATGAGCGTGCTTATTTTGATTCTGCTGATTGGGCTTTGGGAAAGGTATTTCTGGTCTTAGATGAATATGTTTATCCCTCAAATTTTCAATGTAACCTTCAATATGTTTTATCTGGATGCCTGATATATCTGTCTTATATGTATGATTGTTCATATAGCAAGGAGCACAAAAGCCTAAAGGACCGCTTGAAGCACTCCGTCCAAAGCTGCAGGTATAATTGTTAATTGACCTTTTTATGGCTGTGTTCATATTATAATATATATACTTCGTGTGTTTGGATTCCCATCAAAGACCCTCAAACTTATGTTTTCACAGCTAAACTTGATTACTTGATATATACAGAATTTTTTAAATGATGTTTGCAGAATAAAGTTAGTTAGTTCAAACTTAAGTTAGCAAAATTCAAACCAAAGATAGATTAAGTTGATTCTTTTATGCATTGTTGAGGACACACCATGTATATACTATTTGCATGTGTTTGCCATAGTTTTGAACTCACAAATAGGCCCAAATTGAATTTCAAAACAGTTGTTATGACTGGCTTTTGTTGTTTGGAATACATCTCTACAATGATACCGATGTGATAGGCAGTCTACACAATTAACTTCAACAGAAGTTATTAGTCATTAACCATTGTCGAAGTGACCCCTTTCATTGTGTTTACAATATAAGATTTTATGGAAACATGTGATCTGAACAGGGAATGTGATTCACTGATTCATTACATGACTAATAATTTATAAATTGCAATGAATTATCCTACGTATATCATTGAAAATATGATTTTTTTTTTTGTTGCTGATATTGCTTTTTACATTTTCTATTCCCTCTCTTGGGGTCCCACCTGCATTGGTAATCAGCCAACACATCAGCAGACCCGATCAAGGCGCTCATCTTATGCTCCAGCAGATGGTTCTGAAGGTATGTGCAAAAAACAAGTCCATTTCTTGTGTTCCATGAAGTTCAGGTCTATGTTAAAACTCAACCGTTTTGTGGTATATTTCTTTGACAGTTGACGGTGATAATGATCCATCATTAGAGGATCCGAGTGCTACTGAAGGTGTTGCCGGTGATAAAAGTGATGCTGCTCAAGACTAAAGCTGCCATTAGTAGCTATGGGTTTGAGCTATAAACTGCATTTCGACAGTGTTGCTTTCTTCTCTGAATTTGCAAGCAAATGACGATGCGTAATAGAGTTGGTTATGCTAATAACTAGAAATGGGAGTTTTGAAGCGATTGTAACCATGAATTTCATGATGTGCTAGGATTGCACACAGTGAGAGGTCTTGAAATATTGTACCAGTTGTATCATTTGATATCTCCCAAAATATAATCATCTAAAATAAGATTGGATACTTAATAGTAATATGTTTGCAATCAATTGGTATATCTTGTTTTAGCAACAACTTAGCAGGTTTTAATTTTAAAATTGTCATCGATGCTGTGTCACATAGATAACAAAAATGCTTCATCCATACTTAACTACATATATGATTTATTTTTTAGTTTTTTTTTTTTTTTTTTTTTTTTTTTTTTTTTTTTTTTTTTGATTTCACCACCAGTTTATTTTAGGGTGAACACTCCATATCCTAAAAATTTGTTGGATATTTATCCATTATTCAATTATTTAACATCATATTATTTTTCATATTTAATTATGAGAAATTCTTAAGTGAGTCTTCATCTAACTATTGATTTTTCTCAAATAATTTTAATTTTAGAATTAATCTTGCCGATATCGGTATCAAATCAAACTTCAGCTGCTAAATATATTTCTCTTTATTTATTAATTTACCATCCCTTAAGAGTTAAGAAAAGATGCTACTATTGATTTACCATGTGAGAAGAGCCCTAGTCAAATTCTCAAAGTCTCAAAAATCAAAGGCTGAATATCTAATTATTTATTTATTTCAACAAAAAACACATTGAAAATTTCAACACATTGAACTTTCAAAATCATCAACACATTGAACTTTCAAAATCATCACCACCTACATAATGAATCTTCTTAACTCTCCCATTCTTGGTACAAAAGTATCATTCCATTCCTTCACACACAAACCCAAAGCTAAGAACAAAGACACCCACAATTACATCCACAAATCTCGTATTATTATGATGCACAAACGAGTTAACTCAGAAGCACACAACAAACTCAGCACCGCCACTGATGCTGATGACTCCATGGGACCCATCACCAAACCATGCTTATGTGGAAGAAGACACTTCATTGAAGCTGCTGCAACTGCTACACTCACAACCACTCAGTTCCCTATTCAGTCTGCCACAGCCACAAATTCTGATTCTGATTACACAGTAATTATTCCTTCTCTATTACTTACTTACAGTAAATAAATGGAAAATGTTCAACTTTGTAAATGTTTGGATTCACGCTGAGCATGACAAAAGCAAAAGCTTTAGCTTCGGCAAAATAATAGTAACTCTGTGATTTTGTCGAATTCACAGTGACCCCAAACATGCACTTTGACTAGAGTGGAAAAGTGTCACACACTCACATTTGATATATACTTTAAAAAAAATTACTAGTCCTCACATTTAGCTAGATATTCAGAATATTTCACGTTTTCCACATTTGAACAACTAATATTAATTTCCTCGTTTTTCACTGCTTCACGCAGTAGGTAATATCGGCCATTGGAAAATGATCAGATGTTGATGTGTTTTTGTTTTTTGTAGGCTTTGGTTAACAAGTTTCACCCACCTAAACCTGATTGGTATCAAAAGTTTTATGCTTGGGTTCTTAGTTCATTTACTAAATCCTATGAAGCTGAGGTTTATTCTGCATTCTTTTCATCTATACTTTTTTTTTTTTGTTGAGTCAGATTTTGAAATCGCCTAGTCTGACAATTTGGTCATTGAATTATACTTAATTTCAGATATTATTTTTAATTTTCGTTAACCATAGGAACATAATTGTTCAACCTTTATGTTTAATTCTCTTTTTTTTTTTTGTGTGTGTTTTTTTATGTTTTTCTTATCATCGAGTTGATTTTTGCGATGTTTTCTTCTTAGGTTGCTCAGTACAAGTCTCAAATCTTTAGTTACTTAAAGGAGAAGAAAGCTAACAAAATCTTGGAGATTGGCATTGGAACTGGTCCTAACCTCAGTTATTATGCTAGCAATCCTGATGTGCAGGTTGTTGGCATTGATCCTAATCCCGAGATGGAGAAATATGCTCGATCTTCTGCTGCATCGGCTGGACTTCCACTCTCAAACTTTGAGTTTATACATGCTGTATATAATATTTCAAATTCTCACTGGAATTTATATGAATCAGTTATAACCCTTCATTTGTTTGTGCTTGTAAGTTGTATGTGTGCCTGTGGTAATTGATCTTTAAAATGTGTTCTGTTTAGGTTGGGGAGGTTATACCGTTGAGCGATAATTCAGTTGATGCAGTTGTTGGAACACTTGTATTGTGTTCTGTTAAAGATGTTGATATGACATTGAAAGGTGATGAAACTTCAGACTTCTAATATTTATTCAAATAATTTTGCTTACCTTGGTATTTTTATGAGTAATTATTAAATCCATTGTTTTGCATATTAGTTTACAATCTTGTGTTTGTGCTTCCTTGTTTACGATGAACATTTTGTTTATAATGTATCACACTTTGAAATTCAAAATTATTGTAAACCTATGTAGCACCAGCACTTCATATCGAAGGCATGCATGGTATCCAACAATGTCATGACACTGACACATGTGATTACATTCAATCATTTTATTTTTTCAAATGATTACCAGTGTTGATAGAATGTGTAGTGTCCATTTGTGTCGTTTCATCGTCTAAATTGCACTATGTATGCAGAAGTGAGAAGGGTGCTGCGACCTGGTGGCGTGTATCTGTTTGTGGAACATGTAGCTGCAAAAGGTGTGTAAACAAAACCTTTTTATTCACTATTATTAATAGAAAAAATAATCATAGTACTAAATAGCTCAATTTGGGTTTTTTTTTGCGGAGATACAGATGGAACATTTCTCCGATTATTACAGAGAATTCTCGATCCACTGCAACAGACACTTGCAGATGGATGTCATCTTTCTAGGGATACAGGAGACAGTATAACAAGAGCTGGATTTTCAAGTGTTGAGCTTGAAATGACAGTCTTATCAAATGGTTCATTTATAAATCCTCATGCATATGGAATAGCTTACCAGTAGAATCAAAAGCATGTCTTTGATCCTCTTAACATGCAGGTTTTAACACAAAAGATTCGTTAAATAATCACTCTCAGATTCCACTCAGTCTCGCACCGTTAAAGTATATTCTTTCATCACTATTGGACAAAACCTTCATAGGACATGTTTGTGTTGCTTCATGCTTGGGGGTATGCTTGTAAATGATCAGGTGTATAGTAGAAAATAAAAAAACAAATAAACAGAATCTTCTTGTATTATCCGCTTGAACTTGATGTGATTTTAACTATACTAAGCACATTTTTTTTGTACTTATGATCTTGTTATGCAAACTTTCTCGTTTCTATTCATCTCAATGTTGTGTGTAGGCTAAGTTTGATTTGGTGTATCGTATTTAAGCTTTAAGTTGTGTTCGTGTGTGAATCTTATGATCTTATCGAATGTTGTTAACAATAGAGTTAAATAAATTTGTAGTCCTTGCAAAAACACGGTTGTTCAATTTTAGTTATATATTGAGTTATAGTATTTGCAATTTTCATAATCTATGTATACTAGTTGAGGCAAAATACTTGGTCAAGGTCAGGGAAGAAGGCCACTAAGAATGAATTTGAGCTGTAAATCATTTGTGCAGATTAGCAAAAAAATATATTCAGAAAACGCATTCCGAAATTTAAAATCAGGGGTAAAAAATGAAATTCGAGGGGAAAAGAGATGTGGAGGGGAGAAGAGAAACTGTGACTGTGAGATTATAATTCAATAATCAACGCCAACAACATTCTGTACCAAACAAGAGCATTGTATTTAAGCACCGATGGTAAAATCTTTTTCTCATCCTCATGACATCTCTATTTAGAATTTAGATAGTGGAATGGTATGAGAATTGTGAAAGTTCCAAATTCCAATACATATTTGTGTCAACCTCTACATCCTCCCCAAACATAATCATTTAGGGTTTGTTTGGTTCGGGGTTTTTGGAGGGGAGGGGAGGTGATATTTTAAATTTTTATGTCTGGTTCAACTTTTTGTGAGGGGGAGGGGAGGAAATATAGCTCAATTTTTGCTTTCCCCCAAATTGGAGGGATTTGGAGGGAAGGAATGCTAAAATATTATCTTTTATATTGACAGAATTACCCTCATTTAATTTGTTAAAATCCTAAATTATCCTTATTGAAATATTAAAAGTTTAGGTTATTTTTTCACTCTTGTTACGACTTGTTGAACGTTGGTACTTTGTTCTTCTTCTCCATTCTATCGTTGCAGCCTCTCTATCTTCTTCCCATAGGTATGTCTCTTGTAAACAAATGTTTGTTATTTATTCTGGAACATCCTTGTTTTCTATATAGATCGATTATATAATATGCTACTTTGGGGGAACATGTTTTCAACTTTGCAATGTCTTGTTTCTATTATATAAAATATCTAATCTCCTATTGTGAACTAAACATATATTTAATTAAGATACATCTCCTTCCCTCCTCTCTTTTGAATCAAACACGTATTTAATTAAATACCTCCCCTTCTTTCCCCTCCCCTTCATTAAAATTCATCACTTTCCCTCCGTTGAACCAAACAGATCCTTAAAGTAATAGAAGTTCAAAATCATATCTATAATTTGTCTATCTATTATAAATTATAAACAAGAGATGAATATGATTTTAACTTGACTCTACCCATTACGTGATCAACTTTTCCTTCCACACTCCTATTTTCATTTTATCATTGATATCTTGTTCTTGAGTCTAAGTTTGCCACACCACTTTTTCATTTTTATTTATTTTTGATTTTCACTACCAGTTGAATCTGGTTCGGAGATAAATTCTGACATTAAGTGGTTTCAGTCCCCTCTCGATCGCAGTTGCGCGGGAGATCGAACCGTGGTCCTCCCTACCATGTTCAGCGTCAATCACTACTGAACCAACTGACGATTGATTTTTTTATAAACTACTCCCTCCGTCCTTATTATAAGTCTCTATTAACTATTTTTATTGGCATATTAAAATAAATTGATAGTATAATTAATGTGTAATTTTTATGTATCATAATTACTAAATTATCCTTAATAAAAAGATTGTGCGGCTTACCAGCAATTTACATATATATTGCACCATTGTTCTTTTTCTTTTTGGTACATAAAGGGGACAAAGCCCCAAAAGAAACTAGGAAACTAAACGAACACTCTAGGACATGCAAGTGCTGAAAATGTCATAAAACATGAGACTTTAAAGTTCTCTATGAGGTACCTCCAAAACATGCAAATCAAAAGAGTTTAAATGTTAGACTGTAATTAACTAATCAATTAGCTGATTTGTTTTTTTTTTCACGCCAAGTGTGATTAATCTAAACATGTCAATTCATGTTGGTAAGATCACAAATACGTCTAATCAAGGTAGAAATATTCATGTTGACATTGCAATTTATTGTTACCATTTCAACTAAAACCTTTGAATCACTTTTCACTTGAAGATGTGTAACTCCCTGTCTTCTCGTTAAATCTATTATGATGTATATGTCCCACATCTCAATGTGGAAGGCATTACGTGAGTCAATTTTACAAACAAAACTACTTAAGAAGTTGTCGTTGTTGTCTTAAAGAAAATCGTCACACCCTCAAAAATTCATTGAACTTTTATGAACACTGAAATTCCTGGCACGCGTGTTACGATGCTAAGCACGATGCTATAGCTTCTTGGTCCTCAAAACGTGATGCTACACACGATGCTATAGCATCCTGCTGCGCTGATAACTTAATATAAATAAACCAAATAACAGAAAGCAAGTAAAAGACACTTGGTGTTTGTTAACCCAGTTCGGCGCTCAAAGCAAGCCCTAGTCTGGGGGATACCAATCCAGGAAGATGTCCAATAAGCAATAGCCCTAGACTGATGACACTAACTCTCAAGTTATGCCCTTTCCATCTAGCAACTCCCCTATTGTCTATAACCTAGGGTCCTAGCCTAGATCTGAGATATACTTGATCTCACTTCCTTGCAACCTTACAAACAGCAAGGATTTTTAACACACACAAGAAAAGTTTTGGAGACACACTCCTAAAAACTAACACTCGTACCTAAAGGCTTAGAGTGCACACAACACACATAACCCTAACTCCATACTTTAAAGCTTAGGAGAGGATCACAAGTTACAACTCAATAGAAACACGTCCTTAGCTTGTATCAAGGTGACACAAGGAAGGCTCACAAATAACACACGCAAAACCTAAGCACTAGACTCAATAACAACGGCGTGAACAACCTCAAATTAGGTTTTGCACTGCACATATATACTCCAGCAAAGTCCTTGATTCTGAAACAATTAAGACCTTGATTCTTCTTGACTCAAGTCTTTGACCACATTAATTAAAAAGGATTCTTTCCTAAAATAATCTTCAAGGATATTCTTCATTAATTATTCAAGTCAAGGATCTGAAGTAATAAATGATGATCCTCAATAAAGTCCAAACACAAACGCGTCATGCAAGATTCATGAAAGAGAAAACATAAATCATTCTATAAATAGAACGTGCGCCTTCAGAGTCCATGATGTCGAACACGATGTTGTAGCATCTTGCATAGCATCCTGGTTACCAAAAATGCAGCCAATACGAAGGACTCAACAAACTCCCCCTTTGGCAAATTTTTGGCTAAAACAAATAAAGACCATACAGGGACTTAAATAGATACTTCAACTACATATCTTTTTCTCAACATAAACACACAAGCATAAAGATCTGTAGAGACTATTCTTCAAAGTAGATTCCATACTACATCTCCATGGAGATCAACAGACAAGAATATATGTGTATCTTTTAAGAACATCAGAGAGGCATGCAACAGCGGAACATAAAAACAACTTAGCCTTAGATGGTCAGAACAATCAAAAGTAACAGGATGCTGTAGGGAATGCTTACAACATTTCATACTACATCTCCCCCTGCACATGTGCATAGGATGTTGGAGCATCTTATCCAACATCTCCCCCTGCAGATCACATCATATTTTTCTAGGGTACTCATGCTCACATATCAGACATCAGATCACACAAGTCCACACACAATATCAATACCATGGCAGTGCAGACTAGCAGGTGAGATAAAACAGGTAAGCAACCAAAATAACCAAAATACCATATCCATATTATACTCCCCCTTTTTGCCACAAATTTGACAAATTTAACAGTACAGACATATGAGGTTCAGGAGCTTATTACAAAACAGGAATTAGGGATTCAGAGTCTCAGCCCAATAATCAGAATAGTAACAAAAACATCAAAACATCAAACGAAAGAGAACAAAAATAACAAAGATAGCTAAGCAAATCCATGAGCAGACATTCTTCACTCAGAAGCACTGGAATCAGTCACCTCCAGCTCCTCTGTGTCACCACCAACATCTTCATTCCCTTCTGCATCAGATGCTGCAGCATCCTGCTCAGCATCATTTCCAACTGCAGTACCAGAACTAGGACCTGCTTCCTCAGCTTCTTCTTTCTTAAGGGCAGATATAACCAGCTCAAGCCCTTTCTTTTGCTCATCCAGAGCAAGCACAGTTGCTTCCAAAGAGGCAATCATTTCCTTCCTACTCAGAGTTGGAGGAGGATCTTGCCTAGGTACAGACTTCCTAATCATAGGCCCTGCTATATCTGCAGCATGGGTCCCTTCAAACAGCCTAAAATGTAGAGACAGAGGTGGTTCTCTTTTGAGAGGTTCATCAGTAGCTTTCAGAATACCAGGGTGTTGATCAAGAATAATTCCACAGATGAGACTAGGAAAAGCTATAGGCATCTTGATTGCCCAAGACTTGCCATGAGCCATGGTTTGCTCAAAAATGTAAGCTCCATAATCAGCAACAGTGCCAGTACCAATAGAGTATATGAATCTAGCTAGACCAGTGGCAATATGAGATGTATGGGTTGTAGGAACCCAGTTCAAAGACCCTATTTTGTTCAGAACAACATACTTCACAGACAGCATACAAGAGGGTACTTTACCTTTAGATGGCCACACCTTGACCTGATTGGCTGTGATGGTTCTGCACACTTCATTGTTGGTAACATCAATAGCAGTGTAATCCTCTTCTTGCCTACCCAGATATTTGTTGATGATTTTTCGGGAGAACCCCACACACTTGTTTCTAACCCAGACCTTTTGATATTCAGTGCTGAGAGGATTGTCACAGTCCTCAGCAATGTTGACCACAAACTCCTTTACAAGCTTGGCATAGCAGGTGCTCATGCCACTGACAGTTCTCATCAGCCCAGCATCTTCCAACAGATCAACTACCTCCTTCCAAGCCAAAGTCTCATCAGACAACTCTCTTTCCAGCCCTATCCTTCTTGCAAACACAAATTTCCACTTCTTGGCACTGTCCAAAAAGTGGAAGGAAACATCATCTATGGGGACATCAGGAACATTGGTTGGCACGAGTTTTCTGCCAACTCTCTTCTGAGATGTTGTGATGCTAGGAGCATCATGTTCAGCATCATCATCATCAGACACATCAGTAACAACCTTCTTCCTTTTCAAAGACCTTTTCTGAGGAGAAGGTGTGATGCTAGGAGCATCATGCTCAGCTTCATACTCAGAGTCACTCACATTCTTTCTTTTAGAAGCCTTCTTCTTTGGTTGAACAGGAATCTCAACCTTGCTAGAGCTTCTACTGGGCCCCACAAGTTTCTTCTTAGGTGACTTTGTGGCCACACCCTTTTTCTTCTTCACAGACTTAGGTGTCTCCTTTACCACCTCAGTTTCTTTACCTTTTCTTTCCCTGAGACGCCTACCAATGCCAGTCTTGCCTGCAAGGGAAGACCCAACAGACTTGATCACAACCACTTCTTCTTCCTCACTTGCTTCCACATCAGCAGTATTCAGATCTGCACCTTGGTCAGGCTCAGCATCAGATGCTAAAGCATCTTCAACAACATCCTTGTCAGCTTCTTCTTGTACCTGAGATGCTGAAGCATCAGGAGCAGCATCCTCTTGAGAGATGCTATTAGCCAAGGATTGTAGCACATCACCAACAATATGGTCTTCCTCATTGAGTTCATCTTCTTGTGGAACATTAGGAGCAGGGGATTGTGTCTTCTCAGTTTCCAACTCAGTTTCCCCCTTTTCAGCATTAGGGATTTGAACAGTATCAGGCTCGATCTGCTCACTACGAGTGGGTGCTGTAACAACAGATGGAACAACCAACTCCTCAGAGCCCTGATTGGCCAAAAGAAAAGCTTGCATGTCGAAATCGGAGTTGTAACGAGATTTGGATTTCTTCACCCTTGGTTTCTTACTCCCCGTGGATTTGCCTTTCTTCGATGACTTGGGTTTAGAGGAAGAGCTTTTGTTAAGGACTGAGGCAACATAAGGATGAATGGTGGTGAGGGGAACAGCATTGGTGATGAAATCGGGCTGTTGATCATGGGGTGGAGATTGTGCAGGAGAGGCGACGGTGGGAGAGTTAACAGGGGAAGACATTGTGACGGCAAGAATGAGAAAGTAGGATTGGGAGTGAGAGAGTTGTGAGGGTTGAATGGAGAGATTTGATGGAGAGGTGGAGAAGTTATAGTGTAGAGTGAAATAAAAAGGGAAAGAATCAAAGGTTAAAGATTTGAAATAAAAATAACCAACTAGGTGTAGTGGCGTGTTTAAGGAGGAAATTAGGCCATGATTGCCTTGATTAACGTGCATCCTCTGATGAAGGCAAATAACTGCTGCACGCGCCACTAACGGTAACTGCTATAACTCCTCATGGAGGCAAATTCCTAACTTGCCCCTCAGCTTCTCAAACTGCACAACATCAAGAGCTTTTGTAAAAATGTCTGCCACTTGCTCTTTTGTGCCAACATGCTCCAAAGTAACAATTTTGCTCTCAACAAGATCTCTTATGAAGTGATGGCGAATATCAATATGTTTAGTCTTGCTATGTTGAACAGGATTTTTTGAGATGTTTATAGCACTCATGTTGTCACAATACAATGTCATAGCATCTTGTACAACATCATACTCAGTCAGCATCTGCTTCATCCAAACAAGTTGTGAGCAACTGCTACCAGCAGCTATGTACTCAGCCTCTGCTGTAGATAAGGCCACACAGTTTTGCTTCTTACTAAACCAAGAAATTAGGTTATTTCCTAAGAAGAAACAGCCACCTGAAGTGCTTTTTCTGTCATCAGCACTCCCAGCCCAATCAGCATCACAAAACCCAAAAAGCTTAGAATCTTCAGAGTGAGAGTACATTATTCCATATTCACTAGTTCCATTCACATACTTCAAAATTCTTTTGACTTGAGTCAAATGGCTCACCTTAGGATCAGATTGATATCTGGCACAAACCCCAACAACATAGGTGATATCAGGCCTACTTGCAGTCAAGTATAGCAGGCTTCCAATCATGCTTCTATATAAGCTTTGATCCACACTTATTCCTTTTTCATCTTTAGTGAGCTTCAGATGAGTTGGTGCTGGTGTTCTCTTGGATGTGGCACTTTCCATACCAAACTTTTTGACAATATTTCTTGTATACTTACTCTGAGAGATAAATATAGTATCATCCATTTGCTTGATTTGCAGCCCAAGAAAATATGTCAATTCCCTAACAAGACTCATTTCGAACTCTGATTGCATCTGCTTGACAAAATGCTGTACCATCTTGTCTGACATCCCACCAAAAACAATATCATCAACATAAATTTGAGCTATGATGAATTCACCTTTTTCTTGCTTAACAAACAAAGTTTTGTCTGAGGCTCCCTTCCTGTAGCCTTGATCTTCTAAGAACTGAGTTAATCTTTCATACCAAGCCCTGGGTGCTTGCTTCAAACCATACAAAGCTTTCTTCAATTTGTAGACATGGTTTGGATGCTCAGGATCAACAAAGCCTTTTGGTTGTTCAACATACACTTCTTCCTGTAGGTACCCATTCAGAAAGGCACTTTTTACATCCATTTGGTAGAGCTTGAACTTGAGGATGCAAGCAACTCCCAAGAGAAGTCTGATGGATTCTAACCTTGCCACAGGTGCAAAGGTTTCTTCAAAATCTAATCCCTCAACTTGAGTATATCCTTGTGCCACAAGCCTTGCTTTGTTCCTGGTGACAATCCCATTTTCATCTGATTTGTTCTTATACACCTACTTGGTACCAATCACATTCACATCTTTTGGTCTTGGGACCAAATCCCACACTTCACTTCTTTTGAACTGATTCAACTCTTCCTGCATAGCCTCTATCCATGCACTATCAGATAAAGCTTCCTTGACATTTCTGGGTTTAAATAGTGACACAAAACAAGAGTTTGAAACCACATCATTTGTCCTTCTAGTGGTTATCCCTTGTTCTGGGTTGCCTATGATCAACTCTGTGGGATGGTTCTTCTGTACACGTACTGAAGGTCCTTTCTTTTGAGCTTGATCTCCAGAATCTGTGGCATTAATCTCTTCTTCAATCTCTTCATCAGACCGACCTTCAACTGGATGTTCAGATGCTGTAGCATCTTGTTCAGCATCATGTACAACAGGAGTACCCTGGTATTTATCAACAGTTTCTTCCAGAGTAGAGTCTTGGATTACAACATTTATGGATTCCATCATTACCTGAGTCTTGGAATTAAATACTCTGTAGGCTCTGCTGTTTGGAGAATATCCTAGAAAAATCCCTTCATGGCTCTTTGGATCAAGTTTCCTCCTAGGTTCTCTATCAGCCAGAATGTAACACTTGCTTCCAAATACATGGAAATGTTTTACAGTTGGTTTCCTATCTTTCCATAGTTCATACAGAGTAGATGTGGTACCTTTTCTCAAAGTGACCCTGTTGTGAATGTAGCAGGCAGTGTTCATAGCTTCAGCCCAAAAATAGTAGGGGACATTCTTGGCATGAAGCATGACTCTTGCTGACTCTTGAATAATTCTGTTCTTCCTTTCAACTATCCCATTTTGCTGTGGAGTGATAGCTGAGGAGTACTCGTGTTTGATTCCTTCAGAGGCACAAAATTCATCAAACCTAGAGTTCTCAAACTCCTTTCCATGGTCTGTCCTGATCTTTACCACACTACTTGCCTTTTCCCTTTGAACTTGCAGACATAGCTCCTTGAATGCTTCAAAGGTATCTGATTTTTCCCTTATGAAATCTATCCAGGTATACCTTGAGTAATCATCTACCATAACAAATGCATACCTTTTTCCTCCAAGACTTTCAACTTGCATGGGACCCATGAGATCCATGTGAAGTAGCTCAAGAACCTTGGTGGTTGTATGATGCTCTAGCATTGGATGTGACATCCTGACTTGCTTACCAATCTGACACTCTCCACACTTGTTCCCTTCTGTGATCTTCAGTTTGGGCAAGCCTCTAATGGCTTCTGATGTAATAACTTTCTTCATCCCCTTTAAGTGTAGATGGCCTAATCTCTGGTGCCACAGTCTCACTTCATCTGTAGTTGTACTGAGACAGGTGGTGTTCAGATCTTCCTCATGAGGTATCCAGAGGTAGCAATTATCCTTGGACCTGGTTCCTTTCATCAACAATTGATTCTCTTCATTGTTCACAGTACACTCAGTCTTGGTGAAATTAACCTTCAACCCTTGGTCACACAATTGACTGATACTTATTAGGTTTGCTGTGAGTCCCTTTACTAACAGAACATTCCCCAAATTAGGCAGTCCATGTTTCACTAAATCTCCAATTCCAAGAATTTCTCCCTTAGCACCATCTCCAAAGGTAACAAAACTGGTTTTGTATGGCTTTAGGTTTCTGAGAAACTTTTCTTCACCAGTCATGTGCCTGGAGCACCCACTGTCAAAATACCAATCTTCCCTTGATGATGCTCTCAAGGAGGTATGTGCAATCAAACCTACATTTTCTGTCTTAGGCCTCCACTCCTTCTTCACAGGGACTTCTTGTTTCACATCTTCCTTTGTTTCATTAGCTTCAGGTTGCTGAACAGGGTAACCATGAAGTCTGTAGCAAAATGGCCTGATGTGACCTCTTCTTCCACAGTAATGACAAACCCACCTTCTGTATGTTCTTTGGATTTTGGGCCTTTGATGACCTTTTGGGTTGGATTCCAAAGCAAACTTGGGAACAGGATAGGTTTTGGAATGCTGTGCAGGATGCTTTAGCATCGTGGCACCAGTGCAAGGGTCAAAGACATCTTCAGCAGATTTAAATTTTGTCTCAAGATTCTGTTGATACTTGTTCAAATGAGAGTAATTGTAACCTACTGCTTTAGCCTTACCATTTGGTAAACCTTCAAGAATTTCCTCTAGAATATTTGTTCCAGAGCTTAATTGACCCACACGTTTCTTCAAGTCCTCCATTTGAGCATTTGCAAGGGCAGCTTCTTCTTGAGCTTCAGAGGCCTTCTCAGTTTGAGCCTTTACTTCTGATTGAAGCAGATTGATTGTCTTTTTCTGCTTCTAAAGAATTCTACACATTTCTTCAAATCTTGACAGTAGCTCCTTGTAAGTGCTTGCCAGTTCTTCATAGGCCACATCTCCTTCTTCCTCAGTATCACTGTCCGGAGTACAAATTCCAGTTAGTGCAGTTACATGCTTAGCTGATTCATGCTCATCTTCTGAATCTTCATCTGACCAAGAAACATTCAAACTCTTTTTCTGTCTTTTCTGATAGGTTCCACATTCTGTTCTTATGTGACCATACCCTTCACACTCATGGCATTGAACACCCTTGCTTTGGCTGTTCTTTTCTTCAGGTTTGAATTTCTTGAAATTGCTCTGTTGTTTGTTGATGTCGGGTCGGATGCCAGGAGCATTCTGACGATTTCTGCGATCAACTCTCTTCAGTACTTTGTTGAATTGTCTGCCAAGCATGGCTATAGCATCAGCAATGCTTTCTTCTTCCTCATCTTCATCTTGATCATTGTTATCATCAGCATTAGAGACAAATGCAATGCTCTTGGTCTTCTTCTCACCACGCTCATCAAGAACAGTCTCAAAGGTTTGAAGTGAGCCAACCAATTCATCCATCTTCATAGTTGAAATGTCATGTGCTTCCTCAATGGCTGTCACCTTCATGTCAAATCTCTTGGGAAGGGATCTGAGTAGTTTTCTTGACAATTTCTCATCAGATACTTTTTCTCCCAAGGCTTCAAAAGAGTTTGCAATATCCAAGAGTGTCATATGAAAATCTTGAATGCTCTCATCATCTTTCATCTTGAGTTTCAAACCTAGATGTGAGATGTTGAATTTTGGATTGCTTTACCTTTGTGGTACCTTCATAGCAAGTCTTCAATATCTCCCATGCTTCCTTAGTTGACACACAGTTCTTGATCAACTTGAAAACATTTGCATCAACCCCATTGAATAAAGCATAAATGGCTTTGTTATTGTAAAGAGCTGCAGCCTCTTCCTCTGTAGTCCACTCAACCTCTGGTTTCTTCACTCCTGTTGAGGTTCCTTCCTTGCTAGCAACAGTGGGATGTTCCCATCCAGTCAAAACAGCTTTCCAAACTTTGCTATCAGTGGATCTTAAAAATGCGGTCATTTTGGATTTCCAGTGATCATAGTTGTTTGATCCATTGAGCAATGGTGGTCAATTCATGTATCCTCCTTCCTTCTCCATAATGCCAGAAATATTAGGTCCTGGATCTCACCCTAGAAACAGGCAGGGTGCCTGCTCTGATGCCAATTGAAATTCCTGGCACGCGTGTTACGATGCTAAGCACGATGCTATAGCTTCTTGGTCCTCAAAACGTGATGCTACACACGATGCTAATAGCATCCTGCTGCGCTGATAACTTAATATAAATAAACCAAATAACAGAAAGCAAGTAAAAGACACTTGGTGTTTGTTAACCCAGTTCGGCGCTCAAAGCAAGCCCTAGTCTTGGGGATACCAATCCAGGAAGATGTCCAATAAGCAATAGCCCTAGACTGATGACACTAACTCTCAAGTTATGCCCTTTTCATCTAGCAACTCCCCTATTGTCTATAACCTAGGGTCCTAGCCTAGATCTGAGATATACCTGATCTCACTTCCTTGCAACCTTACAAACAGCAAGGATTTTTAACACACACAAGAAAAGTTTTGGAGACACACTCCTAAAAACTAACACTCGTACCTAAAGGCTTAGAGTGCACACAACACACATAACCCTAACTCCATACTTCAAAGCTTAGGAGAGGATCACAAGTTACAACTCAATAGAAACACGTCCTTAGCTTGTATCAAGGTGACACAAGGAAGGCTCACAAATAACACACGCAAAACCTAAGCACTAGACTCAATAACAACGGCGTGAACAACCTCAAATTAGGTTTTGCACTGCACATATATACTCCAGCAAAGTCCTTGATTCTGAAACAATTAAGACCTTGATTCTTCTTGACTCAAGTCTTTGACCACATTAATTAAAAAGGATTCTTTCCTAAAATAATCTTCAAGGATATTTCTTCATTAATTATTCAAGTCAAGGATCTAAAGTAATAAATGATGATCCTCAATAAAGTCCAAACACAAACGCGTCATGCAAGATTCATGAAAGAGAAAACATAAATCATTCCATAAATAGAACGCGCGCCTTCAGAGTCCATGATGTCGAACACGATGTTGTAGCATCTTGCATAGCATCCTGGTTACCAAAAATGCAGCCAATACGAAGAACTCAACAAACACCAACACAATTGAGCTGGATTCATCTTCTTAAGGCTGCTTCCTAATAATAACTACAAATTGTTAAAGAAACAATGATTAAATAGATTGACAAATTCTTGATCCCAAAAAAAAATAAAATTGACAAATTGTTTTTTGTTTTATTAAAAAATTCTATCGACAAAATATACACACCAACTTTCTTCTCCAACTTTTTACTAGAGATATATTTATGCAACAAATTGACAAATTGTATTATTATGCGATGAAAATTGTGAAAGCTGATGACAATGAAGATATGAAGGTACCTTGAGGTACAAGCAAGCTCAGAAGAGAGTAACATTGACAGTTAGATAACTGAAGTTGTAACTGCCACAATTAGTTAGTTTTAGTTAGTTATTGAGTTAGTTAGTAATGACTCAAGTTAACTCTTGTATATAAATAACCAATGTAATGTGTGAGAAACTTAGATTGGTGATTAATAAAATTTCTCTCTTAATTCTCTTCTCTATTGCTTTCTCTGCAATTATTTCTTTTGGTTCAATCTAAGCCTTAACAATGGTGGTTTAGTTTGAGTTTTCACATGGTATCATCGACCTGTGATTAGACCATTCTTCTTCCCGCTGCACTCTTCACCAATCTCCCCATTTTTCTTTCGAGCTTCATTCAGCTCCTTCTTCTTCCTTCCATTTCTGTTACTTCTTGATTTTCACCATGTCTGGTGAAAGCTCTGCAAGTAGCATCCATGGCGGTTTCTTCACCAATAACACCAACAAAGGTTACCAGAATGACACACTCAACCCCTATTTCATGCATCCCAATGAGAATCATGCGCTTGTCCTTGTTACCCCTCTTCTCAATGGTACCAACTACCATTCTTGGTCTCGAGCAATGACTGTTGCTATTCGCTCCAAGAACAAGCTTCATTTTCTCACTGGAATCCTACCAAGACCTGATGATGATGATCGTGATTCTTTGGCATGGGATAGATGCAACACAATGCTTATGTCTTGGCTCACTAACTCTCTTGAACCAGAGATTGCACAAAGTGTGTTATGGATGGATGCTGCTTCAGATATTTAGAAGGAATTGAAAGATCGATTTTATCAAGGTGATGTTTTCAGAATTTCTGACATCCAAGATGAGATTTGTAATCTCAAGCAAGGTGATTCTACCATCTCCGCTTATTACACTAAACTTAAGAAACTGTGGCAAGAATTGGATAATTTTCGACCAATTCCTTCTTGTGAATGTGATCCCACATGTGAAGCTATTGCCAAGATTCGTAGCTATAGAGATGGAGATCAAGTAATTCGTTTTTTGAAAGGTTTAAATGAACAATATTCCACTGTAAGATCTCAGATCATGTTAATGGATCCTTTACCCAATATTTGTAAGGTTTCCTCATTACTTGTTCAGCAAGAAAGACAGGCCATTATTCCTTTAGAAGAATCTAAGCTTCTTGCTGCAGCTAATACTCATTCCCAAGGTAGGGGTTACCCTCCCAGTCGTGGTAGAGGAGGTAGACCTAATGGTAGTAAAGGCAAAGGTTCTAGAATCTGTACTCACTGTGGAATGACTAATCACACAGTGGACAATTGTTTTCAAAAACATGGTTATCCACCTCATTGGAATCAAAATGGTGGGGCTGCTATCAATAATGTCAATGCTGAGAATGATGTTCAATCTGAGAGTAATGAGGATCCATCAAATGAGCAAGATTCTGGGTCTTTGATGTTCATTCCTGAGCAGCATAAAGCATTACTAGCATTACTTCAAGGTTCATCTTCAATGCAATCTCATAGTATTAATCAATTCACTTCTAAGCCAAATTTAGGTACAGGTATTGTTTGCACCCTTTCTAATCATACCAAGCTAGAGTCATTCATTCTAGATACTGGTGCCACTGATCATGTTTGCTTCTCTTTACAGTTTTTCCAATGTTTGAAAAGAATCAAGCCTATAACTATAAAACTACCTAATGGTTCTGTTGTTAAAACATGTCATGCTGGTTCAATATATTTTGACCAGAATTTTAGTCTCTCTGAAGTTCTATATATTCCTGAATTTTCCTATAATCTAATATCTGTACCAAAACTCACTCACACACTTGCTTGTCATTTGGTTTTTGATAAATCTACATGCATTATACAGGATTCTCTCTGCAAGATGATGATTGGCACAACTAAATTGGAGCATGAACTGTATATTCTGACCACACCATTAGTTAGCTTGCCACACACTCCACCTAGGCATAGTATCAATTCTATTATCTCTAATCCTGTAAATAAACCAATTGAACATGCTATTTGGCATATGAGGTTTGGTCATGTATTAGATGAAAGATTGTTTGAAATCAATAAAGTTTTTCCATTTGTTAAATTTCAATCTTCTACTTTACCCTGTGATGTTTGCTTTTATGCTAAACAAAAGAGGCTTCCCTTTCCCCATAGTCAACATCTTTCTAAAAATGTTTTTGATATTATGCATATGGATATTTGGGGTCCCATTGCTGCACCATCCATGCTAGGATATAGATATTTCTTGACTATTGTGGATGACAAAAGTAGGTTTACCTGGATTTTTCTTATGAAGCTCAAATATGAGACTTCTAATTTCATCAAGTCTTTTGTTACAATGGTTCGTACTCAATTTGATTCTAAAATTAAATGCATTAGGTCTGACAATGGTAATGAATTTTTGTTAAGAGATTTTTATGCTGAAACTGGCATTTTGCATCAAACATCTTGTGTTGGTACTCCTCAACAAAATGGAATTGTTGAAAGGAAACATCAACACATCTTAGGAGTCACTAGAGCTCTTCTTTTTCAATCTAATTTGCCTAAAACTTTTTGGTCCCATGCTATCAGTCATGCAGTTCATATCATAAATAGGTTACCAACCCCTTTTCTACAGAACCACTCTCCCTTTCAAGTTTTACATGAAACTTTACCTGACATTTCTACCTTGAAAGTTTTTGGTTCTTTATGCTTTGCTACCACTTTGAAAGCACACAGATTAAAACTAGATTCTAGATCCAGAAAATGCATTTATTTAGGCTTCAAAGCTGGTGTCAAAGGTCACATTTTGTTTGATTTACATAATAAAGAGTTATTTCTCTCTAGGGATGTTATTTTCTTTGAACATCTTTTTCCATATCATAATCCTTCATCTGATACTACCATCCATTATGCCACACCTGACCCTGCCTACTTAGATGATTTGTTCCACTACAATTCATCCCCTTCTAGTGTCACTCCTAACATCACTCCTTCCAACTCAGATACTCCCCTCACCATTTCTCCATCATCTGCTACTAATTCTACTCCTATTGTAAATACTTCCAATCCTACTCCTTCTACTTCTCTGCCTGCTCATTCTTCTCCTCCACCTTCTTCACCTACACACCCAGTTGCACCTCTTAGTAGGTCAAATAGACCAACACACAAACCTGGCTACCTTCAAGACTTCTACTGCAACCTGGTTTCTAATACAGTTCATGATCCCAATTCAACTGTCACCACTCCTTCATCTTCAAGTAAGTACCCTATATCTGCATGTTTGAATTATCATAAACTTTCTTCCACACACACACACACACACACACACACACACACACACACACACACACACACACACACACACACACACACACACACACACACACAATATCATGAATCTTTCCACCATTTCTAAACCTACATCCTATGAGGAAGCATTGAAAAATGAAAATTGGACTAATGTTGTTAATACTGAATTGTCTGCCTTGATGAATACAAATACTTGGAGTCTTGTTCCTCTACCACCTCATAAGAAGGCTATAGGTTGTAAGTGGGTTTTTAAACTCAAATTACATGCTGATGGTTCTATTGAGAGATACAAAGCAAGATTAGTTGCCAAGGGTTTCACACAAACTGAGGGGTTAAACTATCTTGACACTTTTAGTACAGTTGTAAAAATGACTACTATTAGAGTTTTGTTGGCCATTGCAGCATCACAAAACTGGCCCTTGTTCCAACTGGATGTCAACACAGCCTTCTTACATGGGGATTTGAATGAAGAGGTATACATGAAACCTCCACCTGGCCTTTCTCTCTCTCACCCTGATTTGGTGTGCAAACTTCAAAAATCATTGTATGGTCTGAAACAGGCCAGCAGGCAATGGAACACTAAGCTCACTGATACACTTGTCTCTACAGGTTACACTCAATCAAAATCTGACTATTCCTTATTCACTAAACAGTTAACCATTGGTTTTACTGTCATCTTAGTTTATGTAGATGATTTGGTCTTAGGAGGGACTGATATGAATGAGATCAATGCAGTTAAGACCTTACTCAATGACAAGTTTAGTATCAAGGATTTGGGTGTTCTCAAATATTTTTTGGGTTTTGAAGTAGCCAGAACAAGCCAAGGTATCTCACTATGCCAGAGGAAAAATACCTTTGATTTATTGACTGACTCTGGCCTGCTAGGTGCAAAACCATGCTCTACACCTATGCAGCCTCATCAACAATTACACAAAACCTCTGGAACTCCTCTATCTGATTCCACAACTTATAGAAGACTCATTGGGAGATTACTATACCTGACTCACTCTAGGCCTGAGATAGCTTATGCTGTAAGCAAGCTAAGTCAATTCTTATCTGAACCTACAAATGAACACATGCTGGCAGGCCTCCATGTTCTCAAATACCTGAAGAATAACCTTGGCAAAGGCTTATTTTTTAGCTCATCTTCATCCTTAACTGTCAAGGGATTTTGTGATTCAGATTGGGCTTCATGCCCTGATACAAGGAGATCAACTACTGGCTATTGGTTTTTTCTTGGTACATCTCTTGTGAGCTGGAAAAGTAAGAAGCAAAATGTTGTTTCTAGGTCATCCTTAGAGGATGAGTATAGAGCCTTAGCCCAGGCCACATGTGAGGGGCAGTGGTTACTCTATTTGCTGAAGGATTTGAATGTACCTCATAAGACACCTATAGCCTTGTATTGTGATAATCAGTCAGCTATTCACATAGCTGCCAATCCAGTTTTCCATGAGCGCACCAAACACATAGAGATTGACTGTCATGTGGTTCGAGACAAAACTCAACAAGGCATTATTCATTTGCTTCCCATTTCTTCCAAGGACCAATTGGCAGATATACTAACAAAGTCACTGCATCCTGGTCCTTTCTCTAGTCTTGAGAGCAAGCTTGGATTGTTGGATATACATTCAAGCTTGAGTGGGGGTGTGAAAGCTGATGACAATGAAGATGTGAAGGTACCTTGAGGCACAAGCAAGCTCAGAAGAGAGTAACATTGACAGTTAGATAACTGAAGTTGTAACTGCCACAATTAGTTAGTTTTAGTTAGTTATTGAGTTAGTTAGTATTGACTCAAGTTAACTCTTGTATATAAATAACCAATGTAATGTGTGAGAAACTTAGATTGGTGATTAATAAAATTTCTCTCTTAATTCTCTTCTCTATTGCTTTCTCTGCAATTATTTCTTTTGGTTCAATCTAAGCCTTAACAATGGTAGTTTAGTTTGAGTTTTCACAAAAATTTGTATTATTACGCTATGATTATTACATATATATATATATATATGAACGACAAATTGTATAATTAAGCAATGATTATTGAATTGATTTTGTTATTATTGATAAAGGCTTAATGACTTACTATTCAAAGCATTATTAGATAGGTGACGTTGTTAGACCAACCAAATTATTGCCACTAGTTATCAAACAAAGCTTAATTATTTTAGCAATGAAATATTGAATTGTCAAAAAGAGGAAAAGATAAAGAAGTCCATCGACTCTAGGCCAATTAATAATGATGATTTTATCAGGATTAGGATGTATTGGATCATCAAGAGCTTGAAGATAATCCCTTCTTTTAACAATCATATTAGTGGTTTGATCATCACATTTTAGACCGAAACAATAAAATATGAATTTATATGTCCCTCATTTATATAATTCTTAATTTTTACAATTGATCTCGTAACTTAGTTTAGTTTTTTTTTTTTTATAGTTTAGTAGTTAAAAATTTTACTCTAAGTTAGTTCGGTTTTTATTTCTAAAAAAAGATGAATCAGTTGATAACTATTAATTGATATGATTGGAGCGTCGATTTTATTATTATTTTTTTTGTCTAAGTGTTGGATTTAAATTACGAATTTTTCACTTTTGTACAATTATAATATACAGTTTAGCTATTAAACTGCAAAAAAAAAAAAAAAAATTCACACTTAAAATTTCATTAGATTGGATGTCTTCATTAACTACAAATCCAAAACTTATTTTAACCTCTCACAAATATTTATGGGACAATTCAATCTTAAACTCAGAAGTATTCCCAAACATTTTCGTATAATAATAAACGTCTCAAATTCACGGAAATTCTAATATGGACAAGTTGCTTAATTGATTCATGGTGGACTAATGTTATAATGAATTTTATAAAATTCACCGTTGAATTGAAAATTTATATCATATAAATCATTCATAAAAAAATTTAGAAAAATTGAAAATCATTTAATATGTTATTGGGACCCTTTAAGGTTAACATTATTTAATAAACTGTTAATCTTTATGGATCTCAATAACATATCAAATGATTTTCAATTATTTTTTTTTATGAATGATCTATATGATATGAATTTTCAATCCAACGATGAATTTTATTAAATTCGTATTTGTTATAATAGTATTGATCGTTTGTCAACGGTGAATTACTTGTGAAAGTGGTGTCAATTTAGATGGATTAATTTATCTTCTTAAAAAAAATTTGTCTCAAATATAACTTATTAAAACTATTTCACTTTAACTTTATTAGTTTATTTTTATGTGATATTCTAAATTTGGAATCAATTGATACTAGAATTGATCACGAGATTAAATAGGTGTTAAAAGCAAAAAAATAAATTGAAAAATTGAAAATGTGTCTTCACTAAAAAATAAAAAAATGGACCATTGATCGGGTTTAAACTTCAAAATAAAAATGAAAAACAACACAACAGAAATAGCGGTTGCCAGCTGTGCAACCACTTTGCTTTCTTCTCCTACTTCTTTCTTTCACTTTTGTTATTCTTCTTTCTTAGGGTTTCGAATTTCCACTTTCAAATGCGTTTCTATAATCACTCAATCCAACAACGCAATCTTCATCATCATCATCATCATCATCATCGTACTTCTTCCATCACCAATTGTAATACATACCATCTTTTCGGTAACTCGCCAAATTCAAACTTTCCATCAATGCTTTTTTTGTCTTTTCTATAATTTTTATTTTTTTTAATCATAATTGTTGTTGTTGTTATTCTGTTTTTTTGCTGATTTTATTTTTATTTATTTAGTAAATAATAATTATATTATTTGTAATTGAAGTTTTTCTGTGCAGTTACAAGTGTTGCTCTTATTTTGTGAATGTTTTTAGACTGTCATGGCATTTGTTATCATACTTAATTATTATTTTTTTTCGCAAAAATATTACTTGAATTTGAAATAGGGATGTTTATATGATTTAGATGTCATTCTTTGAATTTTGTTAATTAATTGGATGTTTCTCTCCACTTAAGGTGCGTTTGTTTTAGAGTTTTTAGAAGATCATTTTGTAAAAAAATCATTTTTAACTCTAAAATGAAAAACTAATCCTAATTGCTTTTCTAGAATCTAGTTTTATTTTATTTTTTTAAACTAAGGAACCTAGGTGCAGGAGCTTCACATTTTAGAAAAAAAAAATATTTTTATGATAGTAAACAAAAGAAAAGTAGCTTTAGATTTTTTCAGAACAAAATCATTTTTTTAAAAAATCTCTAAAAAAGAATCTCTAGATTTTTTCAGAACAAAATCATTTTTTTAAAAGCTTAAACAAATACACCCTAATCTGATCGCTGATTCACGAAATTTTATTTTATTTTACTTTTGTTTTGATTTTCCTATGTGGTGGTTTAAATACTAGTTGTTTTTTTCCTGATAATTTATTAGATGTTGAATGCCATTAATTTCTCTTCTTTTGATTGTAGGATTTTTTGCAAGTAGAATTTAATATTAGTATCGTTAGAACTTGTGGGTTGAAGGTGGAATTCATCAAATGCCGAGTTTTTTGTGTGCAAACCAGTGGACTTCTGAATGAAACTGTGAATTGTTATGGAAGTATATACTTGAGTGTGTAAATACTGACTTAATTGGTCACTAAAGTAGGTTGAGTTTGAAGCATTTGGGGGTTGGGTTTATTGTGGTATTCAGAAAAATAGCTAAAACGGGGTCTCTTTGTTGTGTGGCTTCAAGGCCACATGGGTCAAGTGCAGACAGTAGGGAATGGTCATTGGGTCCGCATGAGCCATACTGGCGTACTAACACGAGCTATTCACCACCTCCGTCGAGGTGGGATTTCAGATTCCAGTCTGAAGGGCTGCCTTATAGTTTGAATGATGGTAGTCAACTCTATGACGGGTCTTCTACATCATCTAATGGTAAAGAGAGCAGTAGGACCTGGGTCAGAGGCAACCACCTATATGATCTTCACTATTCTGTTTCAGATGGCACAGGGATTTTCTTTGGTAGTCCGTGTTCATCCGACCTTTCCCATGGTCCTCAGTGGATGCCTCCAGCAATACAAGAAATAAGTTTTGATGATTATAAGGCTGTGACCAGGAAAGGTAAATCATAATATACAAATTTTTAAAATAGTGCATGACTTGTTCTATGTTCTCCTTTCTACTTGATACATTTTGCATGTTTTGCTTTTTTACTTGTTTAATTATATATAGAAACTGTGCTATACATAGAGTGGCGGTAATAAAATCTGCAATGGATTGCTGAGAGTTATGCATGTATTTTTTCCTGCTTATAGTGATGAAGGATAGCAGAAGAAATTTAAAAATAAAATAAAAATAAGAGCACTTGTGCTTGCAAATTCTGGGTACATGATTTACAGTTTAGGTCAACAAGTTGAACGGAAGCTTAATGATTTTTTTAAAATATTAAGTTACTTCTAGTTCATAGAGTTTTGTATGATGCATTGTATCGTAGGGTTGATTGCTTCATAGAATTGAAAATAGGCTTTGTTTGGGAGTTTAGGAGGAGAGGGGAGAGCTTTGGAAAAAAGGAAGGAGGAAAGGTTTAGACAAAAACATTCAATGTTTTAATAATAGTCTCAATTAATAATATATTATTCATAAGCATTTTCTTCCACGTTTTCTACAAAAACATTCTCAAATAAGATAGAATATTTCTCTCTCTCTCTCTCTCTCTCTCTCTCTCTCTCTCTCTCTCTCTCTCTCTCTCTCTCTCTCTCTCTCTCTCTCTCTCTTCGTCTCTTCTCCCCCCCCAAAGCCCTCCCCTCCAAACTCTGAAACAAAGCCTTAAGAAACTAACTTCTCATCTGGTAATAGGCAATTGCATGTAGGGTATTGAAGCTTTTATCTCCCAGCACATTGAATCTTTATAGTGATGTTCGTATGATCAACCATTTTCTGCATGTACTTTTTCCCTCATAATTTACAAATCTTAAGTAACATATTTTCACCCCTGTGATATACCCCTACTCCAGTTTTAGTGCTTAACCTTTTTTTGGGGGTTTTGTTTTGATCCTTTAAACACAGATAGTTTCGTTTAGTCCTTGTTTTGGTTCTAGTCTCCATAGTATTGGTTTATCTTGGAATTGGTCCTTGTAATATTTGAACCATATTTAGTCCCTAGAGTAGGGGCTATTTCATACATTAACGAAATACCAATATTACAAAAGAGCACAAACAACAAAATTAACAAGGCCTAAAGCAAATTCTCCTGTGTTTAGGACTAAAATATGAGAAAGTGTATATTATAAACAGTGAACTAAGGCTAATTACAAAATGTTGCCTTTTTTTTATTATTTTCGTCTTATTTTCAAATATTCATATAGAGAACAATGTTTTATGATTTCATTTCATGTTTTTACTGATAATTAATTACGAATAATTAACTTCTATTTTGTTTCTTGTTTTCCTAAGATATGTGCATAAGGTAATCAAGTAAGAGTTAAAGCATAATGTACAATTCAATATAAGTTCATAATACAATCCCACAACATAAGTTCATGATCTATTCATCTTGAAACTGTAATTCTAGATATCTTGGACATTGGTCACTCCCTATGCCGGACAGGCATCCTCTATATGATCTTCATTCTTGTCAATGGATTTTCTATCTTCATTACCTCCAACATTAGGAACTTCCAACTTATTTGCAAGTGCACCATCAATGCCACTGCTACCACCTAGATACTCCAATTTGAATCAAGTCATTTCCAAATGAACCATCCAAATCCAAATTTGAATAACAAAAAAGGAGAATCAAAAGAATGTTCACATCCTAGCATTGAGAATCTAGTCAGTTTTCAAAGTCTAAATACGAGGTGTTCGTTGAAAATTGAAATACAAATAAGGGGTTTTGGAATAATTTTGTAAAATTCTTGAGGGTTGTTTGTATCCAATTAGACTGTCACATTTTGCATTGAAATGTAAGGCCAGCATGAGATTCATTTACAAAGATTAAGATATGAGTCGGGTTAATGAAAAGATACATAGTTCCTTCAATAGGGATATCATGGGGTAATCATCTTCCACTTATTTTATTACGAAGTTAAGTTGGGACTATATGATTGTTTAGAAAGGATGGTGAGAGACCTTGATGAAATAAGATCGATGACCGACTTGACGACATTAAAAGTGAAGATTTTCGGTAGATTAATATGTACATGTGCACTTCAAACCAAAAATCAAACACGTTGTTGAGAATCGTCTAGCGATGGATATCCAGTTTTAGAAAGATTTCTATTCAGGTAGCTTAACATATTATGGTTCATTCGGCTCTGTGCATAATTGTAGTATTTTTGAGATGGTAAGCTCCCCAATCAATGACACAAATTGTATTAGTATATAATATATTTTGATTTAATTGGTTCTATAACTATTTAGATCCCCACCAAGAAATTAATCGTTTAAACCAAATGACCATGAATGCTGTGGTATTTGTGATGGCTTATTCAAAAATGAGCAAGTTAGGAAAACAATTGACTATAATATCAAGGATCTTTCTTTGGATGAAGATGAAGATTGATGATCACAATCCAGATTTGGATGCTCAAATTAGAGATCACTTAGTTTACGTTCGAGAATATAGTGGTATTGTTGGTGTGCTTGTAAATGATTAGGAAGTTTCTAATGCTAAGGAAAATGGAGATGCCATTGAATCGAATGACGATTATATGATCATGGAGGATAAGGATGACTGTTTTAAAAGGGGGATATTCCGAAAAGAGTTCAAAGAGTCATGCATAAAAATGTTGTGTCTCCTAGGTCACTAGATTGGTTTTTCCTTTCATTCAAGTGTTATTATCTTGCATATATATACAAAAAGAAAATCACTAATAAGTAAAAAAAAAGTGGTGAATGATTATCCAAGATATCTAGAATTGTATTTTCTAAAGGTAGACTGATTATGAACTTATGTTTTGGGGCTGTATTATAAAATTATGTTTTGTGTTATGTTTTGGATATGAAAATTACTAAGTTACAAAACTTTTGACCATGAATATTCATTTAACTTAATTTGATATTGTTATTAGAGGTTTTTCTATTATGTTACTTATGTGCATAGTTTTGGCAATATTGGTTTTTCATAATTTGTTTGGAGAAATAGGGGCTTAGGCTTACTCCAATGAGGTAGAGCCGTAGAGGGTTGAACTTGTTCTCTAAAGCATCAGGTTTAATGTAGAATGACAAGAAAAGGAAGCCCATTAATTGATGAACATGGGATCATATTACAGTATTTTGATGGAAAATCACAGAAACAGAATATATAAAACAGTAAAGATGCAATGAGATAATAGAAGGATATGAAGGAAGGGAATGGAAATTATTGAATTAATGGAATATGTAGTTTGTTACAAGAGTAACCCACAGCAAGTGCTTCTCCAGAGAAAGTATTCTCCTATTACAATCTCCACAATAATCGTGATAACTAATCCCTGCTCACTCTTCACACTATATTCCTTCATTCCTAACAGCTTCCTGAAGTTCTGGTGCCACGTCACTCTCTAACTAATTTTTCCCTTCTGGACCTTTCGTTCCCTTACGAAACACCCCACCCTTTTGAACTTTTTAATAGTACCAGTATTATATAATACCTCCGGTCCTTTTTATAAGTGACAATTGAGTCAATAAAAATTGATGTATTTAGTTTATATTATAATCTACATAGATCAATTATTGTTGATTCAATTGTCTCTTATAAAAATAACCAAAGGAGTACTATATATTTATCGGACCTTTGTCTTTTATGGTAAAAAATGTCTTCAAGCATTAGGGTATGTTTTGAGTAAAATTTATTATAGGTACTTTTTGGGAATGAGGGTCTTTAGTTATTGTGTTTATGTTTGATTAATAATTATGGTTGCATGTCGTTTTTGTTGGCCATTTTGGTGTGTGAAGTTTGTGGATTGTTTTGTTCATAGTGTCAGATTTTCTATACTTCATTGAAATCTGTTCCAATTTTTTTTATTCAGGTGAGCTGCTTTAGTTTGAGCAAAGTGTTTTTGAACTCGTTAGTTTGATGTAGGATGGAAAGAAAGGGAAACCCCATTTACTGATAAATAAGGCATCATAGTACAGTATTCGATCTTCATTTCTTCTAACTTAGTGATTTTCCTTTCCTATCATTGTTTCTTTAAATCTTAATTTGTCTGTTATTATGTGGCTTTGTGTGTCAAAAGCTATTGGTTGTAATTAAATTGTTGTGATGTTAGTAACACTAAAGCTGTTGTGCTCAACTTCATTTAGTAGTATATTCTTTCAATATTGTAACTTCTGCTTACTAAACTGCTTTCTTCTCATATGTACTTTTGATAGATTCTCATCCTTCTTTAGGCCGGATATCTTTTACACCTACTAAGGAGGTAATTTTTTTGTCAAGGACTATTAAAAAGAAATTGTATTTGTTTTTGGCAATTGTTTTACATGTGCATTTTTTTCAACAAATAGGCTAACAGATATGAAATATGTGCAGGGAACTTCCAAAAATCCCAACAACGGGAGCTCCACTTCAACACAAACAGACAGTAGCGAGTCCGAGTCTAATACAAATTCCCAATTGTCCTCTCAGAGGAATTTCTATAATCATCGTTCTTTCATCTCTAAACCCATTCATCCTTTGTCTTTTCCAGACCTAACAACTACTAGGGAAGCCTTTGGTTCTGCAGTTCCAGATTACTCAAGGTTTGATACATCTAATCCACTCAGAGATAGCAATGACTCGAGTAATTCCAGCAGTAGTCAGGATTCTGCAGATATTACCGAGTCATTTGAATTAGAAACACCTGCTCATCCACATACTCATTCAGATGGATTTAGATGCAGCTTGTGTGAAAGATTTTTGTCGCAGAAATCACCTTGGAGTTCACGCCGTATCGTGAGAAGTAGAGACCTTCCTGCAGCTGGGGTTCTTTCTTGTTGTCACGTTTTTCATGCTGAATGTTTGGAGCAGACAACGCCAAAGACAAGGAAAATTGATCCACCTTGCCCTGTCTGTGTCAAATTTGAAGAACAAAATTCCCCTGATCAACGGGGTGTTTTAAAATTGAGAAGTAGTTTTCCTAAGTTTAAATCGGACAATTGTTTTGAAGGAGCTCCATATGCACCTCCACACAATGCTATGTTCCTACTTAATCGAAATCGCATCAGAAAAAACCTTTCTTTGAGGGGTAATTTAAGCAAGGGATTTCCAGGCAAGGTGAGGAATACCGCGACATATTCTTCACAGCTGTTTGTTGGAAGCTCAGCTGATCAAGAAGTTGGTATTTACTCAAAGGAAAAAGCTGGCCCAAGTATTGAAAGGTAACTAATGTCTTGATGTTGTAACTTATGGATGGACATTCTTCATTTGAAGTTCAGAAGCTAACTGTCCCACGGTAGTTGAGCCAAAACTTACGACATGGATTCCTAACCAGGTTATGGTTTTGTATATTGATTTGTTTGTGGTATTGGAAGTCACACTTGTAACTTGATCTTATTTATCTTATTTTATTCTTTTTTTCTTTTTTTTCGAATGGCATTTTATTCTGTGCTTTAGTTTTTACATTTTCTTATTGAGTTTTTAATCTTGAGTTGAACTTTTATGCATACTTTTTGTTTAGTGGTTGAGAAAACAGGCACATACAGGAGGAAATACATTATTTTCCATGTCAATTCTTACATATAGGAGAATCTACAAATGAGAAGGAATGCAAATAAGTTGAATAACATAGAGCAATAACAGTAAGGATATAACTCCAAACCCTCTCTTGGCGGTCCCCGACCATTGCTCGCATCCCTCCAAAATTATGAAAGACCGAGTTTTGTCTTATACGTTGATACCTCCTGGGAGGTATTTTTCGGTAGGTAGCAAACAGAAGATGCCTTTCGATTGGTCCTACTTCGGGAATTTTGAGTGGTTGTGAGCAATGTGGGAGAAGAGCAACTTTCTTCTTAGGCTTCTGCAATAACAGGCAGCAGATTGGAAATTCCTGGTGGTTAAGATCGAAATCAATGACCAATGAACTTAAAGATTCAAATTTAATTGGTTTAATTTTTATTTTTTTTCTCTCCATATCTAAATTCAAATCAAACCAAATCATTCAAACCTAACTTTTATTGATCCAGATATCGATTTCACATCATTTATAACCAACTACCCGAGAACATAACCAAATAATATATTAAACCAAGAAACATAAAAAATAAACTCTCCTTTTTGTTTTACTAAGTTAAACTTTTAAAAGAAAGCGTGTATCAAAAAATAGGGGTGCTATAGAAGTAGCCAATATATATATATATATATATATATATATATATATATATATGATCAAATTACACCGGTATAATATTTGAGTGATGTTACACCGCTTAATAACCGATCTAACATTTGAGTGATGTTACACCGCTCAATAATGCTAACGAATACGAATTTTACAAAATTCACCATTGGATTGAAAGTTTATATCTTATAGATCATTCATGTTAAGTTTTATAAAAATCTAAAATCGTTTGGTATGTTATTGAGGCTCATCAAGATTAACGGTTTACGTATTTTTATTGAATACCGTCAATCTTGATAGATCTCAAAATCATATCAAACAATTTAAAATTTTTGTAAAATTCAACATGGACGATCTGTAAGATATAAACTTTCAATACAACGGTGAATTTTGTAAAAATTTTATTCGTTAAAGCGTTATTGAGCGGTGTAATATCACTCAAATATTACACCGGTGTAATTTGTTTCCTCCACATATTATATATATATATATATATATATATATATATATATATATATATATATATCCCAGTCAAACAAACCCCAAGAACTAGAGAATTACTTTTGACTCCTCCTATGTTTTTCACCCGCCCTACATGTTTCCAATTTTACACTTTTTCCACTTAAGTAGCGGACGTTATAATAAAAAAAAGAATTGAAGAAATTTTGAATGTAAACGACCATATAATCCGTCATTGGTTAGACATAATAATTACTTTGGTGTCCTTTAAAGAAGATAATTGAGATTGTTATACTCATCAATGGGAAACTTTTGTGTCCAATTTGGAACATTATTATGGAGAGAGGATTCTCTCAATTTTAATTCTCTCAATTTTAATTCTCTCAATTTCTTCAATCTTTACCATTTAATTCATCTTTTTACTCTTTTTCTTTTCTCTCTCCTTACAAACAAATGGCTAGGATTCTACTATTTTCCTCAAGTAATCGAGAGAATTCATTCTCATTATTATGACTAGCCAAAGTGTCTCAACATTTGTTTCAGAAAGTGGTTCGACAGTAACTTATCTTTTCGGAGAGATATGTCAATGGCGTATCTGCTTATTAGAAAATATTGCTCCCAAAGTTAGGCCCCGTTTGGCCCGGCTTATTTTTTACTTTTCTATTTAGCTTAAACGAAATAGAGAAGTATAAAATTATATTTGACAATATTTCTCCTTAAAAGTATCAAAGAAATAAAGTAAAGAAGTAAAAAATAAATAAAAGTGAAGTCAAACACAATTTTTTCCTTCTTTACTATTTTTAAGGTGACGAAAAAAAGGAGAAAATAAGCCGGGCCAGGCCTTAGACTATGTTTGAATTGGTGGTAAGAGATAGAATGAAGTGGAATAGAATGGTAAATAATAAAAATCCATTGTTTGGATTTATAAAATATGAATGGATGGAATGGAACACAATGGAACCCATTCCATCTCATACCATCTAATCCTTCAATTTTTCTTTCCCCCCAATTTGGGGTGTATGCAATGGAATTGAATATTATAATTAAAAGGTTGGTGTATCCAAACAATGGAACGAAATTTGTGTTTCATTCTGTTCCACTCTATTATGTTTCATTATGTTACATTTTGTACCATCAATCCGAACGGAGCCTTAAAGTCAGTCCTCCTGCAATTTTAAGCTGCTGAAAGGTTCAGGTGTACGGGATCGAAGTGGCCTCTTGAACTAAACAGATGTCGTTAGCGTATAATTTTTTTGTTTATTTTATTAATTTTGATTTAATTTTTCTGTCTAACAAATATAACCTGGTGTATTGAAATGAAAATGAATAACATTTGATATATTTTGCATTGTCTCTTTGTTATTTTCACTGCGCCAGAGTCATCCGCTAGTTAAGTAGCGGACATTGTAAGAGTGTTGTAAGAATGGTCTGCTACTTAATTAGTTGATAATACCATAACAAAACTGTCAAAAACAGCTGATTGTAGAACATCCTCAAATTGTGAAGAATTCTAAAAACAAGTAAAATAATCATTTTCTATCAAATTAACGATAAACTAATATACGATAAAGAAATAAACAAATAAAAAAGTTATTTCAACATATCATTTTATATATAATAATATGATATGTAAATTAGAAATTTTGGAATCTAATTAAATTACATAAATCAAAATATCAAAAATTGGTTAGCCATAACAATCATACTAATATTTGGCAAGATCAACTGTTTCGGGCACAATGATATCTTTAAGTTCTACAATTATTTTCTCAGGTGTGTCATAATCTCTAATTATAATTCCACCATGAGTACGGTTAATATTGTTATAGTTAGACAACTGATCAAGGTATTTGTAAGGCCAATTTGTAGCATATTCCAAATGGTATTTTGCCCACATTGGACTTGTATGAGGTAATAGACAGTCTGACTTTCAATGGATTATCATTAAATGGTTACCGTTCACCAATCCTAGGCACATGGGTCTCTCTAGATCTTTTAGATATAAGCGCACCCTCTAAAGGAAAATAAGTTTCAAAGTACACTTTGTTGCCAGCAAGTAGTACTACAACATACATGTATTGTTAGCCAAAAGAATCCAAGTCGGGCATCAATATCATCAATCACTTCCTGCAGGCGTCAGAGCGTGCTTAATTTGATCGAAATTCATGTTTCAGGAATCAAAATTTATCGAAATTCATGTTTCAGGAATCAAAATTTTGTCTATAATATTTCCAAGTCATTTCTTCATTCTCTAGTGCACAAAAGTCATTGAGAAAACTTTGTTATGTAAATTGATTGATACACTTGATATGAGTGTCAGTGTGTAATCCATATAAAGGATTCTAAAGTATCCTGAACATGATTCACCGCTTAACCCATTTGCATAAACTGGAGGAAGCGAATCGAACCTAAAGCTTAGTGTGTCCACACACGCTTTACAATTTATGTCCAATCATTATTATATTCTTCATATTTTTATTTTTCATGTATTTGCAGTAGACCTCCAACACAAGATCTAATACTATCAAACTTATGAACACTACTATTTGCATATCTTTTAGACCTTTCCAAATATAATGTTGCAACTGAAAGTACTTTATGAAGCATGTATTGTTTCTCCATTACTTCTTTTTGGTTGCAGCTAATACATCTAGCCTTATTAATTTTTTCTACCATTGTGAAAGATTCCAAAGCACCCAACATGGTACTCATATTTTCTATGTGTAAACTCAAGTCAATAATTCGCTAGGAATACCCAAAAGAGTAATTAACCACAATTGTGAGATCGATGTAGTAGCTTCGATATCACAATTATGGTTACTCTTATGGGTCATCCGAGCGAATTATCGACTTGAGTCTAAACATTGAAAATATGACTGCTATTCTGGGTGCTCTGGAATCTTACACAATGGTAGAAAAAAAATTGATGAGGGTAGATGTAGTAGCTGCAACAAAAACGAAGTAATGGAGAAACACTAAATTCTTCATAAAGTACCTTCAGTTGCAGCATTACATTTGAAAAGGTTTAAGGGATATGCAGACCATGTTCATAAGCTTGACAATGTTAGATCTTATGCTTGGAGTCTGCTGCAAATACATGAACAAGAAAAAGATGAAGAAGAGCATGATAAAGATAGCACATAAATTTGAAAGTGTGTGCGGGCACACTAAGCTATGCAAACCGGTTGGAAAATATATCTATACATGGAGCAAAACTATGAGTGCAGTAATGAATACCGAGAACAAGTTGCATTATGTGAAACACGTACTGAAGAATTGCACTCATAAAACATGTATTTCCCATATTTGTAATTTCATCTCCCTACAAAACGAAAGAAATCATAATCAAGATAAAAAAATTAAACAATAATATCAAGATTAAAATTATGACGAGGATGATGATGATTACTAGAACGCACCAACAATTTCGATGAAGGTGGGGATGATGATGATGTTGTAGCAGCCTTGTTGAACTTATCGGGGTAAAAATATACGAAAGCTTCAGAAACAGTTTCAAGAGTTTGTATGTAATGATATGAAATTGTCATTTGATGAAAAGCTTCAAAAACAGTTTCAAGAATGATTCATTGTCATTCGATTCGACATGAGATATTCCAATTGCCTAACCCATGAAGACGACCAGCAAAGTTCATCCTATAATTGTTGATCATTGGAACTAGGCAATCAGGGAAGATTGTTGCATAAATCATACAAGTTTGGTGGTTGTTTGTGTTGGAAGGAAGTTTTTGAATAGGTGGAAAAATGTTTAAGTATTTGGGAGAGGATAGAAAACTTTTGGAAGGGAAGGCTACTTGTATTACTAAGTGTTTATAATTTTTTTTTGCTTGATTCAAACTCAAGTACATCACATCTATTTATACTAGTGGCATTCCTAAATCAATGACTAGGATTTTGCCAACACAAACTTAATCTAATGGCTATAAACTACTCTCTAGAATTTTCTCAACTACTCCACCAAACTCTTTATTAATCCTTATCTTCTAGAGAGCTCCATAGATTTCTCTAGAATATGATTCTAGAAGTTGGACTTATTACAACACATATTTGGGCTTTTAATTCCTAAGGCCCAAAAACTAACAAACCCAAAATCAATTTATTTATTCAACACCCCCCCTTAAACTTGATTTTGCTACACCAAGTAAATATCTTAACTTGACAAAGTCTTCGCGCTTGAGAGGCTTGGTGAAAATATCAGCTGCTTGGTCATGTGTCTTCACGTACTCCAACTTGACATCATTGTTAGAAACACATTCTCTAATACAGTGATAACGTGTGTCAATGTGCTTACTCCGATCATGGAAGACTGGATTCTTTGCCAAAGCTATTGCTGACTTGTTGTCCACGAATATCTTGGTTGGCTCCTTTTGCGGCAGATTCAATTCCTTTAACAGATTTCGCAACCAGATTGCATGACAAACACATGAAGTGACCGCCACGTACTCCGCCTCACATGTGGAAAGAGTGACAATCGGCTGTTTCTTTGACATCCATGTGAAAGCTGTGTTTCCAATAAAGAAAACAAAGCCACTTGTGCTTTTGCGATCATCCACATCTCCTCCCCAATCGCTATCACTATATCCAACGAGCTCGTAATCATCAGAAACGGAGTAGTACAAGCCTAAGTTTGTTGTACCTTTGATGTAGCGAAGAATCCTCTTTGCCGCTTTCAGATGAGTTGTTGTTGGATGCTCCATGTATCGACTGACAACTCCGACTGCATACAAGATGTCAGGCCTCGTGCATGTTAAATATCGTAAACTTCCAACCAAACTCTTAAAGAGTGATGGATCCACACTTTCTCCTTCATCATGCTTTGACAGCTTGATTCCTCATTCCATTGGCGTGCTGACTGGGTTTGCGTCATCCATCTTGAACTTCTTGAGTACCTCCTTAGTATAACCTTCCTGCGTGATTAGGATTCCATGATCTTCTTGTTTCACTTCAATGCCAAGGTAGTAAGACATGAGGCCAATGTCAGTCATCTCGAACTCCTTTGTCATTTCTTTCTTGAACTCTGCAAACATGGTTGAATTGTTCCCCGTGAAGATCAAGTCATCTACATACAAGCACACAATCAAAATATCTCCACCTTGCGCTTTGATATAGAGTGCATGCTCATATGGACACTTAATGAAGCTCTTCTCCTGGAAATACTTGTCAATTCGAGCATTCCAAGCTCTTGGGGCTTGTTTCAGCCCGTAGAGTGCCTTCTTTAGCTTCAGGACTTTTTCTTCTTCTCCCTTGACTTCGTAGCCTTGTGGTTGCTCAATGTAGACTTCTTCTTCAAGGACCCCATTTAAAAAGGCTGACTTGACATCCATTTGATGTATCTTCCACTTGTTTTGAGCTGCCAATGAAATGATTAGTCTAACAGTCTCTAATCGAGCAACTGGAGCGAATACTTCGTCATAGTCGATGCCAGCTCTTTGACTGTATCCTTTTGCCACCAATCTTGCCTTGTATCTTTCAACTTCTCCTTTAGAGTTCTTCTTTGCTTTATACACCCACTTCACACCGATCGCTTTGTGACCTTTTGGAAGTTAAGCTAACTCCCATGTTTCATTCTTCTTTATCGCCTTGATTTCTTCGTCCATGGCAGTTCTCCAAGACTTCTTCTCAAATGCTTCTTGGAAGTTCATGGGCTCACAATCCGCAAATAGACAAAAAAGAGTAAGATTGTCTTGATTTTCGGTTGCCTCGTAAATCTCTTGCAAACTTCTAAAGTGTGGAGTCCTTTCACTTGAGCTTTCTCCTTCTTCATAACTCGGGGTCGGTGAATTCGGCGGGGTAGCAAGATCTTCTCTTGGTTTCTCTGGTTCTACAACATCTTCAAATTGTGGGAAGAAGTTGTAGTCTTCGTTACTCGATCTCCAATCCCATTCTCCTTCTTCATCAAAAACGACATTTCGACTGATGATAGTCTTCCCCGTATTAGGACTATAGAGCTTGTAACCTTTGGAGTTGCTGTCATAACCAATGAAGATGTACTTTTTGCTTTTGTCATCAAGTTTGCTTCTTTTCTCATCCGGTATATGAACGTGAGCAATGCTTCCAAAGACTCTTAGATGGGAAACTCCAGGCTTTCTTCCACTCCAGGCTTCTTGTGGTGTTTTTCCCAATACACTTCTTGTTGGAGACCGGTTTGATAGATAAACTGCGCACGCAACAGCTTCTGCCCACAGTTCCTTTGGTAGCCTCTTGCTCTTTAGCATGCTTCTCGCCATCTCAAGGATTGTTCTATTCTTTCTCTCTGCTACTCCATTTTGTTGGGGGGGATCTTGGCACTGTCAGTTGCCGCCGAATGCCGTTGTCTTCACAATACTTCAAGAACTCCTTTGAAGTGAACTCTCCTCCTCGGTCGGATCTCATGGCTTTGATCATAAGACCACTTTCTTTTTCAACCTGGGCTTTAAACTTTTTGAAGTTCTCGAACACTTCTGATTTTTCCTTCAAAAAGTACACCCATGTTTTTCTTGAATAATCGTCGATAAAGAGAAGGAAGTAGTTACTCTTACCAAGTGAACTTGGCTTGATCGGACCGCACACATCCGTGTGTATGAGCTCCAACGGCTTTTGTGCTCTTGAGCTTGACTCCTTAGGAAAGCTCATTTTGAATTGCTTTCCAAGTAGACATCCTTCACATACTTGATTGGGATGGTTGATGTAAGGCAATCCCCTAACCATTTCCTTCTTAGAGAGCAACTCTAATCCTCCAAAATTGAGATGTCCAAATCGAAGATGCCAAAGCCATGACTCCTCTTTGTAACACATCTTGAGACATTGCGCGACATCATTTTGAATGTTGAGCACAAACATTCTATTTCTTGACATGGGCACCTTAGCAATGACTTTGCTTGAATGATCTCTTATTGAAAGGTTATTATCCTTCAATTGAATGTCATAACCTTTCTCTAAGAGTTGTCCTAGACTTAAGATGTTGCTCTTCATGTTTGGCACATAGTAAACATTTGAAATGAATTGATGATCTCCATTCTTCAATCGGATGAGAATTTTTCCTTTACCTTTCACCGCCACTTTTGATTCATCTCCAAAAGCCACGTTCCCGTTCACCGATTCATCTAGCTCTACGAACATGCTTCTTCGCCCACACATATGGTTGCTTGCACCGCTGTCAAGGTACCATTGATTATCTTCGCCTCTTTCACTGTCTTTGTGAGCCAACAACAATGTCCCGTCTTCTTGGCTTATTTCTTCAACATAGTTGGCCTTCTCTTCAACTCTACGATTGCTAGGAGCTCTACATTCGGAAGCATAATGTCCAAACTTCTCACAATTGTAGCATTTGACTCGTGACTTATCGTACCTTGGTTTTGGAGCTCCTCTCCCACGACCTCTTGATGAAATTTCTCCTCTTTGATTGTTGTCATCATTAGGCCTCCAACCTCGTCCGCATCCATATCCACGACCGCGTCCACGTTCTCGATCACCACCTCGTCTTTGGTTGCTCCGACCATGCTCTTCTCTAGGTGAATCGACTCGTGTCTTGAGTACTTGCTCCTCGATATCTTCCTTCTTCTTTTTCTTTTCTTCATAAGCTTGCAACGACCCAAGAAGTTGCTCCATTGTCATATCCTCCAAATCCTTTGTCTCTTCGATGACGGTGACAATATGCTCAAACTTTGGATCTACCGATCTAAGAATTTTCTCCATGATTCTTACATCATCAAACTTCTCTCCGTTTCTTTTTAGGTTATTAGTAACCGTCAAAACTCTTGAGAAGTAATCGGAGATAAGCTCACCTTCTTTCATACGCAAAGCTTCAAACTCTCCTCTTAGTGTTTGAAGACGTACCTTCTTCACTTGATCGGCTCCCTTGTAAGAGGTTCGAAGTTTCTCCCATGCTTCTTTGGTCGTCTTTGCTCCCGAGACCATCTCAAACGTGTCTTCATCTATTCCTTGATAGATTAGACAGAGAGCCTTCTTGTCTCTCTTCCTTGAGTCTCTCAAACTATCCTTTTGAGTTTGAGATGTAGTACCTTCATTCTCCGTGTCAACAAAGCCTTTCTCAACTATTTCCCACACATCATGTGCACCAAGGAGAGCCACCATTCTTAGACTCCAATTATCGTAGTTGCTCTTTGTGAGCATTGGAACTTGGAAGGGAACACCACTATTTGCCATCTTTAGGAGGATCTTCAAGCTCTTGATACCACTTTGTTGGAAGGAAGTTTTTAATAGGTGGAAAAGTGTTTAAATATTTGGGAGAGGATGGAAAACTTTTGAAAGGGAAGGCTACTTGTATTACTAAGTGTTTATAATTTTTTTTTGCTTGATTCAAACTCAAGTACATCACATCTATTTATACTAGTGGCATTCCTAAATCAATGACTAGGATTTTGCCAACACAAACTTAATCTAATGGCTATAAACTACTCTCTAGAATTTTCTCAACTACTCCACCAAACTCTTTATTAATCCTTATCTTCTAGAAAGCTCCATAGATTTCTCTAGAATATGATTCTAGAAGTTGGACTTATTACAACACATATTTGGGCTTTTAATTCCTAAGGCCCAAAAACTAACAAACCCAAAATCAATTTATTTATTCAACAGTTTGTTTCCGGCGGAGGTAGGAGAAGCTTTGTGATGGTTAGGGTCATGGTCAAGATTTGATTTGGGAGATATTCTTCTACGAGAAGAAGAAGAAGAAGAAGAAGAAGAAGAAGAAGAAGAAGGTTTGAGCGAGGAGTTAGGTTTTGGTTGGGAGATAGTAGGTTCAGGAGAAGCAATTGCGAGAGGAGTGTTCGATATTGATGCAACAGAAGAATATCATTTTTGAGGTGGAATAAATGTTTTAGGAATATTTGGAACACCCATTGTATTAATCAATAGTATTGAGTGTTGTTGGTGGTGTTGAAAATTGGTGATTGATGAGTGAAGAGAGTGTGTTTGCATGGGTGTTTATAAAGGGTTCAAAGGAGAAGTAAATGGAGGAAAAACAGAAGGGTGATGAGGTAATGTTTTTTGGATTTTTGTATAATTCCTCGTTGATCTTACATGTAACATTCCTTAGTCAGCCTTCAAACGAGATTGTAATCAAAACATTCAAACATCACTTAATTCAAGACACTTTATACTTAATGTTTTTTTTTTTTTTTGACTAATTTATATTTAATGTTATTTATGAGATTCAAGATTTCTTTATTTTTTTATTGATTTAGATTTCTTTATTTTATTTTGTTAAAATTTAATATGATATCAAATTTATATGTAATAAACCGTATCAAATTGGTTCTTGTATTTGTAACTCACTCTCAAATAGGTCTTCGAGTTTTTTAATATCTTAAATTATGTGATGTCATTGTTCACGTGAAACACACTACACATTATTTGTCGGAGCCGTAACGGAAATTTGGCTTCTAATAATGATATGAAACATAACTTCCACTAAAGTCGAACAAGAAAATAATGTAGCCAAAACAATAAATTGTAGGCTTAATTCAACATTTGGTCCCTTAAGTTTATTTTAGGTTTCAACTAGGTCCCTTATGATTTAAAAGTTTCAATTTGGTTTCTTATGTTTATTTTAGGTTTCAATTTGGTCTTTTCCGTCAATTTTATCATTAACACCGTTTAATTTGAACACGTGTCAAAGTGTCCATGTGTCCACGTGTCGGTCCACGTATGTAAACTGTCTACCACATGTGACAAAACTGGCGGAAAGAACTAACTTATGCAAACGGTGGAAACATAAAGAACCAAATTAAAACTTTTAAAACATAAGAGACCAAATTGAAATTTAAAATAAACATAAAGGACCAAATGTTGAATTAATTAGCTTAAATTGTATAAAGAGATATAAATGTCGAAAGAAGAATGTTTGATTTATTATAAGATAAAACTGATCACTTTGTTACATTGTATTTCTATTATTGTTATTAGTGACGAACCTAGGCTTAGATTTACATAGTAAGCAACATACTATAAACTGAGTGAACCACATTACAAACAAATATAAGCCACCATTTTTCCTATTATTACTCCTTTTCTTTACTGAAGTAATATGTTGCATTTTAGTTTCAATCTTTTCATATTTAGCTTTGTTGCATTTTACTTTCAATCTTTTCATATTTTGCTTTTACTAAATATTCCACACAATTCTTCACCTCATTCTTAATTTGAAAATTTTAAATATTGGACGAATATGGAATAATACTTAGCAAGTTCAAGTAATGTTGGAACTTGCTATCTGATACAACCTTAGTCAACATGTCTGCAGGATTCTCATCAGGGTGTACCTTCGTAAAAGAAATATGACCTTCCTCTACAACTTCTCGCAAAAAATAATACCTTACATCGATATGCTTGGTGCGAGTACAATGAATCCGATTCTTAGCCAAGTGAATCACACTTTGACTATCACAACTCAGATCCACATATTCTTGTTTAATCCCCAAATAATCTAGAAGACCCCTCAACCATAATGTTTCCTTCATTTCTTATGTTATGGCCATGTACTTAGCCTCGGCAGTGGATAATAACATTGTAGCTTGTAACATTCATCACCAACTAACTAGCACACCATATATTTTAAATACATAATCAATAGTTGATTGTCGTCTATCAAGATCACTAGCACAATCAGAATCATCAAAGTCGTGTAACTGACATGCATCTCCACCAAAGGACAAACATGTGTCAATGGTACCCTTTAAGTACCTTAAAAAACCCATTTCACCGCTTCCCAATGTCCCTTTTCTGGACTCGCCGTGAATCTAATGATGACACACCAACCACTTGTGAAATATTTGGTCATGTACACATTTGCATACATTAAACTGCCAACTACACTAGTGTAAAGAACATATTCCATGTATGTCTTATCTTCCGCTATAGTGGGAGATTGTTTATAGTTTACTAGAGAACTTAAAATGTGGAACCAATGGAGTCACTACTGAGACTTAGCACTTATCCCAAACCTTTAAATAACTTGTTCAATGATTACTAAAGAACATTGATAAGATCAATATGAGTAACCACCGACGAATTATGTGGCCATTTACACACGAAATGTCCAAAACTTACACAAACTAAAAAAACTAAACCAACTAAAAGAGAAGAAAAGAAATGATGAGAATGAGAAAAGAGAAGAGAAATGGAGAGGCTTATATAGAATTTTCACAGACTCCTGATTGGCCAATGGCATGTCATGGTGGCACAAGTGGCCAATTAAAATTGATCACTTCGCAGGCCTTTGACTGATGTTGGACATTTGACCACAGACGGATTCGCTACTTAAGTAGCGGTGCATGATAGGTAGCAAACAACAATTTCAAAATTTCTCCTGAATTTCTTTTTTTTTTAAGCTTCCTCCACTTAAACAGCAGAAAGGCAAAAATGAAAACTAGCAGAGCGAACAAGAAATACATGTGGCCCAAAAAACTTCTCGTTACTAACTTGCTATTGATATCCATATTACACAACATACAAACCAATTGATGTGCCTTAGTATTCATATTGCTAGGTTCGTCATAATAAAATAGTACAATTTTTCTTTGACTTAATTATAGTTTATAGAAATAAAATAAAATTCAAAATAACTGTCATTTTATTGTTATTATGTAATACTACTTATTTAAAATAATCCAAATTCAATTAAAAAAAAATGATTCTTAAATATTTTAATTATTTCGTGGTCAAACTCTCAATTCCGAAGGTTAATACTATGTGCACCACTTCTTCCCCAACTCCATATTTTATTATATAAAAAAGTTTATTACATTGTTCAAAAAAAGTTATTGTATCTCGTAAAAGAAATATTGTATATTTATTATAATTGTTTATACTCCAATAATTAATAAATACATTTTAATACCATTATTCTACTCATAATAATTGATTATTTTTTTTAAAAAAATATTTATGAAAAAAAAAAACACTTAAACATGAAATACACACAAAAATAATTTCCTAATAGCCACAAGATTTGGTCAAGTGGTGGGGGGGTTTATCTAATATGCTAAAGGTTTTGGGTTCCATCCTTAATAAACCAAAAAAAAAAAAAATAATATCATTTTTGCTATCAGAGTAAAAGAATAAAATCAGAGAAATGAATAGAATGAATCATAATGAGTTCATTAGATTGAAAAGGTAGTTACATGGAGCTACTTATAGTATCAACTCAACTAAGCTAACTGTATACACATGTTATGTATTCTATACTAAGTATTCTACATTATGTACAAATACAGTCAAGTAATATTGCTTATACAAAGGTATTCTAATACCCTCCCTCAAGCTTAGGCTCATAAATGTCAAGAAGATCAAGCTTGGATATGAAAGAGCTGAACTTTGGTGCCGCCAGAGCTTTTGTCAAGCAGTCTGCAAGCTGATCATCAGTGGATATAGGGAGTAATCTCAGTAAGCCTTGCTGCACCTTTTCACGAACAATATGGCAGTCTATTTCTAGATGCTTTGTGCGCTCATGAAATACAGGATTTGAGGCAATATGTATTGCACTTTGACTATCACAGTAGATGACAGGGAGTTTGCTGCACACAATATCAAGGTCTTTCATCAGAAATGACAACCAGATCAATTCACATGTTGAAGTAGATAGTGCTATGTATTCAGCTTCTGAAGAAGATCTGGACACAGTTAGTTGTTTCTTTGCTTTCCATGATATAAGTGATGAGCCTAGAAAGAAGCAATATCCAGTTGTAGACCTTCTTGTTTCTATACACCTTGCCCAATCAGCATCAGAAAAACCAAGGATTTGTAGCTCACAATATCTAGGTGTTCTGGACTGGGCCTAGAATAGACTAGCAGGCCCAATCCACTGGACCGTCGAGGATAGCCCAATGTCGAGGACAACCAGCTTCTTGCTTGACACCTTAGCTCAAGCTTATCAGCAGCTCAAGCTTATCCAGTTCACCACTGTCGAGCACACCTGTGCTCGCCTCTAATTCAACACCTGCCAAACGTGCCTCTCAAGCCACGTTTTCATCCCAAGCTTATCCGTCTCCCGCAGAATACGGGCTAAGCTTGACTAGGGGGAGAGTCTAACGACTTCTCCAGCATACCACGCTATCCCTAGCAGTTATCCTCATTGGGCTTGCTCTACGCGGCCCAATAGTGATAATCGTTGGCCCCGCGCTGGGGGCTTATAAATACTCCTCATCATTGAGGAGTCAGGTATTCAATTCTTATTTTCTCAACCTCCTTTCTTGTATCTGTGCTGACTTAAGCATCGGAGTGTCTGCAGGTACAACCCCCCTCCCCCCGTTTTCAAAACAATTATCAAGACCGCACGTGACTAGCAGCTGGCCATCGATCAAACGCTCGTTTCAGGTACGATCACTAGGGAACAGTAAACCTCTTCCAGAGTTATGCTTAAGGTATCTGATTACCCTGCAGGCTGCAGTGTAATGTGCCCTTGTTGGTTTGTGTAAAAATTGATTGAGCTGCTGGACTGTAAAATTGATATCAGGCCTTGTGTTGGTTAAATATAAAAGTCTCCCAACCAATCTCCTATAAGCAGGTATATCTTCATAAGGCTTGCCAGTATCATTGTGTAGTTTGACTGCAGGATCCAATGGTGTGGAGGCTGGCTTTGAGCCTAAGAAACCTGAGTCTTTTAGCAAATCAAGACAATACTTTCTCTGGAATACAATTATACCCTCCCTTGATTGTGCCACCTCTAAGCCCAGAAAATACTTGAGGGTACCAAGGTCCTTAATTTTGAGCTGAGAAAGATCACAAGGGATATTATTATGTGAATCAGAGGTAAAAGAGGTGTGATAGTGCCAAGTAGGTCTAGTGGAACATTGGTAGGGTAAAATATGATCATGGTGAATTACATTCCTAGATAGAAATATTTCCTTATTGTTGAGATCATAAAGGATAAGACCTTTGACACCTTGCTTATAACCTAAGAAAATACACTTTCTACTTCTAGGTTCCAACTTAGTTCTATGATTTTTTAAAGTAGATGCATATGCAATAGAGCCAAAAACTTTTAAATGTTCTAATGAGTGAGGTGTGCCATGTAACAGCTCATAGGGAGATTTATGCTTTAAAACAATAGAAGGTAATCTGTTAATCAAATAGGTAGCATGTTGAATGGCAAAGGCCCAAAAAGTTTTAGGTAAATTTGCTTGAAAAAGCAGGGCTCTGCCAACATTTAAAAGGTCCTGATGCTTCCTTTCAACTCTTCCATTATGTTCAGGGGATTCAACACACGAGGTTTGATGTATAATCCCCTTTGAAGAATAGAAAGTTGGTATGTTAAATTCCACACCATTATCAGTTCTAATGATTTTAACTTTAGCATTATGTTGTGTTTCAATTTGATTAACAAATTCTATTAATTTCTGCCTAGTATCAGATTTATGTTTCATCAACATTATCAAAGTAAATCTACTATGATCATCAACAATAGTTAGAAAGTAAAAATATCCATGAATGGATAGTGTAGAGATGGGACCCCAAATATCACAATGCAATATATCAAAAGGAGCAACATCTTTATTCAAACTATTTTGAAAGGGAAGTTTCTTTTGGCGTGCAAGATGACAAATGTCACACACACCTTTATTATCTACAACTATATAAGGAAATCTAGAGTGTAAAAAATTCATCCTATTTAGGGAAGTATGTCCTAACCTAAAATGACATAAGGCTTTATTTGGTATAGTGATGGTTTGGTCAGATCCATTAGCATTATGAACTTGTGCTTCCTCATCTGCAAGCTTGAGATAGTATAGTCCTTCAAACATGTCAGCAAAACCAATCATCATCTAGGTATCCTGATCATGAATAAAACACTTGAAACCATCAAACTTGATTGAATACTTAGTCAAGTTACTCAATTGAGAAACATACAAGAGATTAAGTGAAAAATTGGGAATATAGAGCACATCAGTGATGATAAAACTAGGAGAGAATTGAACACTGCTTGTATGCTTAGCTAAGACATAGTTTCCATTGGGTAGTTTTATTCTAATAGGAGCAATTTCTTTGTATGAAAGGAACCACTGGAGTGAGTTACACATGTGGTGGCTTGCACCAGAGTCAATTATCCAAGACCCTAACCTACATGCATGAAGTGAAGGAGAGGAATTACCTGCATTCACTGATAGAATGCCAGTGAGATCAGTGGAGCCAGCATGATTAGAAGCAACATTATTCAAATCTTGACTAGGAAATGAATTCTGAAGCAGAGCAATAAGCTGAGAGGTTTGATCCTGAGTGATCATAGGTCCTGCAGAAGAGGATGCAGTGTTATCTTCAATCCCTCCATCAATTGCAGCAGCATTGACAGTAGTAGTGCGTCTCAGATGAAAAGGAAGACCGTGTTTCTTGAAGCAATTATCCACAATATGATTATCCTTTCCACAGTAAGAGCATTTGCAAGGTGTGGAAGAAAAACCTTTGGATTTTGCAGCATTCAGAAGAGCTTTTGAGTCATCAGAAGGATAGAAATTGCCTTGACGTTCGTGTTGAAGAACCATGGAAAATACCTTGTTAAGAGAAGGTAAAGAATCATGGAGAAGAATCTGAGACTTTACCACAGAGAAATTCTCGTTGAGACCAGTCAAGAAACGAATGGTATAGAGCAAGAGATGATTCGCACGTGCAGTGCGCATCGAGTCACAGACACAACGATTGTGACAGCTGCAAGTGGGACTCGGAAGATAGATTTCGCGTTCTTCCCAAAGAAGCTTGAGATCGGAGTAGAACTCGGTGACGGTGCACGAATCTTGTTTCAGAGCATAGAGCTCTTGTTGCAATTCAGCGATACGAACGAGATCAGCTTGAGCAAAACGCTCACAGAGATCTTGCCACACATCAACGGCGTTATCCATGAAAATAAGGGATTGAGCTATGGAATCGGAGACGGAGTTGAGAATCCAAGAATGCACGAGCATGTTGCATCGATTCCAAGCTCTGTAAGAAGGATCAAAACGATCGGCGGGAACCGGAATGCTACTGTCGACGAATTCGAGCTTGAGTTTTCCGCCAAGAGCGCGGCGCATTGAACGGTTCCAAGAGTGAAAATTTGCACCGGTGAGAATCAGAGTAACCTTGACGGAAGAAGGACCGTCGCCGGGATGAACATAGTAGGGAGAAGTTTGATCGGTAGAGGGATCGTGTGGATGAACTGGTGCCACACATGGCGGCATCTCGCCAGAAAAGTTTGTTGAAATAACGGTTAGGAAACGGTTACGACAGCGGAAGGAGGATCTTTATGGCGGTGATACCATATCAGAGTAAAAGAATAAAATCAGAGAAATGAATAGAATGTATCATAATGAGTTCATTAGATTGAAAAGGTAGTTACAGGGAGCTACTTATAGTATCAGCTCAACTAAGTTAACTGTATACACATGTTATGTATTCTATACTAAGTATTCTACATTATGTACAAATACAGTCAAGTAATATTGCTTATACAAAGGTATTTTAATTTTGGAAAGAAAAAAATATTGTCCTTACTCTTCCCAGCTCCATATTGTTTTGGTACAAACCCAACTCCATATTTTATTATAGGCCAAATGAAATATGTACGTCCTTTAAGTTTTGCATTTGTATCATCTAGATACTTTAAGTTATTTTTGTCTTATTTAGATTTTTCTGTTATATTCCGTTACAAAAAAAAAAAAAAAAGATGACGTGACCATAACTTGATGACATGCATGGAACGACCTAGATGATACATAAATACAAGAAGAATAAATCTTAAAATCAGTTTTCTTTAAACACATCATTTTTTTTTGTAACGGAACGACTTAGATGATACATTTTAAAAATTTAAAAAATTTAAAACAAAAAATAAAATAAAATTAAAGTACCCATCTAATACAAACGCAAAACTAAAAAAGACCTACATGTTTATTTGACCTTTATTATATAAAAAAGTTTATTACATTGTAAAAAAAAAAAAAAAGAATTATTGTATCTTGGCAAAAAGATATAGTATTATTTAATAACATATGTATACTCCAATAATTAATAAATACATTTTAATAACATTATTCTACTCATAATAATCGATTGCTTTTTTCAAAATATTTATTAAAAAAAAACCCCCTTAAACATGATAGCACAAATTTAAACTTTCACTTTTCATTTTTCTCAACCTAATGGGTGTGAATTTTATTGATAGATACTTTAGGACAGTAATAAGGGCCTAATTTCTTGGGCCATTCAATTATAAAATAGAGTTGAGGAGCTAATTTCATCAATTACTTGAAGCTTGAAGGGACCATTCTTCAAACTTTTTCATGTGCTATGCCCACCTAGTTCTAGACATTTGCACATTCTCTACAGAAACGTGATGTATGAATAGGGTTCTTGAATTGCCTAGTGTTTATGTAATGTCAATTCAATACCACACATTACCATTAATACTGCTTTGTTAGAAGGGTTCTCGATCCCCATTCCCACCAGCTATATTTTGCTCTAGCCATATAATATTGTCATCTTTCATCAATTTGTCACTAGCTTGGAATATATACCACACAAGAGATGATAAATAGATAATTCTAAGAAAGAGACATTAATTCTCCACCATGACATGAATTTTAGTTGTTCTAGTTGTCTTGTGTCTCTTTTGTTGCTATTCAATTCTAAGAAAATGATTCCTAAGAAAATGATTCATACATGTGCAATTTTTGGTTAATCATATATATGATAGCTACAACCCTGCAGGTAATTACTAAACACTAATTTTCATGAGTTAACTAAGATTTATTATTCAAAAGTTGAATTCTTACAATAAATAATTTTTCATATGTATCAACCAACAATCGATCCTTGAATGAGACGGTTAAAAGATTTAAATATCTATTATTACTAGTACTATATAAGAGACAAAATTATAAGACAAATATAATGAAAACGCTAAACATAAATTTTGAAGGATTGCAAGTACTTGAGCTACATGGCTTGTACATCACATTACATCAAATCAATTTATTTATCTAATCTCCAATTAAACGAGCATGTTTGATAGAAGAATCCAGTATGTTAATTAATTAGTTTTCTAATTCCATTAAAGGATGTCAAATAGGTTTTGTCCTTAACCAAATTAAATAGTTTATATTAAGAACTTTAAAAATAACATAAAACAAATAAGATGCATGGCAAAGGCAAAAGGAACAAAATAGAAGATAAGGATGTTCCTAAATTGTGTGTTGTATTTCCTAGTGAATGTCGTATTTCTTTTTGGCACGTTATCTTATAATGTCTTAATCTGCTACAATATGTCTCATTTTATTCAATCTAAATCTATTTTAGGATGTGGATTTAAAACTTTCGCCATGTACACTTTTATTTATTTATTGTGTGAGTTTTACCGCAAATTTTTTTTTTTAAGAAAACAAACAAGTATTGTATATCAATTTCTTACTCTATTGTGTATTTATGGGGAAATTAATTTTGTCAAAATACATTAAAAAAAAAAAATTTAAAAATCCTTAACCAAAACGACTTGGGATATTATTTTTCATCGACTGAGTGAGAATTCATATGGTGATTGTTGCGTTGGACGGGGAAAGATAGGGTCGGCAGAGATACTAAGTTAGGATTTATATGGTGATTGTTGCATGACGTGCAACATGTACTGTGACAGTGGGCCTCCAATAAATTAAGGCATAAATATTTTTATAGAATAGTGATATCATTAAATTAAAGAGTGCAAAACTTAATATATTACAACAAAATGTAAAGGCTCGATTTTTAAAAATAATTAAAAAACACTAAACAAAAGAGTGCAAAACTTAATATATTAATTACAAAGATGATTAATTTTTATGTTATTTACTATTTAAATCGAGATGATATTTCTTTTAAAAAAATATATATAATTTTTTGTTAAGGGGCCATTTATTTTTTTTCCCTAATTTGATCATTTATGTTTATAATGTTAGCACTATTATCCTTTTTCATATAGAAAATTCAAAATTCCAAAAATTCATCATGAAAACTCATCTTCATAAAAAAAATCCACAAATTTCATTAAAAAAAAAAAAAGATTTTGTTCTTGTGCTTTCTCTCCCGCATAACCACGACAAACAAAACTTCTCTTTCTCTTTATTGTTCCTTCTCTTATCTTTAGTTCCACTGTTTTCACTCACTCATGAAATTGGTCCTTGAATTTTAAAATAATTTAGTCTAATCTTTCTATCATTTTTTTCGTTAAAAATGTTGTGGATTTACATAATAGGCAGTGCTATATTAATAGAAAAATAAGAGAGCAAAAAGAGCGGACAAGATGTAAGGAATTTGGGTTAGCCACCACACAAAGCTATGGTTTTAGAAAGAAACATTGTCTCTTGGTATAATTCTATAGGTTTGGACAAATTGTTTATGGGATCATCTTGGATAAACTAGGTCAAATTGAGTATTTTGGCCACGAGAAAAGATTAGGGTGTTGTGGAGATCTGCTTTCTCCCCCAAAGTAAGTTGTTTTAACAGAACTGGATAAAAAAACATCATGTGTGTTCCATCATGTGTGTTCTCTCATTATCGCTTTTATTGCTATTGTTGAATCCTCTTGTTTATTGGTTGTCGTTCATTTTGCTCCACACGTCAGTTTATTATTGATGTGAGTTTAGACAAAATTGAGTTAACAAAATTAACAAAATTGAGTAAACTCATCTACAAACTCATCCTATAAATTTTATTTTGAATAATACATATGAGTTAACAAAATATAGGGATGAAAAATCGTGAAATAAAATATTTGATAGACCAAAATTTGCTCAATTTTTTTATAAGAATTTAAAATAAAAATTGAAATATTTATAGGGATTAAAAATATATTTAACTGTTTCTTTTAATAGAATAAATGATTGGGTGTTATTTAGAGAAATTTGGATTTTACTTTTTTTTTTTAAAAGTTTTATGAGTTTGTAGATGAGTTTACTTGATATTTTATAAATTTTGAGTTTTGAAAGTTTTATGAGTTTGTAGATGAGTTTACTTGATTTTTAAAATTTTCTGTGTTAAAAATGGATAATACTGCTAGTACGTTAACATTATAGAATTTAAATGATCAAATTGAAAAGGAAAATGAAAAAAAAAAAAAAAGATTAAATCATTACTTAAAATTAAGTTATGGGATATTTGGAGTAATTTTGCGTATAGATTTCAATGTTTTTCACATGAGATACCTTTAGTACTATCACTATAACATAGTATTTCAGTAAAATTAAATGCATACTCCCGCGTTAAATTACTCCCTCCGTCCCATTTTATTTGAGCCATTTTGACTGTAGACACTATTTATATATCTCGTTTTGACTCTATTTTGTTATTCATAAATAAAAATAAATATTAGCATATAAGATCTTGTTGGATTCGCCTCGATTTATATTTTCAAAATATCAAATTTTTATAATTTTTACTATTATACAATTAAAGACATTAATCGTTAAAGTTTTACATTGGCAAACGTGAGGCAGTCAACTGACTCAAATAAAATGGGACGGAGGGAGTAATCATGTTCATGTCCTTGAAATTTGTATGATCCATGATCCCACCATATGCTATAAACTGAAAAAATGCATAAAAATTCTAAATACATTAAATTGAGAGCATGTGAGAATTCCATGTGATGGGAGGGTCCTTGATCATTACTCATTAGTTGCTTTTTAGCTGCAAATTGGGTATTGTCTATATCGTAAGCCACCACCATCGTGCCTTAAACATGTTTAGGCCTAGTTGCAATGTCCTTCATTATTCAAAATATAAAGTGAGGTGATTTCGACCCCCTTTTATACAAGTGGCCTATGATAGATAAGTATTTTTTAAAATAAAAACTCATGACCTTCATCATTTCTATAACTATGAGTATTATGTAATTGATGTTGGTTCGGTACAAACGACATATTATTTTTTTTATTATTTTAATTACATTGATATCGATTAAATTATTATTTCAATTGTAAAAATAAGCAAAGTCGTTAATTTCTTCTAGAAAATGAAGTTGTTCTTCATTAAAGTTTTCAAAAAATTTAGTTCACCGTGGACCATTGTTAATGTTAGATTTTACCTCCCCATAATTTTTCTTGAATAATTATGGCTCCTAGGGCTGCTAATAAGTTTAGAATACAAAACCACATAGCCAATCCTAAGCATAGGCATTGAGACTAACGGCTTAAGGCCCATGCATATGAAATTAACTAGTTATTTACTCATATTTTGATTAACGTCCAATAATTTTATATTTTAAATATGTATATCTATTATAGTGTATTAGGCTTGTCAGACTAAATACGGGGTCAGTTAGTAGTGGCCTTTGTGCCAATCATAATCATAGATTGGATCTTGACAATGTTGGCGCAGCGGACGCCTAACTATATCGAGGCCTGACTTGCACGCACGTTGGCCTAATCACTCAAAACCACACACAGGCGCGCGCGCTCACTTCTGGGCAGGCAAGGCTTGCAAGCAGAGTTGGCTCACTGCAACTCTGAAGCTTCAGAAGAAAGAATGAAAATGGAGGATAACACACACACTCAACACTATTGAGAGAAGAGAGATAATTGGGAGGAAGAGAACACATACAAATTTTTTATTAAAACTCAATGCTTACACTGTTCACATTTATTGGTCTATTTATAGCACTTTACTTGCATAGCAAGTTACAACAAACTAATTAATCTAATAACCACCACAACTAACTAACTAACTCTATATGCTAGTAAGTATAATCGGCTTAGATGGATTACACATAACACACCACCTAATCCATTTCAGCCAATGCCACAACACCCATCATATCTCTGAGCCTCTTAAACACATCTGTTTGCACACTCTTTGTCAGCACATTTGCAACCTGCACTTCACTCCTGCAGTGCTCAAGTTTCAGCAGCCCCTTTGACACTTGATCCCTTAAGTAATGAAACCTCAGCTCTATGTGCTTGCTTCTTCCATGTGAGATAGGATTCTTAGCTAGATTAATGGCAGAAATGTTGTCAGTTTTCACTGTCACAGATTCAACATTTTCTACTGTAATCTCTTCAATCAAAGTCTTCAACCAAATAGCCTGAGTTCCACACATTGAGGCAGCTATGTATTCTGCCTCACAAGATGATAATGCAACTACCTGTTCCTTCTTAGAACACCATGAGATAGGAGCATTGTTTATGAAAAACATGTAGCCAGCAGTGGATCTCCTATCCTCCACATCACTGCACCAGCTGACATCTGTATATCCATTCAGTCTACACTTTCTTCCAACATCACAACTTGGAAATACTATTCCATAATCCACTGTCCCTTTCACATACCTAAGTATCCTCTTCACTGCAGCTAGATGGGATACTTTGGGCTTGTCCATGAATCTACTCACTATGCCAACACTATACACCAAGTCTGGCCTACAAATACCTGAGTGATCATATTAAGCTTCTGAACTTAGTTGGGTCAACACTATCCTCTTCTTCACATCTTGATAACTGCAGTCTAGGTTCTGATGGTGTGATTGCTAAATTGCAATCAACCATATCAAACCTCTTCAGAATCTCTAATGCATATTTCTTCTGGTGCATAAGCAAGCCTCTACTGCACTTCACAAATTCTATACCAAGAAAATATGATAAGTAGCCAATGTCTGTCATTTCAAACTCATTCATCATTTGTTTCTTGAACTCACCAATGCACACTTCACTGCTGCCAGTTATCAACAAATCATCAACATATAGGCATAGAACAATGACTCCCTTCTTTTGATCACTTCTCGCATATACTCCATGTTCTGTCACACACTTAGAAAAACCTATCTCACTTAGATAACCATATATCCTCTTGTTCCAGGCTCTTGGAGCTTGTTTGAGTCCATACAAGGCCTCATGTAACCTATACACTTTTGACAGTTGATCCTTCACTTCAAAACCTGGTGGCTGCTTTACATAAACCTCTTCACTAAGAGGACCATTTAAGAAAGCACACTTCACATCCATCTGATGAATTGACCAATTTTTTGCATTTGCCAAAGCAACTATAAGTCTAATTGCCTCAATTCTGGCCACTGGAGCAAATACTTCTTCATAATCAATACCTTCCTTCTGAAGAAACCCCTTTGCAACTAGTCTAGCTTTGAATCTAGTGATCTGACCTTGGGGACTCATCTTCAGCTTATATACCCATTTCACTGCTATTGGCTTCTTGTCTGAAGGCAATTGAACCAAAGACCAGGTGTCATTACTCTCAATTGATTTGAGCTCCTCTCTCATAGCCTCAATCCACCTTGAATCAATCAATGCTTCACTGTCATTGACTGGTTCAGAATCAGCTAAGAATGCTAGATGCATAAGATCACCTGAATCATTTATGAAATTCCTGGCACGCTAAGCACGATGTGCGATACGATGTTCTAAGCACCTTAACACTTTTATCACAATATAAAAGTAGGCAAATAAATGAAAACAAGTAAAAGACACGGAATATTTGTTAACCCAGTTCGGCGCTTAAAACAAGCCCTAGTCTGGGGGATACCAATCCAGGAAGGAATATCACTATAGCAGTCCTAGTTGTAAGTTCTCAGCAAACACCACGTTTACAACTCATCACCTAGCAACTACCAATGACTCTTCAACCTAGGAACTCCTAAGTCTGAGATCCCATCTCACTCCCTTACAACCTTACAAACAGCAAGGATTTCAACAACACAAGAATAACAAAGTTTTGTAGAACACACTCGTACCTAAAGGCTTAGAGTGTTAAAAACACACAATGTCCTAACTCAGTACTTCAAAGCTTAGGAGAGGATCACAAAGATTACAACTCAAAACAACACGTCCTAAGCTTGCATCAATGAGACACAAGAAAGGCTCACAAATGAACACACACGCAAAAACCTAGAATGCTAGAAACAAAACACAATGACGGCGTGAACAACCACCAAATTAGGTTTAGCACAATCTTTAAATACTCCAGGCAAAAGTCCTTGATCCAGAATTAAACATGGGCTTGATTTGTTTGACCCAAGCAATTAACCACATTGATTAAAAGAGATTCTTTCCAAAAATATACTTCAAAGAGATTCTTCATAAAACTATTCTTGACAAGGATCTGAAGCATTAAATGATGATCCTCATAATAAGCCTGATTAAAAGGCGCCATGCAAGATTCATGAAAGAGAAACAAACATTCCATAAATGAAACACGCGTGCGCACACTTCCAATAGGCGTGATACGATGTTGAGGCATCTTATCACACATCCTGCTACAAAGTTTATTTTACCAAAAATGCAACCAATCACCAAAGACTCAACAAACTCCCCCTTTGGCAAATTTTTGGCTAAAACAAATTATGACCATACAGATAGTACTTAAACAGATACTTCAACTACATTTCTTTTTCTCAACATAAGCACACAAGCATAAAGATCAGTAGAGACTATTCTTCAAAACAGTTTCCATACTACTCCTTAATGGAGAACAGTAGACAAGAATAAAGTGTATCTTTTAAGTTTATCAGAGAGGCATGCAACAGCGGAACACACAAAACTACTTAGCCTTAAATGGTCAGGAAAATAAACATTGATAGGATGTTGAGTAGAATGCTTCAACATTTCAAACACAACTCCCTCTGCACATATGCATAGGATGTTGGAGCATCATATCCAACATCTCCCCCTGCAGACCACATGTCATCACTCTAAACACTCATGCACATATCAGATATCAGATCATACAGGTCCACATAAACATATACTTCATGCAAAATACTCTATAGACATATCATAACCAGAGCAGTGCAGACTACCAGCAGAGACAGAGATCATAATAAACACACCAAATTACCAAATTTATACTCCCCCTTTTTGCCACAAATTTGACAAATTTAGCAGTACAGAGTTAAGAGGTTCAGGAGCTTAGTACAAAACAAAGGGTCATCATAGTCTATGCCTATACAGCAGAACAGAAATAGAAGTAACAAAAACAAAAGAAACCAAAAACAACAGAGCAACACATAGAGAATCCTCTAAAAAGAATTGCTGGTATCAGTCACTTTCAACTCTTCTGTATTACCAGCATCCATCATAAGTGCATCACTTGTAGTCACACCCTCATCACCTATACCTACTTCCTCAGCTTCCTCTTGTTTCAGGGCAGATATAACCAGTTCAAGTCCTTTCTTTTGCTCATCCAGAGCTCTAACAGTAGCTTCCAAGGAGGCAATCATGACTTTTCTGTTCAGATTAGAAGAAGGCTCCTGCCTTGGTGCAGACTTTCTCTTGATTGTCCCTGCTATGTTAGCAGCATGGGCTCCTTCAAACAACTTAAAGTGAAGAGAAAAAGGTGCCTCTCTCTTGAGGGGTTCATCAGCAGCAGTCAAAGTTGGGATGTTGTTCTAAGATAATTCCACAGATAAGGCTAGGAAAAGCAATGGGCATCTTGACAGCCCAAGACTTGCCATGAGCCATAGTTTGCTCAAAGATGTAAGTCCCATAATCAGCTTCAGTACCAGTTCCAACAGAATAAATAAGTCTTGCCAACCCAGTAGCTATATGAGAAGAGTGGGTAGTAGGAACCCAATTCACAGTGCCTATTCTATTCAACACAGCATACTTAACAGAGAGCATGCAAGAAGGAACCTTACCTTTAGAAGGCCACACTTTGACCTGATTGGTAGTGATAGTTTTACAGACCTCATTATTAGTGATGTCTACTGCAGAGTAGCCATCTTCTTGCCTTCCAAGGAACCTGTTGATGATAGTTGGGGAGAACTCCACACACTTGTTTCTGACATACACCTTCTGAAATTCTTTGTTGAGTGGGTTGTCACAATCCTCAGTTATGTTAACAATGAACTCCTTGACCAGCTTGGCATAGCAGTTGCCCAATCCACTAACTGTGTTCATTAGCCCAGCTTGATCCAACAAATCAATGACCTCTTTCCAAGCTAAGGTTTCAGCAGATAATTCTCTCTCCAGCCCAAGCCTCCTAGCAAACACATATTTCCACTTTTTGACACTGTCAATGAAGTGGAAAGAGACACCATCTATAGGCACATCAGGAACATTTGGTGGTATGAATCTTCCACCAACTCTCTTTTTAGATGATGTGATGCTTGGATCATCGTATTCAGCATCCTCATCAGACACAGCAGCAACAGACTTCTTCTTCTTCTTCTGAACCCTTTTCTGAGGTGAAGGAGTGATGTTTGGAACGTCTTCTTCAGCATCATTGTCTGAGTCACTCAGACTAATGATCTTCCTCTTGGAGGATTTCTTCTTCTGTTGAGTATCTATCTCAACCTTACTAGAGTTCCTACTAGGGCCAACAATCTTCTTCTTGGGAGACTTAGTTGTTGCACTCTTCTTTTTCTTCACAGACTTAGTTGCTTCAATTGCAACCTCAGTCTCTTTGCCTTTTCTTTCTCTCAGTCTCCTACCAACACCAGTTTTGCCAGCGTGAGTGACACCAACTGATTTCAGAACCACAATATCTTCATCGTTCGCATTCTCTTCAGCAGCCTTCTCAGAACCATCTTTCTCTGGTTCAACATCAGAGATTGTAACATCTTTTCCAGCATCAGGTATACCATGACCTTGCTCCAAGGATGTTGAAGCATCCGGCGCGACATCCTCATGAGGAACAATTTTTGCCAAGGATTGGAGAGCATCTCCAGCAATTTGAGCATCAATGTCATCTTCATCATGTCCATCATCCTCAGGAGAGTCAGGAACAGTTGATTTTGCCTATTCATTAACCACAGTACTTTCCCCTTTTTCGAAATTAGGGATTTTGACAGAATTTTCTTTGATCTGCACGGTTGGAGAAGTTGTTGCAGCATCGGTTCCCACATTCACACTATCTGAACCCTGATTTGCAAGAAGAAACGCTTGCATGTCGAAATCAGATGAATATCTAGATTTGGATTTCTTGGTTTTGGGTTTCTTAGTGACAGAGGTTTTGGGTTTCTTCGTGGATTTGGGTTTGGATGAGGATGAAGCTTTGTGAGGTTTGAGGTTGAGAGTAGAAGCAAAGGATGGGTGAATTGTGGAGAGGGGAACGACATCAGTGATGATGTAAGAAGATGATTCAATGGGGGGGGTGGGTTGTCTTGCGACGGTGAAGAGTGGTTGGGAGAGATGTTTGCAGGTGAGTTGTGGGTAGAAGATTGAGACATGGTGACGACGGTGTGTTTGAGAAAATAGGATTGATATAGGTGAGAGTTTGTAGGTTTGATGGAAAGATTTGAGAGAGGAGTGGGGAAGTTGTAGGAGTGAGTGAGGTAATTTAGGAAAGAAATAATGTAAAAAGATTTGAAATAAAAATAACCAACCCTTGATAGTGGCGTGTTTTTGTGGAGATTGAAACCATGATTACCATGATCAACGTGCAACACTTGATGAGAAACATTAAAAACAACTGCTGCGTGCGCCACTACCTCAAACGGTAACTGCTACAATTCTTCATGTAGGCAAATTCCTAACTTGCCCCTTAACTTCTCAAATTGAGTAGCATCAAGTGCCTTAGTGAAAATATCTGCCACTTGCTCCTTCGTGCCAACATGTTCCAAAGTCACAATTTTATTCTCAACAAGATCTCTTATGAAGTGATGACGAATATCTATGTGTTTGGTCTTGCTATGTTGAACAGGATTTTTTGAGATGTTTATAGCACTCATGTTGTCACAGTACAATGTTAGAGCATCTTGTTCGACATCGTATTCCTTCAGCATTTGTTTCATCCAAACAAGTTGTGAGCAGCTACTCCCAGCAGCTATGTATTCAGCTTCAGCTGTAGATAATGCCACACAGTTTTGCTTCTTGTTGAACTAAGAAATCAGATTATTCCCTAGAAAAAAGCATCCTCCTGAAGTGCTTTTTCTATCATCAGCACTTCCAGCCCAATCAGCATCACAATATCCATAAAGGGCAGAGTCTTCACAATGAGAGTACATTATTCCATAGTCACTAGTTCCATTCACATATTTCAGAATCCTCTTGACTTGAGTCAAGTGGCTCACCTTAGGATCAGCTTGATATCTGGCACATACTCCAACAGCATAAGTGATGTCAGGCCTGCTTGCAGTCAAGTATAGCAAGCTTCCAATCATACTTCTATAGAGACTTTGATCAACACTTATTCCCTTTTCATCTTTAGTAAATTTCAAGTGAGTGGGTGCTGGTGTTCTCTTGGAAGTAGCATTTTCCATTCCAAACTTCTTGACTATGTTCCTTGTATACTTGCTCTGAGATATGAAAATGGTATCATCCATTTGTTTAATTTGAAGACCAAGAAAGTAAGTCAATTCTCCAACAAAGCTCATTTCAAACTCAGGCTGCATTTGCTTGACAAAATGTTGGACCATCGTATTCGACATCCCACCAAACACTATGTCATCAACATAGATTTGGGCTATAATGAACTTACCTCCTTCTTGTTTAACAAATAGGGTCTTGTCTGAACCTCCCTGTAACCGTGGTCTTCCAAGAATTGAGTCAACCTTTCATACCATGCCCTGGGTGCCTGCTTCAAACCATACAGAGCTTTCTTCAGTTTGTAGACGTGGTTAGGGTGTTCAGGATCTACAAATCCCTTAGGTTGCTCAACATACACCTCTTCCTGTAGGTATCCATTTAGAAACGCACTTTTTACATCCATCTAGTAAAGCTTGAACTTGAGAATACATGATACACCCAACAAAAGTCTGATGGATTCTAGTCATGCAACAGGTGCAAACGTTTCTTCAAAGTCAAGGCCTTCAATCTGGGTATATCCCTGAGCTACAAGTCTTGCTTTATTTATGGTTACAACACCATTTTCATCTGACTTGTTCTTATAAACCCATTTTGTTCCAATCACATTCATATCTTTTGGTCTTGGAACCAAATCCCACACTTCACTCATCTTGAACTGATTTAATTCTTCTTGCATAGCCTCTATCCAGGCTTCATCAGTTAAAGCTTCTTTGACATTCTTAGGTTCAAATAGTGACACAAAACAAGAATTTGAAATCACATAATTTGATCTTCTAGTGGTTATCCCCTGTTCAGGATTACCAATGATCAGATCTGTGGGATGATTTTTCTGGACACGTACTGAGGGACCTTTCTTTTGAGCTTGTGTTTCAGCATTTGCCTCACTTTCCTCTTTAGGTATCTATTCATCAGATTTGTTATAACACAGATGTTCTGATGCTTCAACATCTTGTTCAACATTATCAATAACAGGAATACCTTGATCTGTACTAACATTTTCTTCCAAGGGAGAATCTTGGACAACAACATTTATAGATTCCATCATGACTTGAGTTTTGGAGTTGTAAACCCTATAAGCTCTACTGTTTGGAGAGTATCCAAGAAAATTTCCTTCATGACTTTTAGGATCAAGTTTTCTTCTTGGCTCTCTGTCAGCTAGAATATAGCATTTGCTTCCAAATACATGAAAGTGTTTAACAGTTGGTTTTCTATTTTTCCATAGCTCATACAGAGTGGAAGAGGTACCTTTTCTTAGAGTGACCCTGTTGTGGATGTAACCAGCAGTGTTCATGGCTTCAACCCAAAAATAATAGGGAACATTTTTGGCATGAAGCATGACTCTAGCTGACTCTTGGATAGTTCTATTTTTCCTTTCAACTATGCCATTCTGCTGTGGGGTGATAGCAGATGAGTATTCATGCTTAATTCCTTCATTAGAGCAGAATTCATTGAACCTGGAGTTCTCAAATTCCTTTCCATGATCTGTTCTAATTCTTACCACATTACTTGTCTTTTCCCTCTGAATCTGAAGGCATAATTCCTTGAAGGCTTCAAAAGCATATGACTTTTCTCTAATAAAATTCACCCAAGTGTACCTGGAGTAGTCATCCACCATTACAAATGCATACCTCTTGCCTCCTAGGCTTTCAACTTGCATAGGTCCCACAAGGTCCATGTGTAGTAACTCAAGAACCTTGGAAGTTGTCTGATGCTCCAGCATTGGATGCGACATCCTGACTTGCTTACCAATCTGACACTCACCACATTTATTACCTTCAATAATCTTCAGTTTAGGTAAACCCCTGATAGCTTCAGATGATATTGCTTTCTTCATCCCTTTTAAATGTAGGTGACCTAACCTTTGGTGCCACAGCTTCACTTCATCTTCTGCTGAGCTAAGACAAGTGGTATTATGAGCTTCTTACTGAGAGATCCACAAGTAGCAATTATCTTTAGACCTGGTTCCCTTCATCAGCAGCTGGTCTTCTTCATCATTGACAAGACACTCAGACTTGGTAAAGTTGACTTTCAAGCCTTGGTCACACAACTGGCTTATGCTAATCAGATTAGTTGTGAGTCCTTTAACCAAAAGCACATTCTCCAGGTTGGGCAATCCATGATTTACAAGATCTCCAATTCCTAATATTTCTCCTTTTGCACCATCTCCAAAAGTTACAAAACTGGTCTTGTAGGGCCTCATATTCATGAGGTATTTTTCTTCACCAGTCATATGTCTGGAGCATCCACTGTCAAAATACCAATCTTCCCTTGATGAGGCTCTCAGAGATGTGTGAGCAATTAGCCCAACATTTTCTGTTTTGGGCTTCCACTCCTTCTTGATAGGTATATCTTCCTTTACATCTTCTTTTAATTCATTAGCTTTAGGTTGTTGAGCAGGATAACCATGAAGTTTGTAACAGAAAGGTCTAATGTGTCCTTGTTTTCCACAGTGATGACAAACCCATCTACGATACACTCTCTGAATTTTAGGCCTTTGATGACCACATGGATTAGATTCAAGAGCAAACTTGGGAACTGGGTATGTTTTAGAATGTTCAGCAGGATGCTTCAACATCGTCTCTCCAGTGCAAGGATCAAAAACATCTTCAGCAGATTTGAATTTTGTCTCAAGATTCTGTTGATACTGATTTAGATTTGAGTAGTTGTACCCAACTGACTTGGCCTTCCCACTTGGTAGATTCTCTAAGATCTCCTCAAGTATGTTTGTCCCTGAGTTTAGCTGACTAACACGTTTCTTCAAGTCATCCATTTGAGCATTGACTTGAACAACTTCTTCTTGGGCTTCTGAGGTCTTCTCAACTTAAGCTTTCACTTCAGCCTGAAGAAGGTTGATGGTCTTTTTCTGCTTCTCAAGAATTTTACACATTTCCTCATACCTAGTCAGTAACTCTTTGTAGGTGCTCGCAAGTTCATCATAAACAACATCACCATCTTCATCAGTGTCACTGTCTGTGATGCAAACTCCAGTCAAGGCAGTCACATGTTTAGCAGACTCATGCTCTTCCTCAGAATCTTCATCTAACCAAGACACAGTCAAGCCCTTTTTCTGTCTTTTCTGATAAGTTCCACATTCTGATCTTATGTGTCCATATCCCTCACACTCATGACATTGAACACCCTTGCTTTGACTGTTCTTCTCTTCAGGCTTGGATTTCTTCAGATCATTTTGTTGTTTATTGATGTCGAATCTGATGCTTAGAGCATTCTGACGATTCCTGCGATCAACTCTTTTCAGCACTTTGTTAAACTGTCTCCCAAGCATGGCAATGGCATCTGCAATGCTTTCTTCTTCTTCATCCTCATTTTGAGTATTGTCCTCATCAGTATTTGAAACAAAAGCAATGCTCTTGTTCTTTTTGTCACCACGTTCATCTAAGATAGTTTCAAAGGTTTGAAGGGATCCAACCAACTCATCCATCTTCATTGTAGATATGTCATGTGCTTCCTCAATTGATGTTACCTTCATGTCAAATCTTTTGGGAAGAAATCTGAGGAGTTTTCTTGACAATTTTTCATCAGACACCTTCTCTCCCAAGGCTTCAAATGAGTTAGCAATATCCAAGAGTGTCATATGAAAGTCTTGAATGCTCTCATCATCCTTCATTTTCAGTGCTTCAAACCTGGATGTGAGATGTTGAATCTTTGATTGCTTCACCTTTGTGGTACATTCATAACAAGTTTTCAAGATCTCCCATGCTTCTTTGGCTGACACACAGTTTTTAATAAGCTTAAAAACATTTGTTTCCACCCCATTAAACAAGGCATATATGGCTTTGTTGTTGTAGAGAGCTGCAGCTTCCTCCTCTGTAGTCCATTCAACTTCTGGTTTCTTCACCCCCGTTGAGGTACCCTCCTTGCTGGCAACAGTGGGATGATCCCATCCAGTCAGAACAGCCTTCCATACCTTGCTATCAATAAATCTTAGAAAAGCAGTAATTTTAGATTTCCAGTGATCATAGTTGTTTGATCCATTGAGCAAAGGTGGTCTATTCATGTATCCTCCATCTTTTTCCATGATGCCAGAGATTTTAGGTCCTGGATCTCACCCTAGAGACAGGCAGGGTGCCTGCTCTGATGCCAATTGAAATTCCTGGCACGCTAAGCACGATGTGCGATACGATGTTCTAAGCACCTTAACACTTTTATCACAATATAAAAGTAAGCTAATAAATGAAAGCAAGTAAAAGACACGGGATATTTGTTAACCCAGTTCGGCACTTAAAACAAGCCCTAGTCTGGGGGATACCAATCCAGGAAGGAATATCACTATAACAGTCCTAGTTGTAAGTTCTCAGCAAACACCACGTTTACAACTCATCACCTAGCAACTACCAATGACTCTTCAACCTAGGAACTCCTAAGTCTGAGATCCCATCTCACTCCCTTACAACCTTACAAACAGCAAGGATTTCAACAACACAAGAATAACAAAGTTTTGTAGAACACACTCGTACCTAAAGGCTTAAAGTGTTAAAAACACACAATGTCCTAACTCAGTACTTCAAAGCTTAGGAGAGGATCACAAAGATTACAACTCAAAACAACACGTCCTAAGCTTGCATCAATGAGACACAAGAAAGGCTCACAAATGAACACACACGCAAAAACCTAGAATGCTAGAAACAAAACACAATGACGGCGTGAACAACCACCAAATTAGGTTTCGCACAATCTTTAAATACTCCAGGCAAAAGTCCTTGATCCAGAATTAAACATGGGCTTGATTTGTTTGACCCAAGCAATTAACCACATTGATTAAAAGAGATTCTTTCCAAAAATATACTTCAAAGAGATTCTTCATAAAATTATTCTTGACAAGGATCTGAAGCATTAAATGATGATCCTCATAATAAGCCTGATTAAAAGGCGCCATGCAAGATTCATGAAAGAGAAACAAACATTCCATAAATGAAACACGCGCGCGCACACTTCCAATAGGCGTGATACGATGTTGAGGCATCTTATCACACATCCTGCTACAAAGTTTATTTTACCAAAAATGCAGCCAATCACCAAAGACTCAACAATTTACTTCATTATCTAATGTCACTTGACAATCTTGTAATCTAGCTGGCATCTGTCTTTCTCTTTGTGGCCTTGAACTGCTAGCTTGGCTTGAGCTTGCAGGTTCATCACTATCATCAAGCATTACACTAGTTGTAACCTTCTCTTTGCCTTTGCTCCAGTTCCACTTTTTTATCTCATATATTACCACATCTCTGCTAATCACAATATTTCTCTTCACATGATCAAATAACTTGTAACCTCCTGTATTGTGATAGCCAACTAATATCATCATATCACTTTTGTCATCTAACTTCCTTTTGAGCTGATCAGGCACATGCCTATATGCAACTGAGCCAAACACTCTCAAGTGGCCAACACTAGGCTTGTGATCTGACCAACACTCTTCAGGAGTAATTCCCTTCAACTTCTTAGTAGGACACCTGTTTAGAACATATGTAGCAGTGGAGACTGCTTCACCCCATAGTTCCTTAGGCAAGTTTTTACTATTCAGCATGCTCCTAACCATATTCATAATGGTTCTATTCTTCCTCTCTGCTACACCATTTAGCTGAGGAGTATAAGGTGGAATAACCTCAAGAATGATGCCTTCCTTTTCACAAAACTCAGTGACCTCACTTGACACATATTCACCAACACCATCTGTTCTTAGTGTCTTCAGCTTATAACCACTTTGTCTTTCCACCACTAACTTGAATCTCTTAAACACTTCAAACACTTCACTTTTCTTGCTTATGAGATAAGTCCACAATTTTCTGCTATGATTATCTATAAAGGTCACAAAGTATCTGTTGCCACCAAGTGAATTTACTTGGATTGGTCCACACACATCAGAGTACACTACTTCAAGTAGTTCACTAGTTCTTCTCTTTGCATCTTTACTGAAGCTACTCCTATGTTGTTTGGCCTGCACACACTCTTCACAAACTTCTGTAGGCAAAATGATACTAGGTAAGCCTGACACCATGTTTTTCTTCTCCATAAGACTCAAATCTCTGAAATTCAAGTGGCCCATTCTATAATGCCACAACCATTCACTCTTCTTATCAGATGTAGCTAAGCATTTGTGCTCCAAAATGTTAAGTTCAATTTTGAATGTTCTATTGCTTGACATTTGAACCTTCAGGATTAACTTTCCATTTGAATCATAAATCTTCATAGCCTTTTCCTCCATTATTACTCTATAATCCTTCTCAAGTAACTGGCCAACACTAAGTAAGCTACTCTTCATACCTGGAATGTATAACACATCTAAGATTAGAGCTCTACCTCCATCTTTCTTTCTGATTGCAACATCTCCAATCCCTTCCACAGTTAATGTTGAATCATCAGCAAATTTCACCTTGTTCTTTGTAGTTTGATTGATCTTCACAAACCAATCCTTCTTGCCAGTCATATGAGTGGAGCACCCTGTATCCAAGTACCACTGATCTTGACCACTCTCACTTTCTTCCTTCAGTGTTACCATCAACAATGTCTCATTTTCTTCCTGCTTAGCCAGCTTGGCATCTTCTTCTTGATGCTCTTTCTTATTGGAATTGCACTCATCTGCAAAGTGTCCATATTTTTGACAGTTGTAACATTGTATGTTACTCTTGTCAAACTTCTTGTAACTGCCTCTTCCTCCTCTACCACCTCTGCCACCTCTTCCACCTCTATTGTTTCCATTTGACCCTCCTCTTCCACCATTTCCACCATAGTTATTGTTTTGCCTTATACCGTTGGATGATTCACTTTGTGAATCTTTGTTATTGTTGTTGTAACCACTTCTTCCTTTCTTGTTTTTGTTTGATTGTGCCTGCAGAGCCACTTCATTCTTTCCCTTCACATTGTTTCTTTCATTCATCCTCTGTTCATGTGACTCCAAGGATCCCTGTAGTTCTTCTTTTGTCAAAGAAGATAGATCATTTGACTCTTCTATTGCTGCTACCAAATAATCAAACTTTGGCTGTAGTGATCTTAAGATTTTCCCAACCACTGTCTTGTTTGTAATCACTTCACCACAACCCTTAATTTGATTCACCAACCTTGTTACCTTGGTGAAGTAATCACCAATGGTTTCACCTTCTTCCATCTGGAGCAACTCATATTGTCTCTTCAGGGTTTGGAGCATTACCTCCTTCACTTTCTCAGCACCACCAAACGACTGAGCAAGCAAATCCCAAGCCTCTTTTGCACTTTCACAGTCACCAACTTTCTCAAAGTTATCAGGGTCTACACATTGATGAATGATAAAGAGAGCTTTAAAGTCTTTCTTTACCAGCTCTTTGTTTCCAGCCTTTTCTTCATCTGTTGCTCTTGCACCAATGGTTGGAACTCCATCAGTTACCAAGCTCCACATATCTTGCGATCGAAACACCACCTTCATTTGTTTGCACCAATTGTCATAGTTCTTACCAGTCAAGATTGGTAAGTTCATTGGAAAATGACCATTTGCATGTAGGCTAGACATTGTGCAAGAATCACTCCAAGATTCAACCAAGAATCACCTTCAAGATCGAACCGGCGCTCTGGATACCACTTGTTGGCGCAACGGACGCCTAACTCTATCGAGGCCTGGCTTGCACGCGCGTTGGCCTAATCACTCGAAACCACACACAGGCGCGTGCGCTCACTTCTGGGCAGGCAAGGCTTGCAAGCAGAGTTGGCTCACTGCAACTCTAAAGCTTCAGAAGAAAGAATGAAAATGGAGGATAACACACAGACACACACTCAACACTATTGAGAGAAGAGAGATAATTGGGAAGAAGAGAACACACAAATTTTTATTAAAACTCAATGCTTACATTGTTCACATTTATTGGTCTATTTATAGCACTTTACTTGCATAGTAAGTTACAACAAACTAACTAATCTAATAACCACCACAACTAACTAACTAACTCTATATGCTAGTAAGTATAATTAGCTTAGATGGATTACACATAACAGACAAAGTTGACGAACGGGTTGCAAAACCATATATACAATTATTAATTTTTTATATTATTGTATTGGCTGTGAAATGAAGTGGGGTTTTTCCTTTATTAGTGCTTGCTTTGGTCTCATACACTAAAATAGTTTCCAATCCCACCATGCACACTCCTCTCTTACGTCCTTATAATCAAGATCATTATGAATAATATTGATAAGTTGTATCTAGTTAAGTGTTAACCCTGCGATGTGTGTTTTCTTATCTATATCACTAGCATCCCTTATCCCTCCTCTCTTCTATGAGTGTGGAATGATTTTAATTACAAGGATTGAAAATGTTATATTTTGATGATAAAATGATAATAAAACTTTTTTTTACCAAAATGATAATATAACTTAAATTCTTTTTGCGTAGGTCTTTTACTCAGTCCGAAATGAGAAATAGAAAATGATGTTTGTTATAATTAGTAAGTAAAGTCAAGGAGATAATATATAGTAAATGGAGTAGAAATAATCCTCGTTGACATGTACATAGAGAGAGTGTTACACTATTTACAAGCTAGAAGTCTTTAATTGCGTCCTATAATAGACTAGTTGTTAGATGTTTATCTTAGTGATCAAATTGTTTAATTAATTTAAATTTCTCGAAAAGGCCTGAGGAAGCAATTAGTTGTGTTAACTACCGGATAAAAAATGTTCGAATGCTTGTGTATTTTTAATGATGAGATTTTTTTTAAGACTAAAGCGCACATGTACGCGTGTTATTTAGAGACGTTAATGAAAGTGCATGGGATTTCTTCTTAATTTAAATTGCCAGAAAAGATAGGAGGAAGAGCAGTTAGTTAGGTTAACTACCAAGGTACCAAAGCCAAGTAGTTAAAGACAGAATATGTTGCATAGGTAAACCAATTCCCACCCTTTCCTATGCAATCCTCCCTTGATCACGGGTATACACGAAGTTGCATATACTTTAGTACACACTCTCTTTCACATGTTATGAGTTCAACGGGGGTGGTTGTGGTTATGGTTATGGTTAATTAACTAGTAATTCTTTCGCACAATATAGGAGTATTTTAGGTAGTTAAAGTATATTCGTATATGTATATGGTTGGCACTATATGTTAGTCACGCGTACACTGAACAACTAAGGTAAGTTTTGTTTCTCCCTATCAGCTCCTCCTGATTTGGATCCACTATTGTAATTGCTTCGTGCAATTACACGTAGTAAAGAATCTTGGTCACAATATTTTTATTGTATTTAATCACAACCATCTATTTTAATCAGACGATTAGAAATAATTATTATATCACACCACACTAACTGTGTTAATTAAATTCAAACCTCAACTTTGATAATTATGGTTATGTACGGATGCACTAATTTGAATTTATCTATTGATATAAATATTTGTGACATTATTTGAAAGTAGAACCTTTTAAATAATTAGGCCATTTTTTATTTTTTCTATTTTACGAGCATTGCTAAATAGCATGACAAGTAATTTAACAAAATTTGACGAAAAGCACTTTAACCTACATGATGGATAATGTGGTAGTATTGAAAATAAGTGGAGGATATAAATCATATCATATCATATCATATTCATATTTTCCAAAAAGCAAAAGGTCAAATTTGCTAGCTCCCGCTCATTTTTGTATTGTACTACAAAGAAATTTTTGTTGTTGTTCAAATTAAAGTTTTAGTTCTCAAATATAAACTACTAACAATATCACAAAAATACTAATAATGAATTGGTCTAAATAATAAAAAATATAAACTTATTAAATAGGTGGTTAGAGATTCATATTTTTCTAACTCTTACATAGAAAAAAAGTTTAATTCGAAAAGAATATAAATGATCTCCAATCCAAAAGGAGTACTCTATTTCTGTTTTTCAATTTTTTTTGACTAAATCAAAAGGACTACTCTATTGTTAAAGAAATTTCCTGTGTGAAGAATAGTTCCACCCCGTGAATTTGAATGCTTGTTTTTAGAGGGTCCAATATTCAAAAGTCTCACTCAATTTTACATTGTGGTTATTCTTTTAATTTGAATGGTATTGGAAAAGCATTGGGTCAACATGGAAGTAATCCAATTAGAGTTAAGGCTTTTTATCTTTTTGGGTCATGCTTTGGCCATAACACGATGATTATGTTATTATCACTTTTAACATCATCCCACATGGGGTTGGAAAAGGAGAGGAGTAAGTAATGAAATATTTCCTATAATCTAAAAAAATATTTATTTATATTTAAGATTGGAGGAGTATATATCCTATTATTGATGACTCAACCCAATTGATGACAAACTATAAATAAATAAAATAAAATGTTATCATCACTTTTACATATATATAGCTTCACTATAAGCTTTTATGCAGCAACAAAATCAAACAAAATATATAAAAATTGAAAACAAATAAATGTACTTTTTTACTTTACAAAAATTTCTTCCACTAAAAGAAATTTTATTTTGATGTTGTATACTAAATATGAGGAACTCTATCGGTCAAAATTATGTTTGTGAAAACTAACGATTAATTAAGCAAATCCTAATATTTTGTAAAAAACAAATGAATTTTATTTTATTTTTTGAAATAGCTAAAGTTAGATGATAGATTACTAGTATTTTTTTTCTTTGTTTAAAGTTGAATCCTAAATCTTCAGCTTTGAATCTTTAACCATTTGATAAATTCTCTTAGTTCTAAGACATTACTATAAAGTTTAATTGTTACAAATTTGAATTCTCTCTTTTTTTTTTCATATTATTTATTCGGTATCATTAATCTTAATCATTCATTCGTTTTATTCTTTTTTTTTAGATTAAGTTTTTTCTATTTTATAAATCTTTTATCATTGGATTAAAAAAATCGTAGAAAAGGATCCAAATTCCATCATCAATTTGCATGTTACAATCGTCAATGTTGTTGGTTGCTTGGCAGCTGGTTTTAAAACTGAAGGTGGATGAGTGAATTGAGGATTCAAAGAATGCCAATAGTCAAAAGATGTTGTGATTTTATTTTTATTTGTATGTGATTTAAATATGGGTGTTTCTAAGTAGGGGGTCTGAAAACTAGTTAAATTAATAAAAGAGATAATTTTATATTAAAAATGGCACTTTACATATTTTTTAAATTTTGATTATATACTCATCTGTTTTAAAATATAAAGGAAAATTAATCAAATAAAGTTAATGTATTTAGTCTAAATTTTTAATTAAATACATAATTTTTTTTGACCAATTTTCATTTATATTTTGGGACAGAGTGAGTAAATTTCAATATAATATATACTAATTTTCATTTTACTTATACTTAGGACCGAAAGCAAATTTGGTTTTTAAAAAAAGCCAAAGGACTACTCCCTCCGTCCCACAATGAGTAATTTAGTTGATTGTTTCATGCATACCAATAAATAACTCTGACGATTAATAATTTTTTGTATAATAAAAATAATTAAAAAAATTTAATATTTTAAAAATATTTATCACGACAAATACATACTAATATTTATTTTTATTTATTAATAAAAAGTTAATATATAAATAATGCATATAGTTAAAATGAAGGCAAAATTACAAGTTTAGTCTTTTAACTTATTTTTTTTGTAACATTTTAGTTTTTTTTATTTTAAAAGTTGATGGTTTATAAGTACCAACCAACTTATCTACAAAGAAAATACTACATTTGCTGCTGGCAAAGATCGAACCCCTGACCAATAGCCTACACCCGCTCAGTCAACAAGTGCCAACTGAGCTACCCCACCCACCCTTTGTAACATTTTAGTTATTTATCTTTTATTTGTAACACTTTGATCTTTTATCTTATATATTTGTAATAGTTTGGTCTTTTATCTTTTATTTGTGACATTTTATTCTTTTACCTTTTATAACATTCACATATAAATCATTTTTTCTCATATTTATTTTATTAAAAAAATGCTGAATTTTATTTGTTAATATACTTTTTTATTAAAATTAAATAAAACTCATAATTTTGATGAAAATATTCATCATCTTTATCAAATTTTTTTATATTTTTATGTTTTTAAAGAATCAAAATATTGTTTTTGTGGGACCCATTTAATATGATGTATAGTTATTGGTGGGATGTGTTATTTGTGGGATCCATTTAGAATTTTTTTAAGAAGTGTTGGGTTGGAGTAATTGAGTACTTATTAGATACTATTATTAAAAAATTATGAATGAATGATGTGTACACGTAGGGTCCATTTAAGTACTAAAATATGGGGTGCACCATCGTGGATGCTCTTAACAGCGAAAGAAGAAGAGTGAAAGCTGTGTATCCTTGGCTATGAAGCCTCGATACGGGACACGATACCGATACAACACGATACCGATACGCCGATACGTAAATTTTTTTAAAATCCTCAATCCGATACTGCCACGATACGTTATTTAAAAATTAAATTTAAAATTAAATATCTAAATACATAATATATAAACATGATTAAAATCAACAATATTAATAATTAAAAACAGAAAATATCTAGTCTTATATCAGAATTTTGGAAAAAACTCAAATGTTTAACAACCTGTTATATAATAGGACACCATAGTTATTTTTTTGAAATACAAAAAATTATATTGACAAAGAAAAATCATAAGAAGTGCTAAAAATACAAACAAGCATCGAGTATTGGGATTTATCAGACATGTATCATGTATTACTTTTTTATTTTAAAATAATGATTTAACCGATATTTTTTCGATACGAGTATCGAAACGTATCGAAAGAGTATCGGATATTTTTTTATTTAAAAATAATAATTTAATCGATATTTTACCGATACGAGTATCAGAATGTATCGTAAGAATATCAATATCGAGTACGTATCAGACACAATACATCACCATTTTTTAGTATCGGGGGCTTCATAGATCCTTGGCAAGAGTGAAAAAGGGACTGTACATGGAAAACATCAAAAAGATACGGAAAAAATCTAAAAGTAAAACGTGGTATCACACACGCCAGAGTTGAGGACAAATGGACGGCAAGGATTTGTTATGTTTCTGATAAATTATTAATTAGATAGAGAAACATCAATCAAATGAGACAAAAACTAGATGTGGAGATTGTGTCTCATTTACTTTGAAAGTTTGAATGTTATGAATTTTGTATGATTGGTAAGGTTGTTGTTGGCCGTTAATAATATCCTATCTTTTATCTTTAAAATTTATCAATGGTAAAATTTCGAAAAAATAATTAAATTGATTTGAGTTAATATATTAAAGTGTTTAATAATTTAGGTTCAAATTAAGATGAAGGAGAATTTTATTTTTGTCAAATGAAAGAGAAAAATATTACAGTAATATTGATTGGGCTAGGATCAAATGACACCAATATGTCAAACTTAGTAAAGTGACACCTCCGATAATTTTTTATCGGATAGTCGTGTTACAAAATCCACCGTTGGATTTAAAGCTATTACTATATATATCATGTCTATAAAATTTAACGTCAATTGGAAATCATTTGATATGTCAACGAGATGTATAAAAACCAACGTCTTACAAAACTTCGTCAAAACCGTTAATTTTGATCATTCTATTTAACCCATTAAATGATTTTCGATTGATGTTAAATTTTATAGACATGATCTATATAGTAATATCTTTGAATCCAACGGTGGATTTTGTAATACGACTATCTGATAAAGAATTATCGGAGGTGTCACGTTACTAAGTTTGACACATTGGTGTCATTTGATCCTAACCCATATTGATTTTAGCAGTTTAAAAAAATAAGAAAAATGATAAATAGTACACCACTGCACTATATAAGTATGAAGAAATTCTATCTTAAAATTTGTGTATTTAATATATTGAAAGTGCAAAAAAATTATTTTTATCAACATTAACTTTATGTTTTATTTTTATTTTTGATATGCTTAACAAATAAACTACTACTTACTCCTATGTTCTTAAATACTACTCCTTCCGTCCCAATTTGTTTGAGCCATTTGCAAAAAAAATTTGTCCCAAAACACTTGAGCCATTTATAATTTTCTGTTTGTATTTCCACTTCTACCCCTGCAGAATTTACTTTTTAGAGTAATCATTATTGCACTTAAAAAGTGTATACGGAGTACACAAGAGTAATTTGGTAAAATGAATAGCATATTTCATTCATTTATATCACTTTCTTAATATGCGTGTTTTGGTCAAATGACTCAAACAAATTGGGACGAAGGGAGTATAACTTGGACCAAATATATTTTGACTTTTGCTCATATTTAAGACCGGAGGGAGGATGTTCTTAAATACTATAACTTTTTTTAGATTTTTCTTTATCACTTTTTATAAGACTGCTTTCACATTTTCAAGGGCATTAATTATTTTTTTACCAATTCCTAATTAAAGCACATATTTTTCTACAATTTGTAATAAATATTTAAAAAATAATAATAACTCATTCTCTTCCTCGAAGGATAAAATTGTAAAAATAATACTAATTGTCAACAAATTTAATATAACAACTCATTTTTTTAATCTCTACAACTTTCCCAATAGAGTCTTATAATTAGGGACGGAGTTAGTAACATAAGTAAATGCTCCTATGTCAACTTCTCCAATTACTACATCAAAGATTATACTTTGTTACGCAGATCAGTTCAATCTGAGTAAGAGTTTTGACCCTTCGAAAAAGGAAGAAATTTAATAACGAAAAAGGTCTCATAAAGTCATAAGTACATTAATTTACAATAGAAAAAATACCTTAGAGAAAAACATTTTGAGAAAAACATAAAGATCTCAGTGAAAAAATATATATAAAAATGACAAAAACTCTAAAACTTTTGAAGAATTCGAGCAACTATAACCTTAAATCTCTGGGAATTGGAACTAAAATTAATAATATTTTATCTTAGATCAACAACGTTTCAGCAAAGATTTTGAAAAATAAAATTTAACTAAAAGTAAAATAATGTTAACAACGTACTATCTCCGTCCCATTTTATAAGAACCGTTTTGATTAAATGTACTATTTATATGTCTTGCTTTGACCGTATATTTCTAAAAATATATAAATGTAAATATTATCATATAAGATCTTGTTTGATTTGTTTCGATGAGTATTTTCAAAATATCAAATTTTTATAATTTTTACAGTTAGACAATTAAAGATATTCGCAATCAAAAATATGCATTGGCATACATGCAATTGTGAACGAGTTTTTATATTTTGGGACGGATGTAATACTTATGAACCAAAATAGCTTATTGAAAATGCACTTTTGCAAAATCAGCTTTTCCAAACTCAAGACGCACTTCTGCAAATAAGATTCGTGATGACAAAAATTTGTATGATTTTTTTATGGTAGTTTTAGTATAGTTTTTATTACATTTATTTGATGTAACTTTAGTAGTATAGTAGCCAAATAAGTGCAAAATATCTAAGTGAAATTTTATTCTCTGGCAGGACATATGTCATACACAATGTCTAAGACAACTTGTGCAACAATCCAGATGTCTTATACAACTGGTTTACTAGGATCAATATAATACTGAAGTAAATAAAAGCGAGTAAACAACACCAATATTTGTTAACCCAGTTCGATGCAAACCATACATACTCTGGGAGATACCAATCCAGGAAGTGAAAATTACTACTCTGAATTACTACTTAGTCTTACAACGTACACCAAACACCTTTTGGCATGTATGCCTTTTCTTAATCCTAGCAATCTTCTACTCAAGGGCTCACTCCCCCTGAATATGAGAATCTACCCAACTCCCTCGGATCACTAATCTCAAGTGACCAAACTAAACTTTATAGTTTATGACTTGTTGAACAACAACATTCAACGACGACATGCAACTAAATATTAAAGATTAATATTCAAGAGCTACTAATGCTTTGCACAGTGAGTACAAAGCTTTGGACTCACAATCTTCAGTTATTGTTGAATGATTTTGAAGCTCTATGTTGAGTCCTTTATATAGGCGTGCAAGTCTTCATATATCTTCAATCTTTCAGATGCACAACAATAGGAATTTTAAGTTTTAAAACAAACTTATTTTAAAACAAACTCCATAAGATAAAAGATTTAATATTTATCCACAAAGTTAGTTACGAATCCGATGGTATCTAACACACAGGATTAATAATAAACTTTATCATTAATCATAATCTCAGCTTGTTACTTGAAGATTTGCGCCTTATTCATATTTGAAAAGATACACGTGCTAATGAATAAGCACTATCTTCTAAGCTGTAACTGGGTCAAGATGTCTTACCCACATATCTTAGGACATCTTGTTCAACATATTGCTTCAACATGCTCTGAACCCAGTGACAAGATGTCTAGGATATCTTGTTCAATATGTTGCATCTGCACATCTTCAATATGCACAAGTGGTTTACACTCAACTGCTTTAGCATTGGTGCTTTAGATAAGTCATTTTGAGACAGTCTTAGTCTTGTCTTCATATGATCCATTATAGAAAATTTCTAAGTTCAGGAATTGGACAACCTAGTGACTTAAAGAACCATAGTCTTGTGTTACAGCGAAAAGTACTTCATCAGAGTGATCAAGACTCATTAGACTTTTCAGAGGTTCAATTTTAAGCATTTAATTATGCTATGGACACACTTTCTTTAGCATAGCTTTTAGTTTTTAATTTTTTTAAAGCATGCTATATTTCATCCGAAAGCAAGAGAAGGCGATTCTACTTGCCAAAACAGTTATTCTTATCATCAATTTTTACTCCCCCTTTTTACCATAATTTGACAAAGGTAAAAGAAAAAGATTCATTGATAAAAGAAACGGAATAACTTACAGAAGTGCACACTTAGTGTCGGATGTCAAAGCTTCTAATGTCTAGGACATTTGGTAGGCCACAAAAACTTTATCAAGAGACAGGTAGTGTTGGGTTGTTGTCTTGTTCTTGTCTCGATCTGTAGGCGTGCTTTAGATATTCTCATGATTGCACGCCTCTTTGGCCTGTAGACCTTCATGGACGCAGACACCTCATGACAGGAATTTCTGCAGTATTTTAGGTAGTATTATTAGTATTAAAATGACCAAGACAGGCCCAAATATCAACAAAAACTCGGAGAATCGAGAAAAAGCTTCAAGACAAGGTGAAGAAACGCAAAAGACAAGAAAAAACCCAAAAATGAAGAATATCAGCCCATCGTGTCACGATGCCACCCAACGTGACACGATGGAAGCTCCTTGCTCGCCAAAACAAGATCAATTATATTTTTGAAAAGAATCTTAGCATCGTACCACGATGAAGCTCAACGCAGTACAATGGCATTATGTGATGATCACGCAGATTAAAGGCACAGGATCAGTTATAATTTTGAACTGAATCTGCCCATCGTGACACGATGGACCTAGCTTGTCACGATGGCTTGTTGAGGCCCATTACGAAAAGTATAAATAGAGCCTCCGAAATTCATTATTATTCATTCAGAAATAGAAGAACTTTCTATTCCTTTTGGAGAGAAGTTCGGAGGAGCTCTAAAGGCATAGTTTTCTCCCCTTACGGGAAAACTAACTCAGCAAGGTATGATTCTTTAGGCTTTTTATAGTTAGATTCTTGTAATTTAATTATGTAGTCTTTTGTAATAATTCCTTAGATTGTGGTGGAGAAGATGAACTTCCCGATGAATACTTGGGTCATGTAATTGAGTCAAAGTTATAATAAATCGTCTTTAAAAATTATTATTTGTTATTTGTTTTCTTGCTTTAATATCGTTAGTCGGAATCTTGGTCGGATAAACGGCAACGTCTTAGAATAAATAATTAGGGTTTACTTTAATAGTAGCATCTTAGGGTTCTCTCTACTATTTGTCCGGAACTAGTAATAAATAACACTAGGTCAAAGGAACGGGAAGACAATCTTGAACTAGTTATGACTTAATAATTAAAGGACGAATCAGGAACTAGTTGTAATAACAATTAGAACTTAATAACCGTAACTAAGATCTAGGGGTATTGGATGGTCGATGGTCATAATGCATGTTTGTGAATAACTCTACCTAGTAATTTAGTGTATGTGACAAAGCGAGGTTAGCCTCTCGTAGGTACTTTAGTTGCGAAAGTAGTGGGACCTTGCCTATATAGGGTAGCAGTAAGGTGCTTCTAAAACAAGGATAAAATCGACGCCCGATAATAGTGCAAATGACTATGTTATACACCGATTATGCCAAGTATGAGGGAGGGAGTAAGTTCAACCACCATACCTATCCTCTATGTTTCTGAATCAAAACTTTTACTTTTCTTTGCAACGCATATCGCTCTTTTTATAAAATCAAAACCTTTTTCCTAAAAACCAAAGCGAATGCAAAAACACACGAACTAGAATAGCACTAGCGAAGGTTTGACACGATCCCTATGGATACGAACTCATTCTAGACAAATAGAGTGTGAATTATTGCTTGACGACAAACTGGTCCACTTGCCAGAACGTAGTCAAGCTTTTGGCGCCGTTGCCGGGGATTGTGTTCACAAAACTTTGTTAGAATTATTCTAGTTTGTCAAAAAAAATTAAAATACAAAAAAAAATTAAAAAATAAAAAATCTTGTTAATGATTATGGATTTTGATATGTGAAATTCTGGCTAAGGCAAAGTCAAGGTATTTAAGCGATCCTAGTGATCCACCTCACTTACCTGGGAATTTTCATGGTGATAAAAACACATGAAACAAACTAAAAATATTTAAAAATATCTCTACTAGTGCTACTAAGGTATTTGTTAAGTGCATATAGACAGTTACCCCAAGGCAAGAGAGACTGGAAACAACTGTAAGACCCGTAGAATTATTATAGCAGAAATATGATTTTTGATATATTAATTAGGTGTTGCTATTTGCTTTTATCGGTTTTCTGTTTGACTGTCTATTTCGACAAAATTTTGCTGAGATTGTGCCTGCGTGTAGTTTAACATTTGAAAAATTGGCACAATAAATTTATGAGCTTTAAATGAGTTTAGAAACATTTTTGTCTCGTCAAAATGTTGAAAATATTTTTCTAGTGGTTTTAGAGAAAACGGGCAAAATATACCCGCTGTTTGAAAATTTTACGGTTTTCGATTTCCGTCAAAATTTAAATGAAGACTCTATATATCGATTGTGATGAGAATTTGATCTCATTATATTTTCCCGAGCTTAGGAGCGAAAATTTATTCGGAATAAAATTTATTCGAAAGTTTGTGAATTGCTTTTATTATGTGGTTTATGGTAGAATTTTTCTGTTTCGGTAAAATTTATCGGTATGCGAGATACGACTCGTTTAAGCGCGAGCGCGGGAACTGAGCGAGATGAGTTGGCATGACCATGAAAATATCTAGATATTTCTATTAAAGGTAATCATCACATTAGTGTGAGTAAGAAAGATCCAATGGCTAGGGAATTTCCTTGATGCTTACACTATGCAATCCAATGGTCCATGATCCATGACAATTACTTTACATAGAAGCCTTAGAAAAATTATTGGGACTTCACTCATTTTCTCTTCCTCGGCTGAACATCAAACCCCATCCCATTACCTCACAAAATTTCTATTCTTCACCATTTGCATCATTTTGAAACTTGTTGGAAAGCTTGGAGTTGTGAGACTCATATCTTCTAAGGTTAAGAGGATTAGCCGAATTTGAGACTTCTTCGAGAGAGACGGATATTGATCGCGTAGCGTAAGTTGAATGTGTTGGAAGCTAGCTGAGGTAAGGGCACTTTCTAACGATTTCATATACCTCGAAATATCGAGTGCTTTTTATGCATGTGTAATTGTTGCTTGAATATGTGTATTTGCTTAATGTGATGCAATATGAATTATGAGCATGGTTGTTTTGTGATGTATTCTCGTGACGAGAACTTGTTGAGAACATGCTATATTCTACACATGTTTGAGTGGTTGTTGTAAATTTCATATGGATGAATACTATGAAATGTTGATGCATGTACTTGATTGAAGATCTCGTTGTGCATGATGCTTGTTGTCTTACATATGATTTTGTTAGAAATATATGTATTGACGTGTGGTTGAGAATTACATATGCATGATTGGTATGTAATTGATGCATTGGCATAGATAAGATGTATTGTATGCTCATGCATTCATAGTTGTGGTTAGAAGACCACTGGGTGCGATTAGAAGATCCACCTTAATCCTGCGGGATTTTATTGAGTACAATACGTGATTAGAAGATCACAGGGTAGGATTAGAAGATCCACCCTAATCCTTCGGTTAGAAGATCGTCGAGATTGTATTGATTAGTGATTAGAAGATCACGACTCTCTGCTGAGAGGTTAAATTCCGGAATTCATGCATGTGAAACAGTCCCGGGTAGGGTGATCACAATCATATAGAGTCTGCATTGATAGGCTGATTGTGCATTTGAATACTGTTGTGTGTGATTGATAGACTACCCGTGCACTTAAATTCTGTGATGTGTGATTCATATGATAAATGAGTATATGCTGCCAGGTATTGTATATCTTGTGCTGCGTATTTTTGGTTATATGTTATTTTTAGATCGTGACCCTCTACGAGCATTTTTAGGGATTTTTTGTACCGCGTGGAGAAGCGGCAAGGCTTGAAGCTGTTTGTGGGTCTTCGTCACCCAGTCATCTTCCGTTAGAGTTTAAAGATCAGCTTAGGGGTAGTAGTTTAAGAGTCTTGTTTACTCTTATTTTTGTCTGTTGTACTATTGTTGTGAAATCGTATTATGATATATATTTCGAATAAATGGTGTCGCTATGTTTGTTTAGACACAATGTTTGGTTTTTATTCGTGAAAACAATTTATATAAGAGGCACTGCATTCCGATCGTTATTTTGAAAATGGTTTACTCTGATTTAGTTTAAGGACGATCGTGAATGTTTTATTTCAAAGTCTTTGTTGTGAAAAAAAAAAAGTGCCTACTTTTGGGCCCTAAAAATCGGGGTGTTACAACAACCAACCAGAGACAGCATTCTCACTAAAATTCCCAGGGAGGGGAACCAGAGCGAAGAAACTTCCGGAAAAGCAAAGATCAAAGAAAAAATTCCAGGAAATGAGTAAAGGGGCTGTAACTGAACATGGTTTCGGGACCAAAGTAACCATTTGAGAAGATGACATGAGAAGGAAAAACCATCAGGAATAAACGCTTGCAACCGGGAGAACCAGCCACCCAGATAACAGCATGCAAGTTTGGGGTGAAGACACCGCAATCTATGAAACTAACCTGGAAAATAAGCCGCCAACAAGGATAGTCGAGGGAGCAGTGAAGTTGAGTAGGTCTTGCCGAAATTGCAAAAATAAAATATGGAAGATGGTAAGTGCTCAAAGACGGAACAACAGAGTACGAAACGAGACATGCGAACCTATCCTCTGTAATGGAGGAAATGCGTCAAGCTAATGACACGCTGATGACAGGAATTTCTGCAGTATTTTAGGTAGTATTATTAGTAGTAAATTGACCAAGACATGCCCAAATATCAACAATAACCTGAAGAATCGAGAAAATGCTTCAAGACAAGGTGAAGAAACGCAAAAGACAACAAAAAGCCCAAAAATGAAGAAAAGCAGCCCATCGTGTCACGATGGCACTCAAGGTGACATGATGGAAGCTCCTTGTGCGCCAAGACAGCGCAATACAATGGCTTTGCGTGGAGATCACGCAGATCAAGCGCACAGGATCAGTTATAATTTTAAACTGAATCTGCTCATCGTGGCACGATGGACTTAGCGTGCCACGATGGCTTGCTGAGGCCAATTACGAAAAGTATAAATAGAGCCTCCAAAATTCATTATAATTCATTCAGAAATAGAAGAACTTTCTATTCCTTTTGGAGAGAGGTTAGGAGGAGCTCTAAGGGCATAGTTTTCTCCCCTTACGGGAAAACTAACTCAGCAAGGTATGATTCTTTAGACTTTTTATAGTTAGATTCTTGTAATTTAATTATATAGTCTTTTGTAATAATTCCTTAGGTTGTGGTGGAGAAGATAAACTCCCCGATGAATACTTGAGTTATGTAATTGAGTCAAAGTTATAATAAATCGTCTTTATAAATTATTATTTGTTATTTGTTTTCTTGCTTTAATATAGTTAGCCGGAATCTTGGCCGGATAAACGGCAACGTCTTAGAATCAATAATTAGGGTTTACTTTAATCATAGCACATTAGGGTTCTCTCTATTATTTGTCCGGAACTAGTAATAAATAACACTAGGTTAAAGGAATGGCACAACACTCTTGAACTAGTTATGAATTAATAATTAGAGGAAGAATCAGGAACTAGTTGTAATAAACAATTGGAACTAAATAACCGTAACTAAGATCTAGGGGTATTGGATGGTCGATGGTCATAATACATGTTTGTAAATAACTCTACCTAGTAATTTAGGGTATGTGACAAAGCGAGGTTAGGCTCTCGTAGGTACCTTGGTTGCAAAAGTAGTGGAACTTTGCCTACATAGGGTAGCAGTAAGGTGCTACTAAAACAAGGATAAAATCGACGTCCGATAATAGTACGAATGACTATGTTATACACTGATTATGCCAAGTATGAGGGAGGGAGTAAGTTCAACCACCATACCTATCCTCTATGTTTCTGAATCAAACCTTTTATTTTCATTGCAACGCATATCGCTATTTTTATAATTAAAAACCTTTTTCCTAAAAACCAAAGCGAATGCAAAAACCACGAACTAGAATAGCACTAGCGAAGGTTTGACACGATCCCTGTGGATACGAACTCATTCTAGACACCTAGAGTGTGAATTATTGCTCGACGAAAACTGGTCCACTTGCCAGAACGTAGTCAAGCTTTTGGCGCGGCTGCCGGGAATTGTGTTCACAAAACATTTTTAGAATTATTCTCGTTTGTCAAAAAATTTAAAAATACAAAAAAATGAAGAAAAATCAAAAATTTTGTTAATGATTGCGGATTTAGAACTGTGAAATTCTGGCTAAGGCAAAATCAAGGTATTTAAGCGATCCTAGTGATCCACTTCACTCACTTGGGAATTTTCATGGTGACAAAGACACATGAAACAAAACCAAAAATAGTTATAAATATCTTTTCCAGTGCTACTAATGGTATTCATTTGTTGTGCTTGATAACAGATATCCTGGAGTTTGAGTACTTCGACGAGCCAGAGAAAGAGATAAGGAAAAGACTGAGAGCTCTAAAGCTAGCAGAATCCAGTAATCTCGAGAAAGAAGGCTAGCCTACCACCAAAGCCATGGGAGACGGACAAAGAATCACTATGGGAGATTACTGCAAGAGGACTGACAATGATCAGATCTCACTGAGGTTCCAGCCGGGAAACCCAGCTAACTTTGATATCAAAGGTAACGTTCTTACAGGTTTGCGGGAGAACCAGTTCGATGGCCACACCAACAACGATCCTTGGGATCATTTGTCAAAGTTTTCAGAGACTTATCAGATACAGAAGGTGCCGCAAAATGTCATAGAGGACCAGAAGAAGCTGCGGTTGTTTGCTTTTTCTCTTACAGGTCTAGCAAAAGATTGGCTTCAATGTTTGCCAAGGGGATCAATAACCACATGGAAGGAGGTTGAAGACAAGTTCCTTGAGAGGTTCTTTACTCACACTTTATTCCAGAAGCGGAAATCTGAGATCCTGAGTTTCAAACAGCATGAATCTGAAACGCTGTGTGAAACTTATGAACGCTTCAAATTGCTCATGAGGAGGTGTCCTAACCACATCATTAGTGTTATGGAGTAGATGCAGATATTCACGGCAGGTATGAAAATGCAACATCGCATGATACTCTATGCCTTGGCTGGTGGGTCTATCAAAATCAAGACTTATGCAGAGACCAAGGATCTAGTTGAACAGATGTGCCAGAACGAATACAACATGAGTCATGACAGGAATGAGAAGACACCTGGAATCATCAAGGTGGACAAAGAAATTGCTTACAAAGTAGAGATAGAGCTACTAAAGAGGCAACTTGCTGAGAAAGAGAAATAGGTAAAAGAAGCTAGTGTGAAACAGGTAGAAGGAGTCTGTGACTTCTGCCTAGAAGATCACCCGAATGGGCAATGTTTGCCAGGAGGTACAGAGCAGGTGAACTATATGGGAAACAACTACAACCCAGATTGGAGTAAGCACCCAAGTTTACGTTGGGACCAGACAGGAAACAAAGCTCAAGAAACACCTCAACCAAGAAAGACATCTCCTTTGGAGGAGTTACTCACAAAGTTTGCAAGCATGAGCAAGACAAATTTTGAAAGCATCCAGAATACAGTAGCCAACCAGGGGGCGACCATCAAAAGTCTTGAAACCCAAATTGGTCAGCTGTCCAAACTGGTAAGCACTCATGTTTCTAAAGACATTGCAGGTAACACGGTGGACAACCTAAAGGAGGAGTGCAAAGCGTTGAAAGATCGAAAGAGAAAACACGAGCGTGAAGAGGAAAAGCTGATGGAGTTCAAGAAGGAGATCAATGCGCTAGGAATGACATTATTAGAAGCTTATGATGCATTCGCTGATGAGCTCGAAGACTTTGACGAAAGCCTAGGAAAAAGACCAAAGCTGCCACCCAAAAAGAAAGATCCTGTAAGCGTCACCGTGGTCTGTCAGATTGGGGAAGAAGGAGACAATGCATTATGTGATGTGGGCTCAAGTGTGAATGTCATACCATTATCTTTGGCAGACAAGTTCAAGCTCAGATTACCAACTGCAGGTACAGCTAAAGAACTCATATTAGCTAACCAATCTACCATTCGATCGGTAGGTACAGTAGAAGATGTCCTTGTGAAAGTCCAAGACCTAGTTTTTCTAGTAGACTTTATGATCCTAGACATTGGGGAAGACGAAGAACATCCATCATCTTGGGAAGGCCATTCCTAGCCACTAACAGGGCCATCATCGACATGGATCTTGCTGAGATGACACTAAGGAGTGGAGAACAGGTAATCACCATTCCAACTTCCAAGACGAACAAGGATGAATGCTGCAAGCTCGAATGGAAGAATGAAGAAGTTACACCATCGACTCCAGCTCAGGTAAATTTGAAGATAGAGATAGAAGAGCTGGGGGATGAAATGGCACAACTACAGGTAGAAGCAAAGGCCGAGGAGAAACCCGAGGGGCTGACTGACAAAATGAAGAGGCTGACTATTGTGGTAGATATCCAGGTACCATGGGTTAAAGCATGGGGAAGAAACCGAAAGGCGGCCAGAAGATCTAAGTTTGGGGTTAACACGCCACCTCTGAAGAAGCCAGCTGCTACAGGAAGGAAGATACGGTTCCAGAAGGTAGAGGAGAACCACTGGGTTAGCATACCACACGAAGAAAAGAAGGAAAGTCCACCCAAAGGCAAAGGTAAATCTATCATCAAACCAGTTGCTTCAGATGATGATGGAATAATCTGTTTTGCCACCTTCAAAGTAAAAGAGGACCCAGATAAGTACAAGAAGAGCACCATGAAGGAAGGAGCTAAGGCGGAAGCTCCTAAAGAATAGAGAGACATGCGAACCTATCCTCTGTAATGGAGGAAATGCGTCAAGCTAATGAGACGCTAAACTAGCGCTGCTTGGGAGGCAACCTAGGGTTTATTATCTAGGTATTTCAATTCAGTATTTTGTTTCAGTATTTCAATTCAGTAATTTGTTTCCATATTTTCAATTCAAATAACATATACTCAGAATTCCAGCATGTCATATTCATTTGTTAACAGCCCCTGTCTTATAAAAAAAATTAAATAATTGTTGTTGTTTATTATCTTGTGCATGACAAACTATTATAGGTAAGATTGCAGCGAAATGAATTGTAAATGCTGATGATCCGAATTTTGCACCTTAACACAAACACCAAAGGTGAATGCTCCGAAAAGCAGAAGTTCGGGAGACAATGAGACGAGTGATGAAGCGGTGTCTGCAGATAAGTGTTCACGCCTTCAGATACCTAAGCCAAGAGAGGATTTGAGCCAAATATTTCCAAAGTTATTACCAATTTCTTTCGATTCATGAGAGTTCCGCACTCTTGTTTATTTTTCAGAACTTGCTCCAATTCTCTGTAACTGGTTGATTTAGTAAATTATGCATTGAGGCAATTTTTTTGTTATAACTCAGAGCCTTTTTCAAGCCACCCTTATGAATATTATTATCCTTTGCTAACCACTTTGAGCCGTAAAAAATTATATCCCTTTTCTTTCGGTGACAAATCACGATACGAGCCTATAGACCAGAAAAACAATGAATTACCCTCTTTTGGAGTTAGGTAATAGTTATCTTATCATAGCAACAACCAAAGTTTGGGGTTGCTGATGGAACTAGCAACAATTCAAGTTTGAGGTGGGTATACAGAGAACTATCACTACAAAAACATGAAAAAATAAATAGAAAAAGAGACGGGAAAAATCCCTAAAAAATAGTCTCTACAAAAAAATAATAAAAGAAAGGAGACGGGAGAACATAAAAAATCCCTAAAAAATAGTCTCCACAAAAACAGTGATAGAAAAAGAACCGGAGAGACATACACAAAAAGACAAAAATAGCCTTAGGTTCTATTCTCTAAAAATACCAAAAATCAAAAGGTACCATATGAATAAGGTTGCGTACACATAAAGGAAACAAGTAGTACTTAACTCAAAGTTTAGCCTACTTATCCCAAAAATGTCCTACCTTGACCCTAGCCACGTTATAACCCTCAAAGACCTCCAAAAATGCATGTTTATTAAATTTTGACAGGTTACTTAGAATTCTTGCAAGCCTATGGTAAAATGGCAGGTTGTGCGATGATTGAGAGCATCCCTTTCAATTTGAGTGAAAATGTGAGAGAGAGAAAAGGTTGAACATGGACTATTGCAGACACTTGTCCGACTCGCTACTATCAACGTCTCCTGAACCAAGCTGGACTGGGCATTGCACGCTACAGTAAGAATCAGCGGTACCATTGCTGAACAAGTAAGGGTGTGAAATTCCTATCATCTTTATTTATTACTTAAATCGCTAACGATCTTGCTTGACAGCATGTTACTTGAGGACAAGCAACAGTTTAAGTTTGGGGTTGTGATGACAGGAATTTCTGTAGTATTTTAGGTAGTATTATTTATAGTAAAATGAAGAAAAAGAAAAGAAAAGAAACAGCCCAAAAATGAAGAAAAGCAGCCCATCGTGTCACGATGGCACTCAACGTGACACGATGGAAGCTCCATGCGCGCCAAGACAGAATCAATTATATATTTGAAGAGAATCTTAGCATCGTATCACGATGGCTGACATCACAATACGATGGCTTTGCGTGGAGATCACGCAAATCAAACGCACAGGATCTGTTATAATTTTAAACTGAATCTGCTCATCGTGGCACGCTGGACTTAGCGTCCTACGATGGCTTGCTGAGGCCCATTACGAAAAGTATAAATAGAGCCTCCAAAATTCAATATAATTTATTCAGAAATAGAAGAACTTTCTATTCCTTTTGGAGAGAGGTTCGGAGGAGCTCTAAGGGCATAGTTTTCTCCCCTTACGCGAAAACTAACACAGCAAGGTATGATTCTTTAGGCTTTTTATAGTTAGATTCTTGTAATTTAATTATGTAGTCTTATGTAAGAATTCCTTAGGTTGTGGTGGAGAAGATGAACTCCCCGATGAATACTTAGGTCATGTAATTGAGTCAAAGTTATAATAAATCGTCTTTATAAATTATTATTTGTTATTTGTTTTCTAGCTTTAATATAGTTAGCCGGAATCTTGGCCGGATAAACGACAACGTCTTAGAATAAATAATTAGGGTTTACTTTAATTGTAGCACATTAGGGTTCTCTCTATTATTTGTCCGAAACTAGTAATAAATAACACTAGGTTAAAGGAACGACACAACACTCTTGAACTAGTATAATCAGGAACTAGTTGTAATAAGCAATTGGAACTGAATAACCGTAACTAAGATCTAGGGGTATTGGATGGTCGATGGTCATAATGCATGTTTGTAAATAACTCTACCTAGTAATTTAGGGTATGTGATAAAGCGAGGTTAGGCTCTCGTAGGTACCTTGGATGCAAAAGTAGTGGGACTTTGCCTACATAGGGTAGCAGTAAAGTGCTACTAAAACAAGGATAGAATTGACGCCCGATAATAGTACGAATGACTATGTTATACATCGATTATGTTAAGTATGAGGGAGGGAGTAAGTTCAACCACCATACCTCTATGTTTCTGAATCAAACCTTTTATTTTCATTGCAACGCCTATCGGTGTTTTTATAATTAAAAACCTTTTTGCTAAAAACCAAAGTGAATGCAAAAACCACGAACTAGAATAGCACTAGCGAAGGTTTGACACGATCCCTGTGGATACGAACTCATTCTAGACACCTAGAGTGTGAATTATTGCTCGACGAAAAACTTGTCCGCTTGCCAGAACGTAGTCAGACGCTAAACAAGCGCTGCTTGGGAGGCAACCCAAGGATAAGTATTAAGTATTTTATTTCAGTGTTTTCAATTCAGTATTTTCAATTAATGTATTTTCAATTCATAGTATGTACTTCAGAATTCCATACGTCATTTTCATCTATTTAACCCCTGTCTTACAAAAAAATTAAATATTTGTTGCTGTTTATTATCTTGTGCACGAGAAACTGATATAGGTAAGATTGCAGCGAAGTGAGTTGTAAATTCTGATGATCCGAATTTTGCACCTTAACACAAACACCAAAGGTGAATGCTCTGAAAAGCAGAAGTTGGGGAGACAATGAGACGAGTGATGAAGCGGTGTCTGCCAATAAGTGTTCACGCCTTCAGATACCTAAGCCAAGTGAGAATTTGAGCCAAATATTTCCAAAGGTATTACCAATTTCTTTCGATCCATGAGAGTTCCGCACTCTTGTTTATTTTTCAGAACTTGCTCCAATTCTTTGTAACTGGTTGATTTAGTAAATTATGCATTGAGGCAATTGTTTGTTATAACTCTGAGCCTTTTTCAAGCCACCCTTATGAATTATTATCCTTTGCTAACCACTTTGGGCCGTAAAAAATATATATATATCTCTTTTCTTTCGGTGACAAACCAAGATACAAGCCTATAGACCAGAAAAACAATGAATTACCCTCTTTTGGAGTTAGGTAATAGTTCTCTGATCATAGCAACAATCAAAGTTTGGGGTTGCTCATGGAACTAGCAACAATTCAAGTTTGGGGTGGGTATACATAGAACTATCACTACAAAAAAATGAAAAAAAACAAGAAAAAAGACACGGGAAAAATCTCTAAAAAATAGTCTTTACAAAAAAAAAAAAAAAAAAAGAGACGGGAGAACATCAATAATCACTAAAAAAGTTTCTACAAAAACAATGATAGAAAAAGAACTACAAACGTCTCTCCGGCTCTATTCTCTGAAAATACCAAAAATCAAAAGGTACCCTATGAAATAAGGTTGCGTACACAAAAATAAAACAAAGTAGTACTTAACTCCAAGTTTAGCCTACTTATCCCAAAAATGTCCTACCTTGACGCTAGCCACGTTATAACCCTTAAAGGTCTCCAAAAATGCATATTTATTAAATTTTGACAGGTTACTTAGAATTCTTGCAAGCCTATGGAAAAATCGCAGGTTGTGCGATGATTGAGAGTGACCCTTTCAATTCGAGTGAAAATGTGAGAGAGAGAAAAGGATGAACATGGACTCTTGCAGACACTTGTCCGACTCGCTACTATCAACGTCTCCTGAACCAAGCAGGACTGGGCATTGCACACTACGGTAATAATCAGCGGTACCATTGCTGAACAATTAAGGGTGTGAAATTCATATCATCTTTGTTCATTTCTTAACTCGCTAACGATCTTGTCTGACAGCATGTTACTTGAGGACAAGCAACAGTTTAAGTTTGGGGTTGTGATGACAGAAATTTCTGCAGTATTTTAGGTAGTATTATTAGTATTAAAATAACCAAGACAGGCCCAAATATCAACATAACCTGAAGAATCGAGAAAAAGCTTCAAGACAAGGTGAAGAAACGCAAAAGACAAGAAAAAGCCCAAAAATGAAGAATATCAGCCCATCGTGTCACGATGGCACCCAACTTGACACGATGGAAGCTCCTTGCTCGCCAAGACAAGATCAATTATATTTTTGAAAAGAATCTTAGCATCGTACCACGATGAAGTTCAACGCAGTACGATGGCATTACGTGGTGATCACGCAGATTAAACGCACATGATCAGTTATAATTTTGAACTGAATCTGCCCATCGTGACACGACTGACCTAGCGTGTCACGATGGCTTGCTGAGGCCCATTACGAAAAGTATAAATAGAGCCTCCAAAATTCATTATTATTCATTCAGAAATAGAAGAACTTTCTATTCCTTTTGGAGAGAAGTTCAGAGGAGCTCTAAGGGCATAGTTTTCTCCCCTTACGGGAAAACTAACTCAGCAAGGTATGATTCTTTAGACTTTTTATAGTTAGATTCTTGTAATTTAATTATGTAGTCTTTTGTAATAATTCCTTAGGTTGTGGTGGAGAAGATGAGCTCCCCGATGAATACTTGGGTCATGTAATTGAGTCAAAGTTATAATAAATCGTCTTTATAAATTATTATTTGTTATTAGTTTTCTTGCTTTAGTATCGTTAGTCGAAATCTTGGTCGGATAAACGACAACGTCTTAGAATAAATAATTAGGGTTTACATTAATAGTAGCATATTAGGGTTCTCTCTATTATTTGTCCGGAACTAGTAATAAATAACACTAGGTCAAAGGAACGGCAAAACAATCTTGAACTAATAATGACATAATAATTAGAGGAAGAATCAGGAACTAGTTGTAGTAACAATTAGAACTGAATAACCATAACTAAGATCTAGGGGTATTGGATGCTCGATGGTCATAATGCATGTTTGTGAATAACTCTACCTACTAATTTAGGGTATGTGACAAAGCGAGGTTAGACTCTCGTAGGTACTTTAGTTGAGAAAGTAGTGGGACTTTGCCTACAAAGGGTAGCAGTAAGGTGCTACTAAAACAAGGATAGAATCGACGCCCGATAATATTACGAATGACTATGATATACACCGATTATGCCAAGTATGACGGAGGGAGTAAGTTCAACCACCATACATATCCTCTATGTTTCTGAATCAAAACTTTTACTTTTCTTTGCAACACATATCACTCTTTTTATAAAATCAAAACCCTTTTCCTAAAAACCAAAGCGAATGCAAAAACACACGAACTAGAATAGCACCAGCGAAGGTTTGACACGATCCCTGTGGATACGAACTCATTCTATACACCTAGAGTGTGAATTATTGCTCGACGACAAACTGGTCCACTTGCCAGAACGTAGTCAACACCTAATACACTCCTCAATCTTTCTAATCGGACTGCATCAAGAGGTTTGGTGAAGATATCTGCTAGTTGTTCTTCTGTGGCTTTGAATTCCAGAGTAACCACATTCTTTTCTACAAGTTCTCTAATGAAGTGGTGGCAAATATCAATGTGTTTTGTTCTGCTGTGTTGAACATGATTTTTTGCTATGTTGATGGCACTAATGTTGTAACAGAATAATGTCATGACATCATGTTGGACATTATATTCTGTCAACATTTGCTTCATCCAGAGTAACTGTGAACAACTACTTCCTGTAGCTATGTATTCAGCTTCAGCAGTGGATAGTGACACCCAATTTTGCTTCTTGCTAAACCATGAGATAAGATTATCACCAAAGAAGAAGCATGCTCTTGAGGTGCTTTATCTATCATCAGCACTTTCAGCCCAATTTGCATCGCAGTATCCTATAAGAGTAAGATTTGAATTGTATGAGTAGAGCATTCCATATTCATATGTTCCACTGATATATTTGATAATTTTTTTCACTTGTATAAGGTGACTTGTTTTTGGATTTGCTTGATATCAAGCACATACTCCTACGGCAAAGGCTATGTCTGGTCTGCTTGCTGTTAGGTATAGAAGACTCCCTATCATGCTCCTATAGAGACATTGATCTACATCAACCCCATTATCATCTTTACTTAACTTAATGTGAGTAGCAGCTGAAGTTCTTTTGTGTGTTGCACTCTTTAGTCCAAACTTCTTCACAATATTTTTAGCATATTTGCTTTGTGATATGAAGACAATGTCTTCCATTTGTTTGACTTGAAGGCCAAGAAAGTAGGTTAGTTCCCCTACTAGACTCATCTCAAATTCAAACTTCATATGTTGGACAAATTGTTCCACCATCTGGTCTGACGTACCTCCAAAAACTATGTCATCAACATAGATTTGGGCGATCATGATCTCTTTTATATTTTTCTTTACAAATAGTGTTTGATCTATACCTCAGCTAATGTAACCATTATTGATCAAAAAGTCAGTCAATCTTTCGTACCATGCTCTTGGTGCCTGTTTTAATCCGTATAGAGCCTTCTACAAATCCTTTTGGTTGTTCTACGTAAACTTCTTCATGTAGATAACCATTAAGGAAGGCGCTTTTAACATCCATTTGGTGAAGTTTGAACCTCATTATGCATGAGATGCTTAGCAGCAGCCTTATGGATTCAAACCTTGCAACTGGTGCAAACGTTTCATCAAAGTCCACACCTTCTACTTGAGTGTATCCTTGAGCTACTACACGAGCTTTGTTTCTTGTGACAGTTCCATTCTCATCTGATTTGTTCTTGAACACCCATTTGGTTCCTATCACATTGGTTTCACAGGTCTTGGAACTAGTTCCCATACTTGATTTCTTGTGAATTGTCCCAATTCTTCTTGCATGGCATTGATCCAGAACTCATCACTTAGTGCTTCTTTGATGTTTTTGGGATCAATTGTTGATATGAAGCATGAGTTAGCAATTTGTTCTCTAAATCTAATGACGAATCCTTCATTTGGATTTCCTATGATGCTATCAACTGGATGCATCTTTAGAAGTCTTGTGGATGATCCTTTGAACCTAGGAGTTAGTGTACTTGGCTCATTTGTTAGGATGTCAGGCACATTGTCTGGGACATTTGGTTGAGTACTAGGTTGCTGAGGAGAGTCATCTTCTTCTTCTTCTTCTTCTTCTTCTTCTTTAACAGTGAGTGGTTCTTCAGGATTATCATCGAACACAGCATTTATTGACTTCATGATTATCTTAGTGTGTTTGTTGTAAACTCTGTATGCTCTATTGTTTGCTGAGTACCCCATAAAGATGCATTCATCACTTTTGGGATCTAATTTTCTTCTCTGCTCACGATCAACTAGGATGTAGCACATAGTACCAAATACATGGAAGTACTTGACAGTTGGCTTTCTTCCTTTCCATAGTTCATACTGAGTTTCTTTTGTTCCTTTCCTCAGAGTCACCATTTTGTGCATGTAACATGGATCTAGTGCATTCTTGCAAGGTTCTATTTTTCCTTTCCACCACTCCGTTTTGTTGTGGTGTGATGGGTGCTGAGAACTCTTGTTCAATTCCTTTGGTAGCACAAAAATATGAGAATTTTGAGTTTTCAAACTCTTTCCCATTATCACTTCTTATTTTAATTACTTCACTACCTTGCTCCTTCTCAATGAGATGGCACAACTCTTTGAACACATCAAAAGCATCGGATTTTTCTCTGATAAATCTTACCCGTGTGTATCTTGAGTAGTCATCCACGCATACCAGCACATATCTCTTACCACTCAAACTTTCAACCTGCATAGGTCCCATAAGGTCCATATGAAGTAGTTCTAGGTTTCTTGTTGAAATTCTGTTCTCTGGCAGGACAGCTATCTTACACGATGTCTAGGACAACTGTGTATTTGACCAGATGTCTTAGACAACTAGTTCGACAATTGGTCGACAGGATCAATATATAACTTTGCAGAATAGTAAAGGAATGCAGTAAACGACACAAGTGTTTGTTAACCAAGTTCGATGTAAAAGCACCTACTCTGGTGAATACCAATCCAGGAAAGGAAATTCACTAACAGTAGTTCTTAGCCTCTCGGTCTTATTTGAATAACACCTTTATTCAAAGCCTACTACTAAAACTACCCGATGACTTTCTACCTAAAAGGCTACTGCCCCTAGATATGAGAACCTACTCATCATCCTCTAATCGAGATCCTTCTTTGTAGTTTAACAATATTGTTGAATACAAATTCAACAATTATACCTTACTCTAAACCTTAGCACCTAAGACTTAAAGAAAGAACAAACTTGTGCAAATACACAAGTAATCAAGGTTGGAACAAACTCCATCCTTAACAAGGTTGAATGCAAATTCAACCGACTCAAACCATCCTCTATGTGTTAATTAACATAGGGTGGCACAAAAGAATGACTCGAGCTAAACCTAAGTTTATATGTGATCTTTAATCCTTGCTCTCGTACTTGAAAACGTAGCCTTGAGTCTTCTTATATAGAGATGCAGCTCCAGAGATATGCTTGAGTTTGAGTTGCATCATGATAGGATTTTTGAAACAAACTTTATAAGATAAAGTTTAAATTAAATCCTTTAAAGTTAGTTATAATAAGATTTGTTTTAAATCTTCCAAACAAATCTCAACTAACTTTACTCATAAATATGATTTGTTTTTAACCATATAACTAGATTTGATCTTATCTAATTATTCCAAAGACATCTCAACTAACTCCTCTAAAAGATATGGTTTGTTTTTAAATCTTCAAGAGTTAGTTATGATCTCCAATCATATCTATCACATAGGATTAATAACAAACTTTGTTGTCAATCATAATCACAGCTGGTACTTGAAGATTCGCGCCTTTATGCATATTTGAAAGATACGCGCGCTAATGGATAAACATTATCTTCAAAGCTGTAACTGGGTCAAGATGCCATACCCACATATCTTAGGACATCTTGTTCAACATGTTGCCTTAACATGTTCTGAACCCAGTGAAAAGATGTATAGGACATCTTGTTCAACATGTTGCAACTGCACATCTTCAATATGCACAAGTGGTTTAGACTTAATTGCTTTAGCATTGGTGCTTTAGCTAAGTCATTCTGACCAAGTTGTTTTAGCCTTATGATGTAGTCAATATCAGAAGAACTACACTTGTGGTGACCAGATATCGAACCTTCTTGTGTGACATCTTGGTCTGCTTCCCAATATGGCATTCTCCACATATTTTGCCTTCCTCTATTTTGAGTTTAGGCAACCCTCTAACTGCATCTTCTATAATGAGCTTCCTCATGCTTTTGAGATTGAGATGTCCCAACTTCTGGTGCAATAGTTTTGTTTCATCTTCTTTAGTCATCATGCATGAGATACCCTGACTTTTGTGTTAAGACTGCCATAGATAGCAGTTGTCTTTGGATCTTGACCCTTTCATGAATTCTTGATCTTTGTTGGACACAATGCATTCAGAGTTATTGAAGCTGACCTTCAATCCTTAATCACATAGCAGACTTATGTTTATTAAGTTAGCAGTAAGTCCTTCAACTAGGAGAACATTATCAAGGTTTGGTAATTCTGGTCCATTCAGCTTTCATATCCTCTTAATTTTTCCTTTAGCTCCATCCCCGAAGGTAACATAGTTGTTGGAATAATTTTTTATTTCTTTGAGATAAGCCTTTTCTACAGTCATGTCGTTTGAACATCCACTATCAAAGTACCAGTCGTCTTTAGAAGATACTCTGAGTGATGTATGAGCTATAAGACAAGTAAGTTTGCTTTGGGCATTCTTTGCTCGATCATTAGCTACGTATCTGTTCTAGAATTGTTCATGGATCTTGGGAAATCCACATAGTTCAAAGCAGAACGTCCTTATGTGTCCTTCTTTTCCACAGTGATGACAAATCTTCTTTCTTTTCTTAGATTGAATTTTGTCTTTAGCAGTTCTTCTTTTCTGACCAGGATGGTGAGACATGTGGTTAGACATGTGCTTCTTACTCTGCTTCCTTGATGAGTTAAGATTTTTACTCTGAAGTCTCATTGTTAAAGTGATATCAGTGATTATTGCATTCAGAAGGAAGATTTCCTTCTTGAGGTCAGAGGTAACTAACCCTACACTATCTTTTTCTTGAAGAAGTTAATTTATTAGCCTTTTTTGTTGCAGCACCAGACATGATTCTTCTTCCTTGCAACATGGTGAGGGTTTTTTAGGGGAATCCTCACTTGTTTCACATTTACCAGTGAATGCAAGTTTAACTTCTGTGTCAGGTTCTTCCTCAGATAGAGTCCTGCTCATTCCTTTCTTTTGTCTTCTCAAATGATTAGGGCATTCATATTTGTTATGCCCATATCTTTTGCATTCAGAGCATCTTTTCTCTTGATATGATTTGTAGTCTTCTCTGATTCTTCTCTGAGGCTTGGTGTCTGACCTGTTGTCTGGGACATCTGACCTCTTGCAGTTTCCGAGTTTGTTCAAGGATTTGTAGAAGTCGTTGCTAATGAGGGCTATGGCTTTTGATAGATTGTATTCATCAGAGTCTTCTTTAGATATGAAGGCTATGTTTTTAATTTTATTTTCTGATCTATCATTGAATGTCATCTCAAAGGCTTGTAAAGAACTAATGAGTTCATCCATCTTTATTGTTCTCAAGTCTTGAAATTTTTCAATTGCAGTCACCTTCATGTTCTATCTCTTAGGTAGTGATCTAAGGATTTTTGTTGTCAACTTTTCTTCAGGTATTTTTTCACCTTGGGCAAAAGATGAATTAGCTATATCACGAATTCTGTTGTTAAATTCTGATATAGTCTCATCATCCTCCATCCTTAAGTTTTCAAATTTTGTGGAGAGAAGTTGCAACTTTGACATTCTGATCTTAGATGTTCCTTCATGAGCAGTTTGAAGAGTTTCCCAAGCTTGTTTGGCTTTTATGCATGTGTTGATTAGTTTGAATATGTTTTCATCAACACCATTGAATATAGCATTCAGTGCTTTGGAGTTGCCACTAGCCTCGGTCTCCTCTTCTGTGGTCCATTCTCCTTCACCTTTCAGTCTTAAAGAACCATCTTCTGCTGAAACTATTGAATAATTCCAACCCGTGACGACTGCCTTCCATGCTTTTTGATCCATAGATTTGATAAAGGCAATCATTCTTGCTTTCCAAAAGTCATAATTAGATCCATCCAGAACTAGTGGTCTATTTATTGATCCTCCATTCTTGTCCATCTTGAACAAGATTTGTCTCCCTGGAGCTCACCCAGCAAGTTAGGGTGTCTGCTCTGATGCCAATTGAAATTTTGTTCTTTGGCAGGACAGATATCGTACACAATGTCTAAGACAACTTGTGCAACAATCCAGATGTATTAGACAACTGGTTCGACAATTGATTTACTAGGATCAATATAATACTGAAGTGAATAAAAGCGAGTAAACAACACCAATATTTGTTAACCCAGTTTGATGCAAACCTCACATACTCTGGGGGATACAAATTCAGGAAGTGAAAATTACTACTCCGAATTAATACTTAGTATTACAACACACACCAAACACCTTTTGGCATGTATGCCTTTTCTTAATCCTAGCAATCTTCTACTCAAGGGCTCACTCCCCCTGGATATGAGAACCTACCCAACTCCCTCTGATCACCAATCTCAAGTGACCAAACTAAACTTTACAGTTTAAGACTTGTTGAACAACAACATTCAACGACAACAGGCAACTAAATATTAAAGGTTAATATTCAGGAGCTACTAATGCTTTGCAGAGTGGGTACAAAGCTTTGGAGTCACAATCTTCAGTTATTGTGGGTTGAGTTTCAAGCTTTATGTTGAGTCATTTATATAGGCGTGCAAGTCTTCCGATATCTTCAATCTTTCAGATGCACAACAATAGAAATTTAAGTTTTAAAACAAACTTGTTTTAAAACAAAGTCCATAAGATAAAAGATTTAATCTTTATCCACAAAGTTAGTTACGAATCCGATCGTATCTAACACATAGGATTAATAATAAACTTTATCATTAATCATAATATAAGCTTGTTACTTGAAGATTCACGCTTTATTCATATTTGAAACTATACGCGTGCTAATGGATAAGCATTATCTTCTAAGCTGTAACTGGGTCAAGATGTCCTACCCACATATCTTAGGACATCTTGTTCAACATGTTGCTTCAACATGCTCTGAACCCAGTGACAAGATGTCTAGGACATCTTGTTCAACATGTTGCATCTGCACATCTTCAATATGCACAAGTGGTTTAGACTCAATTGTTTTAGCATTGATGCTTTAGCTAAGTCATTCTGACCAAGTTGTTTTAGCCATATGATGCAGCCAATCTTAGAAGAACTACACTAAGTAATGAAGTTACTTGAAGAAGAAGCAAGAAATCGAAGAAATTGCACCAAAATGAGCAAAAAGGAGTAAAAATTGAAGAAAATCAGCTCTTACATCATACTACGATGGAACCACCGTACTACGATGCAACAAAATTAAAATAAAACAAATATTTTATTTCATCATTACAATGGAAGGCATCATAGTACGATGCAGAAAAACAGACACATCGTAGTACGGTGAAGGATATCGTAGTACGATACAACGCGAAAATCAGTCCAAAAAACTCTATAAATAGAGTCTTTCACGGCCATAATTCACATCATCTCAGAAAGAAAATTTCAAGTGAAGTTGAAAGATCAAAGGGCTTTCAAGGAAGATCAATTAGCAGGAGTGTTTAGTGAATAAGGTAATGGTGGAGACTAGAGATGACTCATTATTACTACTGTAGGGTTAGTTTTGCTTGAAAATCGAATTAATTGCAAAGGATCTTAATAACCGAATAGGACTAGGGGATGGATTCGAAATAACCTAACCACCTTTCTCAACTAATTTCAGTTGTCATTATCTTTATTTTATTTGTTATTATTATTGTTTTCACTTACCTCAAATCTTCCCTAAATCTTATCTTTATTGCCAAATTCTTGCTAATTATTCCCTTCGGTCACTATTATAAACAAAATTGACTTTTTTTAGTATATTGGAAAAGTAATGTATTTGGTTCACAATATGGTCTACATACATCACTTTTTTAATGTACCAAAAAAAATCAAATTTTCTTATAATAATGACCGGAGGGAGTACTTTGTTACACAATCTATGTGGAGACAAACTTATTATAAAAGTTATTACTTGATGCCAACATCGGTCCTACTTGCCGAAGTGGCAAAACATCCATCAAATTTTTGGTGCCGAGAATTATGTTTAAACAAGGCAATACGTTAATTTAGGAATGTTATCAATTAGAATTTGGTGCAAGTGAAGTGGTAGAAACTGGAATTATTGAACTTGTAAAGCTTCCAAAAAAAATTGAATGTTGCGAAGTTTTTGAGAAGTGCTGAGAATTTTAACATCATCGGATTCAGCTTCTTCTTCACAATTTTCAAAATTGTAAGGGGAGGTGTAATCTTCTTATTCATCCCTCGAATATCACTCTGATACCATATTGAAAATCATGGAATCATAGGAATAAAGATCATAGGTATTAGCAAGATAGAGTGCATAGAAGTATTCATGAAGAAGATACTCATAAGATTTCATATTGAATGAATAATATTGATAAAAGAATGATTAAAATGTACAATAAAATGGCTTATTTATAGAGCTATTTAAAGTAACTAACTCTAACTAAATTTCTAATCTTTTAATCAATTTGATAATCTATCAACTAACTTTATGATTGATTTTAATAGGTGAATCAATAAAATTCATTATTACAAGTAAAAATTTCTCAATTTCTCAATTCTAATGTCGTGACTTAGGGTCTGGTTAGTTTGAGTAAAAGAAAAATGCTAAAAGAAAATTGTAATGCAATTTTCTTTCTGCCATCTTTCTTTAACTGCATTAGTTTTCATTATTTTCTTTTTGTCATTTTTTTCCTTAAAATCAAAATGTCCTTTTACATTTATGTAAGGCTTTAACTCCATGAAATGGACAAAGGAGAGAGAGAATTACCAATCACATAGCAACCCTTTCAAACTGACACCATATCTGATTTGTTTTTTGAATTCTCTCGTCTTTTTGCTGTGTTTCTTTCCTCTTAGCAATAGGGAATCTGACCCAAGAAGCAAAATATCAAAAAAACAACAATTAATAATGGTAGAATCCAATTTGATTTCTAACACAATGAAGAAAAAAGCCAAACATGGTGCATGTGCTATTGCTTCCTTGGCGCCGTTAAAAGAACTCATAAATCACTTTCAATAGGCAAATGGCACATACCTTGATTCACGTTAAGCAAATGTAAAACATTAACTACACACATGTGGTGTTGTATATTTTTTACTACATAAAGACTAACATGCTTTTAATGTTTTTCTATGAAATGGTTATTTTTCCATTTTAATATAACCAAACCACGCATTGTCATTTATTTTTAGAGCTCGGGGGATAAGCCCCTGAAAATTAAAAATTACGAATTTTGCATAAATAAAAATTGCTTTTTCTGTTGAGTGGTTAATATTTACTTTCTATTATGCTGTGAGTAGAAATTGCCAAGAGAGGAATGATATTAAATAGGTTGGTTCACTAAGCCAAACATTAAATTAGGTCGCTCAAGCCAATGCCTATCTGCACTTATGTTTAGATGGTGGCCTAGCTATATTTTGTAACAACAGAAAACGTTACATAAGACAGTATTTTTTTTTGAAATTTAATTTATCTTTATAAAATTTTAACATTTTATTTATTCTAAATTTAATTTAATATTTTTTATAATTATATTTTTTTTTTTGACTAAAATATTTTTTATAATTATCATTAGTTCAAATATTTTATCTATAGACGAAATAACAAGTTAATATTATTTAAGTTAAAATGCAAATACACAACTGTGAAACTTAGAATTTGAAACCGGGTTAGGATGGAAAACCTAACAATATCAATTAATTTTATAATTTTAGATGAGGTTAAAATAACTAGTTTAAAAAATAATAATTTGTAAACCATAATTGCAAAAAACAATTACATACATCCAATAATTATATCTCAAGACATTGATGACAACAAAATGACATAATATAGTAAAATATAATAGGATAAATGTGTAAAAAGAAAAACTACACTCATAATTTATGTCCATTGAATCTATTAAAGAGTATTGTATTATTTAATCTTATTTTATTAATTTTCCACCATATAAAAGAAACTCCACTAGTGACCGGTAAGCCTGATATGGACAAACACTACCAATTAATTTGACATCATGATGTGTTTTTATTTAATTTAATTGTATAAACAAGGTCTTTTAAATTAACAGGATAAATAAATAGATTAGATAGCAAATCATCACAAATGTTTTAGAAAAAATCAGAGAAGTATGGTGATGGAAAACAAACTAGCAATATAAAATGATTTTCTAATAACTTTTTTATTGCCAATGTGTTTCACTTGTAGTTTTCTACACATAATTAGTAGTGTATTAAGTCATAATTCATTAATTAATTAAGTTGATTAAAAAACACTAATGCCGAGAATCGCGGTTATGCAAGATTTCAACGTTAAATCTAAAATCAATTTTATCGTTTTCCATGCAAATCGTATCTACGAAGATTCATGATTAATGAACTCCTAATATATAGATCACCATAAATGTTGCTTTGTTAATAATCAAAATCCAGCGAGGTAGAAAACAACTAACAAAATTTCAACAATTAAAAAATATTTGAAGAAGAGTTTTATATTCACGAGTTCCATGTTGATCGGATCGTACACATTGAATTATCAATTGACGTTAATTTATAATAAGATATATGCATCAAAAGTAAACATATTAAAAATTATACTTGCACTACGTGTCAACAAAAATATTAACCATTTTAGCGTGACAAAAATATACTTGTGCATTTCTTTATATATATTTTTTAATTTATGGAAATGGTTTTCATGTATATTATAATTTTTTTTTAATGTTTTTCTCAATTTTATCGTCTTAAGATGTTGTTTAATTTTTTTTATTTTTGTGGGGTGTTTGTTTGTTTACCGTATTGGTATGATGTTTGTTTTTCTCTCTTGTTACGATGTTCGTTTGATTGAATTGATAGATTAATTTTGATTAACTACAAATTTGCACGGTGACTAAGTTCACAAACGATGGAAATTTGGAGTCATTGTCTCTTCGTTACTTTAATCTTATCACATTATTTATAGGTATGCATAAATATTTCGTTTTTATATTACTGTATTAATTTAGATGTTGTGAGTTTGTTTAAAGATTTAACATTTTGATTTTTTTGCGATATTAAATTTGTATTTGAAGTAGTTTACCAATTTGATTGAATGAATATATATTATTTATTTTAGTCAAAAACAAAAATGTCAAATGAGTTTAGCCCTCTTTTATATAAAAAAAAAATATATATAACGATCGACATGGATTCTCTCCTTCGCTCTTTCCATCTCTTAACTCTCTACCTCTCTCTTAATCTTCCTCTCTTTCTTCTTTAAAAAATAAAAATATAATTAAAAGATAGAGTAAGATTAAGGAAGAGATAGAAAATTGGGAGAGGGAATGAGAGAAAAATGATGGAGATGATCCAATTTGATAAAATTCACAAGTTTTATTTTAACCGATAAAAAATATTAAAATTGTTAAGCCCGATACCATGATTAGGATTTGAGTCCCGACTCCTTCATTTAAGTGTCTGTTTTTGTTACTTTGTCATTTCATTTATATAATTAATTGAATTACATTCAAATTGATTGAAATGAATTTTTTAATAGATAGGTGTACAAAATTCACACACATAAAGTGAAGAGATCAAAGTTCAAACCTCAATCATAACGTCCGACATTAACAATTTCGACATTTCTACCAATTAAACTATTATTTGTGGACTAGGCGCGGATCTTTTTATTGTGAGATTTTATAAAACAAAAAGATTATACATGACTTTTTGAGAAATAAATAAAGTCTTATATATTGTTAAAGTCATAAGGGTTAAACAGTTTAAGTTAAACTTGTGTATAGAATTGTTTGGGACTTTTAAATTAATTCAATTAAAGAAATATTTTAAATTTTAAATTCTAAAGTTGTTACTTAAGTTACTTGATCTTACCTATGTTTTTTTTCTGACAACCAACATGTCTTCATATCATTTATATTTGATACTTTTAGCTTTTTATGCAAAGAGTTCAAAATGTTATGAAATAACAATGTGTCTTCTAAAGTTGTGAATGTTATTTTTATAAAAATTGATTTTGACACTAAAAAAAATTAGTGATGCAATTTATTATCCGTTTACTTTTCATTTATATGTATTTATCATATATTTATTAATGAAATTTTTTACCGCGTTATAGATTTCAAATTATTTTTTCTATTTTTTACAATAGACATGGATTCAAATTCTAAAGTGACAAAACAAAAGTTCTAAAGTGACAAAAAAAATTTTTGGTGGTGTTCTAAAGTGACAATATTTTGAAACAAAGTATTTTTACAAATTTCATATATATATATATATATATAATATATTTGAGTCTTGTTGAAGTGATTATCAAAGTGTGTCATAAGCCATGTGCAAGGTGGCTTTAAGTTTGTCTGCAGTGTACTTTGGTATATGCTCATCAATAGTAACTGAACATGTTAAGCTGTATTGAGACCGTCCATGACAATAGATGAGACCCACATCACAGAGGTAGGGGGCGATAGCAGTGAACCTATACCTGTGAGATTTTAATTGTTGGTTATATTTGTTGAAAGTCAGTAATAAATTAATTGCCACCTCCTATTATAAGACACTCATTCCATTTTAAATAGAAATTTGTTTTTTGCAAGGACATAATAAGGAGTAAGTATTTAATAGAAATAATATAAAATTATTAATGTGTTATATCTTAACCGCTTAAGTTTTTGAGATAATTAATTATTTGACATAATATCAGAGTCTTTATGATTAAGTGGTCAAGAGTTCGATTATCGCTTCCTTCACTTTCTAATTAAAAAGTGCTCTTGCATGAGGGGGTGTGTTAGAAATAATATAAAATCATTGATATGTCATATCTTAATAGCTTAAACTTTTGGGATAATTGATTATTTGACAAGTATAATTTCTAGCTTGTGACAAAATAATTTCCATGCATTAATTTATCACCAAATTATAAAAATATTATATTTAGTCCTTGAATAGTTTGTCATTGTAATTTTAAGAGTTAATAATAGTTTTATTCTCATATTTTTATACGCTTCTTATTTTAAAATTATACAATTTTAATAACTTCATCAAATTCTTAAACTAAAAAATAATAATTTAATATATCTTAATTTTTATCTTAATTGATATGATGTATGACATATTAAAGTAGAATTATTTAAATGATCTAATAATTTATATTTTATTAATTAAAATATAAAATTTAAAAATTGAAACTTAAGTTTTTAATGATTTTTTTTATAATTTCATGATTTTTTATAATTTGTTTTCTATTTTCTATTCACGTAATTTTTTTATGTATTCAGGTACCTTTTAATGTAGTAGTGGAAAGATTTCGTATTTTTTATTTAGTTAACGTCAAAGTTAAATTAAAATCAAGAAGATTCAAGATGAATTGGTGCATGTCCAGAAATCAGGATGCACCGGTGCATGATCGTGAGGTGCAAAAATTTTATATTGATACAAAAAAGATACAAAAAAGATTTGTATCGATACAAAGCAGATAAGGTGGTTCCACGAGTAACTTTAATTGACACATGGCCAGTATACATCGGTGCTGGTGCATACACGGACTTGATGAAAATATATTCTGATTGTCTTGAATTAGAACATATTTGTTCCTTGTTTTAAAAGTTTATATTTTTCGATAAATAGAGTTTGTTTTATGCATTTTTTTTTTGAGCTGCAAAAGTTATTTATTAAGGGCACAACAGAGCACAAGGCGTGCATAGTGGCCAAACAGAGGACAAACAGCAATACATATTGTACCTTAACAACAAACATAACTACCCTTTTAACAATAAAGGCAGCAACATGCTAGCAGCAACTAAATAAACAAACATCTAAACATAAAGACTAAAATGTTTGACAGGGAGCATCACACAATTACCCACATCCCAAACCACAACTACCTTCGAGCTTAACAACGAAGCATACATTCACCCGGGTGCCAAATCCATTCATAGAGGATGCAAGCATTTGTCGCTACTTTGTTCAAAAACCAAAGCCATGAGAGGCGTTGTATGTATTCCACCGCCTTATCCACCTCTCCAATGATATTATTAAAAATCCGGTCATTTCGAACCTTCCAAATAGTCCAAACAAATGCCAACCAAACACTCGAGAACCCTTTTCTAATCTTCTTATTTCGACCGCTTCCCACCAACTGCACATACGACATCAACACCTCACCGGGAGGCACCACCACCACTCCTAACCACCTATTAATTGCGTACCATACCGCAGCCGCAAACGGGCAATGTAGGAAAAGATGTGAGGCTGTTTCGGCCATCCCCCCACAAAGAGAGCATCCGACTTCATCAATTCGAATAATTCCCCTTTTGCATTAGTTGTCTTTAGTAGGGATTCTATCCAACAACAATTGCCAAGCTAGTGCACTTACTTTCGACGGAACCACACTCTTCCAAATATTCTTGAAAGCCAATTGTGCCGATTGTGATAAATTAGATTGAGGTAACAACGTGCGATGAAGATATTCATATAGAGATTTTACCGTAAAGCCATCCTCCACATTAGGCCTCCATATCCAACTATCATCCACTTCCGAAATCACAACACCATTAAGAACTTGTTCCAACTCTAGCAAGAGAAGTTCCTCCCACACAAACAAGTTCCTACGCCATCGCAACTCCCATTGCCAACTATCATTCACCCAACTCCCCATATGTCGTATTACATCCTCTCTTTGAACCGAAATGCTAAATAGCCTTGGAAAGCGTTGCTCAAGAGTGTCGTCGCCCACCCAAATATCTTTCCAAAAACTAGTCAAATTGCCACACCCCACTTTCTTCACCGCTACTTGATTGAACCAACCAATTCCACTATCCAACCAACAAAGATGTTTCCACCAAACCGAACAAATAGATCCCCTTAGCGTGGCTTCCAACCTTGCATTTCCCAAAGAATGATCTCCATACCTTGCCACAATTACATCCTTCCAAACCTCATCCCCTTCCGATAAAAGTTTCCAACGCCATTTAGCAAGTAAACTCAAATTTACAAGTCGGAGATCCCGGATCCCCAAACCACCTTCCCTCTTTGGTTTACAAATGTCCGCCCACTTCACCCAACTAATTCTTCTTTTCGTAGATAAACCTCCCCAAAGAAAATTACGTTGTATCTTCACTACCTCTTTCAACACTTTCACCGGCATCTTCATGTAAGAAAGGTAGAAGATCGGTATGGAGTTTAGAGTCGCATTAATCAAAACAATTCTTCCACCCAAGCTAACATACTTGTTCCCCCAAGAGCTCAACCTTTTCTTTAGCACTTCCAACATAGGACCCCAAGTGGACGCCAAGTGTGGATTGGCACCAACCGGTAAACCCAAATAAGTGAACGGGGTTTGTCCAATCCGACAATTGAGAAACCCGGAAGCCATATGAAGAAAATCGGAAGTAACATTAATCCCCATCAAACAACTCTTCCAAAAATTGACCTTTAGTCCAGACACCATTTCAAAGCCACGTAGGATTGCCTTGATGGCCCACAAATTCTCAACCGTCGCCTCTCCGATACACAAAGTATCATCCGCATATTGTAGCATAGAAAGGGGCATGCCACCTCTTCCGACAAAAAACGGTTTAAATTGACCTCTTTCCACCGCCGTCCGCATAAGCGCACCCAACCCTTCCGCCACCAAGAGGAACAAAAGAGGAGCTAAGGGATCTCCTTGTTTCAACCCTCTCTTAATATTAATTTGTTTCGTTAGGCTTCCATTGACCAAAATAGACATGCTTCCAACACAAACACACACTTTCATCCAAGCCCTCCACTTTGCATTGAAGCCAAATCGACCAAGCATATAATCCAAAAACCCCCAATCCACCGAGTCATAAGCCTTTTCGAAGTCGACTTTAAAAATAAGACAACTCTTCCCGGTCTTCTTCGCATAGTCAATCACTTCATTCACCACCACCACACCCTCAACAAGTTGCCTCCCTTTCAAAAAGGCCGATTGAGTTTTAGGTATCAAATCACCAATGACCTTAGCTAACCGATTTGTGAGCACTTTAGCCACCATCTTATATAAGCAATCGAGGAGGGAAATTGGCCTAAAGTCTCCCAAAGATTGTGGGGATTTTACCTTTGGAATTAGAGTGAGAAAATAGGAAGAGAGACATTTCGGAAGACATTCATTACCGTGGAATTGATCAAACATAATCCGAACATCAATCTTTAGAAGATCCCAAAAATATTTTATGAAGGCAAAGTTGAACCCATCCGGACCCGGACACTTCGACCCATCACAAACCTTCACCACCTCACTAATTTCACACATGGTAAAGATATCCGTCAACATATCCGCCTTGTCTTGCGCTAATTGAGGAAAAGCAATTCCATCAAGATTGGGACGATGCCACTCGACCTTATCAAAATGGTTCCGGAAGTAAGAAACCACCGCTTCCTTCACTTTAGTAGGTCCCTCCACCCACCCATGATGAGTCCGCAAAGCCACCAATGTATTTCTTCTCAAACGGGACTTAATACTCATATGAAAATATCTAGAATTAGCATCACCTTCTTTCAACCATTTGGATCGCGAACGTTGAAAAATCAAAGCATCCAAACTCTTAAGAATGTTCCATAACTCCTCAAAGAGATTCTTTCTTTCAACCACCTCCTCCTCATTCAATCCCACGGTCTCACTTTTGATGTCCAACGCCATAATATTATCAATTAGTCTTTGTTTTTCTACCTCCGACCTTCTAAATGTCACCCCACTCCACGCTTTAATCGCCGTTTTTAAACCCTTCAACCGCTCTTTAAGCACAAAACCCATCCATCCCACAACCTCTTGAGCCGCCAAAGTGTTACCCACAAGATCCTTAAAATCACGGTGTTGAAGCCAATAATTATTGAACCGGAAAGGCTTAGGACCCCAATCCGACGAGCAATATTTAAGGACAAGCGGGCAATGGTCCGCCACATCACGAGTCAAGACCCTTACATTCGGAGCACCCCACGTCTCAAACCACAAATTTGAAATCAAAATTCTATCCAACCTACTCATAGCAACACCGTTCGGATGAAACCAAGTGAATGCTCTTCCGATAAGAGGTAAATCCACCACATCTAGATTATCAATAAAAGAATTGAAGGCCACCATTTCCGTCGAGGGACCCCCACTCAAAGCTTGTCTTACTCCTCTCCTTTCATCATGGTCCCTTACCGAATTGAAATCACCCAACACACACCATAACCCATCGCCAAACCCCCTCTTGGACATTGTAATATCACTCCATAATTGTCGTTTTGCGCGAATATTACATTTAGCATAGACGTTCACAATAAAACATCTCTTAGACTCATCAATTATATCCAAGCATACACCAACAAAGCCACTACCAATAAAAGTAAAAACAAGGGAAGCTTTTACCTTGTTCCATATCGAAAGAATGCCACCACTATTGCCCTCGGCCGGGAGATGAGCCCAACCGCAATCACAAGATCCCCACAAACGCTGAACAAAAGAGTCTGAAACACTCTCCAACTTCGTTTCTTGTATGGCTAAAAAATCCAGATTTTCAAATTGCACCAGCTCACGAATCTTCCTCCTCTTCACTCTACTACCCAAACCTCTAATATTAAAGGAGCAAATAATCATTGATTCACTTGTTGTTGTTGTTCCCAAACTGACATCTCACAACGGTCTCTTTCTTCAAACTTCAAAATTCTGTTTAGATCATCATCCCCCACACCATTAAATTGCATAACAACATCCTCCAAGATATCAATTACATGATGGGCTTGACTTCTATCTCTATCCACACTTCCATTAATTACATGATGGGCTTGACTTCTATCTCTATCCACACTTCCATTAATTGTTTTATGCATAAAAAATAAGAGTGGAGAGAGTGAGAATAAGGATTGGCCACTAACACAAGGGCTAAAGTTTTAGAGAGAAATAAAATGGGTTGTCTCTTGATATAATTTTAGGGTTGAGCAAAATGTCATTGTATTCACCTTGGGAAACACTATATCAAATTGAGTATTTTGACGGAAAGAGATTTGGGGCGAGGGTAGAGTTAGGTTTAAAGGCTGATTCTTGTAATCCTTTTGAAAATCTTGTGTAAGGTTACTGACTATGGTCTGACAAATGCACCAGTCTGTCGTTGAGTAATAATTCACACTCTAGATGTCTAGAATAAGTTCGTATCCACAGGGATCGTGCCAATTGAACGGCCAGCGTCATTTAAGCTTGCGGTTTTGCATTCGCTTTGGATTTTAAAAAGGTTTTAGTTTGAAAATAGCAATATGCTTGTAGAAAAGTAAATTGAGACGGAAATATAAAGGATATGTATGGTGGTTTGGACTCCCTCCCCTACTACTATTCAACATGATCTATGTATAACATGGTTAACTAGTCTAATAAGTGGCGTCGATTCTATCCTTGATGTGGTAATACCTTGCTATTATCCTAATATATATGAAGTTTCCCTACAATTATAACTAGGATACGAGTTATAAGTTATACATACATATGCATTATGCCCATCGACCATTGCCTCTAGGGCCTAGTATCAGACTGTTCAGCCTCTAATTGCTAGACTGATTTTTTTCTTCAAAACCGATCCAAACCGAACCGCGAGCACTGTTGGTGTAAGCCCTAGAGGCCAATTATTTATAATTGCGTGGAACTTGTATTGAATAATTTATTTATTAAATAAAGGTTTTTCTTTATTATGTTTATGTGTTAAAATAATAGAGTCCCTAGAATAGTTAGTTCGTTAAATGGAACGTTAAGTACGATTTAATCGTGAGAATCCATTAAACATAAGAACACTATTCTTAAATATCTGTAGCCAAGCTTTATTGTGAATTGGGATAACATTAAAGCATAGAGGCTATTATGTTGGTAGACTGATGATCACATCTCACGGATCATAGATAAACAGTTATCAAGTCTTCACATAGATATAAGTGTTAAGGGTAACATTTATATCGGATTGGCCCACCATGAGAATACTACATAGTATGTTATGAAATATCATAAGATATTCTCATAGTGATAAGTGGTGTATTCCGCCATTCGACCTGAAGCCACTATGTATCCTAGATGTAGGAGTGTAGTGCCTTGTTGCCGTTCAAACGTTATCCGTAACAAGATGACTATAAAGTTAGTTGATGGGTATTCCACGAATCATGCTGAGGGACATGAGTGACCTAGATGGAATGTGCCCCTCCTACAGGAGGTATGTCTATGGGCCCAATATTGAACTTAGCAAGGGTGACATACTATGTCTTGTGTTCAATATAGACATAAGGGTAAAAGGGTAATTATACACAAGATATTTATCACGGAAAAGGTTTGTCAGATCACGTGACATTCTTGTGACTTGGGTAGCAGTGATGTGTTGCTAGATACCTCTCACTGTTTATAATGTTAAGATTAATATTATTGCCAACGTCATAAGAACCTACAGGGTCACACACATAAGGACAGTTAAGACGGGAGAAATAAGTGAGACTTATTGGTTGGGGTGCGATTAGTGAAAGACGGTTATTGGGCTTATTAGTTGTTCACTTCACTTCACATTCCGAATTTTGGAGAAACCTAAAATTCTCTAAAACCCTAACCGAACTCCCTCAGCCTTCATCTTGTAGCAACTAGCACTGAAAGTTGAAGGAACCTGTTCGTGTGGACCGGCTAGAGGTGCTGTGATTGTGTGGTACATGTGATCGAAATACAAGCACCTGATTTGCTATTCAAAGGTAATAATCTAAACCATGATCATGTTCGTTCGCAAGGATTCCATTGATGGGATTTTTTTTTAAAAAAAATATTCCGCTGCGTTTAATCTCTGTTTGCGAAACGATTTCCCAACAAGCACCCCTATGCTCAGTTCACAACTAGTTCCTGATTCCTCCTAGACTCCTCTCAGTTCGAGGGTAGTTCAAGATGTTACCGTCTCTATACCCCTAAATATATTTACTATCAGTTCCGCACTATTATTATTTTTACCTAATAATCGATTCCATATGAGCGTTTCCTCTATCCGGCGAGATTTTAGAAACATAATTAAAGCAAGAAAATAAATAAGACAAATAGTACTAGAAAACATTTATTATAACTTGGACTCAATCAAAGACTCCAAATATTCACAGGGAGTTCTTCTTCTCCACCACAACCTAAGGATCCATTACAAAGGTTTACATGATTAAAGTGCAAGAATAAAATAATGCTAACCTAAGAAAGAGATTACTTTGCTAAGGAAGTTGCTTTTCCGTGAAGGAGGAAAGTTTCTTCCATAGAGCTCCTCTAGACCAACTCTATAGTAATGGAGAAGTTCTCAAATTTCTAAATGAAAAATAATGAGGAGTGAGAACTCTATTCATATTTTTCTAAACGGACCTCTGCAAACCATCGTACTGCGATGGGCACATCGTACTACGATGCGTTGATTCTCTTCAAAAATAAAACTGGATTTTGTGTGTAATATTTTTGCTCCTTTTAGCGCTTTGCTTCAATTCTTCGGGTTTTCTTCGTATCTGGGCATGTCTTGAGTCCTTTATTTACTAATACTAATACCTAAAATACTACAGAAATTTATGTCATCACAACCCCAAACTTAAATTGTTGCTTGTCCTCAAGTAACATGTTGTCAGACAAGATCGTTAGCGAGTTAAGAGATAAATAAAGATGAAAAGAATTTCACAACCTTGTGTATTATTTCAGCAATGGTACCTCTGATTCTTACCGCAGCGATCATGCTTAGTCCTTTTTGGTTCAGGAGATGTGGATACTAGCGAGTAGGGAAAATGTCTGCAAGAGTCTATGTTCAACCTTTTCTCTCTCACATTTTCGCTCGAAATTGAAGGGATTATCTCTCAATCATTGTGCAACCTGCCATTTTACCATAGGCTTGCAAGAATTCTAAGGAACCGGTCAAAATTTAATAAATACGCATTTTTTGAGGTCTTTAAGGGTTATAACGTGACTAGGGTCAAAGTATGACATTTATGGGATAAGTAGGCTAAACTAGGAGTTAAGTTCTACTTTGTTTCCTTTTGGTGTATGCAACCTTTTACCTTTTTGGGTGCCTTTTTGCTTTGGTATCAGATATTAGAACATGAAGTGTCTTTGAGTGGTTCTATTCTATCACTATATTTGCCCTTTGGCTCTTTTCTTTTTCTTTTTGTTTAGTGATAGTTCTCTGTATACCCACCCCAAACTTAGAATGTTGCTAGTTCCATGAGCAACCCTAAACTTAATTAGTTGTTGCCAAGACTAGAGAACTATTTTCTACATAACTCCAAAGAGGGTAAATAATTGTTTTTCTGGTCTATAGGCTTGTAACTTGGTTTGTCACCGAAAGAAAAATGATATTATTTTTTTACTGCTCAAAATTGGTTTGCAAAGAATAATAATATTCATAAGGGTGGCTTGAAAAGGCTATGGGTTATAACAAACAATTACTTCAATGCGTATAAACTAAATCAACCAGTAAGTAGAGAATTAAAGCAAGTTCTAGAAAATAAACAAGTGTACGGTACTCTCAAAGTATATAGAAAGAAATTGGTGATATCATGGAAATATTTGGCTCAAATTCTCACTTGGCTTAGGTATCTAAAGGTGTGAACATTTATCCCGCAGACATTGACTTCATCACTCGTCTCATTGTCTCCCGAACATCCGCACTTACGAGCAATCACATTTGGTATTTATGTTAAGGTGTGAAATTCAGATCATCAAAATTCATAACTCACTTCGCTGCAATCTTACCTATAACAGTTTCTCATGCACAAGATAATAAACAGCAAACAGTTATAACATATGAAGATTACATATAGAATTCTTAAGTACATACTATGAATTGAAAATACAAAATTGAAAGTATTGAATTTAAAATACTTGTCCTTGGGTTGCCTTCCAAGCAACGCTTGTTTAGCGTCTCATTAGCTTGACACATTTCTTTCATTACAGAGGATAAGTTCGCATGTTACTTGTCTTCTATGGGAGCCTCCGCCTTGGCTCATCCCTTCAGATTCTTGTTGTTTGAAGCTTAGGATTTCATTTCTCTTCTCGAATAGTGTGCGAGTAAAGAATCTCTCTAGGAACTTGTCTTCAAGCTCCTTCCATGTTGTAATGGTTCCTCTTGGCAAGCACTATAGTCAATATTTAGCTGGACCTGTAAGAGAAAAAACAAACAGATGAAGTTTCTTCTGGTCCTCTGTGACGTTATCTGGCACCTTCTGAATCTGACATGTCTCAGAAAACCTTCTGAATCTGACACCGTCGAATCGGTTCTCCCGCAATCCCGTAAGAACATTGCCTTTTATGTCAAAGTTGGCAGGGTTTGCAGGCTGGAACCCCAGTGAAATCCAATCATTATCGGTTCTTTTGCAGTAATCTCCCATTCTGACTCTTTGCTCTTCCCCCATGGCTTCGGTGTTGGGATTCTCTTCTGTTTTGAGATTACTGGATTATGCTAGCTTGAAGGCTCGCAGTCTCTTCCTTAGTACTCTTTCTGGCTCAGGATCGTACTTGAACTCCATTGTACATGTTATCAAGCACAACAAATGAATACCTTCAGTATCACTAGAAAAGATGGTATAATATTTTTGGGTTTGTCTCATGTATCTCTATCACTATGAAAATTCCAAAATAAGTGAGGTAGATCAGTAGGATCGCTTAAATACCAAGACTTTGCCTTAGCCAGAACTTCCACAGATCAAGATATACAATCATCAACAAATTATTATTTTTTTAATTTTTGACAAGCTTAAATAAATCTAGCTACACTAATGTAAACACAATCCCCGGCAACGGCGCAAAAATCTTGACTACGGTCTGGCAAGTGCATCAGTCTGTCATCGAGTAATAATTCAAACTCTAGGTGTCTAGAATGAGTTCGTATCCACAGGGATCGTGTCAATTGCACGACCAACGTTATTTAAGCTTGCGGTTTTGCATTCAGTTTGGATTTTAAAAAGGTTTTAGTTTGAAAATAGCGATATGCTTGCAGAAGTATAAATTGAGACGGAAATATAAAGTAAATTGACAACTAGTTCCTGATTCCTCCTCTACCCCTCTCAGTTTGAGGGTAGTTCAAGATGTTACCGTCTCTATACCCCTAGATATATTTACTATCAGTTCCGCACCATTATTATTTTCACCTAATAATTGATTCCATGAGCGTTTCCTCTATCCGGCGAGATTTTAGAAACGTAATTAAAGCAGGAAAATAAATAAGACAAAGAGTACTAGAAAACATTTATTATAACTCGGGACTCGATCAAAGACTCCAAATATTCATAGGGGAGTTCATCTTCTCCACCACAACCTAAGGATCTATTACAAATGTTTACATAATTAAATTACAAGAATAAAATAATGGTAACCTAAGAAAGTGATTACCTTGCTGAGGAAGTTGCTTTCCCGTGAAGGAGGAAAGTTTCTCCCGTAGAGCTCCTGTAGACCAACTCTATAGTAATATAGAAGTTCTCAAATTTCCGAATGAAAAATAATGAGGAATGAGAGCTCTATTTATAGTTTTCTAAACGGACCTCAGCAAACCATCATACTGCGATTGACACATCGTACTACGATGCGTTGATTCTCTTAAAAAATAAAATTGGATTTTGCGCATAATATTCTTAGCCACCAAGTAACTCCCATCGTAGTACGGCGGGAGTCATCGTACTAGGATGGCAACGCAAATCCTTATTTTTCCTTCTTTCTTGTCATTTCCTTGTATTCTTGCTCATTTTAGCGCTTTGCTTCAATTCTTCAGGTTTTCTTCGTATCTGGGCTTGTCTTGAGTCCTTTATTTACTAATACTAGCTAATACCTAAAATACTACAGAAATTCCTATTGTCAGTTACTTTCTTTGATTAGAGGAACAACGTGTGTGCTTATTTTATTGTTCTCGTTGTTTATCTTGTGTTTGGATTATTACTATCTCTATTCCCTTTATTTTGGTTGCTTGATTATTTTGCTTCACACATCAAGTATATTATTGGTGTGATTTTAACCTAATTCACAATAATTGGCCCCCACCGTGGGGCAAATGATCAAATCGATAATCAAGTATCATGAGGTCGAAGTGGGATATTGTGGAAGGTAAAGCTGAGGGCAATATTAACCCAAAACAAGTGTGTTTAGGCGCTGAAGGGAGAAGTACAAATGTTGACACCTGCAAGGAAGTCTAAGATAAATGATAAGACAATCAGTGCCATTATCTTGTGCCTCGCAGACAAGGTGTTGAAAGAAGTAACAAAGGAGACCACCACCCATTCTATGTGGAACAAACTTGCTTCATTGTACATGACCACTTTGGCCCATAGACAATGTCTTAAACACCAACTCTAATTTTACCGAATGGTGGAGATGAAATCCACAACGGAGAAATTGACGAAATTCAATTAATGAAAACCTTGTCCTTTGTTCGCACTCTTCTTGTTTTTTAGTTTGGATGATTAGATTGTAGTTCCCAACATTTAGTAGTTACATATATAATTTTAGATTTTCCATCAAACTACTGTTGACAAGACTCTTCTTTTATCATACAAAACAGAAAAAATAACACCAAATCAATGCGATAAAAGTGTTTTCAATGCATAGGATATACACTCTTACACAATATAGAGCTCAATTTAAAAATCAAACTCTGATACCAATTGAAGGTCAGTGAAAATATAAAAAAAATGAGGGATTTCAATTGTGTTTTACCTTTGAAAGCTATTTAAAACCCTTTTAAAAATTTTCTATTATCCCTTTTTAAGTTCATTTTAAATATAAGATTTAAATATATGTTTAGTTCCTCTATTTTATCCGAAATAATATTTTAGACCCTCATTTCAAAATTTCGGTTTTTAGACCTCCAATTTCACACACTGTTATAATTTTGAACCAAACCAAAAAATTTAACTAAAAAACTTGTGATTGAATGGCTCCAATTTTGAGCATGAAGAGAGCTTACAAAAAATTGTCATTTTGAGACAAAAAAATCAGCAATTTTAGAGTAAAAAGTCAAGGTCGTGACTAAAGTTTCAATAATATGTGGATTTTTTTTTACCGCAATAATATGTAAAAATAGGGACTGAAATTAGAATTGATAAAATGAGAGAATTAAAATCTTGTTTTAGGCCTAACTAGAGGGACAAAAAATTGAAGATCCTTCCCATAAAAATCACAAAAAAAAATAAAAAAAATGTTACACAACAACCATTTTTATACCTCTAGTTGTATTTTGTTGTTGGAACATTTTATTAACCAAAACTTGGTTATAGTGTTAGTGCCTGTTACTTAATATTTATATTTTATATGGTGTTTGAGTATAGCTGAATTAAAATATTGGATAGAAAATTATTTATTTAATTTTAATTTGAAAATAAGACTTTCTAATAGCTCTTTTTCATAAAATGATGTTAAAAGCAGGCATATAATAGTATTTTCAGCGCATGGTTTATTAAAGACCAATCCTTTAATATCGTTTTCTTTTAAGCGCTATTAAAGGTTATAAAGCGCTATTAAAATCCTGTTTTGGTGTAGTGTATATCATTGGACTTCACATTTTATTTATATTGCTCAATTTTTTGACTTTTCTTAGCATAATGCATAAATGGCTTTATTGCCCCTTAGATTACATATAATGTTACTTACTTGGAAGAGTACCAAAGTTCTTTGTGAAAGTTCTTGATCAATTGGACCTATTTGCGTTCAATATTCTTAATTGAAGTCCCTTTGTTCTTTTGTAAAGTTATTGAAGTCCCTTTGATCACTAGTTACTACATTCATTTTCACAAGAGCAATATCCGATTCGACTTGTATTATAGCTTCAAGATCATTCATTCCTACAAAACTCGAAGATCATTTTAGTAGTAAAACACAATTTAGAAGACATAAATAGCACAAATTCCTCTTTTTCTTTTTCAAAAAAAAAATTAAAAGGACACATATTATCAAAATATTCAATTAAAAAATTAAAAAGAAATAAAGAATTTTTTTAATAAAAAAAGAAAAGTAAAGAACTAGTCAAAAATTGTGTTGACGTCTGATGATACATCCTTCCTTTTTGAAGAGTATTGTCACATACCTTGATAGCATGCGAGAATCAACACACAAAACTTGATAGTACGTGATGAGATTGGTCAAGAATTGAACGAAATGTGAATTATTTAAATAATTTACTAGAAGGCTAGAGTTTGGTCTCCAAATTAGTGTAAGGGTTGAGGAGAAAAAATCACATATCATAACATTGTTGAATTATGAGCAGCTACTCGCGTTGCAATACGAGCCTTTGAATGTAGTTTTGCCGGTACACATTGCAATGCGAGTTGAGATCTCATATCGTAAAAATTTAATAGATTAATATTGAGTTTTCGAGTAAGCTAGCTCACAACATAAGTCGGTGTCTCCACAATGCAATTACAAATAGAAAAATGTGATGTCAAGTGAACTCGCTCGCAATGTGATACAGTGTTGATATGAGTTTTTTTTTCATTCTAAAGAGATTCCAAAACTCATCTTAAGTATCCTATACTCAATTCCTTAAATCAAAACATCTAGATAGGAAAATGTCAATACGAACTTCTCAGCATGGGAAAGACACAAAATGAAATTTCACAATAAAAAACAAAATGAGGCACAAGTATAAGTTTTTATATAAAAAAAGCATTGGTGCAATATGTAGGACTAAGAGGAGTGTTAAAAGGGAGAAAGGATCCTCTTAATTTGAAAAAAAAAATTGAGGAAATAAAGTGAGGTTTTAAACCATTGGATTATAAATATAAAGTAGTATTTAAATTGAAAAGAAATGAGGAAAAGTTGATTGATGGTTGAGATGTGAAAATTGAAAAAAATTAAAGAAAAATAAATTGAGAGGATCCATTCTCGTTAAAAGGGTATTTGCGGCAAATGGAAGATGGTTGTGCTATTGGCAGCTTGCTAACCATCCAAGTTAAAACCACTATGCCCCACATGGATTTTGGAGATTTTCTAACAATGAAAGCTACAAAACCACACGCTTTCCACCACAAAACAGCTTTTGTTGTAATTTCAAAAATTGTCCCATGGCCAATTTGCAATGTTTTAATAAGCAGTTTATCAATGAACGGTTAATAAACGGGCAAGCAATTATTTTAATCTACAAATAAATATGCTAGAAAGTAGAAAATGTTAGTATAATACTTTTTTGGTTACTATATTATATTATTATAGATAGAAGATTTTCTTATACACTAACTATTATCTCTCACAAAGTCATTATTGGCATAGTTTATAAAATAATTTTTAATATGACCTCTTTTGCATGTGCTTGGTTTATTGTGAATTAGTGTTTAAAATTATCTATACTTTCGATAATGATATATATTGTTATTTGTAAGTATAATTCAATAGTTATTTTTATTTTTTTTATTGAGAATTTGAGATAATAATTTAATTGATATTAATTCAACTAAAACAATAAAAAATAAAGATGTAATTTATATTAAACTAAAGTTAATCATGCAATTGTTTTAGCCGTAAAGATAAAAAAAAGTAATAATTTTAATTATAATTTTAAACATTAATCTATGACCGCTTATTAGGGTTGTCCATCGTAATATTTATTTGATTTTTGAATAATACAAAAATTTAAAACTCTTCGACACATGTTTATTTTAATAGTCATTTTGATATTTGAATGTATTCCCCGTAAGTTAATTAATCCACAAATAAGATTATAATGTATTTAATTCATATTACACTAATATTTATTAAAAATAAAATAATTTTTCATGTCATATAATTAAACTTAAAGTGGAGTGTGATGACTAATTTAATGATATAAATATTAATTCAATAATAATAATGTAAATAGTATAATAATAATTCTTTGTTTCTAAATAAAGCACTTAAACTCCTAGCGGTTTTTGGTCCCAACATTTTAAAAGCAGTAGTTAAAGTTGTAACTGGCCCAATATTTTCTATCCCTTGTATCTACTTTCACTCTCTCCAAAGGTCTATAAATTAAGTAGCAATACCCTTCATTTTTGTTCACTCATCCACTTAACATTCTCTCTCACATTACTTCATTTTGCCCCTCCATTAAGGAAAAAATGGCTTCAATTGTTTTTCTCTTGATGGTGTTACTCACAATGTTTTCCTCTGCTTATGCCTATGGTGGAGGATGGGTTAATGCACATGCAACCTTCTATGGAGGAAGTGATGCATCAGGAACAATGGGTATGTACAATAATTATAAAAAAGTTTACATTTTTATCACTTATTAAGTAATTTTAACCAACCCCATTTGACTAATTTGTTTAAAAATGTAATTTTTTTTAGGTGGGGCATGTGGATATGGTAACCTTTACAGTCAAGGGTATGGAACAAACACAGCTGCTTTGAGCACAGCTTTATTCAACAGTGGTTTAAGCTGTGGTTCTTGTTTTGAGATTATGTGTGCTGGTGACCGTAAATGGTGTCTTCCTGGTACCATTTTGGTTACTGCTACTAATTTCTGTCCTCCAAACAATGCCTTACCTAATAATAATGGTGGATGGTGTAACCCTCCTTTGCATCACTTTGATCTTGCTCAACCTGTTTTTCTAAAAATTGCTCAATACAAAGCTGGAATTGTTCCTGTTTCTTACAGAAGGTAACTTTTTATTTTTACAATTTTTTAATATATTTTTTGTTGTACTTTTATATTTGATTTGTATATTGAGCTGCTTCCCCTCCTTGTCACTTTCAAATTGTAAAAGGAGGTTTTTTAATTCTATTTTTAAATCACATGCTTTTGGAAGTTTCTTACTATTTTTTATGTTTTTAGTTACACGGTAGTTTCTTAGATTTTAACTTTATCTAGGTAGTAAGTGAGGTTCCTTTTGGGGTTGGTAATTTTAGTTTGAAAAGTGAAAATACTGTTTTTTTTTTTTTTTGCTAAATGGGTTGGTGATTAATGAAACTACTCCTTTTTTCTAAACTTAATTATAGTTTTAACTTTTAAGGTTATTTTGTTTGGTAATATTTTTTTGATGATTTTGTTATCATACGTTTAACTGTTAATTATATCATTGCAGATCTCTCATATACATAGAAGTAAATTTTATAAAATAATAATTAATATTGTATTAAAATTTGAAATTAACAATTGATTTTTTTTAGAAAATAAATTAATTTTTATAAAAAAAAAAGACACTTAAAAAGAAACAAAAGGAATAACTTACTTGTATTGTATGCAATTAAATTTTGATGTTTATTAATTTAATTGTGTCAATTTTTGTAGGGTACCCTGCAGAAGAAGGGGAGGAATTAGGTTCACAATCAATGGACATTCCTACTTCAATTTAGTTCTAGTAACAAATGTTGGAGGTGCTGGAGATGTACATTCAGTGGCTATTAAAGGGTCCAAAACAGGGTGGATGCCAATGTCAAGAAACTGGGGACAAAATTGGCAAAGCAACAATTATCTTAATGGCCAAACCTTGTCTTTCAAGGTCACAACAAGTGATGGTAAAACAGTAATTTCCAACAATGTTGCCCCATCTGGTTGGTCCTTTGGTCAAACCTACACTGGTGCTCAATTCCGCTAAACACATCATTTCAAAGTTCTAAGTCACATAATTAGTCACATACAATTTATTATAAAGTATGTTTTTAATTAATTTCCTAAATTAAGTATTAGTACTATAACTCAATAGTATACTAGGGTATTAGATAGTATGCTAGTTTTGGAGGTTGAGGAGGTGAGATGGGTTGGTAAGTTCTTAAAATGAAACTGAAATTCTAGGGATAGAAAATGGGAAGGGCTTTTTTTAAATTGGCCTTTCATCATTTTGATTGTAACAAGATGGTTCATATTTTTTGGGCCATCTTGATTATTGGGTCTTTTTTATATCAATCTTCAGCTAGTAAAGAAGCTAGCAACGAAGATTATGATATTTTATATTTTATGTTTATGTTAGTATATTTTACTAAATTGGAAGTGGTGGAAAATAATACCACCCGCCATATGGTATTGTAAGAAGCATTGTTTGCTTCACTAATTCCTTGTGAGAGTATGGTGTCTTAGAGAATGTTATTGTAAATTTTCCTATTTATGCAAGTAATGAAAAGTTGAAGTGATTAATTACTAGTATGTTTCTACTACCTCTTGTTATCTAATGTGATTTATATTCTAGTCTAATGGAAATGTTTATATTTGTTAGCTAAGGGCGAAGAAGTTATGTGTCTGTTTGGTTAGGCGTCCAATTTACTAATCTCGCTACTAAATGTTGGTTATAGTTTACCGCAATTTTTACATAGCTATATATTCGAGTTTCGTGCTCAATGCACGGTTGTGTTCATGCTACTACCCGCCGAAGGCTCAAATTCTAGTGAAGAATACAAATACTAAAATAATAACCAATATGCTAGTTGTCTATCAAAATAAAGAAAAAAATTATGATTAATTGAGATAAATTATTTTAAAGATAATAAATGATATTATATATCTTTAAATGTAAACTTGAATGCAACATTTACTAACATCAGTAGTATGTTAAAAGGCTCCTTCTAGGGTGGGTAAGGCATATGGGTCTCCCATGGTGGGAGAGTATAAAATAACCTATGATAACAAGTTACCAAGATAATAATAATATAAAAATAAAATTGGTATTTATACATTTGCCACATGAGTCCAATTTGCATATAATGCCCATAAAAACCTAAAATTAACATTTAACCACAAACAAATAATATAAAAAATTATTTTCATTTTGTTTTGGTTTTTCATACTTTTAACCGTAACCATCTAACCACATAATTTATTTTTTTGAGAATTAATTTTTTTTTTTTTATCATTTTGATGTTAAAATGGGTATGAAGTAGGAGTGTTTTTAAAGTTTGAATTTTGCTTGAATTCCAAAAATTTTGATATGAGATTATGATTGTTTTAGATACAGAAAATGTTGTTGGTTCTATGCTTAAAACTTTAATATTTTGTGTTAAAATGGTCCAAAAATCTTTTTTTGTTTTTTTTTTTGTTTTGGGTTTTTTAAATCTTTCAACCATATCGTTCTGACCCGTCTAAAGGTTGAAGAACAAAAAAAAAACACAGATAAAAAGAAATTTTGTCGAAGGTGAGTTTCAAACAAGTGACTAATCAATCAGGTAAATATCCCTTACCGCTAGGTTGTGCTTACCTTCTTTAAATTTTTTGCACTCGACTATAATTAATTTCGCGATTCAGTGCGTCTGACATTATTTATAATATTAAACTTGGCAAAATTATAGTAAATTTTGGGATTTAATACATATTCAATTCTCATTTATAATTCTATATTTAATTATGTCCATAAGAGCATCTTTAGTGGGAGTAAATTAAGTGGGTGAGTTAAGTTGTTTTTTGTGGGTCCAAAGTGATTTGTAGGATTTAAGAAATTTATAGTTGATTTGAGTAATTTTTACTTTAATGGTAGTTGGTTATAAAGAACCGAATCTTTACCTCAAATGCTTATATTTTTTTATTTGTAATTAATTTTGATACACATGTTTGGATTATAATATATAAAATAGTAATATTTTAATCTTGAAAAGGTTATAGTTACCGTATGTTAAATTGTTAACGTGAACTAAGTTTAATGCACCCCACCTTGCCAAGTCATATGTTCTCCAATGCAAATTTGCTATAGCTACCGTGCTCTATACAGAATTTATGGGTTAGTGTACCAGCACTAAAGGTGCTCTAAGTGCTAGCTCAACTGACAAAAAATTATCGAAATTGTTAGGTCAAACGCCTTGATTGGGGTTCGAATCCCGACTTCCTCATTCATGGTGTGAGTTTATTATTGATTTGTTATTTCGTCTATATATCCAAAAAAAATCTTATATTTATAAGAAAATGCTAAGATATGTCCTTATTTTAAGAAGTCAAAAGTAAAAACATCTCTTAGAGTTTATATATTTAATTTTTTTGGAAAATGTTAAATTGCGCCTTCTAGTAATGATATTAAGCCTCATCAACTCTGTCCATATTTCTTTGAACACAAACTCTTTGAAAATTGTGTATTTAATACACCAATTAACAAGGAAATAATTCAAATTCAAATATAAATAATAATAGATTGAATTTTTGGCGGAAATTTAATTTATAACATGAATTACAAAATATCTAATTTATATAAATTTTTGAAAAAAAAGTTAATAGAGGAAATTTTTTTATTTAATAAATGTTTCTAATCGAGTTCATGTCAATTATTTAGATATGAAATATAAGTGATATTCTAATTTATTTTGTAAATATAAAATGTAAATAATATTTCTCATTTTGAGCATTCAATTTCACCTTATTGGACTAATAATTAATTAAAAATTTGAATTTTCACAATCTAACGGTTGAATAAAAAATAGTTTAACTAAGAAATTATTAAGGGTTCATATGGGGATGGAAGAGTTCTCAAAATTTAATGCACATGGAAAGAATCGGACATATCACTCTCAAGAGTCTTTATTAGTAAACGAATTGACTTAAAAAATATTAATGAGATTCGGTATGGTATCATAAGTCTTATTTAGTAGAATATTTGCCCTAAAAATTCTTAGATAGGTTAAATACAATAAAATAAAGCTTAATCGGTCCAATAATTTACCTAAAAAGTCTTAATGATGTTCAATCCGGTGTCACGAGTCTTAATTAGTCGAATAATTGACCTTAAAAGTCATAACCTGGTTCAACGTGGTATACAAAGTCAAAATTAGTATACGAGTTGACCTAATAATTCTTAACGAGGTTAAATCTGGTATAATAAGTCTTTAATAGTCTAATAGCTAGTTGAATAATACTTAGACATTATCATGTTCATCAAAATAACCACAAATACTCATAGGGATGCCAGTTTTTATGAACTTTATCATGGGATGATTAGATCGATCCCATTTTCATAACAAACACATCATCTGAAAAGACTACTTTCAGTAATAAAAGACGGTCTGTCTTTCCGATTAACATAATTAATATCTATCAACCCTAAGTGAAGAAGAATTTTCTACTTTCATATCATATTATTTTCACACCTCGGTCTTATAAATTTCACAATTAAAATCAGAAAAATTCATAAGCTGTATAGCTATAAAATTTTAAATATACATGTTTATAATTAAAATGAGACTAATAAATAAATATCATATTTTATCAATGTAAATCATGTATCAAACTACGAATCCAGCGACATGAAATTTACCTATAGGCTAAAGTCTTACTTAATTAGATTCATATAACTTAATCATAAAATTATCAAATTATGTTCCTTTTTATAATCCTTAAAGGTAAATTATAGAATGTAATTTAATATTTCATCCTAATTAATCATACATAAACATAATATAAATTCTTATAGGATAAAATTAACCATATTCAATTTATTTAATTACCATTCACGTCACAAACATGATTTTAAACTCTTAATATATAATTTTGTATAATTGAAGATGATGTGGCTAATTCATAATTAGTTAAAAACTTAATTCAGAATAATTAAATTACATAAATACCAGTAAGTAATTCATTTTAGTAACACAATTACATGATTAGGAAACCCAAACTCTATAGGAGCACACATATCATCTTCATCATGCTTGAACCAAATTAAACAACTAATAAATATTAAAGCAGTGCAACATTTCATTAAAGGTCGGATGCAGCCAAGAGGATAAAAGTCTCGCAAGTTGTACAGGGTTCACGGGTTCGGATTTGGATCTCTCCAATTTTTTCCCTAATGTTTTCTCTCCAATGATAATCTTAACCATTCATTCAATTTATTTTTCTCTCTTCTTAAATGTTTTTATATTCTTTATAATATATCAACCATTAGATAAACAAAATGAGAGAAAACATGAGGGAAAAAATTGGAGAGGATCCAATTTGCACGGGTTCGAGCCCTTCTTGCTCTAGTTTTGCGTTTTTTTTTGTTTTTTTTTTTTTTTATTTGCTTCTTCAACCTCCAGCCGGGTCATAATGACCCGGATTTAAAACCCATGGACCCGAATCTATAAAACGCGATTTCAGGCAACTTTAACACCAAAAACTCAATTTTTACGCACAGAATCACGAATCTAACAATATTTTCATCTGTTTCAACATTTTTCTGCATCTAAAACATTCATAATCTGAGAACAAAATTTTTAAAAAAACAATCAAAACCCAAATTTTAAAACATCAGATTTCACACCGATTTTAACACTAAAATTGAAATTTAAGCACAGAATCATGAACAGAAAATTATCTCCTTATGATTCAACAATATTATTGTGTATCAAAGAATATGAAAACTAAATTTGTTCAGATTCAACAAAAACCCATAAAACAAAACACGAAAATTACTCTATACCAAATGTTAAATATGAAAAGAAACTTTGGAGGATAATGATAGACGAAACACTAAAAAGAAGGGCAGATGAGGACATTTTTTTAAAATCAACCACCTTGAGAGGTGATGAAGATTAATCGCCAGGTATGTTTTTTGTTTTATTTTAAAATTATTGGGATGAAACTTGAATAATAGAAAAAATAAGGGTTATATTGGTCATGGACAAATTTTATTTACTCAAAAACAAGTGGATCTTATTATAAATTAAATTTAACCTAAAAAACACTGCACCTTCAAGTTTCTAGTAATTCATCATGTCCACTAATTATTTTATTAATAAATCTGATGGTTAAGAAGTCATTTCCCATGATGGGAGACCTATATTACTTACCCATGCTAGACTTGCCCATGTTAAAAACTATTTGTGAAACATTTTAATTTTAAGTAAAGAAAAGCAAAAGAGAATATCAAAGTAGAAAAAGACATCTAAAAGAGAAACAACTATCTCCATGTGCAAATGTCAAAGAGAAACAACGACTTGCCTTTTTATGGTGTAAATGTGACTTATGCATAACAATTGGATTGGATTCTTTTCATGTTCACACAACAAATATGGCCTACATATGTTGTGTTGCTTTCCATAATATTACTAGTTTTTTGCAATTTTACTATGTCACATGGATGATGATCAAACATCCAACAAAAAAACAAATACCAAAGATAGTGATGGCCCAGGATTATGACTCCTAAAATATATTATATTGTTGTAAAATAAAAAATAAAAAATTATAGTGTGCCCCTAAAAATGAAGTTCAAGTCTATAACACTTTTTTCATATGTACCAAGTTTATTTTCATCGTTAGATCAATAAGTTTTAGAATTAAATGAGTGTGATATATTGATCAAATAGTGATATTTATTGTTCCAATAAAACTAAAAATAAATTTATGCATGGTGAATGATTTATTTCACTTTTCTATATTAGGCAAAACCTAAAATCACTTTTTTTTTTAATCTGATAGGTTGTGCTTTGAAGGGAGGCATAAGGTACATGAGACAAAGCAAAATTTACTTTGTTAGTTTGCCTTAGACACAAGGTCCCTGTAGAAAACATGTGATTTTTTGATGGAGTTGGCGACCAAGAGTGAGGAAAAAAAAAAGAGGAATTCGTTATAAACACAATTACTAAGTGTTGAGTGATTTTGGGTGAGAGTTAAGGGTTATTAAACACATTGTAAATACCTTGGGTAGTGAGAATTCACCACAAAAAGGATTTATACTTTTTCTCTTATTTTCTTGTGGGTTGTGGGAAGAGAAGGAAGACAAAAAGGTAGAAATTAGGGTTTGTTCATCTTGAACTCTTGAAGCTAATTTTTTGTAGCTCTTTTGTATATTTTGTAAAGACTCATTGATAGTGTATCAGAGAGTTGCTCTCTCCCTCATATGTTGATATTTTTGTGCCGAAAACTAGGTTACTAGGTTTGTTCTTTAGTTGGATGTATTGTTGCTTGGATTACTTTGTTTTGATTGTTTGTTTCACTACAAGTGGCATTGTCTGTGGGAGTCGGAATAAATTTTTCAAATGAGCACCATCAGTGCTAATGGGTTATTGAAATTTTTTCCGAAAACAACAATTTTAAATTGTCGAAAATGAAGATGCAATCAATCTCAATTTAACAAAAGTGAGTAGATGCTTTGAATGGGTGGGACTAGGACATGTTAGCAAATGTTAGCGAAAGGGGTTTGGTTAAGCTAGTTAAACAAGATTTACTAGGTGGTGAGAAATCGAATAAACTAGAATGTTATGATAATTTCATACAAAGAAAATAACAGAGTGAAGTTTGAGAAGAATATGCATAATTTATTAGACCATTTAAGTATGTTCACTCGAATTTCTGGGTCCCACATGAGTAGGTCAGCTACTCATGCGTGTGCTTTCTATTTTTTCACTATGATTGGTGGTATTTGAATCACCAAGATCATATTAATCATTTAGCAAAGATTTGGATAAACTAAAAATCAAAAAACAAAAAAGTTAGCATGCGTATCCTTAGATGAATCTTTTAAGATATGAGCTCTAATTCGCACATGCAATAGGCCCAATTGGACTTTAGGCCATTCCAAGAAAATCCATTTAAACTTTGATTCTTGGATGGAGGTGAACGAACAGAGAAGCTAAAATCTTTTGCAAGCTATTCAATGATTCTTAATATAAGGTGAAGAGTGGTTTTTGAACTTGATTATTCTTAGAATTTAGAGTTGGAACTAACTCAAGTACTCAACCTTACAAAATCGACTTATAAAGTGAGGATTGTGCTCTCGTGCTCAACACTGTTGGGCTTGTTGCGCGGATATAAATGGTGGAGGGCCCGATCAAAAACCTAAATGCAAGCGTACCCGATCAGAAACCTGATTGCAGGCGGTCCGACGAAGTGGCCTAGCAAATCGTGGATAGACTCTGATCTCATCTTAGAATTAAGTTTGAGCCTAACTCATCCTTACAAAACCGGTTTGTAAGGTGAAGATTGCACTCATTTATAAACACATATTCAGACCATTTCGCAAGCGATGCGGGACTTCTTTAACAATTATCACTAAGTTAGTTGCTGCAATTCAACACCTAATGATCATGTTGTTTTTGTTAACATATAAAGTGAATATGGTCGCTCACAACTTTGTAAGGGTATCAATTTCTTATGCTGGTTAGTCCCATCTTTTTAGATATTGCCTACTGATGTTTGAAATTATTTTAATGAATAATAAGAATTAGTTTTGTTTTCCCCAAATATTGAAATAAATAGATTAAAAATAATAAGTCAAAATTTTGATGATACTAATGATTTTGGAAGAACAAGTTACAAGTATATAAGTTGCAATTAGGATACATGTTTTTCACAATAGAAAAAAGTTGTCATTACGATACACAAAATTGTTAAATTAAAAAACTATATTGATTATGTATTTTTTCAATCATGTTGTATGTACAAAGTATCCATCGCCTTTTATTAACTGCGATAATTCTAGAACAATGCCTAGAACATATGGAGTAATCTTGGGACAAATAATATACAAAAAGGAATTTTTTTTTCGAATTAGGACATTACAATATTTTTCTTTCTATTATAAGTTACTTACAATTCTAATATGCTACCAAAAAGTGTACCAAAGCAAAGGAACTCATGCAGGAATTATAAAAAAGCAAGGAAGAAAAAAAAAAAAAAATTTACTATGTGAAGCCAAAATGCACTTGTGGAAAATTTGGCTGTGGATACAAATGTTCATCAAAGATATTAACAGCACAAGGACCTGAATTAGTAGTCCAACCATGGTGATTAGGTTGATCAAACACTTGTTTAGGTGCTTCAAAGTTTCCATTGACATGATAGTTATGATCTACTTGGTTTTCATGTGGATTATTATTCATTGCTGGAGCTGGTTGGAGTTTCATATCATTCATTATGTTGAAATTGTTTGGTATGTATGGAAACTGTCCATTAAATTGTAGTCTAACAGGAGCATTGGTAGCATTATTGCTCATGTCACTAAGGACACAATTTTCCTGAGCTGAATTTGAAATGTTTGGTTTTGTGTTTGAGCCAAGATAACTTGCATAGCTTCCAAATGATGAGCTTGTTGAACCCTCTACATCTCTAATATAGATAAAAAAAGTTACTTAAGTAAAGTTAGAGAGAATAAATCAAATTGAATATATATTGAACACCACTATGATCTATTTTGTGTGATTTATATATAAAGTTAGGGAAGCGAAATAATTATAGTTAATAGTCTTGCATTAGATGATATATGATATGAAAATTATTAGTTTTTATTCTATAAGTTGGTTTTGTAAGTGTTGAGTTAGCATGTTAAGCTTGTTGATTAGTTAATTAGACTCAATCCAAACTCTAATATTATCGGTCTATCTAAGGAGATTTGTGTCATTCTACCAGTTTTTCGCGCGCTCTACACCTTTCCCATTTTGTCCTTCCACTATTTAAGTAGTGAACGTTGTAAGAATGAGAAATTTTTGTAAATCTTGTCTGCTGACGTTATAAAAATAAAATCTGATAGCGTGTTTTTAGGGGGTATCTGCTACTTAAATAGCTGACAGAAGTATTTTAATAAATTCGTAGGGCGTGCAAGAAAATATGTAGGGTATCAAAATTAAATCCCCTATCTAGCTAAAATCCGTTGGACCACCCATTATAAGATCACCAATGCTATTGGACCATACTTCAAATGTTTAGACCTGAGTGTGACACGTGTGATAGGTAGTCCTCACTTTATAAGAAGGTTCCTTTAAGTTACAATATCATTCTCTTACCAAATGTTAAGAGTCCCACATCAATTGCGAGATGACCTAAATATTTGTTTATAAAGTAGAGACAATTCTCACTTTACAAGCCGATTTTGTAAGATTGGGTTAGGCCTAACTCTCAATTCTAACTTCAAACTGTTGGGTTTTGGGCTCCCTTCCTATGTGGATAAAAGTCCAATGTTTGATAGCCCATTATGTATCACTTATATAAGTGGAGAGTGGTCATACTACAGTTACGAAGTGAGTAAATTTTGTGAGAGAACAACTTTTCAAAAGAGAGAAAAGAAGAGAGTAAGAAAATCCCGTATTCCACACAGTAGCCTCACTAAAACGCAGTTTCCCGATTCGTTAACCGTTGGATTTTGCCAAAATTTGGAGGGCAGGTTCGCAGCTCCAGGGGCTATAGTTTCACGGTTCGGATCGTCGAAATCAGTTCTGGTTTGAGAGGAATCGTGTCTGCAGTGCATCAGGTTTTAGGGGGAGAATTTTCATCTTCTTGTTCTTGGTTTGTAAGCTTTAGTGCTTTGTTGTTTAATTGGTTGTTAGCACTTGTTTGAGCATCACTTTGAGACTCTCTTGTACCCATATTTGATTATAGTGGAATTATTTCTTTGGTCTGGACGACCCGTGGTTTTTTACTCTCACATCGAGGGTTTTCCACGTTAAAAGTGCGGTGTTCTTTTGTGCTTTTATTTTGTTCTATTAGCTGCCATATTATTTGTTGTTGATCCTCAAAGGTTCTTACAAGTTCGGGGAATTTTATTTCCGCTGCATATTGTTCTGTTATTATTATTGTGTGTTAATTCCCCATCAGAGCTCTAGGTTGAGGGCAAATTTACTTGTTTGAATGATGGAGTCAAATACAAATATGAAGATGGTATTGTTGAATGGTTCTAATTACCATTTGTGGAAGGGCAAGATGAAAGACTTACTATTTGTGAAGAAATTGCATTTACCGGTATTTAGTTCCATAAAGCCAGATTCTTTGTCTGATGAAGAATGGGAGTTTGAACACTTACAGGTATGTGGTTTTATAAGGAAATATATAGAAGATAACGTTTATAATCATATTGCTAATGAGACTCATGCAAAAACTTTGTGGGAGAAGATAGAGTCCTTGTATGCCTCTAAATCCGGGAATAATAAATTGTTCTTGTTGAATAGCTTCATAAGTTTGAAGTATAATGAGGGGACTTCTATTTCAGATCACTTGAGTGAATTTCAGGGGCTCCTTGATCAGATGTCTGGAATGGGTATCAAATTTGAAGATGAACCTTTAAGACTATTTCTATTGCTATCTTTACCAGAGTCTTGGGAGACGTTTCAGGTTTCTATTACAAGTTCTGCTCCTAAAGGTGTTGTTTCTTTGGAAACGGCTAAGGGTGGTATTCTTAATGAAGAGATGAGAAGGAAGGCACAAGGTACTTCATCTCAATCCGAGGTACTTGTCACTGAAAATAGGGGGAGAAGTCAGAAAAAGGAACCGAAGGGTGGTAGAGAGAATAGCAAAAGCAAGTTCAAAGGGAGATACAAGAATGTAGAATGTCATTATTGTCATATGTCAGGACATATACAGAAGAACTGTTTTAAGTGGAAAAGGGATAACAAAGGCAAGAATGGTAAGCATAAACAAATAAATAATGAAGATCATGATGATGATCGTGTTACTACTGCTACCAATGATGATCTTGTTATTCTTCGTGATCATGAGTCCATTAATCTTGTATCAGATGAGAGTATGTGAATTGTTGACAGTGGTGCTACATTGCATGTTACACCGAGGAAGGAGTTCTTCACATCTTATACTTCCGGTGACTTTGGAGTCTTGAAGATGGGTAATGATGGTGTACCTAAGGTAATTGGTGTTGGTGATGTTTGCTTACAAACCAACATGGGAATGCAATTGTTGCTTAGAGATGTCAAACATGCTCCTGATGTCCGCTTTAATTTGATCTCTGTGCATATGCTAGATGATTGTGGTTATGATAACCACTTTGGTTCTGGAAAGTGGAAACTCAGCAAAGGTAACTTGGTTGTTGCTAGAGGGGAGAAAAATTCTAAATTGTATTGGACGAAAGCTTTGGTTGCTAGAGACAGTGTGAATGCTATCCACATGGAAGCATCTTTGTGGCACCGAAGGCTTAGTCATATTAGTGAAAAGGGGCTGAATGTTTTAGCCAAAAAGGACGTGCTTCCAGGATTAAAGAATGTAGATTTGGAGAAATGTTCTCATTGCATGGCTGGTAAACAGACCAGAGTATCCTTCAAGAAGCATCCTCCCTCAAGGAAGTCAGAGTTGCTTCAATTGGTACATTTTGATGTTTGTGGTTCATTAAAGGTAAAATCTTTTAGTGGTATTGTAATATCCCGGACTTTAATTAATAACACCCCGCAAATATAACACCCAATTATATTTCTAAGTGTAGAGACAATTATTGGGAATTAAGTGAAATATTTGGAAGTAAAGGATTTATTTACAAGTGATCTAGCCTATTAAATTAATTAATTACAATTAGCTCTTACCAAGCAAAGGTTAGGGAAAGACCAAGGGGGACCCACATTTTTACTACTTAAGCACAAGATGGGTGAACAAATCACTCAAATTCTATTTTCCACTTCCTGTAGTGTTAAGCCTAGGAAACCTTGAACCCTCTTTCTCTCTCTCTTGGCCGAACAGCAGGAACAACAACACATAATCTTCTAACTTCAAGCTTTAAAAATTCATTCCACCCATTTTAACATGCAATCATCAACTCTTTCTCCTTCTCTTCTTTCCTTCACGCCAACATCATAACAACCATCAGCACTTCAACTCCTTCTTCCAATTTCTTGTACGGAATTTCACATGAAATGGGTTCATATTCCTCTCCTAATCCACTAGCAATTAAAAGAGGTAAATTCTATGGTTTAATTCTTCTCCTTTACCTCTCACTCGTGCTCTGTTCCTATATTTCTTTTAAGACTCAGGATCTATTCTTGTTTTGCATGCAAGGGTTTTTGTATCATCAATGGGAATTCAATAATGATTTTGGAAATTGGTACAACAAGGAACTAGAGATCAATTCTGGACAGTAGATGCACCACAAGCTTATGATCAAGCATCTGAGTTAAGCTCATTTGAGGTGGGTTCTTTAGGCTAGTGTAGTTAGAAATCCCAATTCAAACTTTGCATGCAAACATTAAGAATTTAGGGAAATTATGTGTGAGGAGAAATAACTCCCAATTTCTCCTCCAAACAGTCGTATATTATGTTTATAATATTGTTACAATGATTTAGTTTGAGGATTGTAGGTGCTTGATTTGAAAATGTGATTTCCTGCAAAACAGAGGCTGAATACGTAGTTCTCGCCCGGCGAGCAGCCGGCGAGCCTTCTAGCGAGACAACAATTTCTGGGCAGAGTATGAATCGCCCGGCGAGCCTTTTCTGGCCCGGCGAGCTTAGGCTGGCCTGGCGAGGGATAGCTCGGTCGGCGAGCTAACTCAGAACAGGAATTGTTACTTGCTTGGGCTCGTTGGAGTGCTTCTTGGGCAAGATTTGTATGTTAGTCCTATTTTCTACCAATATTTCTAAAACTAATGCACTCGTTTTATATCCTCGGAATTAAATTAATACTTTGTAACGATATAAATTATATAAAATACGAGTTGTTTGTTATCACGATGCAATCCTAGGGTATAACTTAGGACTTTAGAAATTATTGTATGCTCCCTTGGGCTTGGGATAATTATGGTAGCATGAATTAATTTAGCATCAGTCAGTTATGTGCGGTTAATATTATCGCTTTATGGACTTCCTTCGGAAGCCTCCATCAGGAAAATGTTTGTGAGCTGTATGCCGGAAACACTTCGTGTTCAGCGGACAAAGCAGGCCTCTGAGAGATGCTCACCTCAGAGTGCCTTGCGGTTAAAATCAATAAGACTAATAATCTGTGATACACTTTTATTTATGCTTTATGAAATAATGTTATGAAATGTATATGCTATGACTGATTAGGTGCCCCGGCGTAGTCTCCATTAGGAGGGTAATAGGACCCACTGAGACTTAGTAGTCTCATCCCACTCCATTTTTTTTTTTTAGGTAAGACAGGTTATTTCGGAGCAGGGACCAGGATGGATCTGACGATTGGAGCCGTGCTTGGATTGTCAGCTTAGAAGATTTATTCTTCTTCCTTGTTTTATTTAGCTTGTTATCTTATCGTAGTTTCTTTCCGCTGTCTGTATCAAATATTCTCTCATTATCTTAATGATAATATATTATTCAGTTACATTTCTTTTAATTAATGTACTCAGATTTCAGTTTTTAATGTTCCGACTAAATATTTTAGATATTTTAGTTGGGGCGTTACAATTGGTATCAGAGCAGGTCGATCTACTATTGGACCTTGCCATGAGTCATTACAATCCCTTTCGAAGTAGTACGGACCCTTTGGAGTCTGGACTGTTTACGCTGAAACCATCGCGTGCTGAGTCTGATCAGCTCAGTATTGTGCATGGTAGGCAGGGTATTACGGTTAAGAACCAAAGTGGACCACGGTGGTTAAGTAAGAAGATCATAGTGAAAGTACATTCTAGAAGCAATCGTTGGCGAGAATTCTCTCTAGCCGGATGTTAGAGCTGAAATAGTTAGGACTGAAGGAGTAAGTGGTGTAACGCCAACGAGTATACCAAGAGCTAAGATGGATTATATGGATTAAGACCAATAGTAGTAGGAAATTCTGGAGATTGTAAGGAAGCAGTTGTTAAGATTATAGGGAGTAAGAACAATTTGATTGAAGTATTAATCGCTCGAAGTAGAATTACTCATTGTAGAACTAAGGTGTGTGTAGGTCATTACAATATCCAACTGACACCGTGTGTCAGGTAAATTCCCCGGACTTGAGAGTAACCATACCTTCTGGCGAACATGTTAAGAAGAAACATGAAAGTCAAGTAAGATTCAGCCTATAGTAAAACATTACTCTTCCTAGATACTTAACCTTACTTGTCAGCCGCGAGATTCACCAGTGATGTTAGATCTGTTCAAAACCATGCTAGAGGAACCAAGTTGGAATTTTCACCCATAACAACACATATCTGAGAACTTCCTAATAGATTATCCTATAGGAAGCCAACTCTTAATGCCTCCCTAAGAGTAATCTAGTTTTTCAACATCGTAACTCGTATTCCTACCATACTGCTAGGAGCCAGGATCCGTTTAGCATAACAAATAGGATTTCCTTTTAGCAACACCAGCTTAGGTCAGTTGACTCAGCAAACTCTTCGAGATCAACCTTGATTAGAGTAACAATTAGGAATCATTTCACAACACCATTTAGACACTTGACCGGATTCGTAAGGCTTCATCCATGAGCAGTAGAAACAAGAATCAACCGAGTTAGCCCTTGTAAGTAGCAACCAATAGTTGTACCTTACCACTAGAAGTTGAGCACTAGTAGATTCAACAGTTAGGAATGTCACCTTATAGACTTGATTACCTATATAGACTTGTTAGGTGTAGTTGTCTACTTATCTTGAGCTAGTAACTTAGTGCCAGTAAACTACCCAACCAAGCATATAGGAAAATATTCGAATTAGACTGCCTTCGATTCGACCCTTTCTTACCTTCCGGCCTGTCATGTTACCTCATCGCCTAGGAAATTACTATAGGTCTAGTAAGATAGTCTCAGCTTAACACGTTATATTAGATCACACCAAACCACTTGGAGCATAACCGCACTCGGAATGACAAGTAGAAATATATCTTGACCATACTTAATTACCAGGTAGCCTACCTAACACTATCATACATTTCCTACATCAGTAGCTTAGCATTGTAGATTAGGTAGATACCTTGTGAGCGAACTAAGTTGAACCACCCGTGTTATTAATTTCCTTAAATTCCAGCCATTGTCGTATCACCTAGTACATTATCAATAAGGAACTCGTTACAGTAGAACACCCTATCTCATTGAAATCAATCCTAGTGCCGAATCACTAGCATTCCAGCCTCGATCTAGTTAACGAATCAGAAGTTACTATCACCGCTTTCAGCCACCTAGATCAATCATTAAGTACCTATGTTAGTTGCCCGAAACGAAATCACTAAGTTGGATTTATTCCTTATCAGCCACTTGACATCCTCATCTATTCAGACCTTGGAGTTAGGAATCTATTAAAGTTAGTCAGATTTCCATTAAGAGTGCCTATCAATACCCTAATTTGAGCCGAAACCATTAGAAGACAAATTCCCAATTCATGACCAAACCTTCGGACCGTTGATAAGCTAAGTTCATCGAACCAAACTAGGTTGGATTGGGTATCCATTAGACATGAGGACATGGAACAGGTTCATTCCCTAACTTGTCTGCTTATGTCCCAGACAGATAATTCCTTCTCGTGCCTTATCATCCGTCAGTCGTAATTATCACCCGGAGTAGTTGGAAGGAAAACTTTCTAAATTCCTCGACATCGGTCAGTCAAACTGACAACTGTGGGATGTCACTTATCAATAATCCTGTTCAATCTTTTCAGCCTTTCAGTTACATTGTTAGTAACTAAATAGAATCTGTGGAATCCAGTTTATCTGGAAGGGACACGTGTAAATTCCGTTCAAGCTTTCACTCATCGTATTGATCTTCAATCAGTATTATTAGTCAATTATCCGCCGAACTATTATGTTCAGTGTCCGTATCAGTTAATCACACGGGTATTCGTGCACCTGAACGATCCATCATCATTTTCAGTGCATTGGGTATACTTTCGGAGTTTTATCAGCTAAATTCCAGTTAAGTTTCAGATCTTTCCAGTTACGTAGAAATAGGAACTAGTAGAAGTATTAGAATCTAGATACCTCATCAAAGCTAATCTCTGAATTCAAGTTTGACTATTTCATCCTCTGCCAACTGTTTCGTTTTCCTTGTACGATAGATTCAGATAATCATGGATCAAATTCTCGTGTGGAGCAAAAGAGTTTCCTTATTGTGAACTTCATTCTTACAATTGCACATTGACTATTCTTGGACAAGGGATTCAAATCCATTTTCTGTGACGAATGTGCAAATCTTCTGTATTCAGTTAGTCATCATTAGAATCCGATCACGTTAGCCAGATTCTTTCATTCCAGCCTATCAGCAAAGTTATCAAACCAACCTAACCGTATCATTGGGGGAAGATTCAAACCTTAGTTCTTGATATGTTAAATATACTACTCGATCACAGTGTTGTGCTAGGTTGGATTGAAATAGTAGGTGGAAAATTCTATGGTACTATTGACTCAGTTGCAGATGAGTCTGACTCATTGGCGAAAGGATCTATAAGTGCCTAAGCGTTCTTCACTCGTTTTATATTTTGATCTATCCTGGAGTATTTTAAAACGACTTGTATGGGACAGTGGTACGTGTGACGTGTCACGAGCTGCAACGTTCAGAATTTAGAAAACCCTGAAGAGAAATTTTGGGTTATTAATGCCAACCATTAAACTTATTCCATTCAGCTATTCATATAGTGGCAACCAGGCTAGATACCGACATGTGGTAGTGTGGAATAATAATAATGAGTAGTCGGATCAGAGTGCGCAGCGCGAGAGCAGACGAACATATAGTTAGATGATCAATTTTGGACGAATAACCCTTTGAAAGAGGAAAGTTTTATTCCAAGGGATAAAGGTAATCAAGTATTCCTGAGAATAACACCAAAGTGGGAACTATGAGGTGTTTTCAAAACAAAGAAATTTTATCCGAAGTGTATAAGACCTTATCAGATCCTTCAACGTGTCGGTTCAGTAACCTGTCAGTTAGCTTTATCTTCATTCAGGTCAGGGTTACACGACGTATTTCATGTGTCGCAACTTCGGAAATTCACTCCCGATTCTTATCATCCCCAAGGGATTAATCTTCAGTCAGCCTTAACTTATCAGCCGAATCCAGTTCATATAGTTGATTGTCATGTTAAGACCCTTCGGAAACAAGAGAATTCCAATAATCCAAGTCGAATGGGCTCAGTCTCCTGACGACTATCTCACTCAGGAACGGGAACCTGTCGTGGGGAAAAGATATCCCTAATCCTTCTAAAGAAAAATTTCTTAAATTTCGAGGACGAAATTTCTCTAAGGGGGATAGATTGTAATATCCCAGACTTTAATTAATAAAAGAGTATTAATTAGAGACAGTTATTGGGAATTAAGTGAAATATTTGGAAGTAAAGGATTTATTTACAAGTGATCTAGCCTATTAAATTAATTAATTACAATTAGCTCTTACCAAGCAAAGGTTAGGGAAAGACCAAGGGGGACCCACATTTTTACTACTTAAGCACAAGATGGGTGAACAAATCACTCAAATTCTATTTTCCACTTCCTGTAGTGTTAAGCCTAGGAAACCTTGAACCCTCTTTCTCTCTCTCTTGGCCGAACAGCAGGAACAACAACACATAATCTTCTAAGTTCAAGCTTTAAAAATTCATTCCACCCATTTTAACATGCAATCATCAACTCTTTCTCCTTCTCTTCTTTCCTTCACGCCAACATCATAACAACCACCAGCACTTCAACTCCTTCTTCCAATTTCTTGTACGGAATTTCACATGAAATGGGTTCATATTCCTCTCCTAATCCACTAGCAATTAAAAGAGGTAAATTCTATGGTTTAATTCTTCTCCTTTACCTCTCACTCGTGCTCTGTTTCTATATTTCTTTTACGACTCAGGATCTATTCTTGTTTTGCATGCAAGGGTTTTTGTATCATCAATGGGAATTCAATAATGATTTTGGAAATTGGTACAACAAGGAACTAGAGATCAATTCTGGACAGTAGCTGCACCACAAGCTTATGATCAAGCATCTGAGTTAAGCTCATTTGAGGTGGGTTCTTTAGGCTAGTGTAGTTAGAAATCCCAATTCAAACTTTGCATGCAAACATTAAGAATTTAGGGAAATTATGTGCGAGGAGAAATAACTCCCAATTTCTCCTCCAAACAGTCGTATATTATGTTTATAATATTGTTACAATGATTTAGTTTGAGGATTGTAGGTGCTTGATTTGAAAATGTGATTTCCTGCAAAACAGAGGCTGAATACGCAGTTCTCGCCCGGCGAGCAGCCGACGAGCCTTCTAGCGAGACAACAATTTCTGGGCAGAGTATGAATCGCCCGGCGAGCCTTTTCTGGCCTGGCGAGCTTAGGCTGGCCTGGCGAGGGATAGCTCGCTCGGCGAGCTAACTCAGAACAGGAATTGTTACTTGCTTGGGCTCGTTGGAGTGCTTCTTGGGCAAGATTTGTATGTTAGTCCTATTTTCTACCAATATTTCTAAAACTAATGCACTCGTTTTATATCCTCGGAATTAAATTAATATTTTGTAACGATATAAATTATATAAAATACGATATAATATTTTGTAGGACCCACTGAGACTTAGTAGTCTCATCCCACTCCATTTTTTTTTAAGGTAAGACATGTTATTTCGGAGCAGGGACCAGGATGGATCTGACGATTGGAGCCGAGCTTGGATTGTCAGCTTAGAAGATTTATTCTTCTTCCTTGTTTTATTTAGCTTGTTATCTTATCGTAGTTTCTTTCCGCTGTCTGTATCAAATATTCTCTTATTATCTTAATGATAATATATTATTCAGTTACATTTCTTTTAATTAATGTACTCAGATTTCAGTTTTTAATGTTCCGACTAAATATTCTAGATATTTTAGTTGGGGCGTTACAGGTGCACTTTATTTTGTTACTTTTATTGATGACTGGTCCAGGAAACTATGAGTATATGCTTTGAAGACGAAAGACCAAGTGTTGGAGAAGTTCAAAGAATTTCATGCTTTGGTTGAGAGACAAATATGCAAGAAGCTGAAATGTGTTCGTTTTGACAATGGTGGTGAGTATTGTGGTCCTTTTGATGTCTATTGCGAGCAACATGGTATTTCACATGAGAAGACTCCTCCTAAAACTCCTCAGTTGAATGGTTTAGCAGAGAGGATGAATCGAACCCTTGTTGAGAGAGTTAGATGTATGCTCTTTGAAGCTAAGTTGCCTAAACATTATTGGGGTGAGGCACTGTACACGGCGGTGCATGTTCTTAATCTCACTCCTACTGTTGCTTTGAACAGTGAAGTTCCAGACAAAATTTGGTTTGGTAAGAATGTCAAGTATGATCATTTGAAGGTCTTTGGTTGTAAGGCTTTTGTGCATGTTCCAAAGGATGAAAGATCCAAGTTGGATGCAAAGTCAAAACAAGGTATCTTCATCGGCTATAGGCAGGATGAGTTTGGTTACAAATTGTATGGATCCTATTGGGAAGAAACTTATCAGAAGCCGCAATGTTGTGTTAATGGAAGACCAAACTATTGAAGACATTGATAAGGTGGAGAAGACTACACTCGAGAAAGATATCAGTTTGTCTAATGTTGTTCCAGTTCGGTTACCTGTTCATAATCTGGATACTACTGGTGGTGATGTTCAGAATGGTGAGCCACATGATTATGTTGATGATCAACAACTTGGAGATGAAGTAAATATTTCAGCCGATAATGATGAGGAAAATGATATGTCACAAGATGATAATCTTGGTGAAGCTCCAGAATCATCTCAAGTTCAACTTAGGAGGTCCAACAGACATAGACAACCTTCTACAAGGTATAATTCTGATGATTATGTGTCTTTGACTGATGAGGGTGAACCTGAGTGTTTTCAAGAGGCCATGGAAAGTGATGAAAATCAAAAGTGGGTGGAAGCAATGAATGATGAGATGAAATCCTTGCATGACAATCACACTTATGATTTAGTGAAGTTGCCTAAAGGCAAAAGGGCTTTGGAAAATAGGTGGATATATAGAGTCAAACATGAGAGTAACTCTGAGTCTCCAAGGTATAAAGCCAGATTAATGGTGAAAGGTTTCCGTCAAAGAAAGGGTGTTGATTTTAATGAGATTTTCTCACCTGTTGTGAAGATGTCATCAATTAGAACCGTGTTGGGTTTGGCTGTTACTCTTGATCTAGAGGTTGAGCAAATGGATGTGAAAACGGCTTTCCTTCATGGTGATTTGGAGGAAGAGATCTACATGAAACAACCTGATGGCTTTCAAGTTAAAGACCAAGAAGACTATGTGTGTAGGTTGAGAAAGAGTCAGTATGGGTTGAAGCAAGCTCCAAGGCAGTGGTACAAGAAGTTTGAGTCTGTTATGTCTGATCAAGGATACAAGAAGACTATTTCAGATCATTGCGTCTTTGTTAGAAAATTTTCTAACGATGACTTCATTATCCTATTGTTTTATGTTGATGATATGCTTATTGTAGGGAAAAATATTTCTAACATTGACAGGTTAAAGAAGCAATTGGGCGAGTCATTTGCCATGAAAGACATGAGAGCAGCTAAACAGATTCTTGGCATAAGAATCATGCGTGACAGAAAGGAGAGGAAACTTTGGATGTCACGAGAGCACTATATCAAAAGAGTGTTGCAGAGATTGCAGATGGAAAATTCTAAGGTGGTAACTCTTGCTACTCATTTCAAGTTGAGTTCTAAACAAAGTCCTTCAAGTGAAGATGAAACAGTTGATATGAAACGTGTTCCTTATGCGTCTGTTGTGGGTAGTTTGATCTATGCAATGGTGTGTACAAGACCAAATATAGCACAAGTTGTTGGTACAGTCAGTAGATTTTTGTCAAATCCAGGTAGAGAGCATTGGAATGCTGTAAAATGGGTTTTAAGGTATCTTCATGGTACTACTAGTATGAGGCTTTGCTTTGGAGGAGATAAGCCTACTTTAGAAGGATATTCTGACTCAGATATGGCTGGTGACATTGATTCCAGGAAGTCCACTTTAGGTTACATGATTAAATTTGAAGGTGGAGCTGTCGCTTGGCAATCCAGATTGCAAAAGTGTGTAGCACTGTCTACTACAGAGGCAGAGTTCATTGCCATTACCGAAGCATGCAAAGAATTGTTATGGTTGAAGAAATTTTTGCAGGAGCTTGGTTTTGTTCAAGACAAATATGTGTTATTTGTTGATAGTCAAAGTGCTATCCATCTTGGTAAGAATCCGACTTTCCATAATAGATCAAAACATATTGACGTGAGGTATCATTGGATACGTGATGTTTTGAATGTTAAGTTGTTGGAGCTAGATAAGGTTCATACGGATGATAATAGTTCAGATATGATGACCAAAGCTTTACCAAGAGGAAAATTTGAATCATGTTGTGATATCGCCGGTTTGGCGATTTCCTCCACATAGTTGTGAGGGGGAGATTTGTTGGGTTTTGGACTCCCTTCATATGTGGATAAAAGTTCAATGTTTGATAGCCCATTATGTATCATTTATATAAGTGGAGAGTGGTCATACTACAGTTATGAAGTGAGTAAATTTTGTGAGAGAATAACTTTTCAAAAGAGAGAAAAGAAGAGAGAAAGAAAATCCCGTATTCCACACATCAGTCTCACTAAAACGCAGTTTCCTGATTCGTTAACCGTTGGAGTTTGCCAAAATTTGGTGGGCATGTTCGCAGCTCCAGGGGCTACAGTTTCACCATTCGGATCGTCGAAATCAGTTCTGGTTTGAGAGAAATCGTGTCTGCAGTGCATCAGGTTTCAGGGGGAGAATTTTCATCTTCTTGTTCTTGGTTTGTAAGCTTTAGTGCTTTGTTGTTTAATTGGTTGTTAGCACTTGTTTGAGCATCACTTTGAGATTCTCTTGTACCCATATTTAATTATAGTGGAACTATTTCTTTGGTCTAGACGACCCGTGGTTTTTTACTCTCACATCGAGGGTTTTCCACGTTAAAATTGCGGTGTTCTTTTGTGCTTTTATTTTGTTCTATTGGCTGCCATATTATTTGTTATTGATCCTCAAAGGTTCTTACAAGTTCGGGAAATTTTATTTCCGCTCCATATTGCTCTGTTATTATTATTATTATTATTATTATTATTATTATTATTATTATTGTGTGTTAATTCCCCATCACAAACACCATTTTTTTTTTCTCATAGGTTAAAATATGTTTGAGCCTATAAAATATTGGACAAAAACAATGTTAATTATATCATTAATTAGTTCTGCTATGATATTGCTTGCCTTTGTTCTAAGTGAACTACTCTTAAATATAATTTACTATCAGAAATGTTAAGCAACTTGAAAAATCAGAATATCAAGGGAAAAAAACTCACTTGGGGAGAAGCAAGTTTGAGTCTTCAGGTAGTACTATATTCTGGCTATCACCATTAACAATCCATGATAGAGATTGTAGATGCTGTTGAGCATTCATTTTGTAGGGAACATGCAATTCATTGAACTAGAAAATAGAAATATTTTAGAGACATGTCTTTTATTCAATATCATGAGAACAAATTGATAAAAAAGAAAACGAAATTTCCTAAATCAATTATTTACCTGATTATTGCATTGCAGTGATATCAATTGTTGCTTTTGTACATTTTCCTATAAAAAGAAGGCAGAACAAATCAACTTATTTATAGTTTTCAACTTATAACATATTTATATATAGTTTTCAACTTATTTTCATAAACTCTTCAGTATAGCTTATTTAAACACCTTATAGCTTATCATTGAAACTGTTGTGCATACCTTGTGTGTATTAATTTGATTAAGAGACTCCTTGAGTGAATTTTCCATCTGTCCCAATTTATCCACACTGCTAATTTTTTCAATGTCACTCCAATGGCTGCAGAATCCAACAACAAAGAATTTTTTTAAGATTAGCTTACAACTATTGGACATTAATTAGAACATGTTCATTTTAATATAACTATTATTTTGAAACTATAGATTATACAAATAAAATAAATAAATTCCACCTTAGTCGCTCGTGTATTTCGGAGATACGGTTATGCAATAGCTTAGCTTGATCACTCAAATCCTGCACAAGTTCAGTTAGTGAAGGACATAACATAGTAAAGAAAATGAAAATGACAAAGGTAATTGAGATGTTCACCTCAACAGTTTGACTACTGCAAAAACAAAACAAAAAAAGAACATTTTAGTGTCTCAACTAAATGAAATAAATGGTTAAATGTATTGATAAATGTTTTAAAATTTGGTTGAACCAACGTAAGTTGAACCATTGTTCAACAGGTTCAATCTAGTTCAACCGGATTGCAATATAGCAAAAATCACATCAACAGATGAAGTGTCTAATTCTCGATTTAACCATTTGAACTTACTCATTCGATCCAAATTTTTGAACATTGATATTGATGGTGCATTAGAACATACCTTGTACCATAAAAGTCTTGTATATTCACATCATGATCTAACTTCTTAAATGTTTTCTTTAGTGCCTGAATTCTCAAACAAAAAACCATTGCTTAGAATGAGGAAATAAATATTACTATCAAATTAAAAATGAGAAAGATGTATATTTCATATGGACAGGAGAATGAATTGTAAGAAAATCACTTACTTCAAGACTCTCCAATTTCCTGTTACAATTCAATTGAAGAAAATGTTAGCAAAATCTAATATTTTTAGGACAAAACTGCATAAATAATTTGTCTTATGTCAAAGGATTTTAAGTTCACCTCTTTGCCCTTTCTTGTGAGGTTAGTTGAGCAAACTTTGAAATCACATCCTCAAAGTTGCTACATCCACCAAAGTAAAGAGAATAATTAGACAAGGAATCATAATCTTTGTAGAGTAAAATTCCCTAAAGTAGAGTAAATTCTAGGTAGTGTATGAGAAATATGGAGGGAGAACAATCACCAATTGTTATGGTCTTTAAACATCTAATTCTAGTCCAAATAGATATAACAATGTAGGCTATAATCATCAATTGTCACCTATAGGTATTAGGAGTATATAACTATTTTTTTGCTTATAGCAAAATCAACACACTCAAATTAATAAAGTTCATTAAACATTTAAACCCATTTCACTCTAGGTCATGAGGGTGTGATTCTAAAGTACATTATTTAAACGTGACATAACAACATACTTCTTTCGTGATAAAATATAAACAAAATTTTACTTTTCAAATTTATTACATCAATTATGTAATGAACTTGAAAAGTAAAATTTTATTTATAATTTATCACGGAAGGAGTAATAATAATCAAATACATACTTGCGTCTCCCCGTGCATAATGAAGGTTTTCCACCAGGAGAGAACATGAGAAGTATAATATCTATATCGCACAATATAGACAATTCACTAGCTTTCTTCATTATTCCATTTTTCCTTTTTGCATAGGTTGCTTGTCTCCCAGTTGTGTTCTCCAACCTCTTTATCTTTAGCTTTACCCTCCCCATCCTAAAAATTCCAAAAATCCATAAAAATAAAATAAATTAAAATTAGCTTAACCATATATTGTAGCAATCTTTAATTTATAAACTACATAATTCTCATAACACATGACATATGAAATTGATCTAGGCCCAATAAGGAGCTTCAATGTAGCAAATTGATGAGAGCGTGCATAATTCATACGATGAAGACTGAATTTGCAATAGAAAAGTTGAAGAATTCACAATCAAAATTACGTTTGTAATATTGATGGGGTAATGGAAGATTTAATTGAACATTGTATGATGATATATAAGATTGATGAACACTAGAGGGTGACCAGAAAAATCGGTCATTGGAGCGTCCTAGAGAATAGGGGGCTGTTAGAGATTTCGTTTGATTTCCCATGTCACCAAGTTAGTGTTGGATATTTCAAAAGTATAAAGAATTTTATTTTATATTTTATTTTCATTTTATTCAATTTATTTTAATTGGAAATTAATTTTGTTGGTTTTTTTGTTCTAAAGTGTAATTTTGTTGGTTTATAAGCAACAATATATTATAAGGGGGTAAAAGGAGTATTCAATCCCTTACAATGCCGAGCTAGTTATTATAAACTTTGAAAACAAATCAAAAGGTCAATAAACCAACCTGAAAAAGGAATAAAAGACTTACGACTACAACGACTCTTAAACCACATCCAAGAAAACACCTTAATGTCGTCCAATAGAGAAGTAGCAACTGGCGTTACACCTTTGAAAATCACATCATTTCTAAGCCTTCATAAATTCCACGTGGTTGGCAACCATATCAAATGACCGACACGCACACCCTTTTTTAATTTAACCAAATCACCAAACATTAAAAAATGGTTCCAACCTTCTAAACCTGTTGGAAGAGTCTTTCCGAGCCATCGAAACACGGCCTCCCACACTCCTTAAGTAAACGAGCACGAAGTATACAACTTGATAGTTAATTGAAAATACTTTTTTTTTTTAATTAATTTCAAAAAAAAAAAGAAAATACTTTTTTTATCTGATATTGAAAGGTGCACACAAATTATTTCAAATACATTGATTAAAGTTTCTCATAAAAAGAATTAAAAACAATTTCACTTTTGTTTATTATAAAAATGATTAGAAGGAGTATTATTTAATTTTCATGATTGTAGAAACGTCTGTTATATTAGGGTTTGAGCCTCGTTAGTGCTCTTAGAAGTAGGTCAATGTCCTTTGTAAACGCTCATTAAATTTTTAAGATCTTCCTTATTTTAGTCTGAAACATTATCTTCTCACTAAAGAGTAGAGGAATTGTTAGACTGGGCAAACTTATAACCCACCCTAAAAAATTTACAAATTGTTAGACACACACACACACACACACAAATACAGAACGAAATACATACATAATGCGAACATTTAAACTTTTTCAATTATGTATATATACCTAAATATTTGTTATTTGGATAGGTGCCTAAACTAAAATTCCTCTTTGAAAATGTTAAAAAAATAAAAATAAAAATAAAAATAAATTCCTCTTTGAAAGTATGAAACGACGCCGTTTACAATTTCCCCAAATATAGTTACCATCAACATTGTCATCTTGAACCACATGGCGATAATAATAATCGAACTATACCCCAAATTCTTCTTCCCCCAAAACCCAATTCCAAAACCCTTCATAAACCCTAATTTCAATCCCAAAAGTATAAAATCTTATCAAATTTCCAAACCAATTGCTCAATTTTCTCATCAACCAACAACCACCACCTCAAACCGTGGCTTAATTTTCCGGGAAAAAGTTCTTTACCTCCAGAAACTGAAAGTGAATCCAGAAAAAGCCTTCAAACAAAACCCTAATCTTCGATGTTGTCCTCTAAGTACCCTAAAATCGGTTGAAGAATGTCTTTCATCAATTGGCATACATAGAAGCCAAATGGGTCGAATTCTCGATATGCTTCCTGAACTTCTCACGTGTGAACCGTACAATGACATTTATCCCCTTCTTGATTTTCTTCTCAATGAGGTTGGAATTCGTTATCATCATGTTCAAAAATCAATATTGCGGTGTCCTAGATTGTTGGTTAGTAGTATTGAGAATCGATTAAGACCTGCACTTTGTTTTTTGAAGGAATTAGGGTTTGTTGGGTCACGTTCTCTCACGTGCCAAACTACATTGCTTTTGGTTTGCAGTGTTGAGGATACCCTTATCCCTAAAGTTGAGTTTTTGATGGGTTTGGGGTTCACACGTGCGGAGGTTTCGACAATGGTTTTGAGGTCACCTGGGTTGTTGACTTATAGTGTGGCTAATAATTTGGTTCCAAAAATTGATTTTTTCTTGAAGGAGATGAACGGTGATCTTGCTGAATTGAAGAGGTGTCCTCAGTATTTCTCTTTTAGCTTGGAAGGGAGGATTAAGCCGAGACACGCCATGTTGGTTCGGCTTGGTTTGTCGCTTCCTTTGCAAGAAATGTTGCAGGTTAGTGATGGAGGGTTTGATTCTATGTTGCTTCAATTGCGGTTAGAGAATTAGAGGTACATTCAGGGTAGTAGTTGTAGTTATTGATTTTGTAAGATAAGAGAGAAAATATGACAAATGTTTGTGCATATCATAGCTGATTAGTTGTGTTAGAGAAACAGCTGAATAACCATGAATCTGTGTTTACCGAATAATGGATGGATCCCATCATGTCCCCCTCGACCATAAGAAGAACAAGGGGTGGGGATGGATCCCTATCATGTATATGTATGCACTTCATTATCCTCGGGGTTGTCAAACCAATGATGTAATTTGTTTGTAATGTATGCCCAATTTTGTTTTTCCTAAATGATATTTTGACAACATGAACATTGAACGACACCATCTTTTGATACAATTTGTTTTGGTTGATTTATTATCCTTTTTACAGCTACATGGATAGTTTGATGTATTTTTATATGATTCTTAGATGATGTTGAATTTGTGATGTTCCTTTGTTTAGTCTTTTAAATTTTATAATCAGCAATTTCAGCTACATTGTCAGCCGAGTATTGATATTCTCGGGTTTCATACTTTTTTAATCTGTTGCCATTTTTGTGTGCCTGGTGGATATTATGGCTGTTTGGATTGTCTTATCTACTTGCTGGCATAAACACTTGTGAAAGATGGTTTACGAAAAACTTATGGAAACAGCTTATGACATGCTCATAAGTTGTTTACAACTTATTTTATAAGCTTTCCAAGTTAGCTTGTGAAAATAGCTTATACGTTATTGTGTGAAAACTTGAATTTATCTTTTGTTATAGAAATTGCTTATTCATAAGCGTTTATTGTGATAAGCGCTAATACTATAAGCTGCAAATTATGAGAACCACTTATATATTTTGCCATTTTTGTGTGCTCAGTGCTTCACTTGGAGCATTGTCAATCGTGATCTCTTTTGGAGTTTGGTGCTCTTTTATTTTAACTCCTAGTAACCATTGATTGTATAGGGAACAGACCTTATCATTTTAAGTTCCTGTTGAGGTTTTTAACAAGACCTTAAATATAACTTCCCTGTTGTATCTTAAGGGTTTCTGGAATTTACAAACATAGCTCTAATGTATTTATTTATGTAAACATTTATGCTAATTTTCTTTTTTGGGGTAATTTGTGTCAATTGTGAAGGAAAATAGTGATGATAGACACTTATACAGTTGCTATAAAATCTTCACTCTAACTTGGCAGTTCAGTTTGCAAGTTAAATATAAATTGTTTTGTTGGTAGTGTTAGATTATTTCAATAATATAAATGTAAAAATATGAATAATTACTTAACTATTAGACTATGAAGCCCCGATACTCAAAAAATGGCGACGTATCGTGTCCGATACGTCCTCGATACCGATACTCTTCCGATACGTCCCGATACTCGTATCGGTAAAGTATCGATTAAATCATTATTTTTAAATAAAAAAATAATATTCGATACTCTTCCGATACATCTTGATACTCGTATCGGAAAAGTATCGGTTAAATCATTATTTTTAAATAAAAAAGTAATACCCGATATATGTCTGATACGTTCCAATACCCGATGCTTGTTTGTATCTTTAGCACTTCTTGTAATTTTCTTTTGTCAAGTAATTTTTTACTTTTCAAAAGAAAAACTATGGTGTCCTACTATATACAATGCTGTTAAACATTTGAGTTTTTTCCAAAATTCTGATATAAGATTAGATATTTCTCTTTTAATTATTAATATTGTTGATTTTAGTCATGTTTATATAATGTGTATTTATATATTTGATTTTAAATTTATTTTTTAAATAACGTATCGCGGCAGTATCGGATTGTGGATTTTAAAAAAATTTACGTATCGGTATCGTGTCTCGTATCGGGGCTTCATAGCTATTAGATTGTTGAATCTGTCTGTTTTTTTTTTTTCGCTACCGAAAGATATCTTCCGATATATATATATATATATGCGTCAAATCTACTCTTCCGATAGGATATATATACGTCAGATCTACTAACAATTGATCCACACATTTAGGAGTGATAAGAAGCAAGAGAGAGATCAATACTAACATAAATATTTTCTTGTGACAATGTATAAAAAGGGGGGAGAATTGGCAATATATTGATGAAAATTCTTTTTCTCCCTTTGTACTCTCAAGTAGGCTCATCTTTTTTTCTTTTCTTTCTCTGGCACTGTTTCCTTTTTCCATAAATTGAATACTCCCTCCTTTCCTTTTTACTTGTCTTTTAGGGTTAGATTTAGCGTTTCTATTTAATTGTCATTTTGGTATTTTACGGATATGATTTGTCAATTATACCCTTTGTCAATTGCTCTTATCTTTTTCGATAAAACAAATTAATGCTATATATTTGGAAAACTAAATATTTTTATTTTTTTTGGAACATAACATATTAAATTTTGTTTTTTAAAACATAATATTAATATATTAAATTTATTGGAAAGAGAAAGTGTGTGAAAAAAAATAGGAATTTATTGGTGGATTAAAACGAGGATATAATAGGAAGATAAAGTGCAAATATACAATTTCTTAATTTGGTGTTACTATTCTAAAAAGACTAGTAAAAAGGAACGGAGGGATTATGTACTAAGAGTATTTTATACTATTTGATTAGTAAATCAATACAAGTTCGTGTAATTATTGTTGCATTGTTAGTTATACCCTAAATTGATTATGTACCAAGAGTATGATTATCTTTCTTGTAATTTAGTACGATTTATATGTTCTTGTAAATCGTTCTAAATTATCCAAGTTCGGATGTTGGATGAAGGAGGAGTGAATTTTTTGTGTTTTGTTTAGGAGGAAGGCGTAAATTAAGTATTTGTGAATGAATTTTACTATGAAGGGTCTTTTTACACGTAAATTGTAAAAAGTTATTTATTATATTATCTTTTGCACATTTTTCGTATTTCAATTGATTAGTTATTTTTAGTAAAAAATAAATATATATATTTAATTTAACTTTAAATAAAATGTTTGTTTATTTCTATCCTCTTTATCATATTTCATTTTTCATTCATACTAAACAACTAAATATAATCATTTTATTTTCTCTCACTTTTCCCTTCTTCTCACTCTCTTTCTTATATCTTACAAAGAAATATTCTTTGACCAAGTTAATCCACTTCAGAACTTGAGTTTTGTTAGGGACTTTTTACCAAGAGATTCACCAGCATAAACAAAAAACAGATTTGCACTTAAGATATGATAATTACCAAGAAATTTACACTTTTAAATCGGTTGAACAGAAAAATCAATTTAAAAAACAGACCTTTTTAAAAAACAGACCTTTTTAAAAAACAGATTTTGTTTGAATAATTCCCAGGAACGATTAACTAATGTCTCCTGCTTATCAGTGAAACCCATATTTATTTTATTTTATTTTATTTGTATTTGCAATGTAATAATTTTACATTCAACACTTGTTTATATAGAAAACTTGAAGGTGCAAAGAAATGCAGCTGATTTAATTTTATTTTTTTAAAAAAGAATCTATGGCTTGTAGAGTTGGCCATTCACATTATTAAGAGACATACATTTATATAAAGAAAATGTTAAACTAGGGGTGGCAAAACGGGCCCAACCCGTTGGGCCGGCTCGTTTACCTCGCTATTTTTGGCGGGCTGAGCCTAAGTCTTGAGCTCGGTACCTCTAGTTGGCCCGCCTCGCCGAACTTGCTTAAAAAGCGGGGCGGATCGTTGGCGGGGCGGGCCGGCCCGCGAGTTAGATAAAAATATAAAATTTATCTTTTTTTTTAAAGTAAAGAATAAAATAAGATGGCTAACCCAATAAAATACAACACCTATTTAAAGTAAATTTTGGTTTTTTTCTATTCATTCTTACTCTCTTATTACGCTTCTTCTTTCCCGAATGTCAGTATAAGTTACTCTTTTATTCTATTAACCAACATAATTCTGATACAGTGAAATTATTACATATTATGAACGGTGAAATTATTACATATTATTCTCTTATTACATGTTATGAACAATGATATTGTTTTTCCTTTGAGATTTGTATTGTTGGATTTATTTTGCGTTTTTTGGATTTGTAATGTTGGATTTATTTTGATATTTGTTTTTGGATTTATAATTATGTTGAATTTGTTAACTATGTTGTTAGATGTGTTAATTTGATATTGTGCTCGTGTTTGATTTGTCCCACAAATTAGTTTTTCTCATAAATTTGTTTATTTCTATTTTTTTATAAATAATATTAGCATTTTTTCTAATAAAGTGTCAAAATAAAAATTATATTATTTGACGGGCCGGCCCGTCAATTCGCTTGTCCGCCAATAAACGGGACGGGCTGTGATTTTAGACTCGGCCACCTAAGTTGGCTCGGCTCGTCTCGTCCCGTTTTTAGACAGACTTAAGCGGGCCGAGCCTAAACGGGGCGGGCTTGCCCGCTTTGCCACCTCTATGTTAAACAGTGTCCGACACTAGTTAAGCTTATTATTAATAAGGATTTTTTTTATTTTTTATAATTTTTGCATTTAAAGTAGGAGTGTTCGCGGTGCGGTTAGGTTTGATTTTGAGCATGAAAGTCATTCTAACCGCGAGATAAAATTGCATGCGGTTTGGTTCGGTTGGTTTTTAAAAAGTCCATCAAACCAAACTAATACGGTTAGGATCGGTTCGGTGGTTGCGGTTCACACCATAATTAAAATGCAATGAAATTAAATTAAACTAAACACAAGGAGACTGACCGCGGTTTACATGCATGCTCTTTTTTTTTTTTAATAGCAAAAAAATTCATTAAAATCGGAGAACTCCCACACCCAATAAACTCGGGTTTTTCCCATCAAAACGGGTACGTTTTGGGGGTACCCACGAGTTTGAGTTTTATTGTCATGCCTATACATAAGATAGTAAATAATTGAATAATGAAACTATCAAAACTTATTGTAAACTTTGTTTCAATGATATATTTGCCCATTGTTATTGGGCTATGTATATTGGAATATAATAGAAAACTTAATGTGGTTTTAGCGGTATTGGAATAATATAAGCTTAATGCGGTTTTAGCGGTTAACCGCGGTGTTTGCAGTTCGTGGTTTTGTGGTTCAATAAAAAAGTCATCTAAAAAGGTAACAGGTGGCTTCGGAATGGCAAAGAGTTGGCACAAGCTTCCAACAATGAAGTCAATTATGAGGAGGATACTGAAATTGCTGATGAAGGTATCAATGGTGTGGTAACTGTTAACAATGTTGTTCGCACTGTAGTTGTTCAGACTATTAGAGACAATCAGCTCATCACTACAAAAACTCAAACTCTGCCCCCTTCTCCTCCCACGGTTAGATCGAGACAGATGTTGTTGGGCACAGATACTAGAAGCACACGTATACCAAGGTACCAGGACACTAATTCACAGGAAAGTCTTGCTATTGTTCAGCAGGGCTCTGCAGAAGGAAGAATTGAAGGTGCTATTCCGAAAAAAAGAACTCGTTTGGCTGAAGACATGCAAGTGCTGGAAGGTATGGTTGAAGCAACTGCTGAGACAACTATTGAAGCTATGAAGATTGACCCAAAGATAACTACTGAAGCTGGTGTGGATGCTGGAACTAGTAAGACTGTTGAAAATGGCATGAAAATGAACTGTAACCCTCTGTTTGATGTAAACTTTGTGATGGCAGGACCTGAGAATCAGGCCTGCCCAAAAAAATGAGTATAATAAGCTGGAACTGCCGGGGATTGGGGAACCCGAGTGCAGTTCTTAATTTAAAATTCCTCATCCGGAAGTACAAACCGGATATTATGATTTTGTACGAGACTTTGGTTAATTCGAATAAAATAAATGATTTATGTTATGTCTTGGGTTTTGATTCATGTTTTGCTGCTGATCATGAAGGGAGGGGAGGAGGTGTAGGTGTTTTTTGGAGGAATCAAGTAAATTGTATTGTGACATGTTATTCTTTGAATCATGTTGATATTGAAATTGTTGATCAAATTAGAGGTAATTGGCGACTCACAGGGTTTTATGGTAATCCGGAAGGAGGTCGTAGACGAGATTCTTGGAATTTTCTTCGACAACTCTCTCAGAATTCCCAATTACCTTGGTGTATCATCGGAGACTTCAATGACATATTGTCTTCGGATGAGAAGAAGGGGAGAGTTGATAGAGCTAATTGGTTGATTAATGGGTTTAGAGAAGCTGTGTCAGATGCAGGTTTGTTTGACTTGAACATGGAAGGTTATCAATTTACATGGTTTAAGAGATTGGGCACAGATAGAGCGGTGGAGGAGAAGTTGGACCGAGCCCTTTCAACAGAAGCTTGGTGTCATATTTTTCCAAATGCAAGATTAGAGTGTCTCACTGCAACTTCTTCTGATCACTATCCTCTTTGGTTAACTTGTGATCCTTCAAGTCCTACCCCTAATTCAAATAAACATTTCAAGTTCGAAAATGCTTGGTTGGTTGAGCCGGAGTTTGATAAATTTGTACGGCATTACTGGCAGCTGTCTTCAGCACAAAGTATTGTTAATAAACTTGATATGTGTGCATCAGATATGATTGGTTGGAGTAAGAAACAATTTCAGAACCTGCGCAGGGACATTGATAAGTATCATAAAAAGCTGGAGCAGATTCGAAACCATGTTGATGATTCCAATATTAACTATTATAATGCCTTGAAGAGGAGATTATCTTCTCTCCTTATACAAGATGATATTTTTTGGAAGCAACGTGCCAAAACTTTCTGGTATAAGAATGGTGATTTAAATACCAAGTTCTTTCACGTTGCTGCTACTGCAAGGAGGAAAGTGAACAAAATTAATCGATTGAATGACGGTAATGGCATCGAATGTTGCTCCCAAGAGGGAATGATGGCAATTGCTAAAGATTTTTTTTCCACTCTCTACCAGAAACAGAACAGCTCCCGTGATATGGTGTTAAATGCAATAACTCCCTCGGTGACTAGTGATGATAATAACAAGCTGACAGTGCCTTTCACTTTTGATGAATTTAAGGATGCTATTTTTTCTATGCAAGCTGATAAATGTCCAGGTCCAGATGGATTTAATCCAGGATTTTATCAACACTTTTGGGATATGTGTGGTCATGAAATATACACAGCAGGCTGCTCTTGGTTAGAGTCAGGTTGTTTTCCGTCTACTTTGAACTCGACCAACATTGCTTTAATTCCGAAAGGTGACAACCAAATTTCCATGAAAGATTGGAGACCTATAGCATTATGTAATGTTCTCTATAAGGTGGTGGCAAAAGTACTTGCTAACAGGCTGAAGTATGTTCTTGATAAATGCATATCGGAATATCAATCGGCGTTTGTTCCAGGTAGATCAATCTTAGACAATTGTATGGCCGCTATCGAGATTGTTCATTACATGAAGACTAAGACCAAAGGAAAGAAAGGTGAAGTAGCACTTAAGTTGGATATTAGTAAGGCATATGATAGACTTGATTGGGATTACTTAAGGGATGTTCAAAGCACTATGGGATTCTCCCAAAAATGGATCTCATGGATTATGCTTTGTGTTGAAACTGTGGACTATTCAATCATTTTCAATGGTAACATGGTGGGTCCTATTGTACCTGGAAGAGGATTACGTCAAGGTGATCCACTGTCACCCTATTTATTTATCATGTGTGCTGAAGGGCTATCGGCTCTTATCAGGAGGGCTGAAGGTAGAGGTGATATTCATGGGGCCAAAATTTGCAGAAATGCACCAATTGTTTCTCACTTGTTATTTGCGGATGATTGTTTTCTCTTTTTTAGAGCAGACGAAAATGAGGCATTGGTTATGAAGAACATTCTCTCTACTTATGAAATTGCTTCAGGCCAGTCAATAAATCTACAGAAATCTGAGGTTTACTTCAGCAGAAATGTCTCATCTCCTATCAAGGATTCAACAGCTATTTCATTAGGAGTGCAACAAGTACTGGGGACAGGAAAATACCTTGGACTACCTTCTATGGTAGGTCGAAGTAGAAAGGCCACATTCAAGTTCCTTAAGGATAGAATTTGGAAAAAAATTAATTCTTGGAGTAGCCACTGTCTTTCTCAAGCAGGTAGGGAGGTTATGATTAAGTCAGTTTTGCAATCTATCCCATCCTACGTTATGAGCATTTTCCTAATTCCACACTCTCTTAGTGATGAAATTGAGAAGATGATGAACTCATTCTGGTGGGGTCACAATCAGGAGCAGTCTAAAGGTATTCATTGGTTATCATGGGAACGCTTAGCGATGCACAAAAGTGCGGGTGGCTTGGGCTTTAAAAGCATCACAGCTTTTAATTATGCAATGCTTGGTAAGCAAGCCTGGAATTTATTAACCAATCCAGATAGTTTAATCACTAGAATTCTCAAAGCTAAATACTTTCCTCGAAGTGATTTTCTTAATTCAAGCATTGGTCACAACCCAAGTTACGTTTGGCGTAGCATTTGGAGTGCAAAGTTGGTAGTGAGAAATGGCTACCAATGGGTGATTGGGTCTGGTCATGACATTCCTATGTGGAATTATAGGTGGACTTCAGATGGTTCCATCATTCCAACACCACCAGATTTGCATGAGGACCTAGCCAATATGACTATCTCTGATATATTGTTAGGTAATGAAAAGAGGTGGAATGCCCCTCTAATTCATGACCTGGTGGATGGTAATACTGCAGCAAAAATTCTGACAACTCCTCTTCTTCAGTCGGTTCAGAATGATCAAATTATTTGGAGGTATGAGAAGAATGGAATCTAATCTGTTAAAAGTGCTTATCGTTATTGCATTGTGGATGCTATTGATACTTCTCATCTACAAGTTCCGGGACATTGGAATTTAATTTGGACTATAAAATCTCCACCGAAATTAAGGAATTTTCTTTGGAGGTTGTGCCGCAACTGTGTACCAACTAGAGCCCGCCTTAACACTAAAGGTGTTAACTGTCCAAATAATTGTGTGCTATGTGATGATGGCATTGAAGATAATTTCCATGTCTTCTTTTTGTGCAACAACGGTAAACGTATTTGGCAGAAGGAGGGCTGGTGGAACATGTTACAACAACATATTAATAACACTGCCGATTTTGCTAGTATGATTTTTTGTGTTGCAGGCCCTTGGATTAGCTGAACGTTCTCTCTTTGCAGCGCTGTTATGGAGTATTTGGCAGCAACGAAATAATAAAATATGGAAAAATCATAGTGAACCAACACATGTGGTGTGTGACCGAGCAAGAAACTTAATCATGGAGTGGAATGTCGCACAGGAACAACAACAAAAGCGAACAGTTCCGCCACAACAACATGCTGATTCGGTATGGTCTAAACCACCTCTCGGCAGATATAAATGTAATGTTGATGCTTCTTTCTCCATAAGGCATAACAGAACAGGAATTGGAATTTGTATCCGAGACGATCAAGGGAGTTTTGTTCTTGCCAAAACCGAATGGTTTTCCCCAATCCTTGATGTAGACACAGGTGAAGCATTAGGTTTGCTACACGCATTGAAGTGGGTCCAAGAGCTGCAATTGGAGAATGTAGACTTTGAACTTGACTCTAAGAATGTTGTTGCAAAGTTTCATAGCAACGCAAGAGATATCTCTGGATTAGGATGTGTCATTAAAGACTGTCAATTTATTCATAACTCTCATTTTAGAAACTCTCGGGTTGAGTTTGTTAGGAGACAAGCCAATGGGGTCGCTCATGTGTTAGCAAATGTGGCCTCGTCTTTAGCTAGTTTCCACATATTCATTAATGTACCCCTTTGTATCGATTCGATTATTAATAATGAAATTTCATGAGTTTCCTACTGTCAAAAAAAAAAAAAAAAGTCATCTAAATACATCCAAATCAAATGCGATTTTTGCATTTTTTGGTTTGGATTAGTTCGGTTTGCGGTTTTAATTTTTATTTTTTCAAAGGATTTATTGGCTTGTAGAGTTGGCCATTCACATTATTAAGAGACATATACATTAATTAAAGAAAATGTTAAACAGTGTCAACACTAGTTAAGGTTATTAATAAGGAAACTTTTTCTTGTAATTTGTACATTTAAAGCCTCAAAATTGTAGAAAGTTGTTTTTTCAACATTAACTTTTTCTTTATTTACCGTTTTTGGTATGCTTAAAAAATGCTAAATAGTTCTTCCGAAACACTAGTTAAGCATATTAATAAAACAAAATTGTTTTGCAATTTTTGAATATAATACTTAAAAGTGTAAAAAGTTATCTTATCAATATTAACTTATCTTTTTTTTTTTTAATATACTTATCTAGTATCTTAGAAAAACTGTTTAGCATAATCCATAAAATATTATTTTACTGTTTCATAAAATCTTGTTATTATTGTATTACCACTAAACAAAAGTTCGCGTTGTTTGGGTAATCAACACATATTTGGTGACTGCTTTGGTAGTCAGAAATCTGTGGGGTGCCTTTCTGTCTTTGGATTAAGAGTTGAATCTTGATTAAGTGGTGTTTGTTTAGAGGTTTTTTCCTTTGGTGCTTCGCATATATACGGCACCTATGTTATGTAGTTCCTTTTTATCGATCTCTGTTCGTCTTATGTAGAGACCTGATTATTAATAAATTTTACCATTTCAAAAAAAAAAAAAAAACACATATTCTTATATTAATAATGTTGAAAAATAATATATATCACAATAGGTTGCTTAATGTTGTTAAATTTTCTAGATGTGTAAAAAGTAATGAATTAGGGACTGTGATGGGAGTGATGCTTTAAGGGCCATCAACATCTTTCAGGACAGTGTTCCTCCGTCGTGTATAAAAGTGGAAATAGGTTAGGTCGAGTTAGACTTTGCCAAACTTGAATTTAACCTATCAAAAAATAGAAGGTTTAAATCTAACATATGACCTATCATAAACTTATTTTTTAGATTTATCTCGACTCGAGTACCTACTATAAAATTATCCTTCATCTAATTAATTAACATTGGTTTTGTAATTGGTGAGGCAAATGTCAATCAAGGCTCTCGCGGTCTCGCCAAATATGGGCTTAGTTTAGATGCTAAGTTAAATATTTTTCGTGTTCCTAGTTTGTTAGTTGATTACCTTACCTTAGGGTGCGTTTGGTTCGGGGCAAATGAAGGGGAGGGGAGGGGAGGTAATATTTTAAAGTTTATGTGTTTGGTTCAAATTTTATGAGGGGAAGGGAGGTGAGAGGAGGGGAGCAAAATCCCTCATAACACCATTTATTGTTTCCCCCCAAATTGGGGGGATTTGGAGGGGAGGGAAGGTGTGCAATAAATTTTGCTATTACTTTGACAAAACAACCCTCATTTTTTATGTTAAAACTCAAGACTACCCTTTTGTTATTGCATGTCTATACATTATGTTGCCAATTATTTTTAATTAGAACATTACGTTTTTTTTTATAATAAGAACATTATGTTACTAGTGCTACTATCTCAAAATAAGTTTTCATATTTTATGATTTTTTTGTGTTTTGTGAGAAAGTCTTCTTATATTAAAAAAGTTGCGTCACTCTCCAGTTTTTTTTATACTTTGTATTCCATTTTTCCTCTTTTTTATTTATTTGTTTTACAATATTTGTGCACTTTCTTTCTTATATATGAAATTATATTTTACTGGGTGAAATGGATAGATTGAAAAATTGTTATCATTAAATTATTTGATTTATAAGTATTACTATTTTTGTGTTAAATTATTTATTTATGGAGTTTTCATATTTATTTATTTTTCATATTTAGTTATTTACAAATTGAATAGTTTTTCAATGTTATTGTAATGAAAGGATAAAAAAGTAAATTAAATCTAAAATTCCACCACTCCCCTTTTGAACCAAATATATATTTAATTAAAATCTCTCACCTCCCCTCCCCTTCTATCTTTTGAACCAAACATATATTTAATTAAAATATCTCTCCTCCCCTCCCCTCCCTTTCCCTCCCCTCCATTAAAATACCTCCCCTCCCCTCCCCTCCGTTGAACCAAACAATTAGGGGTGATTCGCTTGAAGTCGTCTTTCCTAAATTGAATCTTGGGCTCCTTTATTACTGCACAAAAAAAAAAATGCAAATTTTGATAAAAAAATTTAAATTTAAAAGACTAATCTATATTTTTTTAATTCTTATAAAATTATACTCCAATTTTCTTAGTTTTTTCTATACATCCAATTTTAAGTAGTCTCTATTCTCAATCATATTTTTACACAACATTTATGTTTTGATTAGCCCTTATAAAAGTAAACTAGGGATGAAAATTTGCTAAATTATGTAGCAGACTAAACATGAAATGTTGTGAATTTTGTAGGGATAGAAATATTTAACTCCAATAAAAATGATGCAATCTATAATATGTGATGAGATATCTGTGCCGATCCTCGAAGAATGCTTTGACAATATCAAGAGGAGTTCTTGGAGGTGGTTGGTGGGGAAAGAAAGGGGGGGGGGGGGGGACTTGTGTATCGTATGAATGGAACATTAATCCAATGTATTGTATTTTTAGATAGGTCTGACCGTTGTTCTATGGTTTCTCTTTTAGATCTATTTTTTTCGTTTCTCATTTTGTGATTTGGGTTGAATATTCCTTGTACTTAATTTCGAATTGTGGGTGAAGTACCTTTTGTCCTCATTTTACTTTATATTAATTTTTTAATTTGTTATTATTTGCTGGTAATGACACACAAATTTCTTCAATTTCATATTCATAATAACACACTTTTTTCCAGCATGAATGGTAATTGTGTTTTTATAAACTTTCCTTATTTAATTTTTGTCAAACTTTATTTGTTTTAAAACATTTTGTTACAATGTGTTTTTTTATAATAGGTGTGTTTTTAATTTCCACCACTAAATTTCATATAATGGTTAAGATTTAATGTTGAGAGAGATTGAGATAGAAAGTGATTGAGAGGATTCAAATCCCTAAATATGGTGTCTATAGAATGTCTTGGCTAATGTCACACCATAACATAACTACAACAAAAGTAAAACGTTACAAAGATGGAGTTACATGTAAACAAATCTCATCTTAATTAAAAAATACAACAAAAAAAACTAATTCCAAATAGTAGCTCCCAAGCTCCTCCAGTAGCATTAAACCTGCGATTTCTTTCCTGTAAAAATTTAAACAACATTAAGGGTGAAATTATAACATTTCAAGTCATTGTATCAACCTTTTAAATATCATCTAACCAAAATTCCTAAACCCTCTAATGTGAGTAACATGTTAAGAATATAAATAGTCAGTTAATCAACTAGAGTTAGTTGATAGGTTACCAAGTTGGTTAGAAGGTTAGAAAGTTAGTTAGGGAGTTAGATACTCCAAGTAGCTCTATAAATTAAATAAGTCACTCTATTGTACATGTTACTCATTCTTTTATCTATCTACATTCATTCAAAATGAATTCTTATGAGTATTTTTCTCATGAATACTCCTATACTCTCTACCTTGCTTACATTTATGATCTTATCCTATAATTCCATGATATCTAACATAACACATAATTAAATCTTCTAGAACTCGCATAACTATATGATGATTCCTAAACAATTTTCTTTTATTGCTGTACATCTATTTTTGTGTGTGTGAGAGAGATATTAGAAAAATAAGCTATCAATTTTAAAGGGGTTAATGAGATGATAAAATGAGTTAGAAATGATTTTGCCCTAAGAAAAATTAGGACAAACACATTGAAAATAGTTAAAAACAGTGAAATCGGGACAATACACGCCCAATCATGAAAGTCATGGACTAGGCATTGGTACTAATAAAGCATTACTCTCGCACTGTTTTAGCCGTTCGATCTAAAATATACTATTAAAATTATTTTAAGTGATTTTATAACTACTTTGATTTGAACCGTCTGATCTACAATCATCATCCCAAGATTCAAAACTATGTGAAAAATCACTGCAAGAAATCTGCATTTGAGTTCAATGTGGCAACAAATTACACTTTCAGAAGCCGAAATGATGATTTTTAAAAGTGAAAATTAAATATTTAGAAGGGCCATAATTTAAAGGATAATTTTAGAGAGTCAAAAGAAAAATTAGTATATTTAGAGGATCAAAATTATAGGCAAAATTGGTTTCATAATCCTTTAAGTTTTGAGTTTGTAACAGTTTGGTCCTTTATGTTTTTTTGTAATAAATTGGTCCTTTATGTTTTATTATTGTCACAAAGTCAACCTATTTAACAACTTCTATTAAAAAAATGTTAATTTTTTTTTTAAGAAAGTTGGAAAACATGGTATAGAAACCATTCTCTCCCAATTTGTAATCCTTCAAAGTTAACATTTTTTTAACAGAAAATGTTTAATAGGTTGACCTTGTGACTATAATAAAACATAAGGGACCAATTTATTACAAAAAAAACATAAAGGACCAAACTGTTACAAACTCAAAACTTAAAGGACCTTGGGACCAATTTTACCAAAATTATATTTGAACTATAATAATTATCTATCATTCCAACTTTAACTCATTACCTTTTTAATTGCTGTTGCCAATGCATCATAGGCAACTTCCCAAGCAGTGTTTAATTCTTCGCTCCATTTATCTCCCGATGCTTGCTTTATTGTCTTCAACAAAGCTTCTTTAACCACCTAAAATAAACCAAAATCGTTAATCTTTGGGTTAGTATGAATTTGGATCTTCTCTAATATTTTTTTTTATACTGGTTATGTTATAACTCCCTACGTATAAAAATATAAGTCATTTTGAGAAGAAAAAAATTATATCAATACATAAGTTTTTTTTCTATTATATTCCTTACTATTTATTTCTCTTTTTTTATTTCAATTCTTCAATTTATTTTTTTGATACAATTAATGAAGTACTATTTTGTTTTTTTTATAAGCAAAAATTGAATTATAAGGAGTACAAGGGGTACTCAATCCTTACAATTCAAAGACCATCACATTAAGAACTTTGGATACAATTTAGAGGGTTACTACACCAGTCGGAAAAAACTAAAGTGGACTTTATCCTTACACGACCTATAAACCAAATCCATGAGAAATACATAATGTTATCCACTATAGATGAGAGACATTGACACAAATTCCTCTAAATATGATGTTGTTACGCGCCCATCACAAGCACCATGTCGTTGTTAACCATATAATGTGCTTACCTCTCTTACAATTCTTACCTTTGGTTAAACCTCCAAACAATAAAAAATGTCGTTGAACCGAATCCTCACCTAAATCGTGTATTTCCGACCACTTGTACACAACTCTCCAAACCACACTAGCAAAGCTGCAATCTATGAACACATGATTGATTGTCTCCTCCGTTTGGAAGTAAAACACAATCCCGTTCATGGTTGTTAGTAATAATCCCTTTATTGAAAATAGCCTCTCTCTAGTGGGTAACTTTTCAATCAATAATCTCCAACCGAAGACACTTATCTTTGACGGGACGTTGTTCTTCCAAAGCCTCTTCAAGACTAACACCTTTGCTTCGTCCAAACTAGGCAACATGGCCCTGTTTTGCAGACTAATATACGCTGATTTGATCGTGAATACTCCATTGACAGTCGGAGTCCACCGGCGCCTATCCTTGCCCACACAACCAGGTCGAACCTGCATCAACAAATTCATTAACTCACGCACATCGTCCTTTTCGGTATCGTTCATAGAATCATCCCAACCAAGCCTCCACTCCCAATTATTATAAACTGTCTCGCCCATATCTACCACCACTCCATCTTGCCTTGTTGATTTGTTATACAAAGCTGGAAACAACTCAAGTAGAGATGTCACACCAAGCCATCTTTCTTTCCAAAAGCTAAATTCTTTGCTATCACCTAACACATTACTAACATTATTACCAAACCATCCGCTGACCTCCTCTCCTCCTACACTCCTCAAATCTCGCCACCAAATAGAATATAATTTGCCGTTTTCGTTCCCATCACCATACATAAGGTTTGCCGCTAATGAGCAATAACGAGAATTCAACAATTTGTACCACAAAGTTTATTTTTCATTCAAACACCTCCATTTCCACTTGCTTAGTAAAGAATAATTGAAAAGCACCAAATCTTTTATGCCCAAGCCTCCCTTATCTTTTGGTTGGCAAACACGATCCCAACTAACCCAACATAATTTCTTGCCTTCCCTTCCACCTGTCCATAGAAAGGACAAAATTAATTAATAAAAGTAATTCTAGCACCGATAGATAAAAGACGACCATTCCAAGCAAATAATCTCTTTCTTATTGAATCCAAAATGGGTGCCCATGTAATTCTCCTCCTTAGATTAGCCCCTACCGGTATACCAAGAAAACGGAAAGGAATAGAGTCAACACCACAATGCAAAAAAGCCGCATAGGCTCTAAAGAACCGATCATCAAGATGTATACCAAAAAGCTTACTCTTGAAAAAAAATTAACTTATAGCTTCGACACTAGCTCAAAACTCTGTAGTATTACTTTTATGGCCCAAAGGTTATCCCAATTTCCTTCTCCATATAAATTGTGTCATCCGCAAATTGAAAAGTATGGAAGGAATATTTTCATTAACCTTATAGCGATGAAATAAATTACTATCAACCGCTTTGCTCATAAGACCGGTTAAGCCTTCCGCAATAATCAAGAATAAAAAAGGTTATAGGGGTCACCTTGCCTTAATCCTTTGCTTACAATAAAATCTCTAGTAGGGGCTACCATTCACCAAAACTGAAATAGAGCTTTGACAAACACACGCACGAATCCACCGTCTCCATCCTTCATCAAATCCCATATGTTCCATCATATAATCCACAAAATTCCAATTAACAGTGTCATATGCCCGTTCAAAATCTAATTTGAACAAAAAACAATTATCCTTTCTTCTTTTGGCCAAATCTAGAATTTCGTTCACCACCAACACACCATCTAATATTTGTCTATTAGGTAAGAAAGCTGACTGAACTTTGGAAATTAATTTACCCAACACCTGTTTCAACATTCCTTCTAATATTTTGACTAATTTGACTGAACCTTATATACATACTAGAAACAAGACAAATAGGTTGATACTCAGGCAAAGCCTGCGAATGATCCTCCTTTGAAAAAAGGGTTAAGAACGGAGCCGTGAAAGCCTTGGCGAGGTAAGCATTATCGAAAGATTCGTGAAAAAAGCCATAACGTCATCCTTAATAATGTCCTAACAAACCTTCAAAAATTCAAAATTAAATCTGTCTGACCCCAGACATTTACTACTGTAAGACCCGTAATTCCACGGTACTTTTTGTGTGAGGAAAGTAAGTAATGGCTAAGAATATTAGGGTTTTTGGTTAAGTGGTTTTGTGAGTATTGTCGCGATAATAGAATTTTGCTGAGTTGGAGCCTGTTTTGTGCTCGTGCGCTGGAAATGCACAGACTTTTGTTTCATAGTCTTCATTTGGCTATGGGAACATTTCTGCGAAGTTAGAATTACGAGTTTTGGGTTTATCTTTGTTTTTGGAAAAACGAGTAGAAAACTATACCCGCTGTTGGAAAATTTACGGTTTCCGTTTTCCGTTGAATTTTAATTAGAGACTTTATATATCGACGCGAGTTGGAATCGGGATTCAGAATATTTTTGAGAGCTTAGGATAGAAGTTTCAGTCGGAGAATCAAGTTTGGCGATAATTTTTAGAAATGGTTTACGACGAACTTTTATTTCGTATATTTTCTATTTTCGCGATTTTAGTCGGTACGCGAGATACGACTCGTTTAAGAGCGAACGTGGAGACTGAGTGAGATGAGTTGGCAAGCTCATAAATATCTAGATATTTGTGAGAGCCACTTGGTGACCAAGACTTGATCCAAGGGCTAGGGTTTGGCCTTGAAACTTTATGCTTTTTGATCCAATGGTTGTGATGAAGCAAGACCATGACTTTTAGCATAGAAGGGGACTTAGAAAAATCAATTCATTTTCACTCATTCTCTTCTTCATGGCCGTGAGCAATTCTTTCATTTTCCTTCCATGAGAAATTTTCATTTCTTCACCAAATCACTTGATTAGAGGCTTGTTGGATCATAGGAAAATTGCTAGGAATCATCTCCTAAGGTAACTAACCTCTTCCTTTCTCTTGTGTGGCTAAGATTCTTAGAGTTTCATGAACTTTAGAGGTTATGTTCTTGAGAGAAATTTGTGAGAAATTGTCCATAAATGATTCTTGTTGCTTGAAAGTTGTTCATGAGTGATGAATTAGCATGTTTAGGCTTAGTAGTGATGCTTTCCATTGTTAGATGATGAGATCATGAAAATCTTTACTAGGGTTTTGAGGAAAATTCCTAATTGATCAAGAACATGAGTTGTTGGTTGTTGATTGTGAAAATGATGTTGCGTTTGAACCTTTTATGAAAATGGATGTGTGGAAAGTGACTTTGTTTTAAGAAACAAGAAAAATATTTTGTGTGTGTTCTTGAGAATTTTTGTGATAACTATTTTGAATTGTGGATTATGTTTTGGAAATGTTTTGTTTGATCAATTAAATGATTTTGTGAACTAATTGGTTAATGCTATGCTTTTGAAATGAAAGAAAAATGATTTAGGGTGTGATTTCATTTCTGGCCGAAATTTTGAAGGGTATTCTGGTCATTTGAAAATTGTTTTTGTGACCTAGAATCTTGACCATTTGATCCGTCTTTTCGAGACGAAGATTTTGGCGTATGGCTCGTCTCGATTGGATAAAGAATGAGCGAGTAATGGCCATTTTATTTGAGAAGAAAAAAACTTGTAACTTGTGATGCAAGTAAACTTTTATTTTTGTGAAAATTTTCAAAGAGTTTATGAGTTGTTTTCAAATGGTTTTATTATGTGTAATTGATTGCCTTGGAGTTAGAAATCAAAGTGTCTCATAAATTGTTTTGAAACGAAAATATTTTCGTATAGCGAAAATAATGCATTTAACTTCGTGAATTTTTAAACACTATGAGGAGAACCTGAGATCACTGAGGGATAGCTTTAGAAAGTACCTTGAACTCCACTGGAACTTTAGGAACAAGTTTCGTTTCGATAGGATAATCGAGGAATATTTTACTGATTATACGCTGCTTACTTTTAGGTAGCGCGCATAATAGTTTAGACGAGTAAAGAATTAAGGAAAGCTTGCTGAGGTAAGGGCACCTTTATTTCCGTCTTATATCTGTCATAATATGTGTATATGCTTGGTGATGTGATATGTTTGTGTGCTTGGCATGTTTGTATTATGTATTCTTGAGACGAGATCGTGTTTTAAATTACATACGTTGTTTACATATGTTTGAGGAAATATGTATTAACATGTGATTTGATTACATATGCTTGAGGGGTATGTATTTGTTGCATTAGCATATATGGGGAATCGTATGCTCATGCATTCATAGTAAGTGGTTATCGGGAATGGACCACGGGGTGTGATTATCGGGAATGGATCCACCTTAATCCTGCGGGATTTATTGAGTCCAATACGTGGTTATCGGGAATGGACCACGGAGTGTGATTATCGGGAATGGATCCACTCTAATCCTTCGGGATTTTATTGATTTTAGTAGGGGTTGGACCTACGACTCTCTGCGGAGAGGTTAAATTCCGGAATTCATGCATGTGAAAAAGACCCGGGTAGGGTGATCACAATCATTTAGAGTATGCATTGATAGGCTTTGTGTGCATTTGAATTATAATGCCTGTTGAGGAGGAAATGCTAAATGTTTATTTGCTTTCCGTATTTGGTATGTGTATATTCGGTGTGTATTATATATATGTATATGTGTGGTGACCCTTGCCATAATACATGAACGGGTTACCCCCACCTAGACGATGGATTCCTGTCCGAGACCGTGGGTCGTGAAGACGACGGTGAGTTCGTGGGATTCCAGTGATCGAGGAGTGGTACATCTTAAGTTAGGCTGTTCGCCGGCGTGGTTTGTACACCGTGCTCTTTTTGGATTAGGCATAGGATTCTGACTCTTTTGGATATACTGTATCTGAGTATTTATACTTTTGGTTTAGACGGTTGTCTTTTGGATTGTAAGTATTCAGGTACACACTTTGCTTCTCCGAGAAGCACTATGATGCATATAGTACTATTTCAGTCACCTTGTTGGTCGTACTATTATTGCTTTAGTCTTGTTGTATGAATAATGCCGGCTCTTGTAAAATATTTTCTGCGCACTCTGTCTCGTGTTTTAAAAAAAAAAAAAGTGCCTACCTTTGGGCCTTTGAAAAATCGGGGTGTTACAACTACCATCACTACTCCAAATCAGCTCCTTAACCTCCTCAATGGTAAAAGGGGACATTAGAAGCATGTTATCTTCCGCCGATAGAGTTTGAAAAGAAATACCATTGAGATTTGGTCTAGCAACCCATCTCTCGCTGAAATTTTTCTCAAAATAGTTCTTCACCAAATCTTTAATTTCATCAACACCTTGCACCCAATTTTCACCATCCTTGAGCGCCTCTAAATGATTCCTTCTTCTTCTTCTTCTTCTTCTTCTCTTTATCGAATCATGAAAGAACTTAGAATTAACATCGCCCTCTTTGACCCATTGCATTCTAGATTTTTGTTTTAGCAAACTTTCTTTAAGATGAAATTGCCTCCAAAAATCTCTTGTTATCCCTTTTCTAGCCATCAAATCAACCTCCTCATCATCCCCCACCATTAGACCTTCTATGACATTAAGATCTTTCACTGTTTTCTCAATATTAGGGTCCAAGTAGCCAAATACCTCTTTGTTCCACTTCCGTAAACATTCCTTCAATAATTTAAATTTCTCCTTCAACACAAAAGCCTTCTTCCCGTACACTTTAAAGCCCTTCCAACACTGCTCAATAAACGGTAAGAACTCAGGGTGCTCAAACCACCCATTAATCACCCGAAATGGTTTTGAACCCAGTTCACCGGCGAGACCAATTGCCAAATAGGACAATGATCGAAAATATCACAGCCACCAATCCAATGCCCTGAAACACTACATCTGGAAATAAGACCATATGATAATAGGAATCTATCGATACGACTCATAGATTTACCATCAGCACTGAACCAAGAAAATTTATTGCCTAACACCGATAAACCGATAACCTCCATCTCACTCACAAAACGACTGAACAGTAAACTTTCACCCTGACTATTACCCGAACTACTACCTTTTCTTTCAGAAGCACTAAGAACTTCATTAAAGTCACCCCCTAAACACCGCTCTCCTCCTTCACTTTGTTGCTTGAGATTCACTAAATCAGCCCACAATTTTTTCTTGCCGGAAATACTACAAGGAGAATAAAGATTAACCAGGTGCATCACTACCTGTTCCCTTTCCACCCGAACACCCAAATAGCCATCTACAGTAAAACTATCCAACAACGTACAAAAACCAAAATTTCAAATTATTAACAAACAACTGGACAAGCCTTCCAGGTCTTTCGTCACCCACTCAGTATCTTCATAACCCTATAGATTGTGAATAAGATGATTCTCTATACTTGCTTTCTTTGTTTCTTAAATAAAACAAACGTCGAATTTCTCTTTCTGAATAAACTGACTCAACCGCCTTCTCTTCGCGCCACCCCCTCATATTCAAAGAGAAAATCTTCATGGATTCACCAATTCAGGACGCTCCCTTCTAACAATTTCATCCTCGTCGCGTTTTTTGTTATCTAGAATCTCATGAATACAATCTATAACCAACACCTTTATTTGAACTATTCATCTCATCACCTCCACCAGGTTCGTATTTTCCTCCACACCCAAAGTGAGAGCTTCATTCTAAACTCTAGATGCCACCTCTTATTCATGCTTCTTCAAAAATAAATTATTGCAATTACGTATGTCGGAGGAATTAATTAAGCTACAACAGAGAACATCTCCTGTAGAAAACACGGATTCTAACGATGATTTTCTGGACACACAATCAGATGACTAACAAGGCAAGATTGCCTCCTTCATTGATACAACATTGGTAGGCTTTCCCTTCGAATTGGTAGTGCTAGCCGATATTAATGAAGAGGGCTTGGCTTTGCGTGTGCATAAGCTCCGTATGAGTTGTTGTTTATTTCTTTGTGATGCTAAAGGTAGAAAAGCATGTTCCAGATTCCTGCCATAATTCTTCTTCGTCCCGGGCGTTTGTTTGGTAGGCAAAATAGATTTTGGGCCACTAATCAGTTTATTAAACACACTCATGTGCCCGTCGCTATAGACACCCCCTTATTCGTCCCTGCACCTTCAAATACCGAATTCTGATGTAATTTGGGCCTGCCACAGTCCACATCATCCGATCGAGTCTTTCTTCTAACCACACCCCCGTTGACGCCTGATTGTGATCATTGTAATTGACAAGCCCCTCTAACCCAACCTCACGGCCCATCGAATTAACCCTATTCACAAAGGAGTCAATCTCCTTATGTGCACCTCCTAACACGTCATCATCATTCTCTTTAGAATTCAAAACAATTGCACCTCTTGCCACATCACCACCATTCCCTTTAGAATTCCTCATGATATCATGCGCCTCATTAAGCATAATTAAGGCACCATTTGAAATTTCCTTAAATCTATTCCCTCCTTCAATCATCTTTAAAACATTATCTTTGGTAATTAACTGATTATTATTAGTCTTAACTTGTGAATTTAATAACAATAAATTTTCACCTTTCCCCTCTGATTCTCTCTCCACCTCCTTCTCCACCTCCAACAACCTCCTCTACATCCTCATCCGACGAGACACTATCATTATCCCAACCATCCTGGACCGGCGATTGGGGTATCATGATTCTCATTGGGCCATATGAATCTTCTAACACACACAAGTGAAAAATCTCATCATTGATAATCACGCCAAAAAATTCATCTACTACTTTTTGGCAAGACGTTCTTATCAAAATTCTTGCTACGTCCATGGTGAGTTTTTTATTAGTTACACCATCAACGTTCAGATAGCTCCCCCAAGGTCTTGTGATTTGGTCAAAAAAATTGTCATACCATGCATGTGTGGGAACGCCAAAGATTCTTAGCCATGCATTTCTCTCCAAATCCACATCCTTAGGTCTCCACGATCAAATCTCCTTAAACCATTGTTCCAACCACCCTTTTACATCCTCCATCAATGCTTCCACCTCCCCCTCCTCCTGCTCTTCAAGAAAAGCCAAATTTGATCCAAGTGGAGTAACTTTTAGTCTGAAATAACCTTGCGAGTGTAATGCATTTTGAATATTATATGTCATTCCTGGATTCAACGCCACTCCCACGAAAGCCTTTTGCATTCTCATTAAATGATCCTTCACAACCGCATAAGATAACCTAACCTTCCGATGTAATCCACCTGGCGTCGAACCTCCTTCCTCGCGCAACACTTGTGCATAGCTGCCCTTCTCCTCTATACGAGTATGTTGCTGAGTGCGATCAACATAAGATTTTGATCGCTTCCTGGAGAATTGAAATTGATTAACGCTCTCCCGACCACCATGTTATCCAGATCATTCTCTAGCTTTTGTGAGTCCATGACCGTCCCAAAACGTACGAAACCAAACCGTCTCCTCCCCTTGCCTCTTTTTGCTGGTATGACCACCTCCATAACCTCCCCATAATTATGAAACGCATTGAACAACGTCTTCACTCCATAGCTTTTCGAAAAGTTCGTGAAAAAGAAAGTTGTAACTGGAATGTTACTCTTTTTTTTGAAATTTCTTACTGTAGCAATGTCGATCTTAAGTTTATTGTTGCCTCTTTGCTGACTGTGACGTCCTCTAACAGTGCGCCACCTAAAATATTACGAAGTACAATTCTGTAAACTAACTCATAATTTCTTTTTTCCATAAAACATTAATTTTATTTCTTAACTAGTTTTTCGACCCGTGCATTCGCACGGGTCTATTGACTTTTATTTATAAAATATTGTTAAAATATAAGTGACGTCGTGTACAAAAAAAATAAAAATAATAAGTGACGTTATTCTGTTTTTTTTTTTTATAAAAGTTATTAAATTAAGTAATTTTTTTCATTAAAGCAATTGTCCCGTTTATGATTTTTGCATAATAAACTATAATTAATAATAACAAATATTTATTATTCAATTCTTTTTTTTATTAAAGCTATTGTCCCGTCTATGATTAATTTTTTTTATTAAAACAATTGTCTCGTGTATTATTATAATATATATTCATCAATAATTGTTCCGTGTATTATTATAATATATTATTCAATTTCTTTTTTTATTAAAACAATTGTCCCGTGTAAGATTAATTTTTTTATTAAACAATTGTCCCGTGTGTTACTATAATATATATTTACCCCGTAATTATTTATTATAATATTCATCAATAATACACTTCTCATGTATTTTTTATATAAGAGTAAACAAAAATAGAGCAGATTTTTTTATGCTTATCTTCATAAGTGTTTTCTAATTGCTATTTTTATGAGTATATTTATTTTATTCTCTTTTTTAAAAAAAAAAATTAATTTTTTTTATGAGTAGATTTGTTTTAGGCTTATTTTTGGATTTTTTTTTGTTATTTTTGTCTTGTATCTTTTTTTTATGAGTCTATTTGTTTTATGCTTATCTTCTTTTTTTGTTATTTTTGTTTTGTACTTATCTTTTTCCCAGTTTAGAGTTAAAATTACATTTAAGGGCATAAACGGTGAAATACTATTAAACATGCTAAGGACAAAAAAGGTTTTTTGATAGTAGTTTCTTTTAATATATTGTAAATAGATTTGTGTAATATGGTCAAAACGGCTTATATTTGTGTACAAACTACAAGAAAATTGACAATTACCAACGGAAGTTTCTAGTGACAGGCACAATAGTCGTAGGTATAGACGGATTATATGTATATACCCACGACAAAGACTGTAGGTATAACTAAATATTTTGTACCAACGGGTGAAAATTCGTAACTACAGACTATAGTGACGGCAAAATTTCGTAGGTATAACTATATGTTTTATACCAACGGTTGCAAATTCGTAACAACGGGCTATTGTGACGGCAAATTCCGTAGGTACAAAAAATTATAGGGTACGAAAACAAGTGCGTTGGTATAGTTATATTTTGACCTATACATACAAAATTCCGTAGGTACAACAAATTATAGGGTACAAAAAAGTTGTCACTAAAAGTCAAATTTCTTGTAGTTGAGGGAATAATAATCTTAGTCATTCATTAAATTTGTTTCTTTCTCATTTTAAATATTTTTATGCTCTTTATGATTTATCAACTACCGTATTAAATTAACAAAAGGAGAGAAACACATGAGGGAAAAAATTAGAAATAATCGAATTCCGCTTAACACATAAAAATAATTCAGTTAATGAAAATAAAAAATAATAATCGTAAACTAATTTATTTTCACACAAAATATTAATTAATATAACTTTTCTACCAGAGTCGGCTTTTTGAGTGTGCAAAGTGAGCCACCGCGCAGTACCTCAAACATTTAAGGGCCTTTATATTGGTGTATTAAAATTTTATATATGTAAAAAAATTAATAACTTTATTACTACTAAAACTATTTTATTATTCAAATAAAAAAAATTAATAATTAAATTAATAGAATTATTTTTAAGTTTATACGTAATTTGCAATTGTTCTTAAAAAAATAACTTGGAGTTGATTGTAAAAAAATAAGCAACATTAGTTGATAATGATATTAACTTATTTATTTATGTGATTGCTAAAAGTTCAATGTGATAACAATATTCAATGAAACTTTAGAAGTAACCAAAACAAAGGCTAGAAAATGTAACCAAATAAATATTATCATACCTCAAAATGAGGATCAACGACTCCCTCTTGGATATGAATAGAACACAATGTTTTATCTCCCAAAACCACTTCTCCTTTTGTTCGAAGTTGAAAAGCTGAGTGGCGCACCTAAAATATTGTCTGTAAAAATCTCTTTTATAACAGTAACACTAATGCCAATTATTTTACAAAAGTTTTACGGTTGCGAAATGATTATAAGTAAACTCATTTAACGTTTTAACCGATATAACTTTTATAAAATTTACAGTTGGATTTAAAGTTTATATCATATGGATTATTTGTGTGAATTGTCAGATAAATTTAAAATAATTTGATATGTTATTGAGATACATCAAAATTAACGATTTGAGCATTTTTTTAAATGTCGTTAATCTTTATACGTCTGATAGTTTATACAAATGATCTATATGATATAAACTTTCAATCCAACGATGAATTTTATAAAATTTATATTGGTTAAAACGTTATTGAGAGGTGTAACATTTGGTGTCAAACTAATTGGTGTCAACGGATCCTGACTCTATATATATATATATATATATATATAGAGAGAGAGAGAGAGAGAGAGAGAGAGAGATATGATCAAATGACACCAAGGTGTCAAAATTAATTTGACACCAAATCTCTTCCATTCGTTTCATTTAATCCAAAGGCTTAAATTTATCCCCAAAATAATTATTGTATACCAAATACAGTCTATCACGTAATAAAAAAAAATCTTCATCATAAATTCATCATTAATGATTACCGAATTATTTCCTCCATTATTTTATTAGCTCATTAAAAAGCATGGCAAAGCTATAAAAAAATAAAAAATAAAAAAATAAAAAAAAAATGGAAAAGTTTAAACTATGGAGCTTCGTTTTCCTTTGCTCCATTGTTTCTTTTATAATTCTATTATCTTATATAAGAGCAATGAATTTAATTTTTATAAAATTTAATTACAAAACATCATAGGCATGAAATAAAAGTGAATAAGTATCAACAATAGATAACTCAGAAAGGCGTACGACAAATCTAAATTATTTTTCTTAAAAAAAGGCATGAACAAACTAAAGCATGAACTCTGTCATTCGAATTTGCAAAACAGAAGTCATGCTGCTACCATAGCTATGTTCTAATATTTGTCAAAACTTAATACCATGACACCTTCGATAATTTTTTACCGGATAATCGTATTAAAAAATCCACCGTTGGATTTAAAGCTATTATTGTATAGATCGTGTCTATAAAATTTAACATCAATCGGAAATCATTTGATATGTCAATAAGATGCATAAAAATTAACGTCTTACAAAATTTCGTCAAAATCGTTAATTTTGATCCTTCACTTTAACCCATCAAATGATTTCCGATTGATGTTAAATTTTATAGACATGATCTATACAATAATAGCTTTGAATCTAACGGTGGATTTTGTAATACGATAATCCGATAAAGAATTATCAGAGGTGTCATGGTACTAAGTTTGACACATTGGTGTCATTTGATCTTAACCCTACATATATATATATATATATATATATATATATATATATATATATATATATATATGAATTTGTAAATTAATAAGTATCCGAACAGAATAGTATATGATAGAACAAAATATTGTAAAATATGACAAAATTTTTATATTTTTTTTTTATAATTCTATTATGAACAAAAAGTTGTGGTGTGTGTACAATAAATAAATGTAGTATTTTTTTATAATAATTTTGGCCCGATAAATGTGATGAATAATATTGAGAGTGGATCCTCTCAAGTGGGAAAAAAAATTGAGAAAATAAAGTGGGACAATTGACCATTAGATTAAAAATATAAAACAATATTTAATTTTAAAAGTAATGGAGAAAAGGTGATTGATGGTTAAGATGTGAAAATTGAAAAAAATTGAGGGGAAAAAAATTGACAGATCCATTCTCAATAATATTGGACTTTTGTAGACCTAATAGTACTAATTTGTGTAGAACAAATCGTAAGCCAACCACTAAGGTCTATGATGGGTGATAGATAAGATTATATAAGATTGTAAATAGAGATGTGCTCTATTTGGTATACTCTTAATTCAAGCAACTTATTTATTTTTAATATTTTCTCTCATAGTAAATAAAGGCATAAATGAATTTTAATAGTTAAAACATTTGAAATACAGTTTTTTATAAAAATGACAAAAAAATATTTCAATTTTGTTTTTTATAAAAAGGACCGCAGGAAGTAATTAATTATTTTTGAGTAATTATTTTCAAGTAAGATGACAGGGGAAAATAGGAAGAAAATTGATAAGTTATAAGCGAAATAGCATTTGAAAAATAAATTATAAACTAGTAAAATAAGCTATAAGCTCTTTTTGTAAAATGTTTATTAAATAGAACATTTTTATAAAAATCTTGTCCTACGAAACAGAGCCATGCTAGATCCGCATTACCATCACTCTGTCATAAACTTATTTGAGATTTAATTTCCTCATTCATAACTCAAATTTGTGAGCACTTGACCATGTAAAAGAAAATTTGTTCTCACATATTGATGATTCTACCAACAAGTGTTTTATAATTTCATACAAAATCAAGATAAATTTGATCTTACAGACTTAAGCTATAACTTAGCAAACTAATGTGACCAAAGAAGAATCATAGTGACGTGATGAAATTTTTTATAGCCATATGTTATAAATAGCAAATATAATGCTTTAAGGGGCCTAATTCAATGTCAATTGTGATCGGCTAAAATTATTAATTTTAAGAGTAAAATAATGTTCAACGATGAATAAATATTAAAAATTAAAAAGTTAATTGATATTTGATTATCTCACCATTTCAAAAACTTTTTCAGCGTGTGTTCGAAGTTGAGGACTATCATGTACTCCAGCTGAGTCTTTAAGAAAAGAGAACATGTTTTTTGCTGCAGGTAATTTATCTAGTATACTTTTGTATTAAAACAACAAAAATATTATTGTAAATTTATATCATTCTTTCAAATTGACATTCAATAAAAGAGGAAAAAATTAAACAAGCCAAAAAACTCAAAATATAAAACTTACATAGTGTAGAACAAAACACTATGAATTGAAAGATTTTGTTTGAATGATTCCCATGAACCATTAACTAAAGCTTCCTGCTTCTCAGTGTAACCCATATTTCTCTTCTCTATTTATTTTTTTATTTTATTTGTATTTATTTATATTTGTAAAGTAATATTTTTTCCTTCAATACTTGTTTATATGTAAAATTTGGAGATGTAACGATTTGAAGATGTAATAAGATGTATTGTGATTTTTTATTTAAAGAATATATTGGCTTGTGGTGGTGACCATTGACATTATTAAGAGACAAAATCCTTTTCAAAAACTTAATTGATATTTTTCAATTAAAGTAAGTAACATTTTTACAATAAAAATTTAGACTTAACTATAAATATTCTTTGGTTTAATCAATATATACAACCATTACTAATTAATAATAATAGAGATATCCGCTACGCGTGACTTTAGCTCAGTTGGCAGAACATTGCATTATATATAAGCTATCATCAAATGACACTAGTTTAAATGTTTCTCTATCAATTCTTAGCTGGCCTTTCGTAGGCTCTTCACGATCTCATGGTGATTTATGAAATTATAAAGTTTGCCTCCTTGTTTATTTGTTGCTTTCAGTATTTGAATGAAGTGCTGGGATAATGTGATAATTTGGGAGAAATTAGAGAGAATAGAACGAGAGAATTGAGAAGAGAATTAGGGAAAAAGAATAATTGCATTCATCCACAAGGGGCAAAGATAGTTATATATAAAACGGGGGGCTTGCTTAGCTACCAAGCCAATGTAACTAACTACCTACAAAAAACGAAAAACTTCCCTAACTGCCAAACTAACTAACTATGACAACTATTCAGAAAATACGTTCTCAGCTTCTGAAGCACCACAGCTTCTGAAGCTCTGGAGCTCTACAGCTTCTGAAGCACCACAGCTTTTGAAGCTTTGTTTTCCAAAACATGACTTATTATTTCAACACACCTCCTAAGGCATGTTTTCCAAAGCATTCATTCCTATAAGCTTCTTCAAAGTGTCAAACCTTGCTTTAGCCATAGGTTTGGTTAGAATATCTGCAAGTTGGATTTCAGTATTGCAATATTCCAACTCAAGCTTATCTTTGTTCACTTGATCTCTCAAAAAGTGAAACCTCCACTCAATGTGCTTACTTCTTCCATGACTAACTGGGTTGTTAGCCAAATCAATTACTGACTTGTTGTCAATAAGTAGCTTTATCTTTGTTGCCTCTACTGCCCTTAATTCAGTGAGCAACATCTCAATCCAATTTGCTTGCAAGCTGCAAATGAAGCTGCCACATACTCAGCTTCACATGATGACAATGCCACTATCCCTTGCTTCTTAGAACACCAAGAGATTGGTGCATTACCTATCATGAACAGGTATCCTGCAGTACTCTTCCTGTCATCTTGATCTCCTCCTCAATCCGAATCTGAGTAACCATAAGCCACTAGCTTTTTACTACTGTTCTTTTGGTTTGGAATCAAAATGCCATGATCCATGGTTCCTTTCACATATCTAAGAACCCTCTTTGTAGCAATCAAGTGATTCATCCTTAGTTGATCCATAAATCTGCCCAACAGACCAACACTATGACATAAGTCAATTCTAGTATTACACAAGTACCTCAATGATCATATGATCTGCCTGTACAATGTTGAATCAACCAACTCATCCTCAGTATTCTTGCTCAGCTTCACACTTGTTTCCATAGGAGTAATTGCAGGGTTGCAATTGTTTATATGAAACCTCTTCAAAATGTCAATGACATATTTCTTCTGATGCAAGAAATAACCTCTATCTGTTTTCATAAATTCCATGCCAAGGAAATATGATAGCTCTCCTAAATCAGCCATCTCAAACTCCTTCATTATGTCTGCTTTGAACCTCTCTAGCACAGCTTTGTTTGATCCTATGATCAACAAATCATCAACATACAGACACAGTGTTATAATCTCATCATGACTTGAGCCTTTCACATATACTCCATGTTCTGATGTGCATCTAGTGAAACTCAAATCCAACAGGAAGCTATCAATTCTCCTGTTCCAAGCTCTTGGAGCTTGCTTTAAACCATAGAGGGCTTTGTTCAACTTGTACACCTTCTGTTCTTGACCTTTGATCTCAAATCCTGGTGGCTGCTTCACATATACCTCTTCCTCTAATGGTCCATTCAGGAAGGCAGATTTCACATCAAGCTGGTGCATAGCCCATCCTTTGTAGGTAGCTACTGCAACAACTAGCCTAATTGTCTCTAGCCTTGCCACCAGTGCAAAAACTTCATTAAAGTCAAGTCCAGGCTTCTGAAGAAAACCCTTAGCTACTAACCTTGCTTTGTACTTAGCAATTTCACCACTTGGTTTCATCTTCAGCTTGAAAACCCATTTCACATCAATAGGTCTCTTGTTCACAGCTTTATTCATCGATGTCCATGTGTTATTCTTCTCAATTGACTTCAGCTCCTCTTTCATAGCATTCAACCAATTTGAATCTTTCAAGGCTTCACTCAGAGTCACTGGTTCCAATTCTGTAATCATTGCTTCATTGACCAGTTCTCCATCTTCAGTGATTGCTTGATCAGGAAACACATCATACTCATTCAACCTTATTGACTGTACCCTTTCTCTGGTTGATCTTCTCAACTGTTGATTAGGTGTAGCATTAGGCTGATGATCTTCAACTTCTATCTCCTCTTGATTTGTTTCCTCAAGCATAAGTCTTCTGTTGAGCCTTCAGCATTTGTGCCTTCAGTCCAATCTCAGCCCTTTGATTCATCAAACTTGATATCTCTGCTAATCACAACCTTGTTATCTTTAGGTGAGTACAATTTGTAAGCACCAATGGGATGATAACCTAGCAATATCATTGTCTGACTTCTATCATCAAGTTTTCTTCTAACTTGATCAGGAACATGTTTGAAGCAAAGTGAGCCAAATATTCTAAAATGACTAACACTTGGTTTCAAACCTGTCCAAGCTTCATGAGGAGTCTTGTCTTGTAACCTCTTTGTAGGACTTTTATTGATGATGTAAACTGCTGTAGAGGCTGCTTCACCCCAAAACTTATGAGGCATATGCTTAGCTTTAAGCATACTTCTGGCCATGTTCATGATGCTTCTATTCTTCCTCTCAGCTACACCATTGTGTTGAGGGGTGTAGGGTGCAGTGACTTCATGCTCTATACCTTCATCTTCACAGAATTTTGCAAATTCATGTGAAGTGTATTCACCACCTCCATCAGTTCTCAATTTCTTAACACTAAATCCACTTTGATTTTCAACTAGTGTCTTAAATTTCTTGAACTTGGTAAATACATCACTCTTCTTTTCGATAAGGTAGAGCCAAACATGCCTAGTACAATCATCTATGAATGTCAGAAAATAGCTATTACCTCCAATGGATTTCACCTCAAATGGACCACATACATCTGAGTACACCATTCCTAGCTTCTGAGTTGACTTCATAGGTAATTAAATCTTGAATGAATTTCTGGCCTGCTTTGCTGCACAGCACTCTTCACACACTTCACTTGGTGCTCTGATCTGAGGCAAGCCATGAACCATCTTTTTGGAATTCAACATGCTTAAACTTTTGAAGTTTAAGTGTCCAAACCTGTGGTGCCATATCCAATTATCTTCTGTACCAGTAACTGAGGCTAAGCACTTGAAATCAATCACATTGATTTCAACCTTAAAGGTTCTATTGCTTGACAATAGAGCTCTTAGGATTAACCTACCTTTAGCATCATGAATCTTTAATTCTTTATTAGCCATTCTCACTGTATAATCATTTTCAAGTAATTGACCAAGACTAATCAAATTACTTGTCATGGAAGGAACATACAATACCTCATTGATGAAGGATTCCTGACCATCTTTTCTCTTCACAAGAATTGTCCCCATACCTTCACTAGTGATCTGACTGTTATTAGCAAACTTGATATTCCTTCTCACTGAATAATCAAGCTTCAAGAACCACTTCTTGTTGCCAGTCATGTGATTGCTACAGCCAGTGTCAAGATACCACAAGTTGGATTTGTCACTTTCAGTGTTTGTAATTGCCATGAGCAGGGAATCATCAGAGTCACTACCATTTCCCTTTGCCAATTGAGCTTCATCCTTGTCACTTCTCTCAACTTTCTTAAAGTGACATTCTCTAGCATAGTGGCCAAGCTTCTGACAATTATAACACTTCACATCCTTCTTATCAATCTTTTTCTTTGAACCTTTCTTGTTACCTTTGCTAGGCTATGAGTCTTTTAGGTTCTTGCCATCATTCTCTGAATCTTCTTTCTTTTTCTTGTTTTTCCCTTTGGAACCTTTCTGAAATTTTGCCTGCAAAGCTTGATCAATGACTTTGTTTGAGCTCCTCTGCTTGACTCGCAATTCATGTGCCTCCAATGAATTAGAAGCTCCTCTATCTTCATAGTAGCCAAATCCTTTGATTCTTCTATTGCTACTACTATGTGATCAAATTTCTCAATCAAGGTTCTCAAAACCTTCTCAATCTTGGACTTCTCTGACAGAGCTTCACCATTTGACTTCATCAAATTAGTGATACTCAACATTCTTGAAAGATACTCAGCTATCGTTTCTTGATCATTCATCACCAACATTTCATATTGTCTCCTTAGAGCTTGCAGCTTGATACCCTTCAGTTTTTCATCACCTCCATAAATCTTTTTCAATGTATCCTAAGCACCTTTAGAAGACTCTTCCTCAATGATCTTCTCAAAGATATTAGGATCCACACACTGATGTATGATGAACAGACATTTTGCATCCTTTTTCTTCAGCTCGCGATGCAAAGCTCTTGCTGCTTCATCAGCATTTGCAGCCAGGTCTGGTACTCCATCATTCACAGTTTCAAGAACATCTTGAAACCTGAAAATGACCTTCATCTGCGCACACCAACGATCATAGTTTTCACCTTTGAAAACTGGAAGATTTGCAGGAAATTGTGATGAGGTTGTGCCATTGTTCGCCATTGTTTCTTGATCAAAGAATCAATGCAAAACGTGAATCACAACCGGGCTCTGTTATACCAATTTGTTGGGACAATGTGATAATTTGGGAGAAATTAGAGAGAATAGAACGAGAGAATTGAGAAGAGAATTAGGGAAAAAGAATAATTGCATTCATCCACAAGGGGCAAAGATAATTATATACAAAATGAGGGGGTTTGCTTAGCTACCAAGCCAATGTAACTAACTACCTACAAAAAACGAAAAACTTCCTTAATTGCCAAACTAACTAACTATGACAGCTATTCAGAAAACACGTTCTCAGCTTCTGAAGCACCACAGCTTCTGGAGCTCTACAGCTTCTGGAGCTCTACAGCTTCTGAAGCTCTGTTTTCCAAAATATGACTTATTAATTCAACATGAAGTTCCCTTGATTTGTTGTATGACATCCCACCTTTATTGATGATAGCATGCAAATATGCATTATATAACTTTTATTAGTAGTGTTTTGAATAAATAAAATAAGTTTTTATTAAAGTTTACATGAACTATTTTACTTGTTTTTGTTTCTTTTCTACTATTAGGTATATAGGCTAATGCTACGGTTGACCACCTTCACAAGTGGTCCATCGTAGACAAGTGATCTACCGAATACGAATTTTACAAAATTTATTGATAGATTGAAAGTTTATATCATATAGAGCATCTATAAAAAAATTTAGAAAAATTGAAAATCATTTGATATTTTATTGGGATTTATCAAGATTTACAGTATTTAATAAACCGTTAATCTTGATGGGTCTCAATAACATATCAAATGATTTTCAATTTTTCTGAAATTTTCTATAGATAATCTATATGATATAAACTTTAAATCCAACGGTGGATTTTGTAAAATTCATATTCGTTATATGATTTTTTATGAATGGTCCACCATAGACCACTTGTTAGAATTTTCCTAGGTGTATATCCTTGAAATATGAAGAAAAGGATGGTTTTAATGTATTTTATGGTGCCATAAAAATCAATAATTGTTTAGATCAGTGGAAAGCTTTCAGAACCAAAAGGTAAAGAAACCGTCAGAAAAAGTTGAACACATATACAAAAAAAACCATATTTTTTACTCATCCTAAGACCCTGCCATAGCCGTATCGGGCTTTGCAGAAGCCAAGGGTACTCTCAGATGCATCTACCACGACTCGTGTAGTCTTCAGACCAGATCGGCCCTGAGGTAGAGCAAGCAGACTCATAGCCTAATACCTCAACATTTTGAAGATAAGAAATTGATGACTCGCGTTATTATTTTATTTTAAGGTCAATTCAATGGAGTTTTAGTGTGTGTTTGATTCAACGGTGACGACAATTGATTTTTGTAGAATTGATTTTGAAAAATGATTTTAAGTAAAAATGAGTTGAATGTAAAATGATTTATGTTTGGATATGTTCACAACATAAGTGATTTGTATGAAGATGTTGTTTAGATATTTTGTATCAAAATTGTTTTTGAGTGTGCAAATGACTAAAATGGGTTTTAACATATATATATATATATATATATATATATATATATATATATATATATATATTTGGAAAATGCTAACTAGTGGGGCACTAGTTAGGGTACCAAATATGGTAAATTATTCTTGAAACTTGTGTAATTGGCCTTTTATAAAAATAAATAACACTTTTTTCAATACAAAACTTACTTTGTTTAGTATAATTTTTATTCTATTTTAAATAGTTATTAAAATCTATATTGTATAAGTTTTTAAATAATTTTTATTTAGTTTTTAAATTTAATAAATACAAATATTATCAACTGGTTCATAAATATAAATTAACAAACAATTTTTTTGGGGAGTAACAAACAAATTTTAAGTAAACAAATATTATTTTTCTAGAAAAATTAATAATTATTGTTTTACTAAAAGGATAGGCTTTGGACTTAGCAATTAAATGAAATAAACACACGGGTGAAGGAAGCCCAACTACTCATCTCTATCCTTGAGGCAAAGGTACAATAGCAAATAAACAGTAAAACTGGAAAATACCATAAAGAAAATGGGTAAATCAGGAAAATTAGCAAATGAGCAGCATATAATTGATTTTGCTAGACGCAGAAGCTACAAAAGGCAGCTTCAACTAGAATTGATTTTGAAATGGAAAATCAGGTTTTTAATTGATTGCCATATAAGAGAATGAATATAAAGTTGTATTTGCATTACTTTTGAGAGTTTACAAGAGGTGTATATATACACAAGTATAGTAACCTAATTGGAGTATTTTAAGGAATAAATATCTCCAACAAATCTAGACTTGATACAAATCTAAAATATAATTATACAAATCTAAAATATAATTATACAATATAATTATACAAATCTAATTATGATTGATATCCTCCCGCAAGTTGGGCGACCTGGAAGAAAGATGCAACTTGGATAGTAGAAACTCGAACCGAGGGCGAAGCAGAGGCTTGGTGAGAATGTCGGCAAGCTGGTCGTTTGTGGAGACAAAGGAAACACGAAAACGAGGTGGTCGGAGGCGCTGCGGTGGTGGTGATCGTTGCTGTCGGCGCAGGGAACGATCCATCAGGGTATTTGAGTAGATCAAAACCATCAAGGAAGGCTTCTACCTGGAGTTTCCAATTGATGTAATTGGTAGGGAGAAGCTTGGTGACACCGCTGAGGGTGATACACGCAAAGGGTTTGGAGGGTTCATGGGGATTAGCTATGTATTGAGAGCCATCGGAAGCCATTGGAGGCAAAGGGTGACGGCAAAGGAAGAGAAAAACGGCGTTTTCTGGTTTAAAAAGCACCATTAGGCTCACCGAACTATTCCGCAGAGGTTGTTGGTGGTTGTTTGGTGACGGGTAAAGCACCGTCATGCTCACCGGACTATTCAGTTGTTGGTGGTGTTTAGTCTTGAGTGTGGCTAGCAGAGTGACAACACTATTTGAAGGAGAAGACAGCGGAGCGGAAGGTTGCTAGAAAGTGGGTGCTGCCGGTGGCAAGTCGCCACCGGCAGCGATAGTGAAGCACAGAGTTAGGTCAGAGGATTAGAACCTGCTCTGATACCATATAAAGGGAATGAATATAAAGTTGTATTTGCATTACTTTTGAGAGTTTACAAGAGGTGTATATATACACAAGTATAGTAACCTAATTGGAGTATTTTAAGGAATAAATATCTCCAACAAATCTAGACTTGATACAAATCTAAAATATAATTATACAAATCTAAAATATAATTATACAATATAATTATACAAATCTAATTATGATTGATATGCCAAACATCCTTTCTGCACCACAAAATCAAGTTTGATGTTTCAAACGCACGTCTATGGTTACTGAAAACTGAACCAAACAGATACTTAGAGGAGTTGGAAGTGGTTTTTGATCATGTTTGAGGTGAAAACGGGCTAGAATGAAATGTAGCTTGCAAGTTGCAACACAAGAAAAGCTGAAAATTTGATGTCTACCTCCCCTATTACACACGTGGCACGCGCCACCTAACCTTGTTCACGCGTGGCACGCAAAACCATGTGTTTTCCCTATGTTTTGGCGTGTGGCACGCGCTTGTGACTGGCTGGCAGTGTGTTTGGAGCGTTTTTGACCCATTTTTGGGACTATATAAGGCAAACTCGACCCATTCTAAAAAGGTTATGAAATTTGAAGGAGAAAGGGTCTTGGAACTCATAGTTGGAGATTTAACAGCATGGATTGAAGATTGGAAAACATGGATTGAAGCTTGGATACAAGATTGAAGTCCTAATTCCATCACTTTTTTCATGTATATCATTTTTATTCCCTTTGCACCTCTTGTAATAATGAATTGCTAGACTTTTTGGATTGGATTTTGTAATGAAGATCTAGTATGAATGCATGGTTTATATGTTAGTTTTTCATTAGTTCTCTTGTGATTGATTCAATTTATCATTTCAGTAATCTTGTGCTTTATGCTTCATGAATACTGACGAATGCTCATGTATGATTTTAGATTCTTGCTTGCTAAGAGATTAGATGTTTGAATTCGAATTAGATTAATGTATGAATCTTGTAATTTACCCAGAGATAGAAAAGTAGGGATTAAGATTAAGGATTTAACGAACGTGCATGTCTATGTTAACTTGTAATTGAACTAAGAGATTATGAGATTTGAGTGTAACATAGTGAGTTATATGACCATGAGGGTGGGTGTAACATATAACATCATGGTAATTGAATGAATCATGCCTAAAGAATTAACCTCTAACATCATAGTGAAGTACTAGTGAATCAGAATGAAATCCAATCATCTTTAATTGCGTTTAAAACCAAAATTCTCTTTGTTCATTTTCTACAACTTGTTTTCGAAATTCCCCCTTTTCTTAATGTCTTTAATTTTATAATTACAAGCTAAGCCAATTCGTCATTGTTAACAAAAAAAATTGTCATTGTTGAATAACAACAATTCTTGTGGTTCGACATAATGTATCACTTGCGATACTTCGATACTTGCGACATATATATAACTTGTAAATAATTACACTAATTTATTTAAAAAAAACTACATTTCTAGAATTAAGTGACAATTTTTATTAAAAACACTTTCAACTTTTAATGATATCAACTAGAAGATATATTTTTTTTTTGTCATCGATTAGAATATAATTATTTTTTATAGGTGAGGCATACTTCACCCCTTGTTAATTTGGGGGTATTTATCGATTAACCAATGAAAAAAAGTCACATAGATAAATTTGCAGGAGGTACTGACAACTAACTTGTAACAAACTTTTATTTCACATATATATGTCTTTTTCTCATTGGTTATTGGTAAATACCCTCAAATTAAGAAGGGACAGTTTAGAAAAAACATTTTTTATATTATTGATGTTATTTAAATTTGAAATAAAAAATTACTCTTTTTTTAAAATAAAAATATTGTAACTTTAATTACTAATTTTTTTTACCTTTGAAACAGAGAGTAATAAAAATATGGTGGACCACCTCATCAAGTGGTCCACCGTGGACAAGTGGTCAATACTACTATAACGAATACGAATTTTACAAAATCCACCGTTGGATTGAAAGTTTATATCATATAGATCATCCATAAAAAAAATTAGAAAAATTTAAAATCATTTGATATGTTATTGAGATCCATAAAGATTAACGGTTTATTAAATACTGTAAATCTTAATGAGTCCCAAAAACATATCAAATGATTTTCAATTTTTCTAATTTTTTCTGTGGATGATCTATATGATATAAACTTTCAATCCAACGATCGATTTTGTAAAATTCGTATTCGTTATATGGTTAGTCCACCATGGACCACTTGAGCAAGTGGTCCATATTAGAAATTCCCTATGCATATATTGTATACTATAAGTTGATGAGAAGGTAACTTAACCGGACCATATCATTTGATGTACATCACAATTTTCACATAGCAGACGATCTAGGCCATATAATTTTAATCCAGTGGCTTCTATTTAAAATGGTTAAATTTAATAGTTTAACACAATATTTAGGCCCTGTTTGGATTAGCTTATGCAAATAGCTTATGCAATTTTTATATATTATTATAAGTTTGTCAATGTAGTTTATGATAAAACAGCTTATAAAAATACAATTTTCACTAATTTAAACTTATAAAATAGTATAAAACTTAATTTATATTGCATAAGCTGTTTATATAAACTTAAAAAAAGTTAATCCAAACATAGCCTTAATCTGAATCATTCGTTTTTTATGGGACACTTAACAACAAATATTGCATTTGCACAATAGTTGTGTGAAATCCAACCAACTTAATTTTTTTTTGACACAACCAACCCAATTAATTTTTTATAGGCTACTTCTAGCATGGGAAAGTGTTATAGGTCTCCCACCATGGGAGACTTGTTTTCACCCTTAGATTATTAAGGTCCACAATAAACCATAATGAGATTTATACATTGTATCTCTTCTTGAGTTTGACATTTTTTTTTTTAAAAAAAAATTATAAAATTCTTATATTATTCTCAAATATTTAAAAGTTGCAACTCAAATTCATTTTTTTAATGGTTAAATAAGTTTTTGCTTTTATAAAAATCTCGAATTTTTTTTTTTTTGTCCCTATAAATTTTTTCAATTTTTGATCTTTTAAATATTTTTCTATCACAACTTTTGATCCTTAGTTTTATTCAAACTTTTATGTAATTTCACATTTTTGAATGATTTTTGTTTTCATCTTTATAATATTATAAGAACATCTCTCATAAAAATTTAGAATTTGTTAACATAAAATGGATTATTTATGAATTTTATGTGCGAAAAAATTAAAAAAATTCATATTTAATTTATCTCTTGTTAAAAAAAATTTAAACTTTTGCGAGAAATATTCATATAATGTACAAAACATGACCGCGAAAAAAAAAAAAAAAAACTTAATATTTCAAATGATATGCATAAGTTGAATGAAAAGTATTGACCAAAATTCATGATAGGAAATACTTTAAGGATCAAAAATTGTGATATAGAAAATATTAAAGGATCAAAAGTCATTGAAATTTTTTTAATAGGGACAAAAACTTATTTAACCCTTAATGAAATGGATATGTGTTTCAATTTTTAAATATTTTCCAAGTTCTTTTTGTAAGAAACTTTTGACTTTTTAGATTCCTTAAATAGTTAATGTATTTGGTTTATATCATAGACCAAATACTTTAATTATTCGATGAACTTAAAATACGGATTAGGATTGAAGGGAGTATTTGAGAATATGAATTTTGTAATTTATTTTTCAAACAAAAAAATATTATTTTTTCAAATAAAAAAATTTAAAAAAAATGTCAAACTTAAAAAGAAATAATACAGTGTAAAAATTTTATTAAAATTTATGATGAACCTTAGTGATCTAAGGGTGAATATAAGTCTCCCATGGTGGGAGACCTATACCACTTTCCCATCCTAGAATTCCCCTTTTTAATATTGTATCAACAACTGAGATTTATTATAGCATGAAATTGAGAGAAAGTCTAACTTAGGCACAACCTCAATATCTCATTGTTAGGCACACTCACATAAAGAAAAAAAAATAAAAAGAATGAATTAAAATGATATAATTGATGTGACTTTATAATTTTTCTTTTAATTTATTAAATTTGTGTGTGTGCCTAAACAAAATTAATTTGTGGTTGTGCCTATAAAAAAATGCTTCTGAAATTGAAAGTGCATATAACAGAGAATCAAGTTCCACCGGTAACATTGTGTAAAAAAAAAACAGTTCCACATGTAACTGATGTGGTTATGGTTGGTGTAAAATTAAATGTGATTGCATGGGCGGTCTGCAATACAGTAAAAAATTTACAGTAGCAATAATTTTGTCATGGTAATCTGTAATGTAAATTTAAAAAGTACCATATGATGATAGTCACTATCAACACCTGAAAGGGTGAAGACCATGATGGAAATTCTCACTGTTGATGCTTTGTTTGACCAAAAACAGAGAGAAGCATAGCAGTAGACTCTACTACTTTCGTTATCTCTCTCCTTAATTCATCAGTCATCACCATTCACCCAAAGAAACTCACCGTGTCCCCCCCCCCTTCACCAATTATGACTATGACTTGTCACATCACATGTAGTATATGCAAAATGGCATGCTGTCAAAATGTAATTGTTCATTCATGCCTATAGACATAGTCTACAAGCTTTGGACGTACTAGGATTGTCTCATAACATTGCATCAAGAGAGAAACACCCACAAACCTAGATCAAATTTATTTGGCACACACTTATAAATCTAAAAATTTAAAACAAAAATAATAAAGTCACATCAATCAACATCATTTATTTCATTTCTATTTAATTTTATTTTGTTTTTGTGAATGTGTCTAACACCTCACATTTATGTTTGTGCCTATCAAAGAATTTTCCGCATCAACATTGACTAATACTCCCTCCGTCCCAATTTATTTGAGCCAGTTGACTTCAGCACGCATATCAATGCACAACTTTGACGATTAATATTTTTAATTGTATAATAGTAAAAATTATAAAAATTTAATATTTTGAAAATATTCATTGAGATGAATCCAACGACATCTTATATGCTAATATTTATTTTTATTTATTAAGAGAAAAATATGGTCAAAACAAGATATATGAATAATACAAATATTTTAAATGGCTCAAATAAATTGGGACGGAGGGAGTAATGCACTCATAGAGTGGAGTATTTTAAATTTGGATTTGTTAGTATTTCAAGGTCACATGCAAAATACTTAAAATATACTCCCTCCGGTCTTATTTATAAGCAAAAGTCAATTAAAAATTTTGGCCTTAAATATAAGCAAAAGTCATTAAATTCAACTCTAATTAATATTTTTTCCAACAATACCCCTACACATGCATTTATTCATTTCTACAAGTAATCTATGTTGGAGTAGTGTATTAATAATGATTACATCTAAGTAGGAGTAAATTTCATAATAATAGACAAAAGAGTATTTTAGGAATTGCACCGAAAATTACACATAAAACTATGATAAAAAGCCAACTCCTTAATAAGTGTGCAAAAGGGAATATTTACTTATAAAAAAGTCCGGAGGGAGTATATCGAAAGTTAAATATATTTAGTTCATAATTTATATTAGATATATCAAATTTTTAATATATCTAAAAAGTAAATATTATATTTTTTATTTAGGATTAAAAATAGTTTTTTTTTTAAATATTTAAATGTAAGTGGTTTATAAATTTTATTTAAAGCGGAAGCTTTCTTCATCCATACACTTGCACCGTCATTGTCATTGCTCAATGACACACGTCGTCGAATCACCTTGCTAGGTAGTCTTTCGTTACAAGGAGTCAGTTGAACCATTCTTCGAACCATCGACTCTCATATAATAACAATTATACAAGTAAGTTGGACAATACACTTTTATCTAAAACCTTAAGGCATTAAATTTATGTGTCATCGTATTTATAAAGGGAAATTCTAATTTACCCTTTAATAATTTGAGGACATTTACCCTTTAATCAATGAGAACAAGTCATTTGTATGTGGTCGCTACAAGTTTGTTACAATTAGTTGTGAGGACCACATACAAATCTACTTATGTGGTTTGTTCTCATTGGTTAAAGGGTAAATATCATCAAATTATGAATAAGTAGAGAAGTAGTCACCAGTCACCACTCACCTACACTTGTCCATTTAGATGGATCAAGGAAGCTTAGAAAAGTATATGGTGTTAATCTCATATTGCTTAAAAAAGTGGAGGTTGAACATATTTATAAGTGAGAAAATTCATAAATTTAATACTTTAAAATTTTGGATAAAAGTATAATGTCTAACTCACTTATATAATTATTTTTAAACTCAATATGAACAATCCTTCAACTGCTCCTTTGTGAGTAGAGGTACTCATCGAGCCACAACCATATTTAGCACACATATTTGAATCCACAGTTTGTCCTTGTTTACCACCAATTGCCAAGTTAATTTATACATGTAAGCATTATTTAGAGTGTTGGTATTTCTAAAACCAGTCAACCCTCTTGCTTGGGTTTATTATTTCAATGGGCTATTGTTAACAACCCATTATGGCTTGAAGGTTTCTCTCCCCACCCCCCGTTATTCTTTTTCACCCCCCAGAAATCCAACTTTACCCTTGATTTTACCCCCGAAAACTTTAGTACACGCGTACTGAAGTTTTTCGATATTGAAAAACAGGTGTTTTACATCGTTAAAAACTTCGGTACGCGTGTACCAAAAATTTTTTTAAGGTTAAAAATGAAAACTCAGGGGGTGAAAAAGAAAGACAGGGGGTGGGGAGAGAAACCTTCTTATGGCTTTTCATTTTTTGTCGTTGGGCTTATTTGTTAAATTTTTATAAGAAAACCCAATATCTTTTATAGCATTTAAAGAAACAATTATGCTTTGGACCCAAAAAAAAATAGCAATCCAACAATAAGTTGCGCGTTAATTTTTTTTTTTGTATAATTAATTAAATTCTTTTAAAAGTTACATCCATAAATTTAGGAGACATAATGTTGCCATGCATGATTATTGAATTCTTCGTAAAAGATTGACAATCTATAAAGCTAAAAAGGCAAAAGTGTTAAATGCAAAGGTATAAAAACATGTTAATTGTCAAACAAATTTTCTCGTGTTTGGCCAATTTTGCTTGAAGCGGTTTTTAGGAGTGTCTAAATTTAGTCCAAATTCATTCATTGATTTTCGTGTTTTTCCCTCTTTCCTATTTCTCTATCTCAAACCAAAACACACTAAAAGTAAAACCCTCAATCACCAATCCCCCAAGTGGGGTAACCTTAGTAAAATTCACTCATGCATGTTTTGCTCCTACTGACTCATACCCCATAACATTTGTTAGCCAAAGTGTTGATCTCTCCTTCTGTAGATTTTCAAGAAGTTCACAGACGCATTTTCATCACATATACTACACATACAATTCTAAACATATAAAAGAGCGTCCGACACAATTTAATTCATCGGTTTATTGGATTTTAAAATTGAAAGTCAAGAACCAAATCAATCTAGTTTGGTTTCTTTCGGTTCGGGTTAGTTTTTGACTCGAATTAAAAGATGTTGAATCATTTTTTTATTTGATTTTTAGACTCGTTGACTTTTTCCAAATCACTTACACCTCTACCTATATAATCATAAAAATAATAGCAAAGTTTATATATCTTTGAAATTTATTATTATTCAATGACTTCTTTTTTTGAGTAAAGCTTTATAACATTATACCTCAATGTTTGTGTTTAGATTTTTTTTTTAAGCAAAAGGAGAACAGAGGAAACCCTCTGCCCTATCCCAAAGATAAAACAACAAACTGGTGGGACATCAACCTGACCCAGTTAACCTATTTGTAGCAAATAAAGATAATACAATCAATCCCAACTACCAGTGGTTTTAGATCCAACCCTAAAAGGTAAAAAGAACCAAAACAAAGACAGACACATCGACACTACCCAGCGAACCCGCGTACAGGCGCGAAACCAAATAGCAAAAAAATGATGTGTCTGCATTAATTGAGGTATGAATGACTTGACCGCCAACACGGACATAATCACGTACCACACACCCCTATGACAAACACAGCAGGCAAAAACGACCCTTTCGAGCCAAACAAACTCAAACCACCGCAAAATGCCGAATCCAAACGAAAGACATCTGCAATCAAGTCTGCGATGACATTGAAGCGACACCAACACCAAGAAAACTGCAGAAATCAACAGATCTGGAAGAATCAGAGATCAAGGTAGTGTAGCAACAATAGCCACCGGTGAACTAGGATCTGAGCTACGACCACGACGACAGTCTTCCAAAGGAAAAACCACCGGCGTTTAGAAAGAAACACAACTTTAGAAACCCCCAAATTTACCCTCTTTTGCATTTGCTAGTCCCCAAATTTACCCTCAGTTAGATTAAATCTTCAACAAAATCATAGTGCAACAATAATTTAGAAGATTGTACAAACTTGAATATAACACATGGAGTATTTAGTCCATTTATAAATTAGATTCTTAATTGGTCTCATGAAATTATAGTCGTCCAACCTTTACATCCTTCAGAGATCGAAAGATAGGCAAGAAAAAATATTCGTATTTCTTAAATTATATCTTTGAATTATTATTTAATTATGGATTGACAATAATAAACTATTATGAATTATTATTAATATGTAGTATGATCTATTATTATATTTAATATTGATGGATTATTTTATTAGACTTTTGTCTCTGAATGGACCATGATAGATTGAGCCATTCAATTAAGCTCAATAAGAGGTCTTGCCCTCGGCCGTTTAGCTATTTAAACGTTATCCCATTAGACGTTGGACATAAGGTTAAACCTAACTGAAACACTAAAGGTAATGAGAGTAGTTCCGCATCTCATGCTTGCTCCTATCATCACTCTTCAAAATTCTAAAAGGTACGCCGTTCAAGTAGGGTCGTTCCTGAGTTTTTGGAAGTCATATGCAAATTTTAAAAGTGTCCCTTTAATCGATAAAATATATTTTTTTTTTTTTAAAAAAAATTATCCTCAATTTAAATTTTAAATAGCATAAAAATAATAATAATAAATAATCATGATTTATAACATATAAAGATTCGGTTAGAGTTATTATGTATAAGGAATATTCTTATGCATGGTGTATAAATAAATCTCCACCATCTAATGTTTTTTTGATCAATTAGATTTTTTGATCAATCAAATGCACTAAAGCATGTATGGTGGAGATTTATTTATGCACCATACATAAGGATATTCCTTATGCATAATAACTCAACCCTAAAGATTCATATTATAACCAATAACAATAAAATATTTTCAATCTCCTTAAGATGACTCTTTTTTCAAACATTTTTCGAACTAAATTCGTCAATAAAGTAATGTATTAAATTTTACACTCCCTAATTTATTAATACAATTAGTAAATTAAAGAAGTTATAGACTTGAAATTGAACTTTTGCAGTGTGTTGTATTGTATTAAATTTTATACTCTTAATTTATTATTACTACTATTATGCAAAACAAATTTGAGGCACTTTTTATTAAGAGGCTCAATGCCATAACATATATGTTGCACATAATATGCTAAAATTTGACTGAGTCGGGCATGCTATAATTTGTATCTTGACGATTCATGGTTATTCTTTTAATTTATTTCACTTAAAAAAGAAAATGAAATTGGCAAATCTCAAAAGTGTATTGGATATTTAACTAACCATTTGTCACATTTAGTTTAATAACTGGAAATAACAGGAAGAGTACTCTATGTTAAAAAATTCCAATATGTACTTGCAGTATTAGAATTGATTTTACAATGAGGTCATTCTGATCGAACTTGGTCCTTTTCTTTTACGAAGCAGTGTATGTGTATGTAATGTTACTGACTCACTGTTAATGCTAGTAATATATAAGTCATTATACAACCTATCTTTATATTTATATCATTATATTTACCATCATAGCCTTTTATATATGTCCTTTATTTTTTATAAATTAATAAAAATTCATGAGAGACAGCTAGCAACGAATTCTCGAAGTGGTTAATGATACTGTACAATTACAGTCAAGAATCTCTTACACTTCTTTTTAAGTATCATCACTTGATAAAACTTCAGTACTTTTATAGTACTCACTAACACTAATCAATAATAATGAATTTTATGTTATACATGTACCAACTTTTTATAATTAATTATTATTTTTTGCCGGTATAGTATTGCAAGCATGTACTTAACTAATGAATGCAAGAGAGATTTGATCAATTCTCTCTTAACCATAGTTGCGAATTCGACGAAAAACTCACACCAATAAAAGAACTTGATGTATGGAACAATTGAATCAAGCAACTAAATCAAAGAATATATAGAGAGAATGAAAATAATAATCCGTGAACAAGTAGACAAATCAAAAGCAAGAGAGAGACACAATTTTTGTTTACCCAGTTCGGTGTTAATGAACCTAATCTGGGGGAGAGAGCAGCCCTCCGTTCTACTAAAATCAATGAGTATCACTTTACAAGAAATTCCCACAATTGGGTACAAGGAATTAGCAACCCTAATTCTACCCAAATCCCGAATCTCTTCCCGTGACCAAGAGACTCACTTGACCTAGTCTACCCAAGGAGAAACAACAACCTTTTGCCCTTGACGACAAACCCTTGTTCCCTCAACTCAATTTTTCTATAAACAAGACAATCCCTATTTATAGAAAAATATATGCCTACTTATTTTAAAAGATAATCTTTTAAAATAAAACCAAATCTCATATTGTTTTAAATATATCCTATTTAAAAACAAACACAATCTATTTTAAAACAAAACAAATCCAAGTCAGAATATCCTCCAAGAAAATATATTTTCCAAGCAAATCTCCAAGACTTTACGCTCCCGCGCACGGCGCAGCAAACAGAGCCAAAACCACTTTCCAGGTCCTTCCCGGCGCACAGCGCTAGAGACCTGCGCGCAGCGCCGCAGACAGATTTCCAGAAATTTTCTGACTTCTTGTGACCGAGATTTTAAGACATATCCAACAACCATATATATTGCCTATATGATTATTTGTTGAATTGTGTGTGTTATTGAAAATTGGAATCCTATTATGATTATTTCTTTAGGTGGTTAATCGTGTCACTTGGTCTATATAGTGGGTGGATAATTAAAAATTGCTTAAAATTTTGTTTATATAAAAAAAAATTGCTTAAAATTTTGATGATACATGATATTGATGGAAAATGATTTGTTCAGTTACAAATCTCAACCGTCCGATCCAAATGGATTGTTGAGATTGTTTTGCTGTCTAATTGATTTGAACCGTTTAATCTTAAATGAATAACTCATTTCTATTATTATGTGAAAAAGCGTAATAATTCAACTGCAGACAATTCCAGGTCAATATTATTAATGGGACGAGGGTGTGTTTAGACGAGTGATTTTATGGTTATGGGAAATTCCTAAAAACCGTAAATTTAAATATCGTATTAAAATTGAGATTAATTGTTGTGCACTGATATGTATTTTATAGATCTATTTAATAATGTGTCATATCATTTAGTGAATATGACACATCATATGTTTTAAAACACAATACATGTATATATATATATATATATATATATATATATATGGGGGTTGCTAACATACTCTCACCTAAAAACATGTGAGAGTATGTTAGCAAGCCAATTCCCACTATATATTTACCAAATACTAAACTCTATTTATATAAATCAATTTGAACAAAAGGATAAACTTGTAAATTACATTTTATTCTATTTTTAAAATAAAATATTAAAAACATGTTTCCTTAATTTTAGCAAATATTTCATATAGACACATGCTAACCTTTATTTTTAATTAATTCTAATTCTAATACAATTATAGACTAAAGACAGCCCAATGCAAATGCAACAAGTGACCACCCTTAAACCTCTCAATAATAATCTCTATGGTCACTAAAACAAATTGCCAGCTAAAAAAGATTCTGTAAATTTTATAGTCAATGAAAAATAGTTTCATGCGGATTTTTCAAAAAGAAATTTGCAAGAGAATATATACACAATTTTTATTAAAAAAGTTCTCTGATTTTCAAAGGTAAATCTGTAGGAAAATCGGGAAACTATTTTTAATGATTAATCTTGTTTTCTACGAAAATCATAATTATGTCCTACAGATTTACCTTTGAAAAAATCTGCAGCTAAATATAATGTTTCTTGTAGATTTTCTTTCAAACAAATTCGTAGGAAACTTTAAAATATATATTTTATTTCCTACAGATTTACGTTGTTTTTTCTGCGAATTTACCTTTGAAATAATCCATAGAAAACTTTAAAATATATATTTTATTTCCTACAGATTTATGTTGCTTTTCCAACGAATTTACCTTCGAAATAATCCGTAGGAAACCATTTTAATACAAAAATGTTTCATGTGGATTTTACAAATCAATCTACAACATACTTTTAAATATTTTTGAAGGTAAAATCGTAGGAAATTATTTTTAATAAAAAACATATATATAGATTAATATTTTCTCAAATTAGGCGTGACATTATATACATTAAAAAATTGCATGTGTTATTTGCATATTAGTAGTATTTTTTTTCCCCAATTTAATAATTATTATTCATACTTTGATATAATGTATATTTTTCGTGACTTTACTCTATAAGAAAAATTAAGTGGCGTTAACTCACTATGATTAAAAAAAAACTTAAAAAACTATCATTTTACTTAAAATTGGTTTAAGTAATGATAAGTGAGTGTTTTGGTCAAAACATAATGGGTGGTTTTTTTTCATGATTGTAATAGAAAACCATAAGAAACATTGTTATTTATTAACTATGAGACATTTACTAAAAGGCAAATTCTATGGTACAATAGACTAATCTTAATGTATTGGTACAATATGTTTTCAAATTAATAAAAAAAATGAATATATTTTAGAAGAATTTTTTTTCTATCTTATAAAATATTATAATAACTAAATATTATTTATCAAAGTTGTCAAAAAAATAAAATTTGATTTTTTTAATTTTTTTTAATATTTATTATTCATAAAAATGAATATTGAATTTTTAATGAAAAAATATGAAAAAAATTAGTTATATATATATATATATATATATATATTTTTTTTTTTTGTAATGGCAAATTGTTAGTCATTAGTATATTTACAATATGTTAATTTTTTTCTCTTTGCCAGGATTTGAACCCTGGACTTCCAACTCCTTAACCCTTAACTCAACTAGCTTAGCCAGTTGAGCTACCCATTCCACCCATATATATATATATATATATAAATTAAATTCATTAAAATTTGAATTTAGTTTAATTCAAATTTATGACAATATCAAATAATATTTTTTAAATAAAATTTTTAGGACAATTTTGCCACCGTCAAGGATTATTTTAACCTTAGCATTAAAATTTTAGAGGATTAAATTTCAATTTTGTTTTAAAAATCAAACTTTTAAAAAATTAAAAAAAAATCCATAGTGTTTTTTTTTTGGATTACTATAATATTAGTATAAAATTTTCACCGTCATTAAGAATGATTAATCTTCATTAAAAAATTTGTTTGACACACAAGGTAAATTTTTCGATGAGTCGAAAACCGAACCTCTGACCACATATTTAAAAAAATCAAAATTCTTATTTCTTAAACTTATTCATTGTTGGTGATGGTGATACCATTATTGTTATCTATGCAATTATTAAAACAGTACTGTAAAAAAATAATGCATCGATCCGTTATAGAGTGGCTATTGGCTAATGCTTTATACCCAAGAGTTTATACTGCAGTGTAGGGAAGATGCATCCATTTATACCGTAGGTATCGTTGGTATTCAGTGCTGTTTCCATCTAAGACTGTCCTTTTTATGATCATACTGTATCATAAATCTTGCAGTCAATCTTTCTGTAGTCTATACATACACCAAAATGTACAAGTTAATGACAAAAATTGAAGTCACCTTGAATAAAATAGTGACATTAGTAAATTAATCGAGTCCAATTAAGCATGATAGTGAGATACTATACCACCATTTATGAAGGGTTGCAGTTGTAGATGTTTCTCTCTATCATTTGTTAGAAAATTAAACTAAGAAAATAATACAAAGTTCAAAAGATACATACACCTCAAATTTGCCCCGGCTAAGTTCAGCACAATTCAGTTAATAGCTATTTTAAAAATATAAATCTAATCACTCGGCCGCCGGACAAAAGGAAATAGTGATAAGAAAGAGGTATATATATATATATATATATATATATATATATATATATATATATATATATATATATATATATATATATAAGGTTTCAATTTTCTTTATTAGAAGTTCTAAATTACAATTTTTATATTTAATATTGCACTTGGTATAGAAAAAATGTATGCTCAAATGTGACAATCACCTTGACTCTAAGCTAAACTAGTTTTTTTTTTTACAGCAACTCTAATTTGATATAGTTTTTTTTTACTCTAATTTGATGATGATATGTAATTTGCCAACTAAAATGTTATGGTACATCAAAATATCTCGATCGTGTATTGTTTCAGGGTTAAATATAATTTATAAATAACACGCGCATTCCTCAATCAAACTTTGTTACCTTTAATCTCTATATATATAATTTGAGAACCATTTTTTAAAGACTGTGTACATGTGGCATTCTCACATCGATTCTTCTCTCATATTGTTTTAACAATAAATGAATTAAATGAATTTTTGAAGCTTTGAAAAAAACATTAAAAAGGTTGGTCAAATATATTCTCCTCACAATTTACTTCCATAATAAATTTTGAATTTCAAATAAATGAATTAAATGAAAATCTGATGTGTTAAAGGAATTGACATTTATTGTCAAAAACAAAAAAGGAATTGGCATTTAAAGGAATATTGACATTTTATTTGACATTGTTTTCAAATTTCAAATGTAAAAATTAATTAATTGTGAATTGTCATGATTTCTTCCTAACTTGGCTATATAAGGCATGGTGATGGAACAACTTTACACAGTACTATCACGTTAATTTTTTTACATTCTCTCCTATTGCATTTTATGGCGAAAATCAACTTTTCGTTGAAAAAGAAAAAGAAATGCATGATATCTTTTTAAAGTTAAATTTAATTGTTTTACAGTTCTATATATCCATGTTATTTGTTGTCCATTCTTTGCTTTCATTATTTTTTTACATTTTTTTTAATCTAGGTGGTACCGTGGTACTATGGCGAGGAAGCTACTCACAGGCGTTTTAACATGGTATATATCAAATATATTTGCTTTCATTTTATATTTATATATTCTTCTATATTTTTTTAGGTTACTTTTATTCTTCTATATTTATTTGTGTTATTGATTATTTTGTATTTTTTGTGTGTTGCTTTAGTCCTCTGGCTTACTAAGAATATTTGTCGAGATCAAATCATGCTTGAAGAAAAATAATAAGTAGAGTTGATCGAAATTCATGGAAAGATAAAAAATTACAACTTTATTTATTTAATTTTTTAGTGTTGATCATTACACTAGCAACTAATATCCCAATTGTAAGATATATATGCCAATTGTAATTGTGATTTTTTTTTTCTTTTTGGTTCCAATTGTGAATTTTGTTGGTTATACGCATCAGTTTCATAAATTGTACCGTTACATTATTTTTAGGTAGGTAATACAAGACGATAGCTATTGTGTAATTTTATTCGATACTCTATTCTTTGATAAATGTTAACAGAAAGGTGTAGTAGTATTTGAAGAATCTTTATCAAATACTCTCTTTGTATGTGAGAAAACTATACCACAATAATATAAAATGATATTTGTTTAGTTTTATACTACCAAATCATTCTCTTCTTTAATTTTTTTTTGTCTTTATTTTTTTATACAAAGTTAAATTATTTTGCCTTCTATTTTGATGTTATTTTTAGATTTTTAGATGACGAAGAAAGATCAAAACAATATTCATTCTTCACATATGGTCCAAGACAAGAAAAAAAGGATGAAAGACGTTAAAATCATCAACAAAGGAATGAGATATCAAATTTGACATCTTCAAGAAAAATATAGATAATTTTTTTGTTGAAATGGTTCACTCTTTTATGCCTATTATGTTTAAAAAAAATAAAGTGAATGTGCACCATAGGATATACTACTTTTATTTTTTGTTTAATTACGTTGTATACTATTACATCATACTCCTTCTATATTTCATTTTTTGTCTTTGTTTTGATTAAAAATTAAATTATTTTGCCCTCTGATCTGTTTTGATGTTATTTTTAGACGAGTTAAAAGATCAAAACAATATTTTTTCAATATTCTTTGATAAGATGGGGAAAATGGTTGAAAGTATAAAGGAATGAATATAAAGTTGTATATTGCATTACTTTTGAGAGTTTACAAGAGGTGTATATATACACAAGTATAGTAACCTAATTGGAGTATTTTAAGGAATAAATATCTCCAACAAATCTAGACTTTATACAAATCTAAAATATAATTATACAAATCTAAAATATAATTATACAAATCTAATTATGATTGATATCCTCCCGCAAGTTGGGCGACCTGGAAGAAAGATGCAACTTGGATAGTAGAAACTCGAACCGAGGGCGAAGCAGAGGCTTGGTGAGAATGTCGGCAAGCTGGTCGTTTGTGGAGACAAAGGAAACACGAAAACGAGGTGGTCGGAGGCGCTGCGGTGGTGGTGATCGTTGCTGTCGGCGCAGGGAACGATCCATCAGGGTATTTGAGTAGATCAAAACCATCAAGGAAGGCTTCTACCTGGAGTTTCCAATTGATGTAATTGGTAGGGAGAAGCTTGGTGACACCGCTGAGGGTGATACACGCAAAGGGTTTGGAGGGTTCATAGGGATTAGCTATGTATTGAGAGCCATCGGAAGCCATTGGAGGCAAAGGGTGACGGCAAAGGAAGAGAAAAACGGCGTTTTCTGGTTTAAAAAGCACCATCAGGCTCACCGAACTATTCCGCAGAGGTTGTTGGTGGTTGTTTGGTGACGGGTAAAGCACCGTCATGCTCACCGGACTATTCAGTTGTTGGTGGTGTTTAGTCTTGAGTGTGGCTAGCAGAGTGACAACACTATTTGAAGGAGAAGACAGCGGAGCGGAAGGTTGCTAGAAAGTGGGTGCTGCCGGTGGCAAGTCGCCACCGGCAGCGATAGTGAAGCACAGAGTTAGGTCAGAGGATTAGAACCTGCTCTGATACCATATAAAAGAATGAATAAAGTTGTATATTGCATTACTTTTGAGAGTTTACAAGAGGTGTATATATACACAAGTATAGTAACCTAATTGGAGTATTTTAAGGAATAAATATCTCCAACAAATCTAGACTTTATACAAATCTAAAATATAATTATACAAATCTAAAATATAATTATACAAATCTAATTATGATTGATAGAAAGACGTCAAGATCACAAAAAAAAAGAGAATGTGATGCCAAATTAACCATCTTAGATAAAAATATAGAAAAAAATGGTTACAATGAGTCAATTTTTTATGTCTATTATGTTAAAAAACAAAATCTAAGTGATTGTGCACCGTAGTGCACCATAGGTTACAGAACAAATAGGAAAAGGAAAAGGAAAAATAATGTTGCAAATCGGCAATGCAAAATGTGGGATCATGAATAAAGGAAAAGGAAAAATAAATCTTCCTAAGCACAAAAAACATGGGGTCATATTTCTTATTTTTGTATGTGGGTGTTAATTTTAAATTTCATAATTAAGCAATGATCATAATTGTAGATTCATTTAAATATTTTGTATTTATTTATAAAAATTTATGTTGTACTATATCACACTTTATCACATGAAAAAATTAAATAACATTAAAATGTGCGGCTTGCTTTTGATCTATATTTCACTTATACACATCATTATTTATTTTTTTGACAAATCTTATACACATCATTATATTACACATTGAACTAAACTTTGAAATTTATAACTCATGTGACGCTCATAAAACTGGAGACCTATTTTTTTATTAAATATATTTATGGCTACATATGTTTATACTCACACATATTAATTCAAATGACTATTTAGTTTTTTGTCTTTTTGTAATTTCTATGTGAACTTATATTTATGTTAATATATATTGGGGTTAAATATATTTTTAGTCCCTACTTTTATGTGAGTTTTGACTTTTAGTCCCTACATTTTTTTTATTATATTTTTAGTCCTCCATATTTTTTTATTATATTTTTAGTCAATATTTATGACTAGGATATTAGAATTGACCACATAGGATAACTTAAATTGACTAGGATAATATTTTCCTCGAATGACGTGACATCTATGTGTCATACTATGTGGCTGATTTCGTTATCCAAGTCACAAAAAATTGACGGTAGGGACTAAAAATGCAAACGGCGAAAATGTGGGGACTAAAAATATAATTAAAAAAATGTAGGGACTAAAAGTCGAAACTCACATAAAAATAGGGACTAAAAACATATTTAACCCTATATATTAATATGAAGACCCTTTTTTAAATTTTTTTTATGAAATCTATATTTTTACTCATATTAATATAAGGACTAATTTTTTAGGACTATTTTTCTTAATTACTATATAAACTTATTTTTTTTTTCATATATAAATAAAAAATATGGGATCTAATTTATTTTTGTAGTTTATACAGTAGTTTATATTTTTACTCATATATTAATACAAAAGTCTTTTTTTAAAAAAATTTCTATATGTGGCCTATATTTCAACTCATACATTAATACGGGGGGTCTATTTTTTATTGTAATTTCTACGGGAATATATATTTTTACTCATGCATTAATACGAATGACTTTTTTTTAATAATTTATATTTAGATCTATATTTTAACTCATATATTAATATGCAGACTTATTTATTTTATAATTTTTATGAAATCTATATATTTAGCCATACATTAATAGGGAGACTATTTTCTAAAAAAATTCGACGGAAACCTGTATTTCTACTTAAAAATTAATACGGGAATCAATTTTTTTGTTATTTATATTGTAGTCAATATTTTTACTCAAATATTGATACAAAGACCTTTTTTTTTAAACCATATCCACCTTAAAGTCATTTTACGAAGCCTCAAGTGTCTTCCAGATATCTCATAGAGAAATTATTTTCAATCAAATTTATAATTCTTTTAGTGGAGAATAATAGAAACAACAACCATGATAAATTTTTAATTTGATAAATTAAAAATACCAATATAGGAATCTTCCGTAAGAAAATCTATTACACTATACATAAATTTTACATTTAGTTTTTATCACATAGTATTATTTTAATTATTAAATTATATAAGAAGGTAAATATTTATGAAGTTGTCATTAGTTATCTTTCATTACCAATTAAAATTTATTTTTCAGTTTAAATTAAAATATATTAAAAATATACTTCCTCTGGTCCTATATATAAGAAAAGTTTTACTTTTTAACTTCATTGTAAAATTATTGTATTTAGACAACAATATATTACAAATACATTCATTTTATAATAAACCTAAAAAATAAAACTTTTCCCGGAGAGAGTATTATTTATATGTCAATATACAAATATATTTTTACCCGTGCTTGGCACGGGTCTGGATGCTAGTAAAAGATAAAATTGTGAGAGCTCACATATTAAAAACGAACATATCTAACCAAGTTATTTGGGCTCAAGTGGCAATGAACTCAGAGAAATTCTTACATGGTCTCTCCCCTAACAATTAATGCTTAGGCCCAACCAATCATAATTTGACACATCATTCACTTAAAAATAATAACAAAAAATTAATTAGGTTGAAAGAGGAAAAGATAAATAAATGGAAATGGATCCTCTCAATCTCCAAAAATAGAAATAGGGTATAACAATTCAATTCTTTTTTGTTTTGAAATTTGCCTTTTATTATATGATTTCAATTCTCGGATTTTTTTCTTCTTCTTAAGATTTTTGTTTGATGAAAATTCAAAAGGAATACAATCAATGAGAAAACCAATTTATATTTGCTCATGAAAACAAATAAACAAAATAATTTATATTTGACATGTTATATATTGTTTTAGAAAAGCATGTTATATTTTGTTTTAAAAAATTATTCCACTTATTACATATGAACGTTCATAAAAAAAATATACCAGGTAATAATCTAAATTTTTTTTTTTGACGGGAGGTAATAATCTAAATTAAAATTTGACACAAACGTTAAGAAAATATACCATATTTCTATTTATGGAGATTGAGAGGATTGATTTCCATTTATTTATCTTTTCCTCTTTCAACCTAATTAATTTTTTGTTATTATTTTTAAGTGAATGATGTGTCCAATTATGGTTGGTTGGGCCTAAGCATTAATTGTTAGGGGAGAGACCTTGTAAGAATTTCTCATGAACTCATTAAGGACGTATCCAAGGAATATCGGGTTCGATTCCCGGGGGAACAATACCTGGCCAGTGCGCATGCCTCTACGCACGAGCCGAATTAGTCGCTCACCTTTGGTGGGTCGAAAACCGGTGTAAAAGCGAAAAAAAAAAACGAACATACCATAAAAATGCAATGTTTGTGAATTTTAGGTAATATCATTGGTGAGGTTTATAGGAAGGAGTCAATCCTATGTCACGCTCAAAAGATGACGCAGTCTTCACCCCATTAGTCTTAACCGAGGAGCTAAAGTTCAAGTACATGAAAAGTTGCACTTTACTAGAAAGTCGAAATTAAAGATAATTTATAAGTAACACTTACTTCGCAACGAAACAACTTTTATAAAAGACAAATTTGTAAGAGCTCACATAAGAATTGAAACAGATAATATCTTAAAAACACATATTAACAAACAAGAAAATGAGAATTTTCAAGAACCATATAGGACACATTTGTACAAATTTTACCTTCTTTTATATTCTTACTTCACTTTTTTTTTTTTGACACATTTATTTCACTTGATAACAACGTTACCTGGATTCATATATACATGTTTTATGGCTTGTAACTACTTGTGTTCTTTCTGTCTCTCACTCGGTGTATATGTGATTTCAATTATTTTAGATACCAATAGATCTGTCATATTCTTTGCAGTATGAAGGGTTGGAGGGGAAGGCAGGGGCCTAGAACCGATCAGGATTGTCTTTTGTAAAAATAACACACAACGTTGTTTTAAATATCAATCGTTAATTTTTAATCAAATATATATATTTCAGCTTACATTTTAATAAAATCAACAAAAAACATTTAGAACATTGATTTAGATTTGATCGTTACAAACGAGTAACTACATAATGCAGTTATGGCATCAAATCAAGTTCCCTGTAGCACCGGAGGATATGCCTTTTGATCTTTCTGTTAACTTTAAAATAGAGAAACACACGATGGCTAGGGTTTTCATAGAATACCAATAGCTTAACAATAATAAAAGTTACAACCAAATATATATAGTAACCTAATGGACTACTCTAAATGGCCCAATAACATAAGTCCAATACTTTATTATCTAACACTTCCCCTCAAACTCACGATGCATCAACATGAAGCATCGGAGTTTGTCAAACAAGAAACAAAAATAAATTCAAAAAATCTTATGCTAATACTTCCCCTCAAACTAAAGCTTACTAAGTTTTAAGCTTGTTACAAAATTAACCCCGAAAATAAACTAATATCAACTTCAAACTTCAATCTTTAGATGTCAGATTTTCAGATTGTGAGTATCCCCTCACCGGATTCAGATTTTCAGATTGTTTTAGTTTGTGAGTATCCCTCACCGGATTCAAATGTGAGTATTCCCTCAACGGATTCAAATTTTCAAACCTCACCGGATTCAAATGTGAGTATTCCCTCACCGATTTCAAATGTGAATATTCTCTCATCGGATTCAGATTTTCAGATGTAAGTGTTCCCTCACCGGATTCAGATGTGAGTATTTTCTCACCGGATTCAAATTATAAGTACTATCTTAACTCACCAAAAAGAAAAATATAGTGCCAAACCAAATAGAACTAAATCAAACCAGACTTCAAGAACAAACAGAAAACCACACCATAAAGCCAAAAACAAAGCTCATAAAAGTCAACAAATTTCTTTTGCTACAGCGTTACCCAATTGTTACTGCCCTGTTACTTCCAAAACCAAAGGTTGCAAATCCAACAAAACACAAACCGCAGCCCCAAAGCAATAGAGACTAAATCAAAGCAATAAATCTACTACACGGACTAAATCAAAAATTAACAAAACGATGACAGGAATAATCACTTTGCAACCACCAAAAAGAACAATATCGAGACACTCACATCCCCTCGTCGAACACAAGTCAAAATCTAAGAGAGACCCAAAACACAGCAGCACAAACTCAACGGTACAAACATATTCCCAAATTTTTTGGGAATTTTGACAGCGGAAGCATCGAGTGATTCAAGGTGGATCAAACTATGCTCTAGATACCATGTTAACTTTAGATATGCAAAATAGAGAAACACACGACGGCTAGGGTTTTCATAGAATACCAATAGCTTAAAACAAGTGGTTCCAAGGGAACAGAGACTTAAAACAATTTATATTGTGAAACTTCTAAAAAGGAATTACATAGAGCTTAATAAATATTTGAATTTTTTTTTTTCTACCCCAACATTTATCTCTTTACCCCAACATATTTTATAATATTCCCATTATACCCTTATCTTACTCTAATATATTTTATTATTTTTTATTTTATCGTTTTATCATTTTTCCGGTAAACTGTACACCCATCTCGAAACACTATTCCGGTAATATATTTTTTCTCCGGTATGCTAATTTTACCGGTACACTTTTTAAAAAATATATCGATTTGTGTTATCTGCAAAATCAATTACATTATAATACCGGATCACTTTTCACAAGTGTACCGGTTTTGAAAAATTCCAAAATGGTAGAATTGATACCGGTACACTTGTGTACTGGTATGGCAAAAATGCAAAAGTATACCGGTAGTGAAAAAGTATACCGGTAGTGTAATTGCATAAGCTGTTTTGTAATTTCAACTACTATAAGGTATTTTGTAATTGCATAAGCTACAACCATGTTTGGTGTGGCTGCTGCTACTACAACTACTTGTTCTGATTCATCACTTTTGGCTTTGAAACTATCTTCTGCTCTTTTGTTCTCTACTGCAACTGGTTTGTTACTTATCATGAACAAAATCCAACCTTCTCAACTCACTGAAGAACAAAGAAATGCTACAAGATTGTTCAAACATCTTCAGTCACAAATCAAGACCATAATTACAATAGGAAATCCTAGTGAGGAAGATGTGAAGAGTTCAATGGAAAAGGTTTTGGCACTTGACAAAGCTTATCTATCCACTTCCTTTATTAGGAGTAATGCTTGAAAAAATTTCTGCAAAATTTGAACCTGCTAATTGGTGGCCTTCAAATATGTTTCAAAAGAAAAACAAATCATCTAACAAAATGGGAAAAATGAGTAATGGATGGAGTGAAGAATTAGAAATGGAAATAAGCGAAGTTGTTGAAGTGATGAAGAGAAAAGATTCCGAGGATTTTGAAAGACTTGGAAACATAGCTTTGAAGGTAAACAAGAGTATGACAATTGCAGGGCCATTACTCACTGGAATTGCAGCTATTGGTTCTACATTTATTGGTAATGGCAGTTCTTTGGCTTCTTTTGTTCCTCTCTTGGCTGGTTCATTGGCTGCTGCAGTTAATACTTTTGAGCATGGTGGACAAGTTGGGATGGTTTTTGAAATGTACAGAACTTCTGGTGGCTTCTCTTCAAATTGTTAGAAAGTTCAATTGAATCAATTTTGGAAGAGAAAGATTTAGAGAGAAGAAAAAATGGAGAGTTGTTTGAAATGAAGATGGCTCTGTCATTGGGAAGAAGTGTATCAGAACTGAGTGAACTTACCGGTATACTTTTTCACTACCGGTATACTTTTGAATTTTTGCCATACCAGTCCACAAGTGTTCCGGTATAACACAAATTGGTACACTTTTTAAAAAGTGTACCGGTAAAATTAACATACCGGAGAAAAAATTATATTATCGGAATAGTGTTTCGGAGTGGGTGTACAGTTTATCGGAAAAATTATAAAACGATAAAATAAAATATATTAGAGTAAGATAAGGGTATAATGGGAATATTATAAAATATGTTGGGGTAAAGAGATAAATGTTGAGGTAGAAAAAAAAAATTTCTAAATATTTTAAGAAAAAAAATTCAAAGTTTTACTAAGGTCAACAAAGATACGAGAATTCTGTTCACCAACTCAACTAGAGCAAACTTTATAACGAAATTGTCATATTGTATATTTATAATTAAATCGATTTTTTTGTTTCAAATTTTGAGATCTAAAATCTTTGCTTGGATCACTTGACTCTTCGGTTGGCCTTGCACAGATACTTGACGCGACATTAAGGATTGGCACAAAACTGCTAATAATTGAAAAAACATTGGAGTGATCATGATGTTTTGATGTCGGACACCAACACATATTCAATACAAATTTCGATATAATGTTTACTTAGAATTGAAAATTGGACCTAACTCATTCTTACAAAACCAACTTATAAGGTAAGGATACTCATATTCAGATCATCTCATATTCAATGTCGACCTTCTTAACATGTTTGATTCTTACAATTCATTTTACAAGGGAGACCATCTACAATGTGACTTTATGTATTCACATAAAGTTATGTTCTTCAAATGTGCTCACTGTTACAGACTCAATAAGCACAGGAAATTGAGATGTTTTTGAGTTGTCAACCCCTACCTCACATGCTCAGTTTCATATTGATATTGATGTGTATACCCTAGTGCTTGCACACTATAGGGCAATGTTCCTTGTTGCCAACTATTATGATTTCATGGTTCAACAAGCTTTGCTTCTTTGCCTGGAAAATTAATTGCATCTCTTTTTCAAGCTTTAGAACATGTGAATTTCATTACTGCATTTGTGTCTCAACATAGTGAAAAACACAGTAAATGAGCCAACCATTCTGTTTTCAGTTGATTACAAGATTTAGTTATGATTTCACAAGCTTTTGTAATCGCACATTTTGTCCAAGACTGAATTTAGAAATGTGATACGTGGCAAAGACATTGTGATAAAAATGTTTAATACATTTCAAAATCACATTTTAAACGATTGTCAACTCTCTGCAGTTTATTAAATATATCATTTACTTTTCTGTCTAATTTGATAAGAGTCGTACATGAGTGGCGAGGTTGTCTGAATATATAGTTATAAGTGAAAACAATTCTCACTTTAAAAGTCGGTTTGTAGGAATAAATTGTTGGAACATTGGTGTGAATTGGAAAGAAATTGAAAGGTTGGAAGATTAAACACTAAGTAATTAAACTTTGATCTAATATTGTGTGAATTGAAAAAATAGAGTGCGGGGGTCCCACATAAAATAGAACACACACATTAATAGTGTTTAAATAGTGGTATTTAATTTTAAATACTCGATAATGATGAATATAATAATAATAATTATTATTATTATTATTTATTCATGGATATCACTTCCCAAAGTAAGTATAAAATTATCATTCCTCAGAGATTGTTGTGTATCAATAACGGTAATCGAGATCATACGAGAGTAAAAATTGCAGTTAAATTAAAGGGGGGAATTCTTTTGGAATTATGGTTTCTTAGCGAATGACGGCAAAGTTTTAGGGTTCTTAAGTCAAGAGAGAAAGCGATTGGATCTTTTCGGTTCACCCAACTACCATTGTCTTGGCATTTCATGCATGCTAACAAATTACAAACTTAGTTCCACGATTCGATTAAATTAAATAACTATGTCCAATGTTTTGGTACATAATCCTCTCAATTGATTATCAATTCCTAATGTCTTAGGATGACCTATAATCAATTGAGGTTTTTGCCCTTTAACCTTTGAATTCTCAATTAACAAACCAATATGTTTAAAGTGAAAGTTAATTGAACAACTATCCCTAGGTCAATTGATTCGCTTCTAATGTCTTAGTAAACAAACAATTATAATCATCATACAATTCGCGACGTTGTATAAAGCATTAAGAATAAGAGATAATTGACTGAAACTAACTTCGTAATTCGATTAACACATCATATGAAATACATAGTTTAAAACAATAGCAATTAGGATCCCCTAGGATCCAATCAAAGCGTTTAGTTACGCATAATTAAAGCATAAACATAAAATAGAGTAGAATAATTCATTAAAAAATAAGGAACACTTGGCGCTGGACTTGCTCTCAAAAGTTCCCTTTTTCTCGCCGTCAAAAACTGTCCAAGAATGAGGAGAAAATATCAATATATAGATTTAGGTCACGTGCCCGCGCTGGGCGCCGCGCCTGGCGCCAATGACAGAGGCAAATGCATTTTTTTCCTTCATGAAAGTTGTAGCTCTTGATCTTAGCTTTTATTTGCCGCAAACCCCGCCTCATTCCGAGTTACGAAACTCTAGATATGGTCAAAATACCGGACATATGTCATGATGCAAATTGTACTGATTTTCTTCAATTTTCTTCTTTTTCTTGTGCTTCAAGCATCTTGTAACGATTATTTTTCTATTTATTTCTAGCATAAAAATATATAAAATACTACCTAAACAAGCCTTGAAATGTGGTTAAACATAGTAATGACGTGAAGTCATCATAACCTCAAACTTGAACTTTTCCTTGTCCTCAAGGAATAACTGTATCAATAGGAAAACCTGACACTATCTCAACAGTTTAATTCCAAATTAGCAAATTCAGTCAAGTCAAACATCAAAATCAACACTCCTATGATCATTCCTATCATGAATATACTTGCACACAAAAATGCTATCGAAAAACAGAGAACGTTTTTCAAATATTTACCAAACTATAATCATATCACTCCCTCACACTCTCTCCTGTTTGATTAGGTTAAATTTCACTCAATCAACGCAGTCATAGCTATTCAATCATATGCTTGCAAACATTCTAATGTCAATCGACACACATACAATTTCACACCTTTAGAGGACTTTTGGGTTATAATGAGTTTAAGGTTAAGGGTGGATGTTTTTGGATGGTAAGCAGAAAACTTGGAGTTTCTAAGATCACCTTTTTGTTTTGGAACAATTCTTTCTTTTTCCCCCTATACTTTAACAATTCATACTAGAGAACTTATTATTATTTAGGGGTGGACAGACAACCCGCGACCCGACATAATCCGAAAAAACCGATAAAATAAATCGAAAAATGGGCGGTTTGGATTGGACCACGGGTTTGCGGGTTTGGAAATTCAGTTTTAACAGAGTTGACGTGGGCGGGTCCGGGTGGAGAGAACTGGACCGACGGGACCCGAACCCGCCCGCATAGTGAAAAAAAATAAAAATTAGTCTATTACATTAGTAATGTCGACGTTAGTGGAATGCATATATGTCATTTTTTTCTTTCAAAAAATGCACAAATATTTAGAAATTATACTAGTATTATTCATTTCAATTTACAATACAACTTTTTACTATCACAATAAAATAGTACATCTGCATATTCTAGAAACACAAACTCTTTCATTTCTTGAGAATCAAAAATTGCTTTTAATCTTTGCATTTCATCTAGTATTGTAATGAAACAACCAAACACAACGAAAGTTATGAAACTTGTTAAGTGGATGAATCACTTCTTTCTCCCTCGCTTTTCTCTTCTTCATCATTATAGTATTTATTGTCTTTGTAAATATAAATTTTTTCTTCATGTTTTGTTATTCTTTATTTTATGTTTTATTTTTTTTTGTTGGTTTGGTGATACATATATGGTATGCAAATGATGATATTGATATTTATATTTTTGTGTTATGAATCTAAGTTTTTTATTTTTTTTTTATTTTTTATCTTGCTCTATTTATTTATATTTTTTTATTGAAACCGAAATAATCCGCCCACGAACCCGCAAACCGCACAACCCTAACCCGTCCAAACCGAAGGACAAAAATGGACAAAAACAGATCTCTACATATCAACCGCGGTTTAGGATGGATGAACATTTTGAGCCTGAACCCGCCCATACCCGCCCGATGTCCACCCCTATTATTATTGTTTTCAAAACGCTATGTTTTTTTTTGAATTTTTTTTTAATCACACTTTTTTTTAGAGGTTTATGAGTTACCTCTTTTTTTTTTTTTATCTGATAAGCGTCGCTATTTTTTTTTTTTTTTTTAGTTCTCTAGTACCCCACCCCAAACTTATTCAGTTGCTAATTCCAAAAGCAACCCCAAACTTATAATGACCAATGTGCTCAAATATTAGTCATGTGTCTGAACTCCAAGAAAATCATCTTTTTTTTTTGTTTCATTTTGTGAAATTCTATTTGGTTCAACAAACAATAACATTTTTCTTTCGGCTCAAAGGGGTTAACGAAGGATATAACATTTAAAATGAGTTGCTTCAAAGGGCTCAAGGTAAGAAACAACTTGCCTCGGTGTGTAAATCATAGCAATCAATCAATCAAGAGAACATAAGCAAGTTCTAGAGAATTAGCTAAGCTGTGGAATCTCTCATAACAAGAAAAATTTTAAATGTTTAGGCTCAAATCCTCACGGCTTGGCCGGATTATCGAGTGGTCAATGTTTGAGAAATTTCCTCAGCTTTTCTAATAGCATTCAAGCATACAAGGTAATCAACAAGAAAAGTACATATTCATGTATCCTAGATGCTAACTCAATAGACTTCACATATTTCAGAACAAACAAATCTAAATAGTGCACAAGTTTTCAAACAGACCCAAGCATTCATAAAAGACAAAATTAAATTCAAGTTCAAGGTATCAAGCATTACCAATCATCCCGTGAATCGACTTTACTCCTTTGCTTAACCTGCAAACACAAAACAAGACCTATCAAAAACTAGAAATTATTAAATAAAAACATTGGGTTGCCTCCCAAGAAGCGCTCTTTTAACGTCAATAGCTTGACGGTCCATGACTAGAGAGGCCGTGCGCTTGTTTAACGTCAATAGCTTGACGCTTCGACCACTGTTAGGGTGGCCTAAATGATAACAAAAACACGTCATCCTTCTTTTTCCTCTTGTTAGTTAAGAAATCCATGAACTTCGCATAGAGAATAACGTGCTCCCATGCTCCAACCACTAAAGCTTTGGAATATGGGCTCTCCAACTTTGGAGAAGATTGATGCGTCCTTGGCAAATGATTTCTCTCTTTAAGCTCCATTGGTTGAGACTCAAATGTCATATAAATATCAAAGTGGCTCACTCTTCTTATGCCATTAATCTTGTTTTTCAAAACTTCTTCTACCACAATAGAACAATATTCCATCTCACTTTCAACCAACTTCTAACACAAATTTGCCTTTTCAACAAGATTACCACATTCAACTCCAAATCATCGAAAGCAACTTAATTTGACCTCAAGAATTGATCCAAAATATTATTGAGTTGAAAGTTGTAATCGATGTTGATCACTTCACGTTCTTCTTCCTTTAAACAAAATTGCTCACAATAGTCATTGTGATGATTGGCTCTACAAAATCCACATCTCTCTTTCAAATACTTTAGTCTTCTATTCACATTTTCTTGCACATGAGATAGTAGAAATAGTTCATAGCAAATTATACCAATTCCTTCGCAATCAAGCAATACATTATCAGCCCATTTCGAATTCATTGCTACAAAACTTAGAGAAATTTTTTAGTAGCAAGGCATAATGAAAACGACATTAATCAGAATTTTTTTTTTGTTTAATTTATATAGCAACTATTACTACTAACTAAAAAAAAATAAAATCTAATTAAATTTAACAAAATCTAACAAAAATAAAATAAAATAACTAAAGATCCCAAATAAATTCTAACATAATCAAAATTAAAAAAAAGTAAAATCTTTTTTTGGATTTTTATAAGATATGACTGAAAAATAAAAATACTAAATAAAAATAAAATAACTCTACGTATTTTTCGATTGGCTTGTTGATTCACTCAACAATCCCCGGTAACGGCGCCATTTGACGAAGTGTCAAAGTAAGTATAAAATTATCGTTCCTTAGAGATTGTTGTGTATCAATAACGGTAATCGAGATCATACGAGAGTAAAAATTGCAATTAAATTAAAGGGGGGAATTCTTTTGGAATTATGGTTTCTTAGCGAATGACGGCAAAGTTTTAGGGTTCTTAAGTCAAGAGAGAAAGCGATTGTATCTTTTCGGTTCACCCAACTACTATTGTTTTGGTATTCCATGCATGCTAACAAATTACAAACTTAGTTCCACGATTCGATTAAATTAAACAACTATGTCCAATGTCTTGGTACATAATCCTCTCAATTGATTATCAATCCCTAATGTCTTAGGATGACCTATAATCAATTGACGTTTTTGCCCTTTAACCTTTGAATTCTCAATTAACAAACCGTTATGTCTAAAGTGAAAGTTAATTGAACAACTATCCCTAGGTCAATTGATTCGCTTCTAATGTCTTAGTAAACAAACAATTATAATCATCATACAATTCACGATGTTGTATAAAGCATAAAGAATAAGAGATAATTGACTGAAACTAACTTCGTAATTCGATTAACACATCATATGAAATACATGGTTCAAAACAATAGCAATTAGGATCCCCTAAGATCCAATCAAAGCGTTTAGTTATGCATAATTAAAGCATAAACATAAAATATAGTAGAAGAATTCATTACAAAATAAGGAACACTTGGCTCTGGACTTGCTCTCAAAAGTTCCCTTTTTTTCGCCGTCAAAAACTGTCCAAGAATGAGGAGAAAATATCAATATATAGACTTAGGTCACGTGCCCGCGCTGGGCGCCAATGACAGAGGCAACTGCATTTTTTTTCCTTCATGAAAGTTGTAGCTCTTGATCTTAGCTTTCATTTGCCGCAAACCCCGCCTCATTCCGAGTTACGATACTCTAGATATGGTCAAAATACCGGACATATGCCATGATGCAAATTGTACTGATTTTCTTCAATTTTCTTCTTTTTCTTGTGCTTCAAGCATCTTGTAACGATTCTTTTTCTCTTTATTTCTAGCATAAAAATATATAAAATACTACCTAAACAAGCCTTGAAATGTGGTTAAACATAGTAATGACGTGAAGTCATCAGGAGAAAAGAAAAAATTCTAAATGGTGGTATCACCATATTTGAGTGGTCGTAGTACCATATTGATAGTTTGGAGAACTTAAAGTCAGAATGGTGATAACACCATATTTGAGTGGTCTCAGCACCATAACAGAGTGGTATAACAATACCATATTAAAGTGGTTTCAATATTAAAAGAGTGGTCTTAGTACCATATTGAAGGTGTAATTCTCGAATGGTTTTCTACAGTGCAGTAGTTAATCGCACATTTGTAATTGGGCTTGTTTTATTATGGAGGCGGCTTGGTTGATAGTCTACCTTGCACAATTTCGGGTTGTGCCACGAAACGTCTTAAAGAGCGCGACCTGGTCGTGACTCAACCCAGTAACAACTTCGATAGATATTTTCTTTTAAAATAGAATTTGGAAAACCAAAATACAACAGTTTGAAAATCCAAAACCAACATAAATTAGTTCTTAACTTTCAATTCTAACATTATTTACTTTTCTTGCAATTTACATGTTTTTTTTTACCTTCTTACACACTTAAATTCATTGCAAATTACCTTCCTATACAATTTACAAGATTTTCTTGATATTTTTGCTATTTAATTTAATTGTAGTTTACTTTTCGAAGTCATTTGCATTTCTTGCATTCTAAGTTTTTGTCAATTTATTTTATGCATTTTACTTTCTGCATTTTACATTTTTTACTCCATTTTTACTTCCAAATTGATCTATGATTTTCATAATTTTTTTCCTTCTACTTTCTTTCCACAAAATCAAACACACTCTGAGTGTATCAATAACACTTTGAAGTCTATATAGAGTAATCAATTAATATGAACTTTTGCGCCCCATCTTTGAACCAATTTGCATTTGCATTAAATGTATATTGAGATTATACTTTTTAATTTATTAATTTATTTAAAATCCCACACAAAAAATTCTATTTGTTGTTATTGTTGCTGATAGATTTTACTCCAATAATAAAAATCAACAACAACACACACATAAATAGGACAATGATAAGATATCTCTCATTTCTAATGCTGAAGAAAAACAATTTGGGCCCCGGAAAAAACATCAATCATCTGTTCAAGATCAGCTGAGTTTGTAAATAATTTAGCTCAACTAGACATATTTTTGGATAATTATTTAATTGACTGATTAAGACATCATGCAAGCAATAGCACCGACATAGTAAGGCAAAAACTGCTCATGAATTCTTAGTAAGGCAAAAAGTTTTGTTTGTTAACTATGTCGACTACTAGTTTATATTAAGTTATTAAAGAAACTATATGCAAATTATGTTGTTGATATTATAAAATAGGGTTATGCTAATGCACCCATCTACTTTTAAGAAGGTGTTTGTTAGCAATGAACACCTTTTTTGTTTGGACATAAAACCAAATTTTTCTATCATTAGATCGAGGTTAAGCTCTGATACCAGAGTTTTGAAGAAAAAAAAAACGGATAATTTTTCATAGATAAATTTAGATTCTTTTATCCAATTTTTCGAGCTGCAAGGATAGTCCTGCTACTGAGCTTTGTAATTTATGTAGCTCTTTTTGTTCTGAGATTTCAAAATCTCTTTTAGGTGGTGCTACTCTAAGACTTTGACTTCTAAATAATGTTTTTTCTTCTGTTTCTTCAAACAGATTTTTGTCAACTTCTATTAAGGAACAACTATTCCTTGCTGAATTTTTAAATATAAGTGATTCTAATGTTACTATAGGTGTAAATAAATCATCAATATGAATTGTATCTTTTCCTATAAATTCTATGCTGTGATGTGAATTACTTAGAGCATAATTAATTCTATAACATATTGTGAAGGGGTGGTTACCTTTTTTCATTAGATTTGGGTTTTCTAATCTATAGTGAAAAACTATAGATCTGTCTAGATCACTATCTTTTAGAGATAACCCCATTTGTAAGTTTATATCAAACTTAACTTTTCCATATTTCAAATTGCATTTTCCTTGTGCAATTATTGATTGTCTTCTATCTTGAATCCTAGAATCCTCTAAAATTATTTCTAGGGGTGCATCAATACCTTTCATGAATGTACTTTTAATTAAAATTTGAATGGTTGATATGTGAATATAACCAATTTTATTTCTTTCTTTTTCAGAAAGGTTTTGAACTCTTCTATTAATCTGTGTTCTATCTATAGTAGATACAACTATATTTCCATAGGTAGAGTCGATTGAAATTGCTTCTTCTCCAATCATTATTCCAAATTTCAAAATATTTTTTCTTGAGAAAATTTCTTTGAATATATTAAACTTTCGTCTAAAATTTTCTTCTGCAGTTAAGGATAAATCTGCTTCTTCTATTTTATGATCTAGTATGCTATCAGCAAAATAACTAGATGTATTCTCCAAAAGTGAAATTTCAGTCATAATTGGTTATTTTTCAGAAAGGACTTGATAGTTTCTTCATTAAGTTTATGTCTTGGTTGTTCAGAACCATCTAACAATAAATATTCAGAAGTAATTGAATATTCAAATTGTTCTAGGAAATCTATACCAAACAGAAATTTATTTGGTTGTACATCAATTAGTATTTTTAATTGAAATTCTTCTAATTTTCTGAGTTTTAAACGAACAATAGTACTTCGTGACATAGTTTTTAAAGAACCATCGAATTTAAGAACAGTTTTTGGTTCTGATAATATTTCAAAATTGTCACATATTTCTTTTGTTACATGTGACCATGCAGCTCCTGTATCAATTAAGATTGGTACTATTTTTTCGTTTATCATACCAATGATATGATATTGAAATGTAAATTTTGAGTTTAATAGAGATATGTTCATACCTGATCTGATCTTCCTTGAGATGTTTGTTTGAGATTTTAATGATTTCTTCGCTTTGAAGATGTTATCTTGGAATATAATCTGATGATTATATTTTCTGATATAGGTGATCCCTCCAGAGTATTACCTCAAGGATCTAGCTCCTCCAGAGTATTACCTCAAGAGCTACTTCTTAGAAGTGATTCTAAGGACAGAAGAAATAGTTCTTCACAAAACTAGATGATAGTTTCTTATTTCTTTCAACTGTGTGTTACAACTGAGCTTAGAGCTCTTATTTATAGTGGAGAAGGGCTCACATATCAGGTAAGATGTCCCTTTCCATGACAACACACTATAGTGACATGCACTCAGTAAAGTGACACGCACTAACACACTAAAGAAAAAACGACAAACAATTATTTACATTGTTGCAAAGCTTATCACTAAGTGGTCCCCATCTGACTCAGATGTGATAAGGTACCACTGTACACTTTTAACTAACTACATGACACATGACTCTGTGATGGAGGCTTCCTTGTCTTCTTGTGCCGACAGTTTTTCTGGACAATTTTCACATTTGTGCCCTTTATAATACTGTAAAAAGTATTGACAACATTCTTCTTGAATTAACTTGGGTAATTTTTCAAGACCATCTTTTAACTGGTCAACTTTTTCTTCAAGGTTCTTGACTGCTTTGATGTCTTTGTCCTTCGCGGGCTTTCTAGAGTCACTGTATACAATCATTGATGAATCTTCGTAAATAACTCTGTAATTTGTCTGAGAAGACAATCTAGTGATCTTTTGGTGAAAGTGTTTAATTTGTTTAAGGTAAATGGCAGGATGCCATTCAGTTGTTTCTCTGTTCACCACTGGATATTCTTTATTTGAAATTCCAATCTTGATGAGGTATAAGGGTTTTGTTGTAAGCTCCAGAGTGATCTCATCGTACCATGGATATGTGGACTCAATTTGAATAAAATTTTCTTTTCCTTTAGCAAACAAGTTGTTGAATTTTTGTGCCAAATTTTGTAACTCCTTTGGAAAGAACTTGAGTTCTCCAAAAGTTTTTCCAGCTTGTTCTTCCAGGTATATGGTATGGATCAACCCATTTTGAAAGAAGGATAGACATATAGTGCTGTCTATTCCAGGTAGTACGACTGCTTTGGTGCAACCAATTCTGCTAATTGGGTAGAAGCATTCAGTAGTGAATTCTTCTACATAGTGGTTTAGCCATTTCCATCTAAGACTAAATTCCATATAAGTTGGATCAGTTATCTGGAAATTCTTTTGATATTCGAGCTGGCGAATTTTGTCGATTGACAACTTCTTTTTTGACTCCATTGTTGGAGATTTTTGAAGGTCTTTTGCTGTTGTAATCTCTTTGTATGCTCCATAAAGTGCCTGTTCAGCTTCCTTCATGGTTTTGTATCCTTTATGACGCACATTCTTGCCAATGATGTTTTGTTTAGCTATTGCCCATTTTCTATAGATCCCTTTCATTGGACCATCAAAAATGACATAAGCTTCAAACTTTCTCATCTCATTGTCTACGAGATCGCTTGTTAGAATGGTTGTTAATAAACCATTTTTTCCGGCTTCATCTTCTTCTTCGACCTTATCAGCCCAAGACTTTTTGCTGTCTGAAGTTGTTTCTGAAGATTCTGCTTCTTGTTCTTTATTTGAATCTATATTCCAACCACTGGGTGCTATCGTTTCAGTAGGAATTTTTGAACTTTTTGGGGTTGTATACTTTACATAGTAGTCATACTTTCCAGAAGGATGTCCTAGCAAGTCCCAATTTTCTTCATTCTTGTGAATTTCTTTTGAGCCTTTTGTTGATGTTGAAGATTGATTTTCGTTTGTTGTCATTTTTTGTAAACTTTTGAGTGTTGTAATCATCTCCCCCCTCTCGGCAGAGATTTTTGCTCTTTTGATATCTATGGCGACAAGTTGCTCGTCTTTTTGCTTGATGTTGTTTTGAAGTAGCTTTATGGCTTGCTCCATTCTCTCGTCAGTGTATCTGCAAAACTGTTCTGCTCAGATTTTGTGTATTGAATATATGGTTCGAATTGTTGTAATTTCATCTACCTTCTTATTAGTCTGCCTTGTTTATGGTCAGCTTTAATTTTATATCTCCAAAATCCTGTAAGATGTTTAGAGTCTGTACGAAGAAGAAATCTTGACGGTAATAAGTCAATCTTCCATTTTTCTAGTATTTTTACACACGCCAGAGTCTCTAGTTCCTGAATATGGTATCTAAATTCTGTATCAGTAAATGTACCAGAAATATATTTACATAAATGTAATTTTTCAGTATCCTTTATCAGGATTTTAGAAGCACTATAATCAATGCCTTTTTTAGTATCTGTTCCTTCTTTCGAAGTTTCAGATTGTTTTGATTGAAGATCTTTAGATTCTTCAATTTTATATCCCTTCTCATTTAGAGAAAGTTTTGCTTTACCATTGGGTAAGGCTCTCATGCAACCTGCCCAGGTTGTTTGTGATGCATTGTCTCTATAATCAAAAAATCTTTTATTGTTGGATTGTATAGTTCAGGCAAAACTTGAATTTTTTCTTTAATGGTTTTAACAATATCAGAATCAGTTTCAGTCCAAGACCAAGGAACTTTTTCTGAAATTTTTCTTTGCAAATGTTTTCTTTCTTTTGCTAAGTCTTTGAAAAATCCTTCGTTAGCAATATAATTTAAACATCCAAGAAATCTTTGAATTTGTTTTCTGTCAGAAAGCTCATTTGGAAAAACTTGTATTTTTTCTTGGGTATGAGGTGCTAAACTTAGTTCCCCATTTTCTTTTAAGATTAAACCAAGGTATTCTATTTCTTTTTGTAAAAGTTTTGATTTCTTTTTCGAAAAACAGTTTCTATATCTTGAAGATGTTGTTCCTTACTTCCTTTTGTGAAAATAAGTATATCATCTATATATGCCACACATATATGATTTAAACCTTCAAGAGATTTGTCCATAAATCTTTGGTATATTGATGGTGCTTGTTTCAATCCAAAGGGTAAAACATTCCATTCATAGTGTTTTTGAGGTGGACATGAAAAAGTTGTTAATGGTTTTGTTTCTTCAGCTAGTCTTAGTTGATAATAACCAGACTTTGCATCTAGGGAAGAAAACCAATTACATCCTTTTATTTTTTCTAAAATAAAATCTTTTCTTGGTAATTTATAAGAATCTCCAACTGTTGCCAGATTAAGTTTCTTATAATTAATTACCATTCTTCTCTTACCTCTTTTTATTTTGTTGTGGTTTTCGACATAAAAAGCTGGTGCAGAATGTGGACTTGATGATAGTCTAATAAGGTCCTTATCAAGTAGATCTTTACATTCTTGTTGAAATTCTTCAACATCTCTAATAGAATATGGAATCCTGTTTGGAACATTTATCTCGTCATTAGGGTTTTTAAGTTTAATGACTATAAGTTCATGATTAGTGTTTTTAACACTGTCTAAAGGGTTATCTGAACAGACTTCATATAACCTTTCTTCTATACTAATATGGAAACTTCTTTTTTCCCATATTGTTCTTAGTTCTCTAAGGTTTCCCTTAATAAGGTTTAAGATCTCATTTCTAGTAACTATTTTGGTGGTTACTATTTTGCTATTCTTAGGATTTCCTAAATCCTTCCATTGAAGTGATATAGTATCCTTTCTTTGAGTAAAAGGTTCATATAATTTTAAAAAGTTATTTCCTATGATTAAGTCTAATCCTGAATCATGGAGGTAGATTGTTGGAATAAAAAACTTATATCCTTCAATTTCTATAGATACATCCCTAAGATTAAACCATATCTGATGTTTTGATTTATCTGCAACTATTATTTCTTTTGGTTTGGTTAATCTTTCCCAATTTCTGGAGATAGATTTTTTCCCAAAACAAAGAGTTGCACCTGTGTCTACATAGGCTAAGAGGTTTTTATTTTTTAGTACTATTTTAATAAATGTAACACTTGGATTTCCTTTACCAAGTATCTTCTTCGACATCTGAATCTGTCTCTGTGCAGTATTCATAAATATCTTCATCGGATTCTATGTCTGATTCTATAGGTTCATATCCCATTGCATATATTGCATGTAAGACATTTTTCTTAGGATTTTTTTTCTTAGGGCACTCATTTGCATAGTGACCTTCTTCATGACATAACCAACATGTACATGATTTTTTGCCTTGTGGGCATGTTCTCTTCCTAGGGTAAGGTTGTTTTTTCCTAAAGAATTTTTTGTCTCTTTTTTTGAATTTTCTAAAAGGGACCTTCTTGAATTTCTTTTTCTTATAAGGTTTTTGTAATCTTATCTTTCTAGGTTTCTTTCTAGAGTTGCAACCATAATTTCCTACTTTGTCTTGTAGTTTGTTACAACAAAGGGATATTTGAGCTTCTCTTTTAGCTATCTTCTGACTACACATTTCTTGACGCCAAATTTTTAGGGAAGTTATTCTTCCTCCTAAAGTATTATCTACTTTTTCTTCTGCTAATGCTGAAGTAAAAAATGTCTTAACTTGAGCTGATACTTTTTCTGGTAACTTGTCATAGAATAATTCTACCAAATTTCTAGAGATTCTAGTACTGTTATCTATGTTGTAGTAATAGTCCTGAAACTCACAAATGAAATTATCTATATAGCACATATTGCAGATTTTTAGGTTGGTGATTTTCCAAAGGTTTTGGTCAGAGAATGCTATTTTTGATTGAACGGAGTCTTTCCATCATTTGAATTCTTTTACAAGTAAACTATGGACCCAGTCTACTACTAAGGTTCCTGTTAGGGGTATTGTTCCCATAACTTCTGGTGGTAAGGTAGAAATGTATTTGTAAGCATTTCCTCTAGTTTTATATTGTAGGTAGTTAAAAACATCAACTGGTCCTAAATTTCTAAGATCTTCATTCAACTGGATTAACACACTATTTGTATTATACCAATCCCTAAGATCTTTTGCTGCATCAACACTACAGTCTATATCTAAAATTCCTTGTCCTTGAAATGGATTTTGTGAAGGTACATAATATTGAAGTACTTTCTGGAATTTTTGTTTGGTAAATTCTCTTTCGAATTCTGCAGGCCTTTTTGTTCCTGATGTTTCTGCTGGTTCGATTTTTACGAAATGAGGATTTTCATTTTCTTCCTCTTCTTCTTCTTCTTCTGAGCTAAAATCATAAATAATTTGGTTCTTTTCTTTTGGTTCTTCATTAACTACTTGACTTTTTCCTAATATATCTAAAGAGACCATAAGTCTTTCTAGATTTTCTAATTGCCTATTAAGGGCTTCTTCTGTGTCGTCCATATTTAAAAGAAATTAGATGGTGGTTTAATTCTTAATTGTGTGGGATCAGAAGTTTCTTTGAGTTCAGAAAAATTTTCCTGAGTTTGGATTTGTGATATTTCTAAGATTTCTTTTTGTTTTCCCTTATCTTTCTCTTCCCCCCTCTTAAGAAATTGAGACAACTCATCTAGAACTAAATATTCTTCTTTATTTTCTAAGAGTTGTGAAAAATCTTCTAGTTTAATGCAGATTTTTTCTATATCTCTTCTTTGTTCTTTCTCAATTTCATCCATTCTTTATTGAAATTTTTGATAACAACAATTTTTGATTATGTAAGCTAACATACATGCTATATTGTTTAGTTGTGGATTTGTTGTATGAAAAAGATGAGGATATTTATGAGATTCATCTTCTTCATAACATGTAAAATTTTCTTCATGAAAATTCCATGTTTCATAAGGTTTATAATTACCTTCTTCAAATTGTAAGTTTTCTAAATAAGTTGTTATTTTTTCTATCCTATAGCGGAGATCAGAAAAGTTATCTAAAACTTTCTGCAAAACATTTGATATACTACCTTCAGTCATCTTCATAAACTTAAGATTTTTCTGAAGTAATTTAACTATTTGACCATATTGTTTGGATAATTGTATGTCGATATTTTTAAAAAATAATTATGTGTCTCTAAACCATCTAATCTGTAATTTATACAGACTTAGCTTAGCTAGATTTAGAGTAAAATTAATCGTTCCATAGATTAATTTTTTATTTGGATTCCTAATCCAATTCATTTTTAACTTATTTGCTACGAAATATTAGCTACCAATTTTATACTTAATGGGTTCCTTGAGAAAGTGGTCTTTTTGTCTTTTACCCAGGTGTAGGATGCTAAAATACACCTTCACAATTTTAAGTGGGTGTAACCTATCATTACCTTATAAAATAAGAAAATAAAAAATAAAGTTGTCTATAGCGAATATATAATTAAATTTGTCCGGTTATCCTTTCTTCTTTTTCTTTTTACTGAAAAAATGTTTCTCCATGAATCTTAATATTAACAAGAGTTAGACAAGTACTCATATAATTGTAAGCTTTTTTATCTTATATTTGTAAGAGATAAGGAGAAACATTTGTGGCTTTGTCTAACATGAAACGAAAGAATGGTTAAGTGGCGTATGGTGTAAGAGTCAGGAATAACATTATAATAAATATGAATTTTATAAAATTTATCGTTGAATAAAAAATTTATATCGTATAGATTATTTATAATTTTTTTATGAAATAAAAAATTATTTGATATGTTATTTAGACTCATTAAAAAAATTAAGCTTTTATGAGTTTTTATTGAATACCAATATTAATCTTGACGAGTCTCAATAACATATCAAATAATTTTCAATTTTTTAAAATTTTTTTTATTAATAATTTATATGATATAAACTTTTAATCCAACAATATAATAAATTTTATAAAATTCATATTCGCTTAGAATGTAATTCATACCTCGTTCACGAAGCACTATTTGATTTTGAAGTGCCCTTTCATGTTACACATAACCACATTTGTATATATTTTGAGGATTACTTATTGTTTTCACAACAATAGGATAAACACTTCATTAAATTAATAATTTAATTGATTAATTGAGAGAGAAAAGAAACACAAGATTTGATTAATGGAAATGGAGAAATTTTAGAAAAGAAAATTCAACCCTGCACATACATGCATACAAATAATTAAGGGGGCTCTTAGTCTTAAATTTTTGTATAGCTTTTCTCTTAGAAATTTATTATTCATTTAAAAACACTATTATTTATTATTTCCCCAATCAAATATAATTTTATTTAAATATATTTTTAAATCGGACTAAAGTTGATCTTTTTAGACTCGATATCTTTGGCTTTGATGTGGAATAATGGCCGTTGATGGCAGACCGTTAATCTTCAACTCTTGTAGGGGGAAGCAGTACCTACAAATTAATATTCTAACAACCAAATAAAAAATGTTTCAAATGTAAATTTTTAAGGTTTCTGGCCCTAAAACCTTCTACTAGATAACTGTTATTATGTACAAGTATATGTTAAGGTACTATCGAAAAAAATTGCATATTAAAAATTTTGCTTTTTTATTTATTCAAGAGTCAAAGTTGTTTTTTTCAAGATATAATTAATATCATAAAAAAGGAAAATTATGATCATTTTAGCTATCCTTAACATAAACCTTTAAAATACATATTAACATGACCCTTTTATTCTATTGAGAAATATCCAAATATAAGATCTTAAAAAAAACTAGCGCAACTCATCCTTATATAAAAATAAGAAAAATGCTAAAGCACTAGTTAAGCATACTAATATAGAAGTTTTGTTTTGGAAATTATGCATTTAATATCTTAAAAGTATAAAAAGACTTTTTATTGTCACTAATTTTTTATTTAATTTCCTTTTTTGATTTCTCATCTCCATACGTTGCGGTGTTCCGTTCATTTAATCGGGATCAAATCAACAATTGATTTGCACAATGACAAAGTTCTTCAATAATGTAAACTAGTGTCCAGACCCGTGCCAAGCACGGGTAAAAATGCGTTTGTAAAATTTTGTTTTATAAATTTATTGACTTATAAAAAATATAATTTACTTTAGACTGAAAATTTAACTTTTGATATTGCTTATGAAAAATTATCTATATAAAATTTTTTTTGTAGATTTATTGACTTAGAAAATTTTTATTTTAATATAATTTGCTTTAGTGTGCAAACTTTAATTTTTTTATTGGTTATGAATAATGACACTTTGTGATAAAAACTAATCAATATCGATCGAAATATTGAAAATTATAAATACTATATCAAAGAGTTATTTTAGAGATTTGTTATTTTTAATACCGTAGGTGATACCCCTTATGTCCAAAATAAAATAAAATCATATTCCCGACAATTTTCTATCTAGCAAATTTTACAATTATATACTTAGATGCTTGACATGTGTCCAAAAAAAAATCAATGGATGAAAATTGATATTATGTTATTGGAGCAGAACTGTTGGTCTATCTCTCCAACAGTTGAAAAGAGAACCAAATACAGGTGACTGGCCAGCTTGCAAATTCCTCTTCCATTAAATCCAACAACAGTTGAAAGATTAAAGCACCCTTATGCGAGCAGAATCACTCCTGCTTCCACGTTGTCGCAATAACCTCTCAAATCCAATAACCTCTCTTGTCTTCCTCGTTTCACAATTTTGGATATCATCATCATCAAACGACGATTAAACCTTCCTCGTCAATCGTTGCGTTGTCGGAACCTAACGGAACAAAAACCATTAAAACAAAAACGATCATCTTTCTATGGAGAATTAACATTATGGTCAATATAGTAGTAATGACACATTAATTGCCTACAGGCTATTTTTAGATGTTTAAGGTATTTTAAAGTTGAACTTTTGGATACAATTCATACAATTAAAGCTTATATTTTTTTTTTAACTTGATATGGTTCTGAATTGAAAAAACCCTACAATTAAGCTATACACATACACATAAGTGGTTATTGGTAATTATAATTATAATTACTATATTTTAATTGTTGATATTATTGGTATTGAAATATTTGTAATCTGATTATGATTCATTGTGATAGATGCAGCAATGGCAGGTTCAAAAAAGCGTAAGGTTTGACAGAAACAAAAGAAAAAGGATGTCGAGAAGGCACCAAATGGATCAAGGCGAGCATCAGTTAGAAGGGTGAAAGATAAAAAATTCACAAAGAGTGTGCAATATAGAGGTTCTAGGAGCTGATATATTTACGGAAGATTCACATATGATCTTAGCTATAAGGTATGCCTTAGAAAACGATGGTATGCCTTTATTTGTAGATCAAATATTTTATCACAAATAAGCATCAGATATGCCTTATTTGGGTAGGAATAATAGGACTTTCATATCACTTTGATACCTCTTTATGAAAGATAAAAAATGTATAATAATATCACAATAAACGGTGTAGCATTACCATCTAAATAAAAAACATTAATATCTTAAAGAAAATAGGAATTTAAATCATATTCAAAAACCACAACAATATCCGTACTTGAAAATAATACCAATGTCAAATGGAAATAAAAAAACCATACTTGAAAACCAATTGTTCCACGCATAAAATTAAACTTGCAACAAACTAATCAAAATAAACAGCTGCAAAAATCACTCCTTCTCAATTTTAACTTTCTTTAAAGTGGGGGTGACATCCCCGCCACTTGATTCAGCAAATGAGAACTCCCTCTTCGAACTACCAACACCATCAGCAATGTCATCAACATCAATAATTTCCTTTTGAACAGTGACTGCCTCATCATTGAATTTGGTGAGCAAATCCTGAACATATTTGTGTGAATGTTAGGTATAATGAAATATTAGCGAAAAAAACATTGCATCATAATGTACGAATGTTTTAAAAAATATAGTGTTATACCTGAACAACATTAGCTGCAGATGCATCACCATCCTTCAATACTTCGACACGATTACCAATATAAACTTCCTGATCATCATCAATAGACTGCAACATGACGATTAAAAAAAAGTTTAATTTTATTTAGAAAATCCGCAAACATCATCCTAAATATATTTAATAATTATAAATATACTTAAAAAATAAATATTATTACCTCAACGATCGAATATTTTGTTTTGAAAGCAGCAATTAAATCGACATCGTCAGTCAACTTTTTAACTCTATAGGTTATTTCAAATCTGGTTTCCTCTTTAATATCGGTCTCAACTTTAAAGAGCTAAGTTCTCTCTAGCATGTCCAATAACTCTTTTGGCGGACCATTAGAGTGAGGTCCCTAAAATTAAAGTGAAATATAATGATTAAGATTTATTAGTTTATAAAATAAAACTACATGGTTTTAGCATTTATAGAAAAAAGTGTCTTTAATGAAATATCATTGAGTCGATCATGTCGGAGCATGATTTCTTGAAGAGTTCAGCAGTGTTGCGGTCAAACACGACAAATGTTGCAGAATCAGTTGAATCAATAACTCGCAACTTCAGACGATATCTAAATTAAAAAAAATAATCAAATTACATCATACACTAAATATATGAATATGTTGAAATACAATTAATTAAATCAAGAAAGCAAAAACCAATCCATATATCAACCTTGGAAAGACGGTAACAACATGTTTGTTGCATTTTTCACAATAGTACATCCTCTCATCTGGATATACTTTCTTGTTGCAAATGCAAGCAGTGTAAAACCAATCATACTCATCAAATATTGCTTTGACAGTACTACATACAACCAAATTCGTCTCCTACATTCGCGGAAATAATTATATTTGTCAAACAAAATATGTTAGAATTATGAAAATAAATAAAAAAGACAGTAATGTTATTTACCATTTTCATATCCTAAAGAGCTTCAATGGTAGTCATAGGAGTTACTTTCAAAAAATCATCTTGAAGGTTAAGCTTAGAAGTGTCTTGCAACATGCTTATAGCAGAAGAAGGTGAATCATTCTTATCCATCATCCTAATATTATAAAATATGATATTATATATTTTTGTATATCAATATAAAAATAATGTGCCAATATCATTTTTTTTAAAGAAAGTCATTATACAAACGTAAATCACAAAACTCCATGCTATTTACAATTTTAAAAAGAATTGACATTATTTTTTGGAGCAAAATAATAGACATTAATAAAACATAGATTATACAAACTTATATAAATTCCAATATAGTTCAATTTATTTGGAGCAATATATAGTTGTAGAGACATGATGGAAATAAAAAGTAATTTATTACAATAAAAATTAATTAATTACAATAAACAGTAATTTAAATAAAGAATTCGAACCTTCTCTTCAAATCCACTACGATAGTATACACGGGATTGAATATCAACTTAGATGCATAAATAGTATTTTGAACTGTAACCCTTCCTATCAAACACAAAATATATATTTCATTAACAAAATTACGTACAACAATAAATAAATAAAAATGAATTATTTTTTGATTAATAAAAGATAATATATTTAAAAAAAACACATTGAATTTAAACTATTAAATAAAATTAAATATTACCTTGGAAACTTTTGACCTTAGCCATAGAAAAAAGTGAGTTTTAGCTATAGAATAGTAATCATTTACAATTTTTTCACGTCAAATATTTCTTCTTTTAGTAAAAAGATTGACATAAATTTGGAGACTTTTAAAGGTAATAATGATATGGAGAACTAATATTATGGTCAATATAGTAATAATGACACATTAATTGCCTAAAGTCTATTTTTAGATGTTTAAGGTATTTTAAAGTTGAATTTTTTTATACAATTCATACAATTAAAACTTATATATTTTCTTTTTCGGTATATAATACTAACCCATCATTATCTAGTTCAATAACAACCATCTTCGATTGCACACCATTCCGCTCATAGGTTTTTTCAACACCCACACCGGTCAGCATACCCATAAGATCTAGAATAAAAGAGTAAACAACATATATGGGTTAATATTATTAACAAAAAAATAAATAACAAAAAACTGTCACACAAAAGAAACAATCTTATCCATTAAATAATTAGTGTTGTAGTCAGTTGCAAATATGTCAATCGGAGGAGGAATAACATAGAGAAGTGGCGGCACAGAATTACGATCGGCAGCTTTAACTTTCGTAGAATATTGAAAGTTCAACTTGAAAATATGTTTAGTGGTTCGATACTCACCAACATTAGCAGCGATACCAAAGTTGGACAAAGCATAGACTTCACCTTCTTTAATTTCATTCTCAAACTTATAAATCAGGGTACGTCGAACCGTTGCATGAATACGATCACCCTAAACAAACCACAAATAAATTATATATACAATTAAATTATATATTGATGGACTATATATGATTAAATTTGTATGTTTACAATAAAAGTCGTACGATAAAATTATAATAAAAGAAAAATCATACAATAAAAGGCAATAATAATTTTCTCTCTGACTTATAACACTATACGGGTTTGGATACATAAATTAAAAGGCAATAATAATTTTGTAACACTATAAAATTATAATAAAAGAAAAACTTACATTTTTATCCATCATCACCATTTCCATTGAAAATGGTAGTTTGTTAGTTGCAAGATCCTTCACATACCAAAGTCGTACGACTCGAACCATCACATTCCAGTTTTCTTTGGACGCATTCAACGAAGCAATTGAATCATATTTAGGAGCCTTTAGAATTATAATTTGTAAATAAGAGTGTTTGTTTACTTTGGATGTGATGGAAAACAATAACATTAGGCATACTATTTATAGATGTAAAATGGTGAAATAAGAGGTAATAATTAAAGGCAATAATAAAGCATAAATCTAAGGAATATTCTTTGATTTTTCGGATACTACTATATTTTTTTTTTATTTTTTTTTATTTACAGATTTGATTATAAATATTATAGTGTGGTTGAAAATGGCTTTTAATTAGTAGTGATGATGATGATGCCTTCCGTAAATATTATAGTGTAATTATAATAATTAAAATTACTAAATTTAATTAGTAGTAAAACTATATAATTTCTTTATTTACTCGACCATTAAATATATGGGTAAGAGTTCGTTTGACCATTAAATATACGGGTCTTTGATTGTGGGTAATTTATTTGACCCTGATCTCTTATATAAGTGTGGTTTGACAATTAAATATACCAAGTTTATTTTCGTCACTGATTAGAGCATAAACCATTAAATATATTATTTGGTCAAGTAGTAATAAATATATTCTTTGATTGTGGGATATTTGTTTTTTCCAAACACGGATTTATTACATTGAGGAAAAGTGGCAAAAAAAATCAACAAAATCATTTAGTATTTAATATATTAATTAGCTAATTTTTTTCAAGCACGGATAATTTTAATTAGCTAATTTTTTCAAGCACGGATTAGTGATTTATAATTTTAGTTTTTCAATCGTTGGTATCATTGGTTATTGGAATTTTTTTTTTTCAAGCATGAATTAGTGAATATAAAAAGAGGAATTAAAATATATTATTTGATTGTGGGAAATTTGTTTTTTCCAAGCATGGATTTATAAACTATTAATTTTTTTTTTCTTTGGTCAAGTAGTATTAAATATATTCTTTGATTAGCTAATTTTTTCAAGCACGGATTAGTGATTTATAATTTTATTTTTTCAATCGTTGGTATCATTGGTTATTGGGAAATTTGTTTTTTTCAAGCACGGATTAGTGAATATAAAAAGAGGAATTAAAATATATTATTTGATTGTGGAAAATTTGTTTTTTCCAAGCATGGATTTATAAACCATTATTTTATTTTTTTTATTTGGTCAAGTAGTATTAAATATATTCTTTGATTGCGGGATATTTGTTTTTTCCAAAAACGGATTTATTACATTGAGGAATAGTGCAAAAAAAAATCAACAAAATCATTTAGTATTTAATATATTAATTGCCAAAACAATATGGGAGAAGAATGGCTTAGAGGCTGCCATGTGTACACTTACTTTGAAAAAAGGTTCACATTTTATATATATAGAGATTTGGAAGGATAAATATTCCGGTCTCTGTAACATCCCCAATTTCTAAATTGCCTAATTAATTTTGATTGAAATATATTTATTAAAATTGAAATTAATTAGAGGTGGTTAATTTAATTAAACAAGTGATTGAGTGTGTCATGTGTATTAAATTGGGAATTTTCTAAACATAAGTCATACACCTAAACACTAATCTCATAGACTTGATTTAATTAACACTATTAGAATTCAAATTCTTCCCATTGTGACTCATTGTTCCACTAGACTATGCAACACCTTCTCACATCAACACCTCATGTTCACATGCTTAGTCATGACTCCATTCACACTTAATCCCACTAGCTTCATGCAAAGCCAATTCATTGTCTCATTCTTACATTTTCAGCTGAAGCTATTCCCTCCATTCTCTCTTCTTCACACGCCAACAACAACACTAACATAACCTCCAAAGTTTTCATTTTCTTTCAAGTCACAAGTTGTCATTTTGCATCACAAGCTTCTCCAACATAATATACAGAGATTCCCTCACCACTTAGTAACAACACTATAAATAACTCCATTCCTCAGCTCAATCCATCATCAATTCATTCACAAATTCGTAGAGCAAAATAAGGGGGTTTCAAGTGTCAAAGTTCCAGTTTTGGTCAGTTCTTTTCGTGGGTTTTTAGGAGCTTGCTGTAGCCGTTAGTAAAGCCAGGAACAAGAGTTAAAGCTTACTCCAGGTGGGTTCTTAGGCTAGTTTAGCTAGTTTTCCTAAATTTATGAAATGCATGCAAACATAGGAATTTATAGGAAATAACTGTGTGTATGAATTTAGCTCCCAAAATTCATGCTATTCTATTTTATATCATTTAAAATGTGTTTCTGCACTGTCTTGAGTGAGGATTGTAGGTGTGGTTTATAAAATTCAAAGATTTTCGCAAAACAGAGGCACTTCTGTGTGAACTCGCCATAGCGAGTTGCTAGCGAGCCTTCATGGCGAGCTCCAGGTTCTGGGCTGAAGAACTTCGCCATGGCCTAGCGAGTTGTTTAGGCCAGTACCTGCTAGTTCGCCATGGCGAGCTTGGTGACTCGCCGTAGCGGGCAAGTCCAGAAATGACTCATTTTTCTTATTTTCAAAGATAAATGGAACACTCGTTTTATGTCCTCGTTAAAGATTGATATTTTGCAGAAACATATATAAATTGATGTTAAACAGAAGGTCAATTACAATTGAATCTTTTAGGGTAATAACATTAGGAAATTTAGTACGTTGTATGCACCCCGGGTTTGGGAAGTATTGGTAGCATGTTAATAATTTAGTGATCAATCGAATTAATAATATGATTATGTTATCAGTATGGACTTCGTTTTAGATGTTCCATTAGAAAAATTTATGTGAGCTTTATGCCGGAGCGCTTTCTGCTCGCGGATAAGGCGAACCCCTGAGACGTGCTCACCTTAGAGGGTTTGCGGTTTAAAATGAACAAGATAAACTTTGTGTTACACCTTTATATTATTGCTTATGATAATTATGTTATGGATTTAGATTATGATATGACTGATTAGGAGCCCCGGCTTTATAGCCTAGGAGGGTAGTAGAATTCACTGGGACGAAGTGACTATCTCACCCCACTCCCTATTTGAAACAGGAAAACAGGTTGATTAGGTAAGCGTTGATCTTGGAGTCGCTGCTGCACTTGGAGGATTGCATTTAGTTTTCATGCTTTCTCATTTTCTTATCGTGTCTTAATGTTTCCGCTGTTAATTTTTGTACTCTTGATGTATTTGGCACCTGTGTGTGCAAAGAACTTTGTTGTAATAATAATGAATTTCAGTTATCAATAATAATACTCCTTGATTATTCTAGATTTATCTTTGGGGTGTTATAATTGGTATCAGAGCAGGTCGATTCAGATCTTGCGTGAGTTCATTAGTATTACCATTCCAATCCCAGTAGTTGTCTAGTTTCCCTACATACGTTCTAGGTGTCATGTCACTTTAGGCCTAGCTAACTTGATTTGATATTGGCAGTTAGAGCGAAATGTCTGGACCGAGACGAGGACCTGGAAGGCCACTAAGAAGGCATGATAGTGATGAGGAACCAGAAGTGTTCGGAGATGCTAACGCCAACATGTGGGCAGAGATGATGCATCAGCATCAGCAGTTTCAAGCCCAACAAGCGCAACAACATCAGGAGTTTATGGCCATGTTTCAGCAGCACATGAATGCTCCCCCTCCTCAGAACTTGGGGTCGAGCGCTGCCTTCCGAGAGTTTTGTAGAATGAGCCCTCCAGAGTTCTATGGTGAATATAACCCCGCTAAAGCTAGGGAATGGTTGCAAAGGATGACTGGCATTCTGGACTCCATGACTTGCTCAGAGACAGATAAGTAACCTTCGTCTCCCGCTTCTTCAGGGGTGACGCTTGCAATTGGTGGGAAAGTACCAAGCAGTACATGGAAGCCAGCCATACGGAGATTAACTGGCAGAACTTCAGGCGTCTTTTCATTGGCCATTATATTCCTGAGAGCTACCAATTCCAGATGGAACGGGAGTTAACTTAGTTGAAGCAAGGTAGTCTGACGGTAGCTGAATATACCATGAAGTTCAACGAGTTGGTCCGGTATGTTGCTGATGGTGACAATACCCCTACCGAAGCCTGGAAAATGAAGAAATACAGAATAGGGCTTCGGGCGGATATAGCTCACGACGTGGCAATGCAGCAGATCACTAGCTTTGGTGATCTAGTGCAGAAGAGCTATCACGCCGAAGCTGGTCTCAGCAACATCCACAAGGAGAAGAATGAGGTGAATCAGAAGAAGAAGGGTTTGTTTGGTAAGTTTGGTTTGAACTTGAAGTCTAAAGGTAACTCCAGCATGGGCAAGCAGAATCACTCTCAACGCTCGCCCAAGAACTGTTCAGACTGTGGTTATCCTCACAGCGGCGAATGCATGAAAGGCAAGAATATGTGCTATTACTGCAAGCAACCTAGTCACTTCAGGAATGAGTGCCCGAAATTGAAAAAGCACGGAGAATCCAGTGGAACCGCAAAGAATAAAGGTCGGGTATATTCTTTAGACTGCAATGAAATAAGATCTAATAATGCTTTAATTATGGATGTATGTTTGTTAGGACAGTCTAAGGTCTTAGTACTCTTTGATTGTGGAGCCACCAACTCTTTTATAGCCGTAGACTGTGTCATGCGGTTAGGAATTCCTTCTGTACCTCTCGTACCCCCAATGTCTGTCGCTGTCGCTACTGGCGGCAGAGTCACTTCAAAGAAAGTCTGTCAAAATTGTCCCATCTTAGTCGGAAGTAAGGTCTACCACATTGATTTAATATGTCTACCTCTAAAGGACTTTGATGTCGTTCTTGGCATGGATTGGCTCTCAGCCAATACCGTGTACATCGGTTGTGTGGAAAAGAATTTGTTCATTCCTTCAGAAACTTCTGCAGAAAGTAGAGCCTTAACTGCTTTATTGCAAAACACTCACCAGATGATCCAGTATTTAGGTGCCAGCAGCAAGTGTTTCAGTGTCTTGTCCACTATTGATCTTGAGTCTAGTTTGAGTCCTAGCGACATCCCTATAGTTAGCGAGTATTTAGATGTTTTCCCTGATGATATTATGAGTCTCCCTCCCGAGCGTGAAATAGAGTTCTCTATAGATCTTGTTCCGGGTTCACAGCCCATCTCAGTTGCCCCTTATAGAATGTCTCCATTAGAACTCCATGAGCTTAAAACTCAACTTGAGGAACTACTCCAGAAGCATTTCATTTGTCCAAGTGTCTCTCCTTGGGGAGCGCCCGTGTTGCTTGTGAAAAAGAAGGACGGTATTATGCGCTTATGCATTGATTACCGCCAGCTCAATAAAGTGACTATCAAAAACAAGTATCCGCTACCTCGGATTGATGATCTCTTAGATCAACTCAGAGGTGCCACTGTGTTTTCAAAGATTGACCTTCGTTCCGGTTATCATCAAATCAGAATCAAATCCTCAGACGTGTCTAAGACGGCATTCAGGACGCGTTATGGGCATTACGAATTCCTAGTTATGCCTTTTGGATTGACTAATGCTCCTGCTGTGTTTATGGATTAAATGAACAGGATTTTCCAGCCTTACCTCGACAAATTTGTTGTCATCTTCATAGATGATATTTTAATCTATTCTCGCAATCAAGAAGATCATGCTGAACATCTCAGGATTGTTTTGGAAGTTCTTAGAGAGAAGAAGTTATATGCTAAGTTCAGCAAGTGCGAATTCTGGCTCTCAGAAATTAAATTTCTGGGACATGTCATTTCCCAAGGCGGTGTGTCTGTTGACCCATCCAAAGTAGAAGCGGTTCTTAGCTGGGAAAGACCCAACAATGTATCAGAAGTTAGAAATTTCTTGGGATTAGCAGGTTATTACCGGAGGTTCATTCTTGGATTTTCGGAAATCGCCTTAGTGACCCGATTGACCAGGAAAGGTACTCCTTTTGTTTGGGATGCTGATTGTGAAGTGAGTTTTCGGACGTTGAAAGAAAAGCTGACCAGTGCTCCAGTATTGGTCATTCCTGATCCTAATCGGAAGTACGTGGTGTATTGCGATGCATCATATAAAGGTCTTGGTTGTGTTCTAATGAAAGATGGAGCTGTGGTAGCATATGACTCACGGCAATTGAAACCACACGAGCAGAATTATCCAACCCATGATCTGGAATTAGCAGCAATTATTTTCGCTCTAAAGATTTGGAGGCATCACTTGTATGGTGTCCAATTTGATCTTTTCAGCGACCATAAGAGTCTGAAATACCTGTTTGATCAGAAAGATCTGAATATGAGGCAGCGTAGGTGGATGGAATATTTGAAGGACTTCGATTTCAATCTCAACTACCATTCTGGCAAAGCGAATGTTGTGGCAGACGCTTTGAGCAGGAAAGCCATATATGCTTCCGAACTCTTAATGCAGCAGTGTGGATTGTATGAGAAGTTCAGAGACTTGAATCTGAATGTGGTGTACAGAAAGAGCGGCATTAGAGTCAACCGTATGGAGTTATCATGCGATCTGCGCTCAAGGGTAGTGCAGGCGCAGCGAAGTGATATGGACCTTCAAAGGAGATTGAATAACCCAGAGTTCTCAATTGCATCAGATGGTGCTATGTTGTATGAAGGGAGATTGTGTGTACCAAATGACGATGAACTGAAAAGGCTGATTCTTGACGAGGCACACAAAAGTGGATTCTCGATTCATCCAGGATCCACCAAAATGTATCACGACTTGAAACAGAACTACTGGTGGCCGAACATGAAGGCAGAAATCGCAGATTTTGTGTCTAGATGTTTGGTTTGTCGACAAGTGAAGATTGAACACCAGAAACCTGGAGGTCCATTACAACCTTTGGAAGTTCCGGAGTGGAAGTGGGAACACATTACTCTGGACTTTGTTGGAGGTTTACCCCGTAACCAGAAGGGTCAAGATTCAATTTGGGTAATTGTGGATAGATTGACCAAGTCAGCTCACTTCATTCCTGTGAAATCAACCTATAAGGCTACGCAGTATGCAGCTATTTTTATAGAGCATATTGTGAGGTTGCATGGTGTTAGTGTACCCCTCAGCATCGTTTCAGATCGTGATCCAATCTTTACTTCTAGGTTTTGGAAAGCCTTCCAGCATGCGATGGGTACTCGGTTGAGAATGAGTACATCGCATCATCCTCAGACAGATGGACAGTCTGAAAGAACTATTCAAACTCTTGAAGATATGCTTCGTGCATGTGTTTTGGAAGATGGCGGTAGTTAGAGCAACTACTTGCACTTGATTGAATTCTCTTATAATAACAGTTACCATTCCAGCATAGGAATGGCACCGTTTGAAGCTCTGTACGGGAGAAAGTGTAGAACTCCTTTGTGTTGGACGGAAGTCGGTGATTGCGGATTGTTGGGACCAGAACTCATACAAGAGACAACTTTAAAGGTTAAGTCAATCCGTGAAAAGATGAAGGTTGCGCAGAGTCGGCAAAAGAGTTATGCCGATAGAAGAAGGAGACCGTTGGAATTTGAGGAAGGAGATCATGTATTCTTGAAAGTTACTCCGAAGTTGGGTTTGCGAGGTGTGTTTAGAACCAAGAAACTCTGTCCAAGATATATTGGACCCTATCAAATCCTTCGACGCGTTGGTTTAGTAGCCTATCAGTTAGCTCTTCCACCTTCTATGTCAGGGCTACACGACGTGTTCCATGTCTCTCAACTTCGCAAGTATATTCCAGATCCCTATCAGCCAATAGCAATTGAGCAGATAGATCTTCAGCCGAACTTGACTTACCAACCTGATCCTATTCGAATTGTTGATCGTGATGTCAAAACTCTTCGGAATAAGAGAATTCCCATTGTCAAAGTTGAATGGGCGCAGTCTCCGGACGGCGAGTACACTTGGGAATTGGAATCAGACATGATGAACAGTTATCCTCACCTATTCTAAGGTAAATTTCTAAATTTCGAGGACGAAATTTCTTTAAGGGGGGTAGATTGTAACATCCCCAATTTCTAAATTGCCTAATTAATTTTGATTGAAACATATTTATTAAAATTGAAATTAATTAGAGGTGGTTAATTTAATTAAACAAGTGATTGAGTGTGTCATGTGTATTAAATTGGGAATTTTCTAAACATAAGTCATACACCTAAACACTAATCTCATAGACTTGATTTAATTAACACTATTAGAATTCAAATTCTTCCCATTGTGACTCATTGTTCCACTAAACTATGCAACACCTTCTCACATCAACACCTCATGTTCACATGCTTAGTCATGACTCCACTCACACTTAATCCCACTAGCTTCATGCAAAGCCAATTCATTGTCTCATTCTTACATTTTCAGCTGAAGCTATTCCCTCCATTCTCTCTTCTTCACACGCCAACAACAACACTAACATAACCTCCAAAGTTTTCATTTTCTTTCAAGTCACAAGTTGTCATTTTGCATCACAAGCTTCTCCAACATAATATACAGAGATTCCCTCACCTGAAACATCTCAGAAACAAAGAATCTCTGATGAGAATCAATTCTCAAGAACCTCATAAATTCACAAAACAACAACAACCCTTCACACCTCATTTTGAACCAATAACATTACATGCAATCAAGAACCAAGCCAAATTCGTGTACTGCTCATTCACTCAGTAACAACACTATAAATAACTCCATTCCTCAGCTCAATCCATCATCAATTCATTCACAAATTCGTAGAGCAAAATAAGGGGGTTTCAAGTGTCAAAGTTCCAGTTTTGGTCAGTTCTGTTCGTGGGTTTTTAGGAGCTTGCTGTAGCCGTTAGTAAAGCCAGGAACAAGAGTTAAAGCTTACTCCAGGTGGGTTCTTAGGCTAGTTTAGCTAGTTTTCCTAAATTTATGAAATGCATGCAAACATAGGAATTTATAGGAAATAACTGTGTGTATGAATTTAGCTCCCAAAATTCATGCTATTCTGTTTTATATCATTTAAAATGTGTTTCTGCACTGTCTTGAGTGAGGATTGTAGGTGTGGTTTATAAAATTCAAAGATTTTCGCAAAACAGAGGCACTTCTGTGTGAACTCGCCATAGCGAGTTGCTAGCGAGCCTTCATGGCGAGCTCCAGGTTCTGGGCTGAAGAACTTCGCCATGGCCTAGCGAGTTGTTTAGGCCAGTACTTGCTAGTTCGCCATGGCGAGCTTGGTGACTCGCCGTAGCGGGCAAGTCCAGAAATGACTCCTTTTTCTTATTTTCAAAGATAAATGGAACACTCGTTTTATGTCCTCGTTAAAGATTGATATTCTGCAGAAACATATATAAATTGATGTTAAACAGAAGGTCAATTACAGTTGAATCTTTTAGGGTAATAACATTAGGAAATTTAGTATGTTGTATGCACCCCGGGTTTGGGAAGTATTGGTAGCATGTTAATAATTTAGTGATCAGTCGAATTAATAATATGATTATGTTATCAGTATGGACTTCGTTTTAGATGTTCCATTAGAAAAATTTATGTGAGCTTTATGCCGGAGCGCTTTCTGCTCGCGGATAAGGCGAACCCCTGAGACGTGCTCACCTTAGAGGGTTTGCGGTTTAAAATGAACAAGATAAACTTTGTGTTACACCTTTATATTATTGCTTGTGATAATTATGTTATGGATTTAGATTATGATATGAATGATTAGGAGCCCCGGCTTTATAGCCTAGGAGGGTAGTAGAATTCACTGGGACGAAGTGACTGTCTCACCCCACTCCCTATTTGAAACAGGAAAACAGGTTGATTAGGTAAGCGTTGGTCTTGGAGTCGCTGCTGCACTTGGAGGATTGCATTTAGTTTTCATGCTTTCTCATTTTCTTATCGTGTCTTAATGTTTCCGCTGTTAATTTTTGTACTCTTGATGTATTTGGCATCTGTGTGTGCAAAGAACTTTGTTGTAGTAATAATGAATTTCAGTTATCAATAATAATACTCCTTGATTATTCTAGATTTATCTATGGGGTGTTATAGTCTCTTTGATTTTATCATATTATTTGTATTGTAGGTATGAGTAAATTGTTTATGCTATTAAATTAGAAGATGTGAGTTTGTTTTTAGTTAACATTGTTAAATTTCTTGAATCTAATATGCTTTATCAATTTTAATTTTAATGAATAACTTTTTTTTATCAAATAGTTTAATAATTGGCTATAGTTTTGTTTTTTATTTTAATAAAAAAAATTAGAGCATAAGTAAATATACTACCTCCGTCCCAAAATATAAGAACTCATTCACAATTACATGTATGTCAATGCACAATTTTGATTGCGAATATATTTGTAACATCCCCAAATTCTTAAATCACTTAATTAAATTTTAATTAGAGGTTATTAATTTAATTGGAATTATTAAGGTGATTGGCTAATTAAATCATAGGAGTTAAGTGTGAATTGTGTAGGAATAAGTAAAAGCAATTGAAGTTAACCCACACTAAGACACTACTTCATGACTTGGATTTAATTAACACCATTAGAATTCAAAATTCCCTCCCTAATGACTCATCACCCCACCTAATCTTCCTACACTCTTATGCCAACACCTCACAACCAAACCATGAGTCAAGTTTCCACCCAACTCAAACACTAATGCATGCAATTAGTTTCATTCCTCTCATTACTCAGTTCAGCAAAACTGAAGCCAAGAAATCTCTCCATTCTCTCTTCTCACACGGCAACAACAACAATAACACAACCCTCCAAAGTTTCCATTTTCTTTCAAAGTCACAAGTTGTCATTTTGCATCACAAGCTTCTCCAACATGATATACAGAGATTCCATCACCTGAAACATCTCAGAAACAAAGAATCTCTGATGAGAATCAATTCTCAAGAACCTCATAAATTCACAAAACAACAACAACCCCTTCACACCTCAATTGTGAACCAATGGCATGACATGCAACCTTGAACCAAGCCAAATTCGTGTACTGACCCTATCCTCAGGTATCACACTATAAATAACCCCATTCCTCAGCTCAATCCATCATCAATCCATCTTCAAATTCGTAGAGCATTTAGAAGGGTTTGCAAGTGTTCAAAAATCCAATTCTTGGTCTGGGGTTCGTGGGGCTTGCTGGGAGCTTGCAGTAGCTGTTGTAGAGTTAGTTAAAGGTTAAAGCTTCAATTACCAGGTGGGTTCTTTAGGCTAGTTTAGTTAGAATTTCCTTAAATTATGAATTTGCATGTTAACTTAAGAAATTAAGAATTAATTGTGTGAAGAGAGTTAGCTCCCAAATTCTCTTCTATTCTGTTATATATTGACTATATTATATTTCTGCACTTTCTCAGAGTTTGGTTCTAGGTGAATCTTTGAAAATATTGAAAATTCGTAAAACAGGGGTCTTTCTGACTTAACTCGCCATAGCGAGTTGCTAGCGAGCACTCATGGCGAGCTCAAGGTTCTGGGCTGAAGAACTTCGCCATGGCGAGCTCTAGCTCGCCTAGCGAGTTGTTTAGGCCAGTACCTGTAAGTTCGCCATGGCGAGCTTGCTAACTCGCCGTAGCGAGCTAGCCCAGAATTACTTCACTTTTTCAGTTTTAAAAATGATTTAATCACTCGTTTTATATCATAACCTGAGAAAGATAAATTGCAGTTGTATAATGTATTTAATATTGTACGGAAAGTCAGACACAATTCTGAAAATTAGGGATAACTTAGAATTAAGGTTGTATGTTCCCCGGGTTTTGGGATAATTATGGTAGTATGTAACTCAACATTTAGAATCAGTCAATCATGCGCGGTTTAGTATGCTGCTTATGGGCTTCCAATGGAACCACCCATTAGGAAAATGATTGTGAGCTTAATGCCGTGGTCGAATCGGTCAGCGGATATGGCGGACCTTCGAGACATGCTCACCTCGAAGTGTCTTAGCGGAATAAAATCAACAAGATACTTTTGTGTGTTACACTTTTATTAATTATGATTATGATATTTATTATGATAGATTATCAACTATGGACTGATTAGGTACCCCGGCTTTATAGCCTAGGAGGGTAGTAGAATTCACTGGGACGAAGTGACTGTCTCACCCCACTCCCTATTTGAAACAGGAAAACAGGTTGATTAGGTAAGCCTTGGTGTTGGAGTCGCTGCTGCTGTTTGGAGGATTGCATTTGATTCTTGCTTCCTTATTTATCTTATCGTGTTATCGTTTGTTTCCGCTGTTATTTCATGTACTCTTGATGTATTTGACACCTGTGTGTGTTATTAAACTTCTGTTGTAATAATAATGAATTCAGTACCTTTAATAATATTCCATGATTATTCTAGATTTATCTATGGGGTGTTATATTTGGTATCAGAGCAGGTCGATTCAGATCTTGCGTGAATTCATTAGTATTACCATTCCAATCCCAGTAGTTGTCTAGTTTCCCTACATACGTTCTAGGTGTCATGTCACTTTAGGCCTAGCTAACTTAATTTGATATTGGCAGTTAGAGCGAAATGTCTGGAGAGAGACGAGGACCTGGAAGGCCACCAAGAAGGCAGAACGTAGAAGAAGAGGAACCTCAAGTGTTCGGTGATGCTAACGCCAACATGTGGGCAGAGATGATGCATCAGCATCAGCAGTTTCAAGCCCAACAAGCGCAACAGCATCAGGAGTTTATGGCCATGTTTCAGCAGCACATGAATGCTCCCCCTCCTCAGAACTTGGGGTCGAGCGCTGCTTTCCGAGAATTTTGTAGAATGAGCCCTCCAGAGTTTTATGGTGAATATAATCCCGCAAAGGCCAGAGAATGGTTGCAAAGGATGACTGGCATTCTGGACTCCATGACTTGCTCAGAGACAGATAAAGTAACCTTCGTCTCCCGCTTCTTCAGGGGTGACGCTTGCAATTGGTGGGAAGGTACCAAGCAGTACATGGAAGCCAGCCATACAGAGATTAATTGGCAGAATTTCAGGCGTTTGTTCATTGGCCATTACATTCCTGAGAGCTACCAATTCCAGATGGAACGGGAGTTAACTGAGTTGAAGCAAGGTAGTCTGACGGTAGCTGAATATACCATGAAGTTCAATGAGCTGGTCCGGTATGTTGCTGATGGTGACGATGCCCCTACCGAGGCCTGGAAAATGAAGAAATACAGGATAGGGCTTCGAGCTGACATAGCCCACGATGTGTCAATGCAGCAGATCACTAGCTTTGGTGATCTAGTGCAGAAAAGCTATCATGCCGAAGCCGGTCTCAGCCATATTCACAAGGAAAGGAGTGAGACCACACAGAAGAAGAAGGGTTTGTTTGGAAAGTTTGGTTTAAACTTGAAGTCTAAGGGTAATTCCAGCATGGGCAAGCAGAATCACTCTCAACGTTCGCCCAAGAACTGTTCAGACTGTGGATACCCTCACAGCGGCGAATGCATGAAAGGCAAGAATATGTGCTATTACTGCAAGCAACCTGGGCACTTCAGGAATGAGTGTCCGAAGTTGAAGAAGCACGGTGAATCCAGTGGATCCGCAAAGAATAAAGGTCGGGTATATTCTTTAGACTGCAATGAAATACGATCTAATAATGCTTTGATTATGGATGTATGTTTATTAGGGCAGTCTAACGTCTTAGTACTATTTGATTGTGGAGCCACCAACTCTTTTATAGCTGTAGACTGTGTCATGCGGTTAGGAATTCCTTCTGTACCTCTCGTACCCCCAATGTCTGTCGCTGTCGCCACTGGCGGCAGAGTTACTTCAAAGAAAGTCTGTCAAAATTGTCCCATCTTAGTCGGAAATAAGGTCTACCACATTGATTTAATATGTCTACCTCTAAAAGACTTTGATGTCGTTCTTGGCATGGATTGGCTCTCAGCCAATACCGTGTACATCGGTTGTGCGGAAAAGAATTTGTTCATTCCTTTAGAAACCTCTGCAGAAAGTAGAGCCCTGTCTGCTTTGTTGCAAAACACTCACCAGATGATCCAGTATTTAGGTGCCAGCAGCAAGTGTTTCAGTGTCTTGTTCACTATTGATCATGAGTCTAGTTTGAGTCCTAGCGATATCCCTATAGTTAGCGAGTATTTAGATGTTTTCCCTGATGATATCATGAGTCTCCCTCCCGAGCGTGAAATAGAATTCTCTATAGATCTTGTTCCGGGTTCACAGCCCATCTCAGTTGCCCCTTATAGAATGTCTCCATTAGAACTCCATGAGCTTAAAACTCAACTTGAGGAACTACTCCAGAAGCATTTCATTTGTCCAAGTGTCTCTCCTTGGGGAGCGCCCGTGTTGCTTGTGAAAAAGAAGGACGGTATTATGCGCTTATGCATTGATTACCGCCAGCTCAATAAAGTGACTATCAAAAACAAGTATCCGCTACCTCGGATTGATGATCTCTTAGATCAACTCAGAGGTGCCACTGTGTTTTCAAAGATTGACCTTCGTTCCGGTTATCATCAAATCAGAATCAAATCCTCAGACGTGTCTAAGACGGCATTCAGGACGCGTTATGGGCATTACGAATTTCTAGTTATGCCTTTTGGATTGACAAATGCTCCTGCTGTGTTTATGGATTACATGAACAGGATCTTCCAGCCATACCTTGATAAATTTGTTGTCATCTTCATAGATGATATCTTAATTTATTCTCGTAATCAAGAGGATCATGCTGAACATCTCAGAATTGTTTTGGAAGTTCTGAGAGAGAAGAAACTTTATGCCAAGTTCAGCAAGTGCGAATTCTGGCTCTCAGAAATTAAATTTCTGGGACATGTCATTTCCCAAGGCGGTGTATCTGTCGATCCATCCAAGGTAGAAGCAGTTCTTAACTGGGAAAGACCCAACAATGTATCAGAAGTCAGAAGTTTCTTGGGATTAGCAGGTTATTACCGGAGATTCATTCTTGGATTTTCGGAAATCGCCTTACCTTTGACCCGATTGACCAGGAAAGGTACTCCTTTTGTTTGGGATGCCGATTGTAAAGTGAGTTTTCGGACGTTGAAAGAAAAGCTGACCAGTGCTCCAGTATTGGTCATTCCTGATCCTAATCGGAAGTACGTGGTGTATTGCGATGCATCACATAAAGGTCTTGGTTGTGTTCTAATGCAAGATGGAGCTGTGGTAGCATATGCCTCTCGCCAGTTGAAACCACACGAGCAAAATTATCCAACCCATGATCTGGAATTAGCAGCAATTATTTTCGCTCTAAAGATTTGGAGGCATCACTTGTATGGTGTCCAATTTGATCTTTTCAGCGATCATAAGAGTCTGAAATACCTGTTTGATCAGAAAGACCTGAATATGAGGCAGCGTAGGTGGATGGAATATTTGAAGGACTTCGATTTCAATCTCAACTACCATCCTGGCAAAGCGAATGTTGTGGCAGACGCTTTGAGCAGGAAAGCCTTATATGCTTCTGAACTCTTAATGCAGCAGTGTGGATTGTATGAGAAGTTCAGAGACCTGAATCTGAATGTTGTGTACAGAAAGGGCGGCATTAGAATCAACCGTATGGAGTCGTCATGCGATCTGCGCTCGAGGGTAGTGCAGGCGCAGCGAAGTGATATGGACCTTCAAAGGAGATTGAATAACCCAGAGTTCTCAATTGCATCAGATGGTGCTATGTTGTATGATGGAAGATTGTGTGTACCTAATGACGATGAACTGAAAAGGCTGATTCTTGACGAGGCACACAAAAGTGGATTCTCGATTCATCCAGGATCCACCAAAATGTACCACGACTTGAAACAGAATTACTGGTGGCCGAACATGAAGGCCGAAATCGCAGATTTTGTGTCTAGATGTTTGGTTTGTCAACAAGTGAAGATTGAGCACCAGAAGCCTGGAGGTCAGTTGCAACCACTTGAAATTCCAGAGTGGAAGTGGGAACACATCACTATGGATTTTGTAAGTGGATTACCCCGAAACCAGAAGGGTCAAGATTCAATTTGGGTAATTGTGGATAGATTGACCAAGTCAGCTCACTTCATTCCTGTGAAATCTACCTATAAGGCCACGCAGTATGCAGCTATTTTTATAGAGCATATTGTGCGGTTGCATGGTGTACCCCTCAGCATTGTTTCAGATCGTGATCCAATCTTTACTTCTAGATTTTGGAAAGCCTTCCAGCATGCAATGGGTACTCGTTTGAGAATGAGTACATCGCATCATCCTCAGACAGATGGACAGTCTGAAAGAACTATTCAAACTCTTGAAGATATGCTTCGTGCATGTGTTTTGGAAGATGGCGGTAGTTGGAGCAACTACTTGCACTTGATTGAATTCTCTTATAACAACAGTTACCATTCCAGTATCGGGATGGCACCGTTTGAAGCTTTATATGGAAGAAAGTGTAGAACTCCTTTGTGTTGGACGGAAGTCGGTGATCGCGGATTGCTTGGACCAGACCTTATACAAGAGACAACTTTAAAGGTTAAGTCAATCCGTGAAAAGATGAAGGTTGCGCAGAGTCGGCAAAAGAGTTATGCCGACAGAAGAAGGAGACCGTTGGAATTTGATGAAGGAGATCATGTGTTCTTGAAGGTTACTCCAAAGTTGGGATTACGTGGTGTGTTTAGAACCAAGAAACTCTGTCCAAGATATATTGGACCCTATCAAATCCTTCGACGCGTTGGTTCAGTAGCCTATCAGTTAGCTCTTCCTCCTTCTATGTCAGGGCTACACGACGTGTTCCATGTCTCTCAGCTTCGTAAGTATATTCCCGATCCCTATCAGCCAATAGCAATCGAGCAGATAGATCTTCAGCCGGATTTGACTTGCCAACCTGATCCTATTCGAATTGTTGATCGTGATGTCAAAACTCTTCGGAATAAGAGAATTCCCATTGTCAAAGTTGAATGGGCGCAGTCTCCGGACGGCGAGTACACATGGGAATTGGAATCGGACATGATGAACAGCTATCCTCACCTATTCTAAAGGTAAATTTCTGAATTTCGAGGACGAAATTTCTTTAAGGGGGGTAGATTGTAACATCCCCAAATTCTTAAATCACTTAATTAAATTTTAATTAGAGGTTATTAATTTAATTGGAATTATTAAGGTGATTGACTAATTAAATCATAGGAGTTAAGTGTGAATTGTGTAGGAATAAGTAAAAGCAATTGAACTTAACCCACACTAAGACACTACTTCATGACTTGGATTTAATTAACACCATTAGAATTCAAAATTCCCTCCCTAATGACTCATCACCCCACCTAATCTTCCTACACTCTTATGCCAACACCTCACAACCAAACCATGAGTCAAGTTTCCACCCAACTCAAACACTAATGCATGCAATTAGTTTCATTCCTCTCATTACTCAGTTCAGCAAAACTGAAGCCAAGAAATCTCTCCATTCTCTCTTCTCACACGGCAACAACAACAATAACACAACCCTCCAAAGTTTCCATTTTCTTTCAAAGTCACAAGTTGTCATTTTGCATCACAAGCTTCTCCAACATGATATACAGAGATTCCATCACCTGAAACATCTCAGAAACAAAGAATCTCTGATGAGAATCAATTCTCAAGAACCTCATAAATTCACAAAACAACAACAACCCCTTCACACCTCAATTGTGAACCAATGGCATGACATGCAACCTTGAACCAAGCCAAATTCGTGTACTGACCCTATCCTCAGGTATCACACTATAAATAACCCCATTCCTCAGCTCAATCCATCATCAATCCATCTTCAAATTCGTAGAGCATTTAGAAGGGTTTGCAAGTGTTCAAAAATCCAATTCTTGGTCTGGGGTTCGTGGGGCTTGCTGGGAGCTTGCAGTAGCTGTTGTAGAGTTAGTTAAAGGTTAAAGCTTCAATTACCAGGTGGGTTCTTTAGGCTAGTTTAGTTAGAATTTCCTTAAATTATGAATTTGCATGTTAACTTAAGAAATTAAGAATTAATTGTGTGAAGAGAGTTAGCTCCCAAATTCTCTTCTATTCTGTTATATATTGACTATATTATATTTCTGCACTTTCTCAGAGTTTGGTTCTAGGTGAATCTTTGAAAATATTGAAAATTCGTAAAACAGGGGTCTTTCTGACTTAACTCGCCATAGCGAGTTGCTAGCGAGCACTCATGGCGAGCTCAAGGTTCTGGGCTGAAGAACTTCGCCATGGCGAGCTCTAGCTCGCCTAGCGAGTTGTTTAGGCCAGTACCTGTAAGTTCGCCATGGCGAGCTTGCTAACTCGCCGTAGCGAGCTAGCCCAGAATTACTTCACTTTTTCAGTTTTAAAAATGATTTAATCACTCGTTTTATATCATAACCTGAGAAAGATAAATTGCAGTTGTATAATGTATTTAATATTGTACGGAAAGTCAGACACAATTCTGAAAATTAGGGATAACTTAGAATTAAGGTTGTATGTTCCCCGGGTTTTGGGATAATTATGGTAGTATATAACTCAACATTTAGAATCAGTCAATCATGCGCGGTTTAGTATGCTGCTTATGGGCTTCCAATGGAACCACCCATTAGGAAAATGATTGTGAGCTTAATGCCGTGGTCGAATCGGTCAGCGGATATGGCGGACCTTCGAGACATGCTCACCTCGAAGTGTCTTAGCGGAATAAAATCAACAAGATACTTTTGTGTGTTACACTTTTATTAATTATGATTATGATATTTATTATGATAGATTATCAACTATGGACTGATTAGGTACCCCGGCTTTATAGCCTAGGAGGGTAGTAGAATTCACTGGGACGAAGTGACTGTCTCACCCCACTCCCTATTTGAAACAGGAAAACAGGTTGATTAGGTAAGCCTTGGTGTTGGAGTCGCTGCTGCTGTTTGGAGGATTGCATTTGATTCTTGCTTCCTTATTTATCTTATCGTGTTATCGTTTGTTTCCGCTGTTATTTCATGTACTCTTGATGTATTTGACACCTGTGTGTGTTATTAAACTTCTGTTGTAATAATAATGAATTCAGTACCTTTAATAATATTCCATGATTATTCTAGATTTATCTATGGGGTGTTATAATATTTAATTGTCTAATTGTAAAAATTATAAAAATTTGATATTTTGAAAATACTCATCGAAATAAATCAAACAAGATCTTATATGATAATATTTATATTATATATTTTTTGAAAAATACGATCAAAGCAAAACATATAAATAGTGTATTTAATCAATACAGTTTTTATAAAATTGGACGAGGTAATATCAAATATAATTTTAATGCTTAAAAAATTGAATATTAATTATTTTTTTTGTGTTTCCTTAGTTACCATATACCTACCCTAAGCATTTTACATTAATAATTCAACAAGCACAAAGGTTATTATACCAAAAGTAAATAAACTTAGGTAAATGCTACTACACTGTTAACTAAAAACAAGCACTTATTTAGAAGCAGTGACTGCATTTCTTTTACACGTCTGAGGAATGGATGATAGCAGACCGATAACATACGCACTTACCGTCTGATGATGATGTGAGGGAATACATAAAGTAACAGTTTAAAAAACTATAAAAACACGAGTTAATAGGATAGCTAGCTATAACCTATGTAATAGCTAGGTGTACATGAGAATTCAACATGGCAGGGTCATGGTCGCTATTTTTTTAAAAAATGTTAAACAGTATCGCGACATTGATTAAGTATTCTATAATGAAAATTTGTTTTGAAATATGTGTATTTAACACTTTGTGAATGTAAAAAATTATTTTTTCAATATTAAATATTTTTTAATTTCTTATTTTTTGACATGATTAACAAGTGGCTGGAACATTGTTTAATATGACTCTTCTTTTTATTCTCTATTCTTTTTATTATTTTTGTAAAATGCTAACCGGTGTTATAAATTCAAAGTGTGCTCCAAAATATAAAGGAAAATTATTTAAAAAAAAAAGATATATTTAATTAAAAATTTGGACTAACACTAAAAAAAATGTGGGATTTGCTACATATTGAATTGGTAGTTAATCTCAATTAAAAAGTCTTCTATTTAACTGACTCAGGTCATTTTTCAATTACTTATTTACTTTTTTTATTTTTATGTTTCAATTATTATTATTATTATTATTATTATTATTATTATTATTATTATTATTATTTTATTTTATTTATAGAATTCAATTTTTTGACTTATTATTACTACTTACTACTTTTAACAAATAAAATAATAATAATAATTTTATTTCATCTTCTTCATCTCTCAAATGTACTTCCTCACAAAAGCACTTCTCAAAATCACTTCCTCGCATTTAGCAATAGCTTCCTCAAAAATAATCTCCGAATCGCTTCCTCACAGCTAGGGGTGTAATTGGATAAATTTGGATTGATTTTGAGTGAATTCGATGTCTGAACCAATGAATCCTCGATTGATTTGGTTTTTAACGTTTTTAAAAAACGAATTCGAACCAAACTCATCGGTTTGGTTTTGATACTTTAATTGTTTTTTTCCGATGTATTAATCCAAGCTATTATTTTTTCCCAATATATTTTTTTCCCATAAGCTCATCAAATACAAAATACAATTCTTTTCCCATAAGTACATCAAATACATATACATAATCCAACCATATTGAAATCAAATACAAAATACAATTCTTTTCACTTAAGTTCATCAAATATGTACATAATACAACCATATTGAAATTAAGTTTATAAATTCATCAAATACAAAATACAACCATATTGAAATTAAGTTCATAAGTTCTTCAAATAATAAAGTGCAATAAAAATAAAACTTCAAGTCTATTCCCATTTAAATTGAAAAGAATAAATAAAAATCAAAACAATGCTTGAGAAGTTACCGTTTTGAGGATTTGAGATGAGAGCAGCAGCATGACGTGAGAGTGTTGTTTTACATAGTGTTGAGAGCAACTTGAGGATGAGATGATGTGAGATGAGAGCAGCTTGAGAATGAGGGTGAGGTGAGATGAGAGCAACGTTTCTGAGTTTGCGTTTGTGGCTGTGAGTGTTTCTAAGTTTGCATTTTTAAATTAGAGTTTCTAAATGAGACAAATTTTATTTTATTTTCTAGAAGTAGTTGAGTCAGTTGTAGTTTTTGATAGATATAGACTGCCTAAAAAAATTTACATATATACTATATATTGGTTTGGTTTGTCCATTTAATATGAAAACTGGAACCGAGAACCGAACCACTCCGATTTTTAATTGGTTCAGTTCAGTTTTTGATATGAACCATAAAAATTGGTTTTTTCGGTTTGGATTGGTTTGGATCATCCGTTCAATTCACAGCTGACGAGAGAGAGAGAGAGAGAGAGAGAGAGAGAGAGAGAGAGAGAGAGAGAGAGAGAGAGAGAGAGAGAGAGAGAGAGAGAGAGAGAGAGAGAGAGAGAGAGAGAGAGAGAGAGAGAGAGAGAGAGAGAGAGAGAGAGAGAGAGAGAACTAGGTTTCTTCGATCTCAGAATTGCTTCCTCACATAATCTCCTCGATCTCTAATCATTCGCTTCTTCTCGCCATCATTTGAATCGCGTTCTCAAACCTAGAGGTTGTGTAGTTATCTGATTAGCCTCTGAATCACTTCCTCATAGCTCACTCGAGAGAGAATTAGGTTTTTGTATTGCAAGAAGAAGCTCGAATTCAGGTTTCTCTCTCGTATCAATTTTGTTACCTCTTTTTTGTTTCGATTATTTTGATTTGATATGGCAATTGATTTCGATTTGTCGTCGATTGACCAATTCTGTTTTCAATTGTATTGGATTTTTGATGGATTTGGTGTTAGTTAGGGTTTGAATATTTGATTATATGTGCTTATTATATTTCAACACTTGTTAAGTTCTTTACGAGATTTTTCAAGTTGAAAATCTAGGAAGTGCAGCCGATTGATTGATTGGTTGATGCTACAACGAATTGAGTGAATTTTTTATTGATGTTATATGTTTCTGGTTTTGTTGATATTAGTTTTATGATGCATTTTAAGAGTTTGTTGTTTGTGCTTTGTTTGTGCAATCTTGTTGATTGAATATATATATATATATATATATATATATATATATATATATAAGCTATTTTTTTCTGAAGCAATAAGCTATTTTTCTTTGACAAGACAAATTAGAGTCAATTTGTTTTTTATAAAGTATTTATATAGAAGTACTTATATAGATTGAGTAAGTACTTATATAGAAGTACTTATGTTTTCTGGCTTTGACTATTTTTTTTGCTTGTGTTGCAGGTACTAATATTCGAACTAACAAGGAGATGATCACAGTATCCTTGATTATTTTGAAGAATTGTTTGTCAATGAAGATGATCACAATATCCTTGAAATTCCAATTATTGATATGAAGAATTTGCTTTCTTCAGAATATGGGAGTTCAAAATTGTCTAAGCTTCATCTTGCCTGTAAAGGTTGTTGATTTTTCTAGGTCTCTTCTATGTTTTCACATTTTTTTATATTTTACGATAATTTTAAATTGTTGACGTAGTTACACTGCAAATGATTATATTATGAAAATATATATATATATATATATATATATATATATATATATATATATATATATGCAGCCGGTGCAATATAAAACTGTTGTGGCAATCTCAATATCATTTATAATTGAAAGTCAATTGACATTTCGTGAGGAACAAGTTAATATTTCCAAAATTTATGCGTTGATTATTTTGGTTTTTAAAATTTTTAGCATTTGGAAATTGTCGTTAAGTCTCAGATCCCAGGCCTCCAATCATTTATTAACAAGATTATTATTGAATTGGAGACAATATTGAACCGTATTGGAAAACCTATTGCTGCTGATACTGGAGTAAGCCAAATTTTCACTAATATGTAGGGGTTTTTGTTTGGCTGGAATATCACATTAGTTCTTGTGTTTTAGGTGTTGATTTATAGGCTTATAAAACGAGCTAAGAACAATTGAAGAAAGGATGATGGAAATAGCAAAGAAGAATATGGTGTTAGAACACTTAGTTGTAGGTGGCATGAAGGGTCAAATTATTAACCAGGTAATAATTAGTCGAAAAATTTAACTAAGTTGATGGTAACTTCTAATTATTATCATAGTCATAGTACTCTTGAAGATTTAATTTGTTGGTAACTTCTGATTATTATCATGCTTAGAAAGAGTTGGACGATATCATAAGGTATGGCTCAAAGGAATTGTTTGCTGATGATACTGACGTGGTGGGAAAATCTCGTCAAATTCATTACGACAATGCTGCTATAGTCAGGTAATAAAGACTGTTATACCTTGAGCGTATCATATGATTATGCTTGAGAATTTCTTTCACGTATATTGTGTTATAATAGATTATTGGATTGGTATCAAGTTGGAGATGAAGATGCCACTTAGGATGACGAAGAAAATGGACTTCTGAAAGCCTTTAAGTTTGACTCTCATATGATCAATCATTTGCATTTTTGTCAAAAGCCATTTGCACTTTCTTTTTGGTTTTTTCTTTTTGCTTAGCAGATATATATAATGTGTTATAGGTGGCTAATTTTGAATACATAGATGAAACTGAGTTTGCCGAAGAAATCGAGAATAATTTTTCTGTAAGCAATTCATTGGGAATAAGGAAAATAAGGAAGCGGAGACATACAAACTTGAAGAGCAAAGTTACTGGGAGGAATTGCTTAGATGCATATATCAAAAGAACAAAGTTGAAGAGCTTGGGGCATTGGGAATAAGGAAGCGGGAGACATACAAAATTGCTGGTATGTCACTACGAACGCATAATTTTTCTCTACTTTTGATTGTGTTTCTGTTTAGGTTGTACATACGATTCACCAGCTTTTCGGAGGGGTTCTTTTAAGGTGAGAGGTTTTCCTCATTTAGATGATGTAAGCTCCGACGACGAATATGAAAATTACGAAGTGAATCTTACTACGAATATTCATTAGAAAAAGAAGCTCATAGTAATAATATGTATCAATATTTACTATTTATTTCATTTATGATATAATTGACTTCATTTATGTCTTTGATCAACATTAATTTATATATATTAGTTGCAGATAACACAAATTCACTTCCTTTAATGCAAGGTGAAGGAAATTGACTAAAAGCACTTGATTTTACTCAAAGTCAGAAGAACACTTTCCTTCAAACGGATATTGGTAGATATAATTAATAAATTAAGGTGATACGAAGAAAGGATAATAATGGTCAGTACTTGGTATTATCCTTTATTCATATCATCCTAATTTGTTAATTATATAAATTTCTACCTATATGCGTTTGAAGGAAATTGTTCCTCTGACTTTGAGTAAAACCAAGTACTTTTAGTGAATTTCCTTCACCTTCCATTAAAGGAAGTTAATTTGTGTTATCTACAACTAATATGTATAAATTAATGTTACTCAAACACATAAATGAAGTAAACTATATATCATCAATGAAATAAAAAGTAAATATTGATACATGCTATTACAATAAGCTTTCTTTTTCGAATGAATTTTCGCAGTAAGATTCACTTCGTAATTTTCATCTTCGTCGTCGAAGCTTACATCATCTAAATGAGAAAAACCTCTCACCTTAAAAGAAACCAATTGAAAAGTTGGTGAATTGTATATACAACCTCAACATAAACACAATCGAAAGTAAAGAATAATTATGCGTTCGTAGTGACATATCGACAATTTTTTATGACTCTGCTTCCTTTTGTCCAAGGCCTCATGCTCTTCAACTTTGTTCTTTTGATATTTGCCTCTAAGCAGTTCCTCCTAGTAACTTTGCCTTCTTGAACTGCTTACAAAAAAATTATTCTCGATTTCTTCTGCAGACTTAGCTTCATCTATGTATTCAAAATTAGCCACCTAGAACATATTATATATATCTGCTAAGTAAAAAGAAAAAAAACCAAATTGAAAATGCAAATGACTTGTGACAAGAATTCATATGATTGATCATATGAGAGTTAACCTTAAAGGATTTCAAAAGTCTATTTTCTTCATCATCCAAAGTGGCCTTTTCATCTCCCACTTGATCACAATCCTATAATCTATTATTATAACTGTAATTTTTGTTCGTCAGGGGACATGTGTCTTACATGTTGTCTGGGACATATGAAAGTAAATTGATCTTGCACAGTGGATGCAAGATCTTTGAGTCGCAATTCTAAATTGTTATAGAGATATTCAATTGCTGCGGGTACTTGAATCTAATGAACTAAGTTGATGGTAACTTCTGATTATTATCATAGTCATTTTACTCTTGAATATTTAATATGATGGTAACTTCTGATTATAATATTGCCTAGGAAGAGTTGGACGATATCATAAGGCATCACTCAACGGAATTGTTTGCTGATGATATTTGATGACAGAAATTTCTATAGTATTTTAGGTAGTATTATTAGTATTAAAATGACCAAGACAGGCCCAAATATCAACAAAAACTTGAAAAATCCAGAAAAAACCTCAAGACAAGGTGAAGAAACGCAAAAGACAAGAAAAAGCCCAAAAATAAAGAATATCAGCCCATCGTGTCACAATGGCACCCAACGTGACACGATGAAAGCTCCTTTCTCGCGAAGACAAGATCAATTATATTTTTGGAAAGAATCTTAGCATCGTATTACGATGAAGCTCAACGCAGTACGATGGCATTGCGTGGTGATCACGCAGATCAAACGCACAGGATCAGTTATAATTTTGAACTGAATATGCCCATCGTAACACGATGGACCTAGCGTGTCATGATGGCTTGCTGAGGCCCATTACGAAAAGTATAAATAGAGCCTCCATAATTCATTATTTTTCATTCAGAAATAGAAAAACTTTCAATTCCTTTTGGAGAGAAGTTGGGAGGAGCTCTAAGGGCATAGTTTTCTCCCCTTACGGGAAAACTAACTCAGCAAGGTATGATTCTTTAGGCTTTTTATAGTTAGATTCTTGTAATTTAATTATGTAGTCTTTTGTAATAATTCCTTAGGTTGTGGTGGAGAAGATGAACTCCCCGATGAATGCTTGGGTCATGTAATTGAGTCAAAGTTATAATAAATCGTCTTTATAAATTATTATTTGTTATTTGTTTTCCTGCTTTAATATCGTTAGTCGGAATCTTGGCAGGATAAACGGCGACGTCTTAGAATCAATAATTAGGGTTTACTTTAATAGTAGCATATTAGGGTTCTCACTATTATTTGTCCGGAACTAGTAATGAATAACACTAGGTTAAAGGAACGGCACAACAATCTTGAACTAGTTATGACTTAATAATTAGAGGAAGAATCAGGAACTAGTTGTAATAACAATTGGAACTGAATAACCGTAACTAAGATCTAGGGGTATTGGATGGTCGATGGTCATAATGCATGTTTGTAAATAACTCTACCTAGTAATTTAGGGTATGTGACAAAGCGAGGTTAGGTTCTCGTAGGTACCTTAGTTGCAAAAGTAGTGGAACTTTGCCTACATAGGGTAGCAGTAAGGTTCTTCTAAAACAAGGATAGAATCGACGCCCGATAATAGTACGAATGACTATATTATACACCGAGTATGCCAAGTTTCAGGGAGGGAGTAAGTTCAACCACCATACCTATCCTCTATGTTTCTTAATCAAACCTTTTATTTTATTGCAACGCATATCGCTCTTTTTATAAAATTAAAACATTTTTCCCAAAAACCAAAGCGAATGCAAAAACCACAAACTAGAATAGCATTAGTGAAGGTTTGACACGATCCCTGTGGATACGAACTCATTCTAGACACCTAGAGTATGAATTATTGCTCGACGACAAACTGGTCCACTTGCCAGAAGATGAAGAACATCCCATCATCTTAGGAAGACCATTCCTAGCCACTAGCAGGGCCATCATTGACATGGATCTTGCTGAGATGACACTAAGGAGTGGAGAACAGGTAATCACCATTCCAATTTCCAAGACGAACATGGACGAATGCTGCAAGCTCGAATGGAAGAATGAAGAAGTTACACCATTGACTCCAACTTAGGTGAATTTGAAGATAGAGATAGAGGAGCTGGGGGATGAAATGGCGTAGCTACAGGTATAAGCAAAGGCCGAGGAGGAACCCGAGGGGCTTACTGACAAAATGAAGAGGCTGACTATTGAGGTAGATATCCAGGTACCATGGGTCAAAGCATGGGGAAGAAACCGAAAGGCAGCCAAAAGATCAAAGTTTGGGGTTAACACGCCACCTCTAAAGAAGCCAGCTGCTACAGGAAAGAAGATACGGTTCCAGAAGGTAGAGGAGAACCGCTGGGTCAGCATACCACACGAAGAAAAGAAGGAAAGTCCACCAAAAGGCAAAGGTAAATCTATCATCAAACCAGTTGCTTCAGATGATGATGGAAGAATCTTTTTTGCCACCTTCAAAGAAAAATAGGACCCAGAGAAGTACGAGAAGAGCACCAAGAAGGAAGGAGCTTAGGCGGAAGCTCCTAAAGAAGAGAGATACATGCGAACCTATTCTCTGTAATGGAGGAAATGAGTCAAGCTAATGAGACGCTAAACAAGCGCTGCTTGGGAGGCAACCCAGGGTTATTATCTAAGTATTTTTAATTCAGTATTTTGTTTCAGTATTTTCAATTCAGTATTTGCTCCAGTTTTTCAATTCAATAAAATGTATTCAGAATTCCAGCATTTCATATTCATCTATTAACAGCCCCTGTCTTACAAAATAAAATAAAATGAAATAATTGTTTCTGTTTATTATCTTGTACATGAGAAACTGTTATAGGTAAAATTGCAGCGAAGAGAGTTGTAAATTCTGATGATCCGAATTTTGCACCTTAACAAAAACACCAAAGGTGAATGCTCCGAAAAGCAGAAGTTCGGGGGACAATGAGACGAGTGATGAAGCGGTGTCTGCAGATAAGTGTTCACGCCTTCAGATACCTAAGCCAAAGTGAGGTTTTGAGCCAAATATTTCCAAAGGTATTACCAATTTCTTTCGATCCATGAGAGTTCCGTACTCTTGTTTATTTTTCAAAACTTACTCCAATTCTCTGTAACTGGTTGATTTAGTAAATTATGCATTGAGGCAATTGTTTGTTATAACTCTGAGCCTTTTTCAATCCACCCTTATGAATTATTATCCTTTGCTAACAACTTTGAGCCGTAAAACAATATATATATCCCTTTTCTTTCGGTGACAAACCACGATACAAGCCTATAGACTAGAAAAACAATGAATTACCCTCTTTTGGAGTTAGGTAATAGTTCTCTGATCATAACAACAATCAAAGTTTGGGGTTGCTCATGGAACTAGCAACAATTCAAGTTTGGGGTGGGTATACAGAGAACTATCACTACAAAAAAATGAAAAAACTAGAAAAAAGAGACGGGAAAAATCCCTAAAAAAAAAATAGTCTCTACAAAAATAATAAAAAGAAAAGAGACAGGAGAACATAAAAAATCCCTAAAAAAGTCTCTACAAAAACAGTGATAGAAAAAGAACCACAAACGTCTCTCCGGTTCTATTCTCTGAAAATACCAAAAATCAAAAGGTACCCTATGGAATAAGGTTGCGTACACCAAAAGGAAACAAAGTAGTACTTAACTCCAAGTTTAGCCTACTTATCCCAAAAATGTCCTACCTTGACCCTAGCAACGTTATAACCCTTAAAGACCTCCAAAAATTCATATTTATTAAATTTTGACAGGTTACTTAGAATTCTTGCAAGCCTATGGTAAAATGGCAGGTTGTGCGATGATTGAGAGTGACCTTTTCAGAAATAATAAAACTTTCAATTCCTTTTGGAGAGAAGTTCGGAGGAGCTCTAAGGGCATAGTTTTCTCCCATTACGGGAAAACTAACTCAGCAAGGTATGATTCTTTAGGCTTTTTATAGTTAAATTCTTGTAATTTAATTATGTAGTCTTTTGTAATAATTCCTTAGGTTGTGGTGGAGAAGATGAACTCCCCGATGAATGCTTGGGTCATGTAATTGAGTCAAAGTTATAATAAATCGTCTTTATAAATTATTATTTGTTATTTGTTTTTCTGCTTTAATATCGTTAGTCGGAATCTTGGCAGGATAAATGGCGACGTCTTAGAATCAATAATTAGGGTTTACTTTAATAGTAGCATATTAGGGTTCTCACTATTATTTGTCCGGAACTAGTAATGAATAACACTAGGTTAAAGGAACGGCACAACAATCTTGAACTAGTTATGACTTAATAATTAGAGGAAGAATCAGGAACTAGTTGTAATAACAATTGGAACTGAATAACCGTAACTAAGATCTAGGGGTATTGGATGGTCGATGGTCATAATGCATGTTTGTAAATAACTCTACCTAGTAATTTAGGGTATGTGACAAAGCGAGGTTAGGTTCCCATAGGTACCTTAGTTGCAAAAGTAGTGGGACTTTGCCTACATAGGGTAGCAGTAAGGTGCTACTAAAACAAGGATAGAATCGACACTCGATAATAGTACGAATGACTATGTTATACACCGATTATGCCAAGTGTAAGGGAGGGAGTAAGTTCAACCACCATACATATCCTCTATGTTTCTTAATCAAACCTTTTATTTTATTGTAACGCATATCGCTCTTTTTATAAAATTAAAACCTTTTTCCCAAAAACCAAAGCGAATGCAAAAACCACAAACTAGAATAGCATTAGCGAAGGTTTGACACGATCCCTATGGATACGAACTCATTCTAGACACCTAGAGTGTGAATTATTGCTCGACGACAAACTGGTCCACTTGCCAGAACGTAGTCAATACTGACGTGGTGCGAAACTCTCGTCAAATTCATTACGACGATGCAGCTATAGATAGGTAATAAAATTGGTATACCTTGAGCATATCATATGATTATACTTGAGAATATCTTTCACGTGTATTGTTTTATAATAGATTATTGGAATGCGATCAAGTGGGAGATGAAGAGGCCACTTTGGATGATGAAGAAAATAGACTTCTGAAAGCCTTTATAACCAACTCTCATATGATCAATCATATGCATTCTTGTCAAAAGCTATTTGCACTTTCATTTTGTTTTTTTTCTTGTTACTTATCAGATATATATAATCTGTTCTAGGTGGCTAATTTTGAATACATAGATGAAGCTGAGTCTGCAAAAGAAATCGAGAATAATTTTTCTGAAAGCAGTTCAAGAAGGTAAAGTTACTGGGAGGAACTTCTTAAAGGGAGATATCAAAAGAACAGAGTTGAAGAGCATGAGGCCTTGGGCAAAAGGAAACGGAGTCATAAAAAAATGCCGATATGTCACTGCGAACGCATAATTATTCTCTACTTTTGATTGTGTTTTTGTTGAGGTTGTATATACGATTCACCGACTTTTCAGATGGTTTCTTTTAAGGTGAGAGGTTATGCTCATTTAGATGATGTAAGCTCCGACGACGAAGATGAAAATTACAAAGTGAATGTTACTGCAAAAAGTCATTCGAAAAAGAAAGCTCATAGTAATAGTATGTATGAATATTTACTTTTTATTTCATTGATGATATATAATATACTTCATTTATGTTTTTGACTGACATTAATTTATATATATTAGTTGTAGATAACACAAATTCACTTCCTTTAATGGAAGGTGAAGGAAATTCACCAAAAATACTTGATTTTACTCAAAGTCAGAAGAACACTTTCCTTCAAACGGATATAAGTAGATATTTATATAATTAATAAATTAGAATGATATGAATAAAGGATAATAATGGTCAATACTTAGTATTATCCTTTATTCATATCATCCTAATTTATTAATTATATAAATATCTACCCTTCCATTAAAGGAAGTTAATTTGTGTTATGTACAACAAATATATATAATTTAATGTCAGTCAAACACAAATGAAATAATTTGTATATCATCAATAAAATAAAAAGTAAATATTGATACACACTATTACTATGAGCATTCTTTTACGAATGACTTTTGTCAGTGAGATTTACTTCGTAATTTTCATCTTCGTCGTCAGGGCTTACATCATCTAAATGAGCAAAACATCTCACCTTAAAAGAAACCATTTGAAAAGTCGGTGAATCGTATATACAACCTCAACATAAACACAATCAAAAGTAGAGAAAAATTATGCGTTCGCAGTGACATACCAGCAATTTTGTATTACTCCACTTCCTTTTGTCCAAGGCCTCAAGCTGTTCAACTCTGCTCTTTTGATATCTGCCTCTAAGCAGTTCCTCCCAATAAGTTTTCCTTCTTGAACACCTTAAAAAAACTTATTCTCGATTTCTTATACAGACTCAGCTTCATCTATGTATTTCAATTATGCCACCTAGAACATATTATATATATCCGCCAAGTAAAAAGAAAAAAAAACAAAAAGAAATTTCAAATGGCTTGTGACAAGAATGCATATGATTGATCATATGAGAGTTAACCTTAAAGGCTTTCAAAAGTCTATTTTCTTCATCATCCAAAGTGGCCTCTTCATCTCCCACTTGATCGCAATCCTATAATCTATTATAAAACAATATACGTCAAAGAAAATTCTCAAGCATAATTGTAATTTTTGTTCGTCAAGGACAATTGTTATTGTTGTATGATGTCTAGCACAACATGTACGACAATTGTGATGCAAGATAATATATTTGTATTTGCAGATTAGTAAAGGAAAGCGATAAAGTGACACAAGTAATTGTTAATCCAGTTCAGTGTAGAAACACTTAGTCGTTGTGATACCAATCTAGGAAAGGAAGACCATTACTTTGAATCAGTACTTAGCCTTACAACACACAACAACGCCTATTGTTGTGTATGGCTCTTTCTAATTCTAGTGCATCTTCTACTATGAGGTTCACTCCCCCTCAATATGAGAGCCCAACCAATTTCCTACGATAACCCCGCCTGGGTAATCGTCTAGTAAATATTCTTTCATAATGAAGAGATTGTTGAATAATCTTTTCAACTTAACAGAATCCTAACTCTGTTGCTTAGCTCCTAAGTTCTAGAGAAAGTAAATTGATCTTGCACAGTGGGTCCATGATCTTTGACACGCAATTCTAGTTTGTTCTAGAGATATTTAATTGTTGCAGGTACTTGACTCTAATGAACTAAGTTGATGGTAACTTCTCATAATTATCATAGTCATATTACTCTTGAATATGTAATTTAATGGTAACTTCTGATTATTATCATGCTTAGGAAGAAAGGAATTGTTTGCTTATGATACTGATGTCTTGGGAAAATCACGTCAAATTCATTACGACGATGCTACTATAGACATGTAATAAAGACTATTATACCTTGAGCATATCATATGATTATGCTTGAGAATTGTCTTTCACGTATATTGTTTTATAACAGATTATTGGATTGTGATCAAGTTGGAGATGAAGAGGCCACTTAGGATGACGAAGAAAATGGACTTCTGAAAGCATTTAAGGTTGACTCTCATATGATCAATCATATGCATTTTTGTCAAAAGTCATTTGCACTTTCTTTTTGGTTTTTTTCTTTTTGCTTAGCAGATATATATAATATGTTCTAGGTGGCATAATTGGAATACATAGATGAAGCTGAGTCTGTAGAAGAAATTGAGAATAATTTTTTTTAAGCTGTTCAAGAAGGCAAATTTATTGGGAGGAACTGCTTAGAGGCAGATATCAAAAGAACAGAGTTGAAGAGCTTGAGGCCTTGGGCTAAAGGAAGTTGAGTCATACAAAATTGCTGGTATGTCACTATAGATTATTGTCTTTTAATAGATTATTGAATTGTGATCAAGTTGGAGATGAAGAGGCCATTTAAGATGACGAAGAAAATGGACTTCTTAAAGCATTTAAGGTTGACTCTCATATGATGTTTATATAAACGGGGCGGGTTTGGGAATGGGTTCAGGGGGGTATCAATGTCCCCATTACCCACCCCATCACCGTTTTTTAAAATCGGGAAAAACCCTAACCCGAACCCAAATCCAGTCAACTCGGGTTTTCCCCGTCAAAACGGGGATGGTACGGGCGGGTACCCACGGGTATGAGTTTTATTCGCATGCCTAGTTCCTGCTGTTGTTGGACATTTTGTCTGGGTTATTTGTTCTCCATCTTGTTTGCTGCTTGTTTAGAGATTTTTTGAGCTTTTTTCCAAGAAGTGTTATTGCTTAGATAGGTTGTCTTCGTCATCATGATTTTCTTCAAATACAAAAGCTATGCTTTGTTTTTCTTTTCAGGTCTATCATCAATAGACATCTCAAAGGTTTGTAGTGATCCAATAAGTTAATCAACCTTGATCGAGTCTCTTAGGTAATGACCTAAGGATATTCGTATTTGCAGAATAGTAAATGAAAGCAATAAAGTGACACAAGTAATTGTTAACACAGTTCAGTGTAGAAATACATAGTCTAGGTGATACCAATCCAGAAAAGAAATACCACTACTTTGAATCAGTACTTAGCATTACAACGCACAACAAAGCCTATTGTTGTGTATGCCTCTTCCTAATTCTAGTGCACCTTCTACTCATAGGTTCACTCCCCCTGAATATGAGAGCCCACCCACTGTCCTACGATCACCTCGATTGGGTAATCGTCTATTAAATATTCTTCCTTAATGAAGAGATTGTTGAATAATCTTTTCAACTTAAAAGAATTGTAACTCTATTGTTTAGCTCATAAGTTCTAGATTACGTAAATTGACCTTACACGGTGGGAGCAAGATCTTTAACTCGTAATTCTAGCTTGTTCTAGAGATATTCAATTGTTGCGGGTACTTGAATTTAATGAACGAGTTTTCTATTTATAGGTGTTGCAGCTCCTTCAATTTGATTTTAATTTAAGTTGCACCACGATAGAAAATTAGTTTTAAAACAAATCCTTATTTTAAAACTAATACTAAAAGATAAAGATTCAAGTAAATCCTTTCTTTAGTTAGTTTACGATTTCCGATCGTATCTAACACATAGATTGTTACAATTCTCTTGTAACAATCCTTTAATCAACATGCAATCTTCTGATCGCGTTTTGTAACAATATTTTTAAAGATTCATGCGTGCATAAAATAAGGTTGATCGTTCTCTACCTATACAAGATGTTTTACTCAAGCTGGAACATCCCGTTCAACATGTTGTTCCAGAACATCTGTCCTGACATGTTGTTAATGCTGGGTAGGATGTCCTACATGAAGTGAGACATCTTATCCAACATGTTGCACTTGGCGCATTAAATTGTTTTAGCATAATGCAGCCAATCATGGGAACTACAATAATCATATGCTATGCTCAAGGTATAACAATATTTATTACCTGTCTATAGCAGCATCGTCGTAATGAATTTGACCAGATTTTCCCACCACATTGGTATCATCAACAAACAATTCCTTTGAGCCATACCTTATAAAATCGTCCAACTCTTTCTAAGCATGATAATAATCAGAAGTTACTATCAAATTAAATATTCAAGAGTACTATGACTATGATAATAATCGGAAGTTACCATCAACTTAGTTAAATTTTTCAACAAAGTATTGCATGGTTAATTAATATTTTGACCCTTCATGCCACCTACAACTAAGTGTTCTAACATCATTTTCTTCTTTGCTATTTATATCATCCTTTCTTCAATTGTTACTAGCTCGTGTTATAAGCCTATAAATCAACACCTAAAACACAAGAACTTCTGTGATATTTTTCAGCCAAGAAAAACCCCTACATATTAGTGAAAAATTGGCTTACTCCAGTATTAGCAGCAATAGGTTTTCCAATACGGTTCAACATTGTCTCCAATTCAATAATAGTCTTGTTAATAAGTGATTGGAGGCCTGGGATCTGAGACTTAACGAGAATTTCCAAATGCTGAAAATTTTAAAAACCAAAATAATCAACTCATAAATTTTGGAAACAATAACCTGTTTCTCGAAAAATGTCAATTGAGTTTCAATTATAAATAATATTGAGGTTTCCACAAAAATATTATACTGCATCAGTTGCATATATATTTTCATAATATAAAAGTTTGCAGTGAAACTACGTCAACAATTTAAAACTATGGCAAAATAAAAAGAAAAAGTGAAAACATAAAAGAGACCTGGAAAAATCAGCAATCTTTACAGACAAGATGAAGCTTAGACAATTATGAACTCCCATATTCTAAAGAAAGTAATTTCTTCATATCAAAAATTGGAATTTCAATGATACTGTGATCATCTTCGTTGACAAACAATTCTTCAAAATAATCAAGGATACTGTGATCATCTCCTCGTAAGTTTGAATATTAGTACCTGCAAAACAAGCAACAAAATAATCAAAAATAGAAAACATATGTGCTTACTCAATCAATCAAATTAAGAACTTCTACATAAGTAGTTTGAATATTAGTACATGCAACACAAGCAACAAAATAGTCAAAGTCCGAAAACATAAGTACTTCTATATAAATACTTTATAAGAAAACAAATTGACTCTAATTTGCCTTGTCAAAGAAAAATAGCTTTTGTTTAAAAAAAAAAGCTTATATATATATATATATATATATATATATATATATATATATGTTTGCAGTGAAACTACGTCAACAATTTAAAACTATGGCAAAATAAAAAAAATGTGAAAACATAAAACAAACCTAGAAAAATCAACAATCTTTACAGACAAGATGAAGCTTAGACAATTATGAAAGTAATTTCTTCATATCAAAATTGGAATTTCAAGGATACTGTGATCATCTCATTGACAAACAATTCTTCAAAATAATCAGGATACTGTGATCATCTCCTCGTAAGTTTGAATATTAGTACCTGCAACACATCAACAAAATAATCAAAAGGCTTAAATATACTTTTGGTCCCTGTAATTATGCCTTGTTTTGAAAACAGTCCCTGTAAAAAAAAAAATTTGATTTTAGTCCCTGCAATATCTCAATACTTTTAAAATAGCCCCTGACTAGATTTCTTCATAATATTGCAGGGACTAAAATCAAATTTTAATTTTTTATAGGGACTAAAATCAATTTTTTATTTTTTTACAGGGGCTATTTTCAAAACAAGACATAATTGCAGGGACCAAAAACATATTTAAAAATTGGCCACGTCAGCTCTAAATCCAGTCAGGGGCTATTTTGAAAGTTTTGAAATATTGCAGGGACTAAAATCAAATTTTTTTTTTACAAGAGCTCTTTTCAAAATAAGGCATAATTGCAGGGACCAAAAACATATTTAAGCCTAATCAAAAATAGAAAACATAAGTACTTACTCAATCAATCAAATTAAGAACTTCTACATAAGTAGTTTGTATATTAGTACATGCAACACAAGCAACAAAATAGTCAAAGTCAGAAAACATAAGTACTTCTATATAAGTACTTACTCAATCTATATAAGTACTTCTATATAAATACTTGGGATAAATATGTTCCTGGTCCCTATAAATATTCCAAGTTTTGTTTTTAGTCCCTCTAAAATTTTTCTTAGACTTTTGGTCTTTCTAAAATTTTCAATTAACACTTTTAGTCCCTATTTTTAAATCAAGTCATATGTAGACTTAATATTTTTTAATGAATTTTTTTAGAAAAGTCTAGAATATTTTAACAATCACTCACAAAAAAAATTAGAATGCTTTAACAAAACATGAATTAAATATGAATTTTTAAGCACCAAAAACATTAAAAATTATATTTAATTTATGCTTAGTTAAAAAATTTGGAAAAAAAATTGGGAGAGATTCTTATAATATTTTAAACATTCATAAATAAAATTCATTCAAAAATATGAAGTCTACACATGAGTTGATTCAAAAGCAGGGACTAAAAGTGTTTAATTGAAAATTTTTAAGGGACTAAAAGTAGGAGAAATTTTTTAGAGAGACTAAAAACAAAACTTGTAATATTTACAGGGACCAGAAACATATTTATCCCTAAATACTTTATAAGAAAACAAATTGACTCTAATTTGCCTTGTCAAAGAAAAATAGCTTTTGTTTAAAAAAAATAGCTTATATATATATATATATATATATATATATATATATATATATATATATAAACAAAGCACAGACAACAAACTCTTAAAATGCATCATAAACCAATATCAACAAAAGCAAAAACATATAACAATTCTCTCTCTCAAGTCAGCTGTGAGAAAGCGATTCATAGATTATTTTTTAGGAAAGCGATTGTTGAATGCGAGGAAGTGATTTTGAGTAGTGCTTTTATGAGGAAGTACTTTTGAGAGTTGAAGAAGATGAAACAAAATTATTATTTTTTAATTTGTTAAAAGTAGTAAATAGTAATAATAAGTCAAAAAATTGAATTCCGTAAAGAGAAGGCCAAAATCCATATTATTCCATGAATTGTGAATACAATTTTTTCTTTATTAAGATATTTTACGCGTCCTTATTATTATTCTAAGAGAATGTTTAATTTTTTAATCTTATTTATATAAAATAAATCTCAATTTTTTAATATATAATTGTTGTATTATTTTTAAAATATATTTAATATTGTTTAAGAGATATATTTAATTCACATATAATCTAGTTGTTATGTCCAGGGGTGTGCAAAATATCCGGTTAGAAGACTCAAACCCATAACCGGATCCAAATCCATTTTAAAAAATCCGGATTTTGGTATATGGTTATTAACCAAACCATTTTCATTTGGTCGGTTATCCATCCAAATTAAATTTTTGGATTTGGTTTAAATTGGTTATTATATCATTTTCAAATTTGTTTCTGTAAAAAAAAAAAAACAAATATCCTTTTTAAATTTGTTTTTGTCAAAAAAACAAACAAACAAATATCCTATTATTAAAATTAGGGGTGTGCAAAATATCCGATTAGAAGGTCCAAACCCATAACCGAATCCAAATCCATTTTAAAAAATCCGGATTTTGGTATATGGTTATTAACCAAACCATTTTCATTTGGTCGGTTATCCATCCAAATTAAATTTTTGGATTTGGTTTAAATTGGTTATTATATCATTTTCAAATTTGTTTCTGTAAAAAAAAAAACAAATATCCTTTTTTAAATTTGTTTTTGTCAAAAAAACAAACAAACAAATATCCTATTATTAAAATTAGGGGTGTGCAAAATATCCGATTAGAAGGTCCAAACCCATAACCGAATCCAAATCCATTTTAAAAAATCCGGATTTTGGTATATGGTTATTAACCAAACCATTTTCATTTGGTCGGTTAACCATCCAAATTAAATTTTTGGATTTGGTTTAAATTGGTTATTATATCCTTTTCAAATTTGTTTCTTTCAAAAAAAAAAAAAACAAATATCCTTTTCATATTTCTTTTTGTCAAAAAAAAAAAAAAGCAAACAAACAAACAAGTATCCTTTTATTAAAATTAATTCACGCACAAACCATCATCATGTGCGTTTGATCTCTACAATTGTGATTTGCGATGAACCCTAAATTTCAAATCTACAATAATCTTTTCAATTGAGCTCTAATCGACAATATTCTCTTCCAATCGAACCACACTAATTCTCTCCAATTTGTATACACTTATCTTGTTGGAATTGGAAAAAAGAAACATAGAAGAAGGAATGCAAAGAGTAAATAAAACAAACAAACAAATATCCTTTTATTAAATTAATTCACGCACAAACCATCACCATGTGCGTGTGATCTCTGCAATTGTAATTTGAGATGAACCCTAAATCACAAATCTACAATTATCTCTCCAATTGAACTATAATCGACAATATTCTCTTCCAATCAAACCACACTCATTTTCTCCAATTTGTATACCTTATCTCGTTGGAATTGGAAAGAGAAATCTAGAAGAAGGATACAAAGAATAAAAAAATAGTGTATTTTTTAAAGGTTTTTAATATATTTTTCGTCTACGTAATAAAAAAAATCAGATCAAATTAATCGTTTATTAATCCAGTTTTAAAAATAACCAGTTAAAAACTGGATTTAAAAATTATCCGCTTTTAAACCGGTTTTATAAAAATATTTGATTATGTATCCATATCCAAATTTATAACTGGTTATATAATCGGTTTTTAAAAAATAACGGTTATGGTTATGGTCATGTAACCAAAATAATGGTTTTGGTTTGGATATGATTTGGTTTAGCAAAATAACCGACCATGCACACCCCTAATTAAAATTAATTCACGAACAAACCATCACCATGTGCGTGTGATCTCTGCAATTGTAATTTGCGATGAACCCTAAAATCCCAAATCTACAATAATCTCTCCATTTGAACTCTAATCGACAATATTCTCTTCCAATCGAACCACACTCATTCTCTCCAATTTGTATACATTTATCTCATTGGAATTAGAAAAAAAGAAATCTAGAAGAAGGAATGCAAAGAATAAAAAAAAAAAATATCCTTTTATTAAAATTAATTCACACACAAACTATCACCATGTGCGTGTGATCTCTGCAATTGTGATTTGCGATGAACCCTAAATTCCAAATCTACAATAATCTCTCCAATTAAACTATAATCGACAATATTCTCTTCTAATCGAACCACACTCATTCTCTCCAATTTGTATACCTTTATCTCATTGGAATTAGAAAAAAAGAAATCTAGAAGAAGGAATGGAAAGAATAAAAAAAAAAAAAAAAATCCTTTTATTAAAATTAATTCACACACAAACCATCACCATGTGCGTGTGATCTCTGCAATTGTGATTTGCGATGAACCCTAAATTCCAAATCTACAATAATCTCTCCAATTGAACTCTAATCGACAATATTCTCTACCACACTCATTCTCTCCAATTTGTATACCCTTATCTCATTGGAATTGAAAAAAAGAAGTCTAGAAGAAAGAATGCAAAGAATAAAAACAAATATCCTTTTATTTAAATTATTTCACACACAAACTATCACCATGTGCGTGTGATCTCTACAATTGTAATTTGCGATGAACCTTAAATTCCAAATCTACAATAATCTCTCCAATTGAACTATAATCGACAATATTCTCTTCCAATCGAACCACACTCATTCTCACTCTTATCTCATTGGAATTGGAAAAAGAAATCTAGAAGAATGAATGCAAAGAATAAAAAAAGAAAAGTGTATTTTTTTTTACGGTTTTTAAGATGTTTTTTGTCTGCGTAAAAAAAAAAAATCAGATCAAATTAACCGTTTATTAATCCAGTTTTAAAAATAACCAGTTAGAAACTGGATTTAAAAATTATCCGCTTTTAAATCGGTTTTATAAAAATATATGGTTATGTAACCGTATCCAAATTTATAACTGGTTATATATCCGGTTTATAAAAAATAATGGTTGTGGTCATGTATCCAAATCCATATATATATGATTTTTGTTTGGATATGGTTTGGTTTGGCAAAATAACCGACCATGCACACCCTTAGTTGTGTCTACTTTAAGTCCATAATATAAGAACAATTGTTTGGTTGCTTTTTTTTTTCTTTCTTGATAATCAATTGTTTGCTTGCTATGTTTGATGCTTTACTTTACTTTATACTTTTTGAAGGATTTTAAATTTAGTGTTTAGTATTCTTATTTTTTTTTTATAGGTAATTGAAAGTTGAGTCAAATGACAAGTGAAAGTGTCATAAGTATTTTTATTTTGATGAAATATAGGAAGTTGTTTAAAGTGAATTTGAAGTTGTTTGAAAAATAGATAGTTTTTTTTTGTTTTTTTGGGTCAAGTAGCCTAATGGCTCGAAATTCCACTCTTAAGGTGGATAAGTGGGATGACCAGGGTTCAAATCCCGACCCCCTGTATATATAATGTATTTGTCCTACCAATTGAGCTTAGCTCACGGGATTGAAAAATAAATAGTTTGTATATGTAAAACCAATAACAGGAAATATATAAACAAAATAATAAGAATTATCTTTTATTTAAACTATAAATAAGATAAAAAACAATAAAAATAAGAATCATTAAAAAAAAGACAATATAATCAAGAATTAAATTTGATGCAAGAATTGAAATGGCTTAGTGGTTGAGCCCTAAATTTAATGGTTTCAATTCTATAGGTTTTTTTTTAAAAAAAAATTATCAATTTTAATTTTATTTTTTTTTGTACATAGAAGAATTGGTAAAGTAAATATAAGAAATTCTCACACAAGTGAGAAAGCCGAAGTTCGAACCCCGGTAATTGAGCTACACAAGCTAATACACTAATGTTGATGTATCCTCCTATCAAAACTTCCTATATTTTCTAAGCATTAATTGTGTTATCTCGATGTCATGCTATTATGATGATGTGTCATCTTTAAGAAACATGTCATATGCTATTTTGAGTTCCTACAAAATTTGAAACTCGAAGCTATCACACATTCAACATTAAGGGTCTGTTTGGTTAGCCAAAAAAGCTAGCTTATAGCTTATGTCTTATAGCTTATAAGCTAAAAGACCTGTTTGGTAACAAACTTTTTTGTATGAGCTTATAGCTTATTTTACTGACTTATAGCTTATTTTCCAGACGCTATTTCAAGTAGCTTATAAGCTTATAGCTTATTGTTTTTTCTTCCATTTTTACCCCTTATTATTTTACTAATATTCACTCTTACCCTTTTTTTTTTATTTCACTTTAAAATAAACCATACCTTTTTTTTTTGCTACCAGATAAACCATAGTTTTTTTTAATAAATATAAACCATACTTTTTTTTTTTATAAACCATGCATAATCATTCATTATTATCTTATGACAATTTTTACGTGAATATAAACCTTATGTATGCACTACCAAAAAAAAACCTTATGTATGCTACTCACTATAAAAAAATAACGTTGCTCAGTTTTATAAAATAGGCTAATAATTATTGTTTTGGACCAAAATATAATAATAAACAATACTTTTTTAATTTTGTAAAAATAAAAACCATACTTTTTTAATAAAAAAGTCAATAAGATAACCCATAATTTAAAAAAAAAAATAATTCAACCAATAACAATTAGTTTAGTAATATAAAAAATATATATTATATTAGTACATTTAATTTTTAAATTTCAAGTATATTAAATATTAATTTGACATAAATTTTATTTTGAATTAACAATACCTTTTTATGTCATTTTACATTTATCAGCTAGTTGAACCGCTAATTTTACCAAACACTTCAATTAACTTATCAGCCATCAGTCATAAGCCATCAGCCATAAGCTATAAGCTATCAGCCATCAGCTAGCTTATCAGCCAATCGCTAATTTTGCCAAACAGAGCCTAAGGCACAAAAAGTTAGCTTATAGTTTATGTCTTATAGCTTATAACCTAAAAGTCCTATTTAGTAACAGTCTTTTGAGAATGAGCTTATAGCTTATTTTACTGACTTATAGCTTATTTTTCATAAGCTATTTCAAGTAGCTTATGAGCTTATAGCTTATCATTTTTTCTTCCACTTTTACCCTTGTTATTTTAACTAAAATCTACTTTTATCCTTTATATTTTATTTTAATTTAAATTAAAATAACTATTTCTTTAGAATTCAAACCTTTTTCCAAAAAAAAATATTCAAATCTTCTCTTTTAAAAAACTAACGACCATCTTTCATATATTTATACACACAATATCTTTCGTTGTTTATTTTCCGCTCTCAACCATATATTATTTTGGATTAATATAATTGCAATCAAGATATTTTTTTTTTTGAGCAAACTTAGTTAATATTATCTTAATTTTATTATATGTTTAGTGAAAAATTTTCATAATTGTGTTAAATATATTATATTATTATGTTTATAAGTATTTTTACATAGTTGAATCAATTTCAAGTGTCACAAGTTGTCAAATGTACATGTACACTTTGCCGTAAAAAATATATTACATTAAAATAAATAAAAAATAGAATAAAATAAAACAAAACTTTAGCTTACACAAATTAATTTGATAATATTGTTCAATATTTTAATAATAATATATAAAATATATATTACATTAATACATCTAAATTATTATCTTAAATACTACATTAATACATTTAAATTATTATCTTAAATATAAATTTATATTATGAATTAGGAATGTCCTTTTATGTTATTTTGCACTTATGAGCTAGTTGAACTGCTAATTTTATCAAACACTGCAACTACCTTATCAGCTATAAGCTATAAGCTATCAGTCATCAGCCATCAGCTATAAGCTATTAGCTAGCTTATCAGCCATAAGCTATTTTTGCCAAACACTAAACTTAATCAAACTTTAATTTAATTCAGTTCCTTTTCTAAAAACACTAAAATTTGAACCAAATTTTTTGACTAAAAATTAATACAAACCAAACATATTACACTTCTAATTATTTAGATGACACCATATGCATTGAGTGTGAAATTTTGCTTTGATGTGGTACACGAAGAGATAATAGAACTAAAAATTTAAAACTTTAAAAATTGTACAAATATACAGTGTATCAGTGTATGTACTTATAAAAGTTATGTGCGAGTTTTTTTTGTCATTTTTTAATTATCTATCTGCTTCGAAAAGAAATGTGTCTATGCTGCTGGTGCTATACAACCACACGTAAACATCCACCACGTTCATAACTCTTTTGAGAGAGACAGCCTTAGACTCTGCAACCCTGTGAAATTGTGAGATAGTTTTCTCATTGTCTCACTCTCACACGTGGGATTCAACAAAGTAAAGAATATGACTTTATCATAAAGAAGTGAAAAATGATTATGGTAATTATATATATATATATATATATATATATATATATATAAAGATAGCTACAGCTTAAATAATTCACAAAACGGTTTAGAAAGCGAATATTTTTGTTATAATTTCATGTCAAGGGAATAATGTAACCATATACTACTATGTTTAAATTTACTGTTATAGTAATTTGAGTTTAATGCACTTTTGATCCCTTATTTTGAAAAACTTTAACTTTTGATCCCCTATTTTAAAAGCCAACTTTTTGATCCCCTATTTTGAAAAACTTGAACTTTTGATCCCTCTATTTTAAAAGTCGACATTTTGATCCCCCTGTTTTAGTTTTTTCTAAATTTTAGTCCCCCAACTCATTTTTGTCAAATTTTTAAGGCTTAATTGATTTTTATGGTCTTTAATTGGTCAAAATTTTAAATATATATCATAAAAAATATAATCTATTAAAAAACAAATCTGAAAAATATTAAACAAAATAATAAGATTTTTTTATATTAATTTAAAAAATCTGAAAAATCAGAATTTTTTTAAAAAAATTAAATTTTTTATTTTTTCTTAAAAAAGTACTGAAAAAATTTTAAAAAAATCTGCAAAATTAGTTTTTTATAAAAATCTAAAAATTTATTTTTTTTTTAAATCTGAAAAAATTTATCATTCGGATTATTTAAAAAACATTTTATATTTCAGATTTTTTTTTAAAAAATAATATTTTTAAGACATCAATTTAAATTATATAATTTTTTTTAAGACATGTCATTAAAACTATTATTTTAAAATTTATTTTAAAAAATTTGATAAATATTAAAAAAAACTAATAAGATTTTTTTTTAATATGAATTTTTAATTTTTTTTTAAATCTGGAAAATATTATAACCAAAAATAATAATTTAAAAAAAATATCTGAAAAAATTTTTTTATCTCAAAAAACGAAAAATATTATTTATTTAAAAAATCTGAATTATTAATTTAAAAAAAAATCTGAAAGAATGGAAAATATTATTTTTTAAAAAAATCTGAAATATTAATTTTTTTAAAATAATCTTAATAATAAATTTTTCCAGATTTAAGAAAAAAATTAAAAATTTCAGATTTAAAAAAAAAAAAATTAATTTTTCAGATATTTTATAAAATATTCAGAAGTTTTTAAAAATAATTTAAAAATTACAGTAACTTTTTTTAATATTTTTCAGATTTTTGTTACAAAAATAAAAAAGTATATTTTTTTAATGATATTTTTAAAAAATTTGACCAATTAAAGATCAATTAAACCATAAAAATTTGACCAAAATGAGTTGGGGGACTAAAATTTAGAAAAAACTAAAATAGGGGGATCAAAAAGTTGGCTTTTAAAATAGGGGAATCAAAAGTTCAAGTTTTTCAAAATAGGGGGATCAAAAATGCATTAAAGCCTAGTAATTTTTTGTCGTTGAAATTACAGCAATATTAAAAAAATCTTAGAAAAATATAAATTTTATGCGCTATTTATTTATATTTTTTTTACGGTATACAAAAAATATGTAAATAGTGGTTGAATTAATAGAAAAAGTTAGTGTTTACACTACTACCGTAGTATATACCGTTGTAGTTGTTATGATTGCAAATGTTATTATGACATGCATTGTGCAGATTTATGGTTAAGTTTATTATGCGGCAAACAAATATAGTCGTTCACAGCTTCTTTATTACGGCGGTTATTTTTTAATGTAGCTGTTATACTTTTGAGACATGACATGCATTGCGTGGGTTTTATGATTAAGTTTATTAAGTGACAAATGAACATGATTGTTCACAGTTTCCTTGCTAATGCGGCCATTTTTTTTATCTAACTGATATACTTTTGAGACATTATCTATTTGTATTTCCGCTTTATTGATTAATGAAATAGTATAATTAATTTTATGTTTGTAAAAAACAAGTGTTTTAGTTTGCTCCACATATATTCATATAATGGATAAGTATTAGAGATACATAATTGTAAGATACTTAAATGTCAAAAATTTCTTCAAATCTGAAGTAAATAAATATGGGCTCTCTTTTGGCAAATAAATAAAATAAGGGCTCTTGGAATTGAAATTTTTTATATTTTTTAAAAGATTACATAAAATAGGGCAAAGGCAACTCAACTTAACATTTAATTTATCAAAAGACAAAATTTACACCCTCGGTTCCTTTTTACTAGTCTTTTTAGAATAGTAACATCAAATTAAGAAAATATATTTTTGCATGTTATCTTCCTATTATACCCTTGTTTTAATCCATCAATAAATTCTTATTTTTTTCCCATATTTTCTCTTTCAAATAAATTTAATAGTACATTTTATGTGCAAAAAAAATAAATTAATATGTTATTGTATGTACCAAAAAAAACTAAGAAAAGAAAATGAATTAGCTTATTTTGGAGCTTATATGAAAGAGCTTATGTAAATAAATAAGCTTTTACGTATTATTATAAACTTTTCAAGTTAATTTAATGTAAAACAACTTATAAAAATACAATTTTTATCGGTGAAAATTTATGAATCAACATCAAACTTTATTTATTTGCATAAGCTATTTTCATATGCTAAAAAATAAGTCGTATCCAAACAGACCTTTAAGTTTTCGAAATATGTAGCATTAATTAATTTTATTAAAAAAGATAAGAGCAAATGACAAAAGATATAATTGACAAATTGTATTCTTAAAATACAAAAAAGACTAATAAAAATAAATGTTAAATCTGACGATAAAAGACTTATAAAAAGGAACGAAAAAAATATTATTTTTGAGCAATCAAAAGAAATAACTTAACGAAGCTACAAAACACATAACATTTAATTAATTTAATAAATCTATATTTACTCTTAAGAATTTAATTCATATTCACATGTATCTAAAAATATATTGACATATTATTATTGTGTTTATAAATATTTATCGTGTCACATTCATTAAATAATGTATTAACATACTATTAAATATATTGTATAAAAATTAAACTCTAAGCAGTTATCTAAGCAGAAAAAATGCTAAAATTTCATATGAGTAAGACAAAATTTCTTTATTATTTTTAATGAATATTATTATGAAAACATTAAAATGATAATAATAATAATATATTATATAAACATATAGGAGTATGATGGGGTCAGTTTGGTATGGTTGAGCAATTAAAAGTTGAATGTCTGCTACCCGTACAGTACCCCTACTCCTCTAAAATAGTACTAATGGTAAATAATAAGTTTTGAATATAGGACAGTGATGATAAAGAAAGAGTGAAAAAACATTGTTGGAGTTTTCTTGTTTCTGTTTAAAGACTTGAAAAATTAAAAGCACCTTTCCTGTCCAGGTCTCTTTACCCTTCCCTTAATTCTTCTCACTCACTGCATAACTTTTTTCTCTTGTTCTTACACTTTCTGTCAAACTTTGCTTTCTCATGTTAATCGATCTCTAACACACACACACAACAAAGATTCATTTTTTTAATAATATTCTTTTGTTACATAGCATTTGTCTTGTCAGATATATAGATAGTGAAATGAATTCATGGCTACTACTACCACCAACAACAAAAATTGTTATACTATCATGAATAATAATAATAGTAATGGTCTTATTTACCCTTTTTCATCTTCTCATTCTTCTATGCAAATGGTATATTCAGACCTTGGATCTCTCTCTCTTACTTCAAACTATGGTGTAGTTTCTTCAGGTTCTAATAAAGAGTTAAGTAAGAGTAGTGCATCAAGATGGAGTAGTAATAGTTCTTTTCCATTTATGAGAGACTTGTCTCTTTCTAAAGGATTTGAAGAAGAAAAAATGGATGATGATATTATTATGGAAGGAAAAGGTTCTTATTGTAGTGAAGATGGAGAAAATAGTGAGAGAACAAATCATAACATTAACAGCTTCAATGATGAGTTTGAGAACCCTAATGGAAGTGGTAAAGATGAAGATAATGGACAGAGTAGTAAATGTGCTAGAGGACATTGGAGACCTGCTGAAGATTCTAAGCTTAAAGAACTTGTTGCTCTTTATGGTCCTCAGAATTGGAATCTCATTGCTGAAAATTTGGAAGGAAGATCTGGTATTCAACATAAATACTATTATATAGTACATGTTTGGTTTCACAGTCAATTTTGACATAATCACAATATCTCGTCGTGATTATGTCAAAAACTATGCTTTGAAATTTCAACAAAGCCATGATGTGACTGTGGTTTTGTCAAACTAATGCTCACAATCTTTAGTTTTTTGATGTAAATCTTGAAGAAATATATTTTATTTTTATTTTTTCATTTTTGTTTGTGCGCATGGTTTTAAATTGCGGTTGCGTTTGTCGTGGTTGCGCTTGCACTGTGAATCTCTATATTGCATCAAAATATGGTTGATGTGACCATACTTGTGATTGCGATGCCGTTACAGTGACCTTTGAAACTATAATATTGCAGCCGTAATTGCAGTTTCAGACCACAAAACGATATGTTTGTTTATTACGATCTTATGAATAAGATTAATACATTTAGATTTTGCAAACTTTTTTTTTTTTATTTTTAACTTTGAACATTTTTTGTTTTTGTTTTTGAAGGCAAGAGTTGTAGGCTAAGATGGTTCAACCAATTGGATCCAAGAATCAATAGAAGAGCATTCAATGAAGAAGAGGAAGAAAGACTAATACAAGCACATAGAATTTATGGAAACAAATGGGCCATGATAGCAAGACTATTCCCAGGAAGAACAGACAATGCTGTAAAGAATCACTGGCATGTTATAATGGCAAGAAAGTACAGAGAACAATCCAATGCATACAGGAGAAGAAGATTAAGCCAAAATGTTTACAGAAGAATGGATCAAAATCCAAGCTTTATCTGCAGGGACACTACAAACACAACAATGGAAACAGAATCATCATCACCTTATTTTCTCAATGGAGCCCCACTTGCTAATAGTATGTCAATTTTCCCATATGCTACTTCTTTCCAACATTGTGTTCATGGTGGTGGGGTTGATTATGGTTTAAATGTATTACCTCACATGAGTGGTGAGAGAGAACCTATTCAAGGACCCCTACATGTTGGTCTCTATGCTCAACAAGCACAATTTGATTTCTTCTCTGGTTTGTGTCCTTTCTCTCTTTCACTCTTTTCATCTTAATCTTTCTCTTTTTTGCACATCTTCATATTGTTCTAGTTGACACATTTAAGTGCGTGACGATACATTGTCCCAAGTTTTAAAACTTTGGTCGCGACGCAACTACAATTTCGGCTAAAATATAATAGTTTTAGAATTTGCTTGAATGAAATTTCATCCGTAAGTAGTTTTGTCGATATTTGTCTACATTTCACTGCAATATAAATGTTTGTAGTATAATTAGCAACTACGACTGCAATTTAGACTTAGTCAACTTAGACAATAACCTCAATGATCAAGTTGAACATTTTATTTTCAATTTTTCATTCATAGTTCTAAATTGTGCAATCGTCATGAAATCCGCAAAATAATGATTTTTGAGATCTCTGCAACAATAAAACAATCGCAATTTTGGCTGTATCAAAATTCCATTGTTATTTGCATATTTTACCGTAATATAAAAGTTCGCAACATAACAATATTGTTTGGTTTAACAACATTGACCGACGATGTAAATGTAAACCTTCATTTTTTGTCGCACACATGACATGATATAAACATGTTTGGTCCATATAAAATGATAGAAACATGTTCTTTTGTAGCATTTTATTTTTATACTAGTGATTAAATTACTTCATTGTTTTGGATTTGAAGGTGGTAGAAATAATGGCATGGTGGTGAAAGAGTCTTTCAATCATAACAATTATTGGGATGGGAGAAACAATGAATATCAACAACATCAACAACAATTGTCTAATTTCTACCATCATTATCCACAACAACAATATCTCATGTCAATGCAACAACAAAATAATCACAATTTTTACAACTTCTCAGATTCATCATCATCATCAACACATCATCATCATAATGCAGAAAACAGTGAAAAAGTTATGATTGGTGAGACCCAAGATGCTGTTCAAACTCCTCCTCAATTTTTTGACTTCCTTGGAGTAGGTGCTACATGATCTTGAAATTAGTCCAAAAAAAGCTGCAGAATTTTCCACGGAAATTGCTGAATATAGGTGTGGTCCAACATAAATGAGAAGTCATTCAAGGGGCAAATAGAAAGGATAGTTGGGTTTAGTCTGGTGACTGTGTAAAACCTTTGCACCATTTGTGTTGATAATGATGTCACCCTTTTGTTACTCACATGGGGACCCTTTTCCAAAAACTGTTTATTTAAAATTATCAATGAGAGTTTAATTTATTTTATTATAATATTTTTTTGATGGTTTTTTTTTTTGTTTTCACCATCAATAAACTGGTCCACAAAATCATCTAATTTGATTCGGAAGTCAATTATGATATTTAGTGATTTCAGTCTCCTTTTAATCGCAGCTGCAGAAATTCTTCCTACCGAGTCCAGCGTCATCAATCACTACACCAAATCACAATTCCATTTTTATGGTTATTCTTTTTTTTTTTTTTGGTACATAGAAGAATTGGCAAAGTAAATATGAGAAATTCTCACACAAATGAGAGAGCCGGGGTTCGAACTCCGGTCAAGACGTCCATACCTTGCAATTTCGGCAAATTTTTGCCAGTTGAGCTAGGACTTATGAGACATTTTTATGGTTATTCTAATCATAGCCTTTTGTTCTATATAGTTAGTTTGGATATAATTAATGTGTCTGTCACATTCTTTGTTACTTGAAATACATATGTGGGCTTTCCATATCATTTAGATAAAATGATAGAAATCTTTTCATTCAATCCAAATATTTTGGATTACTATATTATTATTGTGGAATATTCGCCGGCTCTGGTAATAATTAATCTTTTCAAAATTTTGATTAACCATTTTTGTGTAGTCTCTACATATCAGCAAATTTTAGGGTTCGTTTAGTTTTATGAAAATAAAGTGGGAGAAAGGAAAATTACGGAAATCGATGGATAAATTTAAACTAATTATAATCTAGGTTCATCCATTGATTATTATAATTTTTCTTTCTCACTTTTTTTTCATAGAACCAAACGGACCATACGGTAGTACATATCTTAATCATAACATATATTTTTGAAATAGACACAAATAAATAACTATGTATTAAAAGTTTTATGTTTATGCAGAATTATTTTGCATGGTTTGTACATAATAACTAAATTGATAATTTGTGTGAAACTATTAACTGTACTTAATTATGAAATCACCTAGTTTTTATGTTAAAGATATAGATTAGTTATAAGATAGTGTTAGTGGGTTAGTGAGATAGTTAATCATTGGTATTTAGTAGTGTTTATATATAGATTCATCCATCTCATTAGTAGGTAACTTCTTTTATTTATAACATTTTCATCATAATTAATACAATTGCATTTTAAGTTTTTCTCTCTTATTTTTATAGATATCATGTTTCTTAACATTTTATATCCACTCTCTCCTATTAATTAGTAGATAGATCAATTATGAAACCATTAATTAAGATATTGAGCTCAATTAATTAACAAAAATTATTAAAGAAAATATCGTTTAAAAGAATTCAAGTTTATTTGATTTTGGTGGAACTCTTAGTTTTGTGTTGGGGGCGAATGGGCGATAGTGCCTTTGGAGGAGGAGCTGTCTAGTTCTATCGGAGGCTTAGATAGTATATTTTAGACTGCTTTTGTGTGTTCCGTTTGGTCTAAGGGCCAATAACTTTGATTTTGTTGTTTTTATCCCATTTTTTTGTCTTGACTTTCTTTCAATTTTTCATGTTTGTAGCTTTCCTATTGTTTTTTAGTACTTCTGATATTCATTATTTGTTCACTTCTAGTTTTATAATATACGTATTTGTCATTAAAAAAAAAAAACTCAATAATATGATGATGTTTAGGTCTATATAAAAAAGTTTAATGGCACATTTTATTGTCCATTCACATTTTATTTATGTGTAATTATTTTATATATATAAATTAAAAGTATTTGCTAACTCAATATGTTGATTGTTTTAATTAAAGTCATTGCCATTATAATTTTTTTTGTTAATTACTAGAGTTTGAATATTTAATTAATCACATTTTAAAATTCTTTTTTATGCATTTCATTTTTTACAAAAATGTAGAGAAAAAAATTGTTACATAAAGTAGATGTTCAAGAGAATTTAAACCATAGAAAAAAATTGTTACATATAAAGTAGATGTTCTAGAGGATTTAAACCGTTGAAAAAAAAAATTGTTTTATAATTTTTTTGTGTTAATTTCAAGAGTTTGAATATTTAAGCTCGTTTTTAAATTCTTTTTTTATGCATTTCGAAGAGAGAAAAAAATTATCATATTATTTTTGATATTTAGACAAAATAAAAAAGCGATTATAGATCCACAAATATAAGGAGTCGGGGTTTGAATAAAAAATTTCAATTTTGCTAATAATTTCGACAATATTTTATCAGTTGTGGTAAGACTTGTAAATTATAAGATTTAAACCATCATACCCTTGTAGTTCAATTAAAAGATAAATTTTTTACTACAGAGTTAAGATTTTTTTATCTCAATTACTTTAGCCATTACAAAAGTATTTTCCAATCTTTCACATGAAACAAAATACTGAACAATGGGGCCAATTTTTAATGTAATTTTTGGGCTTGTAGCTGTCCAAGCCAGGTTATTTTGTCCTATAGATAGGGGGTTTATGAGCCATTTGAGGAGGAGTGATGAAAAAAGTGACAAGGAAAAATTGAGTAAAAAAAAGTGAGAGAGGCAGAAAGGGGGGAATGGAGAACATCACTTTCTCATGGGCCTGCAATGCAATAACTGAGGCACAAATTCTGCAACTGACTCCGTATGTGCATTCATAATGGGGAACTGTTCAATATCCTTCTATCATCATCAGAATCTTTGTGTGAATTCATGCCAATGCCAACCATGTGTGTTAGCCAGTACTATGGTTAGGAAAATGCTAATAAAATTGCCTTTACCATGTGTTCTTGGACACATGTTTAAAGGATCAAATGGAGAAATTTTATTTGATAAATTAAATTGTGTATTCAATTTTTTAAAAGTTTAAATGTTAACTTTAATTTACTTTAAAAATTTATTTTTTAATATTCTTAACATGTAAGGACAAACTGCAAGACCTTTATGGTTAATTTTTAGGCGTTCAAACATGATTTTAAGATCCTAGCTACGCCATACGTTCAATACATAATCCGAAAAGTTGCAGGGATGACAAAAAGAGGGTGCTTTCTTGTGTTGCACCGAAAGAAAAAAAAACCTAACTAAGTAAGAGAGAGAAGATGAATCCTATCCCCGATATCGAACACTAAATCCTATCTATTGATAGAAAAATCTTCGTCAAATACCGGACTTTGCCTTTTTTAAGAAATTCCTCAGACTCATATCCAAGGCAGCTTATCACAAGCACCCCACCCCATATGACTAGTTGGGGTTCGGTAATCTCTTCCTATTAATCTCTTCCGAACATCTCGCTTTTTTCTTTTTATTTTGAAATCTAAATAGCAAAGAAATCAATTTTATTGAAGATTATATATTTTACACATGAATTTTAAAATCTAGATGTGTTAGAAACACATAAGTTGAAAGAACAAACATACAAATTAGATCATTATGTAACATTAAAGACATAAATAAAACTACAAATTAGAAAAAACGTTGGGCTTGTCAACATTGTAGCTACTGGAGGACGGTTGGAATGCAATGTGCGAGTGCGATGTTGGCTAAAGCCCAAGCTTTGAAGAATTCCATTATGTTCGCAGCAAATTGTGTTGGAACAAAATTGGTTTTATATCTCTTCGTTTGATTTTGATGATAACAAAGTATTTAAAGTTAAATTGGTAGTACTAATAATTTACTCTAGTGTGCAGGATTAAAGGTTAAAATTTCCATATCTAATCACATTGAAATTCTGAAGGAATTACTTCTGAGCATGTTCATATAAGGTCACTAAAATCTGAAGCAAGTAATTCTGAGCTTCACTGAATTCTGAAGCTACATCAGATCTAATTCTTGAAGACTGTGTCTGTTGGTCTTAGTCTCTGTGATGGAATCAAGGAGAAAAAGGGTTGACCATGGAAAGGTCCTTTTCAAGTCAGGCTTCAAGAACGAGTATTTCCTCATTTGGCTTAAACTGTGTTTCAGAAATCTAAAGTCAAAAGGAATCACTCATTTTGTAGTAAACGTCAAAACTCCTAAACACTGCAAATCAGAACAACTATTAGCACTCTGATCAATACAATGGAGCGTCTAAAGAATTCTTCAAACGTCTATAATCTTCAACGTCCATAATTCTCAGCTATATAAGGAAGAAGACCTTTGAAGAATAATTACAAGACTCCAAACTTCTGAACGTGCATACACTCTGTTAAATTCAAAAGCTATCAAACACCTAGAAACTTTGTGAAACATTTCTAAGTAGTCTTGTAACTGTGTTGTATTTTGTAAACACCTCTGATAGTATATCAAGTGTTCCCCTCATATCTCTATTATTATTTAAAACTTTTAAGAAGTCTCTTGCTTTGTGCTTGAGCAGTGGAAGTCTCTTGCTTAGTGCTTGAGCATCTGTAATCTGAATGATTATAGTGAAATCTCTTGTGGAGAACAAGAGGACTGGACTACTCCTGTTTAGTGGGAGGAACCAGTATAAATCTTGTGTATCTCTCTTTCTCTACTCTCTTATATTGTGGGTGTTTATTTTTAACCGCTGCGAAAAGATTTAAAACTTAGAAAAATCTAAACACAATTCAACCCCCCCTTCTTGTGTTTTTCAACCTTCAATTGGCATCAGAGCGCCGGTCTGTTGCTCTTCACTTAACAGTGAAATAGTAAAAGGTCTAAGGTACTCAGTTGAAAAACATGTCTTCTACATCAGATCCTTCTTTTGTTCCTCCTCCACATAACTATGATAAAAGTGAGAGAAGTGATAATCACAGAGTCAAAGCACCCTTCTTCAATAGTGATCCTACAACCTTTCCCTTTTGGAAAACCAAGATGTACAGCTACATCATTGGAACTGATGATGATTTATGGGATCTGATTGAGGATGGCATACACCTTGATCACATGGATGAAGAAGGTGTTGTTAAAAATACCTACAGAAAGTTGTTTGATGCTGACAAAAAGAAACAATATAAGAAGCATCATACTGTCAAAAATATGCTTGTTGGTGCCATAACTCATGCTGAATATTTGAAAATATCCAACAAAGCCACAGCTAAATCTATATGGGATTCTTTATGCTCTACCTATGAAGGAAACAAGCAAGTCAAGGAAGCTAAAGCAAATATGCTAGTTCATCAATATGAGCTATTCAGAATAAAGGATGATGAAGACATTGAAACCATGTATTCAAGGTTTCAAACTCTTGTCTCGGGTCTTCAAGTTCTGAAGAAAGGCTATACAGTACCTGATCATGTTAAGAAAATTCTGAGGAGCCTGCCTCCTAAGTGGAGACCAAAGGTTACAGCTTTTCAAGAATCTAAGGATCTGGATGATGTCTCTCTTGAAGATCTGATAAGCTCACTCAGAAGTCATGAACTAGAGCTTATGGCAGATGAACCAGTTAAGAAGCTAAAATCCTTAGCTCTAAATTCTGTTCATAGCCCTTCAAAAGCTCTAAAGGCTAAAGCTGCTGAGGCTGAAGAAGAAGCTTCTGATGATACACTGGAAGAAAACTCTGAGAATGAAGAAATGGCTCTTATGGTCAGAAGATTTCATAAATGAAACAAGAAATACAAGAAGTTTCCAAGTAAGGGAAATAGTTCAAGAAGTTCTGTCACTAGAGACAAAAAGGAAGATTTAAACAAGAAATCTGGACACTTTATTGCTGACTGTCTAGAAATGTCTTCTAGGGACAAAGGAAAGAACAAGAACTTTGGTAAAGAGAAATACAAAGAAAAAGTAAGGAAAAACCTCTTAGCCACTTGGGAAACAGTTGAGAATGATTCTGAAGGTGAAGATGATGAAGAAGGAAATCTGGCCCTAATGGCTACTGCTTCTGAAGATAACAACTCTGATAAAGATTCTGAGTTAGACTCCGATGAAGAACTAGAGGTATATTCTAATCTGACTCAATTTGAATTAATTGATTCTCTTAAGATTGCTGTGAAGCATTATACTCAGATGGTAAGGCAACATAAAATTTTGAAAGGTGTCTATGATTCATTGAGAGAGGATGCCAAGATTCTTTATGGAGAAAATGAGTCTTTAAACACCCGTATTTGCCTCTTTGAACAAAACTATGTCTTGGCAGACAAATCCAATGATGATCATCAAGATGCTCTCCATGAATTTATTCGTTGCACCTTCAATAGGAGTAAAATTGCTTCCATGATTTATCATATGACTCGTAACTATGGTGAAGGCATTGGTTACTCTCGGTTCAAAAACTGGGATAAACCTCTGCAATCATATTGTGAGGATGATACACCACCTGAATTATACTCAACCTTTATTAAAAGTGGAACACAGAATCTGAATATCCTTGTCAAAGCTTAATTAATTCTAGATCTTCTGTTACCCATGAAAGACAAAGGAAGGTGGAATGTAATTCAGAAGACTAACTCTAAAGGACCCATCAGAATGTGGGTACCAAAATCTGAGATAATGTTTGCTTCAGATGCTCACACAAGGAAAGGTAAAGCAGCAGCCCTGATACCTGGACAGTGGTTGCTCACGACATATGACAGGAGAAAAGCATATGTTCCAAACCCTAACTCTGAAAAAGGAAGGCACTGTGGGGTTTGGAGGAAAACAAAAAGGGAAGATCATTGGTATATGTACAGTTGGTAATTCCTCTCTTTCCATTAAAGATGTTTGGTTAGTTGATGGACTTAAACACAACCTATTGAGCATTAGTCAATTTTGTGACAATGGGTGTGTTGTTACATTTAATAAGAATTCATGTACTGACATTGATTATCACTCAGACACACTCTGTGGCTCATGTCAAAAAGGAAAGTTTGCTAAGACTTCTTTTAAGTCTAAAAACATTGTCTCTACTTCAAGACCCTTAGAATTGCTCCACATTGATCTGTTTGGTCATGTCTCTACAGCCTCTATCAATGGTAAGAAATATGGTTTAGTCATTGTTGATGATTACAGTAGATGGACTTGGGTGAAATTCCTTCGTTCTAAGAGTGTTACATTTGAAGTGTTTAGTGACTTCTGCATACAAATACAAAGCGAAAAGGATCTTAGGATTCTGAAGGTTAGAAGTGATCATGGGGGAGAGTTCGAAAATGTTTCTTTCAAATCTTTCTACTCAAAGCATTGAGTAATCCATGAATTATCTTCTCCTAGAACACCACAGTAAAATGGTGTTGTAGAAAGAAAGAATAGATCTTTGCAAGAAATGACTCGTACCATGATGCTTGAATCTAATCTAGCTAAGTATTTGTGGGCAGAAGCAGTAAGCACTGCATGCTATGTTCAGAATAGAATCTTTATAAGACCTATTTTGAACAAAACTGCTTATGAACTGTTCAAAGGAAGAAAGCCCAATATCTCTTATTTTCATCAGTTTGCATGTACATGTTATATTCTAGACAACAAAGTCTATCGAAAGAAATTTGATGCTAATGCTTATAATGGTATCTTCATAGGATATTTTGAACGCTCAAAAGCATACATATTGTATAATTCTGAAACTCACACAGTTGAAGAATCTATACATGTGAGATTTGATGACAAAGAGCCTGACAATAAAATGTCAGAGTAAACTGAAAACTTTGCAGAATTTCAAATCCCACCAAGGTCATCTGAGTGTGAAGATCTCTCCATTGTTGTACATCCTTCTGAGACTCAGAATGAAAGATTATCTGAAGATCCTCTGTCTTTTGAAAGAAATGTCAATCCTAAATCTGAAGAGAATTGAGAAGAAGAATCTACTCAAGTGACAACTAAGCCTAAAAGAACATTCAAATACAAGTCATCTCATCCAGAAGAATTAATTGTTGGAAATAAAGACAGTCCAAGAAAGACCAGATCAACATTCAAGGAGAAATCTCTAGTTGGATTAATCTCTTTAATTGAACCTACAAACATAGAAGAAGCTCTATCAGATGATGGATGGATCATTGCTATGCCAGATGAGCTCCATCAATTTGAAAGAAATGATGTCTGGGATCTAGTACCCAAACCCAAACATAAGAACATTATTGGAACAAAATGGGTGTTCAGAAACAAAACAAATGAACAAGGAGAAGTTGTGAGAAACAAAGCAAGATTGGTAGCACAAGGTTATAGTCAGCATGAAGGCATAGACTTCATTGAAACCTTTGCACCAGTGGCAAGGCTTGAAGCAATTCGACTTCTTCTATCATATGCAGTAAATCATGATATCACTTTATTTCAGATGGATGTTAAGAGTGCTTTTCTGAATGGAGTTATTTCTGAAGAAGTCTATGTTAGACAACCTCCTGGTTTTGAAGATATAAAGTGTCCTGACCATTTGTTCAAATTGAAGAAATCTTTATATGGTTTGAAGCAAGCTCCAATGGCTTGGTATGAGAGGTTAAGTATTTTTCTTCTAGAAAATGGTTTTCAAAAAGGGCATGTTGATAATACTCTTTTCAGAAAAACCTTAAAGAATGATATTTTAGTTGTTCAAATATATGTAGATGATATTATCTTTGGTTCAACTAATGCTTCTCTGTGCAAGAGTTTCTCTAAGCTTATGCAGGATGAATTTGAGATGAGCATGATGGGTGAACTAACATTCTTCTTGGGAATTCAAATCAATCAAAGAAAGGAGGGAGTGTATGTTCATCAAACTAAATATACAAAGGATTTGCTGAAGAAATTTGGTCTTGAAGACTGCAAGCCTATGACTACTCATATGCATCCCACCAGTAGTCTTCTGAAGGAAGATTCTGAAGGCAAAATGGATTAGAAACTATACAGAGGTATGATTGGTTCTCTCCTTTACCTCACTGCTTCTAGACCAGATATTTTATTCAGTGTCTGCATGTGTGCTAGATTTCAATCAGATCCTAGAGAATCTCACCTAACTGCTGTTAAGAGAATCTTTAGATATCCGAAAGGAACCACGAATCTAGGATTGCTTTATACGAAATCCTTAGATTATAAGCTAATTGGATTCTGTGATGCTGACTATGTTGGTGATAAAATTGAAAGGAAGTCCACTAGTGGAAACTGTCAATTCTTAGGTGAAAACCTTATATCATGGGCTAGTAAGAGACAAGCAACTATTGCTCTATCTACAGCAGAAGCAGAATACATTTCAGCTGCTAAGTGTTGCACACAATTGTTCTGAATGAAACATCAGTTGGAAGATTATCAGATAAGGTTAAGCAGTATTCCACTTCTGTGTGACAATACTGTTGCTATCTGTTTGTCTAAGAATCCTATTTTACACTCAAGAGCCAAGCACATTGAGATTAAACATCATTTCATTAGAGATTATGTTCAGAAGGGAGTAATTGAGATTCAATTCATTGATACTGAACATCAATGGGCTGATATTTTTATCAAACCTCTTGCTATTGATCGTTTTGATTTTATCAAGAAAAATATGAACATGATTTTTATTTCTGAGTGATGTTTCTGAATGTTGCTAAATCTGAGTGAATAATTAACTCTGAAGGGCTTCAGAAGTTTGGTAGGCTCAAAAGCTAATGTCTTAGATTCTGAAGCACCTATTCATCTGAAGTAATCAGAATTATTTATTATTAAATATGGGTTAGTGTGATTCAGATACCTATTCTAGTGTTAGTTGATTGCTCAGTTTCTATAACTGACAGCTGGCTTCTAAAACACTCCTTATCTGTGCAACTTCCAATCGTGTCTAGTAACCGCTGGGTAATGGAGGAAGTTAATGATGATTTTCTTAAAAGTAACTGCTACACCCCCATTACGTCACTATCGTGTTTTCCCCCAATACTGGTTATGTTTTCAAAACTTACACTATAATCACTTATTCACTTTCACTACTCACACTTTTGCTTCTTCTCTAAACCTCCAACTCTCAAAATTCTTTCTTCCTCATAGCTTTAACCTAACCATGGCTTCATCATCTTCGACTCGTACCATTCCAAAACCCATTGATGTAGAATCACAAGAAAATGTCTCCAGGAATCCTGATCCTTCTTCTCTAACCCTTGATCAACTTCGCTTAGTTGAAGAAACTCCTGTCGATTTTGAATCGTTTAGGGTCAATAATCTTGATTTGCAAGGATATTTTGAGTGTCAGGGGTGGATGAACTATTTTGAGATGCTGAATGGTGTTATCTATCCTACGTTGGTAAAGGAATTCTGGCTTGGCGCTGAAGTATTTTCTAAGGAAGACGCCATGAAAGAACTTAAGGTTAAAGTTGCTGAAGACCTCATCAATAATAAGGATAAGTCAAGAGAAGAACTTGGTTTGAAACCCTTTATCTACACTGAGATTCATTCAACAATACTAGGAGTACCTGTTACTATTACCAGAAATCATATTTCTAAGCACCTCCAAATTCCAAATGAAGGTTTCTTTCAGATTGATATAAACAAACCTCCACCACTCACTAAATATAGGTCTGCCATCAAGGAAACACTGTATGAAAATCCAGAACACATGGGCAAAACTTCTGGACTGCATATGCATGTCAAACTTCTACATAGAATTCTGATTTCAACTTTAATTCCAAGGGTTGTAGGAACTAATCAAGTTTCATGGGATCAGAGACATATTCTACTGTTCTTAGTAAATGGTACTAAGATGAATTTTCCTGCTTATTTGTTTCACTCTCTCTGTGCCTATGTCAGGAATTTCACTGGTAAGGGAAAAGCATGGGTTGCATTTCCCAGATTACTTTCTGAGCTATTCTTTCAGTGGAGGCTTGTTGATAAGTTAAGGGAATTTGGTGCGCATGAGACTGTTCAGGAGATAAGGAGCTCATTTTTATCTATTGATAATCTATGCAATGTGCACAAGATTTCTATGGAAAATCTAGTATATCCAGATCAGCCTTTGAAGAAAAAGCTTACAGCTTTAAGAGATGATGTTATTCCTATCTTCAAAAATGAGCCAATGGAAATAATTGCTCATTATATTGCTGCAAGAAGAGCTGAAGGAATCTACATCACACTTGATGATCTGGAATCTGAACCTGACTATGATTATGTCAAGAAAAGGAAGCGCATGTTGAGGCAAAATCCCAATTTGATGTTTTAAAGATAACAAACATCTTGATTATATTTTAATGTAATTCTGTTCTTTTTGTTATCTAACAAGTGCTTGTGAGTCTTTTAATAAGACAGGATTAATTGAGCATTTTATATCAAGATTATTCATTTATTTTGAATAAGAACACGATTGGGAGAACGATCTTAGAACGTTCTCAGGATATCACGCTCATATTAATCAAGAACAAGAGCTTCAAAGACTAATCACTTTTTTATTTAAAGTGAACATTGTACAAAGACAAGGAAACACTTTTCAGGGTAGTAACTCACAAGATCACGACAGTTCACATATCAAATAAGGCAAGGAATTTTTATGAAGAAATGTGAAACTTTCCTCTTTGGCCAATGTTGAGGAATAAACATGTGCAAGTGGATTTATTTCAAGAGATAAGATCACAAGCTGTCCATTTTGATCATAGACAGATTTTTCATGGACCAATCAGATGTGCACAACGAATTTGGAACTATGAGTAGAAGTGTACTTCATGGAAATATTTAATGAACATTCTCCCATGCAAATCCTCTCTCTCCAAAGACTTTTGAGGACAAAGGTACAAGTGAATAGTGTTGGTTCGTACCTTAAAGCTACACGCCTGATCTGTAGCAGCCGGCATCTCACATGTGTGAGAGTTTTTACTTAAAGAACAAGTTCATCATGAACCCAGATTGGAGAACGTTCTTGGAAAATGTTGTTCATAACATTTAAATATCCAATTGTAACGCCCCAAATTTTATAAACTAGCATTTTCTTTATATTATTAATTTAAGTATTTTTATAAAATGAATTTATTATTTAATTATATCTTTCATAATAGCTTGAGAAAATAATATTATTAGTGTGTATAGAATATTATGTTTAAAGTGTGAGAATGTGTAAGTAATTATTTTCTTAGAAGTAAACATTAGATATAGAAAATTATAGATCTAACCTATTAATTTAATGTGAGAGATGATTAGGTTTGGAAATTTAATCTTAATAAATTTGGTTTAACTTTTCATCTAGTCTAGCATTTCAAAAGTAAAGTTACACGAATAGAAAAATCATTGAAACATCATTGTGTATCATTTGATAGTATTTTCTTTTGTATAGACCGGTAACTAATTTATTATTTTGAAAATAAATTTAAGAAAAGTAAGTCTAGAATTCAATCATGAAATATCTTAGTAGCTTGTGATAAAATTCTTGATTTAAAATTCTATCGAATTTTGGACAGTTATTTACTCGACAGTATAAATTATTATCATAGAAAAAGAAAAGAAAATTATTTTTGAAATCACAAAAATATGAACATTAAGAGGGTGTTATTAATTTTATCATTTATGTTATAAAAGAATAAATTAAAATTAAACAATAATTAAAAGATAAGTATGATGAGAATTACCGGTGCATAATCAACGTGGCTAAAATTCTCTTCACAAAGTAGTAGTAAAAACGTGGCAATATTTTCTTTCACAAATGGAATAGAAAACGTGGGCTTGGATTTTACCATGTAGAGGTAGAAGTAAAACTCTATAAATAGCAGTCCATCCCCTCATCAATTCTTCACATTAGCACTGCTTTCCTTCTCTACATACAATTGAAGTTAGTAATTTCTCTCTTATTTTCTCTTTATTCTTTTGTTTGTTTGTCTTTATTTCCTTTTCTTTCATTTATTTTCTTATTTATATTAAGCTTAGTTTCATAAATTCTTTCATCATTTAATTAGCTTAGCTTCAGTTGCATACATGAACTTATCCACAAAATTCCATGCTAGACAACCCAAAATCACGATCATACACCCCAACAAAAATGAAATAGCATTTCTCTTATTTTGCTTTTATTCAAGTCTTGTGATTAGAAATAATTGTGTCTAGAGTTGATTTCTAAAAGAAAACAAAACTTTGATTACTCTTGATCTGAAAGAATAACCATGTTGAAACTCATAGCCATGAATTTTTGCAAGCTTTGAATTTTACATACTTATGCTTATAAACAACTTACTGATCCCTTGTATTCTTGTCCAACCTCCTTTAAGGAAGTTTAGTCAAAAGGGTTTAACTTACTATAAACTAATGCATACTAATCAATTTCATCTATTGATTATTTTTCTTTTCCTCATATAAGTCTTTATGTCCAAAGTTTCTAAAAGAAAAACAGGGTACTAGTTCTTCAAATATATTAGTCACTAGTTGTTCATTTGTTTTGATTTTACTTTTAACATTTAACTCATGTTTACTACTTTAATTGTATGTTCAGGTGATAACTAGGTAAAGTGCAGTTATGTGACAAAATATAATAACAAAAGAGGGTACTTCTAAAAATGTAAATTTTGGATTAATATGATGAATTAAAATATCAATTACCTTGTTCCTTGATAAAAAAAAGAATATGCACGTATGTATATACTTGGAAGCAAAATGTCATGCAGTTTTCTTAATTATGTTAGGTTCCAGTTCTTGAATAAATGCCTATCATACATTAGTAATGTTAGGATTTATTTAATATAATGATAGTTAGTTAAGAGATAGTTGCTTTGATGAGAATAGGTTCCATAGAAGAATGTGATTGCTCAAGTTATTTTGGAAAGCTTTGAGGTAAGGGGAATTACTAATAATAAGTTTCGATGAGCACAAGAAATGTGTTCCTTGTATATATATTATTGGTTATAATTAGGAGAAGTTGTGTACTTAATGTTACTAGTTTTAAATTCGTTAAGGTATATGCAAAATGTTGAGTGATTGATTTAATTGATTATATGTCGGAATAAATTAATTGATATATGATTCGAAAATGTTGTCAATTGATTTTGCTATTGAAATTGTTACTATCAATGTTTTATGAGGGAAAATAAATAAATTATTTATGTCCTTAATTTATTAATTTATAATGATATCTATATGCTTGAGTGCTTATGGTGAAAGTTTAAGGTGATCTCTCATAAGTTGCATTATGAGTCTTGAGAATTAATATGTCAAGCTAGATGTTGACAAAAACAATTTAAGATAAGGAATTACATAACTAGTCACCTTAGCTTTGTGAGGAGCAAAACAGGATGTTTCTTACAGTACTATAATATATGTAAGACTGAGGATAGGTTCGGCTGGGTCGCCTACAGACCTATTGGGGTTCACCGGCGTTTTGAACTCCTACCAATAGTCAGTGATAGCAACTCTGGCTGGAGGAAATCATAAAACCCGACGTGGTGAAACCTGACTGTGCAGGACTATCTATAATAAGGTGCAGCGCTCGGGCCAGAATGGTTGAGACATATTTGATATATGTTCGTTGCAAACGACCATGATATGGCAGTAGAAACGACCTTATGCTCATAATAGGGGTCTCTATGGAGTAGGTTTGAGAAAGACATTACTAAATAAGAGAGAAGACTAACTTTAAGTTAGAAGACCAACTTCGAGTGAAGAATTATGATTGGATTTTATATAAAGTATAAATGACTAAATTTTGATGATTAATCTATTTGCTAATTGATATATTTGATAAAGTGTATTATATTTCTCTTTGACTAGTGTTTGATATGTGATGTTGAGATAATGTTTTCTGTAATTAATATTCTTGAGATCGATATTGATTATATGTGACTATTTGATTACTTGGTTCTACTTGATTTATACTCAGGTATGTCTATATACTAGTAAAATAAAAATGCACGTATAATTGTATAATATTATGTGTAGCCTTGTGACATCATCACGATGGTAACTTGTGTACGAGTAATTCACCCCTTACAACAGTTAGTGCAGGATATCATAGACCTCAAGTTGAAGTTCAAATACAAAGATCGTTAGCGTTGACTAGTGACCTAGTTTTCATTTCGGAGTCTGAGGGTTATTGATGACATCATTGGAGTACTCTTACATGTTTAGTGTTTTGACCAGATTGTGATCATTTGTGGGTTAGAGTCTTTTGTAGAGATTAATGTTTAATTATTTCCATGTGAAAGCTTGTAGGATACTTATGTGCAATGAAAATATTTTATGTTTCGCAAATCCTTTGAGCATAAGTAATTGATATAATTGATATATATTATTTATGGGCTTACTCTAAATTTATACAAAGAGAATTTTGAAAAACTTTTAAAGAAAATGTTAATACTCATATTCGAGTACATTTCTCACTTACTACTTTTATTTTACAATTAAAATAAATCAACATAATTGTATATGCTTGCTTCTATTTAAGCATTTGAAAATTGGGTAGAGAACTGTGACGCTCTTCTTTTCAGTATCTGAAAAGGGGGTGTTACACCAATCTCCTTGGAAGCTGTGCATCACGTGCCTAAAAGATCATCAACGGCTTTTCTTGCTGAAGAAGCTCATTTGAATTCATCACAGCTCACTGCCAGCTCATCTACCACGCTCCTTTGTGATTCAAAGACAAGGCTCAGATCCAAGAACATTCTCAGAACGTTCTCTGAAGCCCAGCAACTTTTGAATTTAATGAGGTGTCATCTTATTGAAGAAGTTTCACGCATATATTCGTTGCAAACGGCTATACTTTGTCACCAAGCAAAGAAATGACATATCTCAGCTATAAATAGAGCCCTTTGGTGACCTTGAAGAGCAAGAGCTTTTACTACAACTTTTCCCAACTTGTCATCATCGTACAAGCTATTCTCTTAAGCTCTTCTTTGATCTCTTTCACTCCTTCTCTGTAATTCTATACTAGGTTTAGTATAAATTCTTTTGGGTGATTTGAGAGTTTTACTTCTCTAAGCTTCTCACTTGGTGAGTTTTGTTTAAAGCTTAGAAACCTTATCATCATACTTTGTAAAAGGTTCACTCAAGTCAATAGGGCTGTATTGTTTGAGTGGTTTGGTATACCATTACTAGTCTGGAGGACTGGGGTATCTTTAACTTTGTAGGGCTTAAAGAGATCTTGGATCTTGGTTGAAGATTGCAAGAAGAAAGATTGTATTTTTGGGATCGTTAGCATCTCATAGTGGATAAACTCACAAGGAGCGTGAGGACCGGACGTAACCCATAAATTAAGGGGTGAACCAGTATAAATTGTTGTGTGTTTCTCTCTTCCCTTATCTCTTTACATTTATGCAATCACAACACACACAATATAATTTATTTGCTTGGTTAATTATTCTGAGATTGATCTGAGAACGTTCTCTGCCTTACCACTTATAACTAACAAACGTTCTCAGAATATTCTAACACTTTATTTTGTCAAAGTGTTTGTCAATTAATTTTTAATAGGTCATTTTTAAAGGTTCACAATTCAAACCCCCCTTTCTTGTGAAAAACTTTGCTACTTCAATTGGCATCAAAAGCCTGGTTCTTAAGATAAAGCATCTAACAAGTGCTAAGAGGAAAGATCTAGGAAGAAAGTTATGTCTAAAGGCGCAAAGTTTATATCTGAAGGAGGATCTTCAAATAGACCACCTCTATTTGAAGGAGATGACTATTACTACTGGAAAGATAAGATGGAACTATTTCTCAGATCACAAGATAACAACATGTGGTCAGTAATTGAAGTTGGAGAATATGTGCCAATGGTCAAGGATACTTCTACACCAAAAACACCAAGTGAATGGTCCACTCAAGAATCTGAAAGAGTACTCTTAAATACCAAAGCAAAATTATTCATTAAGAGTGCTTTGAATAGAGAAGAGTATGATAGAATCATGGAGTGCAAAACTGCCAAAGAAATGTGGGAAACTCTTCAAACTCACCATGAAGGAACTAGTCGTGTCAAAGAGACTAGAATTGATATTGGTGTAAGGAAGTTTGAGCTCTTTGAAATGCAAGAAGATGAATCAATAGATCAAATGTATGGAAAATTCACAATTATCATAAATGAGCTCAACTCCTTAGGAAAACATATACCACACATGAAAGAATAAGAAAGCTCCTTAGGTGTCTAAAAAAGAATTGGAGACACATTGTAACTGCAATCACTGAGTCAAAGGATCTATCAACAATGAAACTTGAAGATCTCATTGGATCCCTGAGAGCTCATGAATCAATTCTTCAAGAAGACAAACCAGTGAAGAAAAAGATGATTGCTCTGGATACTCAAACTAGAGAATGTTCTCAGATTGATGAAAACAATCTGGAGAATGATGAAGCAATACAAGAAGATGACAGTGAAGAAATGACTCTTCTCTCAAGAAGAATTCAAAGACTAATGCAGAGAAGAAACCAACTCAAGAGAACCTTTCAATACAAGAGAGGTGGAGTCAAACCAGAAGTAGATATGAGCAAGATCAAATGCTATGGATGTGAGTAATTTGGGCATTATAAGAATGAATGTCCTAATCAAAAGAAACCATTCTTTAAGAAGAAATCCGTGATGGCCACTTAGGATGATCTAGAACCAGAAGAGGAGGAACAAGAAGAACAACAAGCAAATGTGTGCCTCATGACACATTCAGTAACAAATGAGGTAAACCTTGAACCTTGCTCATCTTGTCAAAAATCTGAACATCTATTTGATAATTTACTATATGATACTCAGATTTTAAATCAAAAAAATGGTAAACTTAGGGATGAAGTAACTAAGGCTAATAATGAAAGAGATGAATATAAGGCTGAAAATATTATCTTAAAAAGAATGGTTGATAACATGCAAAATGCTCACAAAGATATGTTTAAGCAAATTTAGGAAATTAGGATGTTCAAGAATGTTCAAAGGTTAAAAAGAAAAATGAAGTTTTAAGAAAAAGAGTTTCTGAACTTGAAAATGATTTAACAAAATTTGTTAGTTCTACAAAAACCTTTGATAAGATCTTAGGATCACAAAGTGGAATCTTTGATAAAGCAGGTATAGGTTATGAACCTAGCCAAAATAAGAAATTATATAAAAACTTTTTTGATACTCAGAAAGGAAAGAAGACTCAAAGATATAAATGTAATTTTTGTCAAAAGGAAGGACACATTGAATCATTCTGTTTTAAAAAGAAAGCTAGAGAACAACATTTTTCTAAAGAAAGCCATGGTCCTTGGACAGTGGTTGCTCAAGACATATGACTGGAGATAGAAAAAACTTTCTTACATTTGAAGAAAAGGATGGTGGATCTGTTACTTTTGGAAACAATGAAAAGGCTCACATCAAAGGCATGGGTACTATTGGTAAGGTTGGTTCTGCTAAGATTGATAATGTTCATTATGTTGAAGGTCTTAAGCATAACTTGATAAGCATTAGTCAATTATGTGATAATGGCTTTGAAGTTATATTTAAAACCAACACATGTGAAATTAAGCAATCTTTATGTGAAACAATTTTGTTTAGTGGATCAAGAATTAAGAATGTTTATGTAGTATACTTAGATGATTTACCCATTGAGTCATGTTTTGTTTCTCTTGAAAAAGATAAATGGATATGGCATAAAAGGGCTGGTCATGTTAGTATGAAAACTATGTCTAAACTTTCTAAGCTTGATTTGGTAAATGGATTGCCCAAGATTAGTTTTGATCTAGATAAAGTATGTGAAGCTTGCACAAGGGGAAAACAAGTTAAAAGTAGCTTTAAACCTAAAGTTTTTATTTCAACTAAAAGACCTCTTGAATTGCTACACATTGATTTATTTGGACCTGTCAAAACTACAAGTCTTGGTGGTAAGAACTATGGTTTTGTCATTATTGATGACTTTTCAAGATTCACTTGGGTGCTTTTTCTAAAACACAAAGATGAGTCTTTTGAAGTTTTTGAGTCTTTTTGCTTAAAAGTTCAAAATGAGAAAAACCTGAATATTGTCTCCATAAGGAGTGATCATGGAGGAGAATTTGAAAACTCTCTCTTTGAAACCTTCTTTGATAATAATGGTATATCTCATAATTTTTCTTGTCCTGGAACACCTCAACAGAATGGGGTTGTGGAGAGGAAAAATAGAACTCTACAAGAGATGGCAAAAACAATGATTAATGAATCAAATGTTGAAAAATATTTTTGGGCCGAGGCTATCAATACTGCTTGCTACATCTTAAATAGAGTGACCATCAGAAAGGTTTTAAACAAGACACCCTATGAACTTTGGAAAGATAGAAAACCAAATATTTCTTACTTTCACATCTTTGGTTGTTATTGTTATATCTTGAATATCAAAGACAACCTAGGCAAGTTTGATTCAAAGTCATATAAGGGAATCTTCTTGGGGTATTCTCTAACATCAAAGGCTTATAGAATTTATAACTTGAGAACTCAAACCATGGAAGAAAGTATGCATGTCAAATTTGATGAGTTTGAAGATCAACCAAGTATTAGGGAAATTGATGATGAAGAAGATGTGACTATGAGAAATCAAAATGATGATCCAAATCAAGAGTCTACATCTCCGGCACCTCCTAAGACTTGGAAAATAGTTACAAATCATCCACTAGATCAAATCATTGGAAATACTGAAGATGGTGTAAGAACTAGGAGATCATTGCAAATTTTGGAGAACAATCTGGGATTGATCTCTAAGCTAGAACCAAGAACAATAGATGAAGCAATTATTGATAAATCTTGGATTGATGCAATGGAAGAAGAGCTCTCACAATTTGAAAGAAATGAAGTATGGAATTTAGTACCTTTACCAAAAGATCACTCAATCATTGGTACTAGATGGGTGTTTAGAAATAAATTGGATGAGAATGGTAAAGTGGTGAGAAACAAGGCAAGACTAGTAGCTCAAGGTTATAACCAACAAGAGAGCATTGACTATGATGAAACTTTTGCTCATGTGGCCAGGTTAGAAGCTATTAGAATTTTGCTTTCATATGCATCTCATAAATGTCTTAAACTTTTTAAAATGGATGTCAAAAGTGCATTTTAAATGGTTTCTTAAATGAGGAAGTTTATGTTCACCAACCCCCAGGTTTTGTTGATCAAAATAAACCAAATCATGTTTTCAAACTTACCAAAGCACTTTATGGACTTAAACAAGCTCCACGTGCTTGGTATGAAAGATTGAGTACCTTTTTACTTGAAAATGGTTTTTCTAGAGGAAAAATTGATACTACACTTTTTAGAAAAACAAACAATCATGATTTACTCATTGTTCAAGTATATGTTGATGATATTATATTTGGTGCTACTAATGAGAAAATGTGTGAAGAATTTTCTAATCTTATGCAAAGTGAGTTTGAGATGAGCATGATGGGAGAACTTAGGTTCTTTCTTGGCTTGCAAATCAAGCAAGATGAAGATGGCATTTTTATTTGTCAAGAAAAATACATTAAAGATCTTCTCAAGAAGTACAAGATGAATGAAGCTAAAATCATGTCAACTCCTATGCATCCATCAACAAGTTTGGACAAAGATGAGAATGGGAAGAATGTGTCTGAAAAGGAATTTAGAGGAATGATTGGATCTCTTTTATACTTAACTGCAAGTAGACCTGACATTGTGTTCTCAGTTGGCCTTTGTGCAAGATTTCAATGATCACCAAAAGAATCCCATTTGAATGCTGTGAAAAGAATTTTTAAATATTTGTTTGGTACACAAGATGTTGGTTTATGGTGCAAAAAGGGTACACATTTTGATCTCAAAGCATATTGTGATGCTGATTATGCTGGTGACAAAGTTGAAAGAAAAAGTACTAGTGGAGCTTGTCAATTCCTTGGTGAAGCTCTTGTCAGTTGGTGTTGTAGAAAACAAAATACCATTGCACTTTCAACAACTGAAGCAGAATATGTGTCTGCATCAAATTGTTGCTCTCAAGTGATATGGATCAAAAACCAACTTGAAGACTTCTCTTTAAGGTACACAAATGTTTCAATTCTTTGTGATAATACTAGTGCTATTAATTTATCAAAGAACCCTATTCAGCATTCAAGATAAAAACACATTGAAATCAAACATCATTTCATTCGTTATCATGTGAACAAAAATGATATTGCTTTAGTGTTCATTGATACTGAAAATCAGTTGGCTGACATTTTTACAAAACCGTTGGTTGAGGATCATTTTAATTTCATTAAAGAAAAATTGAAAATCATCAAAAATCCCAATCAAATTTAATATGTATGTTTGATCATGTTTTAGAGAACGTTTTGAGAACGATCTCTTGTTTGTGCTATGTTTGATTCCCAGAATTTGTTACGCGCTAGCTTTTCACATTCCTTTAGCTTAAGTTTAATTTTTTGACCGTTAGAACAAAAATTAGGAATGATTAGGATTGGTTTCCCCAATATTACTCACAACGGTTATCCCCTTAAAACCATCATCTCTCTCCTACAAACACCTTTTCTCAAAATCAAAGTACAATTTATCACTATTCCTAAGTACAACCTAGCTACCAAATCTCTTCCTCTTCTCCAAGTTATCTGTCCTTTTTATATCCTTCACCTCACAATCAATCATCTCCACCAAAATCTCCTGAACCCACCTCCGAAAACATCCACACATCTCAATCCAACCTAGAGCAAACCCCTCAAATGATTTCTGACCACATGCAAACACTCCCTGAAGTTGATCACGTCTCTGATTCAATCTCAAAACCTTCTGAGAACGTTCCCAACGAAGAAGAAGCTGTTCAACAAACCTAGAACAATCCTGAGATTGATCTGAATGATGATGGCACCATTACTCCTAATCCAACTTTGATCGTACCAAGCCAAGCTGAAACCCCACTTGTTTCTATCAAATCAAAGAAACGAAAAACCAAATCCATTTCAAAATCCCTTTCAAAATCTCCATCCAAAACAAAATCATCAAAATACAAATCAACATCCAAGACCAAATCTAAATCAAAATATGGGGATTCCTCTAGGGTTAGAAGATCAACTAGAATTTTGTCTGGTATTGGAACTGGAAGAAAGGTAGTAAAGGACTCTACTATTCACATCATTGATGATGATGATTCTAGTGACTCTGAGAAAATTCTCTCAATCCCTCTTTCTTTTGAACTTGAAGAAATTGAGGAAATTGAAGCTGTAACTTCAACCAAGTCTGCTCCTACCAAACCTAAACCAAAACCTTCCCCTGCTTCCAAGAAGAAATCATCAACAGCCATCAAAACCTCAAAGGGAAAGGAAAAGGTTGTGTCAGAAAAGAAAGGGCCTAAAACAATGTTTGTTCCTATCCCTCTCATTCAACTTGATGATAGGGAAAATTTTGAAAAATATTGGAAAATCAAACCTGTGCCCACTGGAAGAGTTTACGAGTTTGAAGAACTAGCAAAAGGAGGATTGGATTTGCTTAAGTTCACTGAACCACTTGGATGGACAGAATTCTTCAAGATCAAAGAATTTGTGCTACCTCAGCTAGTTCAAGCCTTTTATCACAATGCAAATGTGCATCCAGATAAGAATTTGATCATCTCAAATGTTAAAGGAACTGAGATTCAACTTGATCCTGAGATCATTGCTAGCTTACTTAAGCTACCACTAGAAGGTGCTGCAACTTATGGAGGAGATTGGTACTCCAAGCTTGAGGTCAGCAGAGAAGCTATCATTTTGGACATGTTTAATAAACAAGGAACTCAGATGGAAGAACAAACTTCATCTTTCCTCAAAGAGGAGTTCAAGATTCTACACAACATATGCCAACGCTGCATTTTTCCTAGGACTGGAAGCAAGCATAAGGTCACAGACAATGACTTGCTCATCATGCATCATCTGTCAAAAGGTATTAAGCTTAACCTACCTCACATAATCATTCAACACATGATTAATGCTGCAAACTCTGGGATTAAGAAGGTTGCTTTACCCTATGGAATGATCCTGACTAGGATTTTTAAAATCTACACTATTGATGAAACCAACCAAAGGGTTGATAACACGTGTACACCTTTTAACCTAAAAAACATTCATCATATGAAGAAAGAAACCCTCTCTGAAGAAACTGTTGAATTTGGCAAGAGAAAGAGTGAAGTTATGGAAAAGGATGGCTTAGAAATTCTGGCTGATGCAATGGGAGAACATGCTGAGAACGTTCTCCCAACTGGAGACAGTGCAGGAACTAATATTGGAATGACCACTGAATTCATTCCATCTCACCCAGATACTTCCTTGCACTTTGGAACACCCTTCTCTCATGGTTTTAAAACCTCTATACCACCCAAGACTGGTAAAACCCTTGAAGCCTTTTTTCTCCACCACCAACCCTGCTAACACTACTGTGTTCTCACCTTTAATGTCATCATCACAAGGTAGCCTCCACACCTTTTTAAGCTCTGATTTTATGAAGAATTTGGCAGGACCAAGTCCTGATTTTCCAAGGTTCCCATCTACTTTGTTTTCCACTGATTCCCTACCATCCTTGCCTGCATCCTTTGCTAATTTGGATTCTTTCTGCTCATTTGCCAATGCTGCAGCCATTGATAGCTTGGCTAAGCATATTGGTTCTGAACCTAATAAGGAAGCACCTGGTTCTTCAACTAATCCTAGGCCTGCAAAGAAAACAAAGGTTGAGAAAGATGTTGAAAAAGCAAGAAAAGATATTGCTTAGATCTTTGAAGGTTTGGTTGCTCAAAACACTATGTTGATGCATATGATGATGGAGTTTCAGATTTTAAGGGATTGGCTCATTAACACTGTTTGCCCTAAGCTCAACATCCCTACACCACCACCTAACCCTGCACCTCAAGTAAACCCCTTTCCACAGCCTGAAAATTCCACCACCTCTGATGATTCAAGCCCCACTGTCCCTAAGTAATCCCCACCTTTTTAATGATGACAAAGGGGGAGAACATATTCTGAGTAATTTAGGGGGAGTTGAATCTTTATTTATTTAAAATATGCTAGTTTTAAGTTTAAGTTTAAAATCTACCTTGTTTAGAGGATTAGATATTTTGGGAAGTTCTTTTGCTACTAGGAAACTTCTCCTACTATGTTTTAATTTCTAAACTAGGATTTGAATTTCTTGAACCTTTTTGCATTAATCTTGTGCTGTACACCATGTTTGGATCCTCACTTTGTGAGCTTGATGATTAATGATAATATGTTATGGTTCAATTTGTGTTTTCTCAATTCTTTAAATTTAATTAAATTTGAATGCTTGAATTGAGGGGGAGCTTGATAAATTTAAAACACTAGTACAATTGCAAAATTTCTAAACTTATTTGATATAATCAGAATTCCTCTTAAAACATAATTCAAGAGGTTTGTCATCATCAAAAAGGGAGAGATTGTTGAGGTAAAATCTCAATTTGATGTTTTAAAGATAACAAACATATTGATTATATTTTAATGTAATTCTGATCTTTTTGTTATCTAACAAGTGCTTGTGAGTGTTTTAATAAGACAGGATTAATCAAGAACAAGAGCTTCAAAGACTAATCACTTTTTTATTTAAAGTGAACATTGTACAAAGACAAGGAAGCACTTTTCAGGCTAGTAACTCACAAGATCACAACAGTTCACATATCAAATAAGGCAAGGAATTTTTATGAAGAAATGTGAAGCTTTCCTCTTTGGCCAATGTTGAGGAATAAGCATGTGCAAGTGGATTTATTTCAAGAGACAAGATCACAAGCTGTCCATTTTGATCATAGACAGATTTTTCATGGACCAATCAGATGTGCACAATGAATTTGGAACTATGAGTAGAAGTGTACTTCATGGAAATATTTAATGAACATTCTCCCAGGCAAATCCTCTCTCTCCAAAGACTTTTGAGGACAAAAGTACAAGTGAATAGTGTTGGTTCGTACCTTAAAGCTACACGCCTGATCTGTAGCAGCTGGCATCTCACATGTGTGAGAGTTTTTACATGAAGAACAAGTTCATCATGAACCCAGATTGGAGAACGTTCTCAGAACGTTCTTGGAGAATGTTGTTCATAACATTTAAATATCCAATCTCCTTGGAAGTTGTGCATCACGTGCCTAAAAGATCATCAACGGCTTTTCTTGCTGAAGAAGCTCATTTGAATTCATCACAGCTCACTGCCAGCTCATCTACCACGCTCCTTTGTGATTCAAAGACAAGGCTCAGATCCAAGAAAATTCTCAGAACGTTCTCTGAAGCCCAGCAACTTTTGAATTTAATGAGGTGTCATCTTATTGAAGAAGTTTCAGGCATATATCTGTTGCAAATGGCTATACTTTGTCACCAAGCAAAGAAAGGACATATCTCAGCTATAAATAGAGCCCTTTGGTGACCTTGAAGAGCAAGAGCTTTTACTACAACTTTTACCAACTTGTCATCATCATACAAGCTATTCTCTTAAGCTCTTCTTTGATCTCTTTCACTCCTTCTCTGTAATTCTATACTAGGTTTAGTATAAATTCTTTTGAGTGATTTGAGAGTTTTACTTCTCTAAGCTTCTCACTTGGTGAGTTTTGTTTAAAGCTTAGAAAACTTATCATCATACTTTGTAAAAGGTTCACTCAAATCAATAGGGCTGTATTGTTTGAGTGGTTTGGTATACTCTTACTAGTCTGGAGGACTGAGGTATCTTTAAGCTTGTAGGGCTTAAAGGGATCTTGGATCTTGGTTGAAGATTGCAAGAAGAAAGATTGTATTTTTGGGATCGTTAGCATCTCATAGTGGATAAACTCACAAGGAGCGTGAGGACTGGACGTAACCCATAAGTTAAGGGGTGGACCAGTATAAATTGTTGTGTGTTTCTCTCTTCCCTTACCTCTTTACATTTATGCAATCACAACACACACAATATAATTTATTTGCTTGGTTAATTATTCTGAGATTGATCTGAGAACGTTCTCTGCCTTACCACTTATAACTAACAAACGTTCTCAGAATATTCTAACACTTTATTTTGTCAAAGTGTTTGTCTATTAATTTTTAATAGGTAATTTTTAATGGTTCACAATTCAACCCCCCCTTTCTTGTGAAAAACTTTCCTACGTCAGCGCACTACTAAGAAGAAGGCTGACACTGTTTCTGAACGACCAGAAAAGAAAGTGACCAAGAAAAGGAAGGTAACCAAGACTCTAAAAGGTTTAGAGAAAGCTCAATCAGTTGATCACTCTGAAGGATCAACTCTGAAGGGAGCTGAAACAGTTGAACCTTTTGTAGCAAAGGTGACTGAGGATTCAGAAACAGAGGATGATGTGCCTCTGGCAAGATGCACTAGAAGGAAGCAAGCTGCTCAGAAAGCTCCATCAGATGATGTATCAGGTTTGCCTAATCCTTCTGTAGATATTACTAATTTTGCTCAATCATCTCCTTTACCCTCTGAAACTTCTTTACCTTCTAAAACTGCCATACCTTCTGAAACACCTTTACCCTCATCAACCACTGAACCCCCTGTTGATGACTCACAACCAATAATCATGATGTTTCCCCAACCACATCTGAGCTCAACAATGTTGTCGATCATGCTTCAGTTTGTCTTAAAACTGTAGCAGCTCAGAGAAATGAAACTCTCCATAAACTCCACACTTTAACCCAAGTATATGATCTTCAACAACGAGCACAACACCACACCATTAACCCTGACTCTGACAATCTTCATCACCTTGAACAACATCTTCAAGGTGACTTTGCTTCTTCCACTCCATCCCCTCAGAAATCTCCTGCTTCTGCCACCATCATATCTGAACCCGCACAAACTTCTGAACCCGTTTCTGACCAACCTCATGAACAACCAAAATCCCCCATTCAAAACATTTCAATTGATAATCTCATCACTGTTATCATCACCACTGACCATCCTTCATCTCCTGAAACTGATCCTGACCTCATTCCTATCATACTTCACTCTGAAACCCACCATCGCTTCACCTTAGCTCTCAACAATGACCCTCTCATTTCCTTTAGACCACCCCGAAATGTCATTGAAATTTCTGACTCTGATTCTGACGAATCTTCTCATTCTGAATCATCATATCATGGTATCCTCCTCCTCCACCACCTATCTCCAATGTCCTCTTTAAGTAAATGTGTAATAGAATCTACAGAAAGGTCAAAGCATTGCATAGGATAAGATATTCTCTTCTTCATCCTAAAGACTATATTAATGTTTGGGATGCTGTACGAGATGAAATTCTGAAGGCTATATATCATCTGGTGGATGGCGATCTGAACGAAATGATGGATTATCAGAAGGAACTTAATGACTGGGTTGATCAAATCAGGCAAGGACATCTGAGGCTCACTCAGAAAGAAGCTCGCCATTGGCAGAAAGACTACCTCAACAATCATTTTTCACTGTCTATGCAGTGCTCTATTTCTACTCATCTTAAGTTCTCTTTGGATCCTGGGGCTCTGTTTGTTCGTAAGGATATTATTGAGTCTTCTGCCTCCTCTTCAGAGATTACTGCTATTCAGAAGGAACTTGCTGAGCAAAAGGCAAAGCAAGCTGAGTTGGATGCAAAGATTGATAGACTTGCAGCTCAGCAAGATGAGAAGTTTGAACGCCTAGAAAGCAAGCAGGATGTTATGGCCGCAGATCTGAAATAGCTTATTGCCCTTCTTGCCTCTAAACCCTAGGACTCTCTAGGCACTTAGGCTTGTTATGTCTTTTCTGAACATTTTTGTTTTTGGTATTCTCTGTTTTCATTCTGACCATTGCTTTTAGACTATGTTTTTCATTATCTTTGTTTGCGCATGTTTATTTATTTTTATCTTATGTTTTTCAACCGTTATATTACTGATTCTGAATGCATATAGTTTAAACAATCATCAAAACTTTTTTATTCATTCATGAAACAAAGAAAGTACAATTTTTTGAAATACATTTCATAACATATTTGCTAAAATCTACTTTGATGTTCCTGCATCCTCTGATTCTTTCTTCCCAAACTTCATTAAGCTTTCCACCAGTTGGCTGGCCTTTCTCTCCAGCTCCAATGCTGCTTCTAGACGTTTGTCCAAATGCCTCTTCTTTTCTTGCATCAATCCGACCTCCTCTTCAAAACGTTTTCTCTCCCATTCTCTTTGCTCTTCATTATCTCTTTCCATTGCTTCAAATGTTTTTGAAATGAGATATCTTTTGCAAACGGGTGTGCTCTCTTTATAGTGCATTTTTTCACCTCGTACCTGGCGTTTTCAAATTCTTTTCCGTTGAATGCATTTACTGCTGGTGGTTGTTTGTTGTACCGCATTTACTGCCCTGTAACTTGCACTTTGACTGCCTCGTTTTTGATACTAACAAAAGGGGGAGAAATATCTATGTATGTGGCAGTGAAATTAAATCTGAAACTTTCAAAGAATTAATAATTTCAGAACTCTCTTCTCGTGTATGATTACTTAATTCTTTCAAACTTTTAATGAGGGGGAGTAATAAGTTTTTGTCTAAAGTACTTTCACATAATATAAGATAAGCTTGCAAACCTTATCTTATATTTATCAAACTAAGAAATAAAGCTTGCAAACCTTTAATTCTGAAAGTTGAATATGTGGAATAATCTTAGACATTATAAATTACTCTTAGACTGTTTTCTATTTATCATTGATAAACTTCTAAATGATATCAGACTCAAGGGGAGCTTGCAAACATCAGAACCTGAAGTCAAGGTGATAAATAAAAACAACAACAATTGATTTTAAATACATATGTTTGTCATCATCAAAAAGGGGGAGATTGTTGGAACAAAATTGGTTTTGTATCTCTTCGTTTGATTTTTATGATAACAAAGTATTTAAAGTTAAATTAGTAGTACTAATAATTTACTCTAGTGTGCAGGATTAAAAGTTAAAATTTGCATATCTAAGCACATTGGAATTCTGAAGGAATTACTTCTGAGCATGTTCATATAAGGTCACTAAAATCTGAAGCAAGTAATTCTGAGCTTCACTGAATTCTGAAGCGAATAATCCTGAAGCTACATCAGATCTAATTCTTGAAGACTGTGTCTGTTGGTCTTAGTCTCTGTGATGGAATCAAGGAGAAAAGGGTTTACCATGGAAAGGTCCTTTTCAAGTCAGGCTTCAAGAACGAGTATTTCCTCATTTGGCTTAAACTGTGTTTCAGAAATCTAAAGCCAAAAGGAATCACTCATTTTGTAGTAAACGTCAAAGCTCCTAAACACTACAAATCAGAACAGCTATTAGCACTCTGATCAATACAATGGAGCGTCTCAAGAATTCTTCAAACGGCTATAATCTTCAACGTCCATAATTCTCAGCTATATAAGGAAGAAGACCTTTGAAGAATAATTACAAGACTCCAAGCTTCTGAATGTGCATACACTCTGTCAAATTCAAAAGCTATCAAACACTTAGAAACTTTGTGAAACATTTCTAAGTAGTCTTGTAACTGTGTTGTATTTTGTAAACACCTCTGATAGTATATCAAGTGTTCCCCTCATATCTCTATTATTATTTAAATCTTGTAAGAAGTCTCATGCTTTGTGCTTGAGCATTGGAAGTCTCTTGCTTTGTGCTTGAGCATTGGAAGTCTCTTGCTTAGTGCTTGAGCATCTGTATAGTGAAATCCCTTGTGGAGAACAAGAGGACTGGACTACTCCTGTTTAGTGGGAGGAACCAGTATAAATCTTGTGTGTCTCTCTTTCTCTATGATGACTTCACTACATTACTATGTTTAACCACATTTCAAGGCTTGTTTAGGTAGTATTTTATATATTTTTATGCTAGAAATAAAGAGAAAAAGAATCGTTACAAGATGCTTGAAGCACAAGAAAAAGAAGAAAATTGAAGAAAATCAGCACAATTTGCATCATGACATATGTTCGGTATTTTGACCATATCTAGAGTTTCGTAACTCGGAATGAGGCGGGATTTGCGGCAAATGAAAGCTAAGATCAAGAGATACAACTTTCATGAAGGAAAAAAATGCATTTCCCTCTGCCATTCGTGCCAGGCGCGGGCACGTGACCTAAGTCTATATTTTGATATTTTCTCCTCATTCTTGGACAGTTTTTGACGGCGAGAAAAAGGCGAATTTTGAGAGCAAGTCCAGATCAAGTCTTCCTTATTTTGTATTGAATTCTTCAACTCTATTTTGTGTTATTGGTTTGATTATGAGTAACTAAACTCTTTGATTGGATCCTAAGGGATCTTGATTGTTATCGTTCTCGAACTATGTATTTCATTTGATATGTTAATTAAATTACGAAGTTAGTTTCAGTCAATTATTCCTTGTTCTTAATGCTTTACATAAATTGATCACTTGTGTGATGATTATAATTGTTTGTTTACTAAGACATTAGAAGCGAATCAATTGACCTAGGGATAATTGTTCAATTAACTTTCACTCTAGACATATTGGTTTGTTAATTGAGAATTCAAAGATTAAAGGGCAAAAACCTCAATTGATTATAGGTCATCCTAAGACATTAGGGATTGATAATCAATTGAAAGGATTATGTACCAAGGCATTGTACATAGTTATTTAATTTAATCGAATCGTGGAACATGCATGGAATACCGAGATGATAGTAGTTAGGTGAACCGAAAAGGTCCAATCGTTTTCTAAACTTGACTTAAAACCCTATTTTTGTCGTTATTTCTCAAAGAAATTGAAATTCCAAACTATTCCCCCCTATTTAATTTAATTGCAATTTTTACTCGCGTATGATCCCGATTACCGTAATTGAGTCACAACAATCTCTGTGGACGATAATTTTTATACTTACTTTGACACTTCGTCAAATGGCGCCGTTGCCGGGGATTGTTGATTGAATCACCAAGGCAATTTGAATCATGCGTAGTGTTATTTTATTTTTATTTAGTATTTTTTATTTTTCAGTCATATATTATAGAAAGAAAAAAAAAATCCAAAAAAGATAGTTTTATTTTTTTTTTATTTTGATTCTGTTAGAGTCTATTTAGGATCTTTAGTTATTTTATTTTATTTTCTTTTCTTATTAGTAGATTTAGTTTTTTTTTTTTTTTCAGTAGATTTTATTAAATTTTATTAGATTCTTTTTTTTTTTAGTTATTAGTAGTAGTTGCTATATATAAAAAAAAATATCCGATTCATGTCTTTTTCATTGTGCTTTGCTACTAATAAATTTCTCTAAGTTTTGTAACAATGAATTCAAAATGGGCTGATAATGTATTGCTTGATTGCGAAGGAATTGATATAATTTGCTATGAACTACTCCCTCCATTCCTTTTTATAAGGAACAATTTGAAAAAAACACACATATCAAGGAATCTTTTTTTTTTTATTAAAAATTCTAAAATTTTATAATCTATTCCAAAAATAACCTTAGTGTAATTAATGCATAGGGAATATGTTACTGTAATTAATGCATAACATTGAAATAGATAAAAGGTAAAAATGAAATTGCTTAATTAATAAAGCATAAATTGAATGATTGTTTCTTATAAAAAGGAATAAATTTGTTTTCCAAATTGTTCCTTATAAAAAGGAACGGAGGGAGTATTTCTACTATCTCATGTGCAAGAAAGTGTGAATAGCAGACTAAAATATTTGAAAAAGAGATGTGGATTTTGTGGAGCAAATCATCACAATGACTTTTGTGAGCAAGTTTATTTAAAGGAAGAAGAGCGTGAAGTGATCAATATCGATTACAACTTTCAACTCAATAATATTTTGGATGAATTTTTGAGGTCAAATCAACTTGCTTTTGATGAATTTGGAGTTGAATGTAGTCATCTTGTTGAAAAGGCAAATTTGTGTGAAAAGATGGTTGAGAGTAAGATGGAACATTGTGGTATTGTGGTAGAAGAAGAAGATTTGAAAAACAAGATCAATGACAGAAGAAGAGTGAACCATTTTGATATCTATGTGACATTTGAGTCTCAACCAATGGAGCTTAAAGAGAGAAACCATTTGCCAAAGAAGCATCAATCTTCTCCAAAGTGGGAGAACCCATATTCCAAAGCTTTAGTGATTAGAGCATGGGAGCACTTGATTCTCTATGCGAAATTCATGAATTTCTTACAAAACAAGCGTAAGAAGAATGATGATATGTTTTTTCTGACATATATGCCACCCTAACGTGGGGTGATTGGTCGTCAAGCTATTGACGTTAAACAAGCGCATGACCTCTCTGGTCATGGACCGTCAAGCTATTGACGTTAAAAGAGCGCTTCTTGGGAGGCAACCCAATGTTTTTATTTAGTAATTTTTAGTTTTTTAATAGGCCTTGTGTTGTGTTTGCAGGTTAAGCAAATGAGTAAAGTCGATTCACGGGACGTGTGCTAATGCTTGATTCCTTGAACTTGAATTTAATTTTGTCTTATATGAATGCTTGGGTCTGTTTGAAAACTTGTGCACTATTTAAAATTGTTTGTTCTGAAATATGTGAAGTGTGTTGAGTTAGCTTCTAGAATACATGAATATGTGATTTTCTTGTTGATTACCTTGTATGCTTGAATGCTATTAGAAAAGCTGAGGAAAATTTTCAAACATTGACCACTCGATAATCCGGCCAAGCCGTGAGGATTCGAGCCTAAACACTTAAAATTTTTCTTGTTCTGAGAGATTCCACAGCTTAGCTAATTCTCTAGAACTTGCTTATGTTCTCTTGATTGATTGATTGCTATGATTTACACACCGAGGAAAGTTGTTTTTTTACCTTGAGCCTTTTGAAGCCACCCATTTTAAATGTTATATCCTTTGATTAACCCCTTTGAGCCGAAAAAAAATGTTATTGTTTGCTGAACCAAAAATTTTCACAAAATAAAACAAAAAAAAAGATGATTTTCTTGGAGTTCAAACACATGACTAATATTTGAGCACATTGCTCATTATAAGTTTGGGGTTGCTTTTGGAACTGAATAAGTTTGGGGTGGGGTACTAGAGAACTAAAAAAGAAAAAAAATATAGAGACGCTTATCAGATAAAACAAAAAGAAAGAGGTAACTCATAAACCTCTCAAAAAAAGTGTGATAAAAAAAAATTCAAAAAAAAAAAAAAACAAACAAAGAAGCATTTTGAAAACAATAATAATAAGTTCTCTAGTATGAATTGTTAAAGTATAGGGGGAAAAAGAAAGAATTGTTCCAAAACAAAAAGGTGATCTTAGAAACTCCAAGTTTTTCTGCTTACCATCCAAAAACATCCACCCTTAACCTTAGCCCCATTATAACCCAAAAGTCCTCTAAAGGTGTGAAATTGTATGTGTGTCGATTGACATTAGAATGTTTGCAAGCTTATGGTTGAATAGTTATGACTGCGTTGATTGAGTGAAATTTAACCTTATCAAACAGGAGAGAATATAAGGGAGTGATATGATTATAGTTTGGCCAATATTTGTAAAAGGTTCTCTGTTTTTCGATAGCATTTTTGTGTGCAAGTATATTCATGATAGGAATGATCATAGGAGTGCTGATTATGATGTTTGACTTCACTGGCTTAGCTAATTTGGAATTAAAATGTTGAGATAGTGTCATGTTTTCCGATTGATACAGTCATTCCTTGAGGACAAGGAAAAGTTCAAGTTTGGGGTTGTGATGACTTCACGTCATTACTATGTTTAACCACATTTCAAGGCTTGTTTAGGTAGTATTTTATATATTTTTATGCTAGAAATAACGAGAAAAAGAATCGTTACAAGATGCTTGAAGCACAAGAAAAAGAAGAAAATTGAAGAAAATCAGCACAATTTGCATCATGACCATATCTAGAGTTTCGTAACTCGGAATGAGGCGGGGTTTGCGGCAAATGAAAGCTAAGATCAAGAGCTACAACTTTCATGAAGGAAAAAAAATGCATTTGCCTCTGCCATTGGCGCCGCGCCCAGCGCGGGCACGTGACCTAAATCTATATATTGATATTTTCTCCTCATTCTTGGACAGTTTTTGACGGCGAGAAAAAGGCGAATTTTGAGAGCAAGTTCAGATCAAGTCTTCCTTATTTGTAATGAATTCTTTAACTCTATTTTGTGTTATTGCTTTGATTATGAGTAACTAAACTCTTTGATTGGATCCTAGGGGATCTTGATTGTTATCGTTCTCGAACTATGTATTTCATTTGATATGTTAATTAAATTACGAAGTTAGTTTCATTCAATTATTCCTTGTTCTTAATGCTTTACATAAATTGATCACTTGTGTGATGATTATAATTGTTTGTTTACTAAGACATTAGAAGCGAATCAATTGACCTAGGGATAATTGTTCAATTAACTTTCACTCTAGACATATTGGTTTGTTAATTGAGAATTCAAAGATTAAAGGGCAAAAACCTCAATTGATTATAGGTCATCCTAAGACATTAGGGATTGATAATCAATTGAGAGGATTATGTACCAAGACATTGGACATAGTTATTTAATGGCTAAACTACACATTTGGTCCCTTACGTTTATTTTAGGCTTCAATTTGGTCCCATGTTTAAAAAGTTTCAATTTGGTCCCTTACGTTCATTTTAGGTTTCAATTTGGTCCTTTCGTCAGTTTTTGCACATGTGGCAGACGGTTTGCTTACGTGGCAGACGGTTAGCGCACGTGGATTGACACGTGGACACCTGGACACGTTGACACGTGTCCAATTGAAACAGTGGAACAGTGAAATTTGACGGAAGGGACCAACTAATGCAAACGTTGATAACGTAAGGGACCAAATTGAAACTTTTTAAACGTAAGGGACCAAATTGAAACCTAAAATAAACGTAAGGGACCAAATATGTAGTTTAGCCTTATTTAATTTAATCGAATCGTGGAACTAAGTTCGTAGTTTGTTAACATGCATGGAATACCGAGATGATAGTAGTTAGGTGAACCGAAAAGGTCCAATCGTTTTCTCAACTTGACTTAAAACCCTATTTTTGTCGTTATTTCTCAAAGAAATTGAAATTCTAAACTATTCCCCCCTATTTAATTTAATTGCAATTTTTACTCGCGTATGATCCCGATTACCGTAATTGAGTCACAACAATCTCTGTGGACAATAACTTTAATACTTACTTTGACACTTCGTCACTCTACTCTCTTATATTGTGGGTGTTTATTTCTAACCGCTGCGAAAAGATTTAAAACTTAGAAAAATCGAAACACAATTCCATCCCCCCCCCCCCCTCTTGTGTTTTTCAACCTTCAAATTGTCATCTAAGAAGAGTAATGTAGATTGTGAAAGCAATAAGAGAAGGCAAGGAATGTAGATTCTACTGTGTGGTTTTGAGTTTGTAAGGATAGAGAACAATGCTATTCACCTGATGGCCCAAAGTGCACTCTTTGAGGGAAATAAATAAATTTATGAATTTCTTTATGTCCCTCTCCACCCCTCCTCCGTAATTTCTTCTTGCGCGTCCTGCATAATATTCGAAATTTTTCAAATGCAAATTCTGCAAAACTTTCGGAAAACACATTACGAAGTTGATTTTCAAGGCAATTTTTTTTTCAAAAAACGAGTTTTGAACATTTTTACCAAGGGCAAAATCAGAATATTGGGGGTGAAAAAAAAGATGTAGAGGATTGAATGAGAAAAACTTCTAACTTTAGACCCCCAATTAATTCTAATAACTATAATATGAGGAAATTTGCTATTGAGGTCCCCTTACTCCCAAGCCCCCCTAAAATCCCAAAATACCCCTGAGGACTTGATCACATAATTTGTTGTCTACGCAACGAATACAAAAAAATTCGTTGCCAACATAACAAAGGCGCGTCACTGAACAATTAAACTTGAAGTTCGTTGCCAGCCTTCCGAAACAAGGCAATTCGCCAGTTAGGTGACGAAATGGAAGTGTCTGTTGCCTATCTCACGAACGCGCGTAGTTTCGTTGCATAGACAACGAAAATATGCGATATCAGAAACGAGTCAAACGATTCGAAGATCACTACAATTGTCACGACCCAACTCAAATCGTGACCGGCGCACAAACTAGTACTAGTCCGGCAAGCCTAATAACCACACTTAAGAGAAAATTCAGTAAAATAAAATAAAATAAATAAAAACGTTGCGAGAGAATCGAGCGATGGCTCCATCTCGTTGATAGCCCTTTCCTCCTAAGAGTGGCCTCTCACTTAGTGGCGGCTCCATCTAACGGATAGCCCTTTTCTCCTCGATTTGGAAAACACGTTATCAAGTTATATCGATCATTTCAATGCTGAAACCGAGAGCTAGCTCCATCTCGTTGATAGCTCTTTCTTCCTAAGAGTGGCCTCTCTTAGTGGTAGCTCCATCTAACGGATAGCTCTTTTCTCTCGACTAATGAAACATCAAATCTATCGATTAGGGAGTTTACATCTCGTTGATAGCCCTCTCCTCCTAATGGCGGCCTTTCCATAGGGGTGGCTCCATCTAACGGGCACTTCTCCCTAACCGAAATCGGATTACTAGGTGCACCTAGGTCATCGTCATTATAACCGCGATTCTTAAAATATATCCCAAAATCATATTTTTTTTCAACACATCAGACGTATGCCAAAGTATACAAATTAGAACTCAATATCAAATATTATGCTAAATAGCTCAAAGTAATCTAAATAGAAAATGAACTATAGCTCGACAGGGATGATCCCTGGTCCTACGTATCCCCAAAACGATTAGGGAATCAGAGCCACGTAGTTCTCTCGATATTGATTAACTATCAACAAAGTACATAAAAGCTATCTCATTTCATTATGAGCACATAAATCACATTATCTCTTCTAAATTTTTAGAACAGTCAACCAAACTTTTAGAATCAAGCCAATTTTTATTTTATTAGAATTCGTACGCTAGGATTGATTTAAAACTTCCGCTATTAGTCTATTTCTTTTCTCACTAAAATTGGTCTACTAGTAAATAAACTTTGATAAATCAATAGATACAAATGTTTGAAGCATGGTTTCTCAAAACTACTAAAATATCATGTTACTAGAAATTTGGTACTCTAATTTACCATAAAATCCATATTTATTTCTTAGGGACTTGGGTAGAAATTCTAATTTTCCAACATTTATTCTAGAACTCTTATCTCTAAAAGAAACAAGATTTTCTAACAATTAAGCTTCACAATTTTATCTTTAACAAAAACTATGGCCACAACCTAGAAAAATAGAATGGAAAGGGTTAATTTTCTTACCAAATTTCTAGATAGAAAGCACTACCAAGATGAGAAGAACATCTTTGTTTCCAAGTATTTCCTTTAGTTCTCCTTCAATCTCAATAATGAAGTTAGTTTCATCCCAACACAAAAGAAAATGAGAAGCAAGGGAGAAGGAGGGAGTTCTCGTGGATGAGAAGTGAGGGAGTTCTAGTGGCAAGGAAAAAAATCCTTTTGTTTGCAAAGTTATGCTTTGACTAGAAGGTTCCATTGATTTTTAGCCCTTAGATTGAATAGTGAAATGTTTCAAGACTAGATCTTAGCCATCCATTCCCTTTACTCACAAACATATAATAATAATAATAATAATAATAATAATAATAATAATAATAATAATAATAATAATAATAATAATAATAATAATAATAATAGTAGTAGTAGTATCCTAAATAAATATATAGATGTCTATGACTTTATGTTACATCTACTCGCTCAGTCCCCTAGTTGTCTCTTAAACCACCACTGACAACATTTACAGACATAATTATTTATTTATTTTACCGTAAACCTTTTAATTGAAACAATTCAGAGACATAACCTTATAATTCTATCTATTTACTAATATGTCATGGGTAGACTCTAACAAATTAATAGAGAAGAATTACTAGTCTAAATGTGAAATATTGGGTTATTACAACAATAAAACGATAGAACGATTATAAAAGGTTTTGTGGGCAATTTTGTTGTCGATTTCAATCTAGGAAGCGTGGAACCAGGGGATTTCGATCAAAGGAAGCGTGGAACTAGGGTTTGGGACGTTGTGACGATCTTGGTCAATCCAAATTTGTAGATCTTGTAAGTTTTTAGATAATTTTAGTGTTTTATTTGAATTTTTAGTTTTAATTTACTAATTATATGTTGTTCCCACTCGTTTTCGTTGATTGAATTTGTTTTACAATCGATATTGCATGTTATAAACAGATTTGCGGATTTAGGGATTTTGATTTAGGGAATTTGATTTGATTAAAATTCTGTGTTGGATTAGGGATTTTGATTTAGGGATTTTGATATATATTTAGTTATGAATATTATTAGTAGATTGTTGATTTACATTTAGTTTGATTGAAATTGAATTGTTGATTTATGACTGTATATGCATTGGATTATAACGTATAATATTGGAATTGTTGATTGTGATTATCTTGCAGGAATTATTGAAGAAGTTGGTCGTGATCCATTGCAGGAATTGTCGAAGCTTAGAGTAGATTAGTTTAGTTAGTTGGTGAAGACTAAGTATTTAGAGTAGTTTATTTTGTTAGTTAGTGAAGACTTTGTAAATTGAACTTGGTATTTAGAGTATTTGGAGTTTGTATTTTGGCTTTGTAAATTGAACTTCGGACATTATATTTTGGACTTTGTAATTTGACATTTTAATTTAGTGATATTTTGAAAAATTGCACTAAGAAATTAGTGTTTTACATTTTAAACTTTGAACTACAAAAAAAGTATGATACAAAATTTGTCTGAGTCAAATATATAATAAACGAAGAGGTCTGATAAAATTGAACTGGTCTGGATAGGTTTGCGTGGTTTTGAAAACCATGGAGTTTTGCCTAAACAATGCAGACTGGTTCTGATAAACCTGTTTTCGTTGTCTAGGTGACAAAATGTGGACTAATGTCCCTGATTTCGTGAGTTTGTCAACATACCTGTAATTTTGGTTCCAGTTTTCGTCAGATAGACAACGAAAACAGGTATATCATAAATTTTTAAAAAACAAGTTGACAGAACTTGCAATTTTGCAAAATAACAACGACGAACAAACATTTAGTCCATAGACTGCTTTAATTTAAACAACATAACAAACATCAACGACGAACAAACATTACATCGGACATAATCATAAAGTACATTTGAAAAACACACATAAACCTACATTTACGGATCAGCCAAATTAACGACTTGTTCTTCCTCAGGTGCGTAGCACAAAGGTTCGATTTCTTCATAGGTCCTTGGGTGACGCAAACTCAATAAAATCTCCGGTACAGATCTGAGCAACTTTGCATCCAGTTCGATCGGGCCCTTTGTGCTGTGTTCGGAGAAAATCTCGAACATGCTTTTAACATCATCATCCGTGTGAAGAACCATATTTGTGAAACTAACGATATGGCCGTCAGATATGATTGACGGACGTCGATACTCAACATTGGCTATCCTTCTATTGTCACGATGGCCGGTAAGCCGACCATTCAATTCATCCAACTGTTGCTTAAGTTCACTTAGAGTGACATGAATATCGATCCGAAACAGATTTTGGGTTTCCTTGTTGAAGTAAACGGCGGCGAGGTGTGTGTTAACTTTGTAATCGATATCCATTTTTTTAAGTTATGTGTGATAACCTAAACAAACTACACCACTCTATTTATAGAGCAATTTCATATGAAAATCATGGCCGTTCAAACTATCGGTGCGATCGTGGCCTTTGATTCATTACATAAGCAATTCATTAAAAAGTAATACACGATAATAATTGATGTGTTGTCATTACATACTAATAATTCATGTTTCTTCATTACATAACTATTGCATATTAATATTTAATTCATTATAACAAACGAGCGGCCAAGCGATGTGGAGCTGGGTCACCTTCAACACAGTCAAACATCATTTGAACACAGTTGTCAGATATTAACTCTTTCCAACGATATTTTGTCTCAGCATCGTCAAATCCAATACTGTGACCCGTAATATCGGTGTAAGATTCATAATACTTAATTCTATCAATTTTAATTTCCTTCCCCTTCATGAAGGCATACATGAATTCAATCCTATTTTTCAACCCTTCCAGAGTCGTAATGTTGTTTTTCAGATGAAGATGAAACTCGGGAATACTAGTCAACCTTATAGCAAAATCAAAACTTTTTGAAGTATGATTCGACACATAACGATCCGCAGCACTAATTTTTTCCGCTTCACTTATTTTTTCCATACCTACGATAATAAATAATTCGAAACCACACCGTAAGATTTATGATTTCAATAATACATATATAACCTTATCATTCGAAACTACAATAATATATATATATATATATATATATATATATATATATATATATATATATATATATATATATATATATATATATAACTCAAAGTGTGTCACACACAAAGTGTTGTTCAAAAAGTGGCATACATGAATTCATAATAACTTGATCATTGAAAAAAAAGTGTGTCACACATTACAACCAAAAAATAAAAACTAAAGCACATGTGTCGCTACTCATCCTATAATGATGGGGTCATCTACATTTGTCTTCATCTTTGGCAAGCTAGCTTTCTCATTCTTGAGCAACTGTTTAAACTAAATCATCCGATCCATAAACTTTTCTTCCCACCGCTCGGCATCTCCGGCACGATGTTTTTTCCATTGCCTGTTTGTAGGAGGTAGTGGACACCTTGGCTTTAGTTTGACCTCCACAAAATGATTTGGCACTAAACTCATACACAAAATGCGTGTAGCAGGATCGCATGGTGGACGACCACGCAATGGTAAGAAAGTCTCAAAGTGACCAATAGTGGGCGAGGTCAACTCAACCACGACCCGGTTGTATGCGGTTGCAACGATATGGCCCATATCAAGAAATGTAAACCATTTATCTTTCGATGCAACCCCAATCTTAGGCATTATCTTCGGAGGGTACAACCCATCAAGTATGCACTGCAGACGCTCCTCAGATTCATAAACATACATATAGACACTTCTAAACATGGTTAACTCCCTAACCATAGCCAAACGTATCAACCCTTGACTATCTTCACCCTTACCAAGATGTTGAGCCAGAACCCGAAATCCACAATGCCCGTCCGACTTCACATCAACAATGTCTTCAATATATTGATGCATGAAATGTGGCATATTCCGCATAAACGGAATCCTCTTCATTGATGATGAAGGCGACAAAAGCTTTCTGATGCAAGCACTCTTCCTTCTAGGCCTCGATGGTTTTGACTGTGACGCCTGTGAGTCGGAAAATTGGGAGTCCATATGCTCCCAATGAGATGGCTCTCTAGTGGTAAAGTTTTCACTTATGGAATCCTTTTTTCGCTTCGGTGCACCCTTTGTGTCACATTTCTTAACCGGAGGAGTCAATGAGGTTGTTTGTGGATATGCGATCAAGCGCAATGTTTCTTTGATTTGCAACTTCATATCATGATCCGCTACTTTGAAGCGTTCCTAAAATAAAATAAAATAATTAAATGCATCAAGCTACAAATGATATGTTTTAATTGACGAATTTAAATTCAATCGATAACAAATTCAAGTTCATTATACCTAAATTGCATTCAGCTCTTCCAATGTAGAAACATCGGCGACCTTGCCCTCTTCTTCTTCATAGTTTAACCTCTTCCAATGAGCATTGACCTCGTCGAGCCTAATTAGTAGTTTTTTTTTCAAATTTCAAAACAATGAGACAAGCACATGGCAAGCCGTAAGTCATCCTTATGACACACCCACACTTCTTATGATTCCTACCACATTCTCTTGATCTCTCTTCTTCACCACAAATAAAGTGCAAGGCATCCCATGAGACGTTATACACCAACTTCGAGTAAAAAAAATGATCTTTGAAATGATGCTCAACTTGTGAAGTACTCTGACTAAATGACGTCTTTATCTCAGTAAATTGGTTGGACAACATTTGATTCACCGCATCTCAACACTTCACAAAATCACCCTTACAATCAAGGATATATTGCTTCAAAACACCATGTTGAGACTCAACTTTGTTGGATGTGGTGTTTCCAATATGCATAACACGATCGGTCTAAGCTCTGACAAGTTTTTCCTTCACCGGATCTAAGACCGTCTCCTGAAAATATTGCAAAAACTTAAGAAATCTAGAAAAGACTCTCCTAAACTCCACAACTGCATCTGTAAATGCCTTTTCCGAAGTAGAGTCCACAACTGCCCTCCCATTAATATTTCAGAGTATTCAGCAACTCCTCCATCTTCTGATCCTTTGCTCGGCAAAGTGCCTTGAACTTAGCCCTTACGTTCTTGTAGACGTGATACCGACACACCATTGCAGTTGAATTTGGGAAAACAGTTTCAACTGTATTCATCAGTGACTTATCTCTGTCAGTTACAATAACCTTTGGCATCACATTCTTATCCTTGAAAAGACTCTTACACGTCTCAAGGGCCCAAATGAAATTGTCTTCTTTTTCATTTGTCAGAAAAGCAAAACCAACATTGAAATTCTTCTAAGTGGAAGTCACACCGACTATCTCAAACAATGGCATTTTATACTTGTATGTAGAATCCATCAACAATACGGTAGGAAAAGTGTTGAGCAATTTGACACTATCAGGATGTGCCCAAAAAATATCTTGAACGGTCGACGACTCACCAACAGTTCTAACTTTGTGGAAGTATCTGTGCTCTTCAAGACACTTCAAAAGTTGTTGAAGTTCAGAAAATTGACCCCTAAGGTCACTTTTGTATTTTTGCCGGATGTTGTAAATTTGCTTTATATTGGTCTTGCTCTCTTTATTCCTCTCCTTCAAGTTGTACAGAATGTTCTTTGGCTGCACCAAATTCCTAGTCAACTCCTGCACATGCTCCTTTTCCTCGGGTTTTAAACGTCCTGCAAGAATATGACCTTCCAAATTCTTGGCCATCTCGTGGTTATGCTCACCACACACAACACTTAGCTTCCATTCCTGAGATGCCAAAAAGTAACCTCGCAGCCTGAACGGACACTGACACTTTCTAGTCGCCGTGTTATCTCTCTTTCCTTTCCTTTTCGGCTCTTTGTACTCTCCGTCTCTTTTGCATCCCAATATAAAATAAGCCTTCCTTCTATTCGACCCGTTGTCCGATTTTTCAATTACAATTGTAAACCCGGCTTTTAAAGCCTCATCTTTACACCATTGGATTAATTCATCACGAACCTTATACTTTGCGGCATTATAAAAAAAATTGTCGGTGTTAGCACGAATTGCGGATGGACCAGCTCCTTCGGCAATGTTAGCCTCGACAATGGCAGCGTCGTAAACTACCAAAGCTTGTGAACCGACGGGTGCGACATCCACATCGTTACCAACACTCGGCTCTTCCATTTCAACACCTTTCAAACGATAATTGCAAAACAATCAATAACTATGCTACCAAAACACAAGAATCATGCACACACACTAATACATGGCATACAGGGGGCGTGGGAAGCAAACTACTCTAGAATTCGTTGCCTAGACTACGAATACCATACTTTCGTTGCCAACGTGACGAAACTAGGTGCGACAGCAAAAAACAAAAAAAAAAACACCAAAACAAACGAAATCAACAATATATTACCTGTTGTAGACCTCCAAACAGCCTTGGGTACCTTCTCTACGAACTTTCTAAGTTGATTCCAAGCCTCCTCAACAACAAAATCGCCCTAGATCTAGTTTTGGAATTGAAATTTGTAACAGTACTGATCGTATGATCCAGCTGGTGTGGATGCTATATTTGTCATTTTTTGTTGTCTAGTCAACGAAACTCAGCGTGTTCGTATTGTAGACAATGAAAGCTGGTTTCGTTACATGCGTTACGAAAACATGTGCATATTCCTGAGGACGCGCGTTTGGTCACCATTATCATTCATCTTCATCAATTTGTCAACGAAACAATGTTTTGGTCGTTGACTATGTAACAAATTATTTGACCAGGGGCATTTTTGTCAGTTTGGGGGGCCTGGGAGCAAACATGGGAGGCCTATATAGCAATTTTCTAATATGAGTTGTGAATGGCCTAGTGGCAACAAGTCTCCAAATTGTGTGCTAATGTTGATTGTCTTGCGATTAAATTCTAGGTTCTGCATCTTCTTTTTTTCTTTAAAATCCCCAATTGTGTGCTAATGTTGATGGTCTTGCAATTAAATCCTAGGTTCTGCATCTTTTTTTCTGCAAATTTGCATTTTTATTAGGACAAAACTTATATCAAGTTCCATATATCCTGTTTTTGCTGTTCTCAAATGAATTTATGACACCTGGATTCCTCTTAAAATGAGTTAACGTTTTCCGTCTTCTCTATTGTGTTTGACACACCACGCTCATTTATTATTTTAATAAAAAAAACTCCACCAAATTCATTCCAAGTTCCAATCGATTACACATAAAATTGGAACAAGTCCGAAAGAAAAATAATCCAACAAAGTTGAACTTGGAACAGGGTGAGTGAAAGGTCATTGGGTACAAAAACTCTCAACTTCCACCTCCATTTTTTAAATCAAGAAATATTTACTACTCAGGTTTTATAAGTTTGTTTTCTTTCTTATGAAATTCATGGCATCTCGTTACCACAAATCTCCAATTTTGATTATGCAGATTTTATAAGTTTCTAAAATTAATTTTGGGGTTAATACATATTTTAATAATAAAGCTCAATCTGCGATCTTTCTACGCATTTGATTTGATGAGGACGGCGGTGGAAACTGTGTGAGCGTCAGCGACGGAGTAATAGAAGCAGAGATCGACAAGGCAACAACAGTGATGATGGTTTTGAGTTTTGACGGCGTGAGTTCTTCAAATTTAGGGGTTAAATGATAAAAAAAACAAAAAGTACACGTGTTATGTTTACATTGGGTAACACTAAAAACAAGACTTATGGAACTGTATATAAGTTTTCTTCTTTTTATTATTCAAATTACAAATGTAACTCCTTGTTTGGTACACTTACTGTTATACCCCAATTTTGGGTCATTTATTTCTACTTTAATATTTTTATTTTTACTTTTTGTATTTTCACCCTTAGATTTTTTTACTTTTTTATATTTCTATTATTTTCAGGATTTTCTAATTTTTCTTTGTTTTAAAAAAAAAATATAGGAAAAATGTTGTTGCTTGGTGTGCAAGTCACCAAAATCAAAATCACTTTCCTAATCCAATTCATCAATTCTTAAACCATTTCATTTCCCTCATATAAACACAACCACCCTCCAAACCTACATAACTATCCCCAAGCCTACATAACTACCATCCAAGCCTAAGCAACTACCCCTAACCAAGCTCCAATCATAAACCTTACCCTATAAAAACTAATTTCCTCTCATTCACTCATTTTCACAATTTTTTTCTTTCATTTTCCACTCACTTTCTCTCATTTCCACAACAATTCACAAAAACTCTCTCACTTTTTCCCTCATTTTCTCACCAAATTCAACCACAAACAGTATCCACCAACCACAATCATCATCTTCACCATTAAAGTTCACAAAAAAGTATCAAAGTTTCTTCAATTTTCGAATTCCACTATGTCTTGAGGATTCCACACGTTTCTTGGTTCAAACACGTCCTAGGGAGGTTCCAGAGGTTGAAGCACGCAAGAAACTGAGGTTTTGGAGCATAATTACAGCAACACAATTGCAAGAATTCAAAGGAAAAGAGGTGAATTGGTTAGAGCTCCTCAAGCTTCCAAACATGTACTTTTTTGTACTTCCTTGATCATATTCATGCATAGAACCTTTTCCCTAAGCCAATTTGCACCAATCCTCGCTAATTTATGAAATCCGAAATTTTCATGTTCTTGAAAGATTGAATCGTTTTTTATTTTTCACGCGTTATTTGAGAAAAAAAAGCACGGATTTGTGTTCCTCATGAAATTCTGAGCGAAATAGTGTATTTGGTTGTGAGTTTTGAGGTAACCACCGCGCCGTTAGACTCCGGCAGTCCCTGTGAACACGAGGAAGACGAAGGTTCATCGTGCACCCTCGTTTCCCCAGATTTCTTGTCACGCGTTGGATCTCCAGCTTAAGTCGCGTCCGTTAGATCTAATGTTTAAATCCTGCGCGTCTGATCTTTTTTAAGCCAGATCTTGCGTCGCATAGAGCGCGCGTCCATCATATGTTTGTTGCCTGCGTCACACTAGATTACACAGTTTGACCACAATTTTGACTTTTTATTTTCTTTTAGGTTATTCATTTTTTTTATTTTATTTAATGAGTTTTTTTTGCATGATTCTTGATGTGGATTGATTAATTAAAATGTTTAGGATGCTAGGGACATTTTTTCTAATTTTCTTTGACCTTTTTTCATTTTTCATTCAATTAAGTTCTCTTCTTACAAAATTACTTAAAACTGCTTAAGTAGAAATTAATTTACTTTCTGTAGAATAAAAAACTTTGCAAATTTTCTCATATGTGTAATAACATTCCTGGAATGCATGAGAATGATTAAAATCTTGATTTGGCCTTGAATAAGCTGTTTAAGTGAAAAATGTTTTTTAAGAAAATAGTTTAAGTAACAACTTATGTAGTTTCTCATGCTTGTTAAACCTTGATTTTTTTTTCTATAATGTCACTGTGATATGCAAGGTGCATGAGGACCAGACTTGATCATTTTTCATTATCTTTAGCCTAATTAATTTGTTTTAATTAAAAATGCCAAAAGTGCTTAAGTGACAACTTATAGGCCTTAGTTTGTGAATTAGCATCTCATTTTTTTTTTATATGCAGTACTGTGATGTTAATGTTTCATTGTAGCCTATTCTCAGATTTTTTTCATGAATGTTTGAGCATGCTTTCTTGATAAGCTGTTTTGGTTAAAAGTGCTTAAATGTGAATTAAGTTGACTTAGCTTTGGATTATTTTTTCTATATTTTGTACAAGGATTCCATAGCTGTTTATATGCCCATTTTGGCTTGCTTGAGTCATGTTGTGTCTTTATAACTGCTTAAGTTTTTATTAAGTGGTTAGTTAATTGCTTAATTTGGCTTGAATGATATATCCTTGACTTATTGTTCGTTCACGACTTTTTGCACATCTTATTTGCATCATTCATAAGCATCCTTTGCATTCTCTTCTCCTACCCTTTCTTTCTCTTTGGACACTCTGATTAGAGCACGCTTTGATTAAGGAACGGTGATACCTTTAAAACACATTTTCATAAAAAACAAAGTGATAGAAGGGTTGATCTGACGCTTGTCTTTTCACACCCCGGTTGATTCCTATCCTTGCAGTTTTGCTTGCGATCTTGGAATCAACCTCACTTTTAAATAACGATTTCGCAATAAATGAACGAAAAAGGGTTGATCTGACGTTCGTCTTTTCACACCTCGGACAATCTCTATCCCTGTTGTATTGCTTGTGATCTTGGAATTATCCTTGTTCCAGAGACCTTAAAATTAACCCAACCCACCTAAATCATCTTTTTCAAAATAAATCCGATGTTTGTTTTATCCATTACCCTGATGCATACAAGCTTAAGCCTCCAATTGCGAGCATACAAGCTTAAGCCTCCAATCGCGAGCATACAAGCTTAAGCCTCCTATTGCGAGCATACAAGCACTGTCGTATCAGTGGAATGCGATTAAAACACTATCGGTTGATCAACCCCTTTTTTCAAAAGCGAGTAATGTTTTATCCATTCCTCCGACACATACTTATGCTTAAGCCTCCTATTGCGAGCATACAAGCACAGTTGTATCGGCGGAATGCGACATAAACGTTATCCGATAAATAACAACCAAAACACACAAACAATTTTTACAAAGAACTAGGTAAGATTTGAATTTCCCATTGCACCTGGGGATACGTAGGAGCAGGATCAATACATCTCGTCAAGCACCCTAATAAAAGGAAAATCTTTTTGTTAAATAAAAGTGGAGTAGAAAATTATAAGCAGATAATTAATAATTAAGCGGATATATTAGAATTTAAGCGCACAACCTTGTTCCCTAAACGGTTCTCGTTGGATACAACGGACGCGATAGATGCTAGCACCTTCCTCTCGCGTAATCAACTCCCGAACCCGGAAATGGTTGCGATGACCATCTTTCCATTGTTTTCTCAAGGTTTTATCGATATTTTCCTTTTCCTCCGGGAATAAATAAAGTTCGGTGGCGACTCTGTGTCAGTCCAAGTGTCTTTGCGCTTGGGCTTTTTTCGTGCCGCTTCACTTACTAGCTAACAAATAACAAAGTTTACCAAAAAAAATTTAAAAAAAAAAAAAGAAAATTAAGTTTACATTTTAACATGATTATAAGTTATTATAAAATAATTTTTTTTATCTATTTTGCAAAATTATCTACGACTTTAATACTAGCACCACACTTTATTTAATTGTTTTAGCCCTTAATAAAATTGGACAAACTCAATAGTGGTTTAAATATCAAAATAAAAATAAATATGTGCTCTTTACATTCCACAATAATGATATTACAATTTAATATTGTATATTATACATAAGAAAAGGAAAAGAAAATAATTAAACGAAATATTATTGCGTGATTTTACTAATTTATTTTACTATTTATTAATATATTCTCATTATCATAATACATAATATAAAATTGTATGACACAACTAGAAAAAAAAAGCTTAAATATGTTTTTGGTCCCAACAATTATGTCTTGTTTTGAAAAGAATCCCTATAAAAAAATTGATTTTAGTCCCTCTAATATCTCAAAACTTTTAAAATAGCCCATGACCTAGATTTCTTAATGACATATCACTTGAATTATGACGTGGCAGACACTGAGTAGGATTTAGAGCTGATGTGGTCAATTTATGTCGCTTGGATTATGACGTGGCAGACACGAGAATTGATTCTCTCAAGTTGAAAAATAAATTGAGGAAATAAAATGGACTTTTAGACCATTGGATTATAAATATAGAGTAATATTTAAATTGAAAAAAAAATGAGAAAAAGTTGATTGATGGTTGAGATGTGAAAATTGAGGAAAAATAAATTAAGAGGATCCATTCTCGGCAGACACAGAGTAAGATTTAGAGTTGACGTGACCAATTTTTTAATATATTTTTGGTCCTTGTAATTATCCCTTGTTTTGAAAAGAGTCCCTGTAAAAAAAATAAAAATTGATTTTAGTCCTTGAAAAGACTATTTTAAAAGTTTTGAGATATTGCAGGGATTGAAATCAATTTTTTTTAACCACCAGTTTAATCTGGTTCGGGTGTCAATTCTGACATCAACTAGTTCGAGCCCCCTCCCGATCACAGTTGCGGGGGATCGAACCGTGGTCCTCCCTCCCTACCAAGTTCAGCGCCAATCACCACTGAACTAACTATCGATTGGTAAAATCAATATTTTTTTTACAAAGACTCTTTTCAAAACAAGACATAATTGCAGGGATCAAAAGTATATTTAAGCCAAAAAAAATATTAAGGGTCCATTTGAATTTGACATATTTTTGAGCTTATGTGAAATAGTTTATGCAAATAAATAAACGTTTATGCAAATAAATAAAACAACTTTGTCAGTAAAAACTTATGAATTAACATAAAAATTTATTTATTTGCATAAAATATTTTTATAAGCTCATAATTAAATCAATTCAAATGGACCCTAAATTATTTTAAAAACCAAAAGTGACACTTTTTAAGATTTTTTTTTTTTTTAATAAATACGACATTTATCATCAAACAAAAAGGCTAATATTTAAAAAAAAATTATTATTATTATTATTATTATTATTATTATTATTATTATTATTATTATTATTATAAACTCCCATTTAAATTTTTGCTTTAGGCCTCAACATAAGTTGGTCCGGCCCTGAGCCCAAAAGAGCCTTTGTTGATTAACGCTCTCTATCATCATCACAACCGAACATAGATGAGATCGTTATGATTAATTGACGAAAGACTATATGGCCGTTTACATTTGAAATAACAAAAATAGGAAAAAAGGAAAACAAAATAGTCAAGTGAAATGAGAGAAGAAATATGCAAAGAAAATGAGAGAAAAGAATGGCAAACCACCATTTTAGTCTCTGTAAGTGTATCCCAATGTCACATTTGTCCCTCAAATAGGTCATTGATTTTATGAATCTTTTAAAAAGATTAGAGACTAAATTGATAGTAAGCGGATAAAGTAAATGGCCAAATTGATAGTTATTAAAATTTAAGGACTTATTTGATAGTAAGTAACTAAATACATTAACTGATAGATTAATAAAGTCAGTGACATTTTTTAGATATTTGCAAAATCAAAGACCTATTTGAAAGTGTCTTACAGAAGTCAGCAACCAAATTGGCGATTTACTCAAATAAAATAGAAACAAGAAGGGTTTACATGTATCAGAGTTCAGAGGAAGTAAAAAACAAAGAAAATTGGGGGAAGGAAAAGGCTTGAAATTTTAAAGGGGCTGACATTTGTTTTTGTGTCAAATTGATACTTGAGAATACACCAGTAAAAGTAGTACAAAATGGTAGTTTGCCAAAAAACATTATTCATGTTCCAATAGGTTATGGAAACCGACATAACACAGTAAAACACTAAAACTTGAAATAAATGTCTAGTCTTTTTGAACCAACATTACTATATTATACTAATGCAGAGTAGAAGCAACAACAATAGCAGTAGCATATATCTTATATTTATTCTAAACCATTGAATTTCAGTCCAAAAACTTCATTTCATTTCCTGTGTCTCATATACATAACATGTACATAAAAAATATTTACTCAACAAAGTCATCTAATTCTGAAAAAAAGCACTAGAGCAGAATTTAACTGTTCTGGACTATGATCTACTTCTGAAACATTTCGGAATCTGATGCATCTTTCTCACTATAATTTACCACAGACATAGACACCAGACAAAACATTGATACCGCAACTTGTCGTACATCAGACATGCCTTCAATCTGAGTTGTTAGTGCTAAATATTCCCAATCAAATCCTCTCATGGAACACAAGAGACCTTGATAAAGCTGAAGGGTTAGCTTCCAATACTGATGAGGATACTTCGACAACATCACTCTTTACATGACCCTTAGATGCAAATCCTTTGAAAAGTCCTGCTCTTAGTATCTTAGGGATCAACAAACTATTATTATTACTTTCTATCTTATTATCTTCTGAGCCAAGCTTTTCTTTCTTTGAGTTGGAATGAAAATTAATCTCTCCATCTCTTGAATGTTTCCCTAAAGTAGGTTTACTTGGGCCACAAGATTGTGGTGAGATAGATTGTACACTCCAAGATGGTGGCAAACAACCACCATAATATGCTATATTGGGATAAAAGGTCACAGGATAAAACATTGTAGGGTTACATGGAAACTGTGAAGTAAAAACACTTTGAGAACTCTTTTCATGTGATCCAAAGGCCAAGACAGTACTCATTTGACGATTATGTGTGACATCGGAAGGAAAAGAGATTTTGGTCTTGCGACGACCTGCGCCTATAAGCATACTTCTCGTGGTTCCTCCTGCAGTCCAATATCTCTGGCAGTTTTTGCAGAAGTGTCGGGGCTGTTTGACGTTGTAGTTGTTGTAGTAACAAAATTTTGTGTCCATGCTTTTGCATCTAGGACATGGAACAAGTATGTCTGGTTTGTTTGGAGATATGTCTTGTGACAAATCACTTTGTTCATCAATTTTAGTGGAATTCAGTTCAGAAGTTTCTGTTTCGGATAAAGGAGTCTTCGGGTTCTCAACAAGGTTTGAGGATGTGGGAGATTTTGAATCCTCTGTGGTTTGGAATGAGGCCTCATCATCTTGCATTGAGGTTAGTTTTTTCCTTGATCTTTCCTGAAATTGATATATAGCTGTTAGATAAAATACAAATTAAAATATAAACAACAAAATTGTATTGAATCACACAAATTCTAGATACGATACTTGACACGGATAATAATTTGAAAATTTAAAGAAATTGTATTGAATCACGGACATAGACACAAATACTAGATACTATATTTGATTTCAATTTTGCAATCTCATGTTTTAGAGAACGAAAAACATCTTTCATTATATGGTTGTTAGGATTCAGAGGTGGTTTTATAGACACCATAGAGAAACTAAACTGATAAAAGTAACAATTTTTTTTACACATAAAAGTAAACAATTTAATCAAAACAAAATCAATTATATATTACATAGACCTAACAAGAAGCAATTTATTTCAAAACAAAAAAGATGAAAAATTTGAATCAACCCATTAAAAATTGACAGTTAGCACTTAGCAACATATATAATTTAAAACAAGTGAACAACCATGGCATGGTACATACCTTATATCTCTTTGCAACATGTTCTGTTGGAGAATTCACTTCAAGTGGAGAACACGATGATAAAGATGAATGAAGACTATGATCAGATAAATCTTCATGAGGAAGATGAGAAGCAAATTCTGAGGAAGAATCATTAGTATTAGTAGGGACATCGATTTGGTTGTGTGTTAGAAAAATGGTTCTCCCAAAAAGCTTCATGGTTGAATCAATGAATCATCATGTTGTTTTTGTTTCTTTGTTATGTTTACTTGATAATACTTTGAAGCTAAAAATGGATTATGAAAGAGTTGTTACTTGTTATGGAAGAAGAGAAAGAGAGAAAGATATAGAGGGAGGTACAAAGGTTAGTGTGTTTGTGTGAAGAGGTTTTATAAAGGAATAAAGTTTAAGTTGGCAGTGCCAGATCAGAAAAGAGAAAGATTTGTGAGCCACAAGTTGTTGTGGCCTATAAGATCTTAGTGTGCAGTTGGATTCACCCTCGTTATTACAAAGATACTTCTCTTCTCTTCTCTTTTGTCCCACCCTTTTTCATCCATGTCATCACTTCCTTTTTCAACTCTCCCTTTTTTCTCATTTCAAGATATTTCCACTTATCTAGGGTATACCCTTTTTCCCCTTCATTCTTTTTCGATATTGGGTGCGTTTGTTTTAGCTTTAAAAAAAATAGATTTTTCTTTGTATTTTTGAAAATAGATTTTTCAAAATCGTTTTTCAAAATATTATAAGTTTTTTTATATTCATTTTTTCTAAATTCAAACATTAATTTTGAAATTATATAACATAAACGTACATTATTGAAGATCAAAACATAGTCAAAATCTCAATTTTTACAAAAAGTTGTATTTCAAAAATGATTTTTATGAAAATCTATTTGAAATAGCTTAAAAAAAAGTGATTTTTTTGAAATTTTGATATCTAAAAAAAATTTCAATAAAATGATGAAATACATAAAATGACATTTTAAGAATAACTATTCAAACCAAATTTTCATTTAAAGCTTTTATAAAAGATTTCTTTGTAAAATTTTTTTACACAAAATTATATTACACTGTAAGAATCTATTTTGAAAAAATCTATAACAAACGCACCCATAATTGAGTTGGTAACTTGGATGAGAATGTTATTTCTTTCCTTTTAATTGAATTCATTTCTTTCCTTTTAATTGGTTTTGCTTTGCCATCCTTTTCACGGTCCAAAACACTCTAAATTGGCACAAAGTGGGCACAATTTATAGGTCAAATGAAATGAAGTTACAATAAAATTAACATAAGCTAGAATAAGAACAAAAAATACAAATTATGTCACCCCAAACAAAGCAAAGGGTTATGATACCACATATTAAAATCACAATCAAAGTCTTTGAACTTCACCTTGGACCGCCATCAAACCAAGATATTAAAAAGATCAACCAGGAATCAACTTCAAAAGCTTTTTTATTAAGGACACACTCATTCCTAACTTTCCAAATCGTTCAAATTATTGCCAACCAAATAACTTTAAAACTATCTTTAATTGTTAACAATCAAACCTATAAACAACTAAAATGAAGAGAACAAACAAGTGCATTAATAAAGAGAGCATTGTGCACACCTAATCAATGCAACATTCCGCATCACAACCTATTAGAAGGACCACAATCAAAGAAGAGATATAATACAACTTCAAGATAACCGCAACCAATCATACAACTTTGGATATCCGCGTGCATAATACCCCTCTAAAGAATATTATCTTTTGTTGGTATCCGATTCGCCAAAAAATATCACGCAAAAACTGAAACTTTCAACATAACACATTTGATCAAAACCAAAGCATTATGATCCACCTGCATTCCATCATCATCCTATCACCCTGTCAAAGTCAAGTGTGCTTCTTTGACAAAATAAGACTCAAAATGAACAATCATCCAAAGCCACTTGTCAAGAACGTTATTATGCAAACATTATTATGAAACAAAGCACAACAATCCTCTTCTCAAGAAAACGTAGGTTGTCTGAACAATCCAACGACGTAACTCCCCCGCCATTATCTCCTGCTCCAAAAATAAACCAGATAAATGGGAAAATTCTCCTCCAAAGTCACCCTTTTTGTACCAATCTCCCATTTTTTAGCAAGGTTCTACATGTCTTTGTACCAATCTCCTCCTTTTTAACAAGGGTTGACAGGTCTTTGTACCAATTTTCTCTCCTTAGTAAGGTTTAAAAGTTCTTTGCACCAATATTCCATTCATAGAAAGGATTCACAATCTTTGCTCAAATTTCAGTTTTAAGATTAACAAGATAGTTAGGGCCATAGCAATTAAGTAAAACGAGATACATTGACCTATATGTGACTAACTTTGAGTAAACACGATGAATTTATTTTGAAGTTTAATATGACAAGATAAATAAACGAGACAGCGTCACTCAATATCAACTCACCAAAAGGGGAGAGATACTCCCACCCAAAGAGTCTAAATATGGTGTCGAGATGTGCTTGTCTAATAAAATTATTTTCATGTCACCCAATGACGCGATTTGCTCATCTAAAAGAGATGCATTCTTCTTAGTAAATGGTTCGTCAAAAAACGAGATAGCAATCAAGTAGTCTAGTGGCTAGGAAAAATACAATTTTTTTTATCCAATAGACCAGTGGATAGACTCATACACCATAAGTGTGAAGAATCTGAAGTTTGAACCATGCCCCTTTCAAAAGTGTCCCAATAACTACCAATTAAGGCGGATTAACTGGACAAAAGATTAAGCTAATTCATATCAAAGCTTAATGGTTAAAATATTAAAAGGATAAAATGTCTTAGTAAAAGATTAAACTAATTCATCACATTTTGAATTGAGAATTTATACATACTCAATCCAAAGGTAGCTAACAACGACATTCTCTTTTAGAAACGAATCATATCAAAGCAAGAAGATAAAGAAGAACAAATAAATTAGATGTAGGCGTTAAACACGAGTCATCAATTATAAGCTCCGATATATTAACAAAAACAACGACAAAGGAACATAACCACTTAAAACGATTTCCAAAAATGAGTTAGCAAAAAAGTCTTTTGTATATTGACAAAAGATGAATGAGACCGGATTGAATGCGTTCTCGAACAACATGACAATCGATTTCGATATATTTCGTCCGCTCATGGAAAGAAGGATTGTGAGCAAGGTAAATAGCTGATTTGTTATCACAATATACCATAGAAGGAACATCAAACTTGATTCCCAAATCTTTAAACAAGTGATTCAACCATTAAAGCTCACAAGAAAGGCTTGTCAAACCTCTATACTTTGCTTCAGAGCTAGACCGAGAAATTGTGGATTGTTTCTTTGATTTCCATGAAATCAAAGAGGTACCAAGAAAAACACAATACCCAGTAATTGATTTGCGAGTAATTGCACAAGTAGCCCAATCTGAGTCAGAAAAACCAGAAAGTTTGAGTGGTGAAGAAGGCCTTTAGCAGAAAAAGCCTTAAGATATCGAATCACTTTAGTGGCAGCTTGATAATGAACTTCATGTGGACTAGATACAAACTGACTCAATTGTTGGATAGCAAATGCGATGTCAGGTCTCGTGGTAGTGAGGTAGAGTCGTCGACCAATGAGTCATCGATAAGATGATGGATCATTGTAAGGAGGAGACTCAAAATCATGCAACTTGAGAGAGGGATCATATGGAGTAGAAGAAGGTTTTGCTGCCAAATTACCACTGTCATGCAACAATTCAAGAATGTATTTTCGTTGGTTCAAAAGAATACCTTGCTTTGATCTTGCAATTTCCAGCCCGACAAAAAATCTAAGGTTGCTAAGATCCTTGATCTGAAAGCTTTTGTCCAAAAATGACTTAACAGAGGTAATTTCTAGGGAATTGTTACCAGCCAAAACTATGTCATCTACATACACCAAGAGAGCGGTAAAAGAAGAACCAAGTTTCCTAAGAAATAAGTAATGATCAACTGCAGATTGGCTATATCCCAAAGAAAGCAAGGTTGGTGACATTTTTGAATACCATTGTCTACGTGCTTGTTTGAGGCCGTACAGAGACTTGTGCAATCTACACACTTTAGGAGAGTTGGAACCAGAATTTGGCACAATAACACCCGGAGGTAATGACATATAAACTTCCTCATTAAGATCCCCATGAAGGAAAGCGTTGTTGACATCTAATTGTTCCAAAAACCAACCTTTATTAGAAGCCAAAGCGAACAAAGTTTTAACCGTAGTAAGTTTTGTCATAGGTGAAAATGTATCGAAGTAGTCTACACCCTCCATTTGAGTATATCCTCTTGCAACTAATCTTACTTTATACCTCTCAATAGAGCCATTAGCATTATGTTTAATTTTGTAAAACCACTTACATCCAATAGGATTCTTTCCTATAGGAAAGTCCACTATGGACCATGTTCGATTGAGTTCAAGAGCACCCAATTCAGTTTTCATTGCTTCTTTCCAACAATCAAATTTACAAGCTTGTTTAAAGGTTTCAGATTCAATGGTGGTTGAAATTGATAGGCAAAAATGCTTATAAGTAGGGGTCCAATTTGTGTAAGATAAAGAAGATGAAATAGGATAAGAAGAAAAAGCATTACTTGAAGATGATTGATGTTGTGAAGGGAGAAGGCTGCAGTGAAAGTCCTGAAGATAACTGGGTATTTTTCTAATTCTATTTGAAGCTCTAGTAGGAGCAGGAACACAGGAATTTTGAGGAGGTACTGCTGGAGAATTAGAAACCAAATTATCGACTGAAGTTGCAGAATTTTCTGCATGATCTGTGAGAGAATTTGTATTAGCAGGAACTGAACAAAATTATCTAAGGTAGTGGATGAAGAAGTGTGAGAAGAAATTACCGATGAAAAAGGAAAAACATTATAACACCCCAACTAAATTGTCTAGAATATTTAGTCGGAATATAATTGAATCTGATTACATTAAATTACAGAATAAGTTATGTTTATTACATAACGAACTAGTACAATACAGCGGAAAGAAGCTTAAAGAATCTAAAACAGACTAAATAAAACAAGGAAGAAGACGATAATCTTCTAATCCGATAATCCAAGCTCAGCCTCGATCATCAATTCCATCCTGGTCCTTGCATATATCAACCTGTCTATCTGAAAAAAATAAATGGAGTGGTGATGAAAGGAATTTCTACAGTATTTTAGGTAGTATTATTAGTAGTAAAATGACCAAGACATGCCCAAATATCAACAAAAACCTGAAGAATCGAGAAAAAGCTTTTAGACAAGGTGAAGAAACACAAAAGACAAGAAAAAGCCCAAAAATGAAGAAAAATAGCCCATCGTGTCACGATGGTTCTCAACGTGACACAATGGAAACTGCTTGCTCGCCAAGACAAAATCAATTATATTTTTGAAGAGAATCTCAACATCTTATCACTATGGCTCACAGTGCAGTACGATGGCTTTGCGTAGTGATCACGCAGATCAAACGCACAGGATCAATTATAATTTTGAACTGAATCTGCTCATCGTGGCACGATGGACCTAGCCTGCCACGATGGCTTGCTGAGGCCCATTACGAAAAGTATAAATAGAGCCTCCATAATTCATTATTTTTCATTCAGAAATAGAAGAACTTTCTATTCCTTTTGGAGAGAAGTTCGGAGGAGCTCTAAGGGCATAGTTTTCTCTCCTTACGGGAAAAATAACTCAGCAAGGTATGATTCTTTAGGCTTTTTATAATTAGATTCTTGTAATTTAATTATGTAGTCTTTTGTAATAATTCCTTAGGTTGTGGTGGAGAAGATGAACTCCGCGATGAATATTTGGGTCATGTAATTGAGTCAAAGTTATAATAAATCGTCTTTATAAATTATTATTTGTTATTTGTTTTCTATCTTTAATATCGTTAGTCGAAATCTTGGCTGGATAAACGGCAACGCCTTAGAATAAGTAATTAGGGTTTACTTTAATAGTAGCATATTAGGGTTCTCTCTATTATTTGTCCGGAACTAGTAATAAATAACACTAGATTAAGGAAACGGCAAAACAATCTTGAACTAGTTATGACTTAATAATTAGAGGAAGAACCAGGAACTAGTTGTAAAAACAATTAGAATTGAATAACCGTAACTAAGATCTAGGGGTATTGGATGGTCGATGGTCATAATGCATGTTTGTAAATAACTCTATCTAGTAATTTAGGGTATGTGACAAAGCGAGGTTAGGCTCTCGTAGGTACCTTAGTTGCAAAAGTAGTGGGACTTTGCCTACATAGGGTAGCAGTAAGGTGCTACTAATACAAGGATAGAATCGACGCCCGATAATAGTACGAATGACTATGTTATACACCGATTATGTCAAGTCTGAGGGAGGGAGTAAGTTCAACCACCATACATATCCTCTATGTTTCTGAATCAAATCTTTTATTTTTGTTTGCAACGCATATCGCTCTTTTTATAAAATTAAAACCTTTTTCCCAAAAACCAAATCGAATGCAAAAACCACAAACTAGAATGGCACTAACGAAGGTTTGACACGATCCCTGTGGATACGAACTCATTCTAGACACTTAGAGTGTGAATTATTGCTCGACGACAAATTGATCCACTTGCCAGAACGTAGTCAAGCTTTTGGCGCCGTTGCCGGGGATTGTGTTCACAAAACTTTGTTAGAATTATTCTAGTTTGTCAAAAAAATTTAAAAATCAAAATTTTTTTGTTAATGATTGTGGATTTAGAACTGTGAAATTCTGGCTAAGGCAAAGTCAAGGTATTTAAGCGATCCTAGTGATCCACCTCACTTACCTGAGAATTTTCATGGTGACAAAGACACATGAAACAAAACCAAAATTAGTTATAAATATCTTTTCCAGTGCTACTGATGGTATTCATTTGTTGTGCTTGATAAACAGATATCCTGGAGTTTGAGTACTTCGACGAGCCGGAGAAAGAGCTAAGGAAAAGACTGAGAGCTCTAAAGCTAGCAGAATCCAGTAATCTCGAGAAAGAAGGAGAGCTTACCACCAAAGCCATGGGGGACGAACAAACAATCACTATGGGAGACTACTACAAGAGGACTGACAATGATCAGATCTCATTGGGGTTCCAGCCGGCAAACCCAGCTAACTTTGATATCAAATGTAACACGGTGGACAACCCAAAGGAGGAGTGCAAAGCGTTGAAAGAGGTAGAGCCAGAACGCGAGCACGGTGAACAGAAGCTAATAGATTTTAGAGAGTACAAGGAATGGTTCAATATGCTAGGAATGACTATCGAAGAAGCCTATGACGAGTTCTTAGGTGAGCTAGAAGAATACAGAGAAAGCCTAGCAAAAGGACCAAAGCTGCCACCCAAAAAGAAATATCCTGGAAGCGTCACCATGGTCTGTCAGATTGGGGAAGAAGGAGTTAATGCATTATGTGATGTGGGATCAAGTGTGAATGTCATACCATTATCTTTGGCAGACAAATTCAAGCTCAAATTACCAACTGCAGGTACAACTAAAGAACTCATATTAGCTAACCAATCAACCATTCGATCAGCAGGTATAGTAGAAGATGTCCTGGTGAAAGTCCAAGACCTGGTTTTTCCAGTAGACTTCATGATCCTAAACATTGGAGAAGATGAAGAACATCCCATCATCTTGGGAAGGCCATTCCTAGCCACTAGCAGGGCCATTATTGACATGGATCTTGCTGAGATGACACTAAGGAATGGAGAACAGGTAATCACCATTCCAACTTCCAAGACGAACAGGGACGAATGCTTCATGCTCGAATGGAAGAATGAAGAAGCTACACCATCGACTCCAGCTCAGGTGAATTTGAAGATAGAGATAGATGAGCTGGGGGATGAAATGGCGCAGCTACAGGTAGAAGCAAAAGGCCGAGGAGGAACCCGAGGGTCTGACTGACAAAATGAAGAGGCTGACTATTGAGGTAGAAATCCAGGTACCATGGGTCAAAGCATGGGGAAGAAACCGAAAGGCGGCCAGAAAATCTAATTTTGGGGTTAGCACATCACCTCTGAAGAAGCCAGCTGCTATAGGAAGGAAGATACGGTTCCAGAAGGTAGAGGAGAACTGCTGGGTCAGCATACCATACGAAGAAAAGAAGGAAAGTCCACCAAAAGGCAAATGTAAATCTATCATCAAACCAGTTGCTTCAGATGATGATGGAAGAATCTGTTTTGCCACCTTCAAAGAAAAACAGGACCCAGAGAAGTACGAGAAGAACACCAAGAAGGGAGGAGCTAAGGCGGAAGCTCCTAAAGAATGCGAACCTATCCTCTGTAATGGAGGAAATGCGTCAAGCTAATGAGACGCTAAACAAGCGCTGCTTGGGAGGCAACCCAGGGTTATTATCTAAGTATTTCTAATTCAATATTTTGTTTCAGTAATTTCAATTCAGTATTTGCTTCAGTTTTTCAATTCAATAAAATATACTCAGAATTCCAGCATGTCATATTCATCTGTTAACAGCCCCTGTCTTACAAAAAATTAAATAATTGTTGTTTATTATCTCGTGCATGAGAAACTGTTATAGGTAAGATTGCAGCGAAGTAAGTCGTAAATGCTGATGATCTGGATTTTGCACCTTAACACAAACACCAAAGTTGAATGCTCCGAAAAGCAGAAGTTCGGGGGACAATGAGACGAGTGATGAAGCGGTGTCTGCAGATAAGTGTTCACGCCTTCAGATACCTAAGCCAAGTTAGGATTTGAGCCAAATATTTCCAAAGGTTTTACCAATTTCTTTCGATCTATGAGAGTTTCGCACTCTTGTTTATTTTTCGGAATTTGCTCCAATTCTTTGTAACTGGTTGATTTATTAAAATATGCATTCAGGCAATTTTTTGTTATAACTCTGAGCCTTTTTCAAGCCACCCTTATGAAAAATATTATCCTTTGCTAACCACTTTGAGCCGTAAAAAAAAATATATCCCTTTTCTTTCGGTGACAAACCACGATATAAGCCTATAGACCAGAAAAACAATGAATTACCCTCTTTTGGAGTTAGGTAATAGTTCTCTGATCATAGCAACAATCAAAGTTTGGGGTTGCTCATGGAATTAGCAACAATTCAAGTTTGGGGTGGGTATACAGAGAACTATCACTACAAAAAAAGAAAAAGAAAAAAGAGGCGGGAAAAATTCCTAAAAAAATAGTCTCTACAAAAAAAAAAAATAAGAAAAGAAAAATAGACGGGAGAACATCAAAAATCCTAAAAAAATAGTCTCTACAAAAACAGTGATAGAAAAAGAACCACAAACGTCTCTCCTGTTCTATTCTCTAAAAATACCAAAATCAAAAGGTACCCTATGGAATAAGGTTGCGTACACAAAAAGGAAACAAAGTAGTACTTAACTCCAAGTTTAGCCTACTTATCCCAAAAATGTCCTACCTTGACCCTAGCCACGTTATATCCCTTAAAGATCTCCAAAAATGCATATTTATTAAATTGTGATAGGTTCTTTAGAATTCCTGCAAGCCTATGGTAAAATGGCAGGTTGTGCGATGATTGAGAGTGACCCTTTCAATTTCGAGCGAAAATGTGAGAGAGAGAAAATGGTGTGAAATTCCTATCATCTTTATTTATTTCTTAACTCGCTAACGATCTTGTCTGACAACATGTTACTTGAGGACAAGCAACAGAGTAAGTTTGGGGTTGTGATGACAGAAATTTCTGCAGTATTTTAGGTAGTATTATTAGTAGTAAAATGACCAAGACAAGCTCAAATATCAACAAAAACCTGAAGAATCGTGAAAAAGCTTCAAGACAAGGTGAAGAAACGCAAAAGACAAGAAAAAGCCCCAAAATGAAGAAAAACAGCTCATCGTGTCGTGATGGCTCTCAACTGATTCAGTTTCTCTGTACATTATCAACGATAGATTCAGATCATCATCAATCAAATTCTCGTGTAGAGTAAAAGAGTTTCCTTGTTGCGAATCCAATTTTTACACTGACACATTGACTAATTTGGACAAGGGACTTAAATCCAGTCGCTATGTTAAATGTGCAAATCTTCCGTAATCAGTTAGCCACCTTTAGAATCCGATCACGTTAGCCTATCAGCAAAATTATCAAACCAACCTAACTGTATCTTTGAAGGAAGATTCGAACCTCAGTTCTTGATATGTTAAATGTACTACTCGATCACAGTGTCGTGCTAGGATGAATTGAAATAGTAGGTGGAAAATTCTGTAGTACTATAGACTCGGTTGCAGATGAGTCTAACTCATTGGCGAAAAGATCTATAGTGCCTAAGCGTTCTTCACTCGTTTTATATTTTGATCTATTCTGGAGTATTTTAAACGACATGAACGGGACAGTGGTACGTGTGACGTGTCACGAGCTGCAGCATTCGTTTTATATTTTGGATTATTAATATCAACACTTAAACTTATCATATGACGCCAACCAGGCCAGATACCGACCTATTAAGCCGGTGAATAACGAAGTCATTACCCGTAGTTATAGAAGGGATTAACCGTAGTAGAGATCAGTAAAGCAAGGAGTTAAGCAGGATCAATTCTCAAACATAATCAAATTAAAAGTCGTGATACTGTTGGATCGACTAAGTTATCACAAGTGAATTATGTTGTGACGAAGAAACGGGAAGTAAAAAGCGACATGTTGAGGACGTCTGGAGTGTGAGACAGCAATGAGTGATGTATGTTGCAGTGTCACGAACACGTCAGATTGTAGTTGAGTATTGAGAATACAGTAGCATATCTGTCTTCACTAAGTGAAACAAGTATTACCTTGTGAGGTTACCCAACAGAAGGCGTATTGACGGTAGAAGTTTAAGGGAGATAAAACGAGATGGTATACGACCATGCTCTGAGAATATAGACTAAAGCTGCAAGGGAACAGTCTAAAAGATATTAGTAAGAATTTGAATCAGAGTGCGCAGCACGAGACCATTGAGAATGCGAGAATAACCTTTAGCTAGTAACCCTTAAGAGAGGGAAGTTTTATTCCAAGGGATTGAATGCAATCAACCAGAGAATATGTGACGTTTAGACTTGGATGTAGATGTGGACGAATCACCCTAACAGTGATTGTAGAAGTTTTGAATTTCGAGGACGAAATTTCTTTAAGGGGGGTAGATTGTAATATCCCACTTAGATTATTAGAAGTAATAATAATTAAGTGTGGAAATGGGATAAAATTCTAGCAATTGTAGTGAGAAGATTATTAGTGTTTATTAGGCCAACCAATAGGAATTAGACAAGTAGTCATGGGTCCCACTTTGAGCTACTTAAAACAACCCATGACCAATTAATCATTCATTGTTCTTTTCATTTTGGTGAAAACTATCAGCATAGCAAGAAACCTTCACAACTCTCATCTTCTTCCTCTCCTCACGCCAACCACCCCCATTTTCCCTCCAATCTTCTTATTTTTCAATAAAAGTAACATGCAACTTCAATTCTGCTAATCCCATGAGAGCTAGAACCAAGAGAGCTCCATCTTTCCTATTTCTCTTCCTCTTGGCCGAAAACCCTTACCCTTTTACCATCCTTTTAGCTTCAAAATCTTCAATTCCCATGAGAAGAATTGAATGCATCGTGAGTTTTATTTCTTTCCTTTCCTTTGCTTTAGATTCCACCCATACATCCAATCCTTCCTCTTTTGTACTTGCATGTGAGGTTTCATGAAGTAAGAGACCATGGGTTTATGTGTAGTAGATGGGAGAATCAAGAGAAATTGGAATGAGACTAGTGAAACCCGTATTCTGGACAGGGTCTTACTAAAACGCTAATTTCTCACTCTCTGTAGCTTTGATTTTAATTCCGTTTGTTGGTATGGAAAGCTAACTCAATTCCGGTCGTTTGGAGACCAATTTCATGAATTTTGGCCTAGTAACGAGGTCTGTACGAATTTTTGAAGTTGGATGTTCATCACAGGATTTTTACATAATTCGTAATGGAAACAGGACCTCTGGTAAAACAGTCATTACTCTCTCCTCGTAACTTTGTTTGGAACGAATCCTTTTCCTATGAAAAGCTAACGAAATTCCCTTTGATTTGAGTACCAATTCATAGGTTTTAATTTGGTAATGAGGTCTGGAGATGTGTTCAAAGATGGGGTTTTGATGCTGAGATTTTGGCTGCGGGTTCTACATGATTCAAATCCTATCATCAACACTGTGTGTTCGTCAAACGAGGTGGGTTCTTAGGCTAGCGTAGTTAGAATTCCTAAAATTATATAATTTGCATGTTAACTTAGGATTAGGGACTTTTTGTGTGAGGGGAAATAGCTCCCAATTTTCCCTCTGTTCTGTCCTATATTATATGTTTTACATTACTGCACTGTTACAAATGAGGATTGTAGGTATTTATCTTTTAAATTGATGATTTTCGTAAAACAAGGGTCTCTCTGCATGAACTCGCCATAGCGAGTATCAAGCGAGCATGCATGGCGAGCTAGGTTTCAGGGCTGATGAAACTCGCCATGGCGAGCTCCTGCTCGCCTAGCGAGTTAATTTAGGCCAGGACCTATAATCTCGCCATGGCGAGCTGGCTTGCTCGCTGTAGCGAGCTAAGTGCAGAAGGTCACTATCTTTTCATTTATTCTAAAAACCTCATACTCGTTTTATATCCTAAAATGTCTCAGATAAATTGCAGTAGTCTAAATAATATAATGTTAAACAGAATGTTAATCACAGATAATTATTAGGGCTTGACTTAGGGAATTTAGAAATGATGCATGCTCCCCAGGTTTTGGGAAATTATGGTAGTATGAATTAATTTAGTATTAGTCAGTTATGTGCGATTTGTGATGTTGCTTTATGGACTTCCATCAGAAGCTTACATCAGGAATTATTTTGTGAGCTGTATGGCGGATCGCGTCGCGTTCGTCGGACAAGGCAGGCCTCTGAGATATGCTCACCTCAGAGTGTCCTTGCGGTTAAAATCAATAAGAATTGTTATATGTGTTACACCTTTATTTATTATGTTTTATGATATTATGTTATGAATAATAATATGCCATGACTAATTAGGTGCCCCGATGTAGTCGCCATTAGGAGGGTAGTAGGACCCACTGAGACTTAGTAGTCTCACCTCACTCCATTCAATTTTTTTAGGTTGACAGGTTATTTCGGAGCAGGGACCATGATGGATCTGACGATTGGAGCTGAGCTTGGATTGTCAGCTTAGAAGACTTAGTCTTCTTCCTTGTTTCACTTTAATTTGTTATTCTGTTTTCGTTTCTTTCCGCTGTCTGTATTAAATATTCTTTTATTATCCTAAAGGTAATAAGTTATTCAGTTAATTCCTTGAGATTTAATGTACTCGGATTTCAATTATGTATGCTTCGACTAAATATTCTAGACAATTTAGTTGGGGTGTTATAGTATGATTTATCGCTTTTTATTTTTCATTTTATTACAATTTAAGGATTGAAAAATCAAATAAAAATATTTTTCAAAAAAAAAAAAAAGGTAGTCATCGTAGCACGATACATCCCATCGTACTACGATGCTACTCCCAGGAAATTCGCAGCAAAGAAACGGTTTACCATCGTAACACGATACATCCCATTGTGATACGATGGTAACGGATATATTTTCAAAAGAAACGACCTTCCATCGTAACACGATACATCCCATTGTGCTACGATGGCAACGGATAAATTTTGAATGCTGGATAACAAATTTCCATCGTGGTACGATACATCCCATCGTACCACGATGGCAGAGCGTGCCTATAAATAAAGGTACGGATTTTTTACTTTTCACTTCAAATTTTAACGCCGTTACTCTGCCGAAATTTACTCAGAGAACCAAAATCATCCAAAACACTTTTCCAACTTCAAAAACACCTTTCTTCTGAGTTGGATGAGGAGTTGGGAGATGATGATTAGAGCGGGCTCTAGATCCACATATTTTTAGTCTTTATTTTGATGAACTTTTTATTTCCCTTATGTATATTAATTTTCCCTTTTTAACTATGTACTTTGAGATTCCTATTATATCACTTTCATCTATTTTAACCCCTGTCTTACAAAAAAATTAAATAATTGTTTCTGTTTATTATCTTGTGCATCAGAAACTGTTATAAGTAAGATTGCATCGAAGTGAGTTGTAGATTTTGATGATCTGGATTTTGCACCTTAACACAAGCACCAAAGGTGAATGCTCCGAAAAGCGGAAGTTAGGGAGACAATGAGACGAGTGATGAATCGGTGTCTGCAGATAAGTGTTCACGCCTTCAGATACCTAAGCCAAGTGAGAATTTGAGCCAAATATTTCCAAAGGTATTACCAATTTTTTTTGATCTATGAGAGTACCGCGTACTTGTTTATTTTTCAGAACTTGCTCCAATTCTCTGTAACTGGTTGATTTATTAAATTATGCATTGAGGCAATTTTTTGTTATAACCCAGAGCCTTTTTCAAGCCACCCTGATAAATATTATTATCCTTTGCTAACCACTTTGAGCCGTAAAAAAATATATATATCCCTTTTCTTTAGGTGACAAACCACGATACAAGCCTATAGACCAGAAAAACAATTAATTACCCTATTTTGGAGTTAGGTAATAGTTCTCTGATCATAGCAACAATCAAAGTTTGGGGTTGCTCATGGAACTAGCAACAATTCAAGTTTGGGGTGGGTATACAGAGAACTATCACTATAAAAAAATAAAAAAATAGAAAAAAAGAGACGGGAAAAATCCCTAAAAAAATAGTCTCTATAAAAAAAATGAAAAGAGACGGGAGAACATAAAAAAAATAGTCTCTATTAAATTTTGACAGGTTACTTAAAATTTTTGCAAGCCTATGGTAAAATGGTAGGTTGTGCGATAATTGAGAGTATCCCTTTCAATTCTAGTGAAAATGTGAGAGAGAGAGAGAGAAAAGGTTGAACACGGACTCTTGCAGACACTTGTCCGACTTGCTACTATCAACATCTCCTGAACCAAGCAAGACTGAGCATTGCACACTGCGGTAAGAATCAGCGGTACCATTGTTGAACAAGTAAGGGTGTGAAATTCCTATCATCTTTATTTATTTCTTAACTCGCTAACGATCTTGTCGGACAGCATGTTACTTGAGGACAAGCAACAATTTAAGTTTGGGGTTGTGATGACATGAATTTCTGTAGTATTTTAGGTAGTATTATTATTAGTAAAATGACCAAGACATGCCCAAATATCAACAAAAACCTGAAGAATCGAGAAAAAGCTTCAAGATAAGGTGAAGATACGCAAAAGACAAGAAAAAACCCAAAAATGAAGAAAAACAGTCCATCGTGTCACGATAGCACTCAACGTGACACGATAGAAGCTACTTGCTCGCCAAGACAGAATCAATTATATTTTTGAAGAAAATCTTAGCATCGTATCACGATGGTGCACAACGCAGTACGATGGCTTTGCTTGGTGACCACGCTGATCAAACGCACAGGATCAGTTATAATTTTGAATTGAATCTTCTCATCGTGACACGATGGGTTTAGCGTGTCACGATGGCTTGCTGAGGCCCATTACGAAAAGTATAAATAAAGCCTCCATAATTCATTATTTTTCATTCAAAAATAGAAGAACTTTCTATTCCTTTTGGAGAGGAGTTCGGAGGAGCTCTAAGGGCATAGTTTTCTCCCCATACGGGAAAACCAACTCAGCAAAGTATGATTTCTTTAGGCTTTTTATAGTTAGATTCTTGTAATTTAATTATGTAGTCTTTTGTAATAATTTCTTAGGTTGTGGTGGAGAAGATGAACTCCCCGATGAATACTTGGGTCATGTAATTGAGTCAAAGTTATAATAAATCGCATTTATAAATTATTATTTGTTATTTGTTTTCTTGCTTTAATATCGTTAGTCGGAATCTGGCCGGATAAACGGCAACGCCTTAGAATAAATAATTAGGGTTTACTTTAATAGTAGAATATTAGGGTTCTCACTATTATTTGTTCGGAACTAGTAATAAATAACACTAGATTAAAGAAACGGCAAAACAATCTTGAACTTGTTATGACTTAATAATTAGAGGAAGAATCAGGAACTAGTCGTAACATAACAATTAGAAACTGAATAACCGTAACTAAGATCTAGGGGTATTGGATGGTCGATGGGCATAATGCATGTAAGTAAATAACTCTATCTAGTAATTATGGTATGTGACAAAGCGAGGTTGGGCTCTCGTAGGTGTCTTAGTTGCAAAAGTAGGGGGACTTTGCCTACATAGGTAGCAGTAAGGTGCTACTAAAAAAATGATAGAATCGACGCCCGATAATAGTACGAATGACTATGTTATACACCGATTATGCCAAGTATAAAGGATGGAGTAAGTTCAACCACCATACCTATCCTCTATGTCTCTGAATCAAAACTTTTATTTTTATTGCAACGCATATCGTTATTTTTATAAATTAAAACCTTTTTCCTAAAAACCAAAGCGAATGCAAAAACACACGAACTAGAATAGCACTAGCGAAGGTTTGACATGATCCCTGTGAATACGAACTCATTCTAGACACCTAGAGTGTGAATTATTGCTCGACGACAAACTGGTCCACTTGCCAGAACGCAGTCAGTAACCTAGGCACTGTCCCTGTGGATATGAACTCATTCTACTCAGTAGAGTGTGAATTATTACTCGACGGCAGACTGGTGCACTTGCCAGACCGTAGTCAAGTTTTTGGCGCCGCTGCCGGGGACGGGGTAGACGAAGTTGTTAAGCTAATTTTAGGAACTTTTATATAAAAAAAATTATAAAAAAATAAAAAATCTTTATAAAAAACAAAAATATATCTTTATAAAAAATATATTTATATATATAAAAAATAATATATATATATATATATATATATATATATATATATATATATATATATATATATATATATATATATATATATATTTATAAAAATTTGTTCTTGCAAATTTAAATATACGGTGATTCTGGCTAGGACAAGGCTTGATATTTAAGCGATCCTTGTGATTCACCTCCCTTACCTGGGAATCTTTGTTGTGATAGACTTGCAAAAACAACACAAATTAATATAAAAAACTTTCTGAAAAATCTTGCCTTGATCTCCGATTATTATCATTATTATTGTGCTATACTACTAATCAGTTCTTTGAGTTTAAGTCATGACAATAGGCAGGAGCCAAGATGAATGTTCAAAGGTTCTAGAAGTCTGTATCAAAGCTAGCCAAGTTCTCAATGCACCGATAGAATTTCATTTTAACTATATCATGAATTCATCCAAAGACTAGAAGACACTCATCCATTGAGAAATACTTGAGTGAATTCTTAGAAGAAGCTGCTAGTGAGGACTTCGAAGAACAAGAGGGCGAGTCAACTGAATCAGTTACAACCCCAATAAAGCTAGAGTCCATAGGCGATGAAAGTCAAGACTCCGAGGTTAATGAAGTACCATCTGAAACCTCAAGAAGTAAGGAGACAGAAAATCCAGAATAGAAGCTAGAAGAAGGATCACCAAAAGAGGAGCAACCACAAAAGAAACCTCAACAACAGCGGGACGACCCAAGAAGTCTCCCAATACTTTGTTCTACTGGGGAGGTGAATTTTAAAGAAGCACCTTGTGACCTTGATGCTAACAAAAATTCAATGTCTTTGTATCATGTAGACAGGTTGAAAGAAGTACATGATGGAAAAGAAGATCAAGAGAAACAATTGGTTGAAATAGAAACGGACCAACGCAACACGTCAAGTGTTCGGGATGAAGATTTCTATAAGGGAGCTGAACCCCAACCGATGAAGTTTCAAGAGCAAAAGAAACAAAAAGAACAACCTAGCAACAAAGCCAAGGAAAAAGCAGAGATAGATAAAGTTATTGATATGATTTGTGCTTTGTTTGCTACGGTCAAGCTGAAGAGGGTATGGAAGCAATATGCTCTGTTTCTCAAATTCTTGGGATTCTTAACAAAGAAAAGGAAGAAGACAGATGATATATTCCATCTCTCAAATAAGACGCCCTAACAGTCTTCTGACGTTGATGGGCTTATGATTAGAAAATAGTAATAAAACGGTGAAACAGTATATGGATATGGCTGAAAAATTGTAATTGAAAAATTAGTGAGATCTCAAGTACAATGGAAAGGAAATAACAGAAAACGGCAAAATAACAAATTGGTAAGATACCAATCCCTAAGCACGTAGTGCTCCCAAAGCCCCCAAAAGATGACCCCACAAAATAACTATCAAATCACTGCATGAATTATTCTTCCTTGGTCACTACTATATCTATTACTGCTTCCACAATTACATGCATTACTCATGCACCTACATAGCCACGTCAATATTCTCTTTGTTCCTTTTTGTCTTTTTCCTTGCATATACCTTCCAAGTCCTTTGAGGCCCATTAGCATGGCCCAAATCATTAATTGTGTTTCTATCAACTCCCACCTCCTTAGACAATGCCTTGTCCTCAAGGCAAAATTCTGGAAACTGTCCCAACAGCATCTCATTATCCTCCCAAGTGACATCATCTAGAGCTCTATTGTTCCATTGGATAAGGCTTTGGTGTACCTCAGCATCACCTTGCATTATGATTCTAGAGCCCACCACTTTAACAGGGTACACATCATTCTCTTCATTCAACTCTAAGTCCTTAGGGAACATTCCTTGAACTTGGTAATTCCAAACAGCCTTTTTAAGCAAAGAAATGTGAAACACAGGGTGAATTTTTGATGTAGAAGGAAGCTTCAACTTGTAAGCCATAGCCCCAATCTTTTCTAGCACTTGAAACAGGCCATAAAACCTTTTAGCTAATTTTTGATGAATGCGTTTCACTACTGACTGCTGCCTATGTGGTCTCAGCTTGAGGAACACCCATTCTCCCACTTCAAAGCTCAAGTCCCTTATCTTCTTGTTAGCATAGCTAACCATCTGTTCTTGGGGTCTCAGCAAATGCGCTTTAAGTTGTTTCAAGGCTTCATCCCTTTCACTCAACTCTAGTGCAACTGCAGCCACTTTAGTTTCATTTGACAAAAATCTCACCAATGGAGGACGAGGTCTCCCATAGACTACTTCAAATGGTGTTTTGCCAATATAGATATGAAACGTAGTATTGTACCAATACTCTGCCCAATGAGTCCAAGTAGACCATGTTTTAGGATGATCCGAGGCGAAGCACCTGAGATAGCTCTCTAAACATCTGTTTATGACCTCCGTTTGACCATCAGTTTCTGGATGGTAGGTTGTACTCATGTTAAGCTTAGTACCCTGTAGCTTAAACAACTCCATCCAAAAATGGCTAACAAATGAAGGATCTCGGTCACTGACTATGGAATTTGGAATTCCATGTAGCTTTACAACCTCCCTAGCAAACAATTCAGCAATGGACTTGGCAGAATATGGGTGTTTGAGCAAGATGAAGTGACTATACTTAGATAGTCTATCCATCACTACCAATACAACTTCAAAACCTTTTGACTTGGGCAGACCGGTGACAAAATCAATAGATATATCTTCCTATACACCATTAGGAATAGGGAGCAGTTGTAGAAGACCACTAGGAGAGGTAGCACTATACTTTTGTCTTTGACAAACATCACAAGATCTAACATAATGACACTCCTCTGCATACCCACCTAATATAAGGAATCAACTAGTCTTTTGTATGTTCGTAAGAACCCTGAGTGCCCTCCTGTGGGAGTGCTATGATATTCCTCTAGAAGCTTAGGAATAGTAGGAGAGGTAGTTGAAATAACCAATCTGTCATGATATAACAAAACTCTCTGTTTCACTTGAAACCCCAGCTTTGAATTTGGAGATTCCTCTACTTCTTTGAGAAGTTGTTGAATGTAGGGGTCATTAGCTAATTCATTAAGTAGTTGTTGTTTGTCAGCCCATATTGGAAACGAAATGATAGAGTGTAACACCCCAAAATTTAGAACTACTTATTTATTTGGAATTTGACTTATTTTAATTATCCGGTTAGTATTTACGTAATTGTTTTGACATGTGTAGTCATTAAAAAGCGAAATAAGTAGGTTGAGGGGGTGCAAATTAGTAAATCCGTAGAGAAGGAAAGAATTAATTCTAAAGGTATCTTTTTGTGAAAATATATTTTTGGCCACAAAAATTAGAGATATATTTTAATTTCAAATATTTTAAAGATATGCTTTAGGAATATATTTTTGTAACAAATATTTTGTTGAGAAATATATTTTTGGAAGATATTATCAAGATTTAAAATTGAAACAAATTTCATGATTATCTCTTTTCTTTGGGAAAAAGAAACCTAAGCTTTTTCTATAAATAAGAGTATCTTGAAACAATTAGGATTTACCACCAAAAATTGCAAAGAGAAGAAGGAGAACGGAGAAAAAAGATCTACAAATTCGAGGTAAGGGGGTGAGATTGTTTACGCATAGGGGTAGTGTTAACCATAAGAGTAGTCGATGGGACCTTGCCCTCCTTCCCTTTTCTTTTCATGTCTTTTGATGTTATGATTTTTTTATGAATTCCTCTTAATTGTTGTTGTTATTGCTTATGTCTTTTTTTTATTTAATTTCAAAATTATGCAACCAATAAGAATTTTCAATTTAAGATGTGCTGCAATTTTTAGTAAAATAAATTCTATTGATTCCTTTTGGAAAAAAAAATAGTAACTAATGGTAGTAGAATACTATATTTCATGTTGTCGTTATTATTTGGTTATGTATAGCAATTGCCTAATTGACTTCACCTGACAAGCATAATTTAACCGAACTCATATTTAAGAGGATATTATTTTATTTCAAAACCTAGCACTATATGTTAATAGTTGAGTTTGTTAATGTTTGAGTTTAAAATTAAAACATGTGTGGCCTCTAAAATAATAGTAATACAGTTTCCATAAATATTTATGTAGTAGTTTATATGACCACAATTATGCTTTTATATATTAAGTTTATGAAGGAGGTCTTATTTTGATTACAAAATAATTAAGTAGTGGTGATGTATAGTGACTCTAGGAGTTAGTTTTGTGTGATGAGTTTAATTAGTGTTGAATTTATTTGGTGTTGAATTAAATAGGTGTTTAATTAAATTGGTGTTGAGTTTAACTGTCATCGAACTAATTGGTGTTTGACATATTTGGTGATTGAGTCTTTTGTTGTGTTAATAATGATGCTGATATTATGTAGCCAGATATGGCAATGAAGTAGTAATAATGTAGCCAGATATGGCAATGAAGTTGAAAGGCTAAACTACATATTTGGTCCATTACGTTTATTTTAGGTTTCAATTTGGTCCCTTACGTTTAAAAAGTTTCAATTTGGTCCCTTACGTTATCAACGTTTGCATTAGATGGTCCTTTCCGTCAGATTTCACTGTTCCACTATTTCAATTGGACACGTGTCAACGTGTCCAGGTGTCCACGTGTCAATCCACGTGTGCAAACCGTCTGCCACGTAAGCAAACTGTCTGCCACATGTGCAAAAACTGACGGAAGGGACCAAATTGAAACCTAAAATAAACGTAAGGGACCAAATTGAAACTTTTTAAACATAAGGGACCAAATTGAATCCTAAAATAAACGTAAGGGACCAAATGTGTAGTTTAGCCAAGTTGAAATTATGTAGCCCGATATGGCAATGAAGTAGTATTAATGTAGCCAGATATGGCAATGAAGTTGAAATTATGTAGCCAGATATGGCAATGAAGTAGTATTAATGTAGCCAGGTAAGGCAATGAAGTAGTAACATGTAGCCAGATATGGCAATGAAGTTGTTAACGATGTCGTTATATTTATGAGTTGTGTTTGCTTGTGTGTTTGATCATTTCAAAGGACGATATCTTTGTTTATATGTTTTCCCTATTCTTGTGTGTTAATACACCGATGCCTTGTGTAAATATATTCTCACCCCTTGCTTTTTGTCTTGTCTAGCTTGGCCCTGCGATTGTAAAATCGCAGTATCTACAGGTTGTCGAGTTTCGAGTTCGTGTCAAAGGAAGACCGCTCTGATTGTGACACTTGGGAAGAAGTCTTAGAGTCTAGGATGTTTTGCTACTTTATTGTTAAAGCTAATGTATTTTATTAGAAAATAAGTTACTATATTTTATCTTTATAATAATTTTTAAATAATTTTGATATTGGGTCCAATTTTCTAGTTCTTCTATCCGCTGTGTGATGTCTCTTAAAAGAAATTTTCGAAGAAGTAGTTTTTAAATTAAATTATTATTAGTCTCGGGTTCGGGGCGTTACATAGAGCGCATCTCTATCTCATCATAACACCTAGAAAGTGCATCAGCAGCCTTGTTTTCAGGACAAGGCTTATACTTCACCTCAAACTGATAACCAAGTAGTTTAGCTAGCCATCACTGTTGGTCGGGAGAAGAAATCCTTTGCTGCAAAAAATGCTTGAGGCTCTTATGATCAGTGTATACAATGAATTTCCAACCCGACAAGTAGTGTCTCCAGTGCTGAATACTAAGAACAAGTGCCATCAACTTCTTCTCATAAGTTGATTTGGCCAGATTTCCCCCAGATAACGCTTTACTAAAGAAAGTTATGGGCTGCTTGAGTTGCATTAACACAGCATCGATGCCTCTACCGGCTGCATCACATTCAATTTCAAATGCTATATCAAAGTTGGGTAGAATAAGGACAGGAGGTGTAGTCATGATCTGTTTCATGTCTGCAAAGGCATGTGCAGCTTCTACACCCCAAGAAAAGTTATCTTTATTGGTCAACTCAGTGAGGGGTTTAGCTATTTTACCATAATCCTTGATGAATTTGCGATAGTAACCGGTGAGCCCAAGGAATCCCCTTACACCCTTTACATTCTTAGGGGTCGGCCAATCAATGATGCATTGAATTTTCTCTGGGTCTACTGCCACTCCATCCCCAGAAATGATGTGGCCAAGGTAATCAATTTGAGAACAACCAAACTTGCACTCGGTTTGATTTGCAATAAAACAATTTTTAGCTAACACCGACAAGACCAACCGTAAATGAGATTGATGATCTTTGAGATCTCTGCTATAAATCAATATATCATCAAAGAATACCAATACAAATTTCCTTAAGTAAGGTCTAAAAATGTCATTCATTGTAGCTTGAAACGTAGCCGGAGCATTCATAAGGCCAAATGGCATAACCAAGAACTCATAGTTCCCATTGTGTGTCCTAAAAGCTGTCTTATGAATGTCATCATTATGCACTCTAATTTGATGATAACCAGATTTTAGATCTATCGTAGAAAATATGGTAGCTCCATAGAGTTCATCAAGCAATTCATCAACTATGGGAATTGGGTACTTATCTGGAATGGTAGCCTTGTTTAATGCTCTATAGTCCACACACATTCTCCAAATGTTGTCTTTCTTCTTAACCAAAATCACAGGGCTTGAAAAAGAACTCATGCTTTGTCTAATAACTCCTGCCTGCAACAATTCTGACACCTGCCTTTCAATCTCTGCCTTTTGATGGTGAGGATACCTGTAGGGCCTAACATTGACAGCATCATGCTCTGGATGGAGCTTAATCTGATGTACTTGACTTCTTTCGGGAGGTAATTGAATGCTGTCTTTGGAAACTTGTTGAAACTCAGTGAAAATGGAGCTCAAACTCTTTTGAACAATTGTTGTGCTTGCTTCCATGGAATGTAAGTAAGTCCACCATTCACCCCATGAAGCTGTGTTGTGATTATCTTCAAGGTAAGTGTTCAGATAACATTGTCTGACCACCTGACTACCCTGACCCTGCAACTTGACAAGTTGATTGTAGTAAGAGAATTGCATAGTCTTAGCTTTCCAATCCATTATTACCTTACCAAGAGTACTCAGCCAAGCAACCACTAAAACCATGTCCATTCCACCCAAATCTAACACCAGAGCATCAATATTTACTTCAATATTTCCCAACTTCATTTTGATTCCTTTGCACACACCACTAGTTTTGACCCTGTGACCACCATCACCCAGCTTGATACTTTTTGCCACAGTTGATGTTATGGTAAGACCCAAAGCACTTGTTACCTTTGGTGAGATAAAGTTGTGACTTGCTTCACTGTCAATTAGCACAAGTAGTGCAACATTTTGTATCCTGCCTTCAACCTTCATAGTGTGAGATTCACCCAAACTTCATAAAACCCCCATTACCTTACACTCCACCTCAGATTCCTCTTCATCATCAGAATGAACCGCCTCCAAATTCACAATCTCTCCCTCCTCTGTCATAATTTCACCTGCTCCTAGAATCAACATCCTTAGAGATCATTCAGGGCACTTATGCATAGTAGGGTGAAATTTTCCCCCACATTTGAAGCATAATCCCTTCGCTCTTCTCTCTTCGAATTCGTCGTTGCTAAGGCTTTTCACCCCCTTTCACCTTTCCGCCGTACTGGAGCGTTGTGACCCATCACTTTTGCGAGCTGTCGAAGCAAAAGACGAAGTGACGTTCACATTAGACCCATTCGAACCGGGTTTGGAGTTTAGGTTCGACCCGCTGGAGTGAAGGGAATGGGTTGGGTTTTTTATTTGGAACCCATTTTTGTTTCCTAATGGGCCGGCCCAATCTTTTTTGTCAAAGCGTTCATACCCCTTCTTTTTCACACTGACGCGGTCTCCGTCATCATCAACCTCACGTAGTTCTTCTTCTACATCCTTAGCAACACGTATCATCTTCATTCGATTTCGAGGGTTCAAAGTATGCACCCTCCTGCGAATCTGAGGCTTCAATCCACTCATGAAATACCCTAGGTATTCTTCTTCTGGTAACCTTCAAACTTGCGACGATAACAGCTCGAAGGATTCGATGAATTCCTCCACACTACCTCTTTGAGTTAACGTAGATAACTCCTCAAAAGGGTTCTCCAAACGCCTTCCTCCATAACGAGCAATCAGAGCTCGTTTCAACTTCTCCCATGACAAATCATCTTATGTTTCCCTTAGTAGGTTGAACCAGTGAATGGTTGAACCTTCCATGCTCAGACGCACAAGCTTCACACGCATCTCATCAGGTGTATTCTGCACATCAAAGTAGATCTCGGCATGCGTAATCCACGCAACCGGATCTTCGCCGTCAAACAACGGGAGCTTCACCCTTTTCCTGGCAAGACGGGATTCAAAGTGATTCGATCCTCCCGACGATTCTTCCTCCGGTATGTCTGCTACCTTCTTTCCCACCTGTTTGCCTAAGTCGGCAACCGCTTCGATTAGGGCTTTTATCATCCCCTTCATTTCTCCCATCTCTGTTTCCAAAACTCCCACGCGTGCTTCCATATTAACGATTCAACAGAACAGAGTATTAGTGTGATGGTGTTTTTGATCCGGTAGGTCGGATCAATTGATGGGTTTGTGATCAGAAAATAGTAATAAAACGATGAAACAGTATATGGATATGGATGAAAAATTGTAATTGAAAAATCAGTGAGATCTCAAGTACAATGGAAAGGAAATAACAGAAAGCGGCAAAATAACAAATTGGTAAGATACCAATTCCTAAGCACGTAGTGCTCCCTGTCGCGGTGATTTTTTGATATCAAGCTATTGAGAAGCATTGAATCTCAAAATTTTAATTACACCACCGAGCTTTGATTTTTCCGAAGAAGGGAGAAAGTCCGTTAAATACCCTAATTAAAGAGATCGAGGTAAGGGGGTTGATTATACGAAGGGAAGGTATTAGCACCCTAGGTATCTATAGTATCCTATAGGAACCTCTTGTATTATCTAATGTATGCGCTTGATTTTTAGTTGTTTGCAAAAGTGTACAAGACTTAGGGAAAATAGAGTGATTATTAGGAAAATGGCTTTTGAATGACAAAATGCTCTTGGTTTGAAATCCAAGGTTTTAATCTAAAAAGGAAATTGATTGGATTTGAAAATGCGACTTGATTTGAGAAACCAAGTGTTTTTTGCTAAAGAAAATGATTGTTTGATTGATTGAATAACTTGGTTTAAAATCCAAGTGTTTTGAAAATGTTTTAATAAATGACATGTTTTGGATATTTTTGAAAAGAGGTGTTGACCTCTATTTTGGCTAAAAGGGTAATGGTTCAAGCGAAGATTCTATCGTTTGACATAAATAACCTAAAGCGTTAAATCGCGCAAAGACACTCCGCAACGACATATAAGTCGAGGCGACGCCCTCTCTTCGGATTATTATACTAATCATGCAAACAAATAGGAATAAATGTAAAAACTTTAACCATACAATACAACCGGGGGGGAAACATGCAAAGGGGATTCAAATGATAATAAATAATGAATAAAAATAAATTGCGCCAATTACGCACATTAAAATATACAACCAGGGGGGAAACATGCAAAGGGGAATTAAACGATAATAATGATGATGAAAATTAAATTGCGCCAATTACGCGCATTAAAATATACAACCGGGGGGGAAACATGCAAAGGGGAATTAAACGATAATAATAGTGACTAATTATAATAACGAGAAGTAAATATAAAACACACACTCAACATAATATAGGTGCAAAGCATGAAGATAAAACATGACAAATGTAAAACATGTAAGGAATATAAACACGTAATGAATAATAAATGTAAAGCGCGAAACAAGCGATATAAACTTGATAAGATAGCATATAAGACATGCATGAGATAGAGATAATCAAGAACTATGAAACAATCAAGAATAATAAACTACCATGTCATGAGAAATAACATAAAAAATTATCAAGCATTTTCAATCCACATACAAACATACTTATGAATTTAATTAAATAAAGTATAATTCGCAATTTAATCAAAACACTTAGGACTAAACATATCACAACCAATAAACCTAGAGCTAACATGGAAGCATGGTTCAAGCATATTTCTAAAGCATAGAGTGAATTTGGGCAACATTTAACAAGTAAAAATATCAAGTAAAATTATCTAAAAATCATAACATGTAAATCTTGCACTTAATTAACACAAATAAAATAAAACAAACAAGAAAATCATGTGATCATAGTGAAAATAAGCAAAGGGCAGAGAGCAATATTTTTGATAAAATTAATTAAGAGTTCATAATAAATAATAATCAAAAAGAATTAATTTAACAACATTTAGAACTATTTATTAACACTTAAATTAATTAATTAGTGGCAAAAAATTAAAATAAAACATAATTTCATGCTTAATGAGATAAAATAGCTCAAACAAACATACATCATGCATCTCATATCATTGATTAACAAGCAAAAATAATTAGCAAAACATTAATTGATTAAAACATAATTTAAGTAATAACATAGAAAAATATGAGAAAAATAGCAAATAAATAAATTAAAAATTTATTTCATGATATATCAATTAATAATAGCCTAAAATATAATTAAAATAATAATTATCATCTCAGAAAATAAAAAAATAAAATTAAATGAAGGGGAGGTGCAAATAACAGGTTAAAATAAAAGGGGGGTTCAGAGAAGCAAAAAGGCCAGAAAAGCCCAAAGCCCACGCAAAAATAAAAAAAATCTGAAAACATATAGGCCTGGATTTGTGTGTGACGCACACGCTGCGTGATCACGTTTTACAACTGTTTGATCTTCATCAGAGAAGATCAAACGGATACGATCATACTCACGCGCGCGCCATTGAATCAAACCAAGGGCCATGATTAAATCCGGCAATCCTAAGGAACACGCGTGCAGAAGCAACAGATATGGATCAGGTGTGAGCGCGTATAGTGGTCCTATCGTCTGACCACCGTCAGATCCTCATTTAATGAGATCTGACGGGTGCGATCAAAGGAGCACACGCGTCGTATGATTAATCCAACGGACACGATTTAAACTTGGTGAGGACGGAGACTCACGATGGATCATCGTCTCCGTTCAACCCTCACTGTCGCCGGCGCCGTTTACGGCACCGGAGTTACAAAAACAACCCAGAAATCAACAAATCTTATATGGTTTTGCTCGTTTTTTCACAAGGATTTCAAATATGTGATTAGTTTTGCAAAATAATGTCTGTAGAGTCAAAAATGAATGAGAAAAGAAATTCCAATCAAAACTCAAACTCACAAATACGCAAGAATCAAAGCAAAAGAACAACCCAGATAGTTTCTACACATTAAAACTAGATGAAAGGAATTAAAAAGGTTGAAGAAAGCTACCAGAAACGAGCTGTAGAACCTTGACTTTTTCACGAACCTTCCTCTTCAAAACGAGCTGCAAATCAACCTTGAAGCTTCAAATTCGTGCTTGGGTTTTGGTTCTGAAGGCTTATAGAAGGTAATGGAAGTGTGAAAATGTGAGCTCGTGTTTGGTGATTCTTCCTCCAATTCTTCCAACCCCTTGCTCAGAAATGAGCTCTGTTATTTATAAGGGAAGTTTTTGTTAAGATAAGAGTGAATTGGTATGAATGAGAGGGGTATTTTTGAGTTTTTGCAAAATGGATATTTGTGGTTTTTTGATCAATCAAGGGTACACTTGTTTTGATCTGATGCATTGTGTTTTTGAGGGTATATTCTGAGATCAAATGGATGGATAAGGATCAAGGAATTTTTGAAATTTAATTTGTGGTGAAAAATGATTTTAAAACAATTTAGAACAATTTTGTAAATAAATAAATATGTGAAAATATAAAATGTTCATGAACAAGAGCAAAAATGTCCTTTTTTAGGGTTTATAATATGCATGGATTAAATTGAAAATGTTTGGAAAAAGTTTGAATGAAAAAGGTTACTTGTGATGGAAGAAATCTCTTTTCGAATTTAAATGTAATAATAATATGAATAAAATAATATAGAATAAAATAAAAATGTAGTTAAAATATTTTTGGCATATTTATAAAATATAAAGATAATAGAAATAAAATTGTAAGTCAAAATTATGAAGAAAAGGGAAAAAATAAGGTTACTTGCAAAAGAAGTAACCTATTTCTTTGTAATTTTTGAAAAGGGTAAAATGGGAATAACAAATTATTTATGTGCAAATATTGATATGAGTATATATGGTGAAAAAACAAATTCAAAAAGCCACATGATTAATTATCTAAAAAAATAAATAGTTAAGCAGTGCAAACGGAATAAAATACTATTTTTTGACATTTTTAAATTAAAAATAAAAAAATAATAACATGATATTCTAATGAATGAGCAAAATATATACAAGGGGTAAGAAGGTCAAAAAATGGGGTATGCCAGATGCCCCTATTTAAGTTTCTTCTACCGGAAATTTGAAAAAGAAATAGATAGTTTTGATGTTTTTGTTATTTTGAATGGACGGTAGAAGAAACTTAAATACAAAGTATACCATTTTTTGACCGACAAGACAGGAAATGCTGTGATGTAATGTTATGAATGTCATGCTTGTAAAATGCTTGAAAATGCAAGATTATGAGAATCATCTGACGAGAAAGAGACAGATTTCTGGGAAACATGAATAATAATGACAAAAGCGGTAAAGTCTTGTAAGCAGACAGAAGCGGTAAAGTCCTGTTAACGGACAGAAGCGGTAAAGTCCTGTAACGGACATAAGCAGTAAAGTCCTGTAACGGACATAAGCAGTAAAGTCCTGTAAACGGACAGAAGTAAAGACAGTGTCTACCATCATCGTGGGATGATAAAGGCACAACAAGGTGTTATATTGTCTGCTGTCAATGTAGGCGAGCAAGACATAACAAGGAAAGAAATAAAGTCCTGTATGCGGACAGAAGTAAAGACAGAAAGCGGTAAAGTCCTATAAGCGGACAGAAGCAGTAAAGTCCTGTAACGGACATAAGCAATAAAGTCTTGTAAATGGACAGAAGCAATAAAGTGTTTACCAATCATCGGGATATGGTAGGGACCTAATCAAGGGAATGAGCTGTCAACTGACGTTGTAGGAGAGCAAGACATGTTACAAAAGGATGAACTGAATTGACCGAATGTTATTGGGAATAACCCTTCTGGGGAATTGAATGATTGTTCGTAGCATTTGCTACTTAAAATATGTTTGATGATGGATGTTCTATGTGTTGCATGTGGATATGAGCACTCATGTATGCATGAATGTATGGATGTGTGAATGTATGTTTGAAACTTTTATTTGTATGGCAAGATTGACAGGACTTATGATAGACAAAAGGATAGTGGGAACAACTAGACTGGCATATCCGTGCAATGTTCCGTCAAATTTCTGCTTAGGATAGTATCCATGTATGGAAATGGAAATAGAATCTGCAAGGCAAACTAAGGATAATACATCATTCTCCAACTAGTTCTCGAAGTAAAGTCTTACAAGCGAAGAGTTTGGTGGAAGTCGCCATTTCACATTCTGAACTACAATATTCACTATCAGCCATTGCTTTTTCTTTACTTATTTTCCTCTTCTTCTCTTTTTTGTGTCCCTAATTTTTGCCTGGATCGCCCTTTCAGGTTTTCAATCCACCGGGACGCTCATTTTTGCCTAAGCCGCCCTTTCGGGTTTTCAACTTAGCGAGCTATTTTTTTTCTTTTTTTTTTTTTTTTTTTTTTTTTTTAGCAATGACTGTATTTGCTTCTTGAAACATGTTCACATTTGGGGTACTGTTATAGCATGCTTATGTGACTCATGAGTTTAAGAGATACGTTTGTCATTTTATATTTTCAAAAGAAAAGACACAATTAAAAGGTTTGACATTATTTTTGAGTTTCTTGCTTCAAGTATCTTAAAATTGAATAAAGATTAGAAAATTAAAATTATGAATAAAAATGAGAAATTTAAATAAAAGCACAGGCTCAAGTTTGAGTAAAAGAATGGAAACTGGCGGAAAGCGCAATCCCATAGATCATTATAAAAATTTAGAAAATGGTAATTATATGGGGAAGATACATCGAGTACAATGATTACTATTTTCCTGATCAACTTTGAGTTCCAACCTAAAAGATTATAAATGAAATAAAATCATTGCTGACTGAAGCGCTCCAAGATAAGTGATGCCTGGTCCGATGCAGTTACTTGTCTTATTTCCTTAATTTTTGCATAGACCGCCCTTTCAGGTTTTCGACCTATCAGGATAATTATTTATGTTTTTTTTGTCTCTAATTTTTGCCTGGACCGCCCTTTCAGGTTTTCAACTTAGCGAGTTGTTCTTTTATTTTTAGACAAAGTATTTCTTGACTGCATCGGCATTCACAGGACGAGGGAGCTCATCACCATCCATAGTTGCGAGGGTCATAGCACCACCTGAGAAAGCTCTTTTGACAACATACGGTCCTTCATAATTGGGCGTCCACTTGCCCCTGGCATCAGGTTGGAAGGACAAAATCTTTCTAAGCACAAGGTCACCTTCATGAAATTCACGGGGTCGAACTTTCTTGTCAAAAGCCTGCTTCATTCTTCTCTGGTATAACTGACCATGATGACACAAGGCCGCCATACGTTTCTCTTCAATCAAATTAAGCTGTTCATATCTGTTTCAGCACCATTCAGCCTCAGTCAGTTTGGCTTCTATCAAGACTCTCATTGACGGGATCTCAACCTCTACCGGTAGTACTGCTTCCATACCATATACCAAGGAGAAGGGGGTTCCCCCTGTTGAAGTACGCACTGAAGTACGATACCCATGTAAAGCAAAAGGTAACATTTCATGCCAGTCTTTGTAAGTAACCACCATTTTCTGCATAATCTTCTTAATGTTCTTATTTGCAGCTTCAACTGCACCATTCATTTGAGGCCGGTAAGGAGAAGAATTGTGATGCTCAATCTTGAACTCATCACACAAATCTTTCATCATCTTGTTGTTCAAATTCGACCCATTATCAGTGATAATCTTGCTAGGAACGCCATAGCGACAAATAATGTTATTCTTGATGAAACGAACCACCACTTGCTTAGTAACATTGGCGTAAGATGCCGCTTCGACCCATTTGGTGAAATAATCAATAGCCACTAGAATAAAACGATGTCCATTGGAAGCTTTTGGTTCGATCCGACCAATCATATCAATGCCCCACATAAAAAAGGGCCAAGGAGAAGAAATAACATTCAGGGAAGCTGGTGGCATATGGATTTTATCCGCGTAGATCTGACACTTATGACACTTTCGGGCATGCCTATGGCAATCAGACTCCATCGTCAACCAGTAATATCCCGCTCTCAACATCTTTTTAGCCATTGTATGCCCATTAGGATGAGTCCCAAATTATCCTTCATGTATTTCATGCATTAAGGAATCAGCCTCGTTTTTATCCACACACCGAAGTAAAACCATATCAAAATTTCTCTTATATAACACATCTCCATTCAAGAAGAAACTGCTGGATAATCTTCTCAGAGTCTTCTTATCTTTGTTAGATGCCCCAGGGGGATACTCTTGGCTTTGAAGGAACACCTTAATATCATGAAACCATGGCTTATCATCAACCACTTCTTCTGCTGCGAACACATATGCCGGCCTTTCGAGACAACAAATACTGATGATTGGTACTTCATTCTGGTGATTAACTTGGTACATTGAAGATAAAGTTGCCAAAGCATCTGCCATTTGGTTCTCATCACGAGGAATGTGATGCAACTCCACCTTGTTGAAGAAAGTCAACAATCTCCTTGCATAATCTCTATAAGGGATCAGGCCAGTGTGGCGAGTCTCCCATTCTCCTTTAATCTGATTAACTACAAGAGCCGAATCTCCATAGATGTCAATGTTTTTGATCCTCAAATCAATTGCTTCTTCAATACCCATGATACAGGCTTCATATTCAGCAATGTTGTTGGTGCAAAAGAAGTAACCTATTTCTTTGTAATTTTTGAAAAGGGTAAAATGGGAATAACAAATTATTTTTGTGCAAATATTGATATGAGAGTATATATGGTGAAAAAATAAATTCAAAAAGCCACATGATTAATTATCTAAAAAAATAAATAGTTAAGCAGCGCAAACGGAATAAAATACTATTTTTTGACATTTTTAAATTAAAAATAAAAAAATAATAACATGATATTCTAATGAATGAGCAAAATATATACAAGGGGTAAGAAGGTCAGAAAATGGGGTATGACACTCCCAAGGCCACCAAAAGATGACCCCACAAAATAACTATCAAATCACTGCATGAATTATTCTTCCTTGGTCACTACTATATGTAGTATTGCTTCCACAATTACATGAATTACTCATGCACCTACATAGCCACGTCATTATTCTCTTTGTTCCTTTTTGTCTTTTTCCTTGTATATACCTTCCAAGTCCTTGGAGGCCCATTAGCATGGCCCTTTCATTAATTGTGTTTCTATCAGACGTCTAGCTAATGACTTTAAAGAAGCGCTTCCTGGGAGGCAACCCAAGGTATTTTTATCGCTTTCATTTAAATTCTCGCATTTTAATTTTTTTTCTTCAAATAGGTAATTTTCAAAAGTACAAGATCTATTTTCAAAAGGGAAGGAATGCAAAATTTTTATGTCCAAAAAAAGAATTTTAAAGAACTGTTCCAAAGCCAATCGTGCAACAAATTTCCTATTGTGTCACGATGAAAATAAAAACTTTTTTAAAAACATGGCATTGGAACAACCATCGTGCAATGAAACTGGTACACGATGAAAGTTTGGAAGTTACAAAAAGAAACACTGGTTGCAACACTTACACCATCAAACCCATTAACCCTACACTTCTAAACCTTCAAACTCACCATCATCATCTCTTCCCTATTCATTCATCCATCACCACATAAATCAAAACTCTGCATTTTTCCTACCCCTCCATTCCCAAAACTTCTATACAGCCATTAGACCAAAAAATTCATCACCATTGCACCAAAGAAAAATAAATAAAATAACCTCCAGATTTTTATCCAATCAAGATGGAAGGATGAATGAACGTCTCAAATCCCAAGTAAAGGAGAGTCGATCTCTTGGGACAGAGACGGAGACATTCTTAACCGAGCAAAAAGGCTTACCACCAAATTAAGCAATAGAAGACAAAGTCAACTATCAACCCTGATCAGTCACGGTGCCTAGTGGGTGACAAGGTGAAGTAGCTATGACAACGTTACAAAAGTTCAAAGTTTGGGGCAACAAACTCACAGCAGCAGCAGGCTGCATATCCGACTCAGAGCAGGCACATGCAGGCCAATACTCAGATACCATGGACCTATCGAATAGGGAGCTGAACCCTATATTTTTTACACCTGGTGCATCATCAACCATGGCAGGCAGTAAGTCATGGAGCATTCCCGCTGTTCCCTTCTATCTTTATATCTTAGTAGTTTATCATTTATGTAATGAATGTCATTTGCTGATAGCCCACTATTTTTACTAAATAATGCAATAACTGTTTTCGTGTTTATTATCTTGTTTAGTAAGGAGTAAGATTGTTAAACACTCAGAGTCTTTAGGTACGAGTGTGTAGTTTGTCTAGAAGTGTGTCTCTAAACTGAGTTTGTTTATTAAATCCTTACTGGGTAAGGTTGAGGGGGAGTGAGCAGAGGTTCTCATATCTAGGAGTTCCTAGGTAGAATTAGCACGGGTAGTGTTTAGGGGAGAAGTCGTAAACGGGGTGTTTGCTGAGGGCTTTGAATTAAAACTATCATAGTGGATCCCTTCCTGGATTTGTATCCCCAGAGTAAGTTTTTGTTTGCGCCGAACTGGGTTAACAAACTCATTATGTTTTTATTGTTTTCTGCACTTTACTTTTACCTTGTTCATCAAGTTTCAGTATGTCCATGATGTTGGCACATTAGGTTGCACATCATACGATTCCTAAAGTGCTACACATTGTGCTACACATCTGTCACTTGCTACCGAAATTTCAAGGCTAAAGGAGGCCGGACAAAGCCATTGACGGCCGAAAGACCACCAACGACAGCTGGATTTCTAAAGGATAGAGAAATTAGTAGAATAAGAGAATGTGTAATGTTTTGCTTAAAAAACCCTAGAATTTTCCTTTGAAAATTGCTCTTTAAGCCCCTTCAGATGCTCTTAGCCTCCCCAAAAACCCAAAATTACGCTCAATCTTGGAAAATTGCAATTCATAATGCACGATCCGAAAACGGGTAACTTCGGAAAGTAGTTTCCGAAATACGAAAAGAAGAAGGAGAACCCATCGGTTTTCTTCATTCCTTTTTTGAGATAAGAATATTAGTGGAGTTAGAGAGAAAATTGATGAGATTAAATTCCAATCTCATTGTGTGTCGCCGCTTCTGAGATTGCAAATTGCAATCGCCTCATAGTGTGTAATTAATTCCAAGTTCAAAGAGAGAAAACAAATATGTGCAATGGCCTCAAATTAAACTTTTTACATCTTGTTCTGTTTGGTTTCCAAGAGCAATTCTGTTCCTAAAAAGATATTCTATTCAGGTTCAGAATATCTTAAATTCAGGTTCAAAACTCGATAGTTAACAACTTTCATTTAATTCTTGTTTATATAATTCAATTTCCAAATTACAACAATTCAATTCATTTCTAAGCAATTCAATTCTATTGAGGGAATGAGGAATGGAAGGAATGAGAAGAGAGGTGAAGTTGTTCACACGCTTCAACACCTTTTCGCAAGATAAAATCCGAATATATAATATTTCGGAACTTGCGTTCCAAATTTAGGTGTATTCGGATTCTTAGTTCTGAAACACAATTTTTTTTTTTTAAATAAACCCAATTTCGGATTCTACATTCCAAAAAAATTTATGTTTGGATTATGGATTTCAAAATGCTGGGGAAATTTTGTCAATTTGGGGCCTAGAAAGCAAATAAGGGGGCAAGAAAAGCAATTTTCTTTTCCTTTGAGTGGGTTTTGGTCATACTGTCACAGTATTGATATTGAGCTTACATGAACACAAGCCCATTCATTTTTATTTTTTTTAATGAATGAAACAAACAAGTTTTTTTTTGCACGAGCACTGAATAAAACAATTTTTTTAACTAAAACAATGAAACAAGTTCTAATTAATAAAAATTAAGTGAAACAAGTTTTTTTTTTTTTTTTTTACAAGTTCTAATTATTTTTAGTCAAAAAAATAAATGACTATTATACACGGGACAAATTTGAAGTAATGAATTTTTTAAATAATTATCAAATGTGACACAAGTTCTAATTAATAAAAATTTCAAAATAACTATCATATGTAATATCCCCAAAATTCTTACCAATTTAATTAATTCCACTAGAATTCTATTTTTCATAAAATAGGAGTTTATTAGGGGAAATTAATTAAGTGAGTATTATTGCTAGTGTGAATCAAATAAACACTAGGAATTATATTATTCCTTCCATATTTTCCCTCTCATTTGTGACTCACACTACCACTATGACTCACTCTCATGCTCTTCATCTCTAGCCTACACCTCACCTCATGACTCACCCTTCCACTCCTCTACAACACAACACCTCATTTTCCACTATGTAACAAATGATAGCATGCAACCTATTCTCACTTCTCCTCCAAACTTCAGAAAATTGAGAGCTAGAACCAAGAGAGCTCCATCTTTCCTATTTCTCTTCCTCTTGGCCGAAAACTCTTACCCCTTTACCATCCTTTTAGCTTCAAAATCTTCAATTCCCATGAGAAGAATTGAATGCATGGTGAGTTTTATTTATTTCCTTTCCTTTGCTTTAGATTCCACCCATAATCCAATCGTCACCCTCTCTGTAACTGGTGTTGCATGTGTTTGTTCATGAGTCTATGGTGCTGCAAGTGTTGTTGGTGGAACAAGAAAACAAGAGAAATTGGAAGGAAGTTGGTTAAACCCGTATTCCTGGATATACCCTCAGTAAAATGGTAAGCAATCTCTCCTTGCAACTCCAATTCGAATGATTCTTGTTGGATTAGAAAGCTAACTTGAATACGCTCATTTTGGCACTGGTTTCATGAAATTTCATCGAGAAATGAATTCTGGGCGAATTTTTGAAGTTGCCTGTTCAACCCAGGAATTTTCAGAAAATCGTGTTTGAACAGGGCTCAAGTCAAAAGGTAATTTCTCCTTCTCTGTAACTCTGATTTTGATTCTGCTTGTTGGTATGGAAAGCTAACTAAATTCCGGTCGTTTGGAGACCAATTTCGTAAATTTTAGTGGAGAAACGAAGGCTGAGTGAATTTTTGAAGATGGAGATCTGATGCAGAATTGTGCTAGAAATTCTTCCTTTTTCTGAATTCCAAATTATATCAAGGGACGTTCGTGGGATAGCCGTGGATTCTGTAGCTGTGTAGAGCCCAAGTAGAACAAGTTAAAGCATCACTATAGGTGGGTTCTTAGGCTACTGTAGATAGATTCCCAAATTTATACACTTTGCATGATAACTTAGGAAAATAGGAATTTTGTTGTGTGAGGGGAAATAGCTCCCAATTTTCCCTCCGTTCTGTTCTATATTATATGTTTTACATTACTGCACTGTTACAACTGAGGATTGTAGGTGTTTCTCCTTTAAATTGATGATTTTCGTAAAATAGGGGTTATTCTGCATGAACTCGCCATAGCGAGTATTAAGCGAGTGTTCGTGGCGAGCTGGGTTTCTGGGCTGATGAAACTCGCCATGGCGAGCTCCTGCTCGCCTAGCGAATTGATTTAGGCCAGGACCTATAATCTCGCCATGGCGAGCTGGGTTGCTCGATGTAGCGAGCTAAGTGCAGAAATTATGGTAGTATGAATTAAATTAGTATCAGTGAATTATGTGCGATTTGTGATGTCGCTTTATGGACTTCCGTCGGAAGCATCCATCAGGAAATATTTTGTGAGCTGTATGCCGGAACGCGTCATGTTCGTCGGACAAGACAGGCCCCTGAGATATGCTCACCTCAGAGTGTCCTTGCGGTTAAAATCAATAAGCGTTGTTATCTATGTTACACCTTTAATTATTATGCTTTATGAAATTATGCTATGAATATGTTATGACTGATTAGGTTCCCCGGCGTAGTCGCCATTAGGAGGGTAGTAAGACCCACTGAGACTTAGTAGTCTCACCCCACTCCATTCATATTTTTTTAGGTAGACAGGTTATTTCGGAGCAGGGACCAGGATGGACCTGACGATTGGAGCTGAGCTTGGATTGTCAGCTTAGAAGACTTAGTCTTCTTCCTTATTTTTATTTAGCTTGTTATTTTGTTGTCAATTCTTTCCGCTATTTGTATTGAATATTCTAATATTATCGTAATGGTAATATGTTATTCAGTTAATTCTTTGTAATTTAATGTACTCGGATTTCAATTATGTATGCTTCGACTAAATATTCTTGACAATTTAGTTGGGGTGTTATAATTGGTATTAGAGCAGGTCGATCCAGTATCGGACCGTGCCGTGAGTCATTACAATTCCTTCCTAAGTAGTACGGACCCTTTGGATTCTGGACTGTTTACGCTGAAACCATCGCGTGCTGAGCCCGTACAACTCAGTATTGTGCATGGTAGGCAGGGTATTACGGTTGAGAACCGAAGTGGACCGAGGTGGTCAAGTAAGAAGATCGTTGTGGAAGTGCAATTCAGAAGCAATCACTGACGAGGAAGTCCTTCTATCCGGATGTTAGAGCTGGAATAGTTAGGACTGCAGGAGTAAGTGGTACAATGCCAACGAGTATACAAAGAGTTAATACGGAGTAGTTGGATTGAAGCCAATAGTGGTAGGAATTCGGGAGGTTGTGATGAAACAGTTGTTAAGATTGTAGAGGGAAAGAACAGTCTGATGGATGTGCTAATCGTTCGAAGTAGAATTGTTCATGGAAGAACGTAAGTGTGTAGGTCATTATAGTATCCAACTGACACCGTGTGTCAGGTAAATTTCCCGAACTTGAGAGTAACCATATCTCCTGGTAAACATGTTTACAAGAAACATGTGAGCCAAGTAAGATTCAACCTTCAGTAAATCAAGACTCTTCCTAAATACTTAACCTTACCTGTCAGCCGCGAGATTCGCCAGTGTTGTCAGATCTGTTCAGTACCATACTAGAGAAACCAAGTTGGAATACTCATCCATAACAACACTCATCTAAGAACTTCCCAATAGATTATTCTATAGAAAGCCAACTCTTAATGCCTCCCTAGGAATATATCAGCTTTTCACATCATAACTCTTATTTCACCACACCGTTAGAAGCCAGGATTCGTTTGGCATAACAAATAGAATTTCCTTTTAGCGATACCAGCTTAGATCAATTAACTCAGTGAACCAATTGAGATCAACCTTGATTTGAGTAACAATCAGGAATCATTTTACACCACCATTTAGACACCTAACTTAATTCGTAAGGCATCATCCGTGAGCAATAGAAATTAGAATCAAACCGAGTAAGCCCTTGTAAGTAGCAACCAATAATTGTACCCTACCACTAGGGGATTAAGCATTATCAGATGTAACAGTTAGGAATTTCACCTTATAAACTTATTACCCATATAGACTTATTATGTGTAGTTATTCAAATATCTTGAGATAGTAACTTAGTGCCATTAACTACCCAACCAAGCATATAGGAAAATAGTTGAATTAGACTGCCTTCGATTCAACCTTTTCTTACCTTCCGGCTTGTCCTGTTACCACTTAGAGAATTACTATAGGTTTAGTAAGATAGTCTCAGCCTAACAGATTACATTAGAGATCACACCAAACCACTTGGAACATAACCTCACCCGGAATGACAAGTAGAAATATCTCTTGACCATACTTAGTTACTAGGTAGCCTGCTTAACACTATCATGCATCTCCTACATTAGCAGCTTAGTGTCGTGGCTTAGGTAGATACCTTGTGAGAGGAACTAAGTTGAACCACCCATATATTTAATTTCCTTAGACGTCAGCCGCTATCTTATCACCTAGTACATTATCAATAGGAACTCGTTACAGTAGAACAGTCTATCTCTTTGAAATCAACCTTAGTGCCGAATCACTAGCATTAAAGCCTCGATCAAATTAGCAAGTCAGAAGTTATCATTAACGCATTCAGCCACCTAGATCAATCGTTGAGTATCTATGTCTGTTGCCCCGAAACGAAATCACTAAGTTGGATTTATTCCTTATCAGCCACTTGTCATTTTCATTTATTCAGACCTTCGAGTTAGGAATCTGTTAGAATTAGTCAGATTTCCATTAAGAGTGCCCCTCAATACCCTGATTTGAGCCGGAGCCAATAGAAGTCAAATTCCAAATTCATGACCATTCCTTCGGACCTTTGATAAGCTAAGTTCATCGAACCAAACTATGTTGGATTGGGTATTACACATGAGAACATGAAACGGGTTCACTCCCTAACTTGTCTGCTTATGTCTCGGACAGGTAATTCTTTCTCGTGCCCTATCATCTGTTAGTCGTAATTATCACTCGGAGTAGTTGAAAGGTAAACTTTCCAAATTCCTTGACATTGGTCAGTCAAACTGACATTGTGGGACGTTGCCTATAAGCAATCCTGTTCAATCTTTCAACTTTTCATATATGTTGCTAGTAACTAAATATAATTCGTGGAATCCAGTTTAACTGGAGAGGTCACGTGTAAATCCAGTTCGAGCTCTCACATATCTTATCGATCTTTTAATCAGCATCATTAGTCAATCATCCGTCAAACTATTCTGTTAAGTATCAGTTAATCATATAGGTCTTTGTGCACCTGAATAACCCATCATTATTTCCAGTGCATTGAGTAAACTTTCGGAGTCTTATCAGCTAAATTCCAGTTAAGTTTCAGATCTTTCCAGTTACGTAGATATAGGAGCTAGTAGTAGTATTAGTATCTAGATACCTCATCAAAACTATTCTTTGAATTCGAGCTTGAACCATTTCATTCTCTGCCGACTGTTTCAGTTTTTCTATACATCATCAACGGTAGATTCAGATCATCATAAATCAAATTCCTCGTCCAGAGTAAAAGGATTTCCTTGCTGCGAACCCGATTCATACACTGGCAGATTGACTATTTTTGACAAGGGATTTAAATCCATTCTCTGTGTTGAATGTGAAAACCTTCCGTATTCAGTTAGCCATCATTAGAATCCAATCACGTTAGCCAGATTCTTTCACTTCAGCCTATCAGTAAATTATCCAACCAACCTAACCGTATCTTTAAAGGAAGATTCGAATCTCAGTTCTTCGACATGTTGAATGTACTACTCGATCAAAGCGTTGTGCTAGGATGGATTGAAATAGTAGGTGGGAAATTCTGTACTACTATGGATTCGGTTGCAAATGAGTTTGACTCATTGGCGAAAGGATCTATAGTGTTTAAGCATTTTTTCACTCGTTTTATATTTCGATCTATCCTGGAGTATTTAAACGACATATGTGGGACAGTGGTACCTGTGGCGTTTCACGAGCTGCAGCAATCGGAAATGAGAAAAACCTTGAAGAGAAAATTTTGGATTATTAATATCAACACTTAAACTTATTCCACTCAGCTATAGCGAACATGTTGAACTGTAGTAGAGTATTGAGAATGCCGTCACATACCTGCTCCCCGTCGGAAGCATCCATCAGGAAATATTTTGTGAGCTGTATGCCGGAACGCGTCATGTTTGTCGGACAAGACAGGCCCCTGAGATATGCTCACCTCAGAGTGTCCTTGCGGTTAAAATCAATAAGCGTTGTTATCTATGTTACACCTTTAATTATTATGCTTTATGAAATTATGCTATGAATATGTTATGACTGATTAGGTTCCCCGGCGTAGTCGCCATTAGGAGGGTAGTAAGACCCACTGAGACTTAGTAGTCTCACCCCACTCCATTCATATTTTTTTAGGTAGACAGGTTATTTCGGAGCAGGGACCAGGATGGACCTGACGATTGGAGCTGAGTTTGGATTGTCAGCTTAGAAGACTTAGTCTTCTTCCTTGTTTTTATTTAGCTAGTTATTCTGTTGTCAATTCTTTCCGCTGTTTGTATTGAATATTCTAATATTATCGTAATGGTAATATGTTATTCAGTAAATTCTTTGTAATTTAATATACTCGGATTTCAATTATGTATGCTTCGACTAAATATTCTAGACAATTTAGTTGGGATGTTATAATTGGTATCAGAGCAGGTCGATCCAGTATCGGACCTTGCCGTGAGTCATTACAATTCCTTCCTAAGTAGTACGGACCCTTTGGAGTCTGGATTGTTTACGCTGAAACCATGGTGTGCTGAGCCCGTATAACTCAGTATTGTGCATGGTAGGCAGTAGGGGTGTAAGCGGATCAAAACAATCCAATTAAACCGACGATCCAAACCAATCCAAACCGAAAAAAACCGATGTTTATGGTTCGGATTCAAAACCGAACCGAACCAATTAAAAACCGACGTGGTTTGGTTCGGTTCTCGGATTCAATTTTTAAAAACCGAGGAACCGATGAACCGAACCAATAGCTATATTATTAACCATATATTTATTTAATATTAACCATATATATATATATATATATATATATATATATATATATATATATATATATATTTAATGTTCTAAATTCTACCTATGCATATACCGTTTCAATATTCAAATTAAAAATAAATTCAATGTTCTTTATATATATATATATATATATATATATATATATATATATATATATATATATATATATATATATATATATATATTTCAATTCATTATTTCATGATGGTGCTTTGACGATTCAAGTGGAAAAAAAATTGAAATTTTATTTTAGTTTGTTTTTCTACTTGATGTTAAACTTATGAACTTAATTTTATGGTTGTATTTTGTATTGAAAATCTATGGATTGTATTTTGTCAACTTTGTTTAATTAAAATGTGTTTGAAAACCGATTAAAGTATGGTGTATGGTGATAATTGATCACATAAGTGTTACGTGTGATTAAAAAAATTATAGCAGGATATCGGATAAAAAATAATAGTAGGGAAAATATTGCAAAAAAAAAATAATTACAAAACTGATCAAAGTATCCGATCCAAACCGAACCAAACCAATTAGTTTGGTTCGGTTTCATTTTTCAAAAACAGGACAAACCGATCCAAACCGAACCAATTGAGTACACATTGGTTCGGACTTTGGATTCATCGAAAACCGATCCAAACCGATCCAATTACACCCCTAGTAGGCAGGGTATTACGGTTGAGAACCGAAGTGGACCGAGGTGGTCAAGTAAGAAGATCGTTGTGGAAGTGCAATTCAGAAGCAATCACTGACGAGGAAGTCCTTCTATCCGGATGTTAGAGCTGGAATAGTTATGACTGCAGGAGTAAGTGGTACATTGCCAACGAGTATACAAAGAGTTAAGACGGAGTAGCTGGATTGAAGCCAATAGTGGTAAGAATGCGGGAGGTTGTGATGAAATAGTTGTTAAGATTGTAGAGGGTAAGAACAGTCTGATGGATGTGCTAATCATTCGAAGTAGAATTGTTCATTGAAGAACGTAAGTGTGTTGGTCATTATAGTATCCAACTGACACCGTGTGTCAGGTAAATTTTCCGAACTTCAGAGTAACCATATCTCCTGGTAAACATGTTTACAAGAAACATGTGTGCCAAGTAAGATTCAACCTTCAGTAAATCAAGACTCTTCCTAAATACTTAACCTTACCTGTCAGCCGCGAGATTCGCCAGTGTTGTCAGATCTGTTCAGTACCATACCAGAGAAACCAAGTTGGAATACTCATCCATAACAACACTCATCTAAGAACTTCCCAAAAGATTAGCCTATAGAAAGCCAACTCTTAATGCCTCCCTAGGAATATATCAGCATTTCACATCATAACTCGTATTTCCCCAGTTTATCTGAAGAGGACACGTGTAAATTCAGTTCAAGCTCTTACTCATCATAGCGATTTTATAATCATGAGTATTGGTCAATTATCCGCCGAACTATTCTGTTCAGTGTCAGTACCAGTTAATCATAGAGGTCTTTCTTTGAGTAAACCTTAGGAATCTTATCAGCTGAATTCCAGTTAAAGTTCAGATCTTTCCAGTTACATAGAAATGGGAGCATGTAAAAGTAGTAGAATCTAGATATTTCATCAAAACTATTTTCTGAATTCAAGTTTGAACCTTCTCATTCTCAGCCGACTGTTTCAGTTTCTCTGTACAGTATCAACGATAAATTCAGATCGTCATTAATCAAACTCCTCGTGTAGAGTATAAGATTTCCCTTATTGCGAATCCAATTCATACGCCGACATATTGACTATGGTGAATGAAGGATTTAAAGCCATTCTCTATGTCGTGTGTGCAAATCTTCCGTATCCAGTTAGCCATCGTTAAAATCCAATCACTTTAGCCAGATTCTTCCATGTCAGCCTATCAGTAAATTATCCAACCAACCTAACCGTGTCCTTTAAGGAAGAATTCGAACCTCAATTCTTGATATGTTAAATGTATTACTCGACCGCAGTGTTGTGCTAGGATTGATTGGAATAGTAGGTGGAAAATTTTGAGGTACTATCAGATGAGTCTGACTCATTGGCGAAAGGATTTATAGTGCTTAAGCGTTCTCCACTCGTTTTATATTTTAATTAATCCAAGAGTTTTTATACGGCACTATGGGGCAGTGGTACGTGTTACGAGTCACGAGCGGCAGCGTTAGGAATTGAGAAACCCTGAGGAGAAATTTTGGATTAATGATGTCAACCCTTAAACTTATTCCATTCAGCTATTCATATAGTGACAATCAGGCCAGATACCGACCTGTGGAAGTGTAGTGTGAAATAATGAATACGGTATATTAAGGCGTAGTGAACATGTTGGACGTAGTAATGATGGAAGTAGATTAGAAAAGAAGAGATGGTGTGTCACTGTGTCAAATGAATTTGGAGTAAGGTCATGTTGACGCAAATGAAAAAGGGATGACTATAAGTAGTCGGATCAGAGTGCGCAGCGCGAGATCATGCGAAAATATAGTTAGACGATCAAATTTGGACAAATAACTCTTTGAGAGAGGAAAGTTTTATTCCAAGGAATAAAGGTAATCAGGTATTCTTGAGAGTAACACCAAAGTTGGAACTACGAGGTGTTTGCAACGAAAGAATTCTACCCGAAGTATATAAGGCCTCAACAGATCCTTCAACGCGTCGGTTCAGTAACCTATCGGTTAGCTATATCTTCATCCATGTCAGGGTTGCACGACGTGTTTCATGTGTCTCAACTTCGGAAATTCACTCCCGATCTTTATCATCCTTTAAAGATTACTCTTCAGTCAGCCGTAAATCATCAGCCGAATCTAGTTCATATAGACGATGGTGAAGTTAAGACCCTTCGGAAACAAGAGAATTTCAATAATCAAAGTCGGATGGGCTCAGTCTCATGACGACTAACTCACTCAGGAATGGAAAACCTGTTATGAGAGAAGTTATTTCTATCTTTCCTAAAAGTAAATTTCTGAATTTCGATGACGAAATTTCTTTAAGGGGGGTAGATTGTAACATTCCGCTCTTTCAAATTACCTAATTAATTTTAATTAGAGTTGTACCCAATGAATTAGAATTAATTGGAGGTGATCTAATTAAATTAAAGTCTTGAGAATTAGGTGTGTTATGTGTAAAAGATTAGAATCTCTAATTGAGCATAAACAACACATTAACACAATGTCTCATAGACTTGTAAATTAATTAAACACTAAGAATCCAATTTTTCCCTCCCTCATTGTTTCCTCTCTCACGTGTCTCTCTCTCACACCACCACACATACCCCTTTTCTCATGACTCACCTTCAACCAAAACTCTAACCACTCATATCACATGCAACATAATCTCTACTTATTCCATTCACTTCAGCAGCTGAAGCAAAAAGAAACTCTCTCCTCCTCTCATATCTCTCTAGAGTTTATCCACCACCAACAAACAAGCTCTCAACCATCTCATTTTCTAAATCCTACCAATTCCTTAATATGAACATTACCTAAACCTCACCTACTGCAGAATTTAATCACATGCAAAGCTCATAAACAGAGAATCAAATTAAAGATATCATTCTACCATCTTCCTAAAGTTCATCAATAAAGTCAAACAACAACAACAACAACCCGTGTTTGGAAACACCCTTCACTAAAACGGTAACCATTCTCTGCTCGTAAATCCTATTCGAACGATTCTTGTTCCTGTAGTTAGCTAACTCGATTACGCTCATTTTGGCATTGGTTTCACGCAATTGCATTGAGAAATGAATTTTTGGTGAATTTTTGAATTTGGAGGTTCGAATCAGGAATTGTACTGAATAGGGCTGCACTAAATCAGTAAGTGCTCTCTCCTCACAACTCTGTTTGCGTCGATTCTTTTTGTTCTAGTTAGCTAACTCAATTCCGGTCGCTTGGAGACCAATTTCATGAATTCTAACGCAGTAACGAGTTCTGGAGACACGTTTGAAGTCAGGGATAGAGTGCAGAATTTTCTTTGGATATAGCTTTCGAGTCAATGTTGTCTGTGGAGTAGTTTTCCTTAAAGCTTCTGAGTTAATCTCAATTCCAGGTGGGTTCTTAGGTTAGAGTAGTGTAGCTTCCCAAAAATTATGAAATTGTATGTGAACATAGGAAATCAATAGGTATAGCTGTATGTTTGGAATTAACCCCAAATTTCACTCTATTCTGTTCATATTATTTATTTTATGTTTCTGCAATGTTTCAAATGAAGGTGGTAGGTGAATCTTTTGAAAAATATCAGTTTCTGTAAAACAGGGTAAATTCTGTATTAACTCGCCATAGCGAGCCTTCATGGCGAGCTTAAGGTCCTGGGCTGAAGAACTTCGCCATGGCGAGCTCTGGCTCGCCTAGCGAGGCGAGTTGTTTAGGCCAAGACCTGTAAGTTCGCCATGGGGAGCTTAGTAACTCGCCGTAGCGAGCTAACCCAGAATCTACTCATTTTTCCCATTTCCAAAACTCTTGATCACTCGTTTTATACCTTCATCTGAAATAGTTATTTTGCAGTCATATAATTTATATAATATAAACAGGAGGTCAATACAGTCGGACTATCAGGGCTTAACTTAGGAATTTAGATATATTGCATGCACCCCGGGTTTTGGAAATTATGGAAGTAAGCAATGAAATTAGAATCAGTCAAATATATATATGATTATGATATTATGGTGGACTTCGTTTTAGATGTTCCATTAGAAAACTTTGTGAGCTGCACGCCGGAACGCTTTCTGTTCGCGGACAAGGCAGGCCTCTGAGACATGCTCACCTCAAAGTGCCTGCGGTTTAAAATCAACAAGACTAATTGTGTGATACACTTTATTTAATTATGCTTATGATACTATGTTATGAATTAAATTATGATATGACTGATTAGGTGCCCCGGCTTAGTAGCCATTAGGAGGGTAGTAGGACCCACTGAGACTTAGTAGTCTCACCCTACTCCATTTTATTTTTTTTAGGTAAGACAGGTTTTTTCGGAGCAGGAACCAGGTTGGATCTGACGGTTGAAGCTGAGCTTGGATCGTCAGCATTAGAAGACTTAGTCTTCATTCTTGCTTTTATTTATCTTGTTATCTCTCTGTAGTTCTTTTTCCGCTGTTTGTATCAAATATTCAGTTATTATCTTAATAATAACATATATTATTCAGTTATCTCCTTATAATTTAATGTACTCAGATTCCAAATTTTAATGTTCCGACTAAATATTCTAGACAATTTTGTTGGGGCGTTACAGAAATCAACCTTAGTGCCGAATCACTAGCATTCAAGCCTCGAATAAATTAGCAAGTCAGTAGTTATCATTAACGCATTCAGCCTCCTAGATCAATCGTTGAGTATCTATGTCTGTTGCCCCGAAACGAAATCACTAAGTTGGATTTATTCCTTATCAGCCACTTGGCATTTTCATTTATTCAGACCTTCGAGTTAGGAATCTGTTAGAGTTAGTCAGATTTCCATTAAGAGTGCCCCTCAATACCCTGATTTGAGCCGGAGCCAATAGAAGTCAAATTCCAAATTCATGACCAATCCTTCGGACCTTTGATAAGCTAAGTTCATCGAACCAAACTATGTTGGATTGGGTATCCATTAGACATGGGAACATGAAACGGGTTCACTCCCTAACTTGTCTGCTTATGTCTCGGACAGATAATTCTTTCTCGTGCCCTATCATCTGTTAGTCGTAATTATCACCCGGAGTAGCTGAAAGGTAAACTTTCCAAATTCCTTGACATCGGTCAGTCAAACTGACATTGTGGGACGTTGCCTATAAGCAATCCTGTTCAATCTTTCAGCTTTTCAGATATGTTGCGAGTAACTAAATATAATCCGTGGAATCCAGTTTAACTAGAGAGGTCACGTGTAAATCCAGTTCGAGCTCTCACATATCTTATCGATCTTTTAATTAGCATCATTAGTCAATCATCCGTCAAACTATTATGTTAAGTATCAGTTAATCATATAGGTCTTTGTGCACCTGAACAACTCATCATTATTTCTAGTGCATTTAGTAAACTTTCGAAGTCTTATTTCCAGTTAAGTGTCAAATCTTTTGTAACATCCCACTCTTTCAATTACTTAATTAATTTTTATTAGAGCCTTGTCTATCAAATTGGAATTAATTAGTGGGGATTAATTAAATTAAATCTTGGGAATTAAGCATATTATGTGTAAAATTAGAAACTCTAATTGAACCTAAACTACACATTAGTATAATTAGTTCTCACTTGTGATTTAATTAACTCAAGAAACAATTTTCCCTCCCTCAATTGCTCCCTCTCTCTCTCGTGTCACATATATACACACACTCATGACTCACAATTCCACCCACATCACACTCCCAACTATGATCAACACCTCATCAATCAACAATGACTCATTCACTTATCTAGCCAACAACTCATCCATCCACCAACCACTAATAACACATGCAAGTGGGTCAATACATAGTTGGAAAACATCCTCACTTACACAAGCTTACCACATCAGAAAAGTTAGAAATTTCTAAGCTAACTCTCTTTTACTCTCTTCAAATCACGACAACAACAACAAAACACCCTTAAGCATCCAAGTCTTCATTTTCTTCAAACAACCCAACCTTCACATGCAATGGATCAGAGAAGAGAATCTGATTTGAACCTCTTTCCCTAATCATTCACGAGATTAGCATGCTAGCAAGCTTCCAACAATTCAATTTTTCATCAAAAACATCACCCAATCAATTTACATGCAAGCCAAGACCAAGACCAACTATTTTGACTCTAATCAGCTCCAAAACCACTAAAAATACCCTCTCAAACTCAGAATCAATCATCAAAACAGTACACACTTCAAGCAACCACAAATTCTTTCCTCTCTTCATTTCCGTTCTCTTGCGCAAATTTGGGGTTTTTGGGTCAGTTCGTGGTGCAAGGTTTCTGAGCTGCAATAGAGCTTTGCAGTAGAGTTAAAGCTTCAATTACAGGTGGGTTCTTAGGCTAGGTAGTTAGTTTCCCATGAATTCAACTTTGCATGCAAACATAGGAAAAATTAGGGAAATTATGTGTGAGGAGAAATAACTCCCAATTTCTCCTCCAAACTGTCGTATTATGTATTTATAATATTATTGCATAGGTTTAATTTGAGGATTGTAAGTGGTTTTTGAGAAAAATGTGAAAATCTTCAAAACAGGGGCTGTTTACGCAGAACTCGCCGAGCTCTTGGCGAGCTTGTTAGCGAGTGCTCATATTCTGGGCAGCTGATGAGTGGCCCGGCGAGCAAAGGCTAGCCCGGCGAGCTTCTGCTCGCTCGGCGAGTATTTGTTGGCCCAGCGAGCTAGTCTCAGCCCAGAATATGATTACTCGCCATGGCAAGCTGGATTACTCGCTGTAGCGAGTTAGGCCTAACTGACTCTAATTTTTAATGTTTTCTAAAATTATACACTCGTTTTAGATCCTCGAATTAAATTGATATTTCTTGCAATAACAGGATTAATATAAAATACGTACAGTTTTTAATCACGATGCAATCATAGGGCTTGACTTAGGGAATTTAGAATTTGTATGCTCCCCGGGTTTGGGAAAAACTATGGTAGTATGAACTCAACTTAGTATCAGTCAATCATGTTCGGTTTAGTATGCTGCTTATGGGCTTCCAATGGAACAACCTATTAGGAAAATGATTGTGAGCTTAATGCCGTGATCGAATCGGTCGACGGACAAGGCGGGCCTTCGAGACATGCTCACCTCGAAGTGTCTTAGCGGAATAAAATTAATAAGACGTATTCTGTGATACACATTATTTATGTTTATGATTATGTTATGATATGTTAGAATAGTATTGGACTGATTAGGTACCCGGCGTAGTCTCTATTAGGAGGGTAGTAGGACTCACTGAGGCTTAGTAGTCTCACCCCACTCCATTCAATTTTTTTAGGTAGACAGGTTATTTTGGAGCAGGGACCAGGATGGATCTGATGATTGGAGCTGAGCTTGGATTGTCAGCTTAGAAGACTTAGTCTTCTTCCTTGTTTTATTTAGCTTGTTATTCTGTTGTCAATTCTTTCCGCTGTTTGTATTGAATATTCTATTATTATCTTAATGGTAATATGTTATTTAGTTAATTCCTTGTAATTTAATGTACTCAGATTCCAGTTACTAATGTTCCGACTAAATATTCTAGACATTTTAGTTGGGGCGTTACATCTTTCCAGTTACGTAGATATAGGAGCTAGTAGAAGTATTAGTATCTAGATACCTCATCAAAACTATTCTCTGAATTCGAGCTTGAACCATTTCATTCTCTGCCGACTGTTTCAGTTTCTCTGTACATCATTAACGGTAGATTTAGATCATCATAAATCAAATTCCTCGTGTAGAGTAAAAGGATTTCCTTGCTGCGAACCCGATTCATACACTGGCACATTGACTATTTTTGACAAGGGATTTAAATCCATTCTCTGTGTTGAATGTGCAAACCATCTGTATTCAGTTAGCCATCATTAGAATCCAATCACGTTAGCCAGATTCTTTCACTTCAGCCTATCAGTAAATTATCCAACCAACCTAACCGTATCTTTAAAGGAAGATTCGCATCTCAGTTCTTCGACATGTTGAATGTACTACTCGATCAAAGCGTTGTGCTAGGATGGATTGAAATAGTAGGTGGGAAATTCTGTAGTACTATGGATTCGATTGCAGATGAGTTTGATTCATTGGCGAAAGGATCTATAGTGTTTAAGCATTTTTTCACTCGTTTTATATTTCGATCTATCCTGGAGTATTTAAGCGACATATGTGGGACAGTGGTACCTGTGACGTTTCACGAGCTGCAGCAATCGGAAATGAGAAAAACCCTGAAGAGAAAAATTTGGATTATTAATATCAACACTTAAACTTATTCCACTCAGCTATAGCGAACATGTTGGACTGTAGTAGAGTATTGAGAATGCCGTCACATACCTGCTTTCGCAAAATAAAACAAGTGTTACTTTGTGGGGTTAACCAATGAAAGAAGTAGTAATCGTAGAAGTTAAATTGGAAAAGAAGAGATGGTGTGTCACTGTGTTAGATAAATTGGAGTAAGGCCGTGATGACGCAGATAAAAAGGGGATGACTATAAGTAGACGGATCAGAGTGCGCAGCGCGAGTTCAGACAAAAATATAATTAGATGATCAGTTTTGAACGGTTAACCCTTTGAACGAGGAAAGTTTTATTCCAAAAGATTAAAGGTGATCAAGTTTTCTTTAGAGTACCACCGAAGCTAGAATTGCACAATGTTTTCAAACTAAGAAGCTCTGCTCGAAGTATAATGCACTTTATCAGATCATTCAACGCGTCAGTCTTGTACCCTATCAATTAGCTCTACCTCCATCTGTGTCAGGCTACACGACGAGTTTCATGAGTCTCAACTTCGTAAATTCATTCCTGATCCTTATCAGCCTATAGAAATTGAGTAGATTGACCTTCAGCCAGACTTAACTTATCAGCCGGATCTAGTTCGTATAACTGTTCGTGATGGTAATACCCTTCGGAAACAAGAGAATTCCAATATTCCAAGTCGGATGGGCTCAGCCTCATGACGACTAACTCACTCAAGAATGGGAACCTGTCATGCGAAAAGTTGTCCATATTCTTTCTAAAGATAGATTTCTCAATTTCGAGGACGAAATTTCTTTAAGGAGGGTAGATTGTAATATCCCCAAAATTCTTACCAATTTAATTAATTCCACTAGAATTCTATTTTTCATAAAATAGGAGTTTATTAGGGGAAATTAATTAAGTGAGTATTATTGCTAGTGTGAATCAAATAGACACTAGGAATTATATTATTCCTTCCAAATTTTCCCTCTCATTTGTGACTCACACTACCACTATGACTCACTCTCATGCTCTTCATCTCTAGCCTACACCTCACCTCATGACTCACCCTTCCACTCCTCCACAACACAACACCTCATTTTCCCCTATGTAACAAATGATAGCATGCAACCTATTCTCACTTCTCCTCCAAACTTCAGAAAATTGAGAGCTAGAACCAAGAGAGCTCCATCTTTCCTATTTCTCTTCCTCTTGGCCGAAAACTCTTACCCCTTTACCATCCTTTTAGCTTCAAAATCTTCAATTCCCATGAGAAGAATTGAATGCATGGTGAGTTTTATTTCTTTCCTTTCCTTTGCTTTAGATTCCACCCATAATCCAATCCTCACCCTCTCTGTAACTGGTGTTGCATGTGTTTGTTCATGAGTCTATGGTGCTGCAAGTGTTGTTGGTGGAACAAGAAAACAAGAGAAATTGGAAGGAAGTTGGTTAAACCCGTATTCCTGGATATACCCTCAGTAAAATGGTAAGAAATCTCTCCTCGCAACTCCGTTTCGAATAATTCTTTTTGGAATAGAAAGCTAACTTGAATACGCTCATTTTGGCACTAGTTTCATGAAAGTTCATCGATAAATGAATGCTGGGCGAATTTTTGAAGTTGACTGTTCAACCCAGGAATTTTCAGAAAATCGTGTTTGAACAGGGCTCAAGTCAAAAGGTAATTTCTCCTTCTTTGTAACTCTGATTTTGATTCCGCTTGTTGGTATGGAAAGCTAACTAAATTTCGGTCGTTTGGAGACCAATTTCGTATATTTTAGTGGAGAAACGAAGGCTGGGTGAATTTTTGAAGATGGAGGTCTGATGCAGAGTTGTGCTAGAAATTCTTCCTTTTTCCGAATTCCAAATTATATCAAGGGACGTTCGTGGGATAGCCGTGGATTCTGTAGCTGTGTAGAGCCCAAGTAGAACAAGTTAAACCTTCACTACAAGTGGGTTCTTAGGCTAGTGTAGATAGATTCCTGTTAGGAAACATGGCATCCATGGAAAACTTGAGAGAAAAGTAGAAAAACTCTTATTAATGGAGATGAGTGAAAATACAATAATGAGAAAGTTGAAAATACAAATGGCTATAACCAAGCCTTTATATAGGCTAACTAAGTAAACTAACTAACTAGTCACTAGAGTAACTAACTATATCTCAATAGCCTCCCGCAAGCTGGAACGTGTTCACAACACTTCCAGCTTGGGATAACTAATACAAAAGTACATCAAAATAAAGGAAAATACAAGGAGATTTGCCGGAATACATCGGCTAAAAGGACAACTCAAATACTACTAGGAGTGCTTAACCATCCAAAGGAAGAAACACAACCCATCAAAGCCAACTAAGGGCAAATGCTTAACCATCAAGTAGAAACCATAACTCAAGGCTAAACTACTCGGAGGAAGCAACAAATCAACGCTTAACCACCATAGGCAGAAGCAAATCAACAAAGCCAATTAAGGCACAAAGCTTAACCACCAAGAGCACTCAATCACTCAAGACAGAAGCACAACGAGAAATGTCGAAAGGTCTGATGGCTACGAAGTGAAACAACAATACTCAAGTTGTGCTAAAGATAATTAGCACATCAGAGGACCAACAAAGCAACGAGAACGATGACCAAGTAGCATGGTTGATGACTAGAGAGTGAAGCAACAAAACCAATATTGTGCTCAAGATGAAATAACACATCAAAAACCAACTAGTCAATCCAAAACCAATCAAATGCAACCATCTAAGATAGAATAACCACCGTAGATAGAAGCCAAAATCAACCAATAAAAGGTTGATCATCAACGAAGCCAATTAGGCTAGTCATCAAAGAAAAAATCAACTTATATATGTCTGCAAACCATAAGTTGCAAACACACCAATAAGCCACCAACATAGAAATACTCCCACTGATAGTAAAGAAACATGTTCTCAATCTTCAGTTGTAGACAAAGTATTAGTTGAGGTTTACCAAAAAAAAATATCTGAATCTGAAGCTATCAACATAGCAACTAAAGAATGGAACCAAAATATGCACTACAATCTTCAGACAAGGAACACTAATAGTAACTTCCAACTAAAATTACTCCACAATCGGTGCTGTCACATGACAAAGGTCCAAATACCAGATTGACTATCAATTCTCATGCCACCGATTAAATCTGAGCGAATCCAAACTAGAACTTCTCCAATTTATGAGGTGGCTCAACTCTAGTAGATAATGCACAAGGCCAACAACAATAACAGAGCTTTCTTCTACTAAAATCCCAAATATTCCTTCAAAGTATGTTCTAAATGATAAGCTACGACTAACAGAAAATCAACATCCAATGCCAAGTTAAATAACAATGAAACTTAACTCCAAAATCAAGACGATGATATACACAAGGAAATGGCTCAAAAAAATGGCAAAAAAAGGACCTTAACAACTTCCAACACATCTCAGACTGATAGCAACACGATTCCAGTAACACTAACTATATCTCAAACTTCATAGATGAACCGATTCTCCAAGTAAAAAAAATTCAACATCACAGATACACTTCAAGAACCTCGAGAAATTGCAAGTAATGACAGAAATGACTTACAATTCACAAATGGAGACCAACGATTCAGCAGACATCAAGGCAAGAAACAAGATCCTCATAGAAATTAGAAGCCAAAGTGATGATGACTTGTAGCAATAATGAAAGCCGACGAAACTTGGATTCGGCAAACAGTTTCTTCCATGGTGACAGCACCAACACTACTCGCAAATGAATCCAAAACTCAAGAATTATCTAATCGGATCCACCGCAATATCGGAATCAACAGCAATCTCACGAATCAATCAAACACCAATCGTCGATGCCATCCAACATAAGTCAGGACCTAGGGCAAAATTCAGATCGAGTTGCAACTATGAGGTCAGCACATATGTGAATTTGAGAACAATATTGGATAGAATCACGAACAAAATCAAAATTGGAACCCTAGAAATTGGGGGAAAATGGCGCAAACAAAATTTGTGATAAAGAAGATTCACAAAACAGAATTGAATCTAATCATGAATATCGAACATGAATCACAATCGCAAGAAAGGAAAAGGAAGTGAAGAAATTTTCTCAGGAAAGTGGATCAGAGAAAAGGAATATACGAGAGAAAGGTAAGAAACGAAAGAAAAACTGAGAAAGGAGGAACAGTGAGAAAATTTAATTTTCTCAAGAAAATGCAGCGGAAAAGACTTTCAAGGTGGATACCATATTTTCTCTGATACCATGTTAGGAAACATGGCATCCATGGAAAACTAGAGAGAAAAGTAGAAAAACTTTTATTAATGGAGATGAGTGAAAATACAATAATGAGAAAGTTGAAAATACAAATGGCTATAACCAAGCCTTTATATAGGCTAACTAACTAAACTAACTAACTAGTCACTAGAGTAACTAACTATATCTCAATAATTCCCAAATTTATACACTTTGCATGATAATTTTGGAAATTAGGGATTTTGTTGTGTGAGGGGAAACAGCTCCCAATTTTCCCTCCGTTCTGTTCTATATTATATGTTTTACATTACTGCACTGTTACAACTGAGGATTGTAGGTGTTTCTCCTTTAAATTGATGATTTTCGTAAAATAGGGGTTATTCTGAATGAACTCGCCATAGCGAGTATCAAGTGAGTGTTCGTGGCGAGCTGGGTTTCTGGGCTGATGAAACTCGCCATGGCTGCTCGCCTAGCGAATTGATTTAGGCCAGGACCTATAATCTCGCCATGGCGATCTGGGTTGCTCGCTGTAGCGAGCTAAGTGCTGAAAGTCTCTATCTTTTCAATTATTTCTAAAAACCTTACACTCATTTATATCCTCATATGTCTCAGATAAATTGCAGTAGTCTAAATAATATAATGTTAAACAGAATGTTAATCACAGATAACTTTTAGGGCTTGACTTAGGGAATTTAGTAATGATGTATGCTCCCCGGGTTTGGGAAATTATGGTAGTATGAATTAAATTAGTATCAGTCAATTATGTGCTATTTGTGATGTCGCTTTATGGACTTCCGTCGGAAGCATCCATCAGGAAATATTTTGTGAGCTGTATGCCGGAACGCGTCGTGTTCGTCGGACAAGGCAGGCCCCTGAGATATGCTCACCTCAGAGTGTCCTTGCGGTTAAAATCAACAAGAGTTGTTATCTGTGTTACACCTTTAATTATTATGCTTTATGAAATTATGCTATGAATATGTTATGACTGATTAGGTGCCCCGGCGTAGTCGCCATTAGGAGGGTAGTAGGACCCACTGAGACTTAGTAGTCTCACCCCACTCCATTTTTTTTTTTTTAGGTAGACAGGTTATTTCGTAGCAGGGACCAGGATGGACCTGACGATTGGAGCTGAGCTTGGATTGTCAGCTTAGAAGACTTAGTCTTCTTCCTTGTTTTTATTTAGCATGTTATTCTGTTGTCAATTCTTTCCGCTGTTTGTATTGAATATTCTAATATTATCGTAATGGTAATATGTTATTCAGTTAATTCTTTGTAATTTAATGTACTCGGATTTCAATTATGTATGCTTCGACTAAATATTCTAGACAATTTAGTTGGGGTGTTATATCATACATGGGACAAATTCGAACTGATAAATTTTTTGAAATAAAGAGCATACATGAGACGAGTTCTAACTAATAAAATAATAATTGTCTAGAATAATTGATATAGGACCAAATGTGCAATTAAGCCTATAACTTATAATAATTTTAAAATAATGATCATATATATTAAATAAATCATATATGGGACAAATTACACTTAGGCTTAATAGGCTTTTATCCCCCTGCAAAGTAGGCAAGTTTTACGTTAGCCCCTGTAATTTATTTTTTTGAGATTACCCCCTGCAATGTGTTGTTATTTTTTTTGCAGTTCATTTCACCCCCCCTGTAATGTTGTAAAATGAACTGCGAATAAAATAAAAACACATTGCAGAGGTGGGTAATCTCAAAAAAATAAATTCCATGGGGGTAACGCAAAACTCGCATACTTTGCAGAGGGTAAAAGCCTATTAACCCTTACACTATTGATTCACAATACTACTAACAATTTCAAAATAACTATCATATATATTAAATAAATCATACATAAGACAAATTATACTCTTGATTCAAAATAATTATCTTATATTAAATGATTTATACATGGAACAAATTATGTTACTGATTTTATAACACCCCATAGATAAATCTAGAATAATCTTGGAATATTATTATTGGCAACGGAATTCATTATTATTAAAACAAGTTTATTGCACACACAGGTGCCAAATACATCGAGCGTACAAAAATTAACAGCGGAAATGTTAAAACACGATAAGAAAATGAGAAAGCATGAAAACTAAATGCAATCCTCCAAGTTCAGCAGCGACTCCAAGACCAACGCTTACCTATTCAACCTGTTTTCCTGTTTCAAATAGGGAGTGGGGTGAGACAGTCACTTCGTCCCAGTGAATTCTACTACCCTCCTAGGCTATAAAGCCGGGGCTCCTAATCAGTCATATCATAATCTAAAACCATAACATAATTTTCATAAGCAATAATATAAAGGTGTAACACAAAGTTTATCTTGTTCATTTTAAACCGCAAACCCTCTAAGATGAGCACGTCTCAGGGGTTCGCCTTATCCGCGAGCAGAAAGCGCTCCGGCATAAAGCTCACATAAATTTTTCTAATGGAACATCTAAAACGAAGTCCATACTGATAACATAATCATATAATTAATTCGACTGATCACTAAATTATTAACATGCTACCGATAATTCCCAAACCCGGGGTGCATACGACATTCTAAAATTTCTTAAGTTATTACCCTAAGAATTCAACTGTAATTGACCTCCTGTTTACATCAATTTATTTACATTTCTGCAAAATAGCAATCTTTAACGAGGATATAATACGAGTGCTTCAATTATCGTTTGAAAATAGGAAAATAAGTCATTTCTGGGCTTACTCGCTACGGCGAGTCACCAAACTCGCCATGGCGAACTAGCAGGTACTGGCCTAAACAACTCGCTAGGCGAGCAGATGCTCGCCATGGCGAAGTTCTTCAGCCCAGAACCTGGAGCTCGCCATGAAGGCTCGCTAGCAACTCGCTATGGCGAGTTCACACAGAAGTGCCTCTGTTTTGCCAAAATCTTTGAATTTTATAAACCACACCTACAATCCTCATTCAAGACAGTGCAGAAACACATTTTAAATGATATAGAACAGAATAGCATGAATTTTGGGAGCTAAATTCATACACACAGTTATTTCCTATAAATTCCTATGTTTGCATGCATGTCATAAATTTAGGAAAACTAGCTAAACTAGCCTAAGAACCCACCTGGTAACTGAGCTTTAACCTTTATCTAAGTTCTACAGCAGCTACAGCAACTCCTAGCTACACCCACGAATTCTGAACAGTAATGGAACTTTGACACTTTTGAAACCCTCTAACTTGAACTATGAATTGATGGTGTTTGAGTGATGAACTGAGCAGAGGGAAAGGAGCTATTTATAGAGGTTAGCTCTGGTGAGACTACAGTGCACGAATTGGTGTGTATTAAGAGGTGCATGCAATATCATTGGTAGAAAAAGTGGTGATAAGAGAAAGGTTGTTGTTATATGGCATGTGAAGCTTTGGGAAAGGATTTTATGAGGTTTCAGAATGGATTCTCTGAGGTTAGGAATCTCTGTAATTGAGTGGTTGTTAACTAGTGCTCACATGAAGAATAGAGACAATTATTTGAGTTTGAGGGAAAATTGAAGAATTTGTTGTGTGGCTTGTTGTTGGTGTGTGGTGCGTGAGAGAGGAGAGAAAGTGAGGGAGTTCAGTTCTGTTTTGCTAAATTGTGGTGAAAATGAAAACTTGTCTTAGCTTGCATGTAACTTGGGTGAGTGATTTGGGTGGAGTTATGACTCATTGTGTTGATGAGGTGTTGTGCTCTCATGGAATAGGAAATGAGTCAATGGTATGAGTCACATGAGAGGGAAAAGAGGGCTCTTGTGTTATGAATTAATTCATCATGTAGTTAAAGTGTTAATATGTAGCTTATTCTCATCAAAATCCTTAACACTACACATAGTTCACTTATTTTTTTCACTATAGAATTAATCAAACAACTCTAATTAACCTTGGATAATTAGGCATAGCTCTAATAATTAATTAATTAGATAATTTAGAATTTTGGGGATGTTACAAATTTATAGAATCTATGACAATTTCAAAATAATAGCCATATATATTAGGGTTAATAACCATATATATATATATATATATATATATGATAAAATCATACATGGAACAAACTACGTTATTGATTCATAAAACTACTAACAATTTCAAAACAACTTTCATATATATTAAATAAATTATACCTGAGACAAATTATATTATTAATTCATAGTACTAATTAAATAAATTCATTTTTTCTATGTCTACAATTTTTCATGTATTTAATTATTCTTATTGATTATAAAATTATTTTTTATTACTAATATATTTCTCTAATAATTATTTATAGGATATTCCTAAAAATGTATGCTAATTTATTTTTCGATCATACTCAAAGTGAAATCATAATTCTTGATGATGCAAACAATAAACATTATTCATGCAAATTACACTTTTCAACAACAAAATCCAAGAAAATTTACATTGGGAAGGGATGGAGGAATTATGTCAAGGCAAATTGTAACGACCCGTTTTTATTTAATTAGAATTATTAACTTTTTATAGTTATTTTGTGTCTTTGTTAATAATTAATTATGTGTTATGCCCAAAATAGAAAGAGTAGGGAATATGGTTAGTTAATGAGTGAATAGAGTTATGAGATTAGAAAAAAAAATGGGCTTTGGATAGATGGGCTTGGATTTAATGAGAGGGAATTTTGGTATTTTGAGGAGAGTTAGGTTAGGGTAGTGTGAGGAGAGTAGAGTTATTCATAACTCTTATCATTTTTGAAGAGGGAGGTAGAAAGATAAGTAGAGAAAGAAGAGAAGATAAGAAGGGAGAAAAACTTGAAGGTGAAGGACTAGAGATTTCATCTCCTTTAGGTAAGATAGTTGTTATAGATTATTAAGAGGTGGTTCATGTAGCACCCTAACCCTTATCTAGTAATTATTTACTTATAACAATTAAATAAATAAGCATCAAGGTGCACATAAAATAAAACATACATGCATCAGAGATAATTTCATTTCATGGCAACGAAATTGAATAAACATAACATGACATTATAACTAATCATGCATACTTCATAAGTTTCAAGGCAAAGCCTAATAATACTCCAAATTATCCATACCACAAAGATAAGGATATAACATAGCAAGGTCATAATGATAAGAAAGTATCATACTCAAAGACATCGAATAAGGAAAATAAGTCTACCCGACTCGATGTTACAATACCAGAGCAATTACTAACTTATTACAACCCAAACTAAATAAGTCCTAGGAGAAGTATAATGCTTAATTCCTTACCACTAGTAGCTAGAAAACTCAAAAGCGAGCTACTCCTCGGAAGTTATATCCTCACCCTGCACCTCTGAACCCCCAAAGGCCCAGAAATTACACAAAAAAAGAGTTAGTAATGAAATTCAAAATAAATGAAAAGTATAATCAATACTCTACATTTTCATGTTATATAGATAAAGAGTTACAACATTACTCTTAAATAATAGGCAATATTACATAAAGGCTTTAAGCATAAATTGCAATCCAAATAACCAAGTATCAAATATACACATTCATCGCAAAACATCAAAGCAAATAATTAATGTCAAGTACCATTTAGTTCACATAAGATTCACCTTCATCTCCTAAATGCAATCTAATGTCACATTCGTGTATTGCTTCCTAGCATTATTACTAAATGCATGTGGTACCTCATCAAGTGATTGGAAAACTTATTCCAAATATATTTTAGTCAACCGCAGCTACTAAAATATCTGCTATACTTTAGGGCTCATCTAAAATATCTGCTCATCATACAAAATGAATGCATGTATGTAAGATTACCAATCATATGATCTAACCATCTCAATCTATAAGGATATCACATTCCATGCACTTCACTAACTCTATCAAAGATACATTCATCCAAATAGATCAAATCATATTCAATTAACCTCACAAGTAATCATACACACACATTCATCAATATCATATCATATCTCAATCATAATTCAACAATATAACTTCTCATCTTAATCAATCTATCATTTAATTGATCATATAATAATAGTCCTCATTACTAGGTTCATATTCATTCAACCATGTTACCCTATAATCAGAAGATCATAATTCTAACATGTTATAAGTATACAAACCATTTTAATGAAGTTATAACAAAAATAGGTTAGTTGACCCTCGCTCAAGCTAGACCTGGCGAGACAAAGCGAAGAAAACCACGGGATACTCACGAGCTCGCGAGACGAAGCGAAAGCAAGCGAAATGTTGCTCGCTAGGACTCGCTGATGCTCGCTAAGCGAATTCTTCGATTTCTGGGCAAAACACTATGAACAAGAGTGCTCGCCCCAGGAACCATGAAGCATGCTTAAGCGACGAAACCCATAAAAACAACCCTTGTTTCGGGTTTAAACATAAAATCACATAAAAACATCATCTTTCATCATATTCAACCCTAAAGCTATCAACTTTAAACATACATAACTCATACCAAGTTAAAAGTATAACTAAAAACATGATCTAACACCAAAAAGGCTAGAATCATAGATTTTCATACATTATTTCAAAAGTTTCATAACAACACATATTTCCTAACAAACATCTACACATTCCCATTATTAACCCCAAATTCGTGTTGTTCTTTTCAATGAAGGTTTTGATGATTCTAATACTTAATAAAAATCATTTCTTGAATTCAATTACCATACCAAAAGAGAAAAGAGCGAGAGAAGATTGAGTTGGACAAAAATAGATTTTCTCCTCTCCTCTTAATCACTCTAGATATCAAATACTACTCTCTTACCTTGATTTAGTCTTAAAATCTCTAAGCTCTACACTTGGACTCCGTTCTACCTCTCTAGCTCTCTCATCACTCTAGGTTAATTCAATTTTAAGTGTATTACCAATTCTATCCTTCCACTCACTTAATTAACATTGGGCTTGGCCCATTAGATTGCTAGCTCTAGTTATGACTAAGACTAACTTACTAATTCCTCCTCATTCTACTAACTCTATTAATTCCTAATTAATTAACTCATGCTAATTAATTAACCAAGGGCTCCCACTTAGTCTAATTAATTCTATGTGTTCACTAAAATACCCTTAACTCTCTCCCAAACACAATAATCAAACAATTCACATAATCACATAAATACAAATAAATAATAATTAATCACCAAAATCCTAATTAGTCTAATACGGGCGTTACAGTTCATAAAGAGGGGAGAAGGACTCTTCTCCATTCCCAAACTCTTTCACCTCTAGGTTGAGTTCGGATCTTGGGAATGTGTTTATGTTATTAAATTGATTGATGATTGCTTATGCTATATATGATAATTGAATATGTTTATATGAACAAACCGTGATTTTATACCTTCATTGATGTATTGTTGTTATAAATGGGTTTGTATGATAAATGAGTTTAAAATCTTCCATTTGAGTTGTTTGTGAGTTGAAATAAGTGTTTTTATTCATGAACATGTTTGGGATCTATTATATATGAGTTATTGGATCAAATAAGTGCTTATAGTGTGTCAAAAAGTGATTTTTCGAAGCCAAACGCGTACCACCCAAACTGACCTGCGTGGCACGCCTGCAGTTAGTGGGAAATCCACCTATTTTGCGTGGCACGCCTGATCAGTGTTAGGAAAATGCCAAATTTTCAGTTTTTCTTGTATTCTAAGTTACCTTTCTTTCCAAATCTTTTATACTTCAAACATGAGCAAATACTCTTTAAAACTCTTCTAAAACCTTATTGAGATGATCTTAAAATGACGTAGAGTTAAGAGTTATGAATGTTTGGGAATAATGATGTTATGTATGACATTGAAATACAATGTTGATTGATGAACAACTAGTTTGTAAAATTACATTAGATTAATAAATTTAATTATGAATTGAATTCTAATATGATGATGATGGAATATGATGCAAATTATGAAGAGAGAATATGGATTATGTTATCCTATTATTCATGTGAAGCGATAATTAGTGAAATCATCATAATTGGTATATGTACATTCATGCATTCATATGTCAAGTGTGATGCGATGTCATTCATGACTTAAAGCTGATTATGATGCGAATTGGATATAAGTTTATCATAAAACTTGATGCAGGTACCACATGCATTTAGGCATTTAGTTATGTCTAGGGTGACATGACATGAGTAATTGGTATTAGGTTGTATTAGGAAGTTGTGCATTCTAATTAATACTTGGTAAATGATGTTATTTGTAATCGTGATTAATTGAATTTGTTCAATATGATAAATGATTGAGTGTTTAATTATGTGGCAATGAGTAGAGTTATATATTTATTATGTATAATGAGATGTATGTAACTAGACATGATATTTGTTTAGTTATGTCATGATAATTAATGTAAGTTTACCTTATTCTTACATTCTTATTTTAATTTATAACTAACTCTCTATTTTGTGTATTTGAATGGTTTGGGACTAGATTCTCAGCTTGAGGACTCGGCTAAGGATTAGAGGTTGCTTGTTGCTTTGATACATTATAATATCGGGTTTACGGGATGTAGTATTTGAACCCGATTGTTTGTTTATTATGATATGACCTTGCTAGATAATTTTATATGAGATATTGTTGGTGTATGAGTATGATTCGTTTTGAAATCATGCTAGATATTTGTAATGGATAATTTCTATTGCAGGCTATTATATAAGTTAATTGAGTAACTTATGATATTTCCGCTGCTATCTAAATGAATGTTTATGCGATAAGTGAATTTTAATTTATGTAGCACTAATTGCTTGTATGATTTAATTCAAGTTAATTATAAAGTATAAGTGTGTTAGGATGTTACACTAATGATTTGAAACCATCTGATGCTATAATTTTTGTATTAGACAAATCTTATAATTCAATTCATGTTTCAATTGTAGACAAATATAAATAAAAAAATTGGATAAATATTATTTATTAGTAGTATAGTATAAAATTAATTTATAAACAAATTTGTAAAAGTAATTAATTTATAAACAAGAATATAAATTAAAAAAAAAAGGATAAATATATATCTTTGATAAATATAGGACAATTATTGTTGACTGATACATACACAAAAAAATATGGGAAAATATTTTTTTAAAATAACTATCATATACGGGACAAGTTATGCTATTGATTCATAGAATTCATAACAATTTCAAAATAATTATTATATATAGTAAATAAATCGTACATAAGATAAATTATATTATTGACTGATAATACTGATTAAATAAATTAAATGGTTTTTAAAAAATTTATCAGTAAAGTGTAACTTCTAAAAATATAGGCGTAACACGACGATAATGGTAACTTAAGCAAATTGTAACTATAACGATAATGGTAACTTAAACAAATTGTAACTAAAATAAAAATACTCGTAACGTTACGACCCGTGCTATCTATTGCTAGTTGAAATAAAAATACAAACTATAGATTCTGAGATTATTTGCAAGGGAAAGGTGATCGATATGCTAAGAAAATATGCTGCAAATCCTCCCAACATGGAGCAAATTGAAAAGAGAATCCAGATTGAGGTGGATGCACTTAACCAGCTTCATGAAAATTGTCAAGCTTTAGAGAATTCAAAAATTAAACATGGAGAACGTCATATGAATGACAATGGAGATGGGCCCTCAAGAACAACATGATGATATGCAGCGACAACAACAACAACATCAACGACGACAACAACAACAACAACAACATCAACGACGACAACAACAACAGTAGTTATAACTTAGTTGATTGAGTGTTTTCGTTCTTCTTCTTTTTTTGTTAGACTTTTTATTTGAGTAATTACTACTAAATAACTAAATCTCAAATAGAAATAGTTTAGATTTGTTTTATGTTATTTATTGTTGTAATTCGTTTCCTAATGAACTACTGTTGTTGTTGTGTTGTAATATTTAAAATCTCTCAATTATAATACTTATCTTCTTTTGTTATTTACTACTTCTATAATATATGATTTTCATTACATCACAAATTTGGTTTTTGTTAAGAAACATTTCAGAAATAGTATATGATTTGGTTAGGTGTACGCAGTGTTGTGCAAACTGTCATCTTGATCAATTTTTGTGATCCTTGGCTGACTTGGTTTAACTATTCATATACCATCACCATTAAAACTATAACTTTAAGGTTTAACTCCCATGAAATACCAATGAGATACTACGTATAGTTATGACAATATATGAGGTTAACTATGTTGTTAATACTCATTAGTAAAATGTGTTTTTTTACTAATATAATTTTTTTTTACTAATGATTATTGATATAAAATAGTTATGACAGTACAATATAGGCTTAATTCATAATTTGGTCCCTTTTGTTTATTTTAGCTCTCAATTTGGTCCCTTATGTTTTAAAACATCTATGTTAGTCCCTTATGTTTTAACGTTACCATTAATTGGTCCCTTCCGTCAATTTTTTTTTAATTCCGTTAATTTTTGACACGTGGCGTACACTTGTCAAAAATTGAAGACAGCCACGTGTCAAAAATTAACAGAATTAAAAAAAAAAATTGACGGAAGGGATCAATTAATGGTAACGTTAAAACATAAGGGACTAACATAGACGTTTTAAAACATAAGAGACCAAATTATGAATTAAGCCTACAATATAAAATGTGTTTTACTAGTATTAATATGAAATGTTAACAACAACCAAATTAAAAAAACCCCAATTCAATAATAATTGTCAAATTAAAATCAACTTAATTTTGCAAACAATTACCTATCTGCAAAAGGACTCGACGACTTTGAACTATTGCTTCGAACCAGAGAACGACGAACATCACAATATTTACAAACGATTCGACAAACACCACAACCAAAAATTTGTTCTTCAACGTTTGCTTCAAATTGAAAGGAAAGAGGAACAACTTAGTGGAGGGGAAGAATAATAAGATGGAGGATAAAGAAGGTAAACGGTAAACAATTCGGTCTATGAGGACAAAGAAGAATAAGATAGAGAAGAATACGATGGAGGAGATGGACGATGGAGTAGGCTTTTTAAATTATTATTTAATCTAATATCCAATTTAATTGATAAATAACACTTGTGTTTATTTTGTAAATAATTATTAATTTTATGGGGGATTGATGTGCAATAAGTAGAACTTTCATTAAAAAGGGCTCACCATAGACCTCCATTACACTCTCCTACACTCTAATCCTGATGTGAAATCCACTACTATTCTATTGGTCAATTAAAACAACTTCACCAAACAAGTCATTTTTTGGACCGCACCATAGAATTGTCCTAACTCTTAACACACTTAACACCTCATAATACAACAACCAAACCAAGTAATATAACAACACATTATGGGTGTGTTTGATATCTTAAAAAATAAAGGAGTAAATATGACAACTTTAGTTGCACTGTGTTTGATTTGAAAATTGTTCATGAAACTGTAAATTGGGGGTCGAGAAACTGGACAAAAACTGAAATTTTTGTCTCACTAAATCACGTGACAAGTTTTGGTCTTCTACACAATTTGTATAAAATATCAAAATAATTTTTATCCACTAAATATCTTCTAATACAAAATTTATTCAATATCTCAAATGTTTATTTGTGTCGTCGTCTTATCTTATCATGTATTATTATGTCAATACTTATCCTCCTAAAACATGATTAATCACGCGTTGATTTTTTTGTCTTCCCGAATTAATTCCTTTTCTGCTCCGTTTCTGTATTTGTTCAATCTTCTTTTTCGTTTTTTCAACACTAAAAAAATTCATCAAAAAAATAAGCAAAATTTTTTCTCTCTTCCATTGCCTCGGAAAAAAAATTTAAACACTAATCCAATTTTCTTTTTACGTGTTTCATTGGTTGAAAACTGATATTGGTGTATCAGTTCGATTGATATTGTCGTACAATCTATTTCGAGTGGTTTTGTCGGATCACTCAACAAGGTGTTCCTTCCGATCATTACAGTGCATTAATCGATCGATTCTTTCGAACGAACTGTTTTATCCTGGAGGCGGCACGATTGTTTGTTTGATTTGCACCTTTAGAGAAGTATTGCGAAACGCCTTAAAGAGAGCGATCTGGTCGTGTCTCGGTCGGTAATTTCTTCGGTCCTGATTTTCAAAAAGTATCTTTTTTTCAATTTAAAAAAAAACAGAATATAGATCACTGCATAGTATATTTTATACAATTCATGTCAATTTAATTTCTTCCTACTCTTAGTAATTATTTATGTTATTGTCCTTTGTGTCTTGTCTTTGAACTCTTGGTCAAACTCATCCTTTTCCGAACAATATTACTTCTTACAAAACACAAACACACACACACACACACACACACATAATTATGTTGCTAATTCACCAATTAATTCGACTAAGATGCATGATCATTCATTTCATTTGTGATTTGACTTGAGACATTTTAGAGTTGGGATCTTTTCCATTTTTGTCTCCATTTCCTCTCTTATTACTATAATTTTGGATAGTTTTCAAATATATATTAAATAGTAGAACCAACTATAAATGTCACATTATTACATTCATATTCTCAAATAATTAATAATAATAAAGATGGAGAGGATAAAAATGAGAGGATCATGACTCAATTTCACAATTAATAAAAATTCACTATAAACATTGTCGCTCTAACTATACCTTAAAAAATGTAATAGTTAATTATTATTATTATTATTATTATTATTATTATTATTATTATTATTATTATTATTATTATTATTATTATTATTATTATTATTTCTTAATCACACAAGAGAAATTAAACTACCTAAAAGTAAATTATTTGGAAGAAACCATAAACAAGATTTTATTTTATATTTTGATAATAAAAAAATTATTATCTCATCTAATTCGAAAAAGAGATTCATTACTCCGTAATTATTATCGCCAAATATAATTTAAATTTATATGTCCATTGAAATAACTTAGGATGGTCTTATTGTTGTGTCTATTACTCCTTTTTGATCCACAAGCTTAAATGTCGTATTGAAAAATTATATACTACTAAATTCAAATTGAATTAATGTCTCATGAATGGTTTCTAACGCATGGAATCTTGGAATTTATCTTGCTCCATCCCCATCCCATGGTCATCATCAAGATTCAATGAAATGAGAGTGATGTAGCCTTATTCATCCAAATGGCCATCTGGGTTACCCTCTTACAACAACTTCAATGTTAACTACTGTGAGCAATGTAGCTTTATGGGATTGGCAGCTTCCTACCAAAATGGAAGTGATGTGGAGACAGTGATATGCAAGCATAGAAAAAATACAATTTGAAATGATACATTTACATTATTAGCTTTGTTTATGCATGGGAAACATATTCATGAGATGTAGAAATAACGATTTATCCTTCATGACCACTACATTTTCAGTCATATTCAAGAGATATAGAAATAACGATTTATCCTTCATGACCATAGATCATTTTTATTTATTTATTTATTGATACAAGATCATTTATATTTACTAATTCATCAATAAATGAAATAATCAACTTACATATTTTTTACAAGCAAATATCAATTTGTGCATATCATTTTTTTTCTTGGTATTATTTGTGCAAGTCAACTTATTGTCATAAAACATTTAAAAGGAATATGATTCACGAAAGGGACGGGTAATGAATGTAATGGTATAAGTAAAAAAGTAAAAATGAAATGATGCAAGCAAGGTATGTCACCACTTTTTTTATAGTTAAAAGAAATTCACAGAAATCTCTACAGCAGCAAGGTATGTCACCTTGATACAGCAGAAATCTTTTTGCCAACCAGCCTCCTTTTGTCCCATCATTCTCAAAATTACTAAAGATTGTCAATCAACTAAAATAATACTCCCTTCTACCTAGAATGACTTATATGTAAAATAATTGTCTAAGATTAATTATTGATTTACTTTTAATATAATACTAATTACATTTTCTCAACTTTCATAAGTTGTAACTAATACTTGATAACATTAATTCAATAAAATTAATTATTATTGTTTATTTTTTATGTATACATGTTTATTAATCAGAATGAGAGATCAAATAGAGCTAGTAGTGTAAGATTGAGTGAGTGTATATTTGGTTTGATATGTAAGCATATGAAGCTTTATGTGATTAAAAGTGTGTTCAGTTTTAATTCGATTATATTTAATTCTATCACGTGGTTTTATATGTATGCACTATCTTGATCAAATCACAATTTATCCTATCAGTCCTTTACATATATCCAATCTATATTGAAGGCAAAACCAAAGGATTCTTATTTTCAATATATTGAAAAGAGTTTGCATTGGTGAGAAGAACTAATGCATGCTATAAATTGTAATTAATCTTGATGAGTATATTACTTTCATTAATTTATATATAAATTATTTTTATTTTATTTGGTTTTTGTTAACATTTTATATTAATACTTCCTTTTAGTAAAAAAACACATTTTATATTAATACTAGTAAAAAACATTTTATACTATACTGTCATAACTATTTTATATTAATAGTCATTAGTAAAAAAAACATTTTATATTAGTAAAAAAAATACATTTTACTAATGAGTATTAATTAACAACATAGTTAACCTCATGTTCTGTTATAACTATACATAGTATCTCATTAGTATTCATGCGAGTTAAACCTTAAAGTTATAGTTTTAATGGTGAAGTTATATGAATAGTTAAACTGCATCAGCCAAGGATCACAAGAATTGATCAAGATGACAGTTTGAACAACATTGTATACACCTAAGCAAATCATATACTATTTCGGAAATATTTCTTAACCAAAACCAAATTTGATATGTAATGAAAATCATATACTATAGAAGCAGTAAATAACAAAAGAAGATAAGTCTTAAAATTGAGAGATTTTAATTATTATAACAACAACAACAATAGTTCATTAGGAAACGAAATACAACAACAAATAACATAAAACTAGATTAAACCTAGACTATTTCTATTTGAGATTTAGTTATTCAGTAGTAATTACTCAAATAGAAAGTCTAACAAAAAAAGAAGAAGAAATAAAACACTTAATCAACTAAGTTATAACTATTGTTGTTGTTGTGGTCGCTGCATATCATCATGTTGTTCCGGAGGGCCCAGTCCCATCGTCATTCATATGACGTTTTCCAAGTTCAATTTTTTAATTCTCTAAAGCTTGAAGGTTTTCATGAAGCTCGTTAAGTGCATCCACCTCAATCTGGATTCTCCTTTCAATTTGCTCCCTGTTGGGAGGATTTACAGCATCTCTTCTGAGCATATCGATCACCTTCCCGTTGCAAATAATCTCAGAATCTATAACTTGTATTTTTATGTCAACTAGCGATAGACCCGTGCGATAACGTTACATGTATTTTTATTTTAGTTACAATAGGTTTAAGGTACCATTATCGTTATAGTTACAATTTGCTTAAGTTAATTATCATCGTGTTGCGCCTATATTTTTAGAAGTTACAATTTACTAATTAAATTTTTTAAAAAAAATTTAATTTATTTAATCAGCATTATCAGTCAATAATATAATTTATCTCATGTATCATTTATTTACTATATATAATAATTATTTGGAAATTGTTATAAATTCTATGAATCAATAGCATAACTTGTTCCGTATATGATAGTTATTTTAACAAATATTTTTCATATTTTTTATATATGTATCAGTCAACAATAATTGTCCTATATTTATCAAAGATAAATATTTATCCTTATTTTTAATTTAAATTCTTGTTTATAAATTTATTTATTTTTTTGCAAATTTGTTTATAAATTAATTTTATATTATACTTCTAATAAATAATATTTGTCCATTTTTTTAAATGTCTACAATTGAAACATGAATTGAATTAGGAGGTTTGTCTAAAACAAACATTATATTATCAGATTGGTTTCAAATCATCAGCCTTGACATAATTCCTCCATCCCTTCCCAATGTAAATTTTGTTGGGTTTTGTTGTTGAGAAGTCTAATTTGCATGAATAATGTTGATTATTTGCATCATCAAGAATTATAATTTCACTTTGACTGTGATCCAAAAATAGATTAACATACATTTCAGGAATATCCTATAAATAAATGTTAGAGAAATATATTAATAATAAAAAACAATTTTATAATCAATAATCAATAAGAATAATTAAATATATATGAAAAAATGTAGACATAGGAAAAATGAATTTATTTAATTAGTACTATGGATTAATAATATAGTTTGTCTCATGTATAATTTATTTAATATATATGAAAGTTGTTTTGAAATTGTTAGTAGTTTTATGAATCAACAACGTAGTTTCTTCAATGTATGATTTTATTTAATATATATGGCCATTATTTTGAAATTGTCATAGATTCTATGAATCAGTAACATAATTTGTTCCATGTATGAATTATTTAATAAAAGATAATTATTTTGAATCAAGAGCATAATTGTAACGCCCCAACTAAAAATATCTAGAATATTTAGTCGAAGCATTAAACTGGAATCTGAGTACATTAAATTACAGGAAACTAACTGAATAATATATTATTATTAAGATAGTTAATGAATATTCGAATACAAACAGCGAAATGAGAAGACAACAGAATAACAAGTTAATTAAAAACAAGGAAGAAGACTAAGTCTTCTAAGCTGACAATCCAAGCACAGCTCCAATCGTCAGGTCCATCCTGGTCCCTGCTCCGAAATAACCTGTCTTACCTATATCAAAAGGGAGTGGGGTGAGACAGTCACTTCGTCCCAGTGAATTCTACTACCCTCCTAGGCTATAAAGCCGGGGTACCTAATCAGTCCATAATTGATAATCTATCATAATAAATGTCATAATCATAATTAATAAAAGTGTAACACACAAAAGTATCTTGTTTATTTTATTCCGCTAAGACACATCGAGGTGAGCATGTCTCGAAGGTCCGCCATATCCGCTGACCGATTCGACCACGGCATTAAGCTCACAATCATTTTCCTAATGGGTTGTTCCATTGGAAGCCCATAAGCAGCATACTAAACCGCACATATTGACTGATTCTAAATTGATTAACATACTACCATATTATCCCAAACCCGGGGAACATACAAACTTAATTTCTAAGTTATCCTTAATTTCAGAATTGTGCCTGACTTTCCGTACCATATTAAATACATTATACATCTGCAATATATCTTCCTCAGATAATGATATAAAACGAGTGAACAACCATTTTTAAAATAGGAAAAGTGAGGCAATTCTGGGTTAGCTCGCTATGGCGAGTCAACAAGCTCGCCATGGCGAACTTACAGGTACTGGCCTAAACAACTCGCTAGGCGAGCTAGAGCTCGCCATGGCGAAGTTCTTCAGCCCAGAACCTTGAGCTCGCCATGAGTGCTCGCTAGCAACTCGCTATGGCGAGTTAAGTCAGAAAGACCCCTGTTTTACGAATTTTCAATATTTTCAAAGAATCACCTACAACCAAACTCTGAGAAAGTGCCGATATATAATATAATCAATATTTAACAGAATAGAAGAGAATTTGGGAGCTAATTCTCCTCACACAACTAATTCCTAATTTCTTAAGTTAACATGCAAATTCATAAATTAAGGGAATTCTAACTAAACTAGCCTAAGAACCCACCTGTTAATAGAGCTTTAAACTTGCTTCTAGACTCTGCTACAGCCACGAATTCCTCACACAGAACTGACTTGAAATCCAATTTTGCTTCAGAAACACGAGAATAGTTGAAGGTGAAATCCATGGTGTTGAAGTGTTGATGAGTTGATTCTTTAATTCTTAACTCCAATTTTTCCTTGTCCAGAATCAGCAAGACTCACATGCAACACCAAAAATGGGGTTTATAAGCTTCTAAGTACAAAAGAAAAGGTGGAACGAGTAAAGGAGTAGAAGGAGAAATTTCTTACCTTTGTGAGGAGTAAGGGATTAAGGAGTATGAAGGATTAATTGCATGTGTATTTGAACAAGAATTAATTGAAGGTGAGTTGGTGGTGGTGGTGGTACGGTGAAAAGAAAGAGAGGGAGGATTAGAGTTGTTGTTTGATTCTAACTTGCATGTAATTAGATTGGGTAAAAGAAAATGAGACGAGGGGTTATTGGTGAGAAGAACAGAGCACGATGGGGAGGAGAAATAGGAAAAGAGATTATGATTCTTGCTTCAACTTGCAAGCAATGTAATTGATTGGGAAAGGGGTGGGTTCACGTGAAAGAGAAGGAGATGGGGGTGTTCTTCCATGTTCTGATAGTTATCAAAAGTGAAAAATGGAAAAATGTGAGGTAAAGTGTAGTAGGTTGCCTTAATGTATTTTAATTGGCTAAAAATGAGGTGGGTGGAGGGTATTGGAGAAGAAGGGGGGCGTGAGAGATAAAGGAAAAAAATGAAAGGTATACTGACATAAGACTTGTTTCTTTATCATAGTGTAGTTTGTTTTGGTAACAAGGACATATTCACGTGGGGACCATCTCAAACTTTCCTACTAGAATCTCATACTAGTCATAAAGCACCTCTAAACTAATAACTTATACTAGCATCATATATATTAATATTAGAATAGAAATTGAGGTGTAGAGTTGTGGTGTAGTGGAAGAATGAGTCACTATCAAGAGAAATTGAGTCTTAGTATTAATTAATTCTCAAGTGTGAGATTAAAGCGTTAATATGTATTTTGAGTTCAATTAGAATTTCTAATTTCTACACATCATACATCTAATTTCTCAAGACTTGATTAATCAATTACCTCTAATCAATCTTGGAATTATGGAACAAGCTCTAATTAAAATTAATTAGGCGGATAAAATTTCAGGATGTTACAATCTAGCCCCCTTAAAGAAATTTCGTCCTCGAAATTTAGAAATTTATAATTAGAAGAGATAGGAATAACTTTTCCCATGACAGGTTTCCGTTCCTGAGTGAGTTAGTCGTCATGAGACTGAGCCCATCCGACTTTGATGATTGGAGTTTTCTTGTTCCGAAGGATCTTAACTTCACAATCGACTATACGAACTGGATTCGGCTGATAGGGTAAGGTTGACTAAATATCAATCTCAAAAGGGTGTTAAAGATCGGGAATGAATTTCCGAAGTTGAGACACATGAAACACGTCGTGTAACCATGACAAGGATATGGTTAGAATTAACTGATAGGTTACAGGACCGACGCGTTGTAGGATCTGATGAGGTCTTATATACTTCGGGTAGAATTTCTTCGTTTGGAAACACCTCGTGGTTCCAACTTTGGCATTATTCTCAAGAACTCTTGTTTACCTTTATTCCCTGGAATAAAACTTTCCTCTCTCAAAGGATTATTCGTCCAAATTTGATCGTCTAGTTATATTTTCGTCTAATCTCGTGTTGTGCACTCTGATCCGACTACTCATAGTCATCCCCCGTTTGTCTGCGTCAACATGACCTTACTCCAAATTTATTTAACAGAGTGACGCATCATCTCTTCTTTTCTAATTTACTTCCACCATTACTACATCTCTCATTGGATAACCTCACAAAGTAACACTTGTTTTACTTTGTGATAGCAGGTGTGTGACGGTATTCTCAATACTCTACTACAGTCCAATATGTCTGCGACATCTTAGCAATACCGTACTCCTATTACCTCGCACTACACTTCCACAGGTCGGTATCTGGCCTGGTTATTGCTATATGAATAGCTGAATGAGATAAGTTTAAGTGTTGATGTCAATATTCCAAAAAAATTTCTCTCCATGGTTTTTCTCAATTCCGAACGCTGCAACTCGTGACACGTCGCACGTACCACTGTCCCATATATGTCGTTTAAAATACTCCAGGATAGATCAAAATATAAAACGAGTGAAGAACGCTTAGGCACTATGGATCCTTTCGCCAATGAGTTAGACTCATCTGCAACTAAATCTATAGTACCACATAATTTTCCACCTATTATTTCAATCCATCCTAGCACAACATTGTGGTCGAGTAGTATATTTAACATGTCATGGACTGAGGTTCGAATCTTCCTTCAATGATACGGTTAGGTTGGTTGGATAATTCACTGATAGGTTGACATGAAAGAATTTGGCTAAAATGATTGGATTCTAATGATGGCTGACTGGATGCGGAAGATTTGCACACTCAACACAGAGAATGACTTTAAATCCCTTATTCACCATAGTCGATGTGTCAGCGTTTGAATTGGATTCGCAATAAGGAAACTCTTGTACTCTACACGAGGAATTTGATTGATGATGATCTGAATCTATTGTGATAATGTACAGAGAAACTGAATCAGTCGGCAAGGAATGAAATGGTTCAAACTCGAATTCAGAGAATAGCTTGATGAGGTATCTAGATACTTAATACTTCTACTAGCTCCTATTTCTACGTAACTGGAAGATCTGAAACTTAACTGAATTTTAGCTGATATGGCCCCGAAGGATTTAACAACACGATTGAGTTACTGATGAGTCGTTCAGGTGTACAAAGACCTATATGATTAACTGATACTGACATTGAGTAGAATAGTTTGGCAGATAATTGACTAATGATACTGATTACAAGATCGATAAGATGAGTGAGAGCTTGAACTGAATTTTCATGTGCCCGCTCCAGATAAACTGGATTCTACGAATTATATTTAGTTACTAACAATGTAACTGAGAAGGTTGAAAAGATTGAACAAGATTACAGATAAGTGACGTCCCACAGTTGTCAGTTTGACTGACCGATGTCGAGGAATTTGGAAAGTTTACCTTCCAACTACTCCGAGTGATAATTAAGACTAACGGATGATAGGGCACGAGGAGGAATTATATGTCCGAGACATAATCAGACAGGTTGGGGAATGAACCCGTTCCATGTCCTCATGTCTAATGGATACCCAATCCAACCTAGTTTGGTTCGATGAACTTAGCTTATCGAAGGTCTGAATAAAATGAAAATATCAAGTGGCTGATAAGGAATAAATCCAACTTAACGATTTCGTTCGGGATAGCTAACATAGGTACTCCACGATTTATCTAGATGGCTGAAAGCACTAATGATAACTCCTGATTTTTGCTAACTTGGTTGAGACTTGAATACTAGTGATTCGGTACTAAGGCTGGTCGAAAAATGTTTCTACTTGTCATTCCGATTGAGGTTATATTCCAAATGGTTCGTTGTGATCTTCGAGGTAACATGTTAGGATGAGATTATCTTACTAGACCTATAATAATTTCCCAACTGTAACATGACAAGCTGGAAAGTAAGAGGCCGCTAAATCAAGGTGGTCTAATTCGACTAATTCCTACATTCATGGCTGGGTAGCTTGGAACACTAAGTTACTGGTTCACCATAAGTGATTAACTGTACCTAACAAGGCTACATAGGTAATCCAACCTATAAGGTGCAATTCCTAATTAGTTTTATCTATTGATGTTCACTTCTACCGATAAGGTATAAATATTGGTTGCTACCTAGAGAAGCTAACTCGGTTCTAATCTGGTTTCTGCTACCCAAGGTTGGTGTCTCTCGAGTTAACTTAGGTATCTATATGGTGTTGTGAAATGATTCCTAATCATTGCGCTAATCAAGACTGATCCCTAAAGGTCTACTAAATTAACTGACCTAGTCTGGTATATCTAAGAGAAATTCTATTTGTTATGCTAAACAGATCTTGGCTTCTAACGGTATGGTAGGAATACGAGTTATGAATCGAAAAACTGATTTACTTTAAGGGAGGCATTAAGAGTTGACTTTCTGTAGGGTAGTCTATTGGGAAGTTCTCAGATAAGTGTTGTTATGACTGAATATTCCAACTTGGTTTCTCTAGTATGGTATTGAACCGACCTAACATCACTGATGAATCTCACGGCTGACAAATAAGGTTAAGTATCCAAGAAGAGTTCTGATTTACTGAAGGCTGAATCTTACTTGGCTTACATGTTTCTTGTAAACATGTTCACCGGAAGGTATGGTTACTCTCAAGTCCGGGTAATTTACCTGACACACGATATCAGTTGGATACTATAATGACTTACACACTTACGTTCTTCTATGAACAATTCTACTTCGAGCAATTAGTACTTCCATCAAACTGTTCTTACTCTCCAGAATTTCCTAGTACCATTGGTCTTAATCCATACAATCCATCTTAACTCTTGGTATACTCGTTGGCGTTGCCCCGCTTACTCCTTCAGTTCTAACTATTTCAGCTCTAACATCCGGTTAGAGAGAATTCTCGCCAACGATTGCTTCTGAACTATAACTCCACTATGATTTTCTTACTTAACCACCGTGGTCCACTTCGGTTCTCAACCGTAATACCCTGCTTACCATGCACAATACTAAGCTGATCAAACTCAGCACGCGATGGTTTCAGCGTAAACAGTCCAGACTCCAAAGGGTCCGTACTACTAAGGAAGGGATTGTAATGACTCATGGCAAGGTCCGATACTAGATCGACCTGCTCTGATACCAATTGTAACGCCCCAACTAAAAATATCTAGAATATTTAGTCGAAGCATTAAACTGGAATCTGAGTACATTAAATTACAGGAAACTAACTGAATAATATATTATTATTAAGATAGTTAATGAATATTCGAATACAAACAGCGAAATGAGAAGACAACAGAATAACAAGTTAATTAAAAACAAGGAAGAAGACTAAGTCTTCTAAGCTGACAATCCAAGCACAGCTCCAATCGTCAGGTCCATCCTGGTCCCTGCTCCGAAATAACCTGTCTTACCTATATCAAAAGGGAGTGGGGTGAGACAGTCACTTCGTCCCAGTGAATTCTACTACCCTCCTAGGCTATAAAGTCGGGGTACCTAATCAGTCCATAATTGATAATCTATCATAATAAATGTCATAATCATAATTAATAAAAGTGTAACACACAAAAGTATCTTGTTGATTTTATTCCGCTAAGACACATCGAGGTGAGCATGTCTCGAAGGTCCGCCATATCCGCTGACCGATTCGACCACGGCATTAAGCTCACAATCATTTTCCTAATGGGTTGTTCCATTGGAAGCCCATAAGTAGCATACTAAACCGCACATATTGACTGATTCTAAATTGATTAACATACTACCATATTATCCCAAACCCGGGGAACATACAAACTTAATTTCTAAGTTATCCTTAATTTCAGAATTGTGCCTGACTTTCCGTACCATATTAAATACATTATACATCTGCAATATATCTTCCTCAGATAATGATATAAAACGAGTGAACAACCATTTTTAAAATAGGAAAAGTGAGGCAATTATGGGTTAGCTCGCTATGGCGAGTCAACAAGCTCGCCATGACGAACTTACAGGTACTGGCCTAAACAACTCGCTAGGCGAGCTAGAGCTCGCCATGGCGAAGTTCTTCAGCCCAGAACCTTGAGCTCGCCATGAGTGCTCGCTAGCAACTCGCTATGGCGAGTTAAGTCAGAAAGACCCCTGTTTTACGAATTTTCAATATTTTCAAAGAATCACCTACAACCAAACTCTGAGAAAGTGCCGATATATAATATAATCAATATTTAACAGAATAGAAGAGAATTTGGGAGCTAATTCTCCTCACACAACTAATTCCTAATTTCTTAAGTTAACATGCAAATTCATAAATTAAGGGAATTCTAACTAAACTAGCCTAAGAACCCACCTGTTAATAGAGCTTTAAACTTGCTTCTAGACTCTGCTACAGCCACGAATTCCTCACACAGAACTAACTTGAAATCCAATTTTGCTTCAGAAACACGAGAATAGTTGAAGGTGAAATCCATGGTGTTGAAGTGTTGATGAGTTGATTCTTTAATTCTTAACTCCAATTTTTCCTTGTCCAGAATCAGCAAGACTCACATGCAACACCAAAAATGGGGTTTATAAGCTTCTAAGTACAAAAGAAAAGGTGGAACGAGTAAAGGAGTAGAAGGAGAAATTTCTTACCTTTGTGAGGAGTAAGGGATTAAGGAGTATGAAGGATTAATTGCATGTGTGTTTGAACAAGAATTAATTGAAGGTGAGTTGGTGGTGGTGGTGGTACGGTGAAAAGAAAGAGAGGGAGGATTAGAGTTGTTGTTTGATTCTAACTTGCATGTAATTAGATTGGGTAAAAGAAAATGAGATGAGGGGTTATTGGTGAGAAGAACAGAGCACGATGGGGAGGAGAAATAGGAAAAGAGATTATGATTCTTGCTTCAACTTGCAAGCAATGTAATTGATTGGGAAAGGGGTGGGTTCACGTGAAAGAGAAGGAGATGGGGGTGTTCTTCCATGTTCTGATAGTTATCAAAAGTGAAAAATGGAAAAATGTGAGGTAAAGTGTAGTAGGTTGCCTTAATGTATTTTAATTGGCTAAAAAATGAGGTGGGTGGAGGGTATTGGAGAAGAAGGGGGGCGTGAGAGATAAAGGAAAAAAATGAAAGGTATACTGACATAAGACTTGTTTCTTTATCATAGTGTAGTTTGTTTTGGTAACAAGGACATATTCACGTGGGGACCATCTCAAACTTTCCTACTAGAATCTCATACCTCTAAACTAATAACTTATACTAGCATCATATATATTAATATTAGAATAGAAATTGAGGTGTAGAGTTGTGGTGTAGTGGAAGAATGAGTCACTATCAAGAGAAATTGAGTCTTAGTATTAATTAATTTTCAAGTGTGAGATTAAAGCGTTAATGTGTATTTTGAGTTCAATTAGAATTTCTAATTTCTACACATCATACATCTAATTTCTCAAGACTTGATTAATCAATTACCTCTAATCAATCTTGGAATTATGGAACAAGCTCTAATTAAAATTAATTAGGCGGATAAAATTTCAGGATGTTACAATAATTTGTCCTATGTACGATTTATATAATATATATGATAGTTATTTTGAAATTGTTAGTAGTTTTGTGAATCAATAGTGTAATTTGTCCCACATATGATTTATTTAATATATATGATCATTATTTTAAAATTATTATAAGTTATATTATTTTATTAGTTAGAACTCATCTCACGTATGCTCTTTATTTGGAAATTTTTATTAATTTGAATTTGTCCCATGTATGATAGTTATTTTGAAATTTTTATTAATTAGAACTTGTGTCACATAAAGGGGAGTCCGAATCCTCTCCATTTGGGGGAGGAAATGGCAATCTCAATTTCCTTTCATGTATATATCACACGTGGAAACAAACTTATCATGGTTCAGATTAATTTTATTTTGTTTTTGTCAAAAATTAAAAAACTGAAAGAAAAATTTTAGATCCAGAAAATCTTGCTCCTTTCTAAGTTCACGATGCTCTGGTTAATGCTTAGGTTATATTTTCGTCCACCGTCTCTCCGCCCTCCGTCGGAGCCATAAAATATCACGACGGAGTTATTGGGTTATTGGTATATTCTACGGTTGTTGATGGTGTTGTGGATTCACCTCTGTCAATTTTTCTCTGATAATGGAGATTGTGGGTGAAAAAATTGTCAATTTATTTCCATAAAGAAAATCCACAATGAATGTTTGGAGACGGCCATGTGATAGATTTCCCTTTTTTAATACATTTTTCTGTATATATATATATATATATATATATATATATATATATATATATAGGGGAACTTTCAAGTGAGAGAAGTTTTAAAATGAGAGGGTAGGAGGATTAAACAATAACCATTTGATCAATATTAATGGTTTAGATGTTATTTTGATTAAGCTGCACATTCAACCATTTGTACTTCTCATCATGGGTAGTTTCTTTGCACATAATGGCATGTTCATCTTTTCTCCCACACACACAACCGATTCTTATCCCTCTCTATACTTTTTTTTTCTTTTACGGCATCTCTCTATACTCTTCTTTCATGTCTTTTCCTCCAATTATTTCCCGGAAATCGTTAACATGAAGGATTTCCTTGAAATCAATTCAGTCCCCTGCATCTAATTAATCATGGGAAAGTAGTGCAAGAAGAAAAATCATGAGAAACTAGATGCATTAAACAAACCCATTTATGAAACTAGATGCAACAAACATTGAAAATGGCGCAGGAAGAACAAACCTGAGAAACCCATTCAAGTATCAGAAGATAAAGATGATCTTAAGCTTGAAAACAAATTTGTTGACTCATTATTGATTCTAATTACAATTTAATAGCCATTTTTAAACTTTATCAGATTTATGTTTATGTATTTTGGGTCTATGTTCAAGCACTCTTCTCGACTAGAGAAGATAAGAGGGTGAGATTACACTGCATTTTTTAAAATTAAAGACCACCATATAGATTAATCTAATGGTTATTATTAAATGCTCTCATCTCTTACATTAACTACTCATCTCACTTGAAAGTTCCCCTATATATATATATATATATATATATATATATATATATATATATATATATATATTTCAGTTATTGGTAGCTCTGTTGCCTTTAAATTGCTTCATTTCAATCATAAACATTGATGAGTTTTGGGACCATGATGTATTGGCAGTTTGGAACATTGATAGGGGTAAAGAAAATATGTGTGCCTTTTCATTTCCGTTTTTATTAATTAATAAAAAAGTAGTACCAAAAATTAATCTGAACCATTGATAAGTTTGTTTCCACGTGTCATATATACATGAAAGAAAATTGAGATTGTCATTTCCTCCCCAAATGTAGAGGATCCGAACTCTCTGAAGGGGCTGAAGGGGCCTAAAGAACAATTTTCAAATGAAAATTGTAATATCCCAACTTTTAAATTCCTTGATTTAATTTTAATTAGAGATGAGTCTAATAAATTAAAATTAATTAGAGGTGATTAATTAAATTAAGCCTTGGGAATTAAGTATATTATGTGTAAAATTAGGAACTCTAATTGAACCTAAGCTACACATTAATATAATTAGCTTTCACTTGTGATTTAATTAGCTCTAAGAATCAATTTTCCCTCCCTCATTTGCTTCTCTCTCACGTGTTCTCTCCCTCTCAATCTCTTATTCATGACTCACCTCCCACTCACTACAATGTCAACACCTCATCTTCCATTCATCATAACATCTCATATACCCTCACCCACTCACATGACATGCAAATTAACACCAAAAATCCTCATTACTCACCTTCAGCAAAACTGAGCAAGCTTCAACCCTCTCTTCCTCTCTTCTCTCACGTGTTACAACAACAATAACATACCACCAAATTCTTCAATTTTGCCCAACACATGAGTTTGTCCTTTCCCTTATAATCTCACTTCTCATGACAGAGATTCCCTCACTTGCAGCTGCAACTTAGAGAATCAAATCAGAAAACATCATCTCTTCAATCTATCCAAGCCTTCACATGATGCTAAACAACAACCGCCATCCTTTCACCACTTTATCAACCTATGAGATTACATGCAAGCTTCAACTTGAGCAAATTCCACACTATTATTACTTCTGAGAACTCACTATAAATAACCCCTATCCTCAACTGAATTATTCATCAACCCATCTCCAAATCATAGAGCAAAGTTAGAGTTCAACATTTCTTCAAAATTCCAAATTTCACCAACTCTGTTCGTGGGTAGCTGGGGAGTTCAGTAGCATTTAGGAAACTCAAGATTAAGTCTGAAGCTTCAATTCCAGGTGGGTTCTTAGGCTAGTTTAGTAAGATTTACCAAAATTGAAATTTTGCATGCAAACATAGGATTTTAGGGAAAATTATGTGTGAGAAGAATTAACTCCCAAATTCTTCTCCAAACTGTCGTATTTTATGTTTATAATATTATTGCAAAGGTTTAGTTTGAGGATTGTAGGTGTTTTGATTGAAAAAATTGAGAAATGGCAAAACAGGGGCTGTTTACGCACATCTCGCCCGACAAGCCTTCTAGCGAGAAACCAATTTTTGGGCAGAGTTTGAATGGCCCGGCGAGCTTTTGCTGGCCCGGCGAGCCTTTGTTAGCCCGGCGAGCTTCTGCTAGCCCGGCGAGTTTTGGCTGGCCCGGCGAGTACTTGCTCGCTCGGCGAGCTAACTCAGACCAGACCTTGATTTCTTGCTTGAGTTCGTTGGATTGCTCATTAGGCAAGAGAAGTATGAATGACCCTAATTTTTATTATTTTCTGAAAGCTATACACTCGTATTATATCCTCAAATTGACTTGATATTTTTGTAATAATAGAATTAATATAAAGTACATCTAGTTTGTTATCGCGGTGTAATCCTAGGGTATAACTTAGAAACAAAATTAGAAATATGTATGTTCCCCGGGTTTTGGGATATCATGGTAGAATTAAAACTAGTAACAATTAGTATCAGTCAATCATGTGCGGTTTAGTATGCTGCTTATGGGCTTTCACTGGAATAACTCATTAGGAAAATGATTGTGAGCTTAATGCTGAGACTCACTGGGTTGTCGGACAAGGCGGTCCTCTGAGATATGCTCACCTCAGAGTGTCTTAGAGGATTAAAATCAATAAGATATAATTTGTGTTACACCTTTAATTATGTTATGATTATGATATGTTAGAATACTTTATGGACTGATTTACGAACCCGGCTTAGTCGCCATTAGGAGGGTAGTAGGACTCACTGAGACTTAGTAGTCTCACCCCAATCCAATTAATTTTTTTTTTCAGGCAAACAGGTTGAGTAGGTAAGCATGCTTTGGAGTAGCTGCTGCTGTTCGTGGATGGAATATTTAGTTTTCTTTGCTTTCCGCTTATCTGATCGTGTTGTATCTTATTTCCGCTGTGTTTTATCTAATCTTGTGTATTCAGCACCTGCGTGTGCTTGATTTTCAATAATGTAACTTTAATGAACTCGGTATCAATAATAATATTTTGCATTATATTCTAGACAATAATGTGGGGTGTTACAATTGGAATCAAAGCAGGTCGATTCAGATCTTGCGTGAGGTCATTAAAATTACTAATCCAATTCCAGTAGAACGTTTAGATCCCTAACATTTGTTCTAGGTGTCATGTCACTTTGAGCCTAGCTAAATTGACTTGATACTGGCAGTAGAGCATTATGTCGAGAGCAAGACGCGGACCTGGAAGACCTAGGAGGAACATTGAAGAAGATCCTGAGGAGTACGGTGACGCTAACGCTAATATGTGGGCTGAAATGATGCAACAGCATCAACAATTCCAAGCTCAACAGGCGCAGTAGCACCAAGAATTCATGGCGATGTTCCAGCAACATATGAATAACCCTCCTCCCTAGAATCTTGGGTCGAGTGCTGCATTCCGGAAATTTTGCAGAATGAGTCCCCCTGAATTCTACGGAGAGTACAATCCAGCCAAAGCCCGAGAGTGGATACAAAGAATGAGTGTAACGCCCCAGACTGCTTTCAGGATGATCGACTGGCCCCACAAACCAACACGAGTCTTTTCAGCGAGCTTTGTCCTCACTTGCACGCTTTCCGGGAAACTTCCCAGAAGATCACCCATCCAAAGACTACTCCAAGTCAAGCACGCTTAACTATGGAGTTCTTATGGAATGAGCTCCCAAAAAGAAGATGCATCTTGTTGGTATAGGTAGTACCCATCAATCTTTATAAGCCTTCCTTCAACCATGCAATCCCATACCTGCACAGCCTCAGGATCCCTCTCATTCCGATGTGATTCGGTTTGCCAAGAAGTTTCCAGGAGCCGCACATTGTCATGCCTCGTGCACCGGCGACCACTCCCCGCCCTCGTCAGCCTCGGGTATTACATGCCCACCAGCTTCCGCTTGGTTCGTCCCCGAACCACATCGTACTGGGAGAGGTCTGCTCTGATACCATTTGTAACGCCCCAGACTGCTTTCAGAATGATCGACTGGCCCCACAAACCAACACGAGTCTTTTCAGCGAGCTTTGTCCTCACTTGCACGCTTTCCAGGAAACTTCCAAGAAGGTCACCCATCCAAAGACTACTCCAAGTCAAGCACGCTTAACTATGGAGTTCTTATGGAATGAGCTCCCAAAAAGAAGATGCATCTTGTTGGTATAGGTAGTACCCATCAATCCTTATAAGCCTTCCTTCAACCATGCAGTCCCATACCTGCACAGCCTCAGGATCCCTCTCATTCCGATGTGATTCGGTTTGCCTAGAAGTTTCCAGGAGACGCACATTGTCATGCCTCGTGCACCGGCGACCACTCCCCGCCCTCGTCAGCCTCGGGTATTACAATGAGTGGAATCTTGGATTCGATGACTTGCACTAAAGCTGACAAAGTAACATTCGTCTCCCGCTTCTTTAGGGGCGACGCATGTAATTGGTGGGAAGGAACTAAGACGTATATGGAGGCAAGCCAGATGGAAGTGAATTGGGAGAATTTCCAACGTTTATTCATTGGTCATTATATCCCCAAAAGTTACCAATTCCAGATGGAGAGAGAACTGACAGAACTCAAGCAGGGTAATCTGACTGTAGCAGAGCATGCAATGAAATTCAATGAGTTGGTTCGATATGTGGCGGACGGAGATGATGCCCCTACAGAGGCGTGGAAAATGAAAAAGTATAGGATTGGATTTCGAGCAGATATAGCTCATGATGTCTCCATGCAACAAATCGCTAACTACGGTGATTTGGTGTAGAAGAGTTATTACGTGGAGGCAGGTCTCAGTAATATTCATGGAGAAAGAAGTGAAGCTGTCCAGAAGAGGAAGGATACTGGAAAGTTTAATCTGTCGCTGAAAACCAAAGGTACTTCGAGCATGGGAAAGCAGAGCTATTCACAACGTTCACCAAGGAACTGTGCTGAATGTGGATTTCCCCATAGCGGTGAATGTATGAAGGGCAGAAACATGTGCTATTACTACAAGCAGCCTGGTCATTACAGGAACGAGTGTCCCAAGCTAAGAAAGCAAGGAGACTCCAGTGGAGCTGCCAAAAGCAAAGGTCCGGTATACTCACTTGACTGTAATGAAGTTAAATCTAATAGTTCTTTAATTATGGATGTATGCATGTTAGGCCAGTCTGAAGTTTTAGTTTTGTTTGATTGTGGAGCCACTAACTCTTTCATAGCCGTAGACAGTGTCATGCGGCTAGGGTTACCTTCTGTCCCTTTAATACCTCCAATGGCAGTCGTTGTCGCTACTGGCGGCAGAGTCACCTCTAAACGAGTCTGCCAGAACTGTCCTGTCCTAGTAGGCAGTAAAGTCTATCATATAGATTTAATCTGTTTACCTCTTAAAGATTTCGATGTCGTTCTACAACCACACCAAACACCTTTTTGCCATGTATGCCTTTTCTTAATCCTAGCAGTCTTCTACCCAAGGGCTAAATCCCCCTGAATATGAGAACCTACCCAACTCCCTCACATCACTAATCCCAAGTGACGAAACTTAAACTTTGCAGTTTAAAGACTTAGTTGAATGACAACATTCAATGACTCAAGGCTACCAAGTATCAAGAACAATACGAGGAGCTACTAATGCTTTGCACAGTGGGTACAAAGCTTTGGACTCACAATCTTCAGTTATTGTGGGTTGAGTTTTAAGCTCTATGTTGAGTCCTTTATATAGGCGTGCAAGTCTTCAGATAATCTTCAATGTTTCAGATGCACAACAATAAGAATTAGTTTTAAAACAAACTCCACAAGATAAAGAATTAATCTCTATCCACAAATTAAATACGATTCCGATCGTATCTAACGCATAGGATTAATAACAAACTTTATCATTAATCCTAATCTCAGCTTGTTACTAAAAGATTCGCGCTTTATTCAAATTTAAACAAACACGCGTGCTTAATGGATAAGCATTATCTTTTAAGCTGAACTGGGTCAAGATGTCCTACCCACATATCTTGGGACATCTTGTTCGACATGTTGCCTAAACATGCTCTGAACCCAGTGACAAGATGTCTAGGACATCTTATTCAACATATTGCATCTACACATCTTCAATATGCACAAGTGGTTTAGACTTAATTACTTTAGCATTGGTGCTTTAGTTAAGTCACTCTGACCAAGTTGTTTTAGCCTTATGATGCAGCCAATCTCAGAAGAACTACAATCTCCCCCTTTGGCAAATTATGGCTAAAACAACCACAAACCACTTTGTTGAATGTGCATTCTTCAGTCTTCAAATTCTTCAATCTTCAAATTGATCTCTGTTGATGCAATCTTCTGTTCTGAGATCTTCAGGTCTTCAAGGTCTTTGATCTTCAGAATCTTGTGTGTCTTCAATTTTCAAGACTTCTTCAATCTTGAATGTGTGATGAACCTTTTCTAGTGTGAGACAGTCTTAGTCTTGTCTTCATATGATCCATTACAATGAATTTTCTAAGTCTAGGGATGAGATACCTAGTGACTTAGTGAACCAAAGTCTTGAGTTGCAGCGGAAAATACTTAATCAGAGTGATCAAGACTCACTAGACTTCTTAGAGGTTCCAATTGAGCATTTAAATAATGCTCTTGACACACTTATTTTAGCATAGCTTTTTAGTTTTTAATTTTTTTAAAGCTTGCCATATTCATCCGTAAAGCAAGAGATTGATTCCATTTGCCAAAGAGCTGTTCTTATCATCAATTATTTCTCCCCCTTTTTACCATAATTTGTCCACATGATGTTTTCTTGCTGTGCTGGTCTTGATGGTTTCTTCCAAGGTTTTGGATATTTGCATCAATTCAGCAAGAACATCCTCCTTGTTTGCTCTAGGCATGGAGCCTGATGCTTCAGCAATTTCCTTCGCCTTAGGAAACACAATGTTTGGGACATGTGTACCAGCAAAGTGCTTCTAGTCAAAACTCATAATTGAAGGCTTTTTGTTTAGAACTTCTTCAGGATATAGGATGGCTGGATATTGCCTCAAGATCATCCCAGTTATTAGGCAAGGGAAGGCAATTGGCAGCTTCACTACATATGTCTCAGCATGCTTCATGGTCTGATTGAAGACGTGATCATCAAAGTTGATTTTCTTCTTGGTCCCTATGAGATATAGCATCTTTGCCAACATAGGGGTGATCCCAGAGCCATGATTGGTAGGTGACCAGTTTGCAGCTTCAATCCTATTGAGGATAGCATACTTGACACTCAGGTAGCCTGTAGATAATAACCATTTCTTAGGCCATTCTTTCACTTGTCCTCCAGTAATCTCCTTAGTCACCTCCTTGACTATCTCAGCTTCATCACCTTCAATGGTTGAATTTCTTCCAAGGTACTCATTGATGGTGGTTGGAGAAAACTTGACGTCTTTACCCCTGACTCGAACTTTTCTGAATTCCTCAGTTCCTTCACTACAGGCACTTGTGATGTTCATTATGAAGTCCTTCACCAGCATCTCATAGCAATTACCCAAGTCTTTCACTGTCTTCATCAACTCAGCTTTCTCCAATAGCTTTATAATCTCTTCGCATTCGAAAGATTCTCGGTTGAGTTCTCTTTCGTGAGTTATTCTGTGCTGGTAGACAAACCTCCACTTTTGAGCGCTCTCCTCAGAATGGAAAGAAACTCTGTCCATTGGAGCTGGAGCAATGTTTGCTGGAACTCTTCTTCCACCAATTCTCTTCTTCCCTGAGGTCGTGATGTCTATGACATCTGGTTCGACATCAGATTCAGTGTCACTGACTGCTACAACCTGTTTCTTCTTCTTTGAGGTCTTGTCTCTAGAAGCTTTCTTCTCAGCTTTTCTCTTCCCTTTCTTTGTAGTGACAGGAGTCTCCACTTGCTTGGATGTGTACGTCTTAGCTTTGTTTTTGACAGGGATGCTAATACGTACTCCTTCACTTTCATCAAAACTTTCCTCTTCAAAGCTTTGTTGAGGCTGAGTTCCCTTCTTCAACCCTTGAAGAGTCTTGGCCAGGGGGACCTCATCTTCATCATCTTGATCATCCTGTCCTAAGCCTTGAACCTTTTCTTGTTCAAGAGTTGTAGCAGGACCTGATGTTGGAACATGTGGTTCAATATCAGGTGTTGGAATTTCTTCTGAAGGTATAGTTTGATCCAAGTTAGGATCCTCTTCATGAGGTTCTGAGACGATGTTTGTAGTAGTCACTGATGGGGGAACTTCATTAGCTGGTGAAGAAATCTGCTCAGCAATCTTGACTTGATGTTCATCAGTTGATGCTTCATCAGATGGTTTGACATGTGGTACTTCTGAAGTCTTTTGTGATTCTTGATTCTCAGAAGGTTGACATTCAGGTTTTGTAGACCCTTGTTCTTGAATTTTGTCATTCCCAATTGCATGAGCTTTCGTCTTTTTAAGGTTCTTCTTCTTCTTTGAACCTTTGGACTTCTTCTTCTTGATTGCGCCTTCTGTTGGAGGAATCATGCTGATTGGTACAGCGTTTGTGATAACCCCTTGTTGATCAACGAATAGGTCTACAACCCTAGGCATTTGAGAGGATGCCTCTTCTGTTTGCGTCTTTGAATCATCTTGATTTGAGTTGTTGTTCTTGGATGATTGTTGAGACATTGTTGCAGAAAGTTATTTGAGAAGAATGAGTTTCTGATTTTTGAGAAGGATGTCAGACAAGATGTTGAGACGTTTGGTAGTGTCACATATGAGGTCTTAGTAGCCTTCTATAGATTAATTGAGAACTTAAGGCTACCTCTTTTTACGTGCAGATGTTTAATGTTTCTTTACTCTGCACGTTGCCTCTATAGTGTCTATGACACGTTTTTCAGCGTGTGGATACCTAGAGGCACTCTTACACTCTCAACCAAAATCTCTCCAGCTTCTTGTCCGTTGTACAGATGTTGGGACATCTGGTTCCTTGGCAGACAAGCAAGCTATTTCTGGACCATTGTTTTGAGGTGTCCAAGTATAGCACTTATCACTTGACTTTATCCATTTCATCACTACCTCTTGATCACTAGCAATGGTGCATTCATGGTTGTTGAAGTGCACTTTTAGTCCTTGTTCACATAGTTGACTAATACTAATCAAGTTTGCAGTGAGACCTTCTACCAGTAGAACATCATCTAGGCATGGAGTGTTTGGACCAGATAGTTTTCCAATGCCTATGACTCTCCCTTTAACTCTATCACCAAAAGTAACACTTCCTTTTGAATGAGACCTTAATTCTCTAAGGTATCTCTCATCTCCAGTCATGTCTTTAGAACATCCACTATCAAAATACCAATTTTTATGTGAAGATATTCTTAAAGGAGTATGAGCCTTTTGAGGTGGTGTTGGCTTACATACTTTAGTCAGAACTTCCTTGTGTTTCACCCTTGGAGGTAGGATCTTTTTGTTCTGACTTGGTGACTTAGGCTTCTGAGGGTAGCCATTGAGGTAGAAGCATTCTGAGATCAGATGTCCAGTTTTTCCACAATGCTTACATCTTTTCAGTGGTCCCTTATACTCTTTGTATTGAGGGGACATATGTTGAGTATGATGTTGGGACATGTGGTCTGGCATATGCTTCCTCTGTTGAGCTGGAGGCTGAGACCTTTGTTCAAACCTTTTCTGCTTGTGTTGAGTCAGATGATGTGTCTTTGTCACCTGTTTCTTTTGTCTAGCAGGTTGTTGAGGTTTGGATCCTGTCTTCTTATGCTTGTGCTGAGTAGGATGTTGTGACTTGTGGTTATCTGGTCCTGAAATCTTTTCTTTGGGGGAATTTTCTTCTCAGGAGCTTTGCTGTAGTTGTCATACCCTAGCCCCTTCTTGTCACTTGGGTTTCTACCAAGTTCAAGAACTTCTTCAAGCATGTCAGTTCCCTTGTTTAACATTCTTACAAATTTTGTCATCTCAGTGAGTTTTGAGTTTGACAAGGTAACTTGTTCTTTTAAAGCAGCTGTTGATGCTTCTAGTGCCTCCTTTTCTTGAGCAAGTAATGTGACTTGTTCTCTCAGGCCAGCTGTAGAAACCTCTACTGCTTCCTTTTCTTGAGCTAGTTTCTCCATCTCCTCATCTTGTTTTCTTATGAGTTCACAAGATTGCTCCCATTTAATGGTGAGATTATTATATTTCTCATCCAATTCTTCTTGTAGGAGATCTTCATTACTCGTACTGTTGCTGGTATCAAATGTTCCAATGAAGGCTTTATTTGTTGTTCTTCTTCTTTTTCTTCCTCAGAGTCAGATAAAGTAGCTGCCATTCCCTTTTTCTGTTTCCTGAGAAAGTTTGGACATTCTGGTCTGATGTGTCCAAATCCTTCACATTCAAAACATCTTACTTCTTTGTTTTGCTCAGAAGTATTCTCCTCCTTGGTCTTGCCCTGTGACTTGATGTTGGACCTTTTGTCTGGGACATTTGTCCTATACTTGGCTTGTAGCTTATTCAAAGACCTGTTAAAATCCTTTGTAAGGTAAGCTAATGCCTCTGATAGCCCATCATCATCTTGACTTTCCTCAGATTTAAAAGCCAAGTTCTTCATCTTCTTCTCTGGTTTATCATCCAGAGACATCTCAAACGTTTGTAATGAGCCAATAAGTTCATCAACTTTCATTGTGCTCAAGTCTTGAGATTCTTCGATTGCAGTCACTTTCATGTCAAATCTCTTAGGCAGTGATCTAAGGATTTTTCTGGCTAGCTTTTCTTCAGGTATCTTCTCACCTAGGGCAAAGGTTGAATTTGCTATATCTCGTATTCTAGTGTTGAACTCAGATATAGTTTCTTCATCCTCCATCCTCAAGTTCTCAAATTTTGTGGTGAGAAGTTACAGCTTTGACATTCGAACTTTGGAGGTTCCTTCATGTGCAGTTTGAAGAATTTCCCAGGCTTGCTTGGCTTCAGGACATGTGTTGATCAACTTGAACATGTTTTCGTCAACACCATTGAATATGGCATTGAGTGCTTTAGAGTCGCCACTTGCCTCAGTTTCTTCTTCTGGACTCCAATCTGCCACTCCTTTTAGACTTGTGGAGCCATCTGCTGCTGTGATTATTGGATGATTCCACCCAATGATAATTGCCCTCCATGCTTTTTGATCCATGGATTTGAGAAAGGCAACTATTCTTGCTTTCCAATAATCATAATTTGATCCATCCAAGACTGGTGGTCTGTTGATTGATCCTCTTTTGTCCATCTTGAAGAAAATTTATCTCCCTAGAGCTCACCCAGCAGGTTAGGGTGCCTGCTCTGATGCCAATTGAAATTATGTTCTCTGGCAGGACAGATGTCGTACACAATGTCTAGGACAATGTGTCTTCAGTCCAGATGTCTTAGACAACTGGTTATGAGGATCACGATTTATTGCAGTACTGAAGTAAATAAAAGCAATAAATAACACCAGTAATTTGTTAACCCAATTCGGCGCTAAACAACCATACTCTGGAGGATATCAATCCAGGAAGTGAACACTACTACTCCAAATTATTACTTAGTCTTACAACCACACCAAACAACTTTTTGGCATGTATGTCTTTTCTTAATCCTAGCAGTCTTCTACCCAAGGGCTAACTCCCCCTGAATATGAGAACCTACCCAACTCCCTCTAATCACTAATCCAAACTGACGAAACTTAAACTTTGCAGTTTAAAGACTTAGTTGAATGACAACATTCAACGACTCAAGGCCACCAAGTATCAAGAACAATACGAGGAGCTACTAATGCTTTGCACAGTGGGTATAAAGCTTTGGACTCACAATCTTCAGTTATTGTGGGTTGAGTTTTAAGCTATATGTTGAGTCCTTTATATAGGCGTGCAAGTCTTCAGATAATCTTCAATCTTTCTGATGCACAACAATAAGAATTAATTTTAAAACAAACTTGTTTTAAAACAAACTCCACAAGATAAAGAATTAATCTCTATCCACAAATTAAATATGATTTCGATCGTCTCTAACACATAGGATTAATAACAAACTTTATCATTAATCATAATCTCAGCTTGTTACTAAAAGATTCGCGCTTTATTCAAATTTAAACAAACACGCGTGCTTAATGGATAAACATTATCTTTTAAGCTGAACTGGGTCAAGATGTCCTACCCACATGTCTTGGGACATCTTGTTCGACATGTTGCCAAAACATGCTATGAACCCAGTGACAAGATGTCTAGGACAACTTGTTCAACATGTTGCATCTGCACATCTTCAATATGCGCAAGTGGTTTAGACTTAATTACTTCAGCATTGGTGCTTCAGTTAAGTCACTCTGACCAAGTTGTTTTAGCCTTATGATGCAGCCAATCTCAGAAGAACTACAGTATCTGATAGAGATCCTATCTTCACTTCAAGGTTTTGGAAAGCCTTTCAGAATGCGATGGGTACTCGGTTAAGGATGAGTACATCGTATCACCATCAAACGGATGGTCAGTCAGAAAGGACCATTCAGACCTTAGAGGACATGCTCCATGCTTGTGTATTAAAGGATGGTGGTAATTGGAGTAATCACTTGCACTTGATAGAATTTGCCAATAACAACAGTTACCATGCCAGTATTGGGATGGCGCCCTTTGAAGCCTTGTATGGAATGAAGTGTAGAACCCCTTTGTGTTGGACTGAGGTTGGTGATCGAGGTTTATTGGGACCGAACATTATCCAAGAGACAACTCTGAAGATTAAGTCCATCCGTGATAAGATGAAAGTTGCTCAGAGTCGGCAGAAGAGTTATGCTAACCGAAAGAGGAGACCCTTAGAATTCCAAGAAGGTGATCATGTTTTCTTGAGAGTAACACCGAAACTGGGTTTGCGCGGTGTTTTCCGAACTAAGAAGCTCTGTCCAAGGTATATTGGACCTTATCAGATCCTTCGAAGCGTCGGTCTTGTAGCCTATCAGTTAGCTCTACCTCCATCTATGTCAGGGCTACACGACGTGTTTCATGTGTCGCGGCTTCAAAAATTCATCCATGATCCGTATCAGTCTATAGAGATTAAACATATTGATCTTCAGCCAAACTTAACTTACCAGCCGGATCCAGTTCGAATTGTTGATCGTGATGTTAAAATCCTTCGAAACAAGAGAATTCCTATTGTTAAATATGAATGGGCTCAGTCCCCTGACGGCAAATTCACTTGGGAACTGGAATCCGATATGATGAAAAGTTATCCTCATCTATTCTAAGGTAAATTTCTTAATTTCGAGGACGAAATTTCTTTAAGGGGGGTAGATTGTAATATCCCAACTTTTAAATTCCTTAATTTAATTTTAATTAGAGATGAGTCTAATAAATTAAAATTAATTAGAGGCGATTAATTAAATTAAGTCTTGGGAATTAAGTATATTATTTGTAAAATTAGGAACTCTAATTTGACCTAAGCTACACATTAATATAATTAGCATTCACTTGTGATTTAATTAGCTCTAAGAATCAATTTTCCCTCCCTCATTTGCTTCTCTCTCACGTGTTCTCTCCCTCTCAATCTCTTATTCATGACTCACCTCCCACTCACTACAATGTCAACACCTCATCTTCCACTCATCACAACATCTCATATACCCTCACCCACTCACATGACATGCAAATTAACACCAAAAATCCTCATTACTCACCTTCAGCAAAACTGAGCAAGCTTCAACCCTCTCTTCCTCTCTTCTGTCACGTGTTACAACAACAATAACATACCACCAAATTCTTCAATTTTGCCCAACACATGAGTTTGTCCTTTCCCTTATAATCTCACTTCTCATGACAGAGATTCCCTCACATGCAGCTGCAACTCATAGAATCAAATCAGAAAACATCATCTCTTCAATCTATCCAAGCCTTAACATGATGCTAAACAACAACCCACATCCTTTCACCACTTTATCAACCTATGAGATTACATGCAAGCTTCAACCTGAGCAAATTCCACACTATTATTACTTCTGAGAAATCACTATAAATAACCCCTATCCTCAGCTGAATCACTCATCAACCCATCTCCAAATCATAGAGCAAAGTTAGAGTTCAACATTTCTTCAAAATTCCAAATTTCACCAACTCTGTTTGTGGGTAGCTGGGGAGTTCAGTAGTAGTTAGGAAGCTCAAGATTAAGTCTAAAGCTTCAATTCCAGGTGGGTTCTTAGGCTAGTTTAGCTAGATTTCCCAAAATTGAAATTTTCCATGCAAACATAGGATTTTAGAGAAAATTATGTGTGAGAAGAATTAACTCCCAAATTCTTCTCCAAACTGTCGTATTTTATGTTTATAATATTATTGCAAAGGTTTAGTTTGAGGATTGTAGGTGTTTTGATTAAAAAATTTGAAAAATGGCAAAACAGAGGGCTGTTTACACACATCTCGCCCGGCGAGCCTTCTAGCGAGAAACCAATTTCTGGGCAGAGTTTGAATGGCCCGGTGAGCTTTTGCTGGCCCCGCGAGCCGTTGTTAGCCCGGCGAGCTTCTGCTAGACCGGCGAGCTTTGGCTGGCCCAGCGAGTACTTGCTCGCTCGGCGAGCTAACTCCGACCAGACCTTGATTTTTTGCTTGGGTTCGTTGGATTGCTCATCAGGCAAGAGAAGTATGAATGACCCTAATTTTTATTATTTTCTCAAAGCTATACACTCGTTTTATATCCTCGAATTGACTTGATATTTTTGTAATAATAGAATTAATATAAAGTACGTATAGTTTGTTATCACGGTGTAATCTTAGGGTATAACTTAGGAACAAAATTAGAAATATGTATGTTCCCCGGGTTTTGGGATATCATGGTAGAATTAAAACTAGTAACAATTTGTATCAGTCAATCATGTGCGGTTTAGTAGGCTGCTTATGGGCTTCCACTGGAATAACCCATTAGGAAAATGATTGTGAGCTTGATGCCGAGACTGACTGGGTTGTCGGACAAGGCAGGCCTCTGAGATATGCTCACCTCAGAGTGTCTTAGCGGATTAAAATCAATAAGATATAATTTGTGTTACACCTTTAATTATGTTATGATTATGATATGTTAGAATACTTTATGGACTGATTTAGGTACCCGGCGTAGTCGCCATTAAGAGGGTAGTAGGACTCACTGAGACTTAGTAGTCTCACCCCAATCCAATTAATTTTTTTCAGGCAAACAGGTTGAGTAGGTAAGCATGCTTCGGATTAGCTGTTGTTGTTCGTTGATGGCATATTTAGTTTTCTTTGCTTTCCGCTTATCTGATCGTGTTGTATCTTATTTCCGCTGTGTTTTATCTAATCTTGTGTATTCAGCACCTGCGTGTGCTTGATTTTCAATAATGTAACTTTAATGAACTCGGTATCAATAATAATATTTCGCGTTATATTCTAGACAATAATGTGGGGTGTTACAAAAATTCTAGGGTTTTTATTTTAAATCAAAACATTAAAAATTTCTCTATCCATTAGAAATCCAGCCGCCGTTGGTGGTTTTCCGGCCATCAATGGCTTTGTTCGGCCTCCTTTAGCCTAAAAAATGAAATATTCTTTCTGCTCTCTTTTTTTCATCAAATTATATTTGCAAAAGTAGCAATCTTGAAAAAAGGTAATTTTTAGACGTGTTTTTCTGTGATCTCCAACTCTTTCCCTACAGACCACCAACATTCATTAGTTAACTTTCTTACCAAAAACATTGGGACTTCGTCTTCTCCATTTTTCTTTTTACATGCAAGAACAACAGCAAAATCAAAGACATCAAAAAAGAAACATCAACTTGGGAGCAACATTACAAATAGGAAAACCAAAATCTGAAGGACCAAAAACCGGAAAAACAAAATTGCAAGGAAGCAACAAGACTTTCAATGACATATTATCCCCCCCTTCTTTTTAAGTATACCAATCATCTTGAGGTTGGAGTTCTGCAAAATGGAACAATGGTCAAGGTAAAATGCAAAATGGCAATCAAGAGATTTGGCAAGTCTTTGAACAGAAGTTAAATTGATGTGAAATTGAGGAACAAAAACAACATTGTGAATGATAATGTGTGGTGACATCTGAATACTACCAGCAATGTTAGCACAAACTTTGTTGCCATTTGGTAAAGAAATTAGGACAGATTTGATATGGTGATAAGATATGAAATGTTGCATGGAATAAGTAATATGGTTTGTTGCACCAGAGTCTAATACCCAAGTAATAGAATGCTTACCATATGTTGGAGAGGAATTGGCATTAAGAGCCGCATGATTGGATATGATAGAATTGACAGATGCATGTGCGGGATTGGGTGGAGTCTGTTGTTGGAAGAGGTTTAAAAACTATTGAAACTGGCCTTGAAGCTCATTCAAAGATAGGGAAACTTTCAATTGAGGGGAGTTTTAAAATAAGAGGGTAGGAGGATTAAACAATAACCATTTGATCAAAATTAATGGTTTAGATGTTATTTTGATTAAGCTGCATATTCAACCATTTGTACTTCTCATCATGGGTTGTTTCTTTGCACATAATGGCCTGTTCATCTTTTCTCCTACACACATCACCGATTCTTATCCCTATCTATACTTTTTTTTTTCTTTTACGGCATCTCTCTATACTCTTCTTTCATGTCTTTTCCTCAATTATTTCCCGGAAATTATTAACATGAAGGATTTCCTTGAAATCAATTCAGTCCCCTGCATCTAATTAATCATGGGAAAGTAGTGCAAGAAGAAAAATAATGAGAAACTAGATGCAGCAAACAAACCCATTTAAGAACTAGATGCAACAAACATTGAAAATGGCGCAGGAAGAGCAAACCTGAGAAACCCATTCAAGTATCAGAAGATAAAGATGATCTTAAGCTTGGAAACAAATTTGTTGACTCATTATTGATTTTGATTACAATTTAATAGCCATTTTTAAACTTGACCAGATTTATGTTTATGTATTTTGGGTCTATGTTCATGCACTCTTCTCGCATCAATTTTAATTCTTTAAGACAAAACTTAATCATCAAAGAACTATTTATATTGCTTAAATTCCCTTTGCCTATGATTTCACAAGTGCAGAAAAATGGGGAGAGAGAGGGGAAGGTTAACAGTCATGTGGGAAAGTGTGGAACAGGAAAAGTAAAACACGGTGAGAGAACTAGAGAATATAAGAGGGTGAGATTAAACTGTATTTTGTTAAATTAAAGACCACCATATAGATTAATCTAATGGTTATTGTTAAATGCTCTCATCTCTTGCATTAACTACTTATATATATATATATATTCCAAGCTTCACATGTCACATAACAACAACAACCCCTTTCACACCTATTTTCCAACCAATGGCTTACATGCAAATTCGTGAATCAAACAACTCTCCTGCTGTGTTAGCTTCAGAAAACTCAATATAAATACTTCCTAACCTCAGCTGAATCATTCATCAACCAAACATCAATTCTAGAGAAAAATTAGAAGTTCAAGTTTCATCCAAATTCCAATTTATGGTCCACTCTGTTCGTGGGTTGCTAGGGAAGGTTCAGTAGCTGTGTAGAGCCCAAAAGCAAGGTTAAAGCTTCTTTATCAGGTGGGTTCTTAGGCTAGTTTAGCTAGATTCCCCCAAATCATGAAATTTGCATGTTCACTTAGGAATTTAGGAATTAATTGTGTGAGGAGGAATAACTCCAAATTTCTCTTCTATTCTGTTCTATATTATTTATTTTATGTTTCTGCACTTTCTCAGATGTTGATTGTAGGTGTAACACTTGGATTTTTTATGATTTTCGTAAAACAGGGTGCATTCTGCATGAACTCGCCATAGCGAGTTGTTAGCGAGCATTCATGGCGAGCTTGTAAGTTCTGGGCTGATGAAACTCGCCATGGCGAGCAACTGCACGCCTCGCGAGTTGATTTAGGCCAGGACTTGTAGTTCGCCATGGCGAGCTGGGTAACTCGCCGTAGCGAGCTAAGTGCAGAAAGACCCAAATTTTCATTTTCTAAAATATTTCTAAAGCACTCGTTTTATATATTCATCTAAGATAGATAACTTGCAGTTATATAATTTATCTAATGTTAAACAGGAGGTCAAGCACAATCTGAATCTTAGGGTATAACTTTGAAATTAAGTTTGCATGTTCCCCGCGCTTTGGGATAATTATGGTAGTATGTAACTCAACAATTTAGTATCAGTCAATCATGTGCGGTTTAGTATGCTGCTTATGGGCTTCCAATGGAACAACCCATTAGGAAAATGATTGTGAGCTTAATGCCGTGATCGAGTCGGTCGACGGACAAGGTGGGCCTCTGAGATATGCTCACCTCAAGGTGTCTTAGCGGAATAAAATTAATAAGACGTTTTCTGTGATACACTTTATTTATGCTTATGATTATGATTTATGACATGTTAGTATATCACTTATGGATTGATTTAGGTACCCGGCGTAGTCGCCAATAGGAGGGTAGTAGGACCCACTGAGACTTAGTAGTCTCACCCCAATCCAATTTTTTTTTCAGGCAAACAGGTTGAGTATGTAAGCATGCTTTGGAGTAGCTGCTGCTGTTCGTGGAGAGCATATTTAGTTTCTTTGCTTCTCTTTTTATCTGATCATGTTGTATTCGTGTTTCCGCTGTGTTATTCCTATCGTTTTGTATCTCTGCACCTGCGTGTGCATGATTTTCAATTATATAACTTTAATGAACTCAGTACCAATAATAACATTTCGCATTATATTCTAGATGTTTAATGTGGGGTGTTACAATTTCTTTCCTTTATTACTTCATTCCATTATTATTATTGGTTTCTTTCCTTTTATTATTATATTATTATTATCTTTTTAATTACCATAGTTATACCCTTTTTATTTCTAATTCCTTTTATTTCCATTTTTTACATCATTTTATTAATTAACCACCATTAATACTATTATTGTTTCCATTTTTTGCTATTGTTTCATTTAATACTGTTGTTATTGTATTTATTATTCATTATTACTATTATTATCATTCTTATTAATTAAAAAATCAAAAAAATAAAAGAAGAAAAACCAACAGCAAGTGTTGCGCTCCCCCACCCCCCTTCTTTAGTTTTTTAAAGGGTGTGTTTGGTTGGAAGGTTTTGGAGGGGAGGGGAGGGGAGGGAACATTTTTTATTAGATGTGTTTGATTCAATTTTTAAGAGGGGAGGGGAGGGATGAGGAGGGGAGCAAATTACCTCATAAGCTCACTTTTTGTTTCCCCCCAAATTAGGGGAATTTCGAGGGGAGGGGAGGGGAGCAAATTACCTCATATGCTACTTATTTTCTCTTCTCTAATTGCCATATAATATTTATATTTTATATTGTTTCAAATCAGTTGCTTTTATATATGTGTAGCTTGCTTGTGTTTTCATATATATAGTTACTATTTGCTTTTGTTAAATTATTATTTTGCTATATGTTTATATTAAATTTATTTTTTAAATGTTTTATTGAGTTAGATGGATCTTCAAGATCAAGAAATTGCTATTAGAAGATGGTTTGATTTGCGCCGAAGAGCTATAGCTCAACTCATGTGTGCTATTGTTTATTGTTATATTCGAATGTCACGTAAGAGAAAAATAAGTTATAGTATGAGCTCTGAGAGAGAATGGGTGCGTGAAGAAGTAATATTCCGAATTAGTAACTGTAAAACTAGTAAAAATATAGTAAGAATGAATTGTCAAACTTTTTTAAAATTATGTGATATGTTAGAAAGAGAGGGGGGCTTACGAGCCACACGATGGTCAAGTGCCGAAGAACAAGTTTCAAAATCACTTTATATATTAACCCATAATGCTAAAAATCGTGAAAACAACTTTTGGTTTCGTCGTTCAGGCGAGACAACTAGCCGTCATCTCCATCAAGTTTTGAAAGCTATTCTTGAATTGGAAGACAAATTTATTGTACATCCTGATGGCTCAACAGTCCCCTTGGAAATTACTAGTAGCACTAGATTCTATCCATATTTTAAGGTAAAACTTTTTATTAATAAGTTATCGTACAATAAATTAAATTGATGTGAAATTGAGGAACAAAAACAACATTGTGAATGATAATGTGTGGTGACATCTGAATACTACCAACAATGTTAGCACAAACTTTGTTGCCATTTGGTAAAGAAATTAGGACAGAGTTGATATGGTGATAAGAAATGAAATGTTGCATGGAATAAGTAATATGGTCTGTTGCACCAGAGTCTAATACCCAAGTAATAGAATGCTTACCATATGTTGGAGAGGAATTGGCATTAACAGCCGCAGGATTGGATATGATAGAATTGACAGATGCATGTGCGGGATTGGGTGTAGTATGTTGTTGGAAGAGGTTTAAAAACTGTTGAAACTGGCCTTGAAGCTCATTCAAAGATGAAGCCATTGCAGAACTAGATACAAGAGAAAAATCTGAATTTGTAGTATAAGCCAAATTGACAGATTTCACATTGCTAGATTGAGCACCTTTTGACCGATAACCCGGAGGATAACCATGCTTGACAAAACAAGTGTCAATTATATGATTCTGCCCTCCACAATGTGTACAATATCTAGTAGAATGCTGACCTCTATCTGCTCTATCTGAATTTCCACGACCTCTTCCTCGACTCTCTATTACCAAAACCAAAATCAAAACTCTTAGAAGCCTAAGAGTTGGAGCCATCAGATTGAACCTGCATTGCCATTGCACTTAGTTCATTTTGGCTATCAGGTGTATTGAAGACGGGGAAATTGCGCTCTTGTTGCAATACCAAGGAAAAAACTTTGTCTAGAGGAGGCAAAGGCTCCATCATCATTATCTGAGAACGAACATGGGAGTACTGCTCATTCAATCCTTTGAGAAATTTAAGAACACAATCTTGCTCACAACTTCTTCATATCAGCCACATCACCACAAGAACAGGTAATTGCACAGGTGCAATCCCTAATTGGACGATAAATTTCAATTTCTTCCCATAGTGATTTCAATTGAGTATAATACGACGAAATGTCGAGACTATTTTTATGTAATCGAACCATTTCTTCTTGAAGATCATAAATCTTGAACATATCCCCATGAGAAAATCGAAACTCAAGATCTTTCCAAACAACAAATGCATGATCAAACTAATGATAGATTTTGCAATATCGGGAGAAATTGAACGCTGAATCCATACGAGAACCATACTATTGCATCGAATCCAAGGATAATATAAAGGATCAAAAATACGAGGTTGTGCAAGAGTACCATCAACAAATTTCATCTTGTTCTTAGAAAGTAAGGCAATTTTCATGGATCACAACCATGAATAATAATTCTTTCCATCTAACAAGTAACAAGCACAACAACAAGATTTTCATTCGGATGCAAATAGTAAGGATTTGTAGCAAAATCATAATAGATGGAAGTTTCCATTGACAAATGAAATTAAAGAGACAAGTTTAAAAAAATGAAAAAGATTGAAATAAAAATGAAGAACAGAAGTAGAAATGAGTGACAGAGTGGAGCGAATACATAATCTGATATCATGATAATTGTAACAATTGCATTTAGAAAGAAGAGAAATATTAAGAAAGATTTTCTCATTTCTATGAAAATAATAATACGATATTTCAGTATCTATACAAACTATTTATAATAAAGATGGAATGTAACAATAGCTTAATAATGAGGTAATGTGTAAGGTTACAATGTAACATTAGCCAATTATGAGGTAATATATAAGGTTGTGGTGTAATAGCCAATATTATCAATTAATAATACAATCAAGGTGAGAGGACTTCAATCCTTAATCTCAGCAAACTTTCAAGCAACATACCCCTTACATACCCTTACCAAAAATATCTTACCGAAATTATCAACATGATGATATGTGCTTAGATAACAATTAACATATTACCACTATCATAATAATAAGATTCAACTCTCAATCATGCATCGCGGAGGAAATCAAACACCCTTTGTCACGACATCGACGTCCAAACAGAAGTTGCAGCACTTGGCACAATGCTAGAATTTTCACCATTGGCATCCAGAATTTTTCGGGACATGATTCTCATGTCACTGTTGCCCAAGTTATTAATGTGAAGAATAGCCCACTTAGAAGCCGAAGGACAAACTCCAAACCAGAAGTAATCGGACATCCACTGAGCAAGCTTTGACATGCTTTTCTTGTCAGATGGGCTTATGACTGTAGGGTCATCAGAGGGTGCAACCTACATGAGGATAGCAAGAGATTCATAGTGCCTTTAGAGAGTTGCAACCCATCTATGGGAACCAAATGTCGGAGTTAACCATAGGACGAAAGGTTCGGTGGACAACACCCTCACCATATATAGAGTGATTTACCCAGGTAATCTTGCCAAGACCATTCGACACGTCTTACAAAATAAAACTAGATGTAAGCTTCTTACTGCTCATGTAAAGGTTTCCATTGGGAGCATTACGACCAAGGTCGATTGACACGTCTGCCATAACCCAGACACCTACGGCATAGTGCTTGCAAAACTTGAGGAAACTAAATTGTCGAAATGGGACAAATGGAGAAGGTAATTGAATATCAGCATGCATAAATCCATTTATACTTCCACCCATTCTAGTGGACAATACATCCAAGGTTGCAGCTTGAGAAATCATGCATGGAAACATATCCGACCACCGATCTGGATCCATGAATGTTTCCACGAGAGTTGTATTGTTGGTGTATAACAACCGAATTTCACTTGTAGCTTCGGATACAAAACCATTTGGTCTCAGAGAGTTAAAAGGAGAACCAATCCTCTCATACTCTTCATGGTTAAGCACATCCTTCTCGGTGTTTGGACTCTTGATCCAGATAAGGGAGTCTGGTTCAAACATTTTGATTAGTTCGGTCATACATTCTAATGCGAGATCGATAAGCATAGATCTCTCGTGCTAGGCATCATTACCAATCATTCCCATTGGTGGTTGCATTCTATAATTTTTCGGTGGATTTCCCATAACTCCATCTCCCACAACAAATCCCTTTGGCAGCTGCATATTGAAATTGCTCGGACCAACAATTATGTTCCTTCCCACATCGAATTCAAGACCTAAATTTGAATTCTGTATAGGCATTGCAGTTAATGCCGAGACTGGCCAGCCAAAGAACTTGTTTGTTAAGGTACTCACTCGGGCCAATTCGTCTTTCAGGCGAGCATTCTCAATTCTAAGTTGGTGATCATCCATTGAATTTTGTCCAGGAATTGTTGGGGAACAACAGTTGATGCATATTGGATTTTCCAAAGCCTCTTTCATCACATTGTTCTCAACTCAGAGCTTTTCATTTTCCTATCTAAGAATCATGTTCTCATGGCGTTCCAATTGTGTCTTCATTTGGGTTCGTTTGTTCTGAAACCAGAACTTTACTTGCTTGTTGTCCGAGCAAAGCTTTCGGCTAAGATCAACACATTGATTCTCATCGGGATGAGGACACTCCTTGAAGAAAGATTCAAGCTCATGAATTTGTTGAGGAGTACGTGTGTCTAGGATACTTCTTTTTCCTCTTATTTTGTTGTTGATCGTCAACAACATCAATTTCCTCTTACTTCCAGACCTGCTTTCAAAATCATCTTCCCTCACCCTACTCATCAAACCAGAATAAAATTTTCTCCAATTAGTCTCATCTCATTATTTGAACCATTTGGTTCCATTTTCCTATGCTCTTAATTCGATAGTACAAGAAAGTTATAAAAAAAAAAAGTTTTTAGATCCTTATCCGCAAAGCAATAGTGTCTCTTTGGAATCTGCATTGGGGTGTTTTTCTCTCTAAATATTCTTGAACCATTTGCACCATTTTGACAGTGTTGTCCACGAAATCTTTCATCCTATGGTTAATCTGGCCACACATTTGGTGCCAAAAGATGGGTTATGTTGAGTCCTATGTATTGGCTGCATTTTTGGTGAGCAGGATGCGGTGCAAGATTCTACAACATCGTATTCGGCTTTTGGTATTATGAAGGCGCGCGTTTCTAATTATGGCACGATTCGCTTTTCTCTCTCATGAATCTTGCATGGCGCCTTTGTGTTTGGTTTTTATTGAGGATCATCATTTATTACTTCAGATCCTTGACTAGAATATTTCTATGAAGAATATCCTTGAAGAATATTTTAGGAAAGAATCCTTTTTAATTAATGTGGTCAAAGGCTTGAGTCAAGAAGAATCAAGCTCATGATTATTTCAGAATCAAGGACTTTGCTGGAGTATATATATGTTATGCAAAACCTAATTTGTGGTTGTTCACGCCGTTGTTATTTTGTGTCTAGTCTCCTAGGTTTTTGCGTGTGTTATTTTGTGAGCCTTTCTTGTGTCACCTTGATACAAGCTAAGGACGTGTGTTATTGAGTTGTACTTTGTGTGATCCTCTCCTAAGCTTTGAAGTACGGAGTTAGGGTTGTGTGTGTTTGTGCACTCTAAGCCTTTAGGTACGAGTGTTAGTTTTTAGGAGTGTGTCTCCAAAATACTTTTTCTTGTGTGTTTGAAATCCTTGCTGTTTGTAAGGTTGTTAGGGAGTGAGATGGGATCTCAGACTTAGGAGTTCCTAGGTTGAAGAATCATTGGTAGATGCCTAGGTTTTAAGTTGTAAACGTGTGTTTGCTGAAGACTTTCAACTAGGACTATTATAGTGATATTCCTTCATGAATTGGTATCCCCCAGACTAGGGCGTGCTTTGAGCGCCGAACTGGGTTAACAAATATCCCGTGTTCTTTACTTGCTTTCTGATATTTGTTTTTATTCTTCTTAAGTTTTTACGCAGTAGGATGCTATAGCATCGTTTACAGCATTACGTCTTCAGTGCTAAGAAGCTATAGCATTGCATACAGCATCGTAACTAGCGTGCCAGGAATTTCAATTGGCATCAGAGCAGGCACCCTGCCTGTCTCAAGGGTGAGATCCAGGACCTTGTATTTCTGGCATCATGGAAAAGGAAGAAGGTGATGTGGCTTATGATGAACTTGCAAGCACTTACAAAGAGCTACTCTCAAGATTTGAAGAAATGTGCAGATTACTTGAGAAGCAGAAAAAGACAATCAATCTCCTTCAATCTGAAGTAAAGGCTCAAACTGAGAAGGCTTCAGAGGCTCAAGAAGAAGTTGTCCGTGTCAATGCTCAAATGGAGGACTTGAAGAAGCGTGTGGGTCAATTAAACTCTGGAACAAATCTATTAGAGGAGATTCTTGAGAATCTGCCCAGTGGTAAGGCTAAAGCAGTAGGTTATAATTACTCTCATTTGAATAAGTACCAACAGAATCTTGAGACAAAGTTCAAATCTGCTGAAGATGTTTTTGATCCTTGCACTGGGGCCACGATGCTAAAGCATCCTGCACAGCATTTCAAAACTGATCCTGTTCCCAAGTTTGCTCTGGAATCCAATTCAAAAGGTCATCAAAGGCCTAAAATTCAGAGAGTATACAGAAGATGGGTTTGTCATCACTGTGGAAGAAGAGGTCACATTAGGCCCTTTTGCTACAGACTTCATGGATATCCTGTTCAGCAGCCTGAAGGAAATGAGACAAAGGAAGATGTGAAGCAAGATGTGCCTGTGAAGAAGGAGTGGAAGCCCAAGACAGATAATGTAGGGTTGATTGCTCACACATCCTTGAGAGCCTCATCAAGGGAAGATTGGTACTTTGATAGTGGATGCTCCAGGCATATGACTGGTGAAGAAAAATTTCTCAAGAATATAAAGCCATACAAGACCAGTTTTGTTACTTTTGGAGATGGTGCTAAAGGAGAAATTCTTGGAATTGGGGATCTAGTGAATGATGGACTGCCCAAGTTGGAGAATGTACTTTTGGTTAAGGGACTCACAGCAAATCTGATAAGTATAAGTCAGCTGTGTGACCAGGGACTGAAGGTTAATTTCACCAAGACTGAGTGTGTTGTGAACAATGAAGAAGACCAACTGTTAATGAAAGGAACCAGATCCAAGGATAATTGCTACCTGTGGATACCTCATGAAGAAGCATTGAAAACCACATGTCTCAGCACAACTACAGATGAAGTGAGACTGTGGCACCGGAGACTAGGTCATCTTCACTTGAAGGGGATGAAGAAAGTCATTTCATCAGAAGCTATTAGAGGTTTGCCTAAACTAAAGATCACAGAAGGCAACAAGTGTGGTGAGTGTCAGATTGGTAAGCAAGTCAGGATGCCACATCCAATGCTAGAGCATCAGACAACCACCAAAGTTCTTGAGCTACTTCATATGGACCTCATGGGACCCATGCAGGTTGAAAGTATTGGAGGAAAGAGGTATGCCTTTGTTATGGTAGATGACTACTCAAGATATACCTGGATAGATTTCATTAGAGAAAAATCAGATGCCTTTGAAGCATTCAAGGAATTGTGTCTGCAAATTCAAAGGGAAAAGGCAAGTAATGTGGTAAAGATCAGGACAAATCATGGAAAGGAGTTTGAGAACTCTAGGTTCAATGATTTTTGTGCATCTGAAGGAATCAAGCATGAGTATTCTTCTGCTATCACCCCACAGCAAAATGGGATAGTTGAAAGGAAGAATAGAACTATTCAAGAGTCAGCAAGAGTCATGCTTCATGCCAAGAATGTTCCCTACTATTTTTGGGCTGAAGCTATGAACACTGCCTGCTACATTCACAACAGGGTCACATTGAGAAAAGGCACCACATCTACTCTGTATGAGCTATGGAAGAATAGGAAACCAACTGTGAAACACTTTCATGTGTTTGGAAGCAAGTGCTACATTTTGGCTGATAGAGAACCTAGAAGGAAGCTTGACCCAAAGAGCCATGAAGGGATTTTTCTAGGATACTCTCCAAACAGCAGAGCCTACAGAGTGTATAATTCCAAGACTCAGGTAATGATGGAATCCATAAATGTTGTAATTGAAGACTCTATTTCTGGAAGAAACTGTTGGTTAAGACCAGGGTATTCCTGTTGTACATGATGCTGAACAAGATGCTACAGCATCTGAACATCTGGGTGAAAATCAGTCTGATGAAGAGGTTGAAGAAGAGATCAATGCTACAGATTCTGGAGATCAAGCTCAAAAGAAAGGACCGTCAGCACGTGTTCAGAAGAATCATCCAACAGAGTTGATCATAGGCAATCCAGAACAGGGAATAACTACTAGAAGGACAAATGATGTTAATTCAAACTCTTGTTTTGTATCTTTATTTGAGCCCAAAAATGTTAAGGAAGCCTTATCTGATAGTGCATGGATAGAGGCTATGCAGGAAGAGTTAAATTAGTTCAAAAGAAGTGAAGTGTGGGATTTGGTCCCAAGACCAAAAGATGTGAATGTGATTGGAACCAAGTGGGTGTATAAGAACAAGTCAGATAAAAATTGCATTGTCACCAGGAACAAAGCAAGACTTGTTGCACAGGGATATACCCAAGTTGAAGGTTTAGACTTTGAAGAGACTTTTGCACCTGTTGCAAGGCTAGAATCCATCAGACTTCTTTTGGGAGTTGCTTGCATTCTCAAGTTCAAACTCTATCAGATGGATGTAAAAAGTGCTTTTCTAAATGGATACCTACAGGAAGAAGTGTATGTTGAACAGCCAAAGGGCTTTGTTGATCCTGAACATCCAAGTCATGTCTACAAATTGAAGAAAGCTTTATATGGGTTGAAGCAAGCACCCAGGGCTTGGTATGAAAGGTTGACTCAATTCTTGGAAGATCAAGGTTACAGAAAGGGAGCTTCAGACAAGACTCTATTTGTTAAGCAAGAAAGAGGTAAATTCATCATAGCTCAAATTTATGTTGATGACATAGTGTTTGGTGGGATGTCAGACACAATGGTACAGCATTTTGTCAAGCAGATGCAATCAGAATTTGAAATGAGCCTTGTTGGGGAATTGACATATTTTCTTGGACTTCAAATCAAACAAATGGATGATACTATATTTATATCTCAGAGTAAGTATACAAGAAACATAGTCAAGAAGTTTGGTATGGAAAGTGCTACATTTAAAAGAACGCCAGCACCTACTCATCTGAAACTTACTAAGGATGAAAAGGGAATCAGTGTAGATCAAAGTTTATATAGAAGCATGATTGGAAGCCTGCTATACTTGACTGCAAGTAGGCCAGACATCACCTATGCTGTTGGAGTTTGTGCCAGATATCAAGCTGATCCTAAGGTTAGTCACTTAACTCAGGTCAAGAGGATCTTGAAATATGTGAATGGAACTAGTGACTATGGAATAATATACTCTCATTCTGAAGATTCCAAGCTCTTTGGATATTGTGATGCTGATTGGGCTGGAAGTGCAGATGACAGAAAAAGCACTTCAGGAGGTTGTTTCTTCTTAGGAAATAACTTGATTTCTTAGTTTAGTAAGAAGCAAAACTATGTAGCTTTATCCACAGCTGAGGCTGAGTACATAGCTGCTGGTAGTAGTTGCTCACAGCTTGTTTGGATGAAGCAGATGCTGACTGAGTATGATGTTGTACAAGATGCTTTGACATTATACTGTGACAACATGAGTGCCATAAACATCTCTAAAAATCCTGTTCAACATAGCAAGACTAAACATATTGACATCCGTCATCACTTCATAAGAGATCTTGTTGAAAGCAAAATTGTTACTTTGGAACATGTTGGCACAAAAGAGCAAGTGGCAGACATTTTCACCAAACACTTGATGCCGTACAGTTTGAGAAGCTAAGGGGCAAGTTGGGAATTTGCCTCCATGAGGAGTTATAGCAGTTACCGTTAATGGCGCGTGCAGCAGTTACTTTTCTTCATCAAAGGCTGCACGTTGATCAAGGCAATCATAGCCTAAATTACTCCCTTGACACGCCACTACACATTGTTGGTTATTTTTATTTCATATCTTCTCATCTTGATTCTTTCCATTTTTATTTCACATCTCACTATAACTTCTCCACTTCTCTATCAAACCTCCACATTCAACCCTCACATATCTCTCACTCTCAATCCTATTTTCTAACCTTTGCCGTCACCATGTCTCATTCATCCCCTGTTAACTCTCCCATCGCCGCTTCTCCAAATCAATCTTCACCATCTCATGAACCTCAACCAGACTTTGTCACCAATGTTGTTCCCATCACCACTATTCATCCCTCTGTTGCATCCGCTCTCAACACCAAACCACACAAATCCTCATCCTCTAAACCCAAGTCCTCAAAGAAAGGTAAGACAACGGGAAGTAAGAAACCAAGGGTCAAGAAGTCCAAATCTCGATACAACTCCGATTTCGACATGCAAGGGTTTCTTTTGGCCAATCAGGGCTCTGATAAACTGGTTGTAGGTGTTGATGCTACAGCAACCTCTCAAAGTGAGCAGATCGACACTAATACTGTTCAAATCCCTAATGCTGAAAAGGGGGAAACTGTTGTGGAAACTGAAAAGCCAAAATCTCCTGTTCCTGATTCTCTTAAGGAAGATGAACTCAATGAGGAGGATCATATTGTTGGTGATGTGCTTCAATCTCTGGCAAATAGCATCTCTCAAGAGGATGCTACCCCTGATGCTTCAGCATCTCTGGTAAGAGAAGAAGCTAACAAGGATGTGGTTGAAGATGTTGTGGCATCTGATGCTGAACCTGACCAAGGTGAAGCTCTGAATACTGCTGATGTGGAAGCAAGTGAGGAAGAAGACATTGTTGTGGTCAAATCTGTTGGGTCATCCCTTGCAGGAAAAACTGGCATTGGTAGGCGTCTAAGGGAAAGGAAAGGCAAAGAGCCCGAGGTGGAAAAAGAAGCACCAAAGTCTGTCAAGAAGAGAAAGAGTGTGCCCACGAAGTCACCCAAAAAGAAAGTTGTGGGACCCAGTAGAAGCTCTAGCAAGGTTGAGATTCCTGCTCAACCAAAGAAGAAAGCTTCTAAAAGGAAAAATGTTAGTGACTCTGAGTATGAAGCTGAGCAAGATGCTCCTAGCATCACACCTTCACCTCAGAAGAGATCTCTGAAGAAGAAGAAGGTTGTTACTGATGTGTCTGATGATGATGATGATGCTGAACATGATGCTCCAAGCATCTCAGCATCCAAGAAGAAAGTTGGCAGAAAGATAGTGCCAACTAATGTTCCTGATGTGCCCATTGATAGAGTATCTTTTCACTTTGTGGATAGTGCAAAGAAGTGGAAGTATGTATTTGCAAGAAGGATAGGACTGGAAAGGGAATTGTCTGCTGAAACCCTGGCTTGGAAGGAGGTTGTTGACTTGTTGGATGATGCTGGCTTAATGAAAACTGTTAGTGGCTTGAGCAACTGCTATGCCAAGCTTGTGAAGGAGTTTGTTGTCAACATTGCTGAGGACTGTGACAATCCTCTCAGCACTGAATATCAGAAGGTTTGGGTTAGGAACAAATGTGTTGAGTTCTCCCCAAAGATCATCAACAGATATCTGGGTAGGCAGGAGGATGATTACACTGCCATTGATGTTACCAATAATGAAGTGTGCAGGACCATCACAGCCAATCAGGTCAAGGTGTGGCCATCCAAAGGTAAGGTACCCTCTTGTATGCTCTCTGTGAAGTATGCTGTCCTGAACAGAATAGGAACTTTGAATTGGGTTCCTACAACCCATACATCTCATATAGCCACTGGATTAGCTAGGCTTATTTACTCTGTTGGTACTGGTACTGTTGCTGACTATGGAACTTATATCTTTGAGCAAACCATGGCTCATGGCAAGTCTTGGGCAATCAAGATGCCTATAGCCTTCCCTAGTCTCATATGTGGAATCATTCTTGATCAACACCCCCATATTTTGACTGCTGCTGATGAACCTCTCAAGAGAGAAGCACCCCTGTCTCTCCATTTTAGACTGTTTGAAGGGACCCATGCTGCTGATATAGCAGGGCCTATGACAGGGAAATCTGTGCCTAGGCAAGATCCTCCTTCAACTCTGAGTAGGAAGGATATGATTGCCTCATTGGAAGCTACTGTGCAAGCTCTGGATGAGCAGAAGAAAGGGCTTGAGCTGGTAATATCTGCCCTGAAGAAAGAGGAGGTTGAGGAAGCAGGTCCTAGTGCTGGTGCTGATGTGGGTAATGATGCTGTGAATGATGCTGCAGCATCTGATGCAGCAGAGAATGAAGATGCTGGTGGTGATACAGAGGAGCTGGAGGTGACTGATTCCAATGCTTCTGATTGAAGAATGATTTGTGTGCTGCTTTGCTATTTTTGTTTCCTTTGTTTTCATTTGGTGTTTTTTGTTACTGTTCTGTTATATGGGCTGAGACTCTGATGACCCTAATTCCTGTTTTGTAATAAGCTCCTGAACCTCATAATTCTGTACTGCTATATTTGTCAAATTTGTGGCAAAAATGGGGAGTATAAATTTGGTACTTTGTTTGTTTATCTGAGTGTCTTCCTATTTGATCTCGCCTGCTGTTAGTCTGCATGAAGTATGTGTATGTGTGGACCTGTATGATATGTGCATGAGTACCCTAGAATATTGAGATACGATCTGCAGGGGGAGATGTTGGATGAGATGCTCCAACATCTTATGCATATGTGCAGGGGGAGATGTAGTGTGAAATGTTGTAGCATTGTCTACAGCATCCTGTCAATTTTGATTGCTCTGACCATCTAAGGCTAAGTTGTTTTATGTGTTCCGCTGTTGCATGCCTCTCTGATATTCTTAAAAGATACGTGTATATTCTTGTTTACTGGTCTCCATGAAGAAGTAGTATGGAATCTGTTTTGAAGAATAGTCTCTACAAATCTTTATCCATGTGTGCTTGTGTTGAGAAAAAGAAATGTAGTTGAAGTATCTGTTTAAGTGTATGTATGGTCATGATTTTGTTTTAGCCAAAAATTTGCCAAAGGGGGAGTTTGTTGAGTCCTATGTATTGGCTGCATTTTTGGTGAGCAGGATGCGGTGCAAGATGCTACAACATCGTATTCGGCTTTTGGTATTATGAAGGCGCGCGTTTCTAATTATGGCACGATTCGCTTTTCTCTCTCATGAATCTCGCATGGCGCCTTTGTGTTTGGTTTTTATTGAGGATCATCATTTATTACTTCAGATCCTTGACTAGAATATTTCTATGAAGAATATCCTTGAAGAATATTTTAGGAAAGAATCCTTTTTAATTAATGTGGTCAAAGGCTTGAGTCAAGAAGAATCAAGCTCATGATTATTTCAGAATCAAGGACTTTGTTGGAGTATATATATGTTATGCAAAACCTAATTTGTGGTTGTTCACGCCGTTGTTATTTTGTGTCTAGTCTCCTAGGTTTTTGCGTGTGTTATTTTGTGAGCCTTTCTTGTGTCACCTTGATACAAGCTAAGGACGTGTGTTATTGAGTTGTACTTTGTGTGATCCTCTCCTAAGCTTTGAAGTACGGAGTTAGGGTTGTGTGTGTTTGTGCACTCTAAGCCCTTAGGTACGAGTGTTAGTTTTTAGGAGTGTGTCTCCAAAATACTTTTTCTTGTGTGTTTGAAATCCTTGCTGTTTGTAAGGTTGTTAGGGAGTGAGATGGGATCTCAGACTTAGGAGTTCCTAGGTTGAAGAATCATTGGTAGATGCCTAGGTTTTAAGTTGTAAACGTGTGTTTGCTGAAGACTTTCAACTAGGACTATTATAGTGATATTCCTTCCTGGATTGGTATCCCCCAGACTAGGGCTTGCTTTGAGCGCCGAACTGGGTTAACAAATATCCCGTGTTCTTTACTTGCTTTCTGATATTTGTTTTTATTCTTCTTAAGTTTTTACGCAGTAGGATGCTATAGCATCGTTTACAGCATTACGTCTTCAGTGCTAAGAAGCTATAGCATTGCATACAGCATCGTAACTAGCGTGCCAGGAATTTCAGGTTACAATGTGAATCTTTTGCTATCCCCATGTCTTTTGCACCCTCTGATGACCCTACAGTCATAAGCTCATCTGTCAAAAGAAGCATATCAAAGTTTTCTATTGCTATCCTCATGTAGGTTGCACTCTCTGATGACCCTACAGTCATAAGCCCATCTGACAAGAAAAGCTTGTCAAAGCTTGCTCAGTGGATGTCCGATTACTTCTGGTTTGGAGTTCGTCCTTCGGCTTCTAAGTGGGTTATTCTTCACATTAATAACTTGGGCAACAGTGACATGAGAATCATGTCCCGAAAAATTCTGGATGCCAATGGTGAAAATTCTAGCATTGTGCCAAGTGCTGCAACTTCTGTTTGGATGTCGATGTCGTGACGAAGGGTGTTTGATTTCCTCCGCGATGCATGATTGAGAGTTGAATCTTATTATTATAATAGTGGCAATATGTTAATTGTTATGTAAGCACATATCATCATGTTGATAATTTCGGTAAGATATTTTTGGTAAGGGTATGTAAGGGGTATGATGCTTGAGAGTTTGCTGAGATTAAGGATTGAAGTCCTCTCATCTTGATTGTATTATTAATTTATAATATTGGCTATTACACTACAACCTTATATATTACCTCATAATTTGCTAATGTTACATTGTAACCTTACATATTACCTCATTATTAAGCTATTGTTACATTCCATCTTTATTATAAATAGTTTGTATAGATACTGAAATATCGTATTATTATTTTCATAGAAATGAGCAAATCTTTCTTACAATTTCTCTTCTTTCTAAATGCAATTGTTACAATTATCATGATATCAGATTATGTATTCGCTCCACTCTGTCACTAATTTCTTCCTCTGTTCTTCATTTTTATTTCAATCTTTTTCATTTTTTTAAACTTGTCTCTTCAATTTCATTTGTCAATGGAAACTTCCATTTATTCTGAATTTGCTACAAACCCTACAAATCCTTACTATTTCCATCTGAATGAAAATCTTCTTGTGCTTGTTACTTGTTAGATGGAAAGAATTATCATTCATGGTTGTGATCCATGAAAATTTCCTTACTTGCTAAGAACAAGATGAAATTTGTTGATGGTACTCTTGCACAACCTTGTGTTTCTGATCCTTTATATTATCCTTGGATTCGATGCAATAGTATGGTTCAAGCATGGATTCAGCGTTCAATTCCTCCCGATATTGCAAAATCTATTATTTGGTTTGATCATGCATTTGTTGATTGGAAAGATCTTGAGTTTCGATTTTCTCATGGGGATATGTTCAAGATTTATGATCTTCAAGAAGAAATGGTTCGATTACATAAAGGTAGTCTCGACATTTCGTCGTATTATACTCAATTGAAATCACTATGGCAAGAAATTGAAATTGATAGTCCAGTAAGGGATTGCACCTGTGCAATTACCTGTTCTTGTGGTGATGTGGCTGATATGAAGAAGTTGTGAGCAAGATTGTGATCTTAAATTTCTCAAAGGATTGAATGAGCAGTACTCCCATGTTCGTTCTCAGATAATGATGATGGAGCCTTTGCCTCCTCTACACAAAGTTTTTTCCTTGGTATTGCAACAAGAGCGCAATTTCCTCGTCTTCAATACACCTGATAGCCAAAATGAACTAAGTGCAATGGCTATGCAGGTTCAATCTAATGGCTCCAATTCTCAGGCTTCTAAGAGTTTTAATTTTGGTTTTGGTAATAGAGAGTCGAGGAAGAGGTCACGGAAATTCAGATAGAAGTCAGCATTCTACTATATATTGTACACATTGTGGAGGGCACAATCATATAATTGACACTTGTTTTGTCAAGCATGGTTTTTCGCCGGGTGATCAGTCAAAAGATGCTCAATCTAGCAATGTGAAATCTGTCAATTTAGCTTCTACTACAAATTCAGATTTTTCTCTTGTATCTAGTTCTGCAATGGCTTCATCTTTGAATGAGCTTCAAGGCCAGTTTCAACAGTTTTTAATCCTCTTCCAACAACAGACTACACCTAATCCCGCACATGCATCTGTCAATTCTATCATATCCAATCCCACGGCTCTTAATGCCAATTCCTCTCCAACATATGGTAAGCATTCTATTACTTGGGTATTAGACTCTGGTGCAACAGACCATATTACTTATTCCATGCAACATTTCATTTCTTATCACCATATCAAATCTGTCCTAATTTCTTTACCAAAAGGCAACAAAGTTTGTGCTAACATTGCTGGTAGTATTCAGATGTCACCACACATTATCATTCACAATGTTGTGTTTGTTCCTCAATTTCACATCAATTTAATTTTTGTTCAAAGACTTGCCAAATCTCTTGATTGCCATTTTGCATTTTACCTTGACCATTGTTCCATTTTGCAGAACCCCAACCCGAAGATGATCGGTATACTTAAAAAGAAAGGGGGGATAATATGTCATTGAAAGTCTTGTTGCTGCTTCTTTTCCTTGCAATTTTGTTTTTCCGGTTTCTGGTTCTTCAGATTTTGGTTTTCCTATTTGTAATGTTGCTCCCAAGTTGATGTTTCTTTTTTGATGTCTTTGATTTTGTTGTTGTTCCAATGGAGAAGACGAAGTCCCAATGTTTTTGGTAAGAAAGTTAACTAATGAATGTTGGTGGTCTGTAGGGAAAGACTTGGAGATCACAGAAAAACACGTCTAAAAATTACCCTTTTTCAAGATTGCTACTTTTGTAAATATAACTTGATGAAAAAAAGAGAGCAGAAAGAATATTTCATTTTTTAGGCTAAAGGAGGCCGAACAAAGCCATTGACGGCCGGAAAACCACCAACGGCGGCCGGATTTCTAATGGATAGAGAAATTAGTAAAATAAGAGAATGTGTAATGTTTTGCTTAAAAAAAAAAAAACCCTAGAATTTTCATTTGAAAATTGTTATTAGGCCCCTTCAGAGAGTTCAGATCCTCTACATTTGGGGAGGAAATGACAATCTCAATTTTCTTTCATGTATATATGACATGTGGAAACAAACTTATCAATGGTTCAAATTAATTTTTGGTACTACTTTTTTATTAATTAATAAAAATGGAAATGAAAAGGCACACTGATTTTCTTTACCCCTCTCAATGTTCCAAACTGCCAATACATCATGGTTCCAAAACTCATCAATGTTTATGATGTTCTTCTGTTAAAATGAAATGAAGCAATTTAAAGGCAACAGAGCTACCAATAACTGAAATATATATATATATATATATATATATATATATATATATATATATATGAGATGAGTAATTAATGTAAGAGATGAGAGCATTTAATAATAACCATTAGATTAATATATGTGGTTGTCTTTAATTTTTAAAAATGTAGTGTAATCTCACCCTCTTAGCTTCTCTAGTTCTCTCACCGTGTTTTACTTTTCCAGTTCCACACTTTCCCACATGACTGTTAATCTTCCCCTCTCTCTCCCCATTTTTCTGCACTTGTGAAATCATAGGCAAAAGGAATTTAGGCAATATAAATAGTTCTTCGATGTATATGTAATAATAATAATAATAATAATAATAATAATAATAATAATAATAATAATAATAATAATAATAATAAAAGTAATTTAGAAATTAATCTTAAAGAAGTGACACTATAGTATAATTTAATTGAATGTATATGTAAAAAAATTACAATCTCATTTTTCATTGATAATTTATTTCTTTCTACATGCATTCTTGAGTGTTATATTTCATTGGTTACATTGAACTATATAGTGTGTGAAGACACTAGGCCTGAGTATCGGTCGGTTTTGGTCGGGTTCGGGCCGAAAATCACAAAACCGACAAAAATCGCAATCATTTAATTTGAACTCAATTCCAACTGACTATATATTCGGTTTATTTTGGTGGCGGGTCGTACAGATAGTGGATAGAACGGGTCGGTTATTACGGGTTTGATTAAAATTTTATTATATTTAAAACTCTATTATTCAAAAACTCCTATTTTTTAAACAGTTCAATATCTTGTTCACAATGTAACAAATGATAGAAGAACTAAATGAAAATACAAAGAGGGTGAGATGTTGTTATTTTATTTAAAATGTGTAGATCTAATGACAATAATAGACCAAATAGAAAAGTATAAATATATATTTTGCAGCTCCTTTATCAACATATTAGAAGTTTCCAAAATATAACATTTCTCTCCTATACCAAAGATGGATAAAAAAAACAAAACAAAGTGTATACGAGACTGAGAGATGAAAGGATCAAAGAAGAAAAAAAAATCATCTTAATGGTTGTTTGGTCGGTTTCGATTATAAAGATATAGAATTTTAGAGACCCGTATCCGCACGTATGCAACCAGTCATGCCCGATTTTTTGCAATCGTTGACCCGAGACCCAACCCACACCCGACCAGATGCCTCAATATGTTGTTGGTTATATCGGTTTTGAGTCGGGTCGCGGGTCCGTAATCACCCCTAGAAGATACTATAGTCTAATCTTTCTTTAATTATTATTAATTAACTTATAATAGGAAGGTTGAGTTGCTCCTAGACCTTCTTTTTGTCTATGTGGCACATCTAAATGAGCTTCAATTCTTCATTTTCTATTAAAAAAAATATTTTTGCCACACTCTTTTAACATTTCTTATTATTGTGTTCCACTAATTTAATTTAATAATATTAATAATATATTATATTAAACTTAATGAATATTAAATATGTAAATGTAACCACTAATATCACACGGAAGCCATGACAACTTATGCAAACAATTAAAAAGAATACACAAGGTCATGAAATGTAATGCACCAAAGTGGCAAATTAGTAAAGTAAAAAAATAAATGGTAATTGTTTTTCTTTTATTGCAAATTATGGGTGCTATATTTAATAGAAATCAAAAGGTGATCAAATCATTATAAAGGAAAATGAAAAGAGTATGCATTTTGGCAAGAGAAATCACACATGTGTTCATATTTTATGCTTGATTGATTTGATTGTTTCAATTTTACCGGAGTTAGAAGAATAAAAAGGTAGATGATATAATGTTTGGAGTTTTTCTTAGTTTTTTTTTTTGTTACTTATACAATATTTCTCCAAGTAACTTTTGAGTGATAATTGTATTGTTATTTTTGTTTGTCTTTCTTATTCCTCATTATTTTTAGAATCAAACAAGTTAGAGTCAAAGTTATGCAATTGTTTAGCTTCCCTAATTTATTGATATGTTATTGATAAAAAATTTAAGATCATATATATTTAGAGAACGCATTTGTGTCTTCAATTGAAACTCTTATTGTTGGCAAGTTTGTTTTTAGTTGATTATGCATTTGCATCTCAATCGTCACCAGAGAAAAATTCTACAAGGTGATAAAAAAAATATTATTTCTCTCCTTTTATATATTTATGTTTGGTTCTTGAGAGGTTAAAAAGATAATTTATTTAAAATTTTAATTTGCAATATCATATTTTTATAGACTATGATGATCTCATTCTATTATTTCTTTTGAAGGTATTGGTCATGCATCTATTGTCAACATGTAACATTACTGTTGATAGCTTTAATATGTGGTACCAACTCTAAGGTCATTTTTACACTAATATTTTTTAATAGATATTTTTTTAGAGGTTCGTGTTAAATATGAGATTGAAAAGATAATTTATTTAAAATTTAAATTTGCAATATCATATTTTTATAGGCTATGATGATCTCATTCTATTGTTTCTTTTGAAGGTATTGATTATGCATCTATTGTCAAAAAGAAACATTACCGTTGAGAGCTTTAATATGTGGTACCAACTTTGATGTCATTTTTACATTACTATTTGTTGAATAGATAGTTGTTTTTAGAGATTCATGTTAATGTTAGATATAATGCGAAGTTTTTTTTTTATGTGAGCCGCATTTTTTAGATTAAACATTTTTAATTATTCTACTTTAATAGTTTAATTTCTTCTTTTTGCAATTAGCATTCTTCTGTTGGTTTAATGCAAAGTGTTATTCTTTTTCATACATCTTAACATGATAATTTGCTTTTTTATATATTTATCTCCTTAAAAAAATATTTATCTCCTTTTTTATACTTACGTTTGGTTCTTGGGAGGTTGAAAAGATAATTTGTTTAAAATTTTAATCTGCAATATAAAATTTTTATAGTCTATGATAATCTCATTCTATTGCTTTTTTTGAAGGTATCGAGCATGCATCTATTGTCAACATGAAACGTTGTCGCCGAGAGCTTTAATATGTGGTAACTCTAAAGCTCATGTGGCCACTCTGAAACAACATATTGCATTCTTTTTACAATGTGTTTAGTCTCTTATAAGTTACAAACACAATTAATTTAATTGACTTCATATGTCATAAAAATGTTAGTTAATTAGTGTTATTTTCTAATAATGAAGATTTATTTAACGTTTGCTCACTTCTTTTATAGAACTTCAATTTAAAAAATTAATTGTGTCATTCTCTCATATCTACTTTGACTGTTCTATTGTTTTCTCTTTTTGGATAAAATTGGACCTCTCTATGTTCTAACTAATCATATTCTCACACTTAAAATCCCTATTAATATTTGTAACTCTCCCAATTGGTATTAATATTTTTTCCTATAAAAATATAATTATAATTCACTTTCTTTTATGACAATCATTTGTTATTACTTATTGTTATACAAGAAAACATGTGGCTTTAATTATAATTATAATTTCTTGGCTATTACTTATACTAAAAAATGTGTGATTTCATTATGAGTGCAAGACTCCCTTGACGCATAGTGCAAGACTCCCAATTAGTATTAGAATTCACTTTTGCAGCTATAATTACCAGAACAAGGGAATACAGAAAGTAAGGTGTATTATAGTTTTTTCCCATTGGTACATTATGTATATTAGAAAAAATAGGCGCTAAAAACATTTTTATCAATAAAATGTGGGATATAATTCTAACAAGAGAGAATTTAAGAAGAAACTTTTAAAAAAATCAATTTATTATTAGAACAAGAGTCGTTGCTGTATAAATAGGAGAGACCTTAAATCGTATGGAGGAAATAGAGTAAATAGTTATATCATGTAGTGTATAATTTTCCAAGAATAAGATGAAAGGATGACAAGATAAAATCATCAATTGTAGAAGTTGTTGATGCTCATACGTCAAAATAAATTTTAGAAATTGTTGAAACTGTAGATATTAAAACATATTTACATATATTTAAACATATTTACATGCAAATAAAATTCACTAAAATTCCAAAATTATTAATTTGATTTAAATAATAATGTAACTATTTAGATAAAAATAAATGCATATTCTAAAGTGTTAAAAGAATGTTGCTCAAAAAAATAGTGAGATATTTGTAAGAATAAGATGATATTTTTGACATGTTAAATTATTCTAAAATAATAAACTTTCTTTACTGATCAGGTAAAGAAAGTTTATATGAAACAACTAAACCTAAATTCAAATGCATGAAATCATCATCCAAACTTATATATCGGCAAAAAAAATCAAGTTTATATAATAATAAAAATAAAACTAAATATTACTTTTAAAAAAATTAAATATTCAAGTAAATATTATTAAATAACAGTGTCAAAAACTAACAATAAATTTGAAGGGACAACTTTCAAAAAATAATAATTTCAAGGGACACAAAGCACATCAAGACAAACAAAAACAAACTTTTCAACATTGTCAACAAATATAAGTTTGTATGCTCAAAAAAAAAAAGTTTGCATGCCTCCAACTTTTATTGAAAAAAAAGAGATACATAAAAATAAAAAAAAAACAAAGTGACATGTCATTATCCGTACGTGGAAGATTATAGGATGAGTACGGGGGATTTTATCGGCGACAACAAATAAAAAAGAGGTAAACTAAATAACAAACTAAAGAATCCAGACAAAAAAAAAAAAAGTTGAGATAAAATTTCTCCAAATAAAAAATATTTGAGAAGAAAATCAAATAGAAGTCAATATATTAACACAAAAAATGCATTTTCGTTAAATATAAGGGCTCTTAAATTAATTACATAGAAGAGATTATGCAACAATGCTACTTGATATGCAATTTCAAGGAAAGTGATCAAAAGATAAAAAATGCAAAACCACTATATCTATGATCCATGAATATACCTCTGTAACCTATAATAAGAAAATTAAGCTTTTATTTATAATTTTATTTTAAATGTGTTGTATTCAAGCCTGTGCAAATTTTCCTTAAACTGAATTCCTTAAAATGCACTTAAGTGTGTTGTACCATAATAAACAGAAAAGTCACAATATATGCAAACACTTTAATAAGATGATTTAAATAATCATATTGTTTAAAGATAGTGTGTGTATATGTGCTTTAAAATTTACTAAAAATTTCAAAATTATTAATTTGATTTAAATAATAGTATCTATATTTAAATAAAGTAAATACATATTCTAAAGTGTTGAAAAATTGTTAAAGTTATGGCTCTATAAAATATTTATCAGAATAATATAACATTTTTAATGCAAATAATAAGACATGTTAAATTGTTCTAAAATAATGAATTCTCTCTTTGTGAGCCCGATAATTAAACCTAAATTCAAATATATGAAATCATCATTCAAACTTATATATGGCAACAAAAAAATATTCAAGTTTATATTATAACAAAATAAACTAAATATTCAATCAAATATTATTAATAAGAGACAAAAATTGACAATAAATTTGAAGGGTTATAAACCTCATTAAAAAAAAGAAAAACAAACCCAAAAAAAAAAAAAAAAGACAATGCAAATAAAATGTATGCAGAACAATAGACTAAAAAAATCGAGACTAATAAAGTCTAGATAAAACTCCACCAAGTGAATATGTGAGAAGAGACTTTAAAATAACGGGAGAGAAGTAAAAAAGTTATTTAGTACCTTAAATTGCATAGAAAAGAAAAAGCAGTTACGCTATTTGATTCATAATTTTTAAAAAACGAGATCACGTAACTTTTAAATAAGAGATACCTCAAAAAAAGTGAAACGTGATTATACAATTGCAACTCAGATAAAAAAAACTAAGATATTACACTATTAAAATATAATATGATGCATCCCTTTAAACTTAAAAAATATTATAAGAGATCTATTATATTAAAATATAAACAAAACTACGATATAAATAAGTGAAAAATCTCATATTTCTAAACTATTTTTTTATTTTTATACATATACTTATATTAAATATATACATATTTTAAATTAATATCTATATTTTATTATACTTATTACAATTTTTATTTTTTATTTATAAAAATATTTTAATTATATATTTTAAAACCCATAGTATAATTTAATAAGGAAAATTTGGAATGCCATTTCAGCAGAGTTGAAGTTTTGTGAGCCACAAGTTGTTGTGGCCAATTAGATCCTATCGTGAGTTGAATGCACCCACGTATTTATAAAGATAGGGTTGTTCTATTTTTTCCTTGTTTTTTAATTCATGTCACTTTCAACTTTTGCCTTTTTGTCTATCCTCCCTCGTCGTGGTTTTTCCTCTTGTTATTCAAAACAATTTTGATACATATCTGAATTGATAGTAAAAAGGTGGAAGAATAATGATATTTTTATGACTCAAAGTTGAATAAATGAAATTAGATTACAATCAACTTTTGAAAATCTATGCTTATAGAAAAACAATAAAATTTAAAGTTAACTAAATTGTGTTGGTTCATTTTCTTTTAAAGTAGTAGTGTACCGATTTATTTCTTAAAAGGAATAAGTCAATCGATTCTCGACTGTGTAAATGGAAAAAATTGACTATTTTAATGTTTAATGGTTCCCGACTTGTAACATGATATTCTTTAATTGTTAAACATATTTTCACGTCATTTCAAACATTGTTTATAACAATATAATGATAATTTATGAATTAAGCTCATGTGAGAATTCCCGAGAAAGGTTACTTTGTTAAGTAAATTTAATTAGTACAGTTGATCAAGTAATGGTCGATCCCGAATCACATAATTATCTAGTTTTGGGCTATGAGTCTAGCATTTTGCTTTAAGGATTCTACATTTTTAATGAGAATCATTTATTAGTTTGTGAGCTAAGGTGGTTCTCTGATCTATATTTATATCAAAGACCACAGGCCGGCCTTCGAGACTCGTTCACTTCGAAGTGTTCGTGAGTATTAAAATAAACCAAGATAATATTTGTGTGATACACCTTATTTATGTTATGCTATTCTTTAATGAATATGAGTTATAAGTGATCACCTGACGAGTTACAAAGCCCCAGTGTTAGTACACCAAGTAGAGGGTAGTAAAAAATTCACTGAGGTTCAGTAGTCTCACCCCACTATTTGATTCGCAGGCAGGTCAGGAAGCCGAGGAAAGATGCTCATGGAATAGTAGCTGATGGAGTTATATTTTCAGTTCTTGTATCTTCACATATTTTGTATTGTATATTTCAGACGTGTTGTATTAATACATTATCTGGTTATACATTTTGAGAGTTTTTTAATACTATTCTGTGATATGCACTCTTGTTGTAATCAAGAAATCTATTGTAATTTTAATGTATTCACGTACCGTTATATATGTTCTTATTCGTATTCTAAATATTCGATATGAGATGTTATATTAAAAATTTTGAATTTGAATCTCGATATCTACGTATTTATTACGGGTGGGAATAATAATAATAATAATAATAATAATAATAATAATAATAATAATAATAATAATAATAATAATAATCTCAACTTAAAAAATTATTCATCACCGATGCAACCGTGACATAGTAAGTGTGCACTAAAAAAAGAATTCAATACTATAAGCCATTGATTTTGATGTAGATCCAAAACTTCAAATAAGAATAGAACATTTATCCTCTGCAAAAAAAATATAGATATTAATTTATCCTGAAATAAAAAAAGGAAGCCGTGACATAGTATGCTTGCACTAAAAAAAGAAAAAATTCAATATTATAAATCTTTGATTTTGTTGTAGATCTAAATTTCAAATAAGAACAGAACATTGTTTTGGTCATTTTATTCGATTTTTGAAACATGATATCTCTAGTCTTCAATGCCATCACATATTATGTACATGTGATTGTAGAAGCAGAGTAAAAGCAGCAGCAGCATGTGATTGTAATAAGAAACCATTAGATTTCAGTCCAAAATTCTCATTTACATAATATGTACATCAAAGATATTTACTCAACAAAATTATCTAATTCTAAAAAAAAAGCAGCTTAGTAGAATGTGATAACTTTCCTATAATCTGCCACAGAAACATTTTGGAATCTAATTAGTATTTCTCACTTAATTTACAGTTAACACAGATACCAGACACAACATTGACACCGCAAGAGTCAGTGTCAGGCACACATGTGTCAAACCCTGAACATGCCTTCAAACCCAGGTGTGTGTTAATCCCAATCAAATCCTCTCTTGGAACACAAGAGACCTTGATAAAGCAGCAGGGTTAGCTTTCAATACTGATGATGATACTTCAACCACATGATTATTCTCATTCTCATCACCCTTAGATGTGAAGCCATTGAAAAGTTTTCTTTTCAGTGTAGGAGGAGGAATCAAAACACTATTGTTATTACTTTCTATCTTGTTATTTTCGGAGCAAATGTTTTCATCTCTAGAATGTTTCCCTAAAGTTGGATCACAAGATTGTGGTGAGATAGGTTGTACACTCCAAGATGGTACCAAACAACCACCATAGTAAGCTATATTGGGATAGAATGTCATAGGATAAGACATTGCAGGGTTCCATGGAAACTGTGGAGGAAAATTTTGATAACTATTATCAGTTTTTTCTTCATGTGAGTCAACATTCATTTTCTTGTTAAGTGAAGTTGAAGAATCTGATCCAAAGGTCAAGACAGTATTCATTTGACGAAAATTCGAGACATTGGAAGACAATGAAGAAGATAATTTGTTCTTGCGCCGACCTGCACCTACAAGCATATTTCTCGTGGTTCCTCCAGCAGTCCAATATCTTTGGCAGTTTTTGCAGAAATGTCGCGGCTGTTTGACGTTGTAGTTGTTGTAGTAACAAAATTTTGTGTCCATGTTTTTGCATCTTGGACATGGAACAATTTGGTCTGGTTTCTTTAGAGATTTGTCTTGTGACATATCACTTTGTTCATCAAGTTTAGTGGAATTGAGTGGAGAAGTTTCGGTTTCTGATGAGGGTGTTTTCGGGTTCTCAATAAGACTTGAAGATGTTGGAGATTTTAAATCCTCTTTGGTTTGTTGTGAGACTTCATCATCAACTTGCACTGAGGTAAATTGTTTCTTTGATGTTTCCTGAAATTGATACACAATTGTTAGATTGGATAACACCAAAATTTGAGCTATAAAGTTATATCATTTTTATGAATTGTCGTGTGTCTGTGTGTTGTATTTGTGTCTGTGCTTCATGATTTTAGTGTAAGTCTAGTATACAATTAGACGGCTTTTAAGAGAAACTAAATCATTTTTCATTGGAGAAGAATTAATAAAGTACAAAGTAAAGAAAGATGTATCACTAAAGCAAACTCACTAACTTGTGGCGAAAGCTTAATCGCTTAAGGGAAAGTTCTTGAATAGAATTTATTTTAAGTAGTCAAACTAGAATTTTAAGGTTTTGCTTCTACAGTTGATTTTCTAATTAACCGTTCAACAACCCTCTCTCTTACATCAATGAATATATATTGAAAGATAAATCATTTTACGTTCAACTTAATTTAAATCATAATTTTTTTTAATAAGATTTTTAATTATAATTAATTTCAAAAAATCAATTTGTTTTTTCACTGCAAAACAAAACATATAATGAAAAAATTATATAAATCTACAAATGTGATAAAAGTAAAGTACGTAGTAAACAATTACAACCATCCAGTGTATTAAAAACCGGACCGGACCGGCCGTGAACCGGTGGAATAACCGGTTTGGTTCGCTTATCAGATCGCCATGTAATTAAACCGACGCGAACCGGCATGAATCGGATAAACCGGGAGAAAACCGGAGGATTCGCTAAACCATCCGGTTCAATATTTACAAGCAATTTTATTTGAGTAAACTAAGAAAAAAGCCTCCAGCAAGATTCAAACTGGAGACCATGCAGTGCAACTGATTAGAAGGATTTAAACCATTACACCATGTATTGAATTGTTGATAGATGTTCCTTCATATTTATTATATCTAAAACTCAAATACAAAAATCATCTTAAGCTTAATGTCAGCTACTATTTCTATGCTAACTTTAAGTTTATTGTTCATGACAATTAGTCAATTACTGAATTCACAAATTATTAAATTCACTTTTTTTTTCTTTTATAAAAACAAATTCACAGTTTTTTTTTAATAATAACAAATTCACGCTTCCTCAATTTTAGCAACAACCAACATTTTTTTCACTTTATTTATATATCTACTACTAATAATACTATAAAAAAAATCTACTACTACTAATATTATAATTATTTTGTTATTCAATTTACGTTGGAATTAGACTTTGTTAACTTATTTTGATTTGTATTTTGTACTATGTGTAATGATTATCTATATACTTTGAATTTTATAGAATAACTTGTGAAAATATGATATTTTGATATTCTCATATTTTTTAGGTGTCATAATTTTTTTAAAGATCGAATTATCTGATCGACCGATTTAATACCTATATATTTTGTTATAGAGACCGGTTTATTTGATCGAGTTATCCGGTTTAATCGTGCAGTTCAACCAGTGATCCGTTGATTCGACCAGTAAACCAGTGATCCAGTAATCTCACCGGTTCGATGACCGGTCCGGTTTTTAAAACACTGCAACCATCTTTCATCATAAAGTTGTCAAAACAGCCACAAGAAATTGCAGTGAAGCTTAATTTAACTATTTACCCCTAACTATAAGCAATTAACTGCATAACAAAAAAGATAAAAAATTGAATCAACTCATTAACAATTATGAAATTCTGAAAAAAGTGTCGGTCTTAAAATTGTAAAACACACTAGTTAACAACATATTTGAAAAAAAAGAAATAAATCTTCAAATAGAACAACCATGGCATGGCATACATACCTTATATCTCTTAGCATCATGTTGAGTTTGAGAATTCACTTCAAGTGGAGAAGATGAAGATAAAGATGAATGAAGACTATGATCAGATAAATCTTCATGAGGAAGATGAGAAGCAAATTCTGAGGAAGAATCATTAGTATTAGTAGGGACATCGATGTTGTTGTGTGTTAGAAAAATGGTTCTCCCAAAAAGCTTCATGGTTGAATCATTAATCATCATGTTTCTTTGTTATGTTTACTTGATAATACTTTGAAGCTAAAAATGGATTATGAAGAGTTATGTTACTTGTTATGGAAGAAGAGATATATAGAGAGAGGGAGGTACAATGTTTGTGTGTTTGTGTGTTTGTGTGAAGAGGTTTTATAAAGGTCAAAAAGTTAGAAAGCCACCTCAGAAAAGTGGAAGTTTTTGAGCCACAAGTTGTTATGGCCTATAAGATCTTAGAGTGTAGTAGTTGTTCTCTTCTGTCACACCCTTTTTAAAAATGGATTATGAAGAGTTATGTTACTTGTTATGGAAGAAGAGATATATAGAGAGAGGGAGGTACAATGTTTGTGTGTTTGTGTGTTTGTGTGAAGAGGTTTTATAAAGGTCAAAAAGTTAGAAAGCCACCTCAGAAAAGTGGAAGTTTTTGAGCCACAAGTTGTTATGGCCTATAAGATCTTAGAGTGTAGTAGTTGTTCTCTTCTGTCACACCCTTTTTCATCCATGTCATCTCCTTTTTCAACTTTTCCCTTTTTCTCAATTTCTCTATCTTGTTAGTCAAATAACATAATTGGATCACAATTATAATATTGGCCATTATGTAATTAGATAAAGTTATTGTGGTCTAATTAATACTAATAAGTTTGTGGTTAAAAATATAAATATTATGAAAGTTATTATTGTGCAGATATCATACATCAATATCCTAATTTGATGATGGGCCGATTAGAATATTGAAAACTAAAAAATAACCATAATCTGAATAACGTAAAAACGACGCATCAGATAAAATTCTCTTTTTATCCCCATAAGAGGAGGTTTAATGTGTCATAAGAAACTCTACAATTGGAAGATCACATATCTGTAATCTTCAATCAATTTCAACGGCAAGCTCAGGTATGTTTCTACTTATGTTTACATTATTTCTTGATGATTAACATGATTGATTCTAGAGTTTACGAATCAAGTTTGATTCTAACATCCTAATGTTTGTAATAAGGTATAAGGTAGAAATAGGCTAGAGCGTTGGGCGGATTTAGGTTTAAAATAATTTTCTTGAAAAAATATTTAGAGTGTAAAAGTCTATTTTTGATTGTTTCAAAATGTTTGATTTTGTCAGATTTTAATTTATGTAAGATAATAAGTTAGTTGGTTCGATTTATGAAATTAACACATCAATAGAAGAAAAATAAAATGAAATTTTTGAATTGTACACAATATAAATAGTAAATAAATATAAGGCAAAATTGCAGTTTTGACCTCCAAGGTTTTCTAATTGTATGATTTTTACCCCCTAGTTTTAAAAGAGCGAGTTTAACCCCCCGGGTTTCTATTGCTCGATTTAGACCCCCCAAGTTTAGTCCATTTTGCATTTGCTAGCCCTCTGTTGAATTTTGTTATTAAAAATTATTTTTGTGACATATTAAAATTAAATAAAATTTTTCAAAAAAAATTACAAATTGTTTTTTAAAAAAATAACTTATAAAATATTTTTTATTATATTTATTTATTATATGTAATTATGTAATTTATTTATAAAATAATTTTGTTATAACAAAAAAGTAATATATCTTTTTATGAACTATTTTTAAAAATAAACTACATAAAATTATTTTATAAATAAACTACATAATTACATATAATAAAAAAGTATTTTATAAGTTATTTTTTAAAAAACCAATTTTAAATTTTTTTTAAAATAATTTATTTAATTTTAATATGTCACATAAGCAATTTTTAATAAAAAAATTCAACAGGGGGTTAGCAAATGCAAAATGGGGTAAACTTAGGGGCCAAAATCGAGCAATTGAAACTTAGGGAATTAAAATCGAGCAATTGTGAAACTTAGAAGCTTATTCTAAATATAATACTAAAATATTTACATTTTAAGTTTATAATCAAAGATATGACAGAATAGTAAATACAATTTATTTTGAACTTTGTGTGTAAATGACTTATAATATTTTTATAATATTTTGTAGCAATATGTTTTACCACAAGTAGTTCTTGATGATATGGAGGAGATAAAACAAGCTTGGGAAACTAGAACATGTATCAATGCCGAGAGGTTTTTTACTTTGTACGTCTCTAAGAAAACTAAAAAGATCAACCTACTGACGAGAAAACTTGGTTAGGCATAATTATAAATAATACATGTTAGGCATACATACATAAATTCAAAAAAGTAAAAAAATAAAATGATTAATTAATATAAAGTGATGTGACTAAATTATTTACTATTTATTTTTTTCTTTTTATGTGTGTGTGTCCAAATAAATTATATTTGAGGTTGTGCCTATGTAACTGTTGCTCCTACTGACTATGCTTAGTCCATGAGAGTTATCATAGTCGGTCTAAGGGTCCACCTCCGCCATACACTCAAATGATTCTTTTATGGAAGTATTAGAGTGGAAAAGAAAAGCGTTGGCAAGTCGACTTCTTATGATATACTAGTCGGATGCCCGTGCGATGCACGGGTTCTGCGGAAGGACATATTATGTCAATCATGGTCGTTGCTTAGATTATGAATATGATATAAGGTAATTATCAAATGAAGTTGATCTTGATTAAAATTTGTTAAAAATTACTATATTTAATTTTCTTGGCAACAATTACTATTTAATTTAGAATAATTAAAATTCATAATGAGTATATATATTACTACTAAAAGACATTCCGAAAACGAAAAACAAAATACTTAAATTTTCAAGAGTATCGATTTGAGGAAAGAGGGAAGTAATAATAAGGAAATAAACAAATATAATCTAACTTTTTATTACAAAATAGTTATAGTTTTTGCTTTATTTATTATATTTACTTTGGTTTATAAAGAAGTTAGCTTATTTCACACATTTTAGTGTTTTGGATTTTTTTAGACCGTTTTTATCGCACAACTAAACTATATTATATATTCACATGAGGTGCATGTACTCCATATCAATATAAAGTGTTGAACACCATGTATGTACATGCATGGGAAACAATATGTAGATCACCTAATATGTTGGTTTTATATCAAATACTTTCAAATGGTAAACGCAAGGAAGTGGCCAAGTACAATTTTTTTGTATACATGTTCATAAATTAATCAATTATTTATTAATTTCCCTATATCTGATACAATTAATAATAATAATAATAAATTAACATAGCTTGGTGACAAAGGCTTTAAATATATTAAATCCATAATACAAAATATAGGTTAACAATTATTGCTCGAATGAAGAGTGAAATATTAAAGCTTGAATGTTCTTATGACCCGTCACCATTGAGCCATGCTAAGAAGTATCGTAAAGTGCATGACCTATTTAGTGTTCTATCAGGCACCGGATACCAAAGTAAGAACTTTTAACCGAGAAACCTCATTCAACGGTTGAAAATCTAGTTTGAACCAATCATATGAAGTATCGCAGTGAAAAATTCTTACTATGGATTCCAAAGCCTAGTAGAACACTAAGTAGGTTATGCACTCTACGATAATTCTTTGCATGGTTCAATGATGATGGGTCAGGAGAACATTAAAGCTCCAAGTCAAACAAATGAATCCATCGCAAATCCATTCGATTTACATCAACCATAGAAAATTAAATGAATCACCAAGAGACCATAGGTAAGTTGCCCAATTTTTCATGAGATGGATCACCGTCAAACCTTCATGAAAAAATATAAATAAACTCAATGAAACCACAATGATATGATACGTAAGCAATACTAGGATTAAAAAAAAAAATACTACATCTACCTTTATGGAAAATCTCAAGTTGTAGATGTCTCAAACTTTCTTCATAATTAAACCAACCGTATATAGCATCAATCATTATACAACATCTATGATGTTATCCAATCTCATTCCTTCTCCACCATGGAGATAAATTATGGAGAGGGGAAAGAGTGAGACTGGCTAACATCAAGGATGACTGTATAAAGACTGATCAAATCCATAGGATGTTTCTAGTGCATCTCCTAGAAAAAAGAGGAAGAAGGAAATTAAAAGTCATTGTTTAATCCATGCACACCATTAGTAATAAGATAGGAAAACCAAACTATCTAAACAATGGTTAGTTGCTCATGGTGTAGATAAATACCTTCATTAGTTTCATGGATAGTGGATCCACCTCTATATGGATCTTTAGACGCCTACTTGGACCTCAACGCCATATCCACTTAATTTTTTCAACAAAATCATCAAGTTTCTCCTCAAATGAAAATGGACATGTAAAATAAATTAAGATTAGAATATAAATAGAATTATTATATATGCATCCATGACATAAAAATTGATGCATTAGCTCCAAGCATATTTATTCCAATTTTACCCAAAAGAGTTCATTGTACATAACCAAATCGCATAGAAGACTGATTCTGACAAAAGAAAATAAAATAAACGATGAACTATGTAGCAAAATGTTGTTTGTTCATCATGGTTTACTTCACATTTGCAGCCTACTAATACATGTTGTTTGGAAACATGTATTGAGGAAGAAAAATGAGAATAAAGAGAGGAGCGATAAGATTTTAAGGGAAGATATCAAAACAGAGATGCGATCAATCGATCGGTTGGACGAAATCCGAAATCAACAGGTTCGCCAACAAAAATCGAACAAAATATTGTTATAATTTACTATGTTTTGTGTATGAAATGCAAATTGAGAGATAGAATTAGGCAGAAAAACTCATATGGGCTGTATTCAAATATAAATTGTTCTGCCCAACTATATTTGTCAAGACACATTTCATTAACAATAATTGTAAATGACAACAACCTCTTATCCGATTTTTATTAGCGATCCTGTTGGATTCAGATTTAGTCCAACAAATTAATTGATCATAAATCCATTCGAGTTATTTTCGCTAGAATCCTAACACTACTTTATCCGTTCTCAATTTTCTTCATCAATGCATGACGATGACAAATAAGATGTAATAGTAGACTGCATATCCAAAGTAAATGATGATTAAGATGAGGTAAAACAATATTTCCTAGATAACACACTATTTATTTTATTAGCTTTTGCCATATATCTTGGTCCACAATTTAATTAGACAAAATTATTAAGAGAAATCAAACTTGATCATAGAAAAAATTCAATATGAAGAACCAATAAAGATTATATATACCTTGTGGATGGATATTGAGGCCATAAGAGAAACAGTCAAGAGAATCCGCAATGATGATCCCCATGAAAAAATATAAAAAGATTCAATGAAGATGTAGTGATATGTAAATAATAAGAGAATTGTAAAAAAAGAATTGGATCGACCTCTATGAAAAGACGCAGTGTTCAAGGCTATTAGCTCGACGATTTTGCATAGACTCAGCAAATTTCACTATGTAGCTTTACAAAACCAAAGATGTCTGGATCAATCTTCCTACCATGTAAAACAAAAAAAAAACTTAAATAAAGATCAATAAACCAAATCAGTATTAAATTTTAAAAATATTACTTAAAAGAATAAGTAATCTCTATTTGGGAGTGGAAATAGCAAGTTGGCAACTAAATGAATGATATCTTATGAGAATTGGATTAAATATTTTACATATTATTCATCGTCATTTTCGCCACATCTGCAAACTATTGATACATTTTCTTTACGAGAATGCATCGTCTAAGAAGAATAGCGATAAAAGTGCAATGATGAGATTTTACCGGAAAATAATGGAATAGAATCGCCATTGATTCATCATATTGGGTTCAAATTCAGACCAATAGATGGATGAATAGCAAATCCATTCCATTCACTTCCGCCAAATTCCCAACAATATTCCTTTCATTACCATCCTTAACCAACGAAGCATTCTCGCAAAGAAAATGCATTAAATCGTTCAGAGATGTGGAGTAAATGACTATGAAGAATAGGTAAAACTCCAAGAATATTTATTCCAATTTTACCCAAAAGAGTTCATTGTACATACCCAAATCGCATAGAAGACTGATTCTTACAAAAGAAAATAAAATAAACGATGAACTATGTAGCAAAAGGTTGTTTGTCCATCATGATTTACTTCACATTTGCAGCCTACTAATACATGTTGTTTGGCAACATGTTTTGAGGAAGAAAAATGACAATAAAGAGAGTAGTGATAAGATTTTAATAGAAGATATCAAAATAGAGATGTGATCCATCGATCGGTTGGACGAAATCTGAAATCAACAGGTTCGCCAACAAAAATCGAACAAAAGATTGTTATAATTTACTATGCTTTGTGTATGAAATGCAAATTGAGAGATAGAATTAGGCAGGAAAACTCATATTCGAATACAGCCCTCGATGCGTGGTCCTAAAAAAGGATTCCGTCCAATGAAGACTTCCCACAAAATACAAATTTAGGACCACCCAAAGTGGGCTGTATTCCAATATAAATTGTTCTGCCCAACTATATCTGTCAAGACACATTTCGTTAACAAAAATAGCAAATGACAACAACCTCTTACCCGATTTTTATTAGTAATCCTGTTGGATTCAGATTCCGTCTAACAAATGAATGGATCATAAATCCATTTAAGTTATTTTCACTAAAATCCTAACACTACTTTCTATATTATCAATTTTCTTTCCCAATGCATGATGACAAATAAGATGTAATAGTAGCATGCATATCCAAAGTAAATGACGATTAAGATGAGATAAAACAATATGTTCTACATAATCCACCATTTATTTTATTAGCTCTTGCCATATCTCTTAATTCATAATTTAATTGGACAAAATTATTAAGAGAAATCAATTTTGGCCACAACAAAGATTTAATAACTATAAGAAAAAAATTAAATTTTATAAATAAATAAATAGATGCATGCAAATGTGAAATTGATAAAATTTTAAAGGAAACAGTAAAAATAGACAGAATCAAAATACCTCATGATTTGGGGGTTAGGATTAGATATAGACACCAAAAAATTGGTCACACAACCTGCAATCAAAACATAAACAGAAATCAAATACCTAAATCAGCCAAAAAATTGAAATTCTTAATCAGAAGGACTAAGGTTAGGATAAAAACATGAAAGCAGTCAAAGCATGCATGAAAAATGTTAATTTGGGATCTTAAATTTATGATAATCAAAGCATGCATGCAGATGTGAAGCTAGCTAATCATGTATTATTGCCAACACTCAAAGTACATTCAAAATAAATGTGAGCTCAATTATGAATTGCTCATTCATGCACTCTGAAAGAGAAGACTAAATAAGCATCAAGCAAGTCAGCAGATTGTATTTAATGACATGCAACATATGAAAACACTTAAAAATGATAATATATTTTTATAGATTGTAAAAAAGAATTTGAAGTAGCTTGACTCATCATTAAAAATATGTGCTGATCCATAAGTTGAGAAGTTGCATCTAGACTTAGTTGTTCAAGAGATTTAGATCTAAGAAGTTGCTCATGACAACATCTCAATCACCATTGAAGTAACACCTTGAGGAGCACCATCACCAAATCTGCCATGAAACACGCAAAAAATAATTTTAAAAAAATTGAACATATATATATAAATAATAAACAATACTAATTAAAATCATAAAATCAAAAACCACAATGCATGCAGGATCATACTAATTAAAATAACCTCTGAGCATGAAGGATCATAAACTCTTTCCATTGCAAAAAAAGAAGAAAAAAACAATTAAAACTACCTTGAGCTCCTGCAAAACAACAGGAATTGCCCCAAATTTCAAAACACTAATTTATGATATAAACTCTTTCCATCACAAAAAAAAAGTAAAAAAATAATTAGAACTACCTTGTGTTCCTGCAAAGCATCAGGAATTGCCCCAAACTCTTTCATTGAATTCTAATTCTCAGCCTTTCTTGCAAGATCCTGAAATCCAGAACAAAATGTCACCATTTATGAAAAATCAAAGCATAAATAAGTATATATAACCACTAAGAAAACCCCCAAAAACAAAAAAGCTGTAAAAAAAAAAAAAAAGATTACCAGACAAATACCTTGAGGAAAACTCACTTTTTTATGAATAAATATCAATTATTTTGTTCAAACAAATAAATGAAGACATCTTATATACCATAAGATGTTCATTTTATCAAATTCATCCTCAGCCATGATTCTTTAAACACCCTCAAAATCATAGAGCTCACAAACCCAAAAAGCCAAATTCAATCAAAATTTGGAAAAAGTAAATTAGCAATCAAAACATGCACAAAATATAATGAAAAACCTTAACAAATTTAGATAATAAAACCATCAATATATAATAGTATTGTGAATCATATAGTTTATTGAAAAATCATCAATATTTCAATTTAAAAAAAATAAGCCAATCTAACTAAAATCACAACAAAAATTTGATTTTTTTATCTACCCTGCACCATTTTTTTTAGGCACTTGTGAACAATATGACATCCTTATGCTTAGGACCTGCAATTTTATGCACTCAACATATCACATCCTTATGTTTAGGACCTGCAATTTTATGCACCAAATAGAAACATAGTCATGGTCAACAAAAATTAAGATACCAAAACCAAGAAAAATAATCCATGAAAGTTTTATGTAGAAAGTAAAAGTTAGAGTTTACTAAACATGAGTTCTATGTTTCAAAATTCTACAAATTAAATAAAACAAAAAACCAAGTAAATACAATCATAAAATCATACAATTATAAGATCATTAATAAATCATACATTTTACATACTAAAAAGAACAACATCAAAAGTTCAACATCTCAATTTTAAGTTAGAAAGATCAATACTTTGTTTGCCTTTTTTGAAGTAATTTTTTTGGTTTCTCAATTACTTTGTTTTCTAACCAATGTTTGGAGTTTTCTTTGCAAGATCTTAAATGAGTTTTTCTTACTTTGTTGTTCTGTCTCAAAAGTTCTTAACTTTGTTGCTAATTAGATCTCTTTTTTAGAGTTTACCATGCAAAGTTCACTTTTTTTATTTCCTTTTGTTGAAGAAATGAATGATCTATCTGAATTTGATAATAATCAAAACATGCATGCAAAATTGGAATCTAAAATTGATAAAACTAAAAAGAGCTAAAAATCAAAAAAATTGCTGACCTAGAAATTGATAAGCCCATAAATCACACAAAACTTCTCACATACTCTGCAATCAAAATAGAAACATGCATGCAACTGGTAAATCAGAATCTGTATCTGACAATAATAAAAAAAATGCAATATTGGAATTTAAAATAAACTAAACTAAAAAGAGATTAAAATCAAAAAAATTGCTCACCCATAAATACTGATTCTCAGCCTTTCTTGCAAAATCCTGAAATCCAGAACAAAATGTCACCATTTCAACAGCCTTTTCATGGGTTGGAATGCTCAGTTGCATGCAGAGACAGACCGAGGTATATAACCATAAATCAGAGGATACTCACCTCGTCTCCAACGCTTTCACTGATGGGTTTGAATACCCAGCTGCATGTAAAGAGAAATTAAGGTATAGAAGAACAAAGTGGAACCATGCAACCAAAGAAAAAGAACAGAGAACAATATAAATCAGAAAATCAACTGAAAACAGAGCAAGAAAAGAGAAGAAGAATCAAATCGGATCGGACATCTTGTCTCTGACAACACAGATCACCGAAAACATCACAACTATCACCACCGCCGCTCACCTCGCACGCAACACCTTCTCCCCCACCCTCTCAGACGCGTGTTTCTCTCTCCCTCCGTCGTTTTTGTTTTTCGTCGAGGCAGAGAGCGAACCAGAGAGACAGAGAAAGCTAACGATGGTGTGGGTGTGGTGGTATGCGGCCAGAGGCGGCGGCGGTGGAGAGAAGGAGCGTGAGAGAGGGCGGAGAAAAAGAGAGAAGGAGGGTTTTCTAATATCAAAGGCGCTTTTTCCCAAACCCTCTGCATTTTGTGTTTGGTTTGGTCAGTGTGTGGGTATTTGAACATAAAAGGTTGAATGGAAGAGGCAAGGAGATGAGTACATGTGTACTCCATGCATAGTTACACAAAAGAGGTTTGAAGTGGTATGTGTCAACCATCCAGGTTTTTGTCTACTCTTTTTTTTTACTTTTATTTTTCAAAGGCAAATAATATTTGTAGCAAGTGTAAAATAAAATAAAATAAAATAATATTCAAAATAAGTAGTTGTGAAGTGTAAAATAAAAAAAAAAATATTCAAAATAATATTCAAAATAAGTAGTTGGGAAGTGTAAAATAAAATAAAATAGTGGTATATGTTAACTTTTATTGTAAAAGTTCAACCGAGATTAAATTGCAATGTAGAGACAATAAACAAAAAATATCAATATATTATATATAGCAAAATAACGATATGGACTTAGCCAAACATCAATCATAAAATTCTATTTAATGGGAAGCCTAAAAAAAAAAAGCGTTTTAATTTTTTTGTTAAGGGTAAAAATATAATTTTGAAAAATATTGGTACAAAACTATAATTTAAAAAAAATATATTCAAATTTGGAATTTTTAAAAAAATTAGGATTCAAAATGCAATTTATAAAAGTACAGAGGTCAAATTCTAAAATGACATTTGGAATATTATATATAGCAAGATAACCATATGGACTGAACCAAACATCAATCATAAATTTCTATTTAATGAGAAGCCTAAAAAAAAAATAGCGTTTTAATTTTTTTTTGTTAAGGGTAAAAATTTAATTTTAAAAAACCTTGGGACAAAACTATAATTTAAAAAAAATAGATTCAAATTTGGAATTTTTTAAAAAAATTAGGATTCAATATGCAATTTATAAAAGTATAGAGGTCAAATTCTAAAATGACATTTGGAATATTATATATAGCAAAATAACCATATGGACTGAACCAAACATTAATCATAAAATTCTATTTAATGGGAAGCCTAAAAAACAAATAGCGTTTTAATTTTTTTTTGTTAAGGGTAAAAATGTAATTTTGAAAAATATTGGGACAAAACTATAATTTTAAAAAAATAGATTCAAATTTGGATTTTTTTAAAAAATTAGGATTCAAAATACAATTTATAAAAGTACAGAGGTCAAAACGGAAATAATAAAAGTATGAGGTGCAAATGTAAATACACAAAGTACAGGGGCAAAAATGTAATATGAAAGTGTATTGCTGATGTGGCGGGAGTGACATGGCGGATGACGTGGATGCTGAGGTGTAAAAGATGACGTGGCGAAATAATACACGTGGCGAACAATGACCGGATGATATATGCATTAGATGATGTCATGATGACATCATCGAAGTAGGGTTTCACAAAGGCAAATAGGGTTTACACCATTTGTCTTTTTCATTATTGTGGGATTAGAGAGGTTTCTTTTTGTGGAAAATCTCGCCTCATGTCTTCATTTAGAATTAGTTTAACGATAGTCTCTATAATTTTAAATTTGTATTATTTCTTTTAAGGTTGGGCACCCCGCTTGATATAGTTTCTCCTTTATTTATATATTTCTTTTAAGGTTGGGCACCCCACTTGATATACTGATATTAGATGTTTTTATGTCTACTAATCACTATAATGTCTTATAATACTTTTATTTTATTAAACAAATGTTTTAGTTCTTAAAATAAAATAGAAAAGTCTAGTGATCTTAATACATTGATTGAAATTGGTCACAGACACAGGCCCCGCCCAGAGCATGTGCAACCAGCTCTATGGGTGCCGGACCTAAAAAATTATGGGCCCAATTGTCTTTGTTTGGGGGCCAATTTATTTTGAAAATTGTTATCTAAGCCCCCTACTTGTTGCCAGACCCACCTAAAATCCCAAAATATTCTTGAAGTGGTGGTCAAAAATTTCGTCAGGTAGACAACAAAATATAAGGATTAAAATATTGGCAAAAGGTTTCGTCAGGTAGACAACAAAACTATAATGTTGGAACAAAATTTCGTCAGATAGACGACAAAATATAAAAATAAAGATATTGACACAAAATTTCGTCAGGTAGACAACAAAACTATAATGTTGACACAAAATTTCGTCAGATAGACAACGAAACTGTGATTCGGAAGTTTCGAGACATTAAACTGTGATTCGGTAGTTACGTCAGTCTGTCAACGAAATGGATTTTTGGTCGTCGTCTATTTAACGAATTATTTGATCAGAGACATTTTTGTTAGTTTGGGAGGCTGAGAACAAAGATGGGACCTATATAACAATTTTCATTTATTTTTTGTAGTTACTATTAAATTTTGGATAATACAATTATGTTAAGTATTGGAATGGTGGCCGAGCGGATAAGTTTGGGTGTTTGTATCAAAAGGTTATGGCCTCAAGCCTAAAAAAATCCTCTTTACCAATGAATCATTTCAACATTTATCTTTTATGATGAATTTTAACATAGATATAAGTTTTGAAATGTGAAAAGTGTTATTTTCCTACACCAATGACATGAATTTTTCTATAATAATTAGTATTATTTTGAAAGAAGAGAAGAAGACCAATTTATAAAAATAATTATTTTTATGTAATTGATGTTATTAATAATTTAAATAAACAAATATTGTAAAAAATTGATATTAATTTCAAACAATACTTCCAAATTGTTCGGACCGGCCCTGCATGGACATGTTTAAATTTTCGAAATACAACCTAACTATCTTTAACCATTTTTAACTATTATTCTACTTTATTATATTCCACTTTATTTTATCATATGCTAATGCCACGAATCCAAACATAATAATAATAATAGTTTCGGATTCATTTGTATTTTTGTCTTCTTTATTCAAATAATGCTTGGAAATATGCCACTTCAGCAAGGGAGAAATTTTGTGAGCCACAAGTTGTTGTGGCCTATTATTTAGTGTGCAGCTGAATTCACCCACGTTATTATAAAGATACTGTTGTTCCATTCTATGCACCCTTTTTCAATCCATATCAACTTTTGTCTTGTTGTCAAACCTCCCTCTTTTTAATTCATATCACGTACGTAGTTATATTATAATTGTAAAGATTAAAGTAGCATCAAATAAATCATCAATATGTTGTGTCCAAGTGATTATATATATATATATATATATATGTATATATATGCATTAGAAAAACAATTAAAGCTAAAAAAATTGGATTAAAAAAATAAAATTGTAGTTGAATAATAATATAAAGGATGATAAAAAAATTTAGAATAAAAAAAACGCGCTTTTCTCTCCTAGGGTTACCAAACCCAGCGCCGCCGTGGCTTATTCTTGGGCCGCCGCCTGTTATGGGCTTCCCCTAGTGATTGTTTGCTCTCATCTGGTTCCTCACGAAACCTAGATGCTTCTTGCCCTCTTATTTAAACGATTTCCCCCATGTTCTTCCTACACAAAACAAAACACATCGAAGCTTACCTGTATGCAAGCCCCTTCCCTTTCCCTTCGCATTCTAAACCTGTTTCCCGTTTTCCTGCTTGCGATAACCACTTTCATAATGTCTGAACCTAAATTAACCCTCGATGGTCTCTCTTTGTCTGATGAGGGTCTCACACTAAACCTCAATTCTGACCCATCAACAACACAGATTCTTGATCACTGTCTCATTGGCCGCGTTTTGATTGACAGGCAGGTTCGGTTTGCCTACTTCAAGGAGCGGTTAGGCCATGTCTGGAAACCAGGAAAGAAAGTTACAATCCTCGCAGTCGCTGAAGGGCGATATCTATTCCAATTCAATCATCGATTGGATGCTGCCAAGGTTATGGATGAAGGCCCATGCTTGTTTGACAATCATAATATGGTGGTTGAGAGAATTGCACCAGGGGTTGTGCCTGCTAGTGTTCAATTGAATAATCTGGATATCTGGGTACAAGTTCATCATTTGCCTCTTGGTTTCATTCAACCTAAATTGGGTCAAGCAATTGGCCGCTTTCTTGGAGAACTGAAGGAGTATGACTCTCGTAACACCGTTCACAGTACTTACATGAGGTTGAAAGTCCGAATCAATATCAATAATCCACTGCAACAAAGTTGGAAGGTGCGCGCGAATGACGGTAATTATGTCGACATACTGTTTAAGTACGAAAAACTGGGCATATTTTGTTATTTATGTCGATTGCTAGGACACACGGACAAGAGCTGCCCGAAGTTGTTTGATATGGAGAATGATGACGGTACTCGCGGTTGGGGGGAAAACCTCCGTCCCCTAGCCAATCGTATAGGTACAGCAGCCACGAACAAATATTTGAAAGACCCTATTCTGTCTCGGTCATCTGCTGCCTTTGGTACAGACCCTGCTGTTGGGTCTACATATGTTGCTGCTTCAACTGCAACTCCCACAACTGTTGGTAATTTTGATGGTCGCATAACGGCGGTACAAAAGGAGATTTCTGCTATTAAAAATGGTTTGCTAAATGCTCATAAACAGGTTATTGTGAAGGTTGGTAAGAAGTCTAATGGAGCCTGCTCATCTCATACTACTATTGTTACTCCACCTATTCCCTCTTTGTCGGCTGGTGCTGCTAATCATTCAAGACTTGTTGTGCTGGGCTTGCTGGCCGAAACATAACATAATGCTCCAGGGGAGGAAATGTTGTGTATTGAGGCTACAGAACAATCTGATGATGGTGCTGAACTAAAAAAGAGGAAACGTGCTAAGGCTGCTATTGTTGATCAAAGTGTTGTGCAGGTTGAAGAGGAAGTTGTCTCTATGTCTATTGGGTTGGAGGGTGTAGCTGATGTAGGAACTAGTCTAGGCATTGGGAGGGATGTTGTAATGTTTACTCATGATAATCCTTTGTATGCTGAAACTAATGTAACGACAGGTCCTGATGTTCAGGCCTGCCGAGAATTATGAATCTTGTAAGTTGGAACTGCCGGGGTTTAGGTAGCCCGAGTGTAGTTTCCAACCTTAAGTACCTAGTTAGGCATCATAAAATTGCCATCCTCTTCCTTAGTGAGACACTAGTCTTCAATAATAAAATAGAGGAATTACGTTATGTGCTTGGTTTTAATTCTTCTTTTTCTGTTGATCGTGTGGGTCGTAGCGGTGGCCTCGCGCTGTTTTTGCGTTCTTATATCAATTGCCAAATTATTGACTACTCTCAAAATCATATTTCTGTTGAAGTTATTGACACTGGTCGGGGTAACTGGCGTCTGACCGGTTACTATGGGTATCCTAATGGAGGTCGTCGACGCGCCTCTTGGGATTTTTTACGTACTTTATCACAACAATCTGTTCTTCCTTGGTGTATTTTTGGTGATTTTAATGATATTATGGATGCGAGTGAAAAACAAGGTAGAACCACACGTTCGCCTTGGTTAATTAATGGTTTCCATCAGGCTGTTCTAGATTCTGGACTGACTGATATTCCAGTTGAAGGTTATCCTTTTACTTGGTTTAAGTATCTTGGCACTGCCCGTGCGGTAGAAGAAATACTTGACAGAGCGCTTGCTACCAATGGTTGGTTTGGTTTATTTCCAAATGCTAAACTTGTTAACTTGGTTGCGCCTGCTTCGGATCACTACCCCATTTTTCTTGATTGCTCCCCGGTGATCCGACCTCATGGAAAATAACGTCATTTTCGCTTTGAGAATGCTTGGAAGTTAGAACCAGGTTTTAATGACTTCTTTAAAGAGAGGTGGACCTCTTCAGGTAATGGTTCTATTGTTTCTCGTCTTGAGCTTTGTGCAGGTGATCTTTCCGATTGGGGCCGAACTCATTGTAATAAGCTTCAGAAAGATATTGTTTCTTATCGTCAACACCTTGTCTATCTTCGCAATAACTTTACAGGTTCTAATCAGGCTCAGATTTTGGCTGAGAATCGCAAATTATCTCAGTTATTGTTGCAGGATGATTTTTATTGGAGACAACGTGCTAAAAAACTCTGATATAAGGATGGTGACAAGAATACGAAATTCTTTCACGCTTCTGCCACGGCTTGTAAAAAGGCCAATCGTATTCTTTCTTTGGAAGACAATAGCGGAGTCAGAGTTACCAATTCAGATGACCTATGTCATGTGGCAAAAGGCTACTTCACCGAGCTTTTTCAGTCGCAGCCTAGTCACCTGGCTCCGGTTATTGATGTTATCCACCACACTGTCACCAATGAGGATAATGTTATGCTTACAGCACCTTTCTCTAAGGAGGAGTTTCGTGAAGCTATTTTTTCGATGCATCCTGACAAATGTCCGGGGCCCGATGGTTATAAGCCGGGGTTTTATCAGCATTTCTGGTCTCTTTGTAGCGATGATATCTTCAAAGACTGTTGTACCCGACTTGATTCTGGGCAGTTCCCTGCTGTCCTTAGTACTACTAACATTGCTCTTATCCCTAAAGGCAGTGTTCAGACTTCCATGAAGGACTGACGACCGATTGCTCTATGTAATGTTTTGTATAAAATAATTGCTAAAGTGTTGGCCAATCGTCTCAAGCATGTTCTCCCCAAGTGTGTGTCGAGTCATCAGTCAGCCTTTGTTCCTGAGAGGTCTATCCTTGATAATGATATGGTTGCTATCAAAATTGTCCATTACATGATAACTAAAACTAGAGGAAAAGCGGGTTGTGTTGCTCTTAAGCTTGACATCAGGAAAGCGTATGATAGGATGAGTTGAGAATATCTCAACACCGTTCTGGTGAAGATGGGATTCAACGAGAAGTGGGTTCAGTGGATGGCCATGTGTGTTGAATCAGTGGACTACTCGGTTCTGGTTAACGGTGAGAAGGTAGGTCCTGTTATTCCAGGGCGTGGGCTGAGACAGGGAGATCCTCTATCCCCCTACTTATTTATATTATGTGCTGAAGGATTATCCTCCCTCATCGGTCGTGCAGAGGCCACAGGGGATCTTACAGGTACTTCCATCTGTCGGGGTGCCCCACCGGTTACACATTTATTATTTGCTGACGACTGTTTCTTATTCTTTAAAGCATGCGAGAGGCAAGCTCAAACCATGAAGAACATTCTTCAGCTTTATGAGAAGGCTTCCGGTCAGGCCATCAGTCTACCAAAATCTGAAGTCTTTTATAGCCGCAATGTGCCAGATGCTTTTAATCATACTATTACTGCTATCATGGGGGTGCAGGTTGTTCTTGGGACAGGTAAATATCTCGGCCTACCCTCGCTGATAGGTAGGAATCGTACAGCTGTGTTTGCTTATATTAAAGATCGTGTTTGGCAAAAAATTAATTCTTGGAGTAGTAGATGTCTCTCCAAAGCAGGACGGGAGATTATGATAAAATCGGTTCTTCAGGCTATTCCTTCTTACATGATGAGTATTTTTCGTCTACCTAACTCCACTATCTCTACCATCGAGAAGATGATGAATTTCTTCTGGTGGGGTTGTAACGGCTCCAACAATAGAGGGATCCATTGGATGTCGTGGGAGCGACTGTCGATGCACAAGAATCACGGAGGTATAGGGTTCAAAGATCTCACAGCTTTTAAATTAGCAATGTTAGGCAAACAAGGCTGGAAATTCAAAACAGACACAAAATCTTTGGTTTCACGCCTTTTTAAGGCTCGTTACTTTCCTCAAGGTACCTACTTGACAGCCTCTTTAGGACATAATCCCAGCTATGTTTGGCGCAGTATTTTACAGGCTCGCTTCATTGTTAGGGGTGGGTCCCGATGGTGTATTGGTACAGGTGCGTCTATTCCTATCTTATGCGAACTGTGGCTTTCGAATGGGGAATGTATCGAAGGAAATTTTGATTTGTAGCAACTTACTTTTGGTCCTTCAGTTCAAAGTCTTATTGATACTACTGGTAAGACATGGAACTGGGATGTCATACATCAAACTTTCAGCCCCGATGTTGCTACTTCAATTTTGAACACGTCTTTAGTTGATCAGGTAACTGAGGACAGGCTAATCTGGAAGGTAGAGAAAAACGGTCACTATTCGGTCAAAAGTGCTTACAGGTTATGTGTTGAGGTTCTTACTGACTCCTCCCACCTTCGTCGAGAGGGCTTTTGGCAGGGTATATGGCGTCTTCAAGTTCCTCCTAAAATCAAAAATCTAATTTGGCGCATTTGTAGGGATGTAGTACCTACACGGCGGAGATTACAGGACAAGGAAGTTCAATGTCCCTTGATGTTTGTTGCTTGTAACAATGAGGAGGAGACCCTTGACCATGTTTTCTTTAATTGTCATTTTTCCATGCAGGTTTAGCAAAGGATAGGTTTCTGGAGTTCCATTGCACAGGCTCGCGATAATGCGGGGTCAGTATCAGAATGCATCTTTGCTCTTCTGCAACACTATAATGCAGAGAATTGCCAGCGCTTTACTGCTATCCTCTAGAGCATGTGGAAGCGTCGTAATCTTCTACTTTGGCAAGATGTTAATGAAACTGTGGCCCAAGTGATCGATAAAGTTTTCCACCTTATCGACGATTGGTGTATAGCTAACTCCGCTACTCAGAATCTGGGGCTTGCTAATGATTCCTCCAAAAAGATGTCGGGAGTATATCTCAACCCAGCTACGGTTATTTCGTCCGCCCTGACATGGCAACATCCTCAACAAGGTAGATTAAAATGTAACATTGATGCCTCACAGATGCCTTTCACCATCAACGACCGGACATTTCAGAGTTTGGTGAAGTTATATCTGCTTGTAGAAGTCTTCTTTCCTCATCATTTACAAACTCTCGGGTTGAGTTTAATCAGCGACAAACTAATGAGGTGGCTCACGCTTTAGCAAGGGTTGCCTTTTTTCTGCTAGTCCCATTATTTATATTGATGTACCCCATTGTATTGAACAAATTATTATAAATGAAATGCTATAAGCATCTTTATTTCAAAAAAAAAAAAAAAATTGGATTAAAGAACAATTATATCAATATTATATAAAGCTTTGATTTTGTTGTAGATCTCTTTTTTTATGGGAGATTTTGATGCATATCTGAAAGTAAAATAAGAATATAATATTTATCTTAAACTAAAAAAAGGTGTAAAAATACTTGGTCTCAATTTCTTTTGTCATGTTCAGTCGACATACAATATTTTCTGTTGTGGTCCAAGAATTAATGCAGTTTTTGTCACGTTGGGTATCCATCAGATCATCACTAGCTCATTGGAAGATATTTACGTGGCACAGAAAGAATCAGCTTCTTCTAGTCCATCTTTTTTTTTTTTTTTTTTGACGAATCTATTTGACATGCATGCACAATACTAGTGTTCCTGACCTTGCCAATGATATCCTAGCTTATGGTGTCTTTTAGGACTGTTCACGGTTCGAACCGAACTATATCAATGGTTTGAGAAAATCGAATCAAACCGTTAAGTTTTACAGTCAAATCGAACCGAATTGTACTGTTAGTTCACTTAAACGGTTAATCGAACCGAACTGTTAAGCACACAAAACTATATTTATGGTTCGGTTAACCGATTAACGGAACCGAACTATTAAGCATAAGTACAAAATTTTCCAAGCACAATTTGATCGAACCGAACTATTAAGTACTATTAGTTCACTTGAATGGAAAGCAACATGTGTTGGAAGACAATTTGATCGCATTTTTGGTGTTTGGTTTGATGGTTTTGAGTTACTTAGAAGTTGCACAGCAGTGTTGAGACAATATCTATTTTGATATTTTAAAGATGACAAATAATCTTAATTAAATTTTAATTAGATTCTGATCATCTTGTGATATAACAAGTGCTTTTGAGTGATTTAATATAAGACAGATACAAGGAATGAAAATCACTATCTTTTATTCACAAGTTAAAAAGAATCTCAATTTCTGTCTTGGAGAATGATCTCAGAACGGTCTCCAAGACATACATAGCATTGAATAAGCACTTAATTAAGTCAACGTGATACAAGACAACAAATAACTTTTGTTAAGAGTTATTTATAGTATCACAACAATTTGGAATAAGTCATTTAAGGCAATAAATCGTTTTTGAGTAATGAACCATCTCCATGAAGCATTTTTAAGAACATCAATATCACAAATTATTGTAAATGCTTCATGTTCTCCAAAGACATCATTAAAGTTTTAATCTAGACCAATGAGGAATAGACAGCAAGGTTGTACCGGTTTGTGAAGAAGATTTAAATATAATCAAGTACAAACACTTGGCAAAGTTTAAAGGAATAAGTACCATTGTCTTACTATTCACAAGTCCTTGCAATGACACATGAATAGTAGCTACTCTACAACCTTCCTTTGTGTTTAACAACTGTCACACAGCTTGCAACAACTCAACAAGCAAGTTGGCGCTACTCTCTCATGTAAAGACTATGGTCTCTCACATCCAGGAGAACGGTCTCTCAGATTTTGTGTGTGGAAGCTTCATTCTTATCCAAAATTGTACCAACCTATTTCCACACATTGGCTATTATTTTACAACGGATATATGATCAATTACAACCCAATACAGTTGTCAAGAACGGATAAATCTGACATCCTCTCAGTTGTACATTTTAGAGACCATTAGAAGAATGTTCTCCAGAACTACTTAAAAGTACAAAATCTGATTGGACCATTTTGCCCCACTCACAACGGCTACTTTGACACTCTCAACTGTCATATTTGAAGTTCAAATATCCAAAGGACTTCTTCATCTATAAATATCATGTGATGACAACATTGAAGAGCAAGAGTTTCACAAGCAATCAAAAGTTTTATCACTTGCACCCACAAAGCAATCTAAAGCTCTTCTTTTCAATCATACTCCAAAGCTTAATAGAATATAGGATCTAAATATCTTTGAGTATCTTGAGCGTATTTTATTTATAAGCTATACAAACTAGTTTAGGTTAGTATAAGCTTGAAAGATCCACTTCATATACAAAATCATTTGTAAGTTGTAAACTCAAGTCAATTAGGAAGAATTGATTGAGTAGTGGAGATAAATCAGTAGGTGATTACTGATTGGTTTCTTAACCTTGGATAAGGTTAAGGGTTTGAAGTTGATTGTAATTTTGGTCTAGATTAATATTGGATAATCTCACGCAAGTGGGGACTGGACTAGCCCTTATAATTTGAGGGTGAACCAGTATAAAAACATTGGTGTTTGATTCTTTCTTTCCCTTATCTTTATCTTAATCAAACACAAATCACACACATCACTTTTAACTCAACGTACCAGTCTTAGAACGTTCTCTACTTCGTCTCGTAACTGTGTGATATTTTATTAATCATTTTATCTAACAACTTTTAGTGTTGCAGCAAAATTTTAAAAGGTCATAATTCAACCCCGCCCCCCGACACAAACATAAATGAATAGTATTTAGGCACACATACATAAAACATCACATCATTTACTTTTTTGAAAATTATTTAAAATTAAATTATTTAATTTTTTCTCTCTCTCTTCACTCATGTGAGTGTGCCTAAACACTATACATTTATATTTATGCCTATATTAGAATTCCTCCTTGTGACATATCTTCCAATAACAAATGGGATTGTTTGGATTGTTGAAAAGGACATCACAAGGTATCAATCTTTGTTGTTGAATCATGAGAAAAATATCAAACCTTTGCTGCTTTTTGGGTATAATACTGTTGATAAAACTTATACTGGTGTTTATCATGTTGATGTCTCTATTCATTTTTGCCCTTTTGTTGTCAACACTCATGAAGCAAAAAAGATCAATTCTTTAGCATCTGGGAGTGGTTTTCATGCAGATTTGATCTTTCCCATTTCAAGCAAATGCATGATTTGAGAGCTATGAACGTGAAAAGTTGCAGAAAAAAAATAAACATGAAAAATTTTGAAACTTTTGAGTTTTGAGTGTTTTAGTTTAAGTTATTAAATAGTTCGGTTCAAACAGTTTGGTTTGGTTTTTAACAGTTCGATTCATAGTTATTGAACTGTTCTGAATTATTGGTTCATTTCATAAATTTATGGTTCGGTTCGGTTAGACGGTTCGGTTCGGTTCACAGTTTTAAATGAACAGTCCTAGTGTCTTTGGTTTATAAGAGAAATTGTAAAAAGAGAAATAAATAAGAGAGAATAAGGCGAGAGAAATATGTGAGAAATAGAGTAGATTTAATGATTGTTTAGTATATTAAAAAAAAAAAAAAAATAAGAGAGGGAGGAATGTTACATATATATAAAAGTACCAAAATATCCTTAGATAAAAAAATCATGTAATGGTTTAATGAAAGCAAAAAATAATTAAATTATGATTATTAGTTTTATTTTGACATATACTAAGTTAATTCAAACTCAATTACATATACTAAGTTCTTAATTCAATCAACAAAGTATTGCAATTATATACCAAAGCAGCATAATCCAAACATGATCTTTAAAAACTAACATCAAAAATGAATTCTACACGAAAAATCGTGAAAGAGAGATTTCGGGTGCATAAACCGTTAAAAAGTCAACACAAAAGTCAACTGGTCAAACATGTTGACCAGTCAACTGCGCCGAGCGCCAACGGCAGAGCCGAAATGGCTTTTCTAGAGCGTTCTAGGCACCGGGCGTCAACAGAGCTGCGCCAGGCGCGAAGACTTGATTGAAAAATCATTTTCTCGCGTTTTTGACCAAAAAATCACTTTTTCAAAGCCAAAAGCACTTATTTGAACCCAATAACATTAATACAACATTCCCCAAGCATATTCATGGATAATAACACATATGATAACTCATAAACAACTTTAAATGAAAGATTTATACCCATTTTAACATAAAACCCCATTTTTGAACAATAACCCATTTAACTCATAAAATCATGAAATTGTTCAAATGAATCTATGAAAATCAAGAATAGAAACATAGAAACACACCAATCAACACATTCCAACTCAATAAACACATTCCCTTAATCCCCAATCCCCACCAAGAGATGAGAGAGTTTGAGAATGGAGAATAGATATCTCCCCTCTCTTGAGTCATCTCAATTGAATCATAAACTACTCTCTTACCTTATATTGGTTGGATTCTTCAGTCCTTCAATCTCTAAGTTCTTCCAATCCCTAGCTCTCTTCTTCTCCTTTCTTCACTTTCTCTTATCTACTCTTGAGAGCTCCTCTCTCTACCTCCACCAAAATAACACAATATGAATTTCTCTCTCTAACTTAACCCTTTTATAAATAGGTTAATTTGTGACTCAAACCCAATACTCTAAGCCCAATAACAATTCTATGATAGCTCTACTCATAACACTATTCTTCTCACTTACTAAAAGACTCACAATCTCTATTCTTTCCTAATATGGACACTATCTCATAATTCTAATTAATTCTATAAAAGGCTAATAATTCTAATTAAATAAAAATACGGATGTTACACGTGAGAAGATAGATGATGATAATGTTTGAAACACAATATTATATTGAAACACAATTTTTCAAGAGTTTATTAATTAAGGGAGGGTAAATGTGGAAAGTGGACTTTCTTCTCACTTTCTTCGCATCTTGGAGAGAACCAAAAAATCATGGATCCCATATACATTTTTCTCTCTCTATGCTATTTCTCTGCTGTACCAAATTGAAGAAATACACTCTTTCTCGCCTAACTTTTTCGTGCCTGTTTCTATTGTTCCAAACACAGGGTTGAAGGTGTGAAAAACACAAGAAGGGAGGTTGAATTGTGTTTAGAATTTTTGAAAATTTCTTCAAAGTTAATCAACTTATCAGAATATGCAGCGGAATAAAACACAATACCTTCTAAAACAGAATATAAGATGATATATATATATATAGAGAGAGAGAGAGAGAGAGAGAGAGAGAGAGAGAGAGAGAGAGAGAGAGAGAGAGAGAGAGAGAGAGAAGTGAGAGAGAGAGAGAGAGATAGAGACACAGAGAGAGATAGATAGATACAGAGATTTTATACTGGTTCCCCTCACAAATCGAGAGTACTCCAGTCCCTTTGCACTTCCAAGGGAGTTCACTATAATCACACAAGATTACAATTGCTCAAGCACACAGCAAGAGACTTTCAATGCTCAAGCAGACAAGCAAGAGACTTCCAAATGCTCAAGCACACAAGCAAGAGACTTCTAAACAGTTTACAAAGAAACAGTTACAAGTTTGAACACTTGATAATAATACCAATGTTCTGAGTAATGAATACAACTTACAACAAGACTGTTATTAGAATCCTAATGAAAGAAAACTAAGTGTTGGGTTTTTGGATGTTGGCTTCATTTTGCAAAAACAAGATGCTAGTCTAAGGTGATGACAGATGTGGTAAAATTTGTCAGCAACACTGCCAGCTGGATTTGGAACCCTAATACGAGCCTTTCAGCGCGCCGTCTTTGTTTGAACCCTAATTTCTTTTGTTTTAGATTTAGCTTGCGCGCCAAGGCAAAAGGAAATCAGCCTGCTTGCTGAGGAATTAAATGAAAGATTTATTTTTAAAATATGTAATAATATATTTTTAAAACAAATCTTTAGGTTCAAGGAATATTCTTGTAAGAGATCAAGACACGCCTTTTTCAACAAGGATTCTTGTAGTCCAAGCAGCTCAGGACTATAAATATATGAAGACCAAGACATAGTTCTCTAAGAGAGTCAGCCGTATTTGGTTTAGGGTTTAGCGTGTCCAAATCGAGTCTCTTTGTGAGCTTTTCGTGCATTCCATTGATGCATGTTTAGGACTGTGTTTTATTGAGTTGTAATGTTACTTTCTCTGAAGCTTTGAAGCAAAGAGTTAGTTAGTCTAAGCACTTGAAGCCTTTAGGTAAAAGTGCATAGGTTGTCTAGGAGAGTGTCTCCAAACCATTCAGTTGAATTGTGTTTTATACCCCGGTAGGTTTACGACGGTGTGGAGGATCATCGTTATTAAGGAAGTGACCTGGGCTAGTCATATCTAGGTTAGGCCTAATACGAGCCTTTCAGCGCGCCGTCTTTGTTTGAACCCTAATTTCTTTTGTTTTAGATTTAGCTTGCGCGCCAAGGCAAAAGGAAATCAGCCTGCTTGCTGAGGAATTAAATGAAAGATTTATTTTTAAAATATGTAATAATATATTTTTAAAACAAATCTTTAGGTTCAAGGAATATTCTTGTAAGAGATCAAGACACGCCTTTTTCAACAAGGATTCTTGTAGTCCAAGCAGCTCAGGACTATAAATATATGAAGACCAAGACATAGTTCTCTAAGAGAGTCAGCCGTATTTGGTTTAGGGTTTAGCGTGTCCAAATCGAGTCTCTTTGTGAGCTTTTCGTGCATTCCACGAGTCTCTTTGTGAGCTTTTCGTGCATTCCATTGATGCATGTTTAGGACTGTGTTTTATTGAGTTGTAATGTTACTTTCTCTGAAGCTTTGAAGCAAAGAGTTAGTTAGTCTAAGCACTTGAAGCCTTTAGGTAAAAGTGCATAGGTTGTCTAGGAGAGTGTCTCCAAACCATTCAGTTGAATTGTGTTTTATACCCCGGTAGGTTTACGACGGTGTGGAGGATCATCGTTATTAAGGAAGTGACCTGGGCTAGTCATATCTAGGTTAGGCCTAGGTAGAGTTTGCACAGATAGGGATTGAGTGAGGAGTGTTAGCGGGTGGTTAGCCTCTGAATCAATACCATTATAGTGGATTCATTCCTGGATTGGTATCCCCCAGATTAGGAGCAGTTGCGTCCGAACTGGGTTAACAAACAAAGTGTGCAAGTTTATTTTCTGCTTTTACTTGCTTAATTACTTGTTCTGTTATCGCTCGTGGAGACAAACGTGGGAACATCTGTCTAACAGTCCAACATTGTTGCGACAGGTGTTAGCACATCCGCTATCACATATGTCTACTGTTAGTGTCGGAATTACAATTGGCATCATAGCAGGCACCCTGCCTGTACTTGGGTGAGATCCAGGGAATACTTTCTGGCAAAAATGGACAAGGAAGGAGGTCTCGTTAACAGGCCACCTGTGTTAGACGGTACCAACTACGACTATTGAAAAGCAAGAATGTGTGCTTTCTTGAAATCTCTTGATGGCAAGACTTGGAAGGCTGTTGTTACAGGATGGAAACATCCAATGGTGGTTGACAAAGATGGGAAAGTGACTGCTGTGCCGAAACCAGAAGGAGAATGGTCAAAGGAAGAAGATGACCTGTCTGTAGGAAACAACAAAGCCCTAAATGCCATACTTAATGGGGTTGACAGGAACATGTTTAGACTTATCAAGCAGTGTACTGAAGCTAGAGAAGCGTGGGAGATTTTGAAAACCATGCATGAAGGCACTTCAAAAGTCAAGATGTCCAGGTTGCAACTATTGACTACCAAATTTGAGAACTTGTAGATGATGGAAGATGAAAGTGTGTATGACTTCCACATGACCATACTTGATTTTGCAAACTCTGTTGAAGCCTTGGGAAAAAAGATTAGTGAAGAAAAGCTTGTGATAAAAATGCTTAGGTCTTTGCCTAAGAATATATCCACCTTAAAGCTTGATGAGTTAGTAGGGTCACTACAAACCTTTGAACTTGGAGCAAATGAGAAACTGAAAAGAAAAACAAAAATCTGGCATTTGTCTCTAAGGATGCTGATGAACTCAGTGAACAAGATATGGATGAAGGCGTTTCAGAGGCTCTAGCCCTTGTTGGGAAACAATTCAAGAGGCTACTAAGAAGAAGGGATGGAAGATCCAGGACAGATGTGCCGCACATCTCAGATGACACTGGAAAGCAGACCAACCCTCAGAAGTGAAAAGATGAAGATAATTCAAATCTGACCAGGAGTGTACAGTGCTATGAGTGCAATGGGTTTGGTCACTATAAAACTGAATGCCCAAACTACTGGAAGAAGCAAAAGAAGAGCATGATGGTTACTTGGTCAGATGAAGATAACTCAGATGTTGAAGCTGAGGGAAAGAGGGACACAACATTCACAGGAAGGTGTGTGTTTGACACAAATTTTGAAGGAGTGCTCAGTTTAGAAGAATTAGCTGAAGCATACCAGGAGCTATGTCAAGACTATGATGACAGAATCAAATGTTTGCAACAACAGAAGAATCTCATTAATCAGCTCCAGGCAGAGAAGAGTGAGCACCTTGCTCAGATATTCCATCTTACTGATTAGGTAATCGTGTTAAATTCACAGCTTGAGAACATGAACAAACAAGTTAAAATGTTGAATGCTCGAAATATTGTGTCTGAAATGAGTATTGAAGTTGATCAACCTGACAAGAATTCTAAAGCAGTGGGGTTTGATTATACAAATCTCAATAGAAGACATTTGCCATATGGTGAAAGATACAATCCTATAAAAAGAACTCTCAATTCCAGGAAGTTCAGACACATGTTGCCCCGTTCCATACCACTTCCACCTCCCAGTTTCAATAAGGAACCTAAGGAGTTGGCCTGTCATCATTGTGGAGAAAAGGGTCACATAAGGCCTTTCTGCTACAAACTTCATGGAAGTCCACAAGCATCAGAACTACAGGTACCTGCAAGAAAGATTACTAAGATGAAAAAGGAATGGAAACCCAAGGCTGTGAAATCTGAATTGATTGCTCACACATCACTAAGAGCCTCATCCAAAGAAGAATGGTACTTTGATAGTGGGTGCTCAAGGCACATGACAGGAATTGAAGATTATCTAGAGGATCTAAAATCCCATCCCACAGGTCATGTAGTATTTGGAGATGGAGCCAAAGGATGAATCATAGGTGTAGGAAATCTGGTCAATGACAGATTACCTGAACTTGGAGATGTCCTACTTGTAAAAGGGCTGACTGCTAATCTCATTAGCATAAGTCAATTATGTGATCAAGGATTGAAGGTCAATTTCTCTCAACCAGAATGCTTAGTCACTGATGTTAAAGGTGCAGTCCTGATGAAGGGAGTGAGGTCCAAAGACAATTGCTACTTGTGGGTACCCAACAAGAAGCCACATGTTGCAACATGTATGATTACCAAGGAAGATGAGTTGAAGATATGGCACCAAAGACTAGGTCACTTGAACCTCCGGAGCATGAAGAAAGCAGCTTCAACTGAAGCTATCGGAGGGCTACCTAAGCTTGAAATTGTGGAAGGTAAAATATGTGGAGAATGTCAAATAGGCAAACAAACCAAAGTCTCACACCAGATGTCGCCACATATGACTACCAACAGGGCTCTGGAGTTACTTCACATGGACTTGATGGGTCCAATGCAGGTTGAAAGCCTTGGAGGAAAAAAGTATGCGTTTGTTGTAATTGATGACTATTCCAGATACACCTGGATACACTTTATCAGAGAGAAGACACATACCTACTCTGTCTTTGAAGAATTATGTATTCAACTACAAAGAGAGAAAGAATGCCACATAAAAAGAATCCGCAATGATCATGGTAAGGAGTTTGAAAATTCAAAATTCTTGGAGTTTTGTGCTAATCAAGGGATCAAACATGAGTTTTCCTCACCTATCACTCCTCAGCAAAATGGTGTAGTGGAGAGGAAAAATCGTACTATCCAAGAATGTGCTAGAGTAATGTTGCACGCAAAGAAACTTGCCTGCCGGTTCTAGTCTGAAGCCATGGATACAGCCTGCTATATACACAATCGTGTCACCTTAAGGGCAGGTACTACAACCACTCTGTATGAACTGTGGAAAGGAAGGAAGCCGACTGTGAAGCACTTTCATATCTTTGGAAGTAAGTGCCACATCTTGGCAGATAGAGAACAAATGAGGAAGCTGGACCCAAAGAGTGATGAAGGGATATTCTTGGGATACTCATCAAACAGTTAAGCCTACAGGGTTTACAACAATAGGACCCAAACTGTGATGGAATCCTCAAATGTGGTAGTTGATGACTCAGCATCAATCAGTGATTCGAATGTTGTACCAGATGTTGACACATTTATCCCCTATACAGAGACATAATCTGAAGAAGGTATTCCTGAAACAAACACTTAGAATGATATATCTGAACCAGCAGGTCCAACCAGTCCTGAGAATGAGACTCTAGTGCAGCCTAGCACTCCTGCAAGTAAAGGTCCATCCATTAGAGTCCAGAAGAACCATCCTATTGATCAAATAATCGGTGACCCTAGTCAAGGCATCACTACAAGGAGGTCTCAGGATATAATTACTAGTGCTTGTTTTGTGTCAAAATTTGAGCCAAAGAATGTGAAAGAAGCTCTGATTGATGAGTATTGGATTGATGCCATGCAAGACGAGCTGAATCAATTCAAGAGGAATGAAGTGTGGGATTTGGTTCCTCGACCAAAAGGAACAAATGTGATTGGTACCAAGTGGGTGTACAAGAAGAAGACTGATGAGCAAGGAACTATCACTAAAAATAAAGCAAGGCTCGTAGCTCAAGGGTACACTCAGATTGAAGGAGTGGATTTTGATGAGACTTTTGCTCTAGTGGCTAGATTGGAATCAATTAGACTACTTCTAGGAGTGGCTTGTATCCTAAAATTCAAGTTATTCCAGATGGATGTGAAAAGTGCCTTTCTCAATGAGTACTTGAATGAGGAAGTCTATGTAGAGCAGCCAAAAGGTTTCGTAGATCCTAGTTATCCTGATCATGTGTACAAGTTGAAGAAAGCCCTGTATGGCCTCAAACAAGCTCCTAGAACTTGGTATGAAAGGCTTACTATGTTCCTGGTTAATCATGGCTACAGAAAAGGTGGCAATGACAAGACTCTGTTTGTAAGGGAAGAGAAAGGAAGACTGATGATTGCCCAGATCTATGTAGATGACATAATATTTGGAGGGATGTCTGACCAGATGGTGCAACATTTCGTACACCAGATGCAGTCAGAATTTGAAATGAGTCTAGTTGGTGAACTAACATTCTTCCTTGGTTTACAAGTGAAACAAATGAGTGACACAATTTTTATTTCACAGAGCAAGTATGCAAAGAATATTGTCAAGAAATTTGGAATGGATAGCTCTCCTTACAAAAGAACACCAGCTGCTACTCATCTCAAACTAACTAAAGATGAGAAATGTGTTGATGTGGACCAAAGCCTCTACAGAAGCATGATTGGGAGTTTGTTGTATCTCACAGCTAGCTGGCCAGATATAACTTTTGCTGTAGGAGTATGCGCTAGATACCAAGTTGAGCCAAAAGTGAGTCATCTCACACAAGTCAAGAGAATCCTCAAGTATGTGAATGGTACTAGTGATTATGGTTTGTTGTACTCTCATGGAGAGAGTTGTGATCTAGTTGGCCACTATGAGAGGCTAACTCTCTCTAAGTGTTGACCTTGAGGCTAGGTGCCTATGTCCGCTGCCTCTAATCTCTTGTACGTTACTCATTGTAACATTGCAAAATGTGAAGTTTCTTCTCCATCAAATCACTTAATCAAAGTTGAAGGAATTTGCTGAAGATTTTTCTCCATAAGGTGCTAAGATTTTGCCAAAGGGGGAGATTGTTGGGGTTTTTGGATGTTGGCTTCATTTTGCAAAAACAAGATGCAAGTCTAAGATGGTTTCAGATCTGGTAACATTTGTCAGCAACATTGCCAGCTGACGCCAGCTGGATTTGGAATCCTAATACACGCCTTTCAGCGCGCCGTCTTTCTTTGAACCCTAATTTCTTTTGTTTCAGATTTAGCTTGCGCGCCAAGGCAAAAGGAAATCATCCAGCTTGCTGAGGAATTAAATGAAAGATTTATTTTTAAAATATGTAATAATATATTTTTAAAACATATCTTTAGGTTCAAGGAATATTCTTGTAAGAGATCAAGACACGCCTTTTTCAACAAGGATTCTGAAGGCCAAGTATTTCTTGTAGTCCAAGCAGCTCAGGACTATAAATATATGAAGACCAAGACCTAGTTCTCTAAGAGAGTCAGCCGTATTTGGTTTAGGGTGTCAAAATCGAGTCTCTTTGTGAGCCTTTCGTGCATTCCATTGATGCATGTTTAGGACTGTGTTTTATTGAGTTGTAATGTTACTTTCTCTGAAGCTTTGAAGCAAAGAGTTAGTTAGTCTAAGCACTTGAAGCCTTTAGGTAAAAGTGCATAGGTTGTCTAGGAGAGTGTCTCCAAACCATTTAGTTGAATTGTGTTTTATACCCCGGTAGGTTTACGACGGTGTGGAGGATCATCGTTATTAAGAAATGACCTGGGCTGGTCATATCTAGGTTAGGCCTAGGTAGAGTTTGCACAAATAGGGATTGAGTGAGGAGTGTTAGCAGGTGGTTAGCCTCTGAATCAATACTATTATAGTGGATTCATTCCTGGATTGGTATCCCCCAAATTAGGAGCAGTTGCGTCCGAACTGGGTTAACAAAGAAAGTGTGCAAGTTTATTTTCTGCTTTTACTTGCTTAATTACTTGTTCTGTTATCACTCGTGGAGACAAACGTGGGAACATATGTCTCACAGTCCAACATTGTTGCGACAGGTGTTAGTACATATGCTATCACATATGTCTACTGTGTCGCTTCTCTTACCTCTTCTAAGAGGTCTAAGTTTTCCTTTAGGGCCTCGCTGTTCCTTCGCCAACTGGGCGGATCTATCTCTACAGGGATCATAGCGTTCGTTCCATACACCATCCGGAATGGAGTTTCTCCTGTTGTTGAGTGCACAGTTGTGTGATATGACCATAGGATTTATGCTAGGGGTTCCACCCAGTTTTTGTCTTTTGTTTCCAGCTTCCTCTTGATGTGGCTTTCAGAATGACCTTATTTGCTGACTCCGCCTGGCCGTTAGCTTGAGGGTGTTCTACCGAAACAAAAATGTTCCTTATTCCTTTTTCTTCGCAAAAATGAACCACTTTCTCGCTTGTGAACTGGGTACCGTTGTCTGAGACTATGTACTTAGGTAGTCCAAACCTGCAAATGATTTTCTTCCAATAAAAGTGCTTAACTTTTTCTGCTAATATTGTTGCAACTGGTTCAGCCTCGATCCATTTGGTAAAGTAGTCCACTGCTACCAATAGGAATTTTGCTTGCCCTTGGGATGCAGGGAATGGGCCTAAGATATCAACTCCCCACATATAGAATGGTCAAGGCGACATTACTGTTTTCAAGGGTTCTCCTGGGGCGTGATGTAACTCTGCGTACCTTTGGCACTTGTCACAGCTTCTGACGTATCCATTGGCGTCCGACAAGATCGTGGGCCAGAAAAATCCTGCTCTGATGACTTTTCTTGCTAGTGATCTACCTCCAATGTGACTTCCACATGATCCATCATGAGATTCTAACTCGCTGACGCATAAGAGCATTGGTGCTGCAAAGCCCCTCTTGTACATCTTGTTTCCTATCGTGGCGTAGTGAATGGCGATCTTCTTTAGTTTTGCTGCTTCGTCTTTCTCCTTTGGCAATATTTCATGCTGTAGGTACTGCGGGATGGGGTGCCGCCAATCATTACTTTCGACTACCATCATTATCTCCGTGACTTCTGTGCTTTGCTTTGTTATGGTTTCTTGAATGACGGTTCTGTTGTGCCCCGGCTTTTTTGTACTTGCCAGTTTTGATAATAAATCCGCCCTAGAGTTTTGTTCTCTTGGCACATATATGAGTTCAAACTTTTCAAATTGTGCTGCCATCTTTTGGACATTGTCTAAGTATTTAGCGAGTTGAGGATCTTTCGTCTGGTATTCTCCCGACACTTGGTTCGTTACTAGGTGGGAGTCGCTCTTTATTTGTATGTTGGCGACCTCCATTTCTCTTGCCAATCTCATTCATGCTATTAAGGCTTCATACTCTGCTTGGTTGTTGCTCGCTCTAAATGTGAAGCGTATGGACTGCTCGATCAGGACCCCATCTGGTGCTTCTAAGACGACTCCTGCTCCACTTCCCCTTAGATTGGACGCGCCGTCTACTGATAAAATCCATGGTTTCGTATTTGGTTTGCCTGGGGGTGAGGTCATTTTAAGGATGAAGTCAGCTAGTACCTGGGATTTTATGTTTCCTCTTGGAGAAAATGTCAAGTCATATTCTGATAATTCTACCGATCACGCCACCATTCGTCCTGCTAAATTCGGCTTTTTTAACACTTTCTTGATGGGGTAATCTGTTTTGACCACGATTTTGTGTCCTTGAAAGTACTGTCTTAACCTTCTCGCTGTAATTATCACTGCTAAACAAAGCTTTTCAATTTTTTGGTAACGCAGTTCTGCTCCTCTTAGTGTTCTACTGACAAAGTACACTGGCTTCTCCTCGCCTTCTATCTCTTGGACCAATGCTAAGCTCATCACATTATCGGATACCGTGAGGTATAGGTAGAGGGTGTTTCTCGGGTGAGGTCGCTTTAGTATTGGCGAAGAGGATAAGAACTCTTTTAGCTTTTGAAAAGCTTCCTCACATTGCTCTGTCCACGTGAATCTTTCTCCTTTCTTGAGTGTGGCGAAGAAAGTGACATGCGCGCTCCCCGACACATGAAAGGAAACGAGATAACGCCGCTATCCTTCTTGTTAGTTGTTGGACCTCTTTGACGGATGTGGGGCTGCGCATGTTGATGATGGCTTGGCATTTTTCAGGGTTAGCTTCTATCCCTCTGTTGGTGAGCAGGAATCCTAGGAATTTTCCTGCTTGTACGTCAAACAAGCACTTTGACAGATTTAATCTAATGTTGTACTTCCTTACTGATGCTAGGATGTCTTCTAGGTCCTTGTGGTGCTCGCCTCCTTCTTCCGTCTTGACTACCATGTTATCAATGTATACTTCTAGATTTCACCCGATTTGCTGTGCAAAAACTCTGTCCATTAGGCGTTGATATGTGGCTCCTGCGTTTTTCAGCCCAAATGGCATTACCTTATAGTAGTAGTTGCAGGTGTTTGTCATGAAAGCCGTGTGCGGTGCATTTGTCGCGCTCATTTTGATTTGGTTGTAACCAGAGTAAGCGTCCATGAAGCTAAGTATCTTGCAGCCGGACTCGCCGTCTATGAGTCTATCAATGCTAGGGAGCGGGTATAGATCTTTTGGGCACGCCTTGTTTAAATCGGTAAAACCGACGCACATTCTCCATTTGCCATTGTGTTTTTTCACCAATACCACGTTGGCGAGCCACTCTGGGTATTTGATTTCTTCGATGAACTGCGCCTTTTTGAGCTTCGCTACTTCTTCATCCACTGTGTTTCTTCTTTCCTCGCCAAGTTTTCGCTTCGTTTGGGATATTGGTTTGAAGTTAGGCGCTATCGCCAATTTGTGCGTGATTATGCTCTCATCAATTTCTGGCATATCTGATGGCTACAATGCAAAGAAGTCCACATTTTTCTTTAGTATGGCAATGACCTTCTCCTTTTCATGTTTTTCCATGGTGGTTCCTAACTTCGTTGTTTGGTGTTCCTCTTTTCTTATCTGAATTTCTTCCAACTCTTCAATTGGGCTGACTCTCCGGTCTTGGAATCCTTCCCTTGGGTCAGGGTCTGCCACCTCACTCATGTTAGCAATGTGCTTTATTTCTTTTGCCACTTCATTCTTTTTTACTTTGAGGCTGGACTCGTAATATTGGCGAGCTAATATTTGATCGCCCCTGATAATTCCTACTCCGCCATTTTCCAGAGGATACTTCATGGCCAGATACAGTGTTGACATGGCCGCACCGAGAGTGTTGAATGTGGGTCTTCCTATGATGATATTATAAGATGCAGATACGGTTCTTACCACTAGGTATCTTACCTTGATGGTCTTGGAATTCTGCTTGTCTCCAAATGTTGTCAGCAAAGTGATGTGACCCATTACTTCTGCCTGTTCTCCCACGAATCCTACCAGAGTTCCCTAGTAGGGTTGGAGCAGCTCGCTTGCTATCTGCATTACTTTGAATGCATCCCAGAACATGATGTCTGCTGAACTTCCTGAGTCTATTAATACTCTTTTTACATCGCAGTTCAAAATTTGCACTTGTATTACCAGCGGATCATCATCATCGGGTATGATTCCTGTAGCTTCCTTTGGTGAAAATGATAAGTCAGGCGCCGGTGGGAACGAAACATGACTTACTGAGTCGTCTTCTCTTTCTGCTCTTCTCACATAGCGCCTTCTGGCGGCGTTGGAGTTTCCACCTCCCGCAAATCCTCCTGCGATGGTGTTGACTGCTATCCTTGGCTGCTCGTTTTCCTTTGACTCTTCGTGATTTCTTCGTTCTGACGATCTTGGAGCCGTCCTCCTTCTTGATTCGTTTCCGGTGGCTCTCTCCACAAATTTCTTCAGATGGCCGCTCCTGACCAGTTCTTCTATCACATTTTTTAGACGAAAACACCTTTTTGTGTCATGTCCCTTGCATCGGTGATATTAACACCATTCATTTTGATTTCTTCCCATCACGTAGTCATTCTCTTTGGCCGGCAGGCGCTTAGCTAGGCTTGCTTGTAGGATTTCATCTAGGATATGAACTTTTGCCCTGTTAAATCGCGCGTATTCGTTATAGGTCGGGAAAGGCCTCTTCGTAGTTTGGTAATATGGCATGTCACGGTCTCCTTGATGTTTGTTGTCTTTTGACAGCCATATGCGCTATTGGCGGTTTGATCATCTAAAGTTTCTTGAGTCTGGTCCTCACTCTTTGTAATCCTTGGTTCTCTTCTCTGCGTTGCTTTCTTCGCCCTTAATATAACATTCCACCCTTTTCATAACTTCCTGCATGGTTTCTGCTAGTTTTTGAGCTAGCGACTCGTTGAAGTGCCCTGCTCTGAGGCCGTTATGGAAGGCTGCCAAAAACATCTCTTGGTTTGGGTTGGATACCTTGATGGTGGCTTCACTGAATCTGGCGAGGTATTCTATAAAAGTTTCTGAGCCCCTTTGTCTGAGGCTGAACATGTTCGTGGCAGTGACTTGTATGTGTTTGCTCCCTGAAAATTTGATGTGATCCTAAAATTCTATCTCTTTACAAGATGAATTGGTTCAATAATTGAATAAAAAGAACCAATTAATTTTGGTTGAAAATGATATTTTCGTAGGTCTACATATGCTTGTCTTGTTTCTACTGTAACTCGAGTTCTAGATGTCCGATGGAGATGATCTTTGATTCGTTGGAAAGCTTACTGAATTTCCTACAATTCATCTGTTTAACTCAAAAGCCAGTTCGGTATATTTCAAGCTCGAAAATCAGTGGTACAATAAAGTATAAGAAAGTGGAAAATAGAGAGCTCGTCAACTAAGCATATGAAGGTGGTGAACCAAGCAATAAAGGAGCACCAATATCTCTTCTTTAATTTGCATTTTCCTTGTAATAATTTAGCCCCACTATCATCATAGTTAGTGGCTGAAATCCTTTTGCTTTCTTAGGAGTTACTTTTTGCTTATTACATCATCATAAGCCTTTTCTATATAAAGGAGGCATGTAACTCTTGCAAAAAAAAAAAAAAAGAATTTTGTTAAGGTTTTACACTTTGTGTAATTGAGAGTATTTGCTCTTAGGTTCTGGATTGGACCAAAACTGATCATATCAAGGAATCCTTTTCTTGTGGTGATCTTCATCCATAGGCTTATCATTCTCTCTTGGATTAGAAAGACTGTGGCGCCCCTTCTACCTTCTTCCATTTTTTCTCCTTTCTTTACTTTGTTTCAATTTCGTTCTTACATGTGTTTATGTCAAACTCTATCATTTTCTTATTTTAAATCAAATACCGATCGTTCAAGCTGTTTATTTCCTAGTGATTCAAAAGAATTCACAAGTCCAAAGTTCATAAGAGCTATTTCATGAATTTTTGAAGATTATGTATACTTTTCAACAATTGGTGCATATCAAGTGGTATCAGAGCTTAGGTTCAAATCAGGTGTTATCTATTCTTTTCAATTTTGTTCTTGATTTTATTTTATTGTACTTTTTCATAGCTTGAAAAATAAAGTTTGAGAAAAAAACAATGGAAGAACAAATACAACTCATGGCCAATGATTTGGAGAAGTTATTTCATAGTGAGTTTAAAAAAATTCATGAAAGGTTAGACAGCATAGAGAAGAAATATAGAAATTATAAAATAAGAGATAGAGAAAAGGAGAGAGAAGATAGAAGAATGAAAAGAGAGGAACAAATAAAAAGTCATATGGATAGTTTTGAAATATTGTGGAATGATCTATTCAAAAATCTAGAGAAGGATAAAGAGAAAGAAAGAGAAGGGAGTAAGGAGAAAATTGAAAGTGTGTTAAAAGAAAATGAAGAAGAAGTAGTAGAGGAGAATGAAAATAAAGAGAAAGTAGAGATCAATGAGAGGGAGGAACAGAAAAGTGTTGAGAAGTTATTGCATGCAACTACACTAGTGCCTTCTTCTAAGTTGGTTTGTGTGGTCAAATGTTGGGATTCTTTTAATATTATCACATGCTCTAACATTTCCTCTTTTTCTGATGAAGGGAACAGAGTGAAAGAAGAAGAAATTATTAAAAAAGAAATTGAGAGTGTTTTTGTAACTATCGAAAATATCACGATTCCTATTGATAATGCTTCTTTTACTTTTTGTGCTCATGAAGTTATGTTTGATTTTTTATCTCAAAGAGAAGTTATCGAAGAAAAGAGAAATTTCACATTTAAGAGAAAGAAAAGGAAAAAAAGGCTCACATATTTTTTCAATCAAAATGAAAACATTTCTAAAGTGGAAGTGATTACATGTCATGGGTTCTTTAGATTAATTTTTGATCCAGGAGGTTATGGAGCTAGAAATTCGAGGACGAATTCTCTTGAAGAGGGAGAGAATGATGTGATCCTAAAAAGAACCAATTAATTTTGGTTGAAAATGATATTTTCGTAGGTCTAAATATGCTTGTCTTGTTTTTGCTGTAACTGGAGTTCTAGATGTCCGATGGAGATGATCTTTGATTCGTTGGAAAGCTTACTAAATTTCCTACAATTCATCTGTTTAACTCAAAAGCCAGTTCGGTATATTTCAAGCTCGAAAATCAGTGGTACAATAAAGTATAAGAAAGTGGAAAATAGAGAGCTCCTCCACTAAGCATATGAAGCTGGTGCACCAAGCAATAAAGGAGTACCAATATCTCTTCTTTAATTTGCATTTTCCTTGTAATAATTTAGCCCCACTATCATCATAGTTAGTGGCTGAAATCCTTTTGCTTTCTTAGGAGTTACTTTTTGCTTATTACATCATCATAAGCCTTTTCTATATAAAGGACGCATGTAACTCTTGCAAAAAAAAAAAAAAGAATTTTGTTAAGTTTTTACACTTTGTGTAATTGAGAGTATTTGCTCTTAGGTTATGGATTGGACCAAAATGGATCATATCAAGGAATCCTTTTCTTATGGTGATCTTCATCCATAGGCTTATCATTCTCTCTTGGATTAGAAAGAGTGTGGCGCCCCTTCTACCTTCTTCCATTTCTTCTCCTTTCTTTACTTTGTTTCAATTTCGTTCTTACATGTGTTTGTGTCAAACTCTATCATTTTCTTATTTTAAATCAAACACCTATCGTTCAAGCTATTTATTTCCTAGTGATTCAAAAGAATTCACAAGTCCAAAGTTCATAGAGCTATTTCATGAATTTTTGAAGATTACGCATACTTTTCAACAATTGGTGCATATCAAGTGGTATCAGAGCTTAGGTTCAAATCAGGTGTTATCTATTCTTTTCAATTTTGTTCTTGATTTTATTTTATTGTACTTTTTCATAGCTTGAAAAATAAAGTTTGAGAAAAAAACAATGGAAGAACAAATACAACTCATGGCCAATGATTTGGAGAAGTTATTTCATAGTGAGTTTAAAAAAATTCATGAAAGGTTAGACAGCATAGAGAAGAAATATAGAAATTATAAAATAAGAGATAGAGAAAAGGAGAGAGAAGATAGAAGAATGAAAAGAGAGGAACAAATAAAAAGTCATATGGATAGTTTTGAAATATTGTGGAATGATCTATTCAAAAATCTAGAGAAGGATAAAGAGAAAGAAAGAGAAGGGAGTAAGGAGAAAATTGAAAGTGTGTTAAAAGAAAATGAAGAAGAAGTAGTAGAGGAGAATGAAAATAAAGAGAAAGTAGAGATCAATGAGAGGGAGGAACAGAAAAGTGTTGAGAAGTTATTGCATGCAACTACACTAGTGCCTTCTTCTAAGTTGGTTTGTGTGGTCAAATGTTGGGATTCTTTTAATATTATCACATGCTCTAACATTTCCTCTTTTTCTGATGAAGGGAACAGAGTGAAAGAAGAAGAAATTATTAAAAAAGAAATTGAGAGTGTTTTTGTAACTATCGAAAATATCACGATTCCTATTGATAATGCTTCTTTTACTTTTTGTGCTCATGAAGTTATGTTTGATTTTTTATCTCAAAGAGAAGTTATCGAAGAAAAGAGAAATTTCACATTTAAGAGAAAGAAAAGGAAAAAAAGGCTCACATATTTTTTCAATCAAAATGAAAACATTTCTAAAGTGGAAGTGATTACATGTCATGGGTTCTTTAGATTAATTTTTGATCCAGGAGGTTATGGAGCTAGAAATTCGAGGACGAATTCTCTTGAAGAGGGAGAGAATGATGTGATCCTAAAAAGAACCAATTAATTTTGGTTGAAAATGATATTTTCGTAGGTCTAAATATGCTTGTCTTGTTTTTGCTGTAACTGGAGTTCTAGATGTCCGATGGAGATGATCTTTGATTCGTTGGAAAGCTTACTAAATTTCCTACAATTCATCTGTTTAACTCAAAAGCCAGTTCGGTATATTTCAAGCTCGAAAATCAGTGGTACAATAAAGTATAAGAAAGTGGAAAATAGAGAGCTCCTCCACTAAGCATATGAAGCTGGTGCACCAAGCAATAAAGGAGTACCAATATCTCTTCTTTAATTTGCATTTTCCTTGTAATAATTTAGCCCCACTATCATCATAGTTAGTGGCTGAAATCCTTTTGCTTTCTTAGGAGTTACTTTTTGCTTATTACATCATCATAAGCCTTTTCTATATAAAGGACGCATGTAACTCTTGCAAAAAAAAAAAAAAGAATTTTGTTAAGTTTTTACACTTTGTGTAATTGAGAGTATTTGCTCTTAGGTTATGGATTGGACCAAAATGGATCATATCAAGGAATCCTTTTCTTATGGTGATCTTCATCCATAGGCTTATCATTCTCTCTTGGATTAGAAAGAGTGTGGCGCCCCTTCTACCTTCTTCCATTTCTTCTCCTTTCTTTACTTTGTTTCAATTTCGTTCTTACATGTGTTTGTGTCAAACTCTATCATTTTCTTATTTTAAATCAAACACCTATCGTTCAAGCTATTTATTTCCTAGTGATTCAAAAGAATTCACAAGTCCAAAGTTCATAGAGCTATTTCATGAATTTTTGAAGATTACGCATACTTTTCAACAATTGGTGCATATCAAGTGGTATCAGAGCTTAGGTTCAAATCAGGTGTTATCTATTCTTTTCAATTTTGTTCTTGATTTTATTTTATTGTACTTTTTCATAGCTTGAAAAATAAAGTTTGAGAAAAAAACAATGGAAGAACAAATACAACTCATGGCCAATGATTTGGAGAAGTTATTTCATAGTGAGTTTAAAAAAATTCATGAAAGGTTAGACAGCATAGAGAAGAAATATAGAAATTATAAAATAAGAGATAGAGAAAAGGAGAGAGAAGATAGAAGAATGAAAAGAGAGGAACAAATAAAAAGTCATATGGATAGTTTTGAAATATTGTGGAATGATCTATTCAAAAATCTAGAGAAGGATAAAGAGAAAGAAAGAGAAGGGAGTAAGGAGAAAATTGAAAGTGTGTTAAAAGAAAATGAAGAAGAAGTAGTAGAGGAGAATGAAAATAAAGAGAAAGTAGAGATCAATGAGAGGGAGGAACAGAAAAGTGTTGAGAAGTTATTGCATGCAACTACACTAGTGCCTTCTTCTAAGTTGGTTTGTGTGGTCAAATGTTGGGATTCTTTTAATATTATCACATGCTCTAACATTTCCTCTTTTTCTGATGAAGGGAACAGAGTGAAAGAAGAAGAAATTATTAAAAAAGAAATTGAGAGTGTTTTTGTAACTATCGAAAATATCACGATTCCTATTGATAATGCTTCTTTTACTTTTTGTGCTCATGAAGTTATGTTTGATTTTTTATCTCAAAGAGAAGTTATCGAAGAAAAGAGAAATTTCACATTTAAGAGAAAGAAAAGGAAAAAAAGGCTCACATATTTTTTCAATCAAAATGAAAACATTTCTAAAGTGGAAGTGATTACATGTCATGGGTTCTTTAGATTAATTTTTGATCCAGGAGGTTATGGAGCTAGAAATTCGAGGACGAATTCTCTTGAAGAGGGAGAGAATGATGTGATCCTAAAAAGAACCAATTAATTTTGGTTGAAAATGATATTTTCGTAGGTCTAAATATGCTTGTCTTGTTTTTGCTGTAACTGGAGTTCTAGATGTCCGATGGAGATGATCTTTGATTCGTTGGAAAGCTTACTAAATTTCCTACAATTCATCTGTTTAACTCAAAAGCCAGTTCGGTATATTTCAAGCTCGAAAATCAGTGGTACAATAAAGTATAAGAAAGTGGAAAATAGAGAGCTCCTCCACTAAGCATATGAAGCTGGTGCACCAAGCAATAAAGGAGTACCAATATCTCTTCTTTAATTTGCATTTTCCTTGTAATAATTTAGCCCCACTATCATCATAGTTAGTGGCTGAAATCCTTTTGCTTTCTTAGGAGTTACTTTTTGCTTATTACATCATCATAAGCCTTTTCTATATAAAGGACGCATGTAACTCTTGCAAAAAAAAAAAAAAGAATTTTGTTAAGTTTTTACACTTTGTGTAATTGAGAGTATTTGCTCTTAGGTTATGGATTGGACCAAAACGGATCATATCAAGGAATCCTTTTCTTATGGTGATCTTCATCCATAGGCTTATCATTCTCTCTTGGATTAGAAAGAGTGTGGCGCCCCTTCTACCTTCTTCCATTTCTTCTCCTTTCTTTACTTTGTTTCAATTTCGTTCTTACACGTGTTTGTGTCAAACTCTATCATTTTCTTATTTTAAATCAAACACCTATCGTTCAAGCTATTTATTTCCTAGTGATTCAAAAGAATTCACAAGTCCAAAGTTCATAGAGCTATTTCATGAATTTTTGAAGATTACGCATACTTTTCAACAATTGGTGCATATCAAGTGGTATCAGAGCTTAGGTTCAAATTAGGTGTTATCCATCCTTTTCAATTTTGTTCTTGATTTTATTTTATTGTACTTTTTCATAGCTTGAAAAATAAAAAGTGAAAAAAAAAAGTTTGAGAAAAAAAACAATGGAAGAACAAATACCACTCATGGCCAATGATTTGGAGAAGTTATTTCATAGTGAGTTAAAAAAAATTCAAGAAAGGTTAGACTGCATAGATAGGAAATATAGAAGAAATTATAAAATAAGAGATAGAGAAAAGGAGAGAGAAGATAGAAGAATGAAAAGAGAGGAACAAATAAAAAGTCATATGGATAGTTTTGAAATATTATGGAATGATCTATTCAAAAATCTAGAGAAGGATAAAGAGAAAGAAAGAGAAGGGAGTAAGGAGAAAATTGAAAGTGTGGTAAAAGAAAATGAAGAAGTAGTAGAGGAGAATGAAAATAAAGAGAAAGTAGAGATCAATGAGAGGGAGGAAGAGAAAAGTGCTGAGAAGTCATTGCATGCAACTACACTAGTGTCTTCTTCTAAGTTGGTTTGTGTGGTCAAATGTTGGGATTCTTTTAATATTATCTCATGCTCTAACATTTTCTCTTTTTCTGATGAAGGGAACAGAGTGAAAGAATAAGAAATTATTGAAAAAGAAATTGAGAGTGTTTTTATAACTATCGAAAATATCACGATTCCTATTGATAATGCTTCTTTTACTTTTTGTGCTCATGAAGTTATGTTTGATTTTTTATCTCAAAGAGAAGTTATCGAAGAAAAGAGAAATTTCACATTTAAGAGAAAGAAAAGGAAAAAAAGGCTCACATATTTTTTCAATCAAAATGAAAACATTTCTAAAGTGGAAGTGATTACATGTCATGGGTTCTTTAGATTAATTTTTGATCCAGGAGGTTATGGAGCTAGAAATTCGAGGACGAATTCTCTTGAAGAGGGAGAGAATGATGTGATCCTAAAAAGAACCAATTAATTTTGGTTGAAAATGATATTTTCGTAGGTCTACATATGCTTGTCTTGTTTTTGCTGTAACTGGAGTTCTAGATGTCCGATGAAGATGATCTTTGATTCGTTGGAAAGCTTACTGAATTTCCTACAATTCATATGTTTAACTCAAAAGTCAGTTCGGTATATTTCAAGCTTGAAAATCAGTGGTACAATAAAGTATAAGAAAGTGGAAAATAAAGCTCCTCAACTAAGCATATGAAGGTGGTGCACCAAGCAATAAAGGAGCACAAATATCTCTTCTTTAATTTGCATTTTCCTTGTAATAATTTAGCCCCACTATCATCATAGTTAGTGGCTGAAATCCTTTGGCTTTCTTAGGAGTTATTTTTTGCTTATTACATCATCATAAGCCTTTTGTAACACACCGTATAAAAAATAATAATATAAAAATAAACAAATAAAGGAAATATTAAACAATAATAAATGGAAAAAAAAAATAATAAAGAGAAGGGTCTGGAAGGACCCAAGATATCCCACCCATCTCTCACGTGGCCATTCCTTTGTTTTTGACTCTCAGCTTCATCATTCATTTCCATACCCAATTTCAATTTCATTCTTCTTTCTTCCAAATCATCAAATTTCTCCCTTTAAATCATCCACTCTTGAGGTCAATTAATCATCTAAGTAAAACTATCTCCTAATCTACAAGTGCTCTTTGGTAAGATTTTGGAGTTGAGTTATTGCTCTAACAAAGGAGAAGAATACCTATTTCTTGAAAGTTGTTCATTGATAACTTTTTGAGGTAAAAAAATTTATTATTCATGAAATTGATAGATGATATGTATCTAGGATGAGTAGTAGAACTAGTAAAATCTTATATTTTCATGAGTTCCTTTCAAACTCTAATAAATTGGGGGTTTTGTCTAATTCTTTTATCTATTGGTAGTGTGATATTAAATAAGTTTTCACAAGAGCTGAAATTATTATATGGTGTTCAGCTTCGGTTGAAAAATTGCTCTAATGGTCATTTCAGAAGGCATTGCTAGGAATGAGTTGATTCGACATAGTTGTGAGTTGATGATGATCATTATCACTTATTTTAACTACCATTATAAATTTTATGTTACTAATTTTCTATGTTAATATTTATTATAAATGTTTTGTTGGGAAACACACCTTTGAAACCTTTTTCGCCATCCTTTATTCGTTTTAAAGCCGTTGATATTCATATGGACTCTAGTTTGATTTAATTATTATATTTAAAATAGTGAATTTGAAATTGTGGTTTGATTGTGTTTACTTTTACATGAATTTTGGAGTTATTCTTAAAACATGGTTTTAGTGAAATGTGTTTTCTCGAAATCACGGTTTTGACCATTTGTTCGTCAACGGAAATAACGATATAGGTGCACCTAGTTATATAATATCGATTAGGGAGGGTTACCCGATAGATGGAGCTACCCCTATGGGAAGGCCGCCATTAGGAGGAGAGGGCTATCAACGAGTTGTAGACTCCCTAATTAAAGATGATGATATGTTTTTTTGAATCGATGAGAAAAGGGCTATCCGTTAGATGGAGCCGCCACTAAGTGAGAGGCCGCGCTTAGGAGGAAAGGGCTATCAGCGAGATGGAGCCATCTCTCGATTCTCTCTCAACGATTTTATTTATTTTATTTTACTGGATTTTTGTTTAATTTTCTTTAAAGTTGATTATTTCGATTCTTTTGATTATACTAATTTCTATATCTTCTATAAAGTTTTTGATTTGGTTTTTAACCTCTTTATGACATTAGATTTTTTATTAGTTTTCTTTTATGGATAAATTTACAAGTTTAGTGAATTTTCACGTTTATACTTGATTATGGATTAATTATATTTTTGCATGATTACTACCTTTGTAAATTGAAACTAGATTTGAGAAAATTACCATTCGTGCCCTTGTGTGTTTCCCTTCTAGTTGGTAGTGGTTATTGTCTCTCACTAAGTCCTCGTGGCTTACTCCTTCATATTCTATTTTTGTTTTCAGATTTCGAAGAATAGCAAACTTCTAATAGATTCAAAGTTCCAGACTGTAGCTTCTTTGGTAGGTTCTCATTGGTGGAACACTCTTTTGTATATGTTACGTTGAGTTGGTGTATCTGCAGCTATTTTGAGTCTAGGAATATATTTATTTTGGGACGTATAAGTTTAAACATGTATTTCTTGAAACTTTAGCCGACGATGTATGTTGTAGGAATATTAAACATGATTTATTTTGATATTGGAAACGTTGAAAATACAAAGGATACTCTGTTGAAATTTTAGTAAATATTATTTTTTGGAAATATTTTATTTATCGTTTGATAAGTTTAGTCATAAGGCTTGCCGGACTAGTGTGTTAGTTTGTGCGCCGGTCACGATGCGTAATCGGGTCGTGACACCTTTCCTATATAAAGGAGGCATGTAACTCTTGCAAAAAAAAAAAAAAAAGAATTTTGTTAAGTTTTTACACTTTGTGTAATTGAGAGTATTTGCTCTTAGGTTCTGGATTGGACCAAAACTGATCATATCAAGGAATCCTTTTCTTGTGGTGATCTTCATCCATAGGCTTATCATTCTCTCTTGGATTAGAAAGAGTGTGGCGCCCCTTCAAACTTCTTCCATTTCTTCTCCTTTCTTTACTTTGTTTCAATTTCGTTCTTACATGTGTTTGTGTCAAACTCTATCATTTTCTTATTTTAAATCAAACACCTATCGTTCAAGCTATTTATTTCCTAGTGATTCAAAAGAATTCACAAGTCCAAAGTTCATAGAGCTATTTCATGAAATTTTTGAAGATTATGCATACTTTTCAACAATTGGTGCATATCACATTTTGCTTATTACATCATCATAAGCCTTTCCTATATAAAGGAGGCATGTAACTCTTGCAAAAAAAATAAATTAATTTTGTTAAGTTTTTACACTTTGTGTAATTGAGAGTATTTGCTCTTAGGTTCTGGATTGGACCAAAACTGATCATATCAAGGAATCCTTTTCTTGTGGTGATCTTCATCCATAGGCTTATCATTCTCTCTTGGATTAGAAAGAGTGTGGCGCCCCTTCTACCTTCTTCCATTTCTTCTCCATAAGCATAGTTCTCTTTGTTGGACATTCAGATGCAATATGCCCTTTGCCTTTACACTTGAAACATGTAAGCTTCTGGTTAGTTGAAACACTTTGAAAAGGTGTAATAGTTTTACCTTTGTTTTCAACCATGGGCTCCTTAGTTGATGAAGATGAAGCATCCTCCTTCCTTAGCTTGTCTTTCAAATTTTGAGAATTGAAAGTGGTGGAACTTCTCCTTGCTTGGCTCTTTCTTTTGAGTTGTTGTTCCACTTTGATAGCTTGGTGTACCAATTCATCCATTTCAACATAGTGATGAATTTCCACTATGTCACTAATGTCACGGTTTAGACCATGAAGAAACCAAGCCATGGTTGCTTCATCGTCCTCCTCCACATTAGCTCTAATTTTGAGAACTTCCATCTCCTTGAAATATTCTTCAACACTTTTAGAACCTTGAGTGAGTCTTTGCAATTTGTTGTGCAAATCCCTATGATAATAGGAAGGAACAAACCTTCTCCTCATGATTCTCTTCATTTCTTCCCAAGTACCAATTGGTTGTTCTCCATACCTCCTTCTTTCTTTGATCAACTGATCCCACCACACGAAAGCATATTCCTTGAACTCAATGGAAGCAACCTGCACTTTATCAACATCAGAATAATCGTGACAATTAAAAATTTGATCAATTTTAGTCTCCCATTCTAGATATGCCTCCGGGTCACTCTTCCCAATTAAAGATGGAACTTTAATTTTTATGCTACTCAATCTGTCGTTCCTAGGCCTCTCCGCATGCCTTCTTCTCCTTGTTTCCTCTTCATCACCATTAGAAAAACGATTTTCTATTTGGTCAATCCACTCATCTAACCCTTTTAACTCCGCTCTCATCATTTGTTACATTCTTGCTGTAAGAGCCTCTAACAACAACCTATTTGCTTCTACTCGCTGTGGGCTACCTTCCTCTTCACCTGACATGATTGTGAAAATAATAAGTGTTTAAAATGGAACTCACCACTCTACTCACGTGTTTACACTCAATCACTCGTGTTTCACTCAAATTTGGCTTTTTTAATAATGAAAACACTCTGCCTTTTACCACTCAATTTGCTCTTTTAGTTCTTTAGAGAAACCAAAATAAACCAACACAAAGAAAACAAATTCAGATGATAATCAACACACAAAAAGCTTAACAAAAAAAAAAAAAAGCAACAAGAAGAAAAGACTATGAAACAAGTGAGAAAATGCAAATTCTAGAGTGTGGAAAAATAGACAAAAGATAGAATTATTTTTGTTATATGAATCACAATAATCAGAGCACGTTTCTAATACCTCTTTTTTTTATTTGTTTTTTTTTTTTGAATAACAAAGCTAACCAATCAGACCACACCTTTTTTTTTTTTCTTTCTAATACTCTTTTTTTTTTCGAATTTTTTATTTTTTTTTTATAATGGAATAGAGATAACAATTAAGAACAGAAGAATAAAGACACTTTACCACAATTTGGCCCTTTTTGTATTTGGAACTTTGCTCTGATTACCACACTTTTAGAGATAACAATTCAGTGACTTGTTTCTATTCCTGAGGTCTGGGAAATGTTTTACCAGAGCCCCACGGTGGCCGTCAAATGTTCCTGTGTGGAACGTAGGGGGTATATATTTAGTGATAGTGAATAGTATAGCAATTCTGCTTAGGCTAATTTTCGGTGTGTCTAGAAATGCTTTTGGGGGTTGTATTCATGAGTGGCACGCTATTGGGCCTAGACGGGCGAGATTGGGCTAGGGCGAGACGGATCGGGTCAGGCGAACCGTATTTTATGGTTAAAGGACTGAAAGCAATGATGGGCTTGTAATGTAATTGGGCCTGGGCGAACTGGACCGGTACAAAAATATTAATTAAAATTAAGGAAACATGTTTTTAATATTTTATTTTTAAAATAGAATGAAATGCAATTTACAAATTTATCCTTTTGTTCAAATTGATTTATATAAATAGAGTTCGGTGTTTGGTAAATATATAATGGGAGTTGGCTTGCTAACATACTCCCACATGTTTTTAGGTGGGAGTATGTTAGCAACTCCTATATATATATATATATATATATATATATATATATTATAAATGATTTCTAGACATTCAATATACATATTTGTACAAATATTAATGTAAATATTAGTTTAAAATTTATTATTGATGACTGTAAGTCTTTCGGTATACATATTAGTTTAAGTATTAGAACAAATATTAATTCGTAGTTTAATATTGATTATTTTAAGTCCTTCGTTACATGTAGATTATTATTTTAATTTATATATAGTTTAATTTTACAATATCATCTTTGATTTTGTTGGATACACATATTGTATTAATATTAATCTCATATATATATATATATATATATATATATATATATATATATATATATATATAGATATATATATATTTCTTCCGTTATCATGTCCCCAAATTTGTAAATTGTCCACAAATTAGCTTATATTCTTTATCTGATATTGCTGGTTTTTATATGAAATTATTTTTTATTATGATTTTATCAATTGTAATAAATCCTTAAGATTATTGTAAAAATTGGACCTAGAATCGCATCGAAAATAATGATCAACACATAAGTATAAATAACAAAACAAATTCTTAAGAGAGTAAAATAAAATAAAGATCGTCCCATAAGTTCTGGCTCAATTGGGAAAAATTTGCCGAAATTGCAAGGCATGAACGTCATGACTGGGTTTCGAACCCTAGCTCTCTCACTTGTGTGAGAATTTCTTATATTTACTTTGCCAATTCTTCTATGTACCAAAAAAAAATAAAATAAAGATCATAGTGACTTATCTTTATTAATTTAGCTTAAAGATTGTTGTATAATTGACCTACAAATAATAACAATAAACAAATATATAAGAATATAATCATCAAATAAATATGAGAATCAAATAAAGTAGAGATGATGAACTTATCTTTTGATCAAAGCTTAAACTCAGGAACTGTCCTTAAGGATTTATCCGCTGTATATTTGTTCAATTCCTCCAGGATTCAACAAGTCCTTCTCGAATATGAGTCATACTTAAGGTGACAGAACTAGCAAGAAAATAATAGATATCAGAGATGTAATCCAGAAAGATAAACTCAATCTTATGAAGAATAGAAAATATTTATGTATTTTAGATGTGAGGTTTATTTTATAAAGATGAGAAAAATAATCTCTCCTTTTATAATATGGTTTTTGATCTCATATAAAACAAAAAGAGGAACTAGCCATATATGTTGAAAACATGAACATATATGTTTCAATTATCTCTCACATGTGAAGCCCCGATACTCAAAAAATGGTGACGTATTGTGTTCGATACGTACTCGATACCGATACTCTTTCGATACGTCCCGATATTTGTATCGGTAAAGTATCGGTTAAATCATTATTTTTAAATAAATAAATAATATCCGATACTCTTTCGATACATATCGATACTCGTATCGGAAAAGTATCGGTTAAATCATTATTTTTAAATAAAAAAGTAATACCCGATACATGTCTGATACGTCCCAATACCCGATGCTTGTTTGTATCTTTAGCACTTCTTGTGATTTTCCTTTGTCAATATAATTTTTTACTTTTCAAAAGAAAAACTATGGTGTCCTACTATATAACTGGTTGTTAAACATTTGAGCTTTTCTCAAAATTCTAATATAAGACTTGATATTTTTTGCTTTTAATTATTAATATTGTTCATTTTAGTCATGTTTATATATTGTGTATTTATATATTTAATTTTAAATTTAATTTTTAAACAACGTATCGCGGCAGTATCGGATTGGAAATTTTAAAAAATTTTACGTATCGGTGTATCGATATCGTATCGGTATCGTGTCACGTATCGGGGCTTCATAGTCTCTCACCCATAGTAATATACTCCTTCCGTAACACTTTATAAGCAAAATTGATTTTTTAGATTCATTGTAAATTTAATGTATTTGGTCTATAATATAGACCGAATACATTAAATCTACAATGAACCTAAAAAGTCAATTTTACTTATAAAATGTTACGGAAGGAGTATTTATCAACATAGTATACTCATCCTACAATTAATAGTAATTAACCAAAATATCAATTTTGTAAGCATAACCTTAAAATCCTAGTCATTAGAATTAAAACCAAGTAATTGCAAGTCTTAAATACTTAAGAAAAACGTGTCCATGGCCAATGACTTGGTCGAGAGGGCGACCAAGAGATCATCCACATTTGACTAAGAGTAACAATATAAGTGAGTTGGACGCCATATTTTTACTCTAAATTTTAAGACATTACGTTTATAGGTCATCTCACATATAAAGAATAACGTATTCAACCTTCACTCTTTCAATGATAAAAGATGTCATTAACATGCTTAACTACATCCAACATTGAAGCAAGAATTTCTCTTTTGAACTCCGGTCATAGCTTTCGACCTAAACCATTCAAGAACAATTATAACTTTAAAAGAGTTCAATATTATAAAGCTTTATTTTGATGTAGGTCTCTTTCTTTATGGGAGATTTTGATGCATATCTGAAAGCAAAATAAGAATATAATTTTATCTTGAAATCAAAAAGGGGTAAAAATACTTGGCCTCAATTTCTTTTGTCAAGTTAGTCCACATACAATATTTTTGTTGTTGTTGTGGTCCTATATAGAATGAAAGTACATGACGTTGGGTATCCATTAGATCATCACTACCTCATTCGAAGATATTTATATGGTACCGAAAGAATCAGTTTCCTCAAGTGAAGTCCATCTATTTGACATGCTCACAATACTAGTGTTCCTGATATTGCAAATAATATTCTTAAGATTGATTACGGTATGAAACCGCGTCAATAATTAACAGCAGTAAATCTGAATTTACAATAAAGGGGTAAGATACCAAATCATGTAAAGCACATCAATGAATGGATTAAACTAATATAAGTAGCCACTACAGTTTGATTCAGTTAACTGAATTTTTGAACATCTCTAAATGTAACACAAGTAACACATAATGGCTTCACCAAATCTAATTGGGTTCAAGCTACCAAACTATTAAAGGAGACATGATCAACTCGTACTCTATGCAAATATTATTTTCTCGGTTGATCAAAATGTCTTAATTAGTACCAGAAAATTGCTATTGAGGCCCCCCACCTTTGCTCCCAAGTCCCCCAAACTGACCAAAATGCCCCTGGATATACTTTTCGTTGCATAGACAACGAAAACAAATGACTATTGGTGACAAACTGACGAAAGTGAGCAATACCTGCGCGCCTTCAGGATTTGGCCCAGATTAAGTTGGTTTCGTTGTCAACCTCACGAACGCGCTGCCTTTCGTTGCTACCTCACGAACACGCTGACTTTCGTTGTGTAGACAACGAAACTGCAAATCAACTGAATTTCGTTGCCTAGACAATGAAATTGTGTCGGCAGTCAAAAACAGCTCCCCATGCAGTCAAAATTGGTTGACACGTGGCCAACTGTGATTGGCCACGTGTGTGGCTATAATAGTGCACCAGCCAATCACAATTGAGCAAAAATTCTATAAATAGGCACCTAATGTGCCATATTTTTTTACCATTCACTTCTTTTCCTCTTTTGCTCATAAGTTTTAATTTTTTGCCTTTTATAGTTTCGTAGTTTTATTAGTTTTAGTTGGTTTCTATCGGGCGCATGGTCCGTCGTGGACTAACCATACTACTCCTACTGGTGTTGTTAAAGCACAATGGTTGGGAGTAGTATGTTATTCCACGAGGGATTTTGTGTCCTCACTAGGAATAGTATGGTTAGTCCAAATGAGTCTTGCTTGGCTTGTGGTTACTACTGCACAAATGAGACTGTCTTATAGTGTGGGACTAGTCCGCGGCAAATGAACCGAAGGGAAATTGCACAAAATTTAGTGGGCGAAATAATGTATTACTTCTGCCTGACATGACCCGAAGGGATTTTTCGCTAGGCCAGATTTACTATTTCCCCGGAGCGAGTTTCTCTTGCTCCAGCATTCATGTTTTTCCTGGTTTTTACCAGGTTGGTTTTCTTGCGCTTTCGCACAGTTGTATTTTTTTGCCCATATTTTCTTGTTGCTAGGGGCAGGTCTATTTTTACCCTGGGATTACGAGGGATAAATGTATTATTTCTGCCTGATGTATTCATTTGTAATGGTTGTAACAAAAAATAAATGAAATTGTTTTTGTTAATTGTATTTTGCATTGTTAATGTTATTTTTAATTTTCATTTTGAAGTTGTTAAATTAAAATAAAATAAATTAACATCAACTTATTGTAAATAACAAAATCAACTATCCACTAAAATAAATAAAAAATGAACAGTTTCAAAATCTGGAAAACTCTTAGACAACGAAAATCTGGAAAATTTGCAATCTCTGTGACCATATTTCGTTGTAATGACAACGAAAATCTGGAAAAGGGCTTCCAGTTTTCGTTGTCTAGACAACGAAAATCTGGAAAAGTGCATCCAATTTTCGTTGCCTAGACAACGAAAGTCTGGGAAATACGTACCAAATTTCGTTGCCTAGACAACGAAAACATTGTTCACAGAACCAGTTGCAGTGGCTTATTATTGTGTATCCACATGGTTTTCGAAACCACGCAAACCTGTCCATGTTCATTTTTAACAGACCTGTTCATATAATTTGAATATACGATTCTCAACTTAGTTACGAATAATTAAAAGTACAACCTTTTCCTCAACCTTGGCCTCCTCCATAGACATTTCATCCTCAACCTTTTCCATCACCTCCGTCCGCACTTTCCGACAAATTTCAAACACATCCATCTTTGCATCCTTGTTGTCCTCCTCAATCAACACTTCAAGATTTGTCGGCCGTGGAGGACTGCCCTGACATGGTGCATTAATCTTTGGATGTGAGACTTTGAAGAACCATGCAATATATCCAGGGTCGGCTTCAAAACCATGTGTGGATCTTGGACCCCGCATTTCCTCCGTCACATAATTCTCAGTCAACATATTCTGAAAGGCGTGATCAATTGTGAATCTGTTGACTGTCCACACATAATCCAGCCTGAATACCAACTTGAATCTTCAAACGGCCTGATATGGCGACAAGACACATATGGTTGCCACACGATGTCGTCGTGCTGCATCCTATCCAACGCCAACCTTGTTTCATCCGGTTGCACACCCCCTTTCAACGGTTGAAATTTTGCAGCCAACGGAAAATGGGGCTCAAATTTTCTGTTCAAAACATATGTCCCAAATCTAGGGAAATGTGCATGAACCCAAGCCTGCGCAAAATAAACAAATTCAATCAACAACATATTATCAGAGATAATGAATTATAACGGAAAATAAATAAATTATACAATGACAACCATATTAATTTATTACGCAAAAATATTAAATTAAATGAAAACGAGAACTAAAATATAAATTTAAATATTTACCTGAAAAAGGCAATTGTAACCGCCGTTGTTTCCACTTTTCTGCCTGGTTTGCTTCTTCAAATAGTTGAACAGATACGTGAGTCCTGAGGCACCCCAATTCCATGTGTGCAGCACATCCAGGTCTTGCAAGTATGTGAGAAAAATCACATCCACTTACCGCGTACTTTTGTTGGTGAACAATGTCGCACCAAGCAAGTACAGCAGAAAACATCTGACCGTGCATTCCCTGTAGTACAGCACGTCATCCTCCGGCTCCTTATCATTCTCTGCCTTTTGAGCATAGTTTAGGTTATCCAAGTATAACTGCATAAGCTTGGGAAATCCAATATGCGCTCCCTTCATCTTAAAGCACTCATCCATGCAGTCCGCTTTGTCAAAGTTGAGGTACCCTTCACACATATCCACTCCTTCAGCCTTCGTGCATGCAGTGGATTCGTCGTTAAGCATCTTACCACAAATCGGAATGTGCAGCAAGGACGCAACATCATCCAAAGTGTTGGTCACCTCCCTGACCGGTATATGGAAGGTGCTGATATCTGGTTGCCACCTCTCTGAGAATGCAGTCAGGACACCCCAATCGACGTTGTCGTAGTTTGTCTTCAGCAGGGGTGCCAATCCACTTGCATTTACAGGATCCCAAAACCAACGCAAGTGTTCTCCGGGCAGGTCGAAGTCATTAATTTTTTTCCAGTTGTTCATGCACCTCAAATATCGCACCGGATACTGCATATATAACAAAAAATAACGCATATTAATTTTAACGAATTAAGGCATACATAAAAATTTAATTTAACGAATTAAAAATTAAGTTAAAAAAATAAGGCATACATAAAAATTTAATTTAACGAATTTAATATCTCAACACACATAACACATATTTTAAAAAAAATAACGCATATAGTAAGTTGTTGAAAAATTACTTGTCCCAACCACAAAAAGTTGGCAATATGCTGGCCAAATTCAGGCAAAACTGTCAGATCACTTGGGCCACCCGAGTATCCCCCTCCGGTGCGTCAATTGGTGGCACCCTATGAAGGTGTGAAAACACAAGAAGGGGGGTTGAATTGTGTTTTGGCTAGTTTTAAAAAACTTCTTCTAAGTTTTTCAACTTATCAGATTTAGCAGCGGAATAACTTTGAACACAAACAACTTCTGGCTATGGTGAAAGCAAAACAGAGCAGGAATGAATAAAAACAGAGAGAAGAGAGAAGAGATGAACACAAGAGATTTATACTGGTTCCTCTCACAAACCAAGAGTAGTCCAGTCCCCTTGCACTTCCAAGGGATTTCACTATAATCACACAAGATTACAAATGCTCAAGCCAACAGCAAGAGACTTCCTTTGCTCAAGTAACACAATACAAGAGACTTCCAAATGCTCAAGCTCACAAGCAAGAGACTTCTAACACAAATAGAAAATACAAAGTTTGAACAACTGATAAACAATATCAGAGTTCTGAGAACAAAATAATACAACTTTAATAACAAGACTGTTCTTAGAATTCTTAAAAAGAAAACTAAGCTTCAACAACTGACTAGTCAGAAGTTGAAAACTGTTTGTCTTGAATTTTGATATAATCTCAAGTTGTATCTAAGTTAAAAATGCTCTTAGAAAATTTAGCAGAATAACAGCTCTTTTGTTCTTCGTAAGTGTGTTGTCACGTCTTCAAATTCTTCCTCCTTTCATAGATGATGTTGGAGCGTCTTGAATTTGAGCGGACAAAGATGAAAACAGCTACGTAGTACTGTACTAATGTTTTCATTTGAAATGTGCTTATTCAAATCAGGTAAAGATCAAAATCTGAGCCTTGATTTCGAATATTCGCCCATATCAAGAAAACAAAGATAGTACAATAGTACAAACGTCATTATCATGAGGATAACGGTCTTGAAAGAGATTTCTTCCGCCTCTTCAGATTTTGCCAAAAGGATGATAGTCATTAATGAGAAAAGAATGTTTTTCTGGCGTCCTCTGCTGTTTCATCGTCATCAGAATCTTTAGATATGAATTTTGCTTCTGATGAGTTTAGCTTCTGGTTGACTTTGACTTGCAACTTCTGATGACTTCAACTTCTGGTGTCGTCTTAAGAACTTGCATTTTTCCAACTTCTGGGGACGCTTTTTAGCATAGCAACCAGAACTTCAATTTCTAGTGTATATAAAATTTTAACTTATATACCTGCACATTATAGTAAATTATCAGTATCCCCTATTGTATATTAATACTATTGTTATCATCAAAACTCCTTGGGTTATATTAGAACCAACTTTGTTCCAACAATCTCCCCCTTTTTGATTGATGACAAACCAAGTATTAATTTACAATGGTTGTTATTTTAATCACCGGATTGCTTCCATCAGGTTTATGAGTTTTGCAAGCTCCCCCTGAATTCAGTAATGAATGATTAAAATAGTTTTAAAATTTTAATATTGAATCCAGAACTTCAATATACACTTGACTTCCAGAAGATAGGTTTGCAAGCTTTCTTCTTTGATCAGATCTACCTAAGAGAAAAGTGCAATCTTCTCTTACGTGTATCATGTATAGAAAGTTCCAATCTCAATAGAAAAATTTCCTTAAAAAAAAAATGATAACTGATAATATTCAATAACTGAAATTCAATGAAATTAAAAAATTATTAATTTGGCTTCAGTTAGTGTTCTTAAATTAATTTACTCTTACTCCCCCTTTTGTCATTAAACAAAAAGAATAAAAAGAAAAAGAAAGAGTCAAGAATAAATGAAACACGTGACTAAGGAATTAGTCAAGTCAAAAATTCAAAGATGATAAAAACCACAAAAGTAGTTAATGCAAAAACGAAAAGCGAGGTAACTCCTACCAACCAAAATTTGCTATAAAAGCGCACCAACTCTTTGTCATTTCACTCAACACTTCCATGATATTTCTTCAACAAAATGAGAGAAAATATTTGTGAGGATAAAAGAGTGATTGAAAGAAATGGGTTTAAGAAATTTTCAAAGGAGAACCAGAGAAGGATCTTATCACCGATAGATGCAATCATATGGAATATGATGTCTAAGAAACATCTGAAGACGGTGAAGGGCGTTGCTCTAAAATCAGATGCAAGTTTCTCAGCCATCTTCTGTTCTTAGAATATCAAAGAGTTCTCCTCATGTAGGAGGATGAGCAGGAGTCTCTGAAGACAAGCTCCAAGTTTACAAAACAGTAAATTTGTAGCTCGAGAGGTTTAGGTTGCAAACTCCCAGGTTGAAGTTTGGGTCAACATCCTCTTCTCAGCTCTCCTAATCATCTTCTTGTAAAAATTTACTTTTAGGTTTAGGTAGGTTTCTAGATTTATGCAAAAAATTGCTCTTAGAGCAATGATGAAATGCAAAAAAAAATTTAGAAAGAAAAGCAATGATGAAATGCAAAAATATTGTAATGCAGTTTTATATGAATAAAAAAATTTGAATGCAATTTGTGTTTATGCAATTATGTTTATGCAGCAAATAAGATCTATCTTCTGAACAGAATAAAGAAAATAAACCAATATAACACAACCACAATAACATAAAAACAATATTCAACAATAATTAAAAGATCCAAACAACATAGTTTTAATAGAACAAAATAAAACAGAACAACAAAAACAACAGAAATCCTAGGGTTGTGAAGGGTTAGAAGGGTTGAGCATCTTGGCTTGAAGTTGTTTTAGAGCTTCATCTGAAATAAGTTGCAGCCTCTTGAACACATCTTCTGAATCAACTCTGCCAACCAGATTTGCAGAATCAGAGTCCACTCGAATAAACTTTTTCATTTCTTGAGCATACAAAGTGGAAAACTGATCTACAGCCTTTGTCATAACCAACTTCATCTTTTCATCATAAATCCTCTTGGCTTCTCTAATTCTGGCCTCCTCAACTTTGAATTCAGTGAACTTCTACCTAGCAATGTTCATGATAAAGCTCCTTTTGTATTGAGAGCTATAATCACTCAGCATTTGCTTGCACATATCTGAAAGAGCATTACACTTTTCATCCACTTGATCAGGTGCAACAGCAAAGGTAGGCAAATCTTGATGAAATTCCAGAATTCTGTCATTAATGCCAATCAGCACACGTTTAACATCTTCTGGTGTGATGGCTTTTTGAGGTTTAGGGACAGATGATGATGAAGGTTTATTTAGGATAACTGAGGGATGGATGATGATTTCTTGTTCTGATGGAGGGGGTGTAATAACTTCTTCAAAAGATTTAAGATAGTCATTTTGATCATTTGTGAGTTGAGGTGTTTGAGATTTCTGAGGAGAAGGGTTATCTAGTTCCAACTCTAACTGTTGTAGTTTATTTTGAACATGGGCAGGAATGCTGGTTTCAACAATGGCTTCAACAGGAGAAGAGTGATGATCAGAAAGAGTCTTTTCTGAATCATGGGATCTAGGTGAAACGGGTTGAGCAGACTCATGTACTGGAGATAGAATGGTGATAGAATCCACATGAGTGCTTTTTTGAGGGATAGCTTCAGAAGTTGCAACCTCTGCATTAACTTCTGATGCTACCTTCTTAACAGAAGTAGGAGTAGGAGCACCTGTTTCTGTAACCAGGGATAACACATGTTTAGAGAATTTCCTCATAGACTCAGGGGATGGCACAAAGCTAACTACTGGTGTTTCAAGAGAAGCACTAGCAGAAACTTCTACTATACAGTTGGATTTAGGTTCTAAATCAGAAAGGATTTTAGAAAAAGAGTTTTGAACAGGAACTGTATAGGGGATGTTTTTAGCATGCTTTGGACCATTAATGACATAGTCAGGAATATCTTTAATATTGATCTTTTTATAAATACCTTGATTTGCCAACCTCTGCACCAACTCACCTTTAGGAATAGGAGTATCAAGAAATGCATTGGGCTCAGCATTAACTCCACTTTCCCAACTAGTTTCCTCCCAAGCCTTATACAACTCTACTTGCTTTATGACTTCCTGAGTTTCATCATCCTCATCATCTTCAAGAATCAACCTTGGCTTTCTCTTCCTCTTGATATTAGTTCTAATCTTCTTAGTAACTTCTGGAGCAGCAACAGTAGCATGTCCAGAAGCACTAGCTTCCTTGTTTGTTTCTAACTCTGCCTCTGCTTGAACAGCAGGCTCTGGGTTCACAGGGGTCTCTTCTTCAGCAATCTTCTTCTTAGCAACTTCTGATGTGTTCCTAACACCAGAAGTATTTCCAGACTTCTTCTAAGGGGTAGAACTTCTTGCTCTCTTGGACTTAGATTCTGTTGCTTCTGGCTTCTTACCAGCCTTCCTTTTCTTTTGTTGAGCAGGCAACATATATCTAGTAGCAAGTCTATCTTCTAACTTCTGATCATTTCCTCCTTCCAGAAGTTTCTTATGCATACCAGCAATGAGAGTAACTTCTTCCTTGGATACAGAAGCAAGAAAGAAGTACTTGTCAATTTCCTCCTTCTTTGGTTTATACTGAACTTGAGGTGTAATCAAAGGTCCTTGATTCTTCACAACTTTCTTTACAGTAAAACCATTTATCACAGAGGGATATCCATCAATGAAGGATCCATATCCAGGAAAAACGGGCTTTAAAGATTGAATCAAGTAACTTCTGTGAAACATGAAGGATAGAAATCTGCAGTAATGTGCATTTGTGGTACCCTTTGATTGACTGTCAGAGATAGCTTTACACATGTGATCAAAGATTACTTTGGCAAAATTCACCTCAGCCTTTGTTCCTAAATAATATAAAATTGTTTTATAATATTGAGAAATTTGGTCAGATGAACCAACCTTTGGTAACAGAGAGTCACACATGATCTTGTAAATCATCTTGTAGTACGGCTTCATATCAATGTTGCTCTTGGAAGATAAGTTTTTGCCGTAAATCTCTTCTTGAATGTAATGACAACAATCTTCGGTAGGGTAAGGAATAATACCAGACAAAGGTAACTGCGCTGCTTGCCTAATATGTTCCTGTTTGATCCTAATACAGACTCCACCAACCTCTGAGCGAATCTCTTTACCTAGATATTCTTCATTAGGTCTTGTATTGCTATGAATCACTTCTGCCTTCATCCAGAAGTCCTTCACAATCTCTGGATAGACAGGTCCATTTAAACTGTCTAAGAAGGTTAACAATCTTTGCGCTTCAAAAACTTCTTTGATTCCTTCAACTCCATTTACTCTTATTCCTTCAAAATCAACTGGTCTTTCAATATGAAGAAATAATTCAGAAATAGGAAAACCTACTTTATCCGTTGTAAGAACACTAGGAGTAGAAGCTTTAACATCAGCAATGGAAGGTACATTAACATGTTTCTCTCCTTGAGATTGATTGCGTTTGGTAGATGAAGATGCCATGGATTCTGAGTTTAGGGTTAGGGTTTGCTAAATTTGGGGAGAAGAAAGAAATTTCTCTGAGTTTTAGAAGAAATAAAAGTGTAGGTAGTGAGTGTGCATATGTGTGAATGTGAACAGTTAGTGTATTTAAAAGGAAAAAGCAAAACCGCGCAGAAACATACTAACTGAAAGGACAGGGGTAATAGAGTAACTTAACAATTCACAAATTGAATTAGAACACAATCATCACTAACCAACTTCTTTCTCTAATAGCAAACAGACACATGTATTATAAGCTTAATTAAATATCTGACACGTTAGCAACAATAGTTGAAGAGGTAACTCAACAGTTACTGCCATGTCACGTTCAGAACCACTCATATAAACTTCTGATAGAAATACCAGAAGATGGATTGTCAAACTTCTGACACACAAGTTCTGACTCCCCCTAACTTCTGATAGAGATACCAGAAGATGGTTTGTCTGAACTTCTGATACAAAGATCTGACTCCCCCTAACTTCTGATAAACTTCCAGAACTTCCTAAAATAATATTCTTCACTAGAGTTCAGCTTATTCACAGATTTCCATCATATTAAGATTCCTTTTGATAAAATCAAATCTTTCAACAGCCAAGGGTTTTGTAAAGATATCAGCCCATTGATTTTCAGTTTCAATAAACTTGAGATTAATTACACCCTTCTGTACGTAGTATCTTATAAAATGATGTTTAATCTCAATATGCTTAGCTCTTGAGTGTAGAATAGGATTTTTAGAAAGATGAATGGCAGCAGTGTTATCACAGTATAAAGGGATATTGTGACTGCTTATTTGATAATCTTCCAATTGATATTTCATCCAAAGTAGTTGTGTACAACACTTAGCTGCTGAAATGTATTCTGCTTCTGCTGTTGACATAGCTATGGTGGTTTGCCTTTTACTGGCCCAAGAAATCAAATTCTCATCAATGAATTGACAGCTTCCACTAGTGGATTTTCTTTCAAGTTTGTCACCAGCATAGTCAGCATCACATAATCCAATCAGTTTGTAATCATTAGATTTCTTATACAGCAATCCAATGTTACAAGTAGCCTTCAGATATCTAAAGATTCTCTTTACAGCAGTAAAATGAGATTCTCTAGGATCTGATTGAAATCTTGCACACAAACATACACTGAATAAGATATCAGTTCTAGAAGCTATTAGATAGAGAAGAGATCCAATCATTCATCTGTATAACTTCTGATCAACCTTACCTTCAGACTCACCTTTGCTAAGACTTGATGTAGGATGCATTGGAGTGTTCATGGGTTTGCAGTCTTCTAGATTGTATTTCTTCAGAAGATCTTTGATATACTTTGACTGATGAATGAAGTTTCCTTTCTTTGTTTGATTGATCTGAATTCCCATAAAGTACTTCAATTCTCCCATCATGCTCATCTCAAATTCATCTTGCATCATCTTAGAAAAGTTCTTGCATAGTCCAGCATTTGTTGATCCAAATATGATGTCATCAACATAGATCTGAATGATTAGAATGTCTTTCTTCAGGGTCTTCTTGAATAATGTATTGTCAACTTGACCTTTTACAAAAACATTGTCAACCAAGAAGTTACTGAGTCTCTCATACCAAGCTCTGGGAGCTTGTTTGAGTCCATAGAGTGACTTCTTTAGTCTGAACACATGATCTGGATTTGAAATATCTTCAAATCCTGGAGGTTGTTTGACATATACTTCTTCAGAGATAACACCATTCAGAAAAGCACTCTTAACATCCATTTGATAAAGTGTAATGTTGTTCTTGACAGCATAAGAAAGAAGTAATCTTATAGCTTCCAATCTTGCAACTGGAGCATAAGTCTCTGTATAATCAATGCCTTCTTGTTGACTGTATCCTTGAGCAACAAGTCTGGCTTTGTTTCTTGTTACTTCTCCTTGTTCATTCAGCTTGTTTCTGTATACCCACTTTGTTCCAATAATGTTCTTTCCTTTTGGTTTGGGTACCAGATCCTATACATCATTCCTTTGAAATTGATTCAGTTCTTCTTCCATAGCAACTATCCAAGCATTATCAGATAATGCTTCATCAGTGGTTTTAGGTTCAATCAAGGAAACTAGACCACATAAGGATTCTTCATCCCTAAAGCTTGATCTTGTTTTCCTAGGACTGTTCTTATTACCAATGATAAGCTCTTCAGGATGTGATGACTTATACTTGAAAGTATTCTTTGGAATAGTTGTTTCTTCTTGATCAGGATCTTCAGTTGGTGTTGTTTGATGATCATCAGATTCTGGAACTTGATTGTTCTCTGGTGCTTCCAGAAGTTCAGGAGTGGGATTAGGTTCACAACCTTCATCTTCTGAGTCTTGAGAATCTGAAATTTTTATAGTAGGCTCTGACTTTTCATGATCAGGCACTTTATCATCAAACCTTACATGCATAGATTCTTCAACTGATTGAGTTTCAGAATTATACACTCTGTATGACTTGGAGCGCTCAGAATATCCAATAAAGATACCCTTACAAGCTTTAGAGTCAAATTTCTTTAGATGGACTTTAGTATTCAGAATGTAACATGTACAACCAAATTGGTGAAAATAAGAAATGTTAGGTTTCCTTCCTCTAAAAAGTTCGTATGTTGTTTTATTCAGAATAGGTCTAATATAGATTCTGTTTGTTCACTGCTTCTGCCCAGAAAAATTTTGCTAAAGAATGTTCATGCATCATGGTTCTAGCCATCTCTTGTAAAGATCTGTTCTTTCTTTCTACAACTCCATTTTGCTGTGGAGTTCTAGGAGAAGAGAACTCATGGAAAATTCCATGTTCTTCACAAAATTTTTCAAAAGGTTCATTTTCAAATTCTCCACCATGATCACTTCTAACTTTTAAAATCCTTAAATCTTTTTCATTTTGAATTTGGGCACAGAAGGCACTAAACTCTTCATATGTATCATTTTTAGATTTCAGAAATCTTACCCAAGTCCATCTACTATAATCATCGACAATGACTAGTCCATACTTCTTAGAAACAATGTTTTTAAGTTTAAATGAGCTTTTGACAAATTTCCCTTTTTGACAAGAGTCACAAAGAGAATCTGAGTGATAAGTCAATTTAGGAAGGCCTCTCACAAGATTGTCTTTGCTAAGCTTGGAGATTAATCTCCAGTTAGCATGACCTAATCTTTTATACCAAACCCATTTCTCATCACTTAGAGTCAACAAACAGAGCACATTCTGATCTTCCAGATCAGATAAATTAACTTTATAAACATTGCCCTTTCTACAACCTTTAAACAAGATGGATTTATCAGAATTGTTAATTACAGTACATGAATTCTTATTAAACACAACATCATAATTACTGTCACATAATTGACTTATGCTAAGTAGATTATGTTGTAGTCCATCAACCAACCAAACATCAGAAATAGTAAGAGAAGAATTACCTACTTTACCTATACCAATGATTTTGCCTTTCTGGTTCCCACCAAATCCTGCAGTTCCTCCCTCTCTCAGATTCAGGGTGTGGAACAAGTGCTTGTCTCCTGTCATGTGTCGTGAACATCCACTATCCAGATACCATGAGCTTTGCCTTTTTCTTGGGGTGCATACCTGCAGTAAACATTATTTCAGACTTTGGTACTCATATTCTGATGGGTCCTCTAAAGTTAGTTCTTTTATCCTTCTTCTGTCTCTTGTGACTTCCAGAGGGTCCATAGTGAGGTGAGCCTTGAAAAACAGGTTTACGCTTAACCTTTCCTTTGGACCTTGATCCAGAATGTGTCAGCAAACCAGCTTTCAAGTTTGTACAGCTTGATCCCATGCCCCGAATACTCTTAGGCTTGAAGATCTTCTGTACTCCTTTATAAGACTTGGATACTGAAGCAATGAGAGCAGAGGTTTTCAAAGACTCCACGCTTACTTGAGCATCTGACACTTTTGGATTTTCTGTACCATTACTAGAAACAAAATTAGAATAAAGATCAGAAGGTGTTTTGCTTATGCACACAGATTGATTTGGGTTTCCTTTGACAGTACTTCCCAAACCCTGTCCAGTGTATTTGCCAGCACCATAAATCATAGAGGCTAATTTATGCTTGTCAATATTGTGATGAACAAACTCTTGAAGAGCAATCTCATGCTTATCATAGGGTTTGTTACATGTTCTGCAACCATTTTCAAGAACTTGAATAGTCTTTAAGGACTTCTTATAGTCTTCTTGAATATGATTGATCTTATCATTGAGCATGTCAAACTTTTGTTTAAAAAGTTCTAGCTCATTTGATTTTTCCATGTACTTCATCACAGTATCTTTCAAAGCCTTAGAGAGTTGAGTATCAGATAGTTTAGAAATAATCTGTTTAATATCTTCTGAGTCTGACTCAACATCACTTTCAACATCTGACTCTGCTGTGGCCATAAGTGCCAAGTTAGCTTCTGCATCTTCAGCTTCATCATCAGACAGCTTGTCAAGATCTTCCCATGTAGCTAGAAGACTCTTCTTAGCTTTGTTCTTGAAAGTGCTCTTTCTTCCTTTTCCTTTGGTGCTTAAGTCAGGACAATCAGCAATGAAGTGTCCAGGCTTGTTGCAGTTAAAGCAATTCTTAGAATCATCCTTCTTATCTTTGTTTCCTGAACTTCTGTAACCAGAACCTTTGGATCCAGAACCTCTACCAGAGTATCTTGGTTTTCTTTTTGTCCACTTTTGGAACTTCCTGGTCAGAAGTGCAAATACATCATCATCTGATCCCTCTTCTTGATCATCTGCAGAAGATTCTTCTGTCTCAGATTCAACAACCTTAGCCTTCAGAGCCTTAGAAGGTCCAGAAGTAGCTGGCAGAGCTAAAGACTTCGTTCTCTTATGGGGTTCATCAGATGCTAGTTCAATCTCATGACTCATGAGTGAACTAATTAAACCCTCTAGACTTAGGGTGTCTAAATCCTTTACCTCCTGAATGGCAGTGACCTTAGGTCTCCACTTAGCAGGTAAGCTTCTAAGAATCTTCTTCACATGATCAGAAGTAGTATAACTTTTCTTCAGAACTTGAAGACCATCAACCAGAACTTTGAATCTGAAAAACATAGATTCAATGTTCTCATCTTCCTTCATTCTAAAAAGTTCATACTGTTGGATCAAAAGTGTTGCTTTTGCCTCCTGTACCTGTTTGTTTCCATCATAAGATGAACACAAAGAATCATAGATACTCTTAGCAGTAGATTTATCTGTGATCTTAAGGTACTCTTCCGGAGATATGCAGCTTATCAAGATATCCTTGACCTTGTGGTGCTTCTTGTACGCTTTCTTGTCCTTGTCAGTGAAAGCTTGTCTTGCATCATAATCTAATCTTCCTCTTTCATCCAAACCTTAAAATGTTACTCCTCTTTCAACTAAGTCCCAAAGTTCATCATCAATACCAACTAGATGACTGTAGATTCTATCTTTCCACCAGGAGAAGGTAGAACCATCACCATTGAACTTAGGAGCTTTGCTGTTGTTGTTTTTATCATCAACATCATAGTTGAAGGGAATAACAGTTCCTTCAGGCTTTTTGCTAGGTTCACCAGACATAGTGTTTTGACACAACAAACAACTGTCTCACTGCAAAGTGATATAACAGAATCGGGCTCAAGATGCCAATTGAAGGTGTGAAAACACAAGAAGGGGGGTTGAATTGTGTTTTGGCTAGTTTTAAAAAACTTCTTCTAAGTTTTTCAACTTATCAGATTTAGCAGCGGAATAACTTTGAACACAAACAACTTCTGGCTATGGTGAAAGCAAAACAGAGCAGGAATGAATAAAAATAGAGAGAAGAGAGAAGAGATGAACACAAGAGATTTATACTGGTTCCTCTCACAAACCGAGAGTAGTCCAGTCCCCTTGCACTTCCAAGGGATTTCACTATAATCACACAAGATTACAAATGCTCAAGCCAACAGCAAGAGACTTCCTTTGCTCAAGTAACACAATACAAGAGACTTCCAAATGCTCAAGCTCACAAGCAAGAGACTTCTAACACAAATAGAAAATACAAAGTTTGAACAACTGATAAACAATATCAGAGTTCTGAGAACAAAATAATACAACTTTAATAACAAGACTGTTCTTAGAATTCTTAAAAAGAAAACTAAGCTTCAACAACTGACTAGTCAGAAGTTGAAAACTGTTTGTCTTGAATTTTGATATAATCTCAAGTTGTATCTAAGTTAAAAATGCTCTTAGAAAATTTAGCAGAATAATAGCTCTTTTGTTCTTCGTAAGTGTGTTGTCACGTCTTCAAATTCTTCCTCCTTTTATAGATGATGTTGGAGCGTCTTGAATTTGAGCGGACAAAGATGAAAACAGCTACGTAGTACTGTACTAATGTTTTCATTTGAAATGTGCTTATTCAAATCAGGTAAAGATCAAAATCTGAGCCTTGATTTCGAATATTCGCCCATATCAGGAAAACAAAGATAGTACAATAGTACAAACGTCATTATCATGAGGATAACGGTCTTGAAAGAGATTTATTCCGCCTCTTCAGATTTTGCCAAAAGGATGATAGTCGTTAATGAGAATAGAATGTTTTTCTGGCGTCCTCTGCTGTTTCATCGTCATCAGAATCTTTAGATATGAATTTTGCTTCTGATGAGTTTAGCTTCTGGTTGACTTTGACTTGCAACTTCTGATGACTTCAACTTCTGGTGTCGTCTTCAGAACTTGCATTTTCCCAACTTCTAGGGACGCTTTTTAGCATAGCAACCAGAACTTCAATTTCTAGTGTATATAAAATTTTAACTTATATACCTGCACACTAGAGTAAATTATCAGTATTCCCTATTGTATATTAATACTATTGTTATCATCAAAACTACTTGGGTTATATTAGAACCAACTTTGTTCCAACACCCTATATCCCTTAGTCATTACCGGCCTTTTTCTACGCTCTGTCCTCCTGGTAGGCTTCTTCGGAGGAGACGGCGTCCGTTCCTCATCCTCATCTTCCTGCTCCTCATGATCTGCACCATCACCATCCTCATATTCCTGCTCCTGCTCTCCCTCCTCCATATCATTCTCCTCAACCTCCGCCTCATCATAATCATCCTCCTCAACATCCACCTCGTGCTCCGTCTCTAACGTAGTCTCATGATCGGGCACCGGATCGGGATGATTTTCCGCAGTAGAAGAAACTTCCTTCATTCTACCACCCGTCCGTTTTGAGCCCCTTGTCTGTGCTAGGGCAAGCTCTCTCTCCCTCGGGCCGAGCTATGGGCAACATTATCCCTACCCGCTCTTTTACGAGTAACTTCATCCATTTTTCCTGCAACATTATTATATCACCATCATCAGCTAAATTCAAAACATCAGATTTAATCATCAACTAAAACTACTAAATTTAATCTAATTTTTATCATCATCAATTATGATCAATTAACAACATTATCATTGTTATACCCTAATTCTAATCATATCAACATCAAGCAAAACTCAACATCATCAATTATGATCAATCCGAATTCTAAGCAACATCTAACTTAATCAACAATGAATTTAAATTTATCAACAAAACATTAACTTAATATAATCAACAATGAATTTAAATTTATCACAAATCCTAAATCCCCAATCTAACACATAAACCCTAAATCCCCAATCTAACACATAAACCCTAAATCCCAAATCAAAATCCCTAAACGACAAGTTAAACATGCAATTGACTGTTAATCAAACAAGTTAAACAACTTTAATTGATTAAAAAAACAAAATTTTGGGATTCTTACTTGGATTTTCGTTGCCTAAGTGACAATTGAATGAGTGGATGCTTGAAAAATCACAGCCTCACAGCCTCCTTTGATCGAAATCGTTTGCACTTGAGTGAATGGATGCTTCAATCGCGCTGAAAATCGCCCAAGAATCGTTGCTCCATTCTCCCAAATCGTTTCAAACGTTTTACTGTACTTATTTGGGATTCGTTGTCACATTTCAGATATGAAGCATTTTCGTTGTCTATCCAACGAAACCTTCGTGAGATAGATAACGAAACTATATATGAAGCGTTTTCGTTGTCTATCCAACGAAACCTTCGTGAGATAGACAACGAAACTATATATGAAGCGTTTTCGTTGTCTAGACAACGAAAATCTAGTAAATTAGGCCAAGAACGCGCCTTCGTCCTGCAGGCAACAATATATTTGGATTTCGTTGCCTAGACAACGAAAATTTTGATCATGTCCTCAGCGGTATTTTGGGATTTTAGTGGGGCTTGGGAGTAAGTAGAGGGGCCTCAATAGCAAAATTCTTACTACCATATATATAGTTGACAATGTCAAAACTGTTAGGTATTGGGCATATTGGGCCATTATGTTAAGCCCATAAGCCAAGTCTACTTGTTGTAAGCCTTTAAAAGGCATTGTTGTTGTTAGGAGTAATAGTGAGAAATAACACCTTTCATTAACAAGTGGTATCACAAGACTAAGATCCAAGGACACGTGTGGCTTGTAAACCGCAGTTTACATCTTTCCGGTGACCGTTATTTTCTCTCCGGTGACAGTTAGAACTTCCGATGGCCCTTTTCTGTCGTTTCTTCATCAATTCTTTCGCTTTCTTTCTCTTTCTTCTCGCCTCTGCAAGGTGAACATGGCTGAGAATCAAGCGTTTGTTCAACCAACCATTCCAAGGTTCGATGGCTACTACGAGCATTGGTCAATGCTCATGGAGAATCTTCTCTGATCAAAGGAGTATTGGGATTTGATCGAAACTGACATTGTAGCAGCTCCGGCGAATGCTACACCTGAGCAACAAAGGGTTGCTAATGAGAGCAAGCTCAGGGATTTAAAGGTGAAAAACTATCTGTTTCAATCTATTGATCGCTCAATCTTGGAGACGATCTTGAATCGTGAAACTGCAAGAAACATATGGGAGGCTATGAGACGCAAGTATCAAGGCTCGACAAAGGTCAAGCGTGCACAATTGCAATCTCTCCGGCGTGATTTCGAGGTTCTTGCAGTGGGGGAGAGTGAAACAGTTAATGATTACTTCGCAAGAACCCTTGCAATTGCGAACAAGATGACAACACAAGGTGAAGTCATGAATCAAGTAACGGTTGTTGAAAAGATTCTATGATCAATGCCGGCGAAATTCAATTACGTTGTTTGCTCCATAGAAGAATCAAATGACGTTACCACTATGTCTATAGATGAATTACAGAGTAGTCTCCTTGTGCCTGAACAACGCATGAAGGGACAAAAGGACCCTAGTGAAGAGCATGTTGGAGTAAGCCCTAAAAGCCAATCTATTTTGATAATATTTGATTTTGTATTGCGACTTGATTTATATATTTTATATATATAATAAGGCTTTTCTTTATTATGTTTATGTGTTAAAATAATAGAGTCCCTAGAATAGTTAGTTCGTTAAATGGAACGTTAAGTATGACTTAATCGTGAGAATCCATTAACATGAGAACACTATTCTTAAATTATCCGTAGTCAAGCTTTATTGTGAATTGGGATAACATTAAAGCATAGAGACTATTATGTTGATAGACTGATGATCACATCTCACGGATCATGGATAAGTAGTTATCAAGTCTTCACATAGATATGAATGTTAAGGGCAACATTTATATCGGATTGACCCACCATGAGAATACTACATAGTATGTTATGAAATGTCATAAGATATTTTCATAGTGATAAGTGGTGTATTCCGCCCTTCGACCTGAAACCACTATGGACCCTAGATGTGGAGTCAAGTACTTTATTGCTGATCAAACGTTGTCCGTAACAGGATGATCATAAAGACAGTTGATGGGTGCTTCACAAAGCATGTTGAGGGACATGAGTGACCTAGATGGAATTTACCCCTCCTACATAAAAGGAGATATGTCTAAGGGCCCAATATTGAACTTAACAAGGGTGACATACTATGCCTTGTGTTCAATATAGACATAAGGGTAAAAGGGTAATTATACACAAGATATTTATCACGGAAAGGTTTGTCAGATCACGTGACATTCTTGTGACTTGGGTAGCAGTGATGTGTTGCTAGATACCGCTCACTGTTTATAATATTAAGATTAATATTATTGCCAACGTCATAAGAACCTACAGGGTCACACACATAAGGACAATCAAGAAGGGAGAAAATAAGTAAGACTTATTTGGTTGGGGTGCGATTAGTAACAAATGGTTATTGGGCTTGTGAAGACCAATAAACATTTGACTTGAAGACCATACAAGAAACTCTATAAATAGAATCTTGTAGAGTTGAGTTGGTCACTAATTTACACATTCTAAATTTTGGAGAAATAAAAGGTTCTCTAAAATCCTAACCTAATTCCCATAGCCTTCATCTTGTAACAGCTAGCACTGAAAGTTGAAGGAAGCTGTTCGTGTGGACCGGCTAGAGGTGCTGCGATTTCGTGGCGCTTGTGATCAATTTTCGAGCACAGAATTTGCTATACTAAAGGTAATAGTCTAAACCCTGATCATGTCCATTCACAAGGATCCATTGATGGGAAATTTTGTTAAAATTCCACTGCGTATTATCTCTGTTTATGATACGATTTCCCTACAGTGGTATCAGAGCCACTTGTGAAACCAGGAATCGGATTGTTTGTTTACCGTGTTTGTTTAAATCATTTAAACATATTGTAAAATGTTTTGTTTAAATTGTTTAAACATGTTTCTGTTTAAATCGTCGATTCTGATTAAATTGTTTAATCGCGTTTCTGTTTAAATTGTTTAAACAGCATTCTGCTTGAATCGCCGGTTCTGATTAAATTGTTTAATCGCGTTTCTGTTTAAATTGTTTAAACATATCATGAAATTGTTTAATCGCGTTTCTGTTTAAATCGTTTAAACAGATTGGAAACAATTTCTGTTTAATCAATTCAGTTATGTTTAAATTGTTTAAATATATTGGAACCGATTAAATAATAAAATAAATTAAAATCGGCATCGCAACAACTTTAAACCCCTAAGCGATAACAATATATGTGATATACTGATTTTGATCATAAAATAATTGAGTCACATATATTTGTTTATTTGATAATTGATATTTGAAACTTCGGAACCGTATCTGGTGAAGCGCTTTGGAACCGAATCTGGTGAAGTTTTAAAATATTCGATAATCATGTAGAATAAAAATCAGAGTGCTTGATTTGGTATGATCATTAAGAAATCATGGCGCAAGTGTTGTGCCATTGTTATAATTAAGGTTTGCAAAGTGACAGTTAGGGTTCTTTGGAATGAAACAAGTGTTGATGCAAAATAGGGTGTTAAGTCTAAGTGAATTGTTCATTGAGAATTACCGTTGTTTTGAAAATTATTTCAAAAGGGAAACAAATAAATATCATTAAATTGATTTATTTGTTTTAATATTGCATTAACTAATTTTAAATTTAAAAGATTATGATTTGAAATAGTTTCAATATCAGATATGATCTTTTGAATTTATCTAAAAGATTTGCATAATTTTAGCTTTATTTGTTTTGGAAATAATAAAGCCAAAATATGGACCAGATTTCCTTTTAAATTAAAAGATTGAGATTATCTTTAAAATTGTTTTAAAAGATATTATTTTAGCAAATATTTGATTTGCTGACCATTTAATTTACTTGAAATCTGATAATGCCAAGTTTTAATTTAATTTATTTAATTTTTTCAAAAATTTAATTTATTTAATTATGAGACTTTATTAATAATAATACCAAGAATTAATAAAATTTGATTGATCAGTTTTAACATATATGAGATATATGATTCTGATACGACGTCGGTGTATGTGATATACTGACTGTATCATTTATTTAAAATTGTTTAAGTGATTGGCGTGAACTTGGAAGATCGTGAGCGTGAGCTTCGGAACCGTTACTGGTGAAGCATCATATATCCGATCATCCATGATGAACAAACAATCCTAAAACGTTTTGATGAATGATCGTTGTATTAGGGTTCATAACAATATAAGTGTTGTGTTGTTATGAAAGACGGAACATGGAAAGAATTAATTGATGCATTTTGCCGTCAAAATTTGAGTAATCCTAACCTAGTTCGCGTTTCGGCGCCGCGCGCCAACGACAGAGAGCTCAGAAGTTTTGAGACGTCTCTGGGCGCCGCGCGCCAGCATGTCTAGATCGATCATGAATTTTATTAATTGGGGTAATTTAATAATAATAATTATTTGTTTATTGTTATTGAATTGCATGATGAATGGTTGTGGCCTTAGTCCTTTATTTTCTGTTTTGTTTGGGATTTTAAAATATGGCCTGCGTGTCGTGCCTTTCTTATATCTCTTGATGTAATTCTCTTCTCATCTCACTCCCTCGTATGTAACGCGAGTATTCTTATATTAATGTAATGTAAGATTAGTAATAGGACAGGAAGGACATCCATGAAGACCTATCTTGGAGAAGTACAGGTCGTTCTTAGGATTAGTATAGGTTCTCTCATTGGCTTAAGGGAATAATTACGCTAGGGGCCATAATCATGTCACTTTATTTATTTTATGAATGTTGATGCATGTTATGATTGGAGTGACGATATTGTATGAAAGCTGTGGTGAAGTGAGATCTAATAAAGTTAATAAAACCCTCAAAAGAATATTAAGTTTTATGCTTTCCAAAGAATAGCACCCTTCAAGATCAACATCGATTAATGTAGGTTTTGCCAATGCAAAGTGCATTGTCTATATTGATAAGTTGCGGTGAGGTAACCAGTTTATCCGATTGCTATTCGTTGGGTTTAACTTAACTAAAGAAAATATAATAATGATTATATGACTTTAGAAGCAAATGTTGGGTTATTTCATATGATGGATTAATAAGTGTTATTTACCCAACAGAAAGGATATGAGAATTGTATGAGATACAATTAGAAAGAGTTTCCTACCTAAATAGATGCGTTTGTGTAATCAGCCTAACGTTGACTTAAAACAAAGTGAAATATGGATCTCATTCCCACTAGAAAATCTTCCAACGGGGTTTTCCGAATCAAATGTCGAGGGTCATTTGTTTTGAGTAAAATAGTGGGAGTGCATATTTAATTGAAGTCCTAATTAAATATGTCTTAATCGTAATACAATATTTTACATATCTCTGTAATTATAACTTTTGGAATACAATACAATTTATGTTGTCCTTATGAAGGACATAAACTTCAGAAAAGAGTTTCTGTATTGGTACAAATTGAGAATTGTTCTCAATTACAAGAAAAAACTATAAGTTCTTGAAATTGAAAGAGTCAAAGATAAAAGAATGAAGTAAGACTTCGTTTTTGTACATCTAGTTATAGAAAATCAAAGTTTCTATTCTACATCAAAAGTATATGATACAAGATGTTGAATCTCATATTTGTTAAAATATAGAGAAATTTCAAGAATTAGAACATTGATTATGAGTTAAGTCAACTTGTGTCTAGAATGAAACAAATTGTTTCATTGACAATAAGAGTTTATGCTTTGACTTAAATTCGAGCTTGATATGGAACCTAATAATTGTTATCAAGTTCCATCTAGTAATAGAAGTATCGATCCTACATCTTGTAATGACAAGAGATGGATTGTAGTTTTGAATAATGAGACAAGAATTGGTCACATCGTTTAAACAAAGTTTTCTATACTAGGGCTCTAAATCAAGCGATGGACTTAAGTTCCATGATCTTGATAAGATTATCTATAATAGTTGTGATAATGACCAAATAAGATTAGGACCTTGTATATATATCAAGAGCGTTGTTGTTTAGTACAAATATTTGGTGTGTCAATTACTAACAGAAAGTTAAATGGGACACGATTTATTAGAACAATATACATGAGATGTATGTCTGACACTAAGCAAACTTATTTGATATGTTGAATTTATTTTACTTCATTTACATTACTGATAAAATCAGTAGATGTGGATATGTGTGTGACACAAATTAGAAATCATTGAATTTGTCAAAGAGTTCAATAATGGAGTAAAGAAAATAGCTTTACAAAAGTATTAAAGTCATATGAATAAGTCATAATGCTAAATACTTAATTAAGGAGTATAATTACTATTTTAAACGCATTATGTTTGACATGATTTAATTTAAAATAGTTTAATTATATGTCATTGACTCCTTTTAAAAATCATTTGCTTATAGTTATTCTTCACCCACAACTAGTTTGCCCTTTTAATAGTGATCATAAAGACATCATATATTTGATATGAAGGTAGAGTACTTTGTTTGTCTTTATGACGGTTTGGATTGAAAATTTATGAGATAAATTTAATTCCAAATTGGATGAATGTGGAAGTACCCTAAGGAAACTAAGGGATACTTGTCCTACATCACTCTTTAGGACAAAAGTTATTTTGTTGCTAGAACTGAAGCATTCCTCAAGTGGGTATGCGTCTCTAAAAGAGTCAGTGGGAGTGATATAGAACTTGAATAATTCAAGTACCACAAAGTTAATATCCATTTAAAAGGAAACACAAACTGATTCCTCAAGGTTATTGTAGGACCACCGGTTTGAGTTGCACGAAAGCCTAGACAAGTCTAACATATCACAACGCTGAAAGTATGATTTTATCATGACTCAACAAGGTGATATGGTTTTCATAGAAGATGAATGTTTGACTTGTTAAAAGGTTGTATATGACCTAAACACTGAGAAGTGGCTAAATGCCATAGAACAATCTAATGTTGATTAGATCAAGTTCTCAGAAATTTAATTATTTGTTCTTATTTATAAAGTTTTATGAAAACGAATTAATAAATGACAGATATAAGTCTTGTGCACACAAGGAGGTTAGTGGGAGTATTTATCTTAATCTGGTATCATATGTGGATGACATATTAATCATCAAAACATATTCCTTATACATGTAAGACATGATTATGGAAATGTCTCTTGATGAAACTTTAGGCGAGACTTCCTAAAGAGTTAGGAATCATAATCTATAGAAATAGATTGTTGATACAACTTGTCCTTAATCTAAGTACATATGTTGACAAAGTGTTTGGACAACTTAATATGCATAAGTTAATGCATATGTCAAATGGTATTATTTGTCCAAAGGACAATGTCGTGTCTCATTGGATGAGAAAGAGATACATGAAAAGAATCCACATGCTTTGGCAGATGGATCGATCATGTACACCATATAATATGTACTATACCAGATACACCCTATGCTTTTAGCATAATCAGTAAGTACCAAAATTGACCTTCAAGAATATCCTAAAGTACCTTAAAGGAACTAAGGACTATCTCTTGAGATAGGTTGGTATGAAAAGATCATTGTAAAGGAGTTACAATAATGTTAGTTTCCAATCTGATACTTGTATTGAAATTCCATTTTATGTCAGATATAAACATTATAAGCTATAAAATAATAACCTTCATAAAGTGTTTATTTCTATTACAAAGGTCAATTATTTGATTTGGATCGTTTAGCTCAAGATAGAGCTAAAATTATGTTTCCGATGTTGCAGATCTCATTAAACACATTAGAAATGATAATGATTTAATGTTGCAAACAATGGAATAGATCTCACCAACGATTCAGATATACTTAGACACTTCTATATTTCGATAGAGATCGAAAGAGAAACTTGGGAGATAGTTCCTTATCCACTAATGTAGCATCTTGCTTAGAAGTTGCTCGATGCTCATGCTAAACCGATAAATGTTAGATGAACATTTGATTGGCTTTAGTGCTAGTGGGAGATTGTTGGAGTAAGCCCTAAAAGCCAATCTATTTTGATAATATTTGATTTTGTATTGCGACTTGATTTATATATTTTATATATATAATAAGGCTTTTCTTTATTATGTTTATGTGTTAAAATAATAGAGTCCCTAGAATAGTTAGTTCGTTAAATGGAATGTTAAGTATGACTTAATCGTGAGAATCCATTAACATGAGAACACTATTCTTAAATTATCCGTAGTCAAGCTTTATTGTGAATTGTGATAACATTAAAGCATATAGACTATTATGTTGATAGACTGATGATCACATCTCACGGATCATGGATAACTAGTTATCAAGTCTTCACATAGATATGAATGTTAAGGGTAACATTTATATCGGATTGACCCACCATGAGAATATTATATAGTATGTTATGAAATGTAATAAGATATTCTCATAATGATAAGTGGTGTATTCCGCCCTTCGACCTGAAACCACTATGGACCCTAGATGTGGAGTCAAGTACTTTATTGCTGATGAAACGTTGTCCGTAACAGGATGATCATAAAGACAGTTGATGGGTGCTTCACAAAGCATGCTGAGGGACATGAGCGACCTAGATGGAATTTACCCCTCCTACATAAAAGGAGATATGTCTAAGGGCCCAATATTGAACTTAACAAGGGTGACATACTATGCCTTGTGTTCAATATAGACATAAGGGTAAAAGGGTAATTATACACAAGATATTTATCACAGAAAGGTTTGTCAGATCACGTGACATTCTTGTGACTTGGGTAGCTGTGATGTGTTGCTAGATACCGCTCATTGTTTATAATATTAAGATTAATATTATTGCTAACGTCATAAGAACCTACAGGGTCACACACATAAGGACAGTCAAGAAGGGAGAAAATAAGTAAGACTTATTTGGTTGGGGTGTGATTAGTAACAAATGGTTATTGGGCTTGTGAAGACCAATAAACATTTGACTTGAAGACCACACAAGAAACTCTATAAATAGAATCTTGTAGAGTTGAGTTGGTCACTAATTTACACACTCTAAATTTTGGAGAAATAAAAGGTTCTCTAAAATCCTAACCTAATTCTCATAGCCTTCATCTTGTAACAGCTAGCACTGAAAGTTGAAGGAAGCTGTTCGTGTGGACCGGCTAGAGGTGCTGCGATTTCGTGGCGCTTGTGATCAAATTTCGAGCACAGGATTTGCTATACTAAAGGTAATAGTTTAAACCTTGATCGTGTCCATTCACAAGGATCCATTGATGGGAAATTTTGTTAAAATTTCACTGCGTATTATCTCTGTTTATGATACGATTTCCTTACAGAGCAGGCCGTTAAAGTATCTCAAGCAGGTAGGGGTAGAGGCAGAGGTGCCTCACGAGGCAGAGGAAGACAGAGCAGGGATCTTGTAAAGTGTTACAAATGTCACAAGCTAGGGCATTATAAGAATGAATGCCCTGAATGGGAAGAGAATGCTAACTATGCTGCACATGAGAAAGAAAAGGAGATGCTTCTAATGGCATATTCTGAAACGGATGAAAGATCAATGAAGGAAACATGGTATCTTGATAGTGGATGCAGTAACCATATGGTAGGTAACAAGAAATGGTTGTTTGATTTTGATGATAACTTTAGAGAAAGTGTCATATTAGGGAATGATTCCAAGATGGCAGTCATGGGCAAAGGAAATGTCAAATTGCACATTGGAGAAAGAATTCATGTGATTAGTGATGTGTACTATCTTCCTGGGTTAAGCAATAACTTGCTTAGCATTGGCCAGCTTCAGCAAAAAGGACTCACCATTGTCTTTAGAAATAATGTTTGTCAAATGTATCATGATGAAAAGGGGTTGATTCTAACCACTACAATGACTGCAAACAGAATGTACATTGTTCATGCATCTGTTTTGATCCCTAAGTGCCTGCAAGTTACAAAAGTTGAAGAATCTAGACTATGACATGACAGATATGGCCATCTCAGTATCAATGAGTTAAAAATCCTCAACAAGAAACAAATGGTTAAAGGTCTACCTGAACTGAAGGATTTGGAAGATAAATGCTCAGATTGCTTGTCTGGCAAGCAACATAGAGAAGCCATTCCCAAGCAAGCAAATTGGAGAGCAACTCAGAAGCTTGAGCTCATCCATTCTGATGTGTGTGGACCCATTAATCCCTAGTCCAATGGAGGTAACATGTACTTTATTACCTTCACTGATGACTATTCTAGAAAGACATGGGTTTATTTTCTGCAAGAAAAATCTAGTGTGTTTGATGTGTTCAAAAGGTTCAAGTCATTAGTAGAAAATGAGTCAGGGTGTTCTATTCAATGCCTTAGAACTGATAGAGGAGGAGAATTCACATCAAATACCTTTAATGATTTTTGTAGTTCACATGGTGTGAAGAGGCAATTGACTGCAGCATATACTCCTCAACAAAATGGAGTGTCTGATAGGAAGAATAGAACCTTGTTAAACATGGTTAGGAGCATGATTTCAGCTAGAAGTGTACCCAAAAAGTTCTGGCCTGAAGCAGTAAAATGGGCAGCATATGTAATGAACAGGTGTCCTACTTTTGCAGTTAAGGATATGACACCTGAGGAAGCTTGGAGTGGAAACAAGCCTTCAGTTCATCACTTCAGAGTCTTTGGCTGCTTAGCACATGTCCATGTGCCTGATGTGCACAGGAAGAAGCTAGATGGAAAGAGCAGAAAATGTGTTTTGCTTGGTGTCAGTGAATAATCAAAGGCTTACAAGTTGTTTGATCCAGTTGAAAAGACAATCATTGTTAGCAGGGATGTGGTGTTTGAGGAATCAAAGGGTTATAATTGGACCAAGAAAAGTGAAAACAAGGCCATAGAGCCAGTCAGTGATAATGAAGACATGGCTGATGTTGAACTAGAGGAAGCAGTCAATGAAGCTGACAATGGTAATATGAATCAGGATTATGTTAGTGACAGTGATGAAGAAGGGGAATTGCCACCTAGAACCAGAAGACCTCCAGGATATCTTAGTGACTATGTCAGAGATCAAGTGACAGATGCTGAAAGCAGTGATACTCATGAGAGTAATCAATTGCAAAACTTGGCCATAGCTATGTTCAGTTCAAGTGAAGATCCTTCATCTTATGAAGAGGCTGTGAAGTTCTAAACTTGGAGAAAAGCAATGGATTCTGAGATACAATCTATTGAAGACAATGACACATGGGAATTAGTTAAACTTCCACAAGGAACAAAAGCTATAGGTGTCAAGTGGATTTTCAAAACCAAGTGCAATGAAAAGGGTCAGGTAGAGAAACATAAAGCAAGATTAGTGGTAAAGGGATACTCTCAGAGGCATGGAATTGATTATAGTGAGGTCTTTGCCCCTGTGGCAAGATGGGATACTATAAGAACAATTCTCTCTTTGGCAGCATATGAAGGGTGGAGTGTATTTCAACTAGATGTGAAGAGTGCATTCTTGCATGGTGAACTTGCTGAGAATGTGTATATTGGACAACCTTTAGGCTATCAGAAAGGTGATAGCAGTCAAGTTTACAAGCTGAAAAAGGCTCTATATGGTCTAAGACAACCACCTAGGGCATGGTATAGTAAGATAGAATCTTACTTTATCACTGAAAAGTTTGAAAAATGCCCTCTTGAACACATACTGTTTGTGAAGCACAATAAGAAAGGCAAACTCCTGATTGTTAGTGTGTATGTGGATGACCTTATATATACTGGAAATGATGAGCAAATGATGGATGACTTTAAGAGGTCAATGAAAGAAATGTTTGCTATGACAGACTTGGGAAGAATGAAGTATTTCCTTGGAGTTGAAGTCAATTAAAGCAGTCAGGGAATTTTCATTCATCAGCAGAAATATGGTATAGAAGTATTAAAGAGGTTTGGTATGGAGGATTGTAACAAGGTGTGCAGCCCTATTGTTCCTGGATGCAAGTTAGTAAAGGATGAAAATAGTAAGCCTGCTGAAGCTAGCCTATACAAACAGATGATTGGAAGCCTTATGTATATCTTGGCCACTAGACCTGATATAGCCTATGCAGTGTGTTTAGTTGCAAGGTATATGGACAGACCTACAGAGATACATGTTGCAGCAGTCAAAAGAATTTTGAGATACTTGAAGGGAACGTTGAACTATGGAATTTTGTACAAGTGCAAAACAGATGAGAAGTTGGTGATTCAAGGATGGAGTGATTCTGACTATGCAGGAGATTATGATGATAGAAAGAGCACATCAGGTTATGTCTTCACATCTGGTGGTAGTGCCATCTGGTGGTCCTCTAAGAAGCAGCCTATAGTCACCTTATCAACCACAGAGGCAGAGTTTGTAGCTGCAGCTTCATGTGCATGTCAATGCATGTGGTTAAGAAGCATTTTTAAACATCTTCATGTTCAGCAGATAGGTAGCACCTTCATAAACTGTGACAACACCTCCTCCATCAAGCTTTCAAAGAATCCCATTTTGCATGGAAGGTGCAAGCATATAGATGTTAGGTATCACTTTCTCAGAGATTTGAGCAAAGATGGTGTCATTGAACTCAGGTATTGCAAGACTCAGGATCAACTAGCTGATATTTTGACAAAGGCCTTGAAGCTTGACAGTTTCTGCAAGTTAAGGGAGGGACTAGGCATGTGTGGTCTCAGCTGCATTGTGTGATTAGCAAGTTTCAATTTCAGTTTGAAGCTCGCCATGGCGAAAGGATGCTCGCGAGGCAAGAGAATCATGTATCTGTGTGCTTAGAATGTGTGGTTTATACCCTTGTTTTAGTTTACTTTCTCTATTTTAGTTGTTTTGTTTTGATAATGTTGCTCATCACTTAATGTAGTAATCAACATTAAGGGAGGGTTTGTTAGGTATTGGGCTTATTGGGCCATTATGTTAAGCCCATAAGCCAAGTCTACTTGTTGTAAGCCTTTAAAAGGCATTGTTGTTGTTAGGAGTAATAGTGAGAAATAACACCTTTCATTAACAAAAACCTCTAGGTAATTATTAGACACTCTCAACAAAACATTTGGTAGAAAAATATACACAAAAGAGATTTATTAAAAACATAAATTATAATGAGACTCTTTCTTTTTTTCTTTTTTTGGTCGAAATAATATGAAAGTCTTTCTGTATCTTATTTGGATCTCACTCACTAAGCATCAGAGTCCAAGTTGAAGCCCAAGTTTTGGATCATGGGATATTTCCGAAATTTTAACCCTTATTAATGATACTTTTCATTTAGGGTGAGCATCGGTCGGGTTCGGTCGGATTCGGGCCGAAAATCGTCGAACCGATGAAAATACAGTCTCTTAATCTGGACCCAATTCCGACCGTTTATATATTTGGTTTGTCCGGGTCATACGGGTTATGGGTTCAACGGGTCGATTTTAATGGGTTAGATTGAAACGTTGTTGTTATATTTAAAACTTCATTTATCAATTTTTATTTTTTTTTACAATTGTTCAATATTTCGTACACACTGCAACGAAATATACAATAAAAATGATGAGATGAAGTTAATTTGTTTCAAATTTGTAAATTCAACGACAATAATAGATAGTAGATGAGAAGTAGAAATTAAGATAAATCTAAAATATTATTTTTTACATCTCCTTTATCAACATATTACAAGCATAAGATTGTAAAGAGTATAAGATATTAAGTGATAGAAAAGGTGCTCAAAACTAAATAAAAAAAATTGTATTTTAGGAATTATTCAGTCGGTTTCGGTTATGAAGAGACGAATTTTTAGAGACTCGTACCCGTCCGTATACAACCGTTCATAACCGATTTTTCACAATTGATGACCCGAAACTCGACCCGCACTTGATCGAATGCTTCCATATGTTGGCGGTTGTGTCGGTTTCAAGTCGGACTGCGGATTCGTGCTCACCCCTACTTTCATTCATAGTATCTTATTGAAATGTCTATTTTATGCTCATAAATAAACTAAATCGTCAATTTTTTCACCTTTCTTTTGTTTTACAAATTTTAAAAAGTTTTCAGATACACTAGAGATGAAAACAAGAGTATGCTTTCAAAAATCAAACTGTGAAACTTTTCTCAAATTTTCCTGTGCACATAAATTACCAAAAACCTTTACTCAAGATTTCTGGTTCATAGTTTTCTTACTGGATACTTACTAACTAAAGGTTTGAACCACTATAATACATATATATATTGATAATGTTTTAATTAATTGCATGATACGAATATATATAACTAAAATAATTCAAAATTAAAATAGGAGTCCAACTTATAGTACATGAAAATTCCAGTAAAATGAGATAAGTAACCTAATTTTATAAGAAATATTAATTGGTTCAGAACTAAACCGGCCAAAACAAATCAGCAATTAATTGGAATGGACCGAAGATTGCGAGCAGGCTCTCCAACATCTAAAAAAGGCGCTTTCCGAACCTCCGGTCCTTTCGCGACCAGAGAAAGAGGAAACGCTTTACCTCTATCTCGCAATCACCGTCGAAACCGTGAGCGCTGCTCTCATCCGCGAGACAACAGAAGGGCAGAAACCTGTATATTTTACGAGCAAAGCTCTACAGGGCCCCGAGCTCAGATACCAACGCATCGAAAAGATCGCGCTCGCCCTGGTCGTCACGGAGAGGAGACTTAGACAGTATTTCCTCGCACATACTATTGTGGTCCGCACCGATCAACCCATCAAGGCATTGCTCGGTCGACCGGGCATGGCCGGAAGAATGCTCAAATGGGCCCTCGAGTTATCCGAATTCGACATCCGATACGAGAGTAGGAAAGCTCTGAAGGCTCAAGTTTTAGCCGACTTCGTGGCCGAAATGGCCGTTCCCGCCTCCCCGTCGAACGAATCGAGCAAATGGACAATCTTCGTCGACGGAGCCTCCAGCGCTTCGGGGACAGGCGCGGGGATCATCCTCGAAAACGAAGCTGGCACCATAATCGAAGTTTCTCTCACCCTGTCATTCCCTACGTCGAATAATCAGGCCGAGTACGAAGCCTTCCTCGCTGGCCTCCGCCTAGCCGAGGATGTTGGAGCCAAAGAGGTGAAAATCTACACGGACTCCCAGCTCGTAATATCACAGGTCCTCAGAGAATACCAAGCCAAAAACGACAACCTCCACGAGTACTTACTCCTAGTGAAGGGTAGAATAGCAAGATTCGAGTCCGCGGAAGTTTTCCACGTTCCCCGAGAACATAACACCCGGGCTGACATCCTGTCCAAACTCGCGAGCACAAAAAAGAAAGGCGGACATAAGTCCGTCATACAGGAGGTGCTTGCTCGGCCAAGCATCGAACAAGCCCCCACTGCCATGCTCGTCGATGTCAACTCAATCAAAGATGGAACATCCTGGATGACTTCGCTTTACACGTATTTAGCTCATGGGATCCTTCCCCCCGACGAAAAGGAAGCCAAGACAATTCGGCGAAAGGCCATATCGTACTGCCTCATGTACGACAAACTCTACAAAAGAGGCATGTCGACCCCACTCCTCAAATGCGTCGACAATGACGACGTCGACTACGTTCTGCGCGAGATACACGAAGGAATCAACGGGAAGCACCTGGGCGGCAGATCGCTGGCCAGGAAGGCTCTTCGCGCAGGATATTTTTGGCCCACGATGCAACAGGACGCCAAAGAACACGTAAAAACATGCGACAAGTGCCAACGACATTCGGACATGATCTTGGCTCCCCCAACCGAGCTCAAGACATTGTCCTCCGGGTGGCCCTTCGCATGGTGGGGCATGGACATCCTCGGTCCTTTCACTACAAGACTCCACAAATGCAAAATCCTGATCGTCGGCGTGGATTACTTCACAAAATGGATAGATCGGAAGCCATCCCCAACATTTCAGGCGAAACAATTTTGCGTTTCTTCAAGAAGAACATCCTGGCCCGCTTTGGAATCCCACAAGTTGTTGTAACCGACAACGGGACACAATTTACGAACAGGGCATTCCAAGACTTCCTCGCCGCCATCAAAACAAAGCAACACTTCACTTCCGTTGAGCACCCGCAGACAAACGGGCAAGCCGAATCCGCGAACAAAGTCATCCTCCGCGAAATTCGATGGCGACTTGACGAAGAGAAAAACAAGTGGGTTGAGGAACTCTGGAGCGTATTATGGGCCTACCGAACAACACTACACTCCACGACCGAGGAAACCCCTTTCCGACTCACGTACGGAACGGAGGCCGTAATCCCCGTCGAAATAGGAGAACTCTCATGGCGCACGACACAGCCACTAACCGGAGACGATAACGATCAAGCCATCCGAGAAGAACTTGACTTGGTCGACGAACTCCGAACAGCCGCTTCCCTCCGCGAAGCCTTACTCAAACAAAAAGTGGCTGCCCGACACGACACCAAAGTCATCAAAAGAGATTTTGAAGTCGGCAGCCTCGTGCTAAGACGAGAGGCCAAAGATGCCAATCAGGGCAAACTCGCCCCAAACTGGGAAGGACCATATCGTGTCCGGGGCAAAACTGGGAACGGGGCATACCACCTTGAAAACCTCAAAGGGGAAGAACTCCCCCGCACTTGGAACGCTAAAAATTAAGACAATATTACAGCTAAAGGGACCACGAGCACGACCCCCTTTGGCGAGGGTGATTACGGGCACCCTAATACGCGGGCTCGTACGCCGAATACAACGGGCAGGCTCTCCGGTACAAGCGCCCGCCTAAAATATCCTTTGGAAAGAAACCCCACGAGGAATAGCTCTAAACATGAGCCCCTCGACGTCCGTACCATTGGCTTAACACCCAGCTCGCGATGGGACGGTTAAGCTGCAGTGGAAAAAATTCATACCACGAATTTGTCCACTGATCAGTTCGGATACAAATACCGAACCCTTGAGCAGTACCCCAAACTACTCAAGGCCAGCGTCGACGGAAGCACACCACGCTCCTCGACACTGACTTGCCCAAATCACGAGCAGATTTAACGCTCGACGAAGCAAAACAACTTTGCAACGCAATATAAAGCCCAAACGGGTATGAACAGCATCCAAGTGCGAAAAAGACATAAAATTCCAAAGACTCATTTTATTCATAACATTTGTCGAACATTACAACGTTATTCTTTCAAACGTACAATGAAACTATACGAACCAATGATCCAGACCACTACTTAGACTGTGACTTCCTCTTCGAAGCTTTGGGAGCTCCTCGCCCACTCTCCATGGTGATCTGGGATCCATCCTCCTCTTCGGAAGGTGGAGTCCCACGATAAGTCTTTAGGTACTCAGCCCAATCCTCGTCAATCTCCTCAGAAACGGGAGAATCCGACGGCGGAGGGGCACCCTTCTTCCCATTCACCTTCTTCGGCGGAGGGGCACGCTTGGCCCTGGAGCTAGAACCCCCAGTTTTCTTCCCTGACCGTGATCCTGGGTTACCAACAGCACCTTTCTCCTCATTTTTTCTATCCATGACTAATCAACATAGCGGAGAAAGAACGAATGAGGGGTATTTATCCCTAAAATATCTAACCAAATGCATGTGAGCAGTTTCAACAAACGCCTATGCATGCATTGGTACAAAGCGGTTTCAACAACCCAAGGATTGACTGCGTGGGGACCAACACCATGCACAAACTACGACAGGGTAACTCCAATGACGTTTCCCATTATTTTGTTCGGGGCAGGATACCCAGGAGCGCGGGCAGGACCCCCGAGATGCGCAGAAGCAGAATCCCACGATGGACAAAACCAAGTCGAACACGAAGCTTGGCACGCAAATACAAAAACTAAATTTTCCAAGTCTAAAACGATCAAGCGTGCTCGGAAACGCGAACAAGAAATTGTTGCGCGAACACAAGCAATAAAACAATCGTGGAATGAGCGCGAACACAAGCAATAAAACAATCGTGGAATGAGTGCGAACACAAACGTAAATACGAGCATAGAATAATCATTCAAAGCAAGAAAACACGAACACAATTATGAGTCGACCATATCTGGCCGCAAAAGTACTTAATAAAGGGACTAAGCCCATTGTCATTATATTACAAAATAGGGGCACGCTGGCCCCATGAAACTTCATCAAAATGGCACGCAGGCCAAGACAAAATCATTGAAAAACATGGCACGCAGGCCGAAATAGCTACCGAGAAATAAAATCAAACCCCACCATCATTGTGCTCCTCACCATCGACGTCGGCCTGGTTAACATGACCATCGCCGCTTTCCCCCTGGCGCTCCACGAAATCTCCATGCTCTTCTTCCTCCTCGGCAGTAGGGGGAAACTTGGGGACAATCTGCCCTTCCCTCACAATGGACATAAAATCACTCCCCTCAAACTTGGGGACAATCAGCAGCCGGATCTGGTTGATGGCATTTTCAAAGCTCTCCCGAGCGCCATTTAGCAAGTTGCCACTCAAAATTTCGACCAGCTCCACAAGGTCCTTCCGATTCACCAACCCGGCAGTCATATCGGTCTCAGTGGCCGCTGGAGCCATAGCATCTTTCAAAGCGTTCACCTCCATTCGCGCCTCATCTCGCGCCTCCCGGGTCAAGCGGAGCTCGGTGGTCTGCTCAGTGAAGATCTTGTACTTTTCCTTGTAATCAGTAAACGCAGTCTTCAACTTCAACTCCCTTGCCTCTGCCCGGGAGAGGGCCTCCTTCATCTCCTCGAACTTCTCCGCCGAGTCTGCCCGACCTTCCTCCAGAAACATGGCCGTTTCCTTTAAGCTCTCGAAAGTGTATCTGGCGATTACCTCCCTTTCTGACTCGGGGAGCATGGGAGGGTGCATCTCAAAGAAACCCCGAGCACCGAAACACCGGGGAAGCACGAACGCCTGCCCTGCTCCTTTGGCCTCCTCGGCCGCCTTCACCTCCTCAGCTGTCAGGTCGACAATGGCATCGTCCACCCTCTGCCTCTTCTGTGGCATGGGCTTGGAGGCTGGAGAAGACTTGGCCCCGGGAGAGGACGAGCTTCTGGGCCCCGAGTTCGCCTGAGAAACGGCGGCCATCCTCGACTTTTTCTCTTTTGCCTTGGCGGCAACAGCAGCAGATTTGAGCAGCCTGTCCGTCACACTAGACATGTTTTCTGCAAGGAAACAAGGATAAGTCAGTACGAGCAGAACGACAAAATACGGGCATAAATAAATAAGCTAAGATATTTGACAAAGAAACGCCTAGCAAGCTATACCAAAGAAACTTTTGGCCTCAGCCAAGTTTTTGCACTTCATTAGCTTCGCCGTGGCGATCAGCCTCGGCGAAAACTTCTCATCCCCCCTTGAGTCGAGCACGGGGGTCCCATCCTTCAACTCCCACCGGGCAGGGTGGAAGGCTCACTAAATAAGTCCTGATGTCGGTTTCTAGTTTCACTAAATAAGAGAAATATATTTTAAACATGATATAAGTACAAAATTAGCTATTCAAAATGAACAAAACAAAATATAAGTATAAAATTATTTAAACATAAAATTTATCAGTATTGGCTATCTAAGAAGTAGTGGAAGTTGAAAACATTCAAATATAAAAATTTATTATTATTAGCATAAGAAAGACTTTTATTGTCATAGGAAATTTAAAGAAACTCTTAAACATAAAACTTTATTATTATTATTGAGATACTTATGAGCTCTATTTCTGGACACCGCCATCTCCCATTAGGTTGTCAATTTTTCCATCAGGATCAGCAAAGAAGTCAGCAACATCTAAGGGGGTAACATCCATATTACCATAATCAAAATCATCATCATCACAAACAAAATGACTCTCTATCTTTTTATCTTTATCTTTAAGTGTTGTTGGTAAAGATCGACAAGATGTTTTGGCGTACGACAAGTACGAATCCAATGGTCTTTACCTCCACAACGATAGCAAATGCCCTCATTACTTGTGCTACTTTGACCACCCTTTTCATTCTTTTCAACACTTTTCAACTTCTGGTGAAAAGATGTGTTTTTGTAATCTCCTCTACGATTATAATCTAGACTGCGACCACGATCTCGACCTCGCCCACGGCCGCGGCCACGACCACGAGTTTGCCCATAGTGGTCGTGTGTTGCTACATTCACTTCTGGGAATGGAGCAGTACCAGTGGGACGAGCCTCATGGTTTTTTATCAAGAGTTCATTATTTTGCTCGGCAACTAGAAGGCAAGATATCAAGTCAGAATATTTTTAAAATCCCTTCTCTCGATATTGTTGCTGTAGTAGCAGATTCGATGCATGAAAAGTGGAGAATGTTTTTTCTAACATATCTGCATCAGTCACATTTTCCATTTCAATTGAGAAGTAATTCGAAACACAGCAGAGTTATATGCGGTTACAGTTTTAAAGTCTTGCAAGCGCAAATGCATCCACTCATAACGAGCTTTAGGGAGGATGATAGTTTTTTGATGCTCATATCGTTCTTTTAAATTGTTCCAAAGAACTTGTGGATCTTTCACAGTGAGGTACTCATTTTTCAAATCTTCATGGAGATGATGACGAAGGAATATCATGGCTTTCGCCTTTTCTTGATCAGAGGATTTGTTTCCTTCTTTGATAGTTTCTCCATGACCTTTGACATTTAAATGAATTTCGGCATCTAATGCCCAAGCCAAATAATTCTTCCCAGAAATGTCAAGTGCCTCAAAATCAAGTTTTGGAAGGTTGGACATAATGAATACTATAATAAAAGTTTAAACAAGTTATATAAAATATACAACTTTACAATATCTTGTAATGCTTGAATAGAATTTTGTATCAATAATGAGAATCTCTTTAAGAACTTAAAATAAACTATTTGTCCTTTAAGTTAGATGAAAACGCAAAAGGTATGAAATGTATTGCTAAACGCATGCATATAGACCAGAACTTATAAAGATATCAAGTAGCTTAATGTTAGATGGAATATTGGCGAAAAGAGAAATATTAAAATAGAAAATTTTACATTGGTGCAATAGAAAGTCAAATACTATCATTGAAATTAAAATTAAAATAAGATAAATTAGGCAATGAGTTTTAACAGAATCGAAACTTGGAGCAAATTATTATGTGTTAAAATAGATTAAAGTTTTATAATAGATTAAAGCTGGATCTATACATTTGATATCACCAAATGAAGCACACAAAATATGTAATCAATAAATATTCAACCCATTGCTAATCATTACAATTTTGATGATGAATCTATTATTTATTTATTTATTTATTTATTTTTATTATGTTCATACTTAAAGTTGGATTCATATTTTATTATTTCGTTCTATTATAAGTATAGCATGATATAAGAGCAAAAGTCAGTTTATATAAAGCATGATGGCAATACATCTAACATTAATATAAAGCTTTGAATCCTGTGGTGCCCGGTTAACTTTAGCAATATTGTTAATAACTTTGATTTGTGACCAAGTCTCATGGAAAAACATTATTTGAATTGCTCTATACGAAGTACATATTGTTGCCGAGTAAAACTTGTACTATCATCTATTATATTAACAAAATAATATTGTGTTCATGAAACTTAATCACAGGCTTGAATTAACAAAACACAGTTTTGAGTCTATTCAAATAAGCACAATAATCATTGCGGATTAATAAAGCAGGTTACAAAATGATATGTATGACACTATAATTATCATCACAGTCCAAACATGACATTGCAAACATGAGTCATATTATCTACTTCTAACACCACAAATAAGCATACAATATTATAAGTAATTTAAAATGATACGTATGAATCTTACCTCAAATTGTATCGTCGGAGCTTTCGTGCTGATAATGTGTTGTAAATAAGCTAAAACATAGAGCTATAGATAATGAGTACTTTATATTATTATCTTCACTTATGTATATTATATTGTAACAAATGTCCTATTTATAGGATACAAAGGAAGAAGTGGAAAGCCAAATGTAATAAAGCTCCACTACTTAGTGGGAGTTACAAGGAATGAAAGAGATAGAATTATGGACATCCACTAACTCTAACTATTCATAACACTATATATATATATATAATTTGAGAGCCTTTTTTCAAAAAAATTTGTACACATGGCATGCTTATATTGCTACTCTTCTCATATGATTTTCACCATAAATTCACATAGACAACATAAATAGGCAGTCACCAAATAGGTAATATATTTAATGCATATTTGACCAATACAATTATTTAAAAGAAAATAGTTAATGCATATTTTCAAATGATTATTTATACACCGTTTTAAATTATTTTCTACTAATTGCATGAAGATTCTTACAGAGAGCAGTTGTATCAATCTTCATCCCATGTAAGTCATTTTGTTTTCATATGAAGTAAAAAAAGTTTATTTTATATGTTTTAATTTGTGTATGTATATGTATTTCTCTATAATTATTTATTCTAATGTTTGAGATGTTGATTTTGCAGAGATCATTTACCTAGCTATATTTGCTAGCTTTATGTTTAAAAATAATTTGCATAAAAAAAATGTATATTGGGTCTTTAAAGGTTTGTATATATATGTAAATTAACATCTCAAATTTTATTTTCATAGGTGCTATTCCATGCTAGGTTTTTTAAGGTTTCTATATGTATGTGTATTATCTTTATAATTACAATTTATCCCTTTTATGTTCAAAATAAAAAGTCTTTGCAAATTTTTTTTCTCACAATTTTTTTTAATTAGTATATATCTTTTAATGTAAATTATTTATTCTAATGTTTGAGATATTGATTTTTCAGAGTCCATTTACCTAGCTAATATTTGCTAGCTTTATGTTTTAGAATACTTTGCTTTAAAAAAAAGGTTTTAGAATAGTCCTAAACCATCTTTCTTTTTCTTTTTGGATACATAATAACTTCATTTTCTATTCGCCTTATATTTTCTCTAAATTTATTGATTTAAGGAACAAATATTACTTAGGTTTGGATCACTAACCAAGATCTAGACAGTCAGATGTCTCATCAAAACCAGTGAGATTGTAATGTGAAGTTTATTTATTTTTGTTGATCATATGATAATATTTAATTATGTATTTAAATTTTATTATTTTACTTAATCTAAAATGTTATATGTAGCACGATCCATGCATCTCTTATTGTAATTAGATGTTTTCAGTGTCTCCCTTTTTTTATAACATTTGATGATCTATTCTAATTGCATCCATATTTGATGAACCAAAAAAAGTTAAGAATTTGTTCGATCCCATAAAAATAAAAAAATACATTTTTTTACGGGAATAAAATATACCTATTATATAAAAGGAAGTGAATTATATACCATTAATTCAATGACATTTATATTTATATTTACCATAATTGCGTAAATGAAAATGGAAAATTTTCTTAACATGGAAATCTTAATTAGTTAATTTTGATTATAACTTATTAGTATGAGATTAAATTGAATTCTTTAATTTTACTCCATTTTTTCAACGGCGATGCTATTTATAACAATAGTCACGAATGGCTCACAATTAGTCTTTAACCAATAAAATTCATTCTTGGCCGTAAAACAGGAGGATTGAATAAAAATGTAACAAATTGTATCGCATTTATCCATATTTAGCATTAACCGACTCACTGTCACACTCACACTATGTTCTTCATCTTAACTTGGTGTTTGACATTCTATTTTTTTCTCATAGCATTTGTAGAATCTTATCAAATATCATGCTTTGTCAAACATAGGTTCATCATGAATAAAAACAACATTACAACACAATAGAGTGATTAGAATAAAATAAATCTCAATAATCAACACAATAGAGTGATTAGAATCAAATAAATCTAATCATAGCTATTTGTGAAAGTGTGAAGCGGTGAAAGTCTAATCATAAAACGGTTGCAGAGCTTTTTCTTACTTTTTGGCCAATATCGATTGCAAATATTTGTTTTTATTTTTTCGTGATATCTTTGTGACTCATTTTATCGTGATAAGTAGTAGCATTTTCTTTTTTTCAATGATTATAAATTTAATTTAATTAGTTTTATAATGAAAATATTTTTACAAATATAGTAGGATTTTTTAAATTATTAGAACACCCACACAATTCTGGGTATTTACTCATTTAACACCAAGCTAATAACACACTCACATTTTTTTAAAAAAATATAAAAAATTTAGGTGCTCAATAAATAGGAAGCTTATAGAATATTTTTTAAAAAATTAATGTATATCTGTGGTTAGAGTTATTATGCATAAGGAATATCCTTATGCATGGTGCATAAACAAATCTCCACCATCCAATATTTTTTTGATATATCTGTTTATTGAGGAATTTTTATATAAAGATATTATTTTTTATGTAGATCTATTTTAGAGAAATATAATAATTTATGTAAATATTAGTCGAAAAAGTGATTATAAAAATATGAGTTCAAATCTCTCTATATTTTAGTAAAAAAAATCTCTCTATATTATATTGTTTGGTGTACTCTAAAATAGACAATATTTGTAGATATAATTGAAATTCCTTATGTGTACATGTTATTGTTATGTGTACATATTTTATATTTTTTTTTCTATACGATGTAAGTCCGTTGCTATTATTTTGAATTTCATAACTAATAATCACGATTGTAGATTCATTTAAATATTCTGTACTCATTTAGAAAATTTACATTGTATTATGTCATGTGAAAAAATACAAATAACACAAGAAATATGCAGTGTGTTTTTGATCCATATTTCAGTTATCTCATAAAATCATTGTTTGTTATGTTTAGTCACTATATTAATACAGATTTATGCAAGAATCTATATTGTAGTTTATATTTCTACTCATATTAATATGCATACCTATTTTTTTAAAATTTCTACGAGATCTATATTTCTACTCATACATCAATAGTGAGACCTGTTTTTTTATTAAAAATGTCTATGGGTACATATATTTCTACTCACATATTAATACAAAAGACTATTTTTTTTTTGTAATTTATACGAGAACTTTACAGAATCTATATTTTTACTCACATTAATATGAGGACTATTTTTTTTTTAATTACTACATAAACATATATTTATTTTCATATATTAATACGAGATCTATTTTATTTTTGTAATTTATATTACTATAGTTTATGTTCCTACTCATATATTAATACAAAAACAATTTTTTTTTATATTTCTACGTGACCTATATTTCAACTCATACATCAATACGGGGGCCTATTTTTTATTGTAATTTCTACGGGATCATATATTTTTACTTATGCGTTAACACATATGACTTAATTTTATAATACGAAGAAATATTTATTTTATAATTTTCAACGGGAATCTGTAGTATTTCTGCTTAAATATTATTACGGGAATTTTTTTTTTGTTATTTATATTGTAATCTATATTTTTACTCATATATTAATACACATACATTTTTTTGAAATTCATATTCACCTCGAAGTTTTTTTACGAAACCTCAAAGTCTCTTCCATATGTCTCATAAAGAAATTATTTTCCACTAACTTTATAATTCTTTTAATGGAGAATAATAACTATAGAAATCTTACCTAAGAAAATCTATAACACTATAAATAAATATTTTACGGTTAGTTTTTATCACATAATGTTATTTTAATTATTAAATTATATAAGATAATAAATATTTATGTAGTTATAATTAATATCTTCCATTAGCAATTAACATTTTAATTTTTTAGTTTAAAGTAATAAAATATATTAAAATATATTATTTATTAGTCAATAAATCTACAAACGAATTTTTACCCGTGCTTGGCACGGGTTTGGATACTGGTTAGAGTGAAATGGTAGGTAATAAACTTGAAATTAACTGCCATTACGTTTTGCAGCAAAATTATCCTAGCAAATCTTATATTGCAACTACTACTCTTCTAATCATAAGTTTTTTTTTTTCAATATTTTGATTCTATTGTATATATATATTCTTTAACGAACCACGGATATATACTATTTTTTTTTTTGCGCTAAAACGGATATACTATTATTGCCCAATTATTCATATATTCGATATTCTATGGTCTCCACTTAGTTCAATTATTCAAAGCATTTAGAAGTAGTATGTCGAGAATGACTTATTTTAGAGATAATTTGAAGTTAATTGCTCCACATAGGAGTATAATATTTTGACAATCTTACAAGTTACAAAGTAATTCAATAAATTCTTCAAAATAATTCATAAATAAACACTTAATTAAACTAATTTTTCTCTCTAGTACTTTCAAATATAAACAATTTTTATTTTTTTTGCTAAAATATAAATAGACGTCGTCACATCGCCTATTTATATATACTATACTATATAAGTAATTTATTGCTATTATTAATTCCTAACTACTTTTTCAATTAATGTAGATCATATTAAATGAGTTCAACTTATTTTTTCTAAATATGTGAATTTTTTTATTATATGGGTCAGACTAATTAACTTTTTTTTTTTTTTGACTTAGGGTCAGACTAATTAACTTGTGCGGCACATATTATTAATTTAAAAATTGGAAATTTTGCATTGTAGAAATTAATATTTAAACTGTTAAAAAGTGAACGTACAATATTCAAAGTATTAGTAAAAAAAAAAAAAATATTCAAAGTAAATTTTTTATTTATCATTCCTTAATATATAGGTGCTCTTAGCATTTCCTTTATTGTTTATAAAAAACTGTTATAGAATATTCCTAAGACACATTTTAAAGAAACACATATATAGAAATCTTGAGTTAATAAATAGTGAATTCAAGTTTTTTAAAGTGAAAATTTTGTCATTTTGTCATTTTTCGTTTAAAGTTTCTATTTTATGATTTCTTAATTAGTACGTACCCTAGTTTGATTAAAAAAAATAGTATTCTGATAGCTAGAGATAATCTTATCCGAACCAATTCAAAAGTAAAATTGTAAATCGAATCAATTCAAATTGAAAACCGCAAAAACCACATTTGGTTTGGATGTATTTGGATGACTTTTTCATTGAACCATGAACCGCAAAACCGCGAACCGCAAACACCGTAGTTAACCGCTAAAACTGTATTAAGTTTCTATTATATTTCAATACCACTAAAATCGCATTAAGTTTCTATTATATTCCAATATTAATATACAGCTCAATTACCAAGTCAATCCACCAAAATAATGGAATTTCAAATTGTTCTTATTTTTTGTAGTGTAATGTTACTTTGGTGTTGTAATATTATTTTGGCTAAAATGTACTTTTGGTCCCCTTATTTTGATATTTTTGAACTTTTGATTCCCTATTTTAAAATTCAATTTTTTGATCCCCTATTTTAAAAATCAGCATTTTTTTTAAGTCCCCCTCTATTTTAATGGCATGGCCTTGCATTTGCTGAGGTGGCAATAATGAATAGGAAAAAAAATGTACATGTCATTATGTTATTTATTTATGAGTTACTTTTAATTATTAACAAATAATTTTTTTTTTACAACAAATAACTTTTTTAAAAACGCAACAAATTAACAAATCTGAAATTAACAAATCCATAAAAAATTTAAGGAAAAAAAATCTGGAAATTAACAAATTTAAGGAAATTTTTTTTAAGGAAATACAGGCAACAAATTAACAAATCTGGAAAACAAAACTAGGAAATAACTTTTTGCCGCATTCTTCATTCCTCCTTTTGTTCTTTATCAAACGCAACTAGGAAAACAAAATCTCAAAATATACATCTCAAATTCCTTTGATCTAAAACCCAGATCTGCATAACTACGCAGAAAAAAGACGAAGATGAAACCAAGACGAACACATATCTAAACCTTTTATGCGTTCTAGACCACTTTTTCTCGTTATTGTATGCTTCGTAGCCGACCTGTTTGCGAGGAAATTAAGATGGTTGTGGTTTATATTGGTGCTTGTTCGATTCTTCATAATAGTTTGTTGACGAGGGAGGATTTTTCTGCTTTGGTTTGTGATTTTGAACACCAGAGGAAAAGTGTGAATTTTTTTTTGAAGAAGTGTGAAACCTTGTGTATCGGAGGATGATCTTTTAAAGACTTCGAAGGTTTTTTTAGCGACGAGGGCGACTATGGCAAAGAAAATGAGTTAGTTCAGTTAAGATTCTAAATTGGTGGGGGAAAGGTATACTGATGTTTCAAGATGAATGCAATTTTGCAGCTTCCATGCTTGTTAATTTGTGTGGACGCGGTAATGTAAATACCGCTTCCAGAGCATTTCAAATTTGTTGCTTTTTTTTCCTTAAATTTTTTTGGAATTGTTAATTTCCAGATTTGTTAATTTGTTGCCTGTTTCCATATTTGTTGCCTTTTTAAAAAAGTTATTTGTTGTAAAAAAAAAAAAAGTTATTTGTTAATAATTAAAAGTAACTCATAAATAAATAACATAATGATATGTACATTTTTTTCCTATTCATCATTGCCACATCAGCAAATGCAAGGCCATGTCATTAAAATAGAGGGGGACTTAAAAAAATGTTGACTTTTAAAATATGGGGACCAAAAAGTTGAGTTTTAAAATAGGGGAACCAAAAGTTCAAAAATATCAAAATAAGGGGACCAAAAGTGCAGTTTAGCCTATTATTTTAGATCAACAACTTTTATCAGTACTGTGATGTTATTTTAGAACTTCTTTTTTTTTTTGGATATTTAAAATTATAAGGTATTGTAATGTTATTTTGGATAAAACAATTTTTATTGGTATTGTAATGCTATTTTGAAATTTGAAGTTCTTTTTTTAAATGTTTAAAATTGTTTGGTACTGAAATCTTATTGTGTAAACCGCATCAACCGAACAAATTCAAACCGCATTGGTTTGATTTGGACGACTTTTTAAAAATCAACCAAACCAAACTGCATGCATTTTTATCTCGCGGTTAAGATAATTTTTATGCTCAAAACCAAATCAAACCGCACCGCAAAAACTCCTACTAATAATTTACTGTCACCATTGTTTATATATAAGATCAAAGAGTATAGTACTTATTCCTCTCTCACAAAATATAAATAAAAATTAATTAATAAAAATAATATATTTTATTTGAATTAAATATATTATTTTTATTTATTTATTTATTTATTTTTGGTACACATATTATTTTTATTTATATTTTAGGATAGATGGAGTATATAGCTTGAATAACTATTGCTTCCCTAAATTATTGAGATAACAAAAGTCAAAACACTCTCAACTTCCTTCAATCTTGATTGTTTTGTCAATCTTGAGGTGTGACACTTAAGAATGGTGTCGGCCGAAGTGTGAGCAGGCTAGATGAAGTATACTTCCTCTGGACTGTTTTATAAGTAAAAATGTCTATTTGCACATTTATTAAGAAAGTTGTTATTTTTATTAAATTATCTTTTATAATATATTAAATTTATATTGGAACTATGCAATCATGTTTAAAAGTAGAATAATTAATAGAGGTAATTTTGTAAGAATAGCAATAAATAAAGTTGCTTTTAGTAACTTTTACTTATATTTGAGACAAATTTTTTTTGTTAACTTTTACTTATAAATAAGATCGGAGGGAGTAGTTTTGTTGGACTTTACAAAAAGAGATAAGAGATGTTATTTGACATAATGGGAGAAATAGAGCAGTTCTCGAGCACGTCATTTCTTTTAGCAACTTATTTGACTTGTGTATGTATGAGTTGTGTGGACGGAGAAAAACCATAGGTTGTTTTGCGGATCAGCTATCACTACTTATTAGATGTTGGACAAGATCAAACTTTTTCCTTTTTGGTGGTTGCAGACGACAAGTGTTACTTTAGTTTCTAACCGCCATAGCAGGTGGTCTTGTCCCATACTTTGTTTAGGACTTGTTTGATCTTTCTTTGGGCTATCTCTCTGTATCTTGTTGTGACTCTTTGTAAACGCTGGTAGTTGTCATTGGCACACCTTATGTTAGGACGATTGTTTTTTTTAATATATTTTATTTTGGCTTGTTAAAAAAAATAAAAAATGGGAGAAATAGAGAAGATAGCATAAAAACAATAGTGAACATCAACGTATGGCAACAATGATAACATGAGAATATAGTGACGATTTCCCACTAGTAATAAAACGAGCAAGATTTTTGGACCCTCTTTGACCATATGATTAGATGTTTAATTTTTAAATTTTGCATTATATAAAAAGAAATTTAATTCGAAAGAAAAAATTCACCTTATATATTCTACAAATGTTTTAATAGAGATTTGATATTATTAACAAAGATAAAAATTCGTACTTAAATTATGTTAAAAAAAATGTCATCAGTTCACATAGTTCAAATTCACATAGTTCAAATTAAAAATTTTGAGTCTAACTTTTTTTTAGGTGGTTACTTTTTATAAACTCTTACTACTAGAAAATTCGCTTTTAGCAACTGATTTAGCGACCAAAATATTTCGGTCGCTATAGCAACCGATTTAGAGATTGATTTTTGAGCGTCAAAATAAAAAAATAATTTGTTGCTATTTCGGTCGCTACAATATTACAGAGACCGAAATAGATACCGATAATCAGCGACCAATATTTCGGTCGCTATAGAAACCGAATTAGCGACTGTTTTTTGAGATTCAAATACAAAAATATTTCGGTCACTAAATCGGTTGCTATAGAGACCGAATTAGAGACCGATAATTAGCGTTCAACAAAATTCATCGCTATTGACTTTATATATCCTATTTATTTATTTAAAAGCTAAAATATTTTATAATTCAATATTTTTTAAAACTAAATTCCCATACCCAAAACCCTCATCTCTTCTTTTTATTACGTACACCCAAAAACTTTTTTTCTTCACTGAGATTCTTCTCCCACACCCAAAATCTCTTTCTTCACTGAGATTTTTTTCAAGCCTTCCAAACCCAGAATCCTCTTCTTCTCATTCAATAAAAATTTGTTTAAATCTTCCAGATCCAGTACCCTCTTCTTCTCACTCAATCAATTGAAACCATAAACCCTTCATCATTATTCACTCACTCTCCATCTTTCTCCTTAATCGATTGAACCAAAAAACCCTTTCCATTGTTACTCAATCTCACTCATTAGAACCCTAAAACCATCTTCCCCATCGTTCTAGAGTTCGTGTCTCCATCGCTCACCGTTCTAGAGTTCGTGTCTTCATCGCAATTGAACTTCTTTAGGTATTTGGATTTCTCTTATTCTTCTTTGATTTCTAATTTTAAATTTGTACTTTAGACTTTTGGGGTTCTTTTGTTTGCATTAAAATATGTGTTCTATGATTTGTACTTTAGAAATCAAAGATAGTGGTTGACGTGCGTATGAATAACTAACTTACGTTGATTTGGTTACTAAAATAAGTAAATATCAAAAGGTAAAAACAAGGAAACCTACTTATAAAATCACATGTGGAGATGCTGATATAAAGCTAGTACTAGTAGTAGTAGTACTAATTAATTAAAGATGATAGAGTAGGGGAATAGTGATTCAAGAGGGGGTATGGTGGTGGTGGGTCTAAGAAAAGGAGACAGCAGGAATCGTAATGAGAAGAAGAGATGAGTTGGGGAACTTTTCTAATTTGTTCAAGTATCTATACTTCTTTGGAATGAAAATATATCACTACACATTCTAATGTTTATCTACCAATTCTTCGTTTTCTTCATTTAGTGTTTGTGCTTTACCTTCTCAAATGTGTTGTCAGAAAGTCTATCAATATTGAATAATTAGTTTTGTGTTTGCACTTAATTTGTTTTGAGCAAGGTTGGGAAATTTAGTGTTTAGTGCTATTGCCTTTTTTAATTGTTTGATAGGAATGTGTATGCACTTAATTAGTTTTGAGCAAGTCTGGGTAATTTTGCGGGAACGTTTACAAGTTGGGTTGATGCGTTTTCCTTTAGTTCCCCTTGGCTTTTGTACCGGACAAAATCCAAGAGGCCCAATAACTTAATGATCCAACAATTGGTCCAAACAATTCAAATAAATAATTTGGCGGGAAAGATAAGGCGAAGGCGAGACCAAGAGGCTGGGGGCGACGCCCTCAGGTTATGACCTCGTCGCCCAAATGAAGTTAACCACCCACTACCACCACGTAAGCGCGGAGGAGAAGAAAAACCGCCCATAACCACCCCTGTGACACGGTGGACATGGCGAAAACCACCCACGACCTCCATTAGAGAGGAGTGGGGTGGTTTTAGATATTTTCCGATTGTATTCTTCCTCTATAAATAGAGGAAAAAAGCTAATGGAAAAGGGTTCACTTTTTTGGTAAATACAAGTTCCTAGTATCATTATTCTACATTAATATACTTGGACTCACCCCCCTATTATTTTTACCAGAACATTTTGGCGACCACCATGGGGCTGCGGTAAAACGATTCCCAGCCTACCACTAAAACCAGACAAAGTCCGAAATCCTCCTCGAGAAAATGGCAGGAGGACAACCGGCAAACGACAACCAAAACAACCACCTAACCTTGACGGATGCAGTGGCGGAATTACGTTGCCTGCAAGCCAGGGTTCATGAAATTGATCAGGAAAAAGCAAACAAAGTGGATGAAACGGAGGAAACCAACATCACCAATACCCAACCACTTGCACAAAACCTCTGGGATGCGAGGGTACCAGACAATTTCAGAACACCCCATCTCCCAGACTTTGACCGAAAAACAGATCCAATAGAACACCTGATGGTGGTGGGTACTAAAACCGCCATCATCGGCGCAGCGGATCATTTGAAGTGCAAACTTCTCTCAGGCACACTGAAAGATGCAGCCCTGAGATGGTATATGAATCTGCCCAAGAATTCCATTGAGAGTTGGGCAGACTTTCAGCAAAAATTCACGCAACAATTCGCCGGCTCTAAGCACATAAAGGTGACGGCAACCAGTTTGTTCTCCCTACGACAAAACTACAATGAGTCATTGAGGGAGTACTTGGCAAGATTCTGCGAATCGAAAAGTAAAGTCAGCAACCCAAACCAGGAAATGTTCGTCTCCGCCTTCCATCACGGCCTTAAGGCGGGATATTTCAATGAATCTCTGGCGCAGAAACCAGCCACATCCATGCAGGAAGTAACAAGAAGAGCGGAAGGCTACATAAAGGGGGAAGAAAGTAATGCTGAAAAGAGAATGAGAAACACCAGAGAGAGGCCCGGTTAATAAAGGTAACGGCCAAGGCGAGTTTTACCATCATCACAGACGCCCAATACCCAATCATCACGGAATTGAGCGTCATAGAAAGCCGTACCAACCCCAAAGACACTTTCAGGAAGATAGGAAGGAATACACACCACTAAACCGCGCCCGGGTCTACATCATGAATGAAATCCTGGAAACAGGATCAGGGCGACTACCCCCACCGAGAAGCAAGGAACACACCATGGGATTAAACCCCAACGCCTGGTGCGCCTACCACAGATGCAGAGGCCACGACACTGAAAAATGTTTTAGGCTAAGGGATTTAATCGAAGAACTGATAAAAAGCGGTCACCTGAGGAAGTTCATAGAGGACGCCGCTGCAGGAAAAGTAGTTATCCCAAAGGTGCAGCATAATCACCCAAAGGATCGCTCTGAAGCAGAGGATCCAGACAAAGGAAAGAGGATCTCCGTCAACACCATTGCAGGCGGATTTGCAGGAGGTGGAGAATCCTCAAATGCTAGAAAGCGTTATGTGAGAAGGATGGATCAGAATGAGAAGTTCATAGGTCATACAGAAATGACGCCCGTCCCCGATCTATCGTTCACCAAAGAGGACAAAAGAGAAGTCATGCCACACGATGACGACCCCCTTGTGATACAAGTGCAAATACTAAACTGTGACGTCAAAAGAGTGTTGATAGATTCAGGAAGTTCAGCGGACATAATGTACTGAGAAGCCTTCAAGGTGATGCAACTGTCAGACGAACACCTATTACCCTACAACGGCACGTTGGTAGGCTTCGCCGGCGAACAGGTAGAAGTTATGGGTTATACTATCCTCTTGACTACGTTTGGAGAGGAGGAGAACGCCAAGACTATCAAGGTGAGATATTTGGTAGTCAAAACCCCGTTCACTTCATACAATATTATCATTGGAAGGCCAGCCTTCAACACACTAGAGGCGGCATTGTCAACCCTCTATCTGTCCGTCAAATATCCTTTGGACAACGGAAAGGTAGGAACAATTAGAGGAGACCAAAAGCTGGCGAGGAGATGCTACGAGTCTAGCCTGAAGATCAGGCACAAATAAAACACAAAGACAGAATCAATGGCGTCACCCAAAAAAGGAGGCGGAGTCAACATGATCTCGCCCCTAGACCTTGATCCAAGAGAAGATTTCACAGAAAGAAGAATGAGTCCCATCGAAGAGTTAGAGCAAATCCAAATTGGCGACATGCCACACCAAGTAACCAACATCGGAACCACTTTGAAACCAGAGGAAAAAGAAAAGATCGTGGCCATGTTAAAAAAGAACATAGACCTTTTTGCATGGAAACCATCTGATATGCCAGGAATTGACGAAAGCGTGATAACACACAAGCTATCCATCGCGCCCAACGACAAGCCTGTTTCACAAAGAAAGAGGAAGATAGGAGAAGAAAGGAGGACAGCAGTCAATGAAGAAGTAGAAAAAATGAAAGCAGCAGGTTTCATCGAAGAAATAAAGTATCCGTTATGGCTGGTGAACGTAGTAATGGTAAAGAAAGCAAATGGCAAATGGAGGATGTGCGTGGATTATTGACGGAGCCTCAGGGTACAAGATGTTAAGCTTCATGGATGCATACTCAAGATACAACCAAATAAAGATGAATCCTGCAGACGCGCCTCACACAGCTTTCATGACTAACACCTGCAATTATTTTTACAATGTCATGCCATTTGGTCTGAAGAACGCTGGCGCCACCTATCAAAGGCTAATGGACAGGGTATTCTCGGAGCAGATAGGCAAAACTGTAGAAGTATACATAGACGATATGGTAGTAAAGACAACGGAAGATGGCGAGCATGACGAAGACCTAGGCGACATCCTCGCCTCGGTGAGAAAGTACAACATGAGATTGAACCCGACAAAGTGTTCTTTTGGAGTTCAATCGGGAAAGTTCTTAGGCTTCATGCTCACAAACAGAGGGATAGAAGCTAACCCAGACAAATGCCAAGCCATAATTGACATGAGAAGTCCAACGACAGTGAAGGAGGTCCAACGACTAGCAGGGAGGACTGCAGCCTTGTCAAGATTCCTATCCTGCTCTGGAGAGAAAGCATTCCATTTTTTCTCCACTCTAAGAAAGAGCGAAAGATTCATATGGACTCCTCAATGTGAAGAAGCTTTTCTAAAGCTTAAGAGTTTCTTGGCGGCACCACCAATACTAACTCGCCCTCAGAAAGGTAATACCTTGTACTTATACTTGGCTGTCTCCGACAACGCCCTTAGTTCAGCGTTGGTGCAAGAAGTCAAAGGCGAAGAGAAGCCAATATATTTTGTGAGCAGAACATTCAAAGGCGCTGAAGCAAAATACCAGAAGATAGAAAAACTATCCTTGGTCGTCGTCATCACTGCGAGGAAGTTAAGACAATACTTTCAGAGTCATAAGATAGTGGTCGGACTATTCCATAAAGAAAGTCCTAAGGAAGCCTGATCTAGCAGGGAGAATGGTGGCATGGACAGTGGAGTTGTCAGAATTTGATATAGCCTTCTCCCCTAGGGGCGCAATAAAATCGCAAGTTCTGGCGGATTTTATACTGGAATTATCAACCCCGCCTAAAGAAAACAGCGAGGAACCTTGGACACTTTCAGTAGATGGTGCGTCTAACCTAAAAGGAAGTGGAGCAGGAGTGGTCCTAGAGGGACCTGATGGAGTACTCATAGAGCAATCGTTAAGGTTTGCCTTCAAAGCAAGCAACAACCAAGCTGAATACGAAGCCCTTCTAGCGGGAATGAAGTTAGCAAAGGAGATGGAGGTCACAGACCTCAGAGTAAAAAGTGATTCACAATTGGTAACCAACCAAGTATCAGCAGAATTTCAAACAAGGGATCCCCAATTAATCAAATATCTGGAAAAGGTAAATAAGTCAGCAAAATGTTTCAATTCGTTTCAGTTGATTTATGTACCTAGGGAACAGAACGCTAGGGCGGACTTGTTATCCAAACTCGCCAGCACCAAGAAACCTGGGAGCAATAGGACCTTTATTCAGGAAACCATTGCAAACCCAAGCATCAATGAAGAGGAGACTCACATGGTCATAGAGGAGGAAGACTGGCGAACTCCCATTTTCAAATACTTACAGAGGGATGAACTCCCCAGACCAAGAGAAGAGGCGTACAGAGTTAGAAGAATGGCGTCATGGTACTCCATGCTGGGAGATAAGATATACAAAAGGGGATTCTCAAGCCCCTTACTGTTGTGCGTAAGCAAAGAAGAAGCCAAAGGAATCTTAGAGGGAATTCATGAAGGATCATGTGGGAGCCACATAGGTGCAAGATCATTGGCGGGTAAGATCCTCAGAGCAGGATTCTTCTGGCCAGAGCTACATAGCGACGCCGCAAGATACGTGAGGGCATGTGATAAATGCCAAAGATTCTCAAACCTGCACTACGCCCCAGGCGAACCCCTCAAATCAGTCCTTTCACCTTGGCCTTTCTTCATGTGGGGCGTAGACATATTGGGTCATTTCCCTACCTCATGGAAACAGGCTAGATGGATCATAGTGGCGGTGGATTATTTCACTAAGTGGGTAGAAGCGCAACCTTTGTCAAGCATCTCAGCAGAACAGGTGAAGAAGTTCTATTGGAGAAGGGTCATATGCAGATTTGGTCTTCCCAAATACATCGTATCAGACAATAGCACACAGTTTGCAAGTGAGAAGGTAGTCTCATTTTGCAAAGAAAAAGGAATTCAAAACATCTTCATATCAGTTGAGCACCCTCAAGCCAACGGACAGGCTGAATCAGCCAACAAGGTCATATTGAAAGCCTTAAAAAAAGATTGTCAAGCAAAGGAGAAGCTTGGGTGGCTCACCTCATTGCCATATTGTGGTCATATCACACAACTCCGCAATCATCAACAGGGGAGGCACCGTTCACCATGGTTTATGGCGCTGACGCCATGATCCCAGCAGAAATAAATCCCCCAAGTTGGAGACGCGAAACCTCGACAGCTCAAGAGAACAATGAGGCGTTGCAGAAGAACCTCGACTTGATACAAGAAGTAAGGGACAAAGCACACTTCAGAGAATTCGCCACAAAGCAAAGAGTAGGCAAAAAGTACAATACAAGGGTAATCCCAAGAAAATTCAAAGAAGGCGACCTAGTCCTGAAAAGACCGATGGGAAAAGATAAAGGTGGAAAATTGGGAGCAAATTGGGAAGGTCCATTCAGAATCAATGAAGTCTTTGGAGGCGGAGCGTACAGGTTGGAAACCATGGAGGGCGAGGTCCTACACAGGACGTGGAACATCTCAAATCTCAGATTTTATTACAGCTAGGCCAACAACGCCTAATAGGCGAGACGAATTCCAAGGAGCACCATCAACCTCGCCTCGCCACCCTAGAGATATTTCTTGTTTTTATTTTTATTTCTTGTTTTTATTTTCAAAAAAGAAAATGCATGAGAATGTATTACTGATCTAAACAATGTTAAAGTGATGAGAAACTCTTTTCTCCGGCGAAAGCAGGAGTTTTTAACGAGACTCATCATTCAAAATGCAAAAGTCTTCCATTAATAAAAAAAGAATCATTGTTCCAATGTTTGCAGATGGTCTATTATTGTCTCAATCCTATTCTTGAAGGCGACAAAGGAGCAAAGAGTGTTGAAACACCATGGCGTGAGCCCTAAATCTTACGAGTTGGACACGTCTAAAAAAGAAACGGCGATATCCCTAAGTCTTACGAGCTGGATACGACGGAAATGCATTGAAACACCATGGCATAGTCTGTAAATCTTACGAGTTGGACATGTAAAAAATAGAAACGGCGTTATCCCTAAATCTTAGGAGTTGGATACGACGGTAAAACAAAAGGCGCAAGGCGCAGGCGACGTCAGAAACAATAATGTAAAAAGCGAAGTCCAATTACCGCCAAAGAAAATCAAAGGTATAATGCATGTCATTATTTAATCATTTTTTACAGTATTGTATAACGCAACATTGCAGAGAAAGAAGAAATACTGGAAAAAAGAACTTATGTCAACAAATATCCACTTTCCATTGATAAGAAAGATTACAATGAAATCAAGATACAAATTCAAAGACAAAATTAAAGAAAATTACAATGAAATCAAGATACAAATTCAAAGAAAAGAAATCCTAATTCTAACAAAGGATCCAGCTTCTTCAAGGAAGAGAAGAAAAAACTGGAGGCAGTCTCAATAGTTCCTCAACTCCCCAAGATCCTAATCCCTCGCAAGAGAAAGAAATCGGGTGGAAGGAACAACTCATCAGAGCAGAATTACCCTGGAGTTTTCCCTGAGGTCTTACATAATATCCTCCGTGGTCTTTCCTTAGCTTCCACGGTGATCCGGGATCCTTCTTCTTTAACAGAAAATCCAACATCAGGGGAAGACTCCCGAGAAGCATAAGTCCTCAGGTATTCAATGAAATCTTCATCAGCAGAGCCGGAAGAATCTGACGAAATGGCAAAGGTTTCCATTTTGATATTAGAAGAGGGTTTATCTCGCCTAAATTTAGAGACAGAGGTCTCTATCTTACGTTTCTTTTTCTGAGATTTTGATTTAGAGCATCTCATAGACTAATGATCCGTACCTTATTATTTTTTATCATTGGAGTTCCATGACGTGGCATAGAGGGTATTAAAATAGATGATACCGGTACCATATTTAAGGTACCGTGTCATCAATTTAATGTTACCTTTTTTGTATAATCGAATTAAATAAAATTAATAACTTGTTAATAATGTATGATACCTAGAGTAGTATAATTATTGGAGTAAAACACGTATGAGTTGCATAAATATTATATGACATTGTAGGGACCACTTTTTAGTGATGTATGATACCCAAAGCGGTATCATTATTGGAGATGCTCTAATAACTTGTTAATAATGTATGATACCGTAGAGTAGCATTACCATTGGAGCAAAACACGTATGAGTTATATAAATACTATATAGCATTGTAGAGACCACTTTTTAATAATGTATGATACCCAAAACGGTATCATCATTGGAGATGTTCTAATTGGCATATGTTGATTACCTTTCAAGACCTCAACTATTGAAAACCTATACAATTATGCAACTTTATAGGCATATATAATTTTCAAGTTCCCTAATTATCCGGAGTATGTCTTCACTAGTGCATTTATATATATGATTTGCTGACTCAAATTAAGCATGTGAGTACAAAGAAATTAAAGCTAAATGAAAGTCTTTTTTAGGTAATAAAAACAATTGAGATCGCCGGCCGTAATTTATCACATAGTTTAATGGGATATATTAGTAAATCAAATTTGTTGATTCTATAAAAAAAATCTCATTTGTTGATTTGAGATCAAACGGTTGAAAATAATAACTATGTTATAACAATTACCGCAGCAAATCAAACTCCCAAAGACAATGCTTCATGCCCACTTTATCTTATTCTTACCCTTACTTGAAATAATTCATTCACCTTAGTGACATATTGCTCACATCATTTTCCCTATAAGTGACCAAGTTTATAATTTTTCTTTTTCCTTTGAGTAATTTAAATTTCAATTGTTCTATGGTGGGATGTTGACAAGTTCCTTTTATGCTTCTCTTTTGGTGATTCCTTAGGCCACATAATTCTTCTCATCTTAACTTTCACCGTGCTTTTGGATTTGTGAGATCTTCCTTGATTGGGGTCATTTGAATTAAAGAGTAATAATTGATGAAACAACTTTTGCTTAAATGACTTTTGACATTCACTTGACCTAGCTTCTCCTATTTATCTCTTGATAAAAATACTACGTACCTTTGTCCTTTTGGCTTTAGCAATATATAACATCATATCATGGAATCTGCTTTAGTTGGAATATATTTAAAGCACAAGAAAAAGAGCTTCAATTACAACTGCTGTGTTAAAGAGGAATTACTTCTAACATTGTGGTCACATTGACATCACCGAACCTATATGATGAGTGAAAAATTAGATATTAAGATCTTTTAAACATTTGATCAAATAAGATAGATAATAAACTTTCTTTGAGTCATACCTATGAAAAAAAATATTAATTTGTTAGTGGGTCACTTAATTAGTATATGTAATTGCATGTAGGTTTGGCTACCTAAATATATGTTTGAACTAAAGAATTAAAAGGACTTGGATTAATTAAGGGTTAAAGTATTTTGCTTCAAATTGTGATGAAAGAGAAAATACTAACCTACAATTATATAAAGATGTCTGTTTAGAGAAATGTGTAGTTGTGTTCAGATGATTTACAAAACATTTATTTTTTAAAATTAGGAGGTAAGTCTAATTCAATCTTACAAAATCAGTTTATAAGGTGAGAATTCTCTTTCACTTATAAACCCTATCTCTTCATGCGCATCAATATTGAGTTTGGTGCGTGAATATAAATCATGGGTGGCCCAATAGCGGGTGATCAATGTATATTGGGCAAATTTTGATATACGATCTTAGAGCACCTTCAGAGGTTAAAATTTGGTCTCAGTCCGCCAGCTTGTCATTGCACTATATGGGTTATTTTGAGAAAATGATCATTGGAGTCCGCCACGTTGGCAATACTGTGCTTTCAGAAGATAACGATGCTATGAAAGTTGTTTCAATTAAATAATATTATTTTCATATGAGAAGATAAATAGAAAACTACCGCTTATTGTTATCACTTATTTGCTTTGTTCTTTCTTTTTTCTTTCTTTGCGGTTCAACTTAATATTATTGCAGTTTATTTTTTTTAGTTAAATATGAATAAAATTAAATATGAGTGGGTAATATGTGAGGTAATTTGTAATAAAATTAAATATGAATAAAATATTAATATGTGAGGTAAAATTATGGGACTCAATGTAAGTTTTTTAAAGTTGCACCATTGGAGAAAAATATGAGTGGGTTGCTTCAAAGTGACGTGGCTCTAATGGACTCACAAAATACATTTTGTTGGGTTCACCATTGGAGGTGCTCTTAGAATTTGGAATTGAACCTAGTTTAACCTTACAACCGATTTGTAAGATGAAGGTGGTGTCTACCCTTTCATAATTTGAGGGTATTTACCCTTCAACCAATTAGAACAAACCAATAAGTAGTTTTGTATGTGGTCCTCACAACTAATTATAACAAATTTGTGGGGATCATATACAAATAACTTGTTCTCATTAGTTGAAAGGTAAATGTCCTCAAATTATAAAAGGGTAATTAGAATTCACCCACCATAAATAGATGTCAACGCAAATAATATTTTCCTTTTTCTATGTGAGCTAATAAGTGTATGCACCAGCAGAGATGCTTGAATTAATCGTTACAGCATGCTACTAAGATTTTTATATGTGAAAATTACACTTTATGTTTTAAATAAATTGCAGTTTTCCTGTAATGTTGTCAAATTCAATTTAATCATGAGGAATAGTACTATTAAAGTATTATTACTATATTAAACAAGTCTAGGAGACTTTATTAGAATATCCTTCGCACTAAATGACATTGTTTCGCAGACTAATAGTTGAATGGGATAAATATGTTCTTGGTCCCTATAAATATCTCAAGTTTTGTTTTTAGTCCCTCTAAAATTTTTCTTCGACTTTTGGTCCCTCTAAAATTTTCAATTAATACTTTTGGTCCCTACTTTTAAATTAAGTCATATATAGACTTCATATTTTTTAATGAAATTTTCCAGAAAAGTTTAGAATATTTTAATAATCACGCACAAAAAAAATTAGAATTTTTTAACAAAACATGAATTAAATATGATTTTTTTAAGCACCAAAAACATAAAAAATTATATTTAATTTATGCTTTGTTAAAAAATTCAAAAAAAAAATTGGGAGAAATTCTTATAATATTTTAAACATTCATAAAAAAAATTATTCAAAAATATGAAGTCTACACATGAGTTGATTTAAAAGTAGGGACTAAAAATGTTGATTGAAAACTTTTGAGGGATTAAAAGTAGAAGAAAAATTTTAGAGGGACTAAAAACAAAACTTGGAATATTTGTAAGGACCAAAAACATATTTATCCCTAGTTGAATTAAGTAAGATTAACGGTTCTACCAATTATTTTTAATCTTTATCTTTAATCTTTAATCATTATCTTTAATCTTTATCTTTAATCTTTAATATAATAAAAGAAGAGTAACTAAAGACATCCTAAACCTAACCCTAATATGAATGGTTTAGATTTTGACACGTGAAAAAAAAATTACATCAACGGCTACGATAAAAATTTGAATATTATGTTGTCATATCAATTAATAAATGTGACACCTCATGTGTTTAAAAGCACAATACATGATGTGTCAATATATGATTGGATGTGTGTATAAAATAATTTTACACCAATTCCTAATTATATGCTTTCATTTGATGATTGGATATACTCTATGGAATCTATTTTATTTATAGTCTTAAATTATGCGTCTTTTACAATAAATACAAATCCTTTTATTTTTTTCTCCCAATAGTATATCTTTCATATTAATTGTAGTCTTAAATTATCCATCTATATTCACTTTTTCTCACATATTTACATTTTTTTATTTGATGCAGATTTAACTTTGGGATTCTATAAATGTATGGATTGCTATATATATATTTTAGGTGTTTAAATGTTGATTATAGTTTGTAGTGTTTCATATTAATTCTCTATTCTTTTTTAATTTGATTTTTATTTCAATAGGTATGTATTTCATCTTTTTTTTTTGTAGTGTTTCATATTAATTCTGATTCGTCCATTTAAGAAAAAAAATTGGGTTTTATTTTTCTTAAGTTTTATAAATTTTCTATTGGATGCAGGTTTTGTTTTGGGTTCTATAAAGGTATGTACTCCTATGAATATTTTTAGGTGTTTGAATTCTGATTATTTGTGTGTTGTGTTATGTATCAATTTGGTTATTATTTCATGTTTTTCTATTGTTGCTTTCATATTTTCAATTTAATTTCATGGTCAAAATTTAAGATTTATAAAAATTTTGGATATTTTTTTACTTGAGGAATATAAAAGTTAACACGTTTTTTTTTATTTGAGAGGAAAAATGTTTGAATATGTATCTAATATAATTTGTTGTGTTTTGTTCTTATTTATCAGTTTAATCTTAATATATTTTTGTCCATAAATTCGTTGATTCATGAATTCGTTGATCGCAGACATTAAGCATGGTTGTTGAAATTAATATAGAATCCTCGATAGTTTTGAAGTTAAATAGAATGCTTTATTCAATTTGTGGAACGCAACCATAAGGTAGAAAATGTGAAACAACTTCTGTTTTATTCTTACTTAATTTTTCAGTTTTTTAACAAATTTATCTTTTTAAACCAGTGATTAACCATAATTTTATTGATTTTATTTCACCTAATATTTTTACAAATACAACTGAAAATAAGGTTTACAAAGATGTATTCCATAATGTTCAGTAGTTAACAATGAATTATATTATAAATATCACTTTATCTATTTTTTATGTAATTTTATCATTAGTTTTATGATTTTAATTATTCATTGTTGTTCTATATGTACTGCATAATTTCAGTTTCAATTTATCTATATTTTCTCAAAATTTTTATTTTCAATTTTTTACTACAAAAAATTAAATTATACATATAATATTCTACATAATCCGTGTATCACACGAATAGTAGTCTAGTTGACTTGAAATTTGAATCATCGTCCGATCTCAAATGACCATAAATCTCCTTACTATTTCAATGTATATGTAGTAAGTGACTATAGGAATCCTAATTTTAAAATTAGGAGTTGAGTCATAATTCAAGTGACATGTCATCAAGAAATCCAACTATTTTAATAGTTTTGAGATATTGCAGGGACTAAAATAAAATAAAAAGTTACAAATTTTTTTCAAAATAAGACATAATTGCAGGGACTAAATGCATATCTAAGCCTATATTGTAACTTGTAATATGTAGGAATCAAAATTCAAATACCGACACACTTACTTTTTTTTTTTTGACAAACACCGACACACTTACTTATTCACTTTAGAAAGTGAAATTATAACAATAGACTAATTAATAAAAAAAAAAATTAACACATTTTCTTAGTTCACTGTATACAAAGTTTTTTTTTTACACAGATTTCTTATTAAATCTCTTTTCATTTTCACCTACTTTAATCCTTTCTTCTCACTTTGTTTTCTTCTCTCAAATTATTGGAAATGTTAAGAACTCTTTATTTACAAAATGAAAAAACTAATTGCACAAAATTATTTTAATTCTACCTTCTAACAAACTTTTTTTTTACATAAAAAAATCTCCTTTATCTTTTTGCTTCTTTCCCTTTTCTTTTTACTTTTCTGTCATCACCTTGGATATAGATCAGAGAATAGAAACATGCATTTTCCTTACAATAATTTCTTTATGGGACTTTGACAAAGAGTATACTATTACTACCTTGTGAATATAGCTTTCATGTTATATATGGGACCGTTGTAGTTTCAACTATTAACAGCGAGCATTTCATGAACATGATTTAGAAAGAAACAAAAACTGATTTAATTCCAAAAACGCTAGAAGGAGGGGTTGAACCTCCGACCTTGTGTTTAACAGCCACACACTCTAACCAACTGAGCTATTCCAGCTTCTTATTTAATTTATATGGCATTTAAATTAAATTGTCATAGAGTAGACACAATGTCTAATTATTTTTGGTTCAATTCCTTGATGGAATACAGCTTTACATTGATAGATTAAATAAGTAATAATATACATGACCCTACAAATTGATTGAATTAGTGCTTAGTAATGTCATGACAAGCACTAAATTGTTATATGTGGTGGTGATGGTCCCTTTTTAACTTTGGTATTGCAATTTTTTTGTATGGATAATCTAAGAAATTATTACATTTTCAATGTCTTGATCATACACGTATTCTAAATACTATTAATGTCAATTTGATAGGTACTCACTCCCATCTTAATCCAAAATAATTAACACTGCTCAGTAGTTTTTTGTCACACGTCTATATTACTATATTTATTGAAACATGAAGGGGGCTCAAGGGCCTAAATCTTGTCCTAGATTCTTTGATGCCTTGCCCTATATATGGAACAAAAGGAATCTGCCAATTACACCACAAACAAACACATCTCTGATCTTGAAAACAACTTAGAGTTCACATTTGAAAGCAAGATTGTGTAGAAAGTTCAAGAAGTGATTATAGTTTCACATTGACCAACAATAGTCTTAAATCAAAGATGTATAAGAGACGTGACTCATTTTTCCAAGTGAACATAGTAGATGTTAGCAACAAGAGACAATAGGCGTGCATTCTAAATTAACTTATTGTTGGAGAAGAAACGTTGTACGTTGATGTCTTCAATGTTATTGACATCATCAAAGATGTCTTCAATGTTGATGCATTCATGTTTCTATTTATAAAACATAATATAGACAACTTATTTTTTAGATTTGGCAGGTAATTCAAAGGCCGACTAATATTTGGGAGATATTAATCCCATTGTCCATGAGACTATGTAAAGTTTTGTATGGACTAACTCAACATAAAAAATAATGCTGAAATAATTTGAATTTAAGGTTAATAGGTTTTTACCTCCTGTAAAGTAGGCATGTTTTGTTTTACCCTAAGTAAAAATAATTCTTTAAGTTTTCTCCCTTGCAAAATAATTTTTTTGTTTTCCCCCTTTGGTACAAGGAATTTGCACTTTTTAAATCGGTTGAACAAAATAATCGATTTAAAAAACAGAACTTTTTAAATCGTTTGAACAAAATAATCGATTTAAAAAGTACATCCAAGGAAAAAACCAAAAAAATTATTTTACAAGGAGAGAAACCTAAATTTTTTTTTTTACGAGAGGTAAAGCAAAACACGCATACTTTATAAGTTGGTAAAGACCTATTAACTCTTGAATCTAAGACTTTAAAAGAAGCATACTTTATGATCTCAAATCTTCTTCACTAAAGCAATTCATGTGATTTATGTTAATATAGGGTCTGTTTGGCTAGCCAAAAAAGCTAGCTTATAGCTTATGTCTTATAGCTTATAAGTTAAAAGACATGTTTGGTAACAGACTTTTTTGTATGAGCTTATAGCTTATTTTACTGACTTATAGCTTATTTTCCAGACGCTATTTCAAGTATCTTATAAGCTTATAGCTTGTAGCTTATTGTTTTTTCTTCCATTTTAACCCTTTATTATTTTACTAATGTTCACTCTTACCCTTTTTTTTATTTCACTTTAAAATAAACCATACATTTTTTTTTGCTATCAGATAAACCATAGTTTTTTTTTAATAAATATAAACCATACTTTTTGTTTATAAACCATGCATAATCATTCATTATTATCTTATGACAATTTTTACGTGAATATAAACCTTATGTATGCACTACAAAAAAAAAAACCTTATGTATGCTACTCACTATAAAAAAATAACGTTGCTCAGTTTTATAAAATAGGCTAATAATTATTGTTTTGGACCAAAATATAATAATAAGCAATACTTTTTTAATTTTGTAAAAATAAAAACCATACTTTTTTAATAAAAAAGTCAATAAGATAACCCATAATTAAAAAAAAAAAAATTCAACCAATAACAATTAGTTTAGTAATATAAAAAATATATATTATATTAGTACATTTAATTTTTAAATTTCAAGTATATTAAATATTAATTTGACATAAATTTTATTTTGAATTAACAATACCCTTTTATGTCATTTTACATTTATCAGTTAGTTAAACCGCTAATTTTACCAAACACTTCAATTAACTTATCAGCCATCAGTCATAAACCATCAGCTATCAGCCATAAGCTATAAGCTATCAGCCATCAGCTAGCTTATCAGCCAATCGCTAATTTTGCCAAACAGAGCCATAGATATTATTAGAGCAATCTAAAAATATTAACAACTTAGCTTTAAACTACTATAATAATTGTCTGTAATACCTTGTCATATATTTTACTAGAATATTGTAGAAATATTATAGAAGTATGCACCAATTTCAACAGCAGATTTCTTCCAAGTCCTTAACAACTCTGGTCAATTAAAAGTTGCATCAAGTAGCAACTTTCCTTCATTGCATTTGGCCACTTGGGTATTGACAGTTCAATATTATGAGTTAAAATCAAATGTAAATAAAATATCAATATTTGAGATAAGTTGATAACTTGATCATGAGTTTTTTTTTTAGAACAAAAATTGATCATGAGTTAAGTTGCACTATTAGTATGAAAAATAAAATAGCTTACTTCAAAGTGATGTGACATCATGAACCTTTGGTAATTAGTCCCTTATTATTCTAGGTGCTCCCTAAACTCTCCAAACAACATATTGTTTAGTTTTTACTTTCAATCACTAGATAAAAATATCCATAACAAATTTCCATCATTATTTTCCCCTGAAAGCATCTCAATTCTCAAGCCATCAAGAAAGTAGTACCCTATTATTCATTATGGTGGGCCTATCTAAATTCATTATGGAATCAACCAAACATATAGAGTAAAGTGGGAAAACAAGAAAATAAAAACAAACTACACACTTTCCTTCTTTTTCTCTCCTTTTAAGACTCAAAATTGAGCTGTATTACTTTTTCGCTTATTGCTACATCATAGATTCTCCTCACCCAATTTAAGTCAAAGAAAAAAGTGTAGAAGGAATTTTATTTTGGCGAACACGTCTGATATACATTTTATTTTTTATTTTTTTTGGTAATAGTATATACATTTTATTTGAATGTGTACCGGTATATCGTTGATGTGAATAATTTTAATAGGTTTAAAAATTATTAAACATTATTTCTAAATGTATTAAAATTATTCACCTCAACGATATAATATATATCCAAATAACACGTGGATAATAAAATCCACCTTTTATTTTTCCATTTTTAAAAGGAAAAGTAGGTATGAAATGGCTTATGGCATATATTCCTCCAACATAACCCCACTAATGTTTCATGATATGAAGTGAGATCATAGAACATTACAACAACTAAGTTATAAAATGAAATATACATTACCTCTCATATATTGAATGCAAATCCAAAAGGATCAAAATATGAAGAATCAAAGTATGCATTTTGTTCTATCAACTGATTCAAAACCAAGACTCAAATGGACTCCTGATCTTCACCAAAGATTCATTGATGCAATCAATCAACTTGGAGGTGCAGATAGTAAGTATAAAACGATCTCAATAATAACCTTACTGTTTTGGTATTATTAATACATTTTAAACCATATAGTAGTTGATGGCGAAGTCTAGGGTGCATGACCTTCACAGGTCTCGTACCATACATGAGTTATATGATCTTCTTTTCCTTTTTTTTTCACAAGGTTTTTTTTTTTCACCAAGGTGTAGGGCTGATAATTCACCGAACCAACTCGAAAAAAAATTTAAGACTCGAATCGACAATTAATTTGTTGAACTTGGTTCATAAATTAAATGAGCCGAACTTGAGTTAAATATTAAATTCATTAATTAAATAAACTAAACTTGAACTATAGCATATAATTTGGCTTGTTTGGTTCACGAATTGACTCGGTTAAATATATAATACTTCAAAATATATTATTAAATAACACTTCATATTATGATCAGTTCAAAACACGGACTTGATTTAGTTCTTAATTGTAAGATATTACCATCTTCTGTTATATATGATCTCTTTAAATATTTTAATTAAACATTTTATAAATATAATTACGATGTGAGACTCGAGGAACTAGAGGAACTCGAGCTGAAAAAAAAAAAGAGTTTATATTGAACTCAAACCGAGTTTCGAGCCGAACCAATTCTTATCGAGTCGAGCTTAGACAGGTTCGACTCAGCTCAGACTTAGGTGATCTATTAGAAGAGTGTAATTTCAAGTTATGAAGAATTAAATTAAGCAAGTGGAAAATGTAATGAACCATAACCTTAGGGTCACATCATAATTATATTTATAAAATGTTTAATTAAAATATTCAAAGAAATCGTGTACCAAAAAAAATATTCAAAGAGGTATAACAGAAGAGGATAATATCTTACAACGTTAAGAACTAAATCAAGCCCGTGTTTTGAACTGATCATAATATCAAGTGTTATTTAAAAATATATATTGAGTGTTATTTAAAAATATATTTTGAAGTGTTATATATTTAACCGAGTCAACTCGTAAACCAAACAAGTCAAACTATATATAGCTCAAGTTTAATTCATTTAATTAACGAACTTAAATATTTAGCTCAAATTCGACTCATTTAGTTCATGAACCAAGTTCAACAAATTAATTATCGATTTAAGTCTCAAACTTTTTTCGAATTTATTCGGTCTATTATCAGCTCTACACCTTGGTAAGAAAAAAAAAAAGAGGATAACCCTTGTGAAAAAAAAAATAAATAAAAAAAAATCATACAACTCATGTATGGTACGAGACCTGTGACGGTCATGCACCCTAGACTTCGCCAGTAGTTGATATCAATATTGTATTTGGCAGAAGCAACACCAAAGAGTATAATGAGGGTGATGGAAATTCCAGGACTTACTTTGTACCATCTCAAGAGCCATTTACAGGCATTCCCTTTTGTAATTTGTTAAATGAAATCTAATTTTTTTGTTAAATGAAATCTAATTTCAGAAGTTGTGACTTTCATGTTTTTATTTTTTCTGATTATAGAAATATCGACTTGGGAAAAGCCAACAGCCAGAAACCTGCTCTGACAACAAACAACCAGGTGACTTGTAGGAAAATAGTAACTCGATTGAGTAGTTTTCAATCTCGACCGTTTTAATATCAAAATAACAGCCGAGAGATTTTAACATTTGTTTTTGTTATTTTGTAATCTAAGTTGTCTGATCTCAAAATAACGGAACTGTTTAAAATTGATTTTCTTCTTGGGTAATCTGAGTCATTTGATCTTAAAATAACAACCAAGATTGTTTACCGCATGTAAATGCTTACTTGTGTTACAGCGGGGAATCCAAATAGCATGATTGATAGTTTTTTCATTTGGCATAACATTGATTATTCTTGTGCTGCAGATTACACAGAAACCAAGAGTAGTGATGATCATTGTAGCAGAGAAATCAGTCTTGGGGACCAGAGTCAAATCACTGAGTAATAATTAGAAACTTATGAAATAATTGATTATTTTTTTTAGATTTTTCATGTGGGAAAAATAATTTCAGATGGAAATGGCATTCGCTGGAGATTTTATTTTCAAATTCTGTTTATGCCAGAAACTTGGAGATAGCTCAAGCTCTTGAAATGCAAATGGAAGTAGAGAAGAAACTTTATGAACAAATTGAGGTATAACATAAATGACTGTCAAATAACCGATTATTCCAAAATCTTAAGCTGTTAGGATAGAGTCCCATCAATGGTTTTATATTATTTCCAACAATGATGTAATAACTTTCAATCGACAATGAGTTTTGCAAAATTACAGTGTATCATCGTGATTTTGTCTAAATTACACTTTTGAGTTTTCAACAAAATCACAATGTCACCGTGATCTCGCCAAACTCACTACCAACTTAAAATAGTATGTCTAAAACACATGCTAATAAATTTGAATGGTGGATTCAGGTGCAGAAACATTTGCAGCTTCGAATCGAAGCTCAAGGAAAGTATTTACAATCGGTACTAATGAAGGCGCAAGAAGTACTTTGTGGACACAATTCTTCTCCAATTGGTATAAAATTCACAAAAGATGAACTTTATCAATTGGTCACCATGGTCAACAATGCTTGTCCAAGTTCTCCAATCTCAGAGCTAACAGAAACAAGAGGATTAAGCTTAAACTGTGGTAATAAGAAACAGAACAATGAAACTATGTGTTCATTGGAAAGTTCTTTAACATTTTCAGAATCCTCAGAAAGAAAAGAAGAGAAAAATTCAATAGAAGAAATAGTAGAGTTCAAAAATTCCAATACTATTTCGCATGAATTGCCACTAATGGCCATGGAATCAGAGTCGTGTCTGATGTCTGTGTCTGTGGTTCGCAGTAATGATCCGTCTAATAATTCTAATGGGAGAAAGAGAAATGAAGAAACTAAATTTGATAGTAGCTATGTTGAGGAATCTTCAAACAGGAAAAGATGTGGCAACAAGTTGAAGAAAGCTAAGTTGTCAGAAGAAATGTTGGACTTGAACAGTCAATGTCAGAATGATATGGAATCAACAAGCTCAAAAACATTACTATTAGACTTAAATTGCAGTTTAAACTTCTGTGAACCATGAAGATGGTTTATAATTCTTAGTCTAATTTACATGAAAGTATGCAGCAAAATATCATTATTACAAGAGAAATATTTTTATTTTATTGTAATGAAAAGAAAAATTTGACTCTAACATGGTCATTAAAAAAAGGTACACTATTATTATATGGTGTGGCATAACTACTCTCCCACCTTGATTAATTTCTTATTTCAACATCTTGGTGCTGAAATTGGATCATAGACAAAGTTCTGCTGAACAATTTGGTAAGGGGTACCTACTAGTTTAATTAAAATGAGAATGTGGTGGGTTGTTAGATTTTTGGGCAGTGGTACAATTTTAAATGGATGGTGGCCAATTCTGATTGTCTACCGAAGCGACTTTGACATATTTTTGACCAATCATGCATCTTGCTGAGTCTATAAATTGAAACCTCAAATTCATTTTTCATCACAAATATATCCTCCCATTTTCATCTCCTTTTCTCAATTATTTCCTTTTGTTTTTGGTTATTTCATCATTAAACTGTTGCATAGCGATTAGTCATAATATTCTCATCAATATTCTTTGATGACAATGATTGAGAGTGTTATACTAGTCAACAAGTAACGTTTTGGGACCATAAACATTAGAAACATTACTATCACTTATCGAAATATAGTGATAATATGACCCACAAAAGTGGAAAGCTGACCCTGAAAAGCGGAAATTCACCTCCCAAAAGTGGCAATCTGATCTTCATCTTCTTTTATCTATAGTTTGAAAACCGTTCGCATTCTAAAGTGTGAACATAACCAATATAGTGTTTTTTATTTACGTGAATGTGTTGTGAAAGAGAAATGAAATGATGAAGGTTTTAAAGTTATATTATATTGGCATTTAGCTCAATATTATATATAGAGCAATTCCATTTCATCAACTTTCATCTTATAAAGTATAAAATATGTTTACTTTCTAGGATGCGAGCAAAATATTTTGATAAATTAACACGACACGTGCGAAAATCAAGACGTAAAATGAAAAACTTTAATTATTATCATTATTAAATCTTAAGGCCCTACAAAAATTTAAGTTGGTAATATCTAACCATGATCATGATTCCACTTTGAACCCCTTTTTACTTCAATGTAACTACACATTGTTGGGTTAGGCATATTTGTTAACAATATTACGAAAAATTATTTTGGTCTTAATTAGATATACCTACTTGATCGCCATCTTATCTTATGGGAAGAAAGAAACCTATGACCTATAAAAGAAGAATGAATGATGAGTACAACCATGCGCATTTGACAATTTTTTTATGGTGTTAAACTTTAATTTATATGCAATAATCAATACTCCCTCCGTTCCAAAATATAAGTCGTTGGAGAAAAAATTTATTTCAAAATATAAGTCGTTTTACAATTCCAATGAAGTATTTAATGCTATTTTTCCTATTATATCCTTAATTTTTTATTTTTCTCTCTTCTTTCAATTATTTCATTAATCTTTTCCATATAATTAATGAATGATGATTTTGCAAACATACTTATAATTTCTCTTTTCTATACAACAATAATTACATTTTTTTAATTTATATAACATAGTCAAAAGACTTATATTTTAGAATGGAGAAAATATTCAAGAAACAGTAATAATGTGTAACTTGAGAATAAGTTGGGACAATTTAAGCTCGTCAAAAAATTGATGGCCTAAGTTTCCTTGTCAAAAAAGATATTACTCTTCTTATTTAATTTGTTCAAAATTTTTACCATCTATTAAAAGATATCTTTTGGTAAATAAATCCTAATAAAAAATAGTTTCGGATTGTGTAAATCATATCGGAATGGTACACCTCCATTTGTTGGACTATTGACCAGACAATCAACAAACAACTCAAGTACATATATTCCCTTATGTTCAATCCACATTCACAGCCTCTCAAATCACAAATATCAAACTTGTACATTAAAATCTCTAAAAGCAATTGAATGACTGAAATTATTCAATCGGGTGGTATCAGTTTCTAAAGTGCAATATTTAAAATGAAAAAGAAGAATAAATACAAGTTGATATGATCATTTCCTTACATTGTGAATTACTGAATTACATATAACAAACTTAACAATGCAAACTTATAGTTAAATAAAACAACACTTCAACCGTGCAATTATAGTTTTCATTCTAGTAAATACTAATTAGTTTAGAGTTTAATTTAGCTCTTGGAGAAATTAAAACTCCAACATACTCATTTTGAATTTGGATCCTTCGCTTTATCTTATTCATTCATCCATTGTCAAGAAAGCCCTAAACTAGTTAGTATATATACAATCTTGTTTAGGCTTTAAATAAGGATGTAGCGAGTAAATCTTAGAAATGACAATGGGTAGGGCATGGGTAGGACATTATAGTCATAGTTTGAAAAAATTTCCGTACCATCTTTATGCCTGCGTGAGTGATAATTTGTCTCAATGTACATATCCAATGGGTACCTAAGTGCATGTACCCGTACCGTACCCGTTATCCGCACTTTTGTTAAAAATAAATAGATCAATTATAAAATATCATTTTAATAGAATTTAAAAAAATTTCAAAGTTTACTCATGAATTATAAATAAAATTATTAGTAATATCATGCTAGAGTTCATTTATCTGTTGAAATATTTGCATTATTTTATAAATAAACATTTTTATTAAAAATGTGTAATAATATATTATTGTTGTATTCTTTAAAATTTTATATTATTATATAATAATACTAGTTTAGAGACCCGTGCATTCGCACGGGTCTATTGACTTTTATTTATAAAATATTGTTAAAATATAAGTGACGTCGTGTACCAAAAAAATAAAAATAATAAATGAGGTTAATTCTGTGATATTTTTGTAAAACTTATTAAATTAAGTCTTTTTTTATTAAAGTAATTGTCCCGTGTATGATTTTTGTGTAATAAATAATAATTAATAATAAGAAATATTTATTATTCAATTATTTTTTTTTATTAATCCAATTGTCCCGTGTATGATTAATTTTTTTTATTAAAACAATTGTCTCGTGTATTATTATAGCATATATTCATCAACAATTGTTCCGTGTATTATTATAATATATTATTAAATTCCTTTTTTCATTAAAGCAATTGTCCCGTGTATGATTAATTTTTTTTATTAAAACAATTGTCCCGTGTGTTATTACAATATATATTTACCTCTTAATTATTATAATATATATTCATCAATCATACGCTTCTCCTGTATTTTTTATATAAAAGTAAACAAAACTAGAATAGATTTTTTTATAATAAATATAGAGTACAGCAATGTAACTATTTTATAGAAAAATAGTAAATTGAAAAATATAATTTATTTTTTTACGAAATAGAAGATTTGAAATATTTTTAAGAATTGATGAGGACAAATTAAGATTTTTAGTAGTAATACCTTTAATATATTGGGCCCGTTTGAATTTGGCTTATTTTTAAGCTTATGAAAATACTTTATGATTATTAATTTATAAATAAACTTTTATGTTATTTCATTAGGTTTTTTTACGCGTTTTAATTTATAAGTTTTCACTGACAAAAATTATATCTTTATAAGCTGTTTTCATAAACAACATTAAAAAACTTATAATAATACATAAAAGTTTCTGTAACATCCCGCTCTTTCAATTACCTAATTAATTTTAATTAGAGTTTTATCTAATATAATTAGACTTAATTAGAGGTGATTAAATTAATTTAGTCTTGTGAATTAAGTGAATTATATGTAAAGTTAGAAATTCAAATTGAACTCAAACTACACATTAACACCTTAATCTCACACTATTGGATTAATTAGCACTAGTTATCAAAGATTCCCTCTCAAACTATTCTTCCTCTCTCGTGTGACTCACTATCACACCAAGCCTACACCTCACAACACAATACTTCCCTCTTGTGACTCACTCCTCACTTATGACTCACCTTCCCATGCAACCAACACCTCATCAATTCCTTTCCTCCCATTTGTGACTCACTAACTCACTTAAACAAACGAGATTACATGCAAAACTAATTCATTTTTTCACTCTCACAACTTCAGAAAATTAAACCCTCCCAAACTCTCTTCTCCCTCACAAGATACACACACACACACATGGCAAGTTTCCAAATCCTCCATTCTTCCCATTTTCACATATACATCATACTCTCAATAACTCTCTATATTCAAAACTGTCCTAGATTCAGAAATTCCTTGCATGCAAACAAATAATTCCTCTTAAAACTCTCACCCTTTCATGTCAAATTATAACAACCGCAACCATATCATTTCACGTCTTTCTAACCATTTGGGAACACATGCAAACCAAGCAAAGAACAGTCATGTGCTATGACAACTCAAGAAGATCGTGTTTACAAACTCTCATATCTCAGATTATTCCAGCATCTATCACCTTTCCAATTTTAAAAGCAAGCTAGAACTCAAGTTCATCATTTTTCTCCAAACTTCCAATTTATGTTCAAACTGTTCGTGGGCTGTAGCTGGGTGGTTTGTGGCTGTGTAGAGCCCAAGAGGAGCAAGGATTAAAGCTTCTTACAGGTGGGTTCTTAGGCTAGGTAGTTTAGATTCCCAAAATTCAAACATGCATGCAAACTTAAGAAAAATTAGGAAAATTATGTGAGGAGAAATAACTCCCAATTTCTCCTCCAAACTGTCATATATTATATTTATAATATTATTGCATAAGTTTAATTTGAGGATTGTAGGTGGTTTTTGTGAAAATTGTAAAAATCTACAAAACAGAGGCATTTTACGCAGAACTCGCCCGGCGAGCTCATGGCGAGCCTTCTAGCGAATGCTCATATTCTGGGCAGCTGATGAGTGGCCCGGCGAGCAAAGGCTAGCCCGGCGAGCTTCTGCTCGCTCGGCGAGCACTTGTTGGCCCGACGAGCTTAACTCAGCCCAGAATATGATTACTCGTCATGGCGAGCTGGATTACTCCCTGTAGCGAGTTAGGCCTAACTGACTCTAATTTTTAATGTTTTCTAAAATTATACACTCGTTTTAGATCCTCGAATTAAATTGATATTTCTTGCAATAATAGGATTAATATAAAATACGTACATTTTGTTGTCACAATGCAATCATAAGGTATAACTCAGGAATTTAGAATTATGTATGCTCCCCGGGCTTTGGGAAATTATGGTAGCATGAAATCAATTTAGAATCAGTCAAATTATGTGCGATTGTGATATCGCTTGTGGACTTCGTTTTAGATGTTCCATCAGTAAAAAATTTTGAGTTGTACGCCGGAACGCTTTCTGTTCGCGGATAAGGCAGACCTCTGAGATATACTCACCTCAGAGTGCCTTGAGGTTAAAATCAACAAGACTAATGATGTGTTACACCTTTATTTAATTATGCTTTAAGACAATATGATATAATATATGTTAGGGTTAAATAGTGGTTACCCCCCTGCAAAGTAGGTCGGTTTTGGAATACCCCCCTGTAAGTTTTTTTTTTTAAAATTCCCCCCTTGCATTGTAGAGATTCTTTGGATTTCCCCCTTAGAGTGCCATCTGGGCAAAGAATCTCCATGTTTTGCCTACGTGGCACCTCCACGTGGACTTTTTTTTAATTTTTAATTATTTTTTTGCCACGTGGCATTAAAAATTTAAAAAAAAATTAAAAATAAAAATAAAAACACTTTTTTTTTATTTCTTTGTTTTTCTTTATTAATTTTTAATAATTTTTAAATAACAAATAAAGAAAACAAAGAAATCAGAAATAAATAAATAAATAAAAAATAAATAAACAATAATTTCAATGAAACAAAATTAATTGTTCATCTTCTCAAAATTGATTCAAGTTCTTCTCAATACCCAGACCCACATTATATTCTTCTTCTCAAAACTCAAAACCCACATAAACAATTTTTTGAAAGGGCTAAGCTTAACTAATAACAACAAGTACAAGAATAGGAACAATAGGTAGAGATAGAGGCACTAAAAGGAGAGGCCCGAAACTGCTGAACAAACACCAGAACACACCAATTGTTGTTGTACTCTTCACATTACACAACAATGACAGAACTGTAATCACAGATGACACAACAACCATTCACAATGACACAACAACCAAAATCAAAAATGAAATTCCAATTGAAAAATCAAAAGCACTAGCACTATAATCACAGAACTATATTTTCTTCTTCCATAACCATTCCAACGATCAACATCACACAAAACTCAAAAATTTCACACAACTCACAAACCCAGAATCGGCCAACACAACACGTTCACGCAACAACAACAAACAGAAATAAAACGACGAAGAAGAGAGAATCAGATTCAAATAACAAGAACCCACCGTTACTTTTCCGTCCCGATCCCGGCGATTTGGGTAAGATTTTGAGATTTTTAGGTTCGGATTTGGGTTTAAAAAGGGCTAATAAACAATTTTGATTGACAAAGTTTGATTTTTGGGGTAGAAAATGGATCCGGCGCAGCGGTGAACAAGGAGAATAATTTTGGGGTTTGTTACGAATTTCTGGATTTTGTTATGAACAAGGAGATTGATTGTTGTTGTTTTGTTTTTGCTCGAATTTGTAATGGTTATTTGTTCTTGTTTCACCGCTGCTCAATTTTTCACTTCCAATCAAATTTTTCACTTATGAGGTTGAGGACCTGGAGGAAGGGGAGGGATATGAAGAGGAGGGAGGGGAAGAAGAAGAGGGATAAGTTGTTGCTGTTCACTTCCAATCAAATTTTTTTTCTGCTCAATTTTCTTATGAATTGTTGTTGCTGTTCATCAGGAGATGGAAGGGGAAGAAGAAGAGGGATAAGTTTTAGTGAGGGATTTGATGAAGATTTTTTTTATTTATAAAAATCAGTTTTAGTGAAATAATTACATGGGATTCTTTTTATTAAAAAAAAATTAGTCATCAGAAAAAAAAAATTTAATTTTTAATGCCACGTGGCAAAAAAAATAATTAAAAATTAATAAAAATCCACGTGGAGGTGCCACGTAGGAGATTCTTAGCCCAGATGGCACTCTAAGGGGGAAATCCAAAGAATCTCTACAATGCAAGGGGGGAATTTTAAAAAAAAAAAAACTTATAGTGGGTATTCCAAAACCGACCTACTTTGCAGGGGGGTAACCACTATTTAACCCTATATGTTATGACTGATTTGGTGCCCCGGCGTAGTCACCATTAGGAGGGTAGTAGGACCCACTGAGACTTAGTAGTCTCACCCCACTCCAATTATATTTTAGGTAGACAAGTTATTTCGGAGCAGGGACCAGGATGGATCTGACGATAGGAGCTGTGCTTGGATTGTCAGCTTAGAAGACTTAGTCTTCTTCCTTGTTTTTATTTAGCTTGTTGTTCTATTGTAGTCTCTTTTTCGCTGTCTGTATCGAATTCTAATTATTATCTTAATGATAACGTATTATTCAGCTATATTGCTTTTAATTAATGTACTCAGATTCCAGTTTTAATGCTTCGACTAAATATTCTAGATATTTTAAGTTATGGCGTTACAATTGGTATCAGAGCAGGTCGATCCAGTATCGGACCTTGCCATGAGTCATTACAATCCCTTTCTTAGTAGTACGGACCCTTTGGAGTCTGGACTGTTTACGCTGAAACCATCTCGTGCTGAGTATGATCAGCTCAATATTGTGCATGGTAGGCAGGGTATTACGGTTGAGAACCGAAGTGGACCACGGTGGTTAAGTAAGAAGATCGTAGTGGAGATGCAGTTCAGAAGCAATCGTTGGCGAGAATTCTCTCTAACCGGATGTTAGAGCTGAAATAGTTAGGTCTGAAGGAGTAAGTGGTGCAACGCCAACGAGTATACCAAGAGTTAAGATGGATTATATGGATTAAAACCAATGGTAGTAGGAAATTATGGAGATGGTAAGGGAACAGTTGTTAAGTTTATGGAGAGTAAGAACAGTTTGATGGAAGTACTAATCGCTCGAAGTAGAATTGTTCATGGAAGAACGTAGGTGTGTAGGCCATTATAGTATCCAACTGACATCGTGTGTCAGGTAAATTTCCCTGACTTGAGAGTAACCATACCTTCTGACGAACATGTTTACAAGAAACACGAAAGCCAAGTAAGATTCAGCCTACAGTAAAGCAGAACTCTTCCTAGATACTTAACCTTACTTGTCAAGCCGTGAGATTCACCAGTGATGTTAGATCTGTTCAATACCATACTAGAGGAACCAAGTTGGAATATTCACCCATAATAACACTCATTTGAGAACTCCCCAATAGATTATCCTATAGGAAGCCAACTCTTAATGCCTCCCTAAGAATAATTTAGCTTTTCAACATCGTAACTCGTATTCCTACCATATCGCTAGAAGCCAGGATCCGTTTAGTATAACAAATCGAATTTCCTTTTAGTGATACCAGCCCAGGTCAGTTAACTCAGCAAATCATCTGAGATCAACCTTGATTAGAGTAACAATTAGGAATCACTTCACAACACCATTTAGATACCTGACTTAATTCGTAAGGCATCATTCGTGAGCGGTAGAAACAAGAGTCAAGCCGTGAAAATAGCAACCCAGAGTTGTACCTTATCACTATAGGTTGAGCGATATCAGATTTTCCATTTAGAGTTTCACTTATAACACTTGTTACCCATATAGATGTATTAGGTGTAGTTATCCATTTATCTTGAACCAGTAATTTAGTACCATAAAATACCCAACCAAGCATATAGGAAAATAGTCGAATTAAACTGCCCACGATTCCACATTTTCTTACCTTCCAATCTATCATGTTACCACTTAGGAAATTTGATGAGGACACAATCCAAGACATAAGTAATACAATCCAAAGCTTAGGAGGTCCTATGACAAGGGCGCGTGCAAGAAGAGTCAAGGATGCCTTAGTTCACTTCATGATCAAATCAATAGAAGGTCCGGCCCAAGTTGATAAAGGCTTGGCCCAAATTGAAGAAAAAGAACCAAAATTGAAGATTATCATCCAAGCATGTGATAGTGGAAAATAAAGAGCTCTTCCACTAAGCATATGAAGGTGGTGCACCAAGCAATAAAAGAGCACCACTATCTCTTCTTTATTTTGCATTTTCCTTGTAATAATTCAGCCCCACTATCATGATAGTTAGTGGCTGAAATCCTTTTGCTTTCTTAGGAGTTACTTTTTGCTTATTACATTTCATAAGCCTTTCCTATATAAAGGAGGCATGTAACTCTTGCCAAATCAATGAATTTTGTTAAGTTTTTACACTTTGTGTAATTGAGAGTATTTGCTCTTAGGTTTTGGATTGGACCAAAACTGATCATATCAAGGAATCCTTTTCTTGTGGTGATCTTCATCCATAGGCTTATCATTCTCTCTTGGATTAGAAAGAGTGTGGCGCCCCTTCTACCTTCTTCCGTTTCTTCTCTTTTCTTTACTTTGTTTCAATTTCGTTCTTACATGTGTTTGTGTCAAACTCTATCATTTTCTTGTTTTAAATCAAACACCTATATTTCAAGCTGTTTATTTCCTAGTGAATCACAAGAATTCACAAGTCCAAAGTTCATAGAGCTATTTCATGAATTTTTGAAGATTATGCATACTTTTCAACAATTGGTGCATATCAAGTGGTAATCAGAGCAAAGTTCCAAAAACAAAAAGGGCCAAATTGTGGTAAAGTGTCTTTATTTTGTTCTTAATTGTTATCTCTATTCCATTATCAAAAAAAAAAAAATCGAAAAAAAAAGAGTATTAGAAAAAAAAAGTGTGGTCTGATTGGTTAGCTTTGTTATTCAAAAAAAATCAAAAAAAAAAAAAAGAGGTATTAGAAACGTGGTTTGATTATTGTGATTCATATAACAAAAAAAATTCTATCTTTGTCTATTTTTCCACACTCTAAAATTTTCATTTTCTCACTTGTTTCAGAGTCTTTTCTTCTTGTTGCTGTTTTTTTGTTTGTTAAGCTTTTTGTGTGTTGATTATCATCTGAATTTGTTTTCTTTGTGTTGGTTTATTTTGGTTTCTCTAAAGAACTAAAAGAGCAAATTGAGTGGTAAAAGGCAGAGTGTTTTCATTATAAAAAAAAAAGCCAAATTTGAGTGAAACACGAGTGATTGAGTGTAAACACGTGAGTAGAGTGGTGAGGTCCATTTTAAACACTTGTTATTATTTTCACAATCATGTCAGGTGAAGAGGAAGGTAGCCCAAAGCGAGTAGAAGTAAATAGGTTGTTGTTAGAGGCTCTTACAGCAAGAATGCAACAAATGATGAGAGCGGAGTTAGAAGGGTTACATGAGAGGATTGACCAAATAGAAAATCGTTTACCTAATGGTGATGAAGAGGAAACAAGGAGGAGAAGGCATGCGGAGAGGTCTAGGAACGACAGATTGAGTGGCATAAAAATTAAAGTTCCAACTTTTATTGGGAAGAGTGACCCGGAGACATATCTAGAATGGGAGACTAAAATTGAGCAAATTTTTAATTGTCACGATTATTTTGATGTTGATAAAGTGCAGGTTGCTTCCATTGAGTTCAAGGAATATGCTTTGGTGTGGTGGGATCAGTTGATCAAAGAAAGAAGGAGGTATGGAGAACAACCAATTGGTACTTGGGAAGAAATGAAGAGAATCATGAGGAGAAGGCTTGTTCCTTCCTTTTATCATAGGGATTTGCACAACAAATTACAAAGACTCACTCAAGGTTCTAAAAGTGTTGAAGAATATTTCAAGGAGATGGAAGTTCTCAAAATTAGAGCTAATGTGGAGGAGGACGATGAAGCAACCATGGCTAGGTTTCTTCATGGTCTAAATCGTGACATTAGTGACATAGTGGAACTTCATCACTATGTTGAAATGGATGAATTGGTACACCAAGCTATCAAAGTGGAACAACAACTCAAAAGAAAGAGCCAAGCAAGGAGAAGTTCCACCACTTTCAATTCTCAAAATTTGAAAGACAAGCTAAGGAAAGAGGATGCTTCATCTTCATCAACTAAGGAGCCCATGGTTGAAAACAAAGGTAAAGCTATTACACCTTTTCAAAGTGTTTCAACTAACCATAAGCTTACATGTTTCAAGTGTAAAGGCAGAGGGCTTATTGCATCTGAATGTCCAACAAAGAGAACTATGCTTATAGAGGGAAATGAAGAAGTTCTAGGAGATGAGGAAGGTGATGATGAAGAAGAAGAAGAAGAAATACCTAGTGGGGAGATACTCATGGTGAGGAGGATGTTGGGGAACTTAATCAAAGAAGAAGACACCACTCAAAGAGAAAACCTTTTCCACACAAGATGTTTAGTCCAAGGAAAGGTATGTTTGTTAATTATTGATGGTGGGAGTTGTACCAATGTTGCTAGTACTCGTTTAGTATCAAAACTTAATTTAAAAACAAAACCTCACCCTAAGCCATATAAACTTCAATGGCTTAATGAAAGTGTTGAAATGGTTGTTAATAGACAAGTTGAGGTTTGTTTTAAAATTGGGAGGTATGAGGATGTGGTGTTGCGTGATGTAGTACCTATGGAGGCTAGTCATTTGTTGTTGGGAAGACCTTAGCAATTTGATAGGAAGGTTGGTCATGAAGGGTATTCCAACAAATATTCTTTTGTGCATCATGGCCAAAAGATTATTCTTGTACCATTGAGTCCTAGTGAGGTGAGAGAAGATCAAAAGAAAATGAGAGAAAAAAAGGAAAAAGAAAAGAATGAAAAAAAAGAAGAGAATGAAAAAGAAAAGAAAAAGAATGTCAAAAAAAAGAATGATGAAAAGAAAGAGAGTTTGACTGCAAAAAAAGGAGAGGTTCAAAATGCAATTGTTTCACAACAGCCCCTATATTTGCTATTTTGTAAAGAGGTGGCATTAGTTGCTAACACTCCTAACACACAAAATTTGCCAAGTTGTGTTGAAACTCTTTTGCAGGAATTTGAAGACATGTTTCCAAAGGAGGTACCAAGTGGTTTACCACCTATAAGAGGAATTGAGCATCATATTGATCTCAATCCGGGAGCATCCTTGCCTAATAGGCCAGCTTACCGAAGCAATCCACAACAAACTCAAGAAATACAAAAGCAAGTGGCTGAATTGGTAAGTAAAGGATGGGTAAGAGAAAGTCTAAGTCCATGTGCTCTCCCGGTAATTTTAGTACCAAAAAAAGATGGTAGTTGGAGAATGTGCACTGATTGTAGAGCTGTTAATAACATTACCATTAAGTATAGACATCCTATTCCTAGGCTAGATGACTTACTTGATGAATTGTTTGGTGCATGCTTATTTTCTAAAATTGATTTGAAAAGTGGGTACCATCAAATTCGTATAAGGGAGGGGGACGAGTGGAAAACAGCTTTCAAAACAAAATATGGTTTATATGAGTGGTTGGTTATGCCATTTGGGCTAACTAATGCACCTAGCACTTTCATGAGACTAATGAACCATGTTTTGAGAGAATTTTTGGGTAAATTTGTTGTTGTGTATTTTGATGATATTTTGATATATAACAAAAATTTGGGGGACCATTGCATTCACTTAAGGGCTGTTTTGCAAGTACTAAGACAAGAAAACTTATATGCAAATTTAGAAAAATGTGTGTTTTACACCGATCATGTGATTTTCTTAGGTTTCATTGTAAGCTCTAAGGGAGTCCATGTTGATGAAAGCAATTCAAGAATGGCCAACACCCAAAAATGTAAGTGAGGTAAGAAGTTTTCATGGATTAGCTAGTTTCTATAGGAGGTTTGTAAAGGATTTTAGTACCTTGGCTGCACCTCTTAATGAAATTGTAAAAAAAGAAGTTGGTTTTAAATGGGGTGAGAAACAAGAGCAAGCCTTTGCTGCCCTTAAAGAAAAACTCACCCAAGCATCTATTCTTACATTACCTAATTTTTCAAAATCTTTTGAAATTGAGTGTGATGCTTCCAATGTTGGTATTGGCGCTCTTTTGATGCAAGAAGGCCATCCAATTGCTTATTTTAGTGAGAAATTAAAAGGGGCTACCCTAAATTACTCAACTTATGATAAGGAATTGTATGCCTTAGTGAGGGCATTGCAAACTTGGCAACATTACCTACTGCCCAAAGAATTTGTCATTCATAGTGACCATGAATCTTTGAAACATTTAAAAGGGCAAGGTAAGTTGAACAAGAGACATGCCAAATGGGTTGAATTTCTTGAACAATTTCCATATGTGATTAAGCACAAGAAAGGTAAGGCAAATGTGGTTGCGGATGCACTTTCAAGAATGTATGTTTTGCTTTCTACCCTTGAAACAAAAGTTTTTGGTCTTGAGCATATTAAAGATTTGTATGAAAGTGACCTTGAATTTTCTTCAAAATTTTTAGCTTGTGAGCATGCTGCCTCCAATGGGTTTTTTAGGCACAATGGCTATTTATTTAAAGAAAAAAGACTATGTGTGCCTAAAAGTTCCATTCGGGAATTACTTGTAAAAGAGGCGCATGAGGGAGGACTAATGGGTCATTTTGGGGTGTCTAAAACTCTAGAACTTTTGAAAGAACATTTTTATTGGCCTCACATGAAAATTGATGTTCAAAAATTTTGTGAAAGATGCATTGTGTGTAAAAAGGCCAAATCAAAAGTTATGCCTCACGGTTTGTATACTCATTTGCCTATACCTGAATTTCCTTGGATTGACATTTCCATGGACTTTGTTTTAGAGCTTCCTAGAACAAAAAATGGAAAAGATTCTATATTTGTGGTTGTTGACAGGTTTTCAAAGATGGCACATTTTATTCCATGTAAAAAGGTGGATGATGCTTGTCATGTTGCTGGTTTGTTCTTTAAAGAAGTTGTGCGCTTGCATGGCTTACCAAGGAGCATCGTCTCAGATCGTGACTCCAAGTTCTTAAGCCATTTTTGGAGGACTTTGTGGGGAAAGGTGGGAACAAAGTTGTTATTTTCTACTACTTGTCATCCCCAAACAGATGGACAAACTGAGGTAGTAAATAGAACTCTTTCTACTCTTCTTAGGGCTGTTCTTAAAAAGAATTTAAAAATGTGGGAGGAATGGTTACCCCATGTGGAGTTTGCTTACAATAGGGCTGTCCATAGCACTACACGATTTTCACCTTTCGAGATTGTGTATGGTTTTAATCCCTTAACACCTCTTGATTTGTTACCATTGCCTAACACATCTATTTTGAAGCATAAAGATGGGAAAGCTAAAGCTGAATTTGTGAGAAAATTGCATGAGCAAGTAAAATTGCAAATTGAAAAGAAAAATGAAAGCTATGCAAAAAGTGCGAACAAAGGGCGAAAGAAAGTTGTTTTTGAACCCGGGGATTGGGTTTGGATACATATGAGAAAAGAAAGATTCCCATCACAAAGGAAGTCCAAACTTCAACCTAGGGGAGATGGACCCTTTCAAGTACTTTCTAGGATCAATGACAACGCCTACAAAATAGAACTTCCAAGTGAGTATGGGGTAAGTACTACTTTCAACGTGGCTGATTTGTCTCCTTTTGATGTAGGTGATGATGATCTAAATTCGAGGTCGAATTCTTTTCAAGAAGGAGGGAATGATGAGGACACAATCCAAGACATAAGTGATACAATCCAAAGCTTAGGAGGTCCTATGACAAGGGCGCGTGCAAGAAGAGTCAATGATGCCTTAGTTCACTTCATGATCAAATCAATAGAAGGTCCGGCCCAAGTTGATAAAGGCTTGGCCCAAATTGAAGAAAAAGAACCAAAATTGAAGATTATCATCCAAGCATGTGATAGTGGAAAATAAAGAGCTCTTCCACTAAGCATATGAAGGTGGTGCACCAAGTAATAAAAGAGCACCACTATCTCTTCTTTATTTTGCATTTTCCTTGTAATAATTCAGCCCCACTATCATGATAGTTAGTGGCTGAAATCCTTTTGCTTTCTTAGGAGTTACTTTTTGCTTATTACATTTCATAAGCCTTTCCTATATAAAGGAGACATGTAACTCTTGCTAAATCAATGATTTTGTTAAGTTTTTACACTTTGTGTAATTGAGAGTATTTGCTCTTAGGTTCTGAATTGGACCAAAACTGATCATATCAAGGAATCCTTTTCTTGTGGTGATCTTCATCCATAGGCTTATCATTCTCTCTTGGATTAGAAAGAGTGTGGCGCCCCTTCTACCTTCTTCCGTTTCTTCTTTTCTTTACTTTGTTTCAATTTCGTTCTTACATGTGTTTGTGTCAAACTCTGCCATTTTCTTGTTTTAAATCAAACACCTATATTTCAAGCTGTTTATTTCCTAGTGAATCACAAGAATTCACAAGTCCAAAGTTCATAGAGCTATTTCATGAATTTTTGAAGATTATGCATACTTTTCAACAATTGGTGCATATCAAAATTATTATGGGTCAACTAAGATAATCTCAGTCTGACAAATTACATTAGAGATCACACCAAACCACTTGGAACACAACCACACCCGGAATGACAAGTAGAAACATTTCTTGACCATACTTATTTACCAGAAAGCCTACTTAACACTATCCTACATCTACTACATTAGCCGCTTAGTGTCGTGGCTTAGATAGATACCTTGTGAGAGAAATCCAGTCTAACCACCCGTGTTATTAATTTCCTTAGACGCCAGTCACTATATTATCATCTAGTACATTGTCTATAGGAGCTCATTACCATAGAGCAGCCTACCTCCTTGAGATCAGTCTTAGTACCGTGTCACTAGCATTCAAGCCTCGATCAAATTAGTAAATTAGGAGTTATCATTAGCGCCTTCAGCCATCTAGATCAATTGTTGATTACCTATGTTAGTTATCTCGTATTGAAAATCACTAAGTTGGATTTATTCCTTATTAGCCATTTGATATTCCGTTTATTCAGACCTTCGAGTTAGGAATCTGTTAGAGTTAGATAGATTTCCATTAAGAATGCCCCTCCATACCATGATTTGAGCCAAAGCCAATAGAAGTCAAATTCCAAATTCATGACCATTCTTTCGGACCCTTGATAAGCTAAGTTCTTCGAACCAAACCATTTTGGGTTGGATAACCATTAGACATGGGAACAAGGAACAGGTTCACTCCCTAATCTGTCTGATTTTATCTCGGACTGATAATTCCTTCTCGTACCTTATCATCTGTCAGACGTATTTATCACCGGAGTAAGTTGAAAGGTAAACTTTTCAAATTCCTCGACATCGGTCAGTCAAACTGACACTGTGGGATGGCGCTTATGAGTAATCCTGTTCGATCTTCTCAGCCTTCCGTTTACGTTATTAGTAACTGAATATGATCCGTGGAATCTAGTTTAACTAAAGGTCACGTGTAAATTCAGTTCAAACTCTCACTCATCGTATCGATCTTTTAATCAGTATCATTAGTCAATTATCCGCCGAACTATTCTGTTCAGTGTCAGTATCAGTTAATCATATAGGTCTTTGTGCACCTGAACGACCCATCAGTAATTCAATTGTGTTGTTTAATCTTTTGGAGTCTTATCAACTAAATTCCAGTGAAGTTTCAGATCTTTTCAGTTACGTAGAAATAGGAGTTAGTAGAGATATTAGTGTCAAGATACTTTATCAAAACTATTCTCTGAATTCGAGTTTAAACCATTTCACTCTCTGCCGACTGTTTCAGTTTCTCTGTACATCATCTACGATAGATTCAGATCATCATAAATCAAATTCCTCGAGTAGAGTATAAAGAGTTTCCTTGTTGCGAACCCGATTCTGATACTGGCACGTTGGCTATTTTGGGCAAGGGATTTAAGTCCGATCTTGGTGTTAAATGTGCAAATCTTCTGTATCTAGTTAACCATCTTTGGAATCCGAACACATTAGCCAGATTCTTTCACCTCAATCTATCAGTAGATTATCCTACCAACCTAACCGTATTTTTAAAGGCAGATTCGAATCTCAGTTCTTGATATGTTAAATGTACTACTCGACCACAGTGTTGTGCTAGGATGAATTGAAATAGTAGGTGGAAAATTCTGTAGTACTATAGACTCGGTCGCAAATGAGTCTGACTCATTGGCGAAAGGATCTATAGTGCCTAAGCGTTCTTCACTCGTTTTATATTTTGATCTATCCTGGAGTATTTTAAACGACATGAACGGGACAATGGTACGTGTGACGTGACAAGGGCTGCAGCATTCGGAATTGAGAAAAACCCCGAAGAGAAAATTTTGGATTATTAACATCAACACTTACATTTATTCCATTCAGCTATTCATATAGCAACAACCAGGCCAGATACCGACCTGTGGAAGTGTAGTGCGAGATAATATTGAGTACGGTATTGCTAAGGTGTCGCGAACATATTGGACTGTAGTAGAGTATTGAGAAATACCGTCACATACCTGCTTTCACAAAGTAAAACAAGTGTTACCTTGTGAGGTTATCCAATGAGAGATGTAGTAATGGTGGTAGCAAATTAGAAAAGAAGAAATGGTGTGTCGCTGTGTTAAATGAATTTGGAGTAATGTCATGTTGACGCAGATGAAAAGGGGATGACTATAAGTAGTCGGATCAGAGTGCACAGCATGAGATTAGACGAAAATATAATTAGACGATCAAATTTGGACGAATAACCCTTTGAGAGAGGAAAGTTTTATTCCAAGGAATAAAGGTAACTAAGTATTCTTGAGATTAACACCCAAGTTGGAACTACGAAGTGTTTTCAAAACAAAGAAATTATATCCGAAGTGTATAAGACCTTATCAGATCCTTCTATGCGTCGGTTCAGTAACCTATCAGTTAGCTTTATCTTCATTCAGGTCAGGGTTACACGACGTGTTTCATGTGTCGCAACTTCGGAAAATTCACTCCCGATCCTTATCATCCTCAAGAGATTAATCTTCAGTCAGCCTTAACTTATCAGCCGAATCCAGTTCGTATAGTTGATTGTGAAGTTAAGATCCTTTGGAACAAGATAATTCCAATAATCCAAGTCGGATGGGCTCAGTCCCATGACGACTAACTCACTCAGAAACGGGAATCTGACGCGGGAAAAGATGTCTCTAATCCTTTTAAAGATAAATTTCTTAATTTCGAGGACGAAATTTCTTTAAGGGGGGTAGATTGTAACATCCCGCTCTTTCAATTACCTAATTAATTTTAATTATAGTTTTATCTAATAAAATTAGACTTAATTAGAGGTGATTAAATTAATTTAGTCTTGTGAATTAAGTGAATTATGTGTAAAGTTATAAATTCAAATTGAACTCAAACTACACATTAACACCTTAATCTCACACTATTGGATTAATTAACACTAGTTATCAAAGATTCCCTCTCAAACTACTCTTCCTCTCTCGTGTGACTCACTATCACACCAAGCCTACACCTCACAACACAATACTTCCCTCTTGTGACTCACTCCTCACTTATGTCTCACCTTCCCATGCAACCAACACCTCATCAATTCCTTTCCTCCCATTTGTGACTCACTAACTCACTTAAACAAATGAGATTACATGCAAAACTAATTCATTTTTCCACTCTCACAACTTCAGAAAATTAAACCCTCCCAAACTCTCTTCTCCCTCACGAGATACACACACACACACACCCACATGGCAAGTTTCCAAATCCTCAATTCTTCCCATTTTCACATATACATCATACTCTCAATAACTCTCTATATTCAAAATTGTCCTAGATACAGAAATTCCTTGCATGCAAACAAAGAATTCCTCTTAAAACTCTCACCCTTTCATGTCAAATTACAACAACAGCAACCATATCATTTCACCTCTTTCTAACCATTTGGGAACACATGCAAACCAAGCAAAGAACAGTCATGTGCTATGACAACTCAAGAAGATCGTGTTTACAAACTCTCATATCTCAGATTATTCCAGCATCTATCACCTTTCCAATTTTAAAAGCAAGCTAGAACTGAAGTTCATCATTTTTCTCCAAACTTCCAATTTCTGTTCAAACTGTTCGTGGGCTGTAGCTGGGTGGTTTGTAGCTGTGTAGAGCCCAGGAGGAGCAATGATTAAAGCTTCTTACAGGTGGGTTCTTAGGCTAAGTAGTTTAGATTCCCAAAATTCAAACATGCATGCAAACTTAAGAAAAATTAGGGAAATTATGTGTGAGGAGAAATAACTTCCAATTTCTCCTCCAAACTGTCATATATTATATCTATAATATTATTGCATTGGTTTAATTTGAGGATTGTAGGTGGTTTTTGTGAAAATTGTAAAAATCTGCAAAATAGAGGCATTTTACGCAGAACTCGCCCGGCAAGCTCCTGGCAAGCCTTCTAGCGAGTGCTCATATTCTGGGCAGCTGATGAGTGGCCCGGCGAGCTTCTGCTCGCTCGGCGAGCACTTGTTGGCCCGGCGAGCTTAGCTCAGCCCAGAATATGATTACTCGCCATGGCGAGCTGGATTACTCGCTGTAGCGAGTTAGGCCTAACTGACTCTAATTTTTAATGTTTTCTAAAATTATACACTCGTTTTAGATCCTCGAATTAAATTGATATTTCTTGCAATAATAGGATTAATATAAAATACGTACAGTTTGTTATCACGATGCAATCCTAGGGTATAACTCAGGAATTTAGAATTATGTATGCTCCCCGGGCTTTGGGAAATTATGGTAGCATGAAATCAATTTAGAATCAGTCGAATTATGTGCGATTGTGATATCGCTTGTGGACTTCGTTTTAGATGTTCCATCAGTAAAATTTTGTGAGCTGTACGTCGGAACGCTTTCTGTTCGCGGACAAGGCAGACCTCTGAGATATGCTCACCTCAGAGTGTCTTGCGATTAAAATCAATAAGACTAATGATGTGTTACACCTTTATTTAATTATGCTTTATGACAATATGATATAATATATGTTATGACTGATTAGGTGCCCCGGCGTAGTCGCCATTATGAGGGTAGTAGGACCCACTGAGACTTAGTAGTCTCACCCCATTCCAATTATTTTTTAGGTAGACAGGTTATTTCGGAGCAGGGACCAAGATGGATCTGACGATAGGAGCTGTGCTTGGATTGTCAGCTTAGAAGCCTTAGTCTTCTTCCTTGTTTTTATTTAGCTTGTTGTTCTGTTGTAGTCTCTTTTCCGCTGTCTGTATCGAATTCTCATTATTATCTTAATGATAACATATTATTCAGCTATATTTCTTTTAATTAATGTACTCAGATTCCAGTTTTAATGCTTCGACTAAATATTCTAGATATTTTTAGTTGGGGCGTTACAGTTTCTATATTTGCATAAGTTGTTTCGCGTATGATCATAAATAAGTCAATCCAAACGAGGTAATTGTGTTTTTTTTTATGTTCTTTTATTTTTAAGCTCATAAATAAGTATATTATTTTATTAGGTTCTTCTATTTTTATTTTTTGTATATAACTTTTTATATGTTAGATTGAGTTACTATTTCTGGCGCGTATCTTTTATCGTGATTTTTGTTTCTATTTTTATGCGTAAATTTATTTTAATTTTTTTTTTTGTTCCTATTTTTGAAGTTAAAATAGATTGGCTTATGATCTTGTTTTTAGATGTGCTTTCCGTTGTTATTTTTATGGGAAGTTTTCTTTTATGTTTATCTTTTTTTTTTTAGAGATGTGATTTTTAATGCTATTTTTTTGGAAAGATTTATTTTAGGCGTATCTTTCTTTCTTATTTTTTTTTTTTTGTGTTTTTTATTAGTTTGCGCCCTTAATTTCACACAAAAATATATTTTTTTTTACAAACAAAAGTATTATTCTTATTATTAATTATGAATAGGATTTATAATATGATTAGTAGTACAAAATAAAATAAAACACTTGGTAGTTGGTACTATAGTTTTTTTTTTTGACACAGGTACTATAGTTATTTAGTTGATCCAATAAATAAAACATTTCAATTTGTTGTAGACAATTACTAGTATATACTAGCACGTGGTACTATATTGTTTACCGGTCAAAAAAGTCTATGTATTGTATTTACTTTTCTACTATAATCCAAATATCCAATGACAGGTCTATTCATTGTATGCTAGTACTATATTGAAACATGAGAATAATTTATTTATTGTAATTGTATGAATTGATTACACATTATACGATGCCACATACTATTACCTAATATCTACTTTCTCTTTCATAGACACAATGCACAAGAATACCTCAACTCAAACCTCTTGAGTTTACCAACTTCTGTTCAATCTCTTTCTCTTTGCAGAACATTGCTATTCTTCTCCTTCCTCTCAAATCAATTTTCTTCTTCCTCTTGTATACAAAATTTATTGTTTCAAATCAATATTCAACCGGCTAATCAAGTATAAAACATCACTAATCTCACCGGAAGGAGGTGCATCTCCAGATCCAAGCACCCATATGTTTTTTATTTTTTTTCTTTTTGAAAGTTGAAAAGTGCGGTCCAACTTAAAGAACCGACTCAACCGGCGGTTTTCCGGTTTTATCCGGTTTTCATACGATTTTCCGGTTTTTTATCCGGTTTGTTGACAGTGCGGTTTTTATGATTGATTAGACCGGACACGGGTCCGGTTCACGGTTCAACCTAATAAACAAATCATAAATTATTTTCACACAGTTTTTGTTGTACTTTTGACAAATGCAAAATTTAAGTTAAGAGCAAAGATAAAGCTAGAAGAAAGACCAGATGATACAGTTCTCCTTTTTTTTTTTATACTACTATGTTATTATATTATTGATTTAATTTTACTTTTGATCTTTCAATTTTCAATAGATGTTTCTTCCACCTAACAATGGTATTGTTTTTGTACCAAAAAAGGTGATTTATTGCTCCAATATTAAATTTAATGACAAATTATTTTTTTAAGACTAAATTTCACTTTTTTATGCAAAAAAATCGTAATTTTTATGACAAAATGCATGACTTTAGAACAAATTTAAAATAAATGCGAAAATAGAAGGACCAAAAAGCACAAATTAAAAAAATGGTCCAAAAAATGCAGAATCACAATATTAACTTTAGATTTATCTTACAATTTCTTCTATATTATATGTTTTTAAAATTTAAGAGGAATAAAAATATGATTTTTGTTTTTTGACACAAATAAAAATATGATCTAAGGAGAGAGGATCCTCTCAATTGTAAAAAATAATTGAGGGAATAACGTGGAATTTTAAATCATTAAGATTATAGATGGGGATAAAATTGAAATTTGAAAAAAAGAAAAAAATAGTTAATTTTTGAGATGTAAAATTTGAGAGACAACAAATTTAAATGATCCATTCTCGGTTCTAAGAATTGAATTTGTTGGAATAACATATTTTCGTATAAAAGAAATTGTTCTGAAATAAAATTTTAAAAAATTTTCGGAACACATTTATATTTCGACAAACTCAATATTCCAAAATATCTTTTTAAAAGAATAGTCGCTCTAGCAAATACGCGTTACAAATTTTGATTTTGCCAGAATATAAATGTGTTGCTTCAAAAAAAATATAATATAAATGTTTTCAACATATATGTATAAAAAAAAGTGTTCTACATGTAAGAATTAAAAATTTAGAGATCGATATATTATATGAAATTAAAACACACTTACTTGATGATTATGATCATAAACAATCGTTGCTGGAAGTGTCAATATCGAAAACATTGATATATTAGACTAGGGTCTTCCTTTGCCTAATCACTTGCTCCAATCTTTGATGTCTTTGATGGGAAAAGCCGCAAATGAGCGTATACTGTTTGCGTGACGGCAAAGGAGACCTAGCGAATCTTATATATAAAAGATCTCAACCCTAGTACCACCCATCATGGACCCTAGAGTTGAGCCTATACTTTATTCTACACAAATCTGAATCAGTGTTCGAAGCCCATTATTACTGATCACGTTTGTCGGGCTTAAGCATCATCAACTGGATCACAACAACATCAACCCGTTTTTGCAGCCCACAAAATATTCTAACATTCTCCCACTTGGGCAAAATCAATTGTGTATATTTAATTTGAAGAAAACATTTTCGAAAACGACTCTCGGGTTGATAATATGTTTATTTTACGTGGCCACCATGATCCCAAGATGCAACACTTGATTAAGACTCTATCCAACAAAAGTCAAATGATATCGAATCATAGCGGTGATTATATCATTATTGATACAACACCTTCCATGGTTACAAATACCACCAAACTCCGTCGACTAGTCATTTGTGTAGAGTGTAGCAAGAAAATGATATGTCATCGTGATCCAACAACCATACTATCATTTTCTTTGTCAGTCCTAAATCTCTCTCAAATGCCTCAAAGCCAGAAAGATTTTATGGTCCATAAGATACCACAATGTCTGTGCTCCAAAATAGTGTTGATCACCGGCAAAGTGATCCCAACAACACTGAGCTTAAATTATTATAACGCCTCAGCTCCAAAATAGTGTTGATCACCGGCATAGTGATCCCGAATAACACTGAGCTATAATTTATTTATTTTTACACTTAATGCCTCAGCTCCAAACTAGTGTTGATCACCGGCTAAGTGATCTTGAATAACACTGAGCTATAATTATTATAACGCCTCAGCTCCAACATAGTGTTGATCACCGGCGTAGTGATCCTGAATAACACTGAGCTATAATATATTTATATTTGATTTAATAATTTCAACATTATAAATGAGTTGATATAAAATTCAAACTCCCACTAATCAATCATTTCAAAAGAATCTTAATTATCTCCCACTTGATCGAATATTCTTTTCAAAATTTCCACTAATCAAGCATATCAAAAGAACTTGGTTAACTCCCACTTACAAAAATGTTCAACATTTCAATGGAAACATAACAATTATATGTGGAGAAAATTCAATCTTGAATCAAAACCAGAATGCATTAGAATTATCATAATGAGGCCAATATAATAGTACAATCACCTTTAGGCAGAATGCACAAACTAAGGTCAAATCCTCAGTCAAAACCTCAAATGAGTTAATCAATGAGTATGCATTAAACTTTGAAAGTTGTCACCTTTAGGCAGGCAAAATCCTCTGTTAAATACATTCTCCAATAACTTCATCTCAAATCAATTTTTAATTATAACATATAATAATCACCTTTAGGCAAAAAATCACATGTCACAATTAAAAAACATTCCTCAAACTACAAAGAAAATTTCATCAATCAATATAAGCGGTTCCACTTTGATGGTAAGGGCCTATACCAACGCACGAAATCTCTTGCATAGGAATCAATAATTAAAACCATTCCTCAACATGTTTTAATTTATTCAATGCATTAGGGAGAGAGATCATTACTGTTATATAGTCAACTCATAATATATGACAATACAATTTACGCAGCGGAAAAATAAGAGACTTCAATTTTAAACCAATTGAGAATATAAAACAAATAGTCCGAAACTTTTATAAATAATATAGACCATTTTCTAAATTTAAGTCTCCTATAAACTTTTATAAATAGTTGACAAGTAAAGCTCTCCCACTTGATAGAGAATTATAGTTGAATTATCAATCCAAGATTTTTAAAATATTTAATAAAATATTCAACTATTTTCTCTATCACATAATGAACATGTCAAGTAATGCCACACTGATAGGTATGTCCACTACTTACATAACACTAGGAGAATTGCAATCCATTCTAAAAAAGTTTTAAAATGAATAATAGATTGCATTATATCCAGAATATAACTCTCGAAAAATTAAACTTGAACTACTCCCACTCAATAGAGTGAATTTTCAAAAAAGGAGTATGTAACAAGAATTCAATTACCGATTATATAGAGAGTTTCTAATTTTAGAATATTCTGGAAAAATAATTACACTTTCATATATAATTGCATATTTATTATTTTAAGAGTGTATAATATTGAAAACAATTTTTTTTTTCTTCTATGCAATTATATAATAAGTCACATAAGGATAAATAATTACACTGCTAACCTCCAAAATGTGACTTTCATCCTTGCAATTAGAGTCAATGAGCTTTGACAACTTTACGATTATCAAAAGATCTTGAACGGTATCATCTCAAACAGACACAATTCAAAGCCAAACCGTTATTCATAATAAAATAAAAAAACTCTAATAATAGATCAATGCAAGGATAATTTTCAATTGCCTTAATAATTGCTCACAAACATTATTAGTAATATTTTACAACTGAGCACACAAATAACAACAAGGCAACATATAATTTACAAATATTTATAAATTCATATACATAACATTTGATGTAATAATTAACAAAACCGAGCCTAAAATAAATTCACAATTATAACACTTTAACAAAATAATTATCATTAGTGTTACAACTTTAAAAGAGATTTTCTCAAATAATATTTTAGGCTCAAATTTCATAGAATTCTCACATTAATCGCTAAATATATAATCAAATTCTAAACGCATTTCGCGTTCCAAAATGAAACGAAATGTTTCGTTAGCCAAAACTTATAACTAAAGTTGCAATTTTCCAGAACAATTGTATATAGAATTGCCAAGCCTGAATAATATAAATTAATTCATAAAACAATAAATTGACAATTTTAAATTGTTCCAATAATCATGTAAACATGTTTCTTGTAGTACATTGAATTGAATAACAATATCAAGTAACAATTAAGGAAAATTGCCAAACAAAAGGCAAATAAACAAACCCTTTGAAGAAAACATGTGCATGGCCAAAACGAAACAATACTAGAAAATTATCACACAAATTGGCCAAGGCTAAAACTGAAATCTGCAAAACCATGGTTATAAAAGAAAATTACAAACCACAAAGTGCAGTGCATATTTCAAGTGAAATTCTTTTTATTAGCAATAGTGTTGTCAATCACAATCATAATTAAGACCGAAACCAAAATTGAATTTCTAAAAATTATATTCAAAATGAGAAAATCAAATACAATATAAAATTTATTTTCTCACAAATATGATTGCCTCCTCTGATGATTCACAACTGAAAATTAGGAGGTTCAAAATTGAATTTCACGGAATTCACAATTTTACAAAAGGAATCACACAAACAGTAAACAAAACCTTTATTCTTTCATGCTGAGTTGAAACCAAAACATCAACCCATGGATAATATAATTAGTTTAAAACACAACACAATTACCGCACACAAGCACGTATCAAACATGTCAGGAATTTCAACCGAAATTTTCACTCCAAAACTTTGAGAATATGTAACTAACAAAATAATTTATTCCCAAAGAATTTGTCATTGCAATCAGGATATTCAATAATATTTATTTTGGAAATCATCATGCCAATTGATGGAAATAAACAACATGATTATCTTGAATAAAATCAACGATTTTTTATAAATTACTCAAAGAAAATATCTCAAGAGTATTCAAGATTAGTGGTTTTCCTTGTGGAATTCAAAAGAAAAATAAGTACAACAAATAGCAATATTTATCAGTTTGGAACAAACAGGCTTAAAGAATTTATGTACAAGAAGACATTACTCATAGCATGGAGGCAGACATAGCATATATCAACCGAAAATAATTAGAGCCAGAAAACCCCATATATACTTTAATCGCACAAACCCCATCAGCAAGAAGTGTATCTATTATGTGTGAAAATTCAATTGAATTCAATTCACAGAAGCTATTAAAAATCAACCAAAATAAAATTACAAAAATCCGTGGTGAAGAAATTCATGAACGGTTGATTATCATAATAAACACAGTAAGCGATATGGAGATTCACCAAAATAAATTAATAAAGCCAAAACCTTGAATTAAAATAATCGCCAACTTATTGATCAAAGAATTTCAAGAACGGCAGTTTCAAAATAATTATCAGGTGATCTTTCAATTCATCAAAATTGGAGTTCTAAATCATATAATAGAAGCTCTAATACCACATGTAAGAATTAAAAATTTAGAGATCAATATATTATATGAAATTAGAACACACTTATTTGATGATTATGATCATAAACAATCGTTACTGGAAGTGTCATTATCGAAAACATCGATATATTAGACTAGGGTCTTCCTTTGCCTAATCACTTGCTCAAATCTTTGATGTCTTTGATGGAAAAGCTGCAAATGAGCGTATACTGTTTGCGTTAGTGGCGGAGCCAAGAATGTTAGAGAGCCTGGGCAAAATTTTAATCGCAACCAACAAATTCCCTTTTAAAGTCTTCGATATGGTGAATGTTCATATAATATTAACATCATCAAGTGATTTGAATATCTTCCGCTCGATGTAATATATCATCAAGTCATTGAACCACTCAATGTTGATCTTGTTGCGCAATTTAGACTTGATAATATTCATTGTTGAAAAAGCCTTTTCAACGGATTCTGTCGATACCGGTAATATTAAAGTCAACTCAATAAGTTTGTAGACCAATGAAAATACTAAGTATGTGTTTGGTTCTGCGGTGACGAAAATTGAATTTGACAAAATTGATTTTAGTTAAAAGTTAGTTGAATTAAATTGATTTCTACTTGAATATGTTAATGTAAAAGTGTCAATTTAAATTGTTTAGATAGTTTAAATCAAAATTACTTTTGATGTGCAATTACCAAAATGGATTTTAAGTGTATTTAAAACTAGATTTCACAATGTCTATTTTTTTTCTTTTAAGTTATTTGACTTTGTAACATAAAAATAAATGGTAACTTTTTGTCAAAAATAAAATGAAATAAGTATTTTAAAAACGAAATAAAATAAGTATTACAAAATAAATACTAATGTTTGTACTAAAAAAAACATACTAATGTAGTACAATAAGTAGAGATATTCCTTGAAAGTTTGAACACGTTGCCCATAGCTGCAACAATGTCAACAATAAATTAAAAAAAAAAAAAAAAAAAGATTGAAAATATCAGGTAATACTTAAATGGGCCGGGTGGAAACTTAAGTTGAGCCCATCCATCCTATGTATCTTCTTCAACCTAACATAACAAAAGTAGCCGCACTGCACACACACAGAAAACAGAGGAAAGAAAAATTGATCTCCACACAAAGTTGAAATTCCAAAATCGATTCAATATGCTTTGAAAACTACAAATATGGTAACAGCCAAGCCCGGGCATGTGCCCGGGCACGTGCCCAGGCAAGCTGGGCGGTGGCTCCGCCCCTGGTTTGCATGACGGTAAAGGAGACCTAGCCAATCTTATATATAAAAGATATCAATCCTAGTACCACTCATCATGGACCCTAGAGTTGGGCCTATATTTTATTCTACACAAATCTGAATCATTGTTCGAAGCCCATTATTACTGATCACGTTTGTCGGGCTTAAGCATCATCAACTGAATCACAACAACATCAACCCGTTTTTGCAGCCCACAAACTCAATATTCCAAAATATATTTTTAAAAGAATAGTCGCTCTAGCAAATACGCGTTACAAATTTTGATTTTGCCAAAATATAAATGTGTTGCTTCAAAAAAAATATAATATAAATGTGTTCAACATATATGTATAAAAAAAAAAGTGTTCAACAAACTTGTGGGAGTAAGAGAATTCTCCTAAACTCTTCACAAAATTTTGTTTTGTGAAAATAAATATCATATGCAAGTTAAGTTTGTGACTTACGGGGTATGAGCTATAAGTTGGAAGTAGAAGGTAAATTTTGCACAATTTTTTCTTGCAAGTAATTGCTGCTGATTATGGTCACGCATATTGTCAATTTGTTAGCGACACCCACTTACTATTAAAGTAAGGAGAAAGTTAATATGTACTATTAAATCACTAAGAAGATAAATGTGAAAAACATTTATTAAAACATATATACTATTCATTTTTCTGTATTTACAGCATTCCCAAATCATTCTCTATTGTCTTTAACCATGGAGGTGAATTTGTCAAGGAAAATGATGTATTGTTTTACATAGGTGGGAAACAAACAGTTGTCAATGGGGAAAAAATGGATGATTGGAATAAGTCTCATGTGCATAGTTTAGTTATGGGTTGGGGTTATGAAAAGGGTAGTTTTGAAGTTTTTAGAAGATGTATGGATGGTGATGAAGGGTATGTTAAATTGACTGATGATGATGATTTTTATGACGTTGCTATTTATATTGTTGATGGTGGAGCTGAAGCCCATATATATGTGGAACATAAGGATGCTGAGAGTGATGATAGTCTAGACTGTGATTATGAGATTGAGGATGATGAGGGATTAAATTTCAATGACAGTGAGGATGAGAGAGGTGTGGGGCTTGAAGATGGGTTTGTAGATATTCCTCAATATGACAACACATTTGAAAAATGAAAATAACATGACTTTAATTCTTAAAACTGTTGGTGCTAGTAATAATAATTTTGAACATGAGGCATATGAGAGTGAAGGCATATGAGAGTGAAGAAATAGGTAGCTCTGACCCTGATAATTCTGATGAGGAAAGAGGTCCTAGATATGAAAAATATAGAAAAGATCATATGCACAAGGGGTATAAATGGAAATTTGGTTTGGAGTTTAATTCTCTAAATGACTTTAGAGAAGCTGTACGTGATTGGTCAGCATTAAAGGGTCTACCTGTCACATGGGTTAAAAATGAGAGTTATAGGGTAAGGGTTGAGTGTGCAAGAAAATGTGATTTTTATATTTTGTGTTCTAGAGTGGGCCAGGAACATACTTATGCAATTAAGACACCTGATGAGAAAATGACCCACACATGTATTAGGACTTTGCATAATAAAACAACCAACTCAAAGTGGGTGTCAAAAGAGGTTGTGAAGTTAATGCAAACTTTTGCAAAAGTGAGGCTTAAAGACATACAACAACACATGACGACACACTTTGGGTTAGGGATTACGGTGAGCACAACTTGGAAAGCAAAGCACTATGCAACTGATATCATTGAAGGAGATTCTAAAAGACAATATAGTCTTCTAAGGGGATATGTAGAAGAATTGGCAAATGTTTTCAAGGGCAATACTGTTAAGATTGGTGTTGAGAGACCCATTCCTACACTTCCCCCTAGATTTGGGTCATTTTATTTCTATTTTGATGGGAGCAAAAAGGGTTTCATCCATGGATGTAGACCCTTTATTGGTGTTGATGGTTGTCACTTGAAAACTAAGTATGGAGGGTAGTTGTTGATAGCTGTTGGGAGGGACCCAAATGATCAATATTTTCCATTGGCATTTGGGGTTGTGGAAACTGAAACAAAAGAGAGCTGGAGGTGGTTTCTTCAACTGTTGATGGAAGATATTGGACAACAAAATAGATTTGTCTTTATTTCAGATCAACAAAAGGTTAGTTAGTATGTTTTTATTTATTAATGGTTTTGATTTGTTCTTATTGTATCCTAATGTGATGTGTATTGTTGTTTTGATATTGGGTAGGGTTTGGTGGCTGTATTTGAGGATGTGGTTGAAAGTGAAAGTGCTAAGCTTGGAACTTGTGTTGGAGCAATGAAGTCTTGGAAAAATCTTAGCAACAACTAGTGATATTCTGATTTTGTTTTGATGGAAGGTTTTAATGGCAGTCTACTTTGTTTTGATTTAATGGGTTTTATGCACTATATATGTGCTTATGTTTTGTGAGTATTGCCTACTTATGTGCTTCTGTTTTGATGTAATGACTTTAATGCTCTATATATGTGCTTCTCTTTTGATGTAATGAATTATACGCACTATATATATGCTTCTCTTTTGATGTAATGAATTATATGCACATATATGTGCTTATTATGTAATGACTTTAATGCAATATATCAGATTGTGTCATTATATCAAATTGTGTCATTATGAATTGATTACAAATTTTACTAAAATTGGTTACAAATTGTACCAAAACAGGTTTAACAGAATAGGAAATTGGTTACAAATTGTACTGAAATTGGTTACACCAGGTTACAAAACAGGTTTAACATAATATGAAATTGGTTACAAATTGTGCACATTATGGAACGAATTTTACATAAACAGAATAGCAAATACAACAATGAATTTTACATAAACAGAATACTAAAACCATTTCATTCATTGATTGATAAAGTTGTCATACAACAATTAGAACATAACCTAAATTACATCATAATCCTTGTTGCAAAATGCATGGCTAAAATGCAGGGCTAAATACTGATAATCTAAGAAACTAAATGCATACTCATAATCTAAGAAACTAAATGCAGTACTGATAATCTAATAAGCTAAATGCTGTTCTATTGACTTAAGTAACATAGCAAACAACATAACACACATCATCATCAGAGCCATTAGAACTTGACTAAACTTCTTCCCAATTTCCTTCCCAATTTCCCTGCCAAACTCCCTTCCAAACTCCTTAGCAAAATCCTTCATGAGTTCACAGTTTTTGCATCTCGTAGCAGACCTTCCTCTTGGATTTGCAGCTTCAACTTCATCATCCTAAACCAAAAAATCACAGCCTTCCAACTGAAACAAAATTAAATCAATGAGAAAAAAATTTCGAACTCAAACAAAACAAAATTAAATCACAGCCTTTCATTTCAAAACTATGAGAAAATAAATTTCAAAATATATTAACTTACCCCAATATTTCTACACTTCCAAAATTTCCTCTTGGGATTATGACCGGTGTTTGAAATCCACAATTTCATCGGAAGAAGACAACCACATCTGGGTAAATTGACACCACTTGAATTTGCGTATGAGGAACACCTGCTGCCTACCATTTTGAAAAACCCTAATCCCAAACAAAATTAAATTGATTAGTGAGGAGATGCACATTCGATGAACACAAACAGAAAAGAAGAGTCGAAACTTAGATGAGGAGAAGGGAGCAGTACAAGAACACACGATGGAGATGGAGAACTTGGACTGCTGCGATTTTTTCTTCTTCGTGAGATGTAGAAGATGGAGAACACGCCCACGTTTTAAAAACATGTTTTAATTTTAACTTAAAAACGTTTTAATAACCTAAAAGAAATAAAAAACGTGAAAAGGAAAAAAAATTAAATAATTGACATGGCATTAAATTTATTTTTTTAATTTAAAAAATTCCACGTGGCAGTGCCATGTGGAGATTCAGTTCGCCACGTGGATAATATGTCCCAGTCAGATGACACAGTGTGCGTTTAGGGTGGGAATCCTAAAAAATAATTTTGCAAGGGGGGAATCTTGAAGGAATTTTTAGCAGGGGGTATTGCAAAACACGCCCACTTAGCAAGGGGGTATAGACCTATTAACCAAAACATTTATTAAAGCATATATACTATTCAATTATCTAAGTATTAATTTTTTGTATCATTAAATGCTACATTTCTATTTTTAGGCATGTGCCCTTAGGGAACAAGTTATCTCATAATCCCTCTCACTTTTGTATCTTAAAAAAAAAAACAATTATTATAATTTTTAGTTTAACTAGACTTTGACCCGTGCGTTGCACAGATTTAGTTGAATGATAGATATACAATTTAAATTTCTATAATAAAAATTGCAAATAAAAAAAAACAAAATGAAATCTAAATACAAATATATTGAAATTTAAAACAGAGAGTACAAATGAAACTAAACAATACTAATAAATTAATAAAAATGGAGGATACCATAAAATTGAAATCATATAGAATCAAAATAATTTGATTCAGAAATGATAGTACAAAATTAATTGCAAAATTGGCTAAAATCCAAACAACCGAAGCAAATGTTTTAGGTTTTAAAATTTTGGGTCAAAAATATACCTAAAAAAAATTCAATATAATTTAATAAATTTATTATGAATTTTTGGTTAGTTTAGGCAGTTACGAATGGAGGCTTCGCATCTCTTTGAACAAGTTCAATTTACACATTCAACATTGATAATAACAAAAATTCATATATTCAGCAAAATAAATATATTTAATTTATTCTTACCAATTTTGTACTCACTAAAAAATTCATTTTAGATTTCTACATCAGTTAGACCAATCTTGAATAATTGAGTCAAATGATAGTGATTTTTAGGCATTATATTCTATTGTGCTATTTTTATGTGACACTACAAGAAAAACATGTTTTAGTGGCAGCAGATTTCCCTCACTAAGTGCTGATTTCCGCCAATAAGTGTAAATTTACTGGCGAAATCATACCGCATAAAATATTTAAAAATGCAACAACATAGATTCAACAAAATATTAATTATAATATCTAATTGTTATTATAGTAGTCATGTCCATTAAAATTTGAATTTCCACTTCCTCTGGTTCCTCCGCTTACATTTGGGTCTTGATTGTTTGAACTAAGAATTCGGTCCATCAACTCTTGATTGCTCATCATATTAACATCATCCATGACATCGACAACATTAATTGGTGGGACTGAAGTCGTCGCATGATTTGAAACAAAAGTAGGTCGATAGCTGAGCTCATGATACGAGAAGCTTTGTTGCGAGCTGCTCCCAGACTCGGGTAATGATGAACTCTACTGAAATGGCATAGGCCGAAACCGCGAGGTCTCGTGAACTGAGTGGCGAGCTGGAATATGCGGCACCGAGTGTTGTGGTTGTTGCTGATGAGGATGCGAGCTGGCATGTGCATAGCGGCGAGCTGGCTGTATGGGTGATTGTTGTTGGTGCTGATATCCCTGATCGCGCCGCGACAATGCCCTTTGGAGGATTACCTCCATGTCTTGCATTGATTCTTGTCGGAGTTGTGTCCTCATTTCACTGAGTCGAGCTTCATTATCAGCTTTGAGTCGGCGTTCCATCTCTTCAAAATCGACAGCTGAATAAGATGGAGCGGTAGAACGACTGCTCGAGCCAATACTGCTAAAAGACTGGCTAGGATCAAGTCTATAGCCAATACTGTTTTTTAGTCACCTAATTATATTTTTTTTAATAAAAATGTGTCAAAAAAACTTAATTGTATTTATTAGTTTTAGAAAGAAAAAAAAAGCTATTATATTACAATAATATAGTTAATAGCCAAGAGAAAAATATAATATAGATTTTACATAAAAAATTTAAACCAAATGTTTTTTTTTCTAATACAAATAACAATAGTAAAATTTTTAAACAAAAAAATAGTCAATTACAAGCATTATTACATTTATAAAATTTATTTTAAACTTCAAAACATAAAGTTTACACAATTTAATTTATATTACTTACTTGGTATGCTGAGTAGAGTCTGACTTCGCGCTATACCAAATACTCTTCCAACCACACCACAACGTCAATGCTAACGAACACTCCTAAATTATAAATATAAAAAATTAAAAGCATTAATAATGTAAATTAAATATTACAATAATAGATTAAACTTCTAAAAAATAATACAAGGAACACTTACATTTTAAATATGCATTATAATATTGGGGTGGAATGAGAAAAAATAATTGGAGTAAAAAAGATTGTTGATGAAAGGTAAGAAAATTGTTGGAGTTATTTAGAGAGAAATTGGATGATTTTAGAGAGAATTGAAAGTAGTAAAATTGGTTTGAAGATGATATATTTGGAGAGAAGTGTTAATTTTACAAATGATCAATTCAACTTGGGTAAGTGATAAATATATGGTCAGTGAATAAATTGTACCGTTGAGAAGTGTTTGCACTATCAATTCAACTTGGGTTGTGATAAATATAGGTATCAGTGAAAAATTGTACCGTTGATAAATAAGCTATTGGTGGGCATATGGTTCACGGCTAGTAAATTTGTTCCCTGCACTATTAATTTTTTTGTAGATTTTTTTGTCACTTAACACGGTCAACAATACACTGCAGTTTGACTGCATAGGAATCGGTTCCTAAGGAATATTTCCGCCACAAAGTTTAACGTTTTTTTAAAAAAATTTCTGACTGAATTTTCCGCCAGTAAACGTTAAAATTTTGTCATTTTATTTTTATTTTTCATTTTTATTTTTCTAATAAATATTGTGGCAGAATATTTTGTTTTGTGACTAATTTTTCCCTCACTAACTTATTGAGGGACAATTCCGCCATTTTTTTGTCACTTAACACGGTCAACAATACACTGCAGTTTGACTGCATAGGAATCGGTTCCTAAGGAATATTTCCGCCACAAAGTTTAACGTTTTTTTAAAAAAATTTCTGACTGAATTTTCCGCCAGTAAACGTTAAAATTTTGTCATTTTATTTTTATTTTTCATTTTTATTTTTCTAATAAATATTGTGGCAGAATATTTTGTTTTGTGACTAATTTTTCCCTCACTAACTTATTGAGGGACAATTCCGCCACAACCTAATTTATAAATCTGTTCCTAAATCAAGGTTTTCTTGTAGTGTGAGCATTTAGTGATGTGTTATTTTTAATACATAACAAATGGCTAATTTAAAATTCAAATTTAGGTGAGAGAAATGTTATTTTCAATACATAACAAATGCCTAATTCAAAATTCAAATTTAGGTGAGAGAAATTAGATGAGAGTATTAATTAATAATGGTTTAGGAGGGAAACTTAGGGTTAAATTAAAAGCTTAATTAAGATTTTAGTAGATGTTAAACATAACTTTAATTAAAAGTTTATTTAAGTGTGCAAAAGAGAATTTTTGCTTAAAAAAAAAGTTCAGAGAGTACATGCAGTTATTATGCCAATAGCATGTTGACCATGGCATATTGGCATTCGTTCTAATCATTTTCACCTTTCTTTTTAGGAGTATCAAATAAAAGTGCCCATGAAGTGAAACTTTGAAGATTAAAAATGTACTCAAAGAGTAGCTTACTACATTAATTTGGTGTAATCATAAAAATCAACACTATTTTAATCACAACCACCTATGAAATTCAAGGTTAAAGAAAACATCATAACCTTCAACAGACAGTGGTTGTCCCCAACAAAACAACAATGAATGATTTGCTAAAACCATGCGCATTTTCTAAATATACTTGATGATACAAACTTTAATCATGTAATCTCACCACCTAGAAAAAAATATATTAACAATTAACATTTGCCCACATTAGCAAATAAAATCATGCACTTCCTCAAACATAGCCCACATTAGCAAAATAAAATCATGCATTTCCTCTACACACAAAATCAAATGCATTAACTAATTGCAATACTAGATATGGAGCTTCCACAAATCAAAGATGTTCATATGCCTCTTGTAATATTAGTTTTGTTGTTCTTACTTGCAAATTTTGGTTTTTCTTTCCCTTATGAACCTCAAGGTATGTCTATACAACTCAATATGCTAGCTTTCTTTTCTGTCTTTGTTAATAGAAAAATGAAGCACTTAGTAGTTGGTCTATTATTTTAGTGGTCTAGGATTTTGAATCGTAGACAACTTTTTCATGTAGCATCGACACTTCATATTGTTGGCATGTCTAGTGTCAAATACATGCTAGTATCTGAAATCGATACAACAATTGCATACATCTTAAATTATTACCGCCAGTCTATATTATCTTAGTAGTCAAAGTTTGATTCCTAAACGTCCTTTTCTATGTAACATCAACACTTCAGATTGTTGGTGTATCCCGTGTTCAACACATCTCAGTATCTATAAAACTGACACATGACACACATGTGGTTACACTCAATTACTTTCATTTTCTTAAATTACTACCTTATTACTAGTCTATACTTATCAATGTCAATATTGTGTTCGATGTTCATGCATATGTCATGCTTCATAACTTTCTTCTCAAACTTCGGGTCTCTAAGGTCAACCACTTGAGCTACACCTCGGAACATGGTTTTGACTTTTCATTCCATTTCTACTATGTAGGTAATAGACAATGGCACATGACTTCAGATGCTAAAGAAGTTGCAGGCAAATCATATGACTACATTATAGTTGGAGGAGGCACATGTGGCTGTCCTTTAGCTGCTACATTATCAGAGAAATTTTCTGTACTTTTGATTGAAAGAGGTGGTTCACCATATGGAAATCCCTTAGTGATTGATAGAAGATACTATGGTTTTCCATTGATTCAAAAAGACAACATTCATAATTCAGTTGCACAAAGATTCACCTCTCAAGATGGTGTTAGCAATGTAAGAGGAAGAGTTCTTGGTGGATCATCAGCTATAAATGGTGGATTTTATAGTAGAGCAAGTGATGAATTTGTTGACAAAGTTGGTTGGGATAAGAAATTAGTTAAAGAAGCTTATGAATGGGTTGAATCAAAAGTTGTTTTTCCTCCATTTTTTCTCACACCATGGCAATCTGTTGCTGAATTTAGTCTTCTTGAAACAGGAATTTTACCTTACAATGGTTATAATTTGGAACATATCAAAGGAACAAAGATTTCTGGGAGTGTGTTTGATGGATTTGGAAAGAGACATACTTCAGCTGATCTTTTAGGGGCTGGAAATCCAAAGAACCTCACAGTTCTTCTGAATGCCACAGTTAAGAGTATCATCTTTCATCATAATGGTGAGAAAAAAACTAGACCTTTCTTATACAATATCTAGCGACCTATATAACACTGACACTTCATATTTAAAGTATGTTCAGAGTCCAACATAAGTTAGTGTTTGACACGACACTAACACATGTAGTTACATTCAATTATTTCATTCTTTTGAACTCACTACTAGTGCAAATGTGTAATTGTCAGTGCCATATTTGATATTTGTATTTGTTGATGCTTCATAAATAATGACTTCAACATAAGCGCGATTTAAAACCTTGAATTGGTAGCATTGACATTTTTCAGTTTTCAATTGAGTATTAATTCATTCTTGAACTTTAACTACTCAAATAATGTATAGGTGAAACCAGTGCCAAGGGTATCAAGTTCATCAAGAGTAATGGAAGTTTAGACGAAACCTATGAAGCCTACATCAAGAAACCAAACAATTCAACTTCAAGAGGCGATGTAATATTATCGGCAGGTGCACTAGGTAGCCCTCAAATTTTACTACTAAGTGGCATAGGACCAAAAGAACAATTAAGAAGCTTCAACATTCCACTAGTTCATGAAATGAAAGAGGTTGGTCAAGAAATGCAAGACAATCCTTGCATAGCAATCTTAGTTGATTCAAAGCCAGAAAATAGGCTTCCTGATCCACCACAAGTTGCAGGCATAACAGAAGATTTCAAAATCATAATTGAAGCATCAATACTTCCACTAAGCATCAATGAATCAAGGGTTAACATTGCTGCAAAGATAGCTATGCCTTTTTCAAAAGGGTATCTTGAACTTAACAACACTGATCCAAGGCTTAACCCTTCTGTGAAATTCAACTATCTAGAAAATGAAAATGATATGGAAGAATGTGTGAAAATGACAAAACTACTTAATAAAATTGCAAGGTCTAAGTCTATTGCATTTTTTCTTGGTGAGTCGCAGCAAAATAAATTGGCTTCTACTGAATTTGACTTGAAAAAGTTTTGCAAGAAAAATGTGAGAACTATCTATCACTATCATGGTGGTTGTAATGTTGGATCAGTTGTTGATAAGCACTATAAAGTTTATGGTATAAAGGGATTAAAGGTATTGGATGGTTCAACTTTTTCAGAGTCACCAGGTACAAATCCTATGGCAACACTTTTGATGCTAGGAAGGTATCAAGGACTCGAGATTCTCCAAGAAAGGGAAACAGATTCTGGTTTGAATGTCAAAAAAGAAAACACATGATATGAACTTTGTCTGCAATATCAGTGTGTGTTAAAACATAAGGTATCATCTAAGCTGAAGAGCCAAACAAAGTGTGCTTTAAAAATCAAAATTCTCTATTTTTATTTTATTTTTATTAACATTTGTGAATTTCTTACATTCCCAATTTCAAATTCTTTAAAATTAACTTTGAAGTTTGAACAAGAAAACTGAGAGCACCATCATGATTCTTTAGAATTTGGCTCATCTAAAGTGAATGATTTAGATTAAAATGTACTTCATCCGCAAAAATTCACTTTCAAGATTCATTGAATATTGATGAATCCAATGTATATTATAGACTAGATTCTTTCATTATACAATAAATTTAAAAAGTTACTTTTTGCTAATATTTAAAATAGGAAAAAGTAAATAATAAACTAAAAATAGATATGAGTACATCCTAACAAATCATGGAATTATGTTGTTCGTTTATCCGGCGGCAATTATAATTGAGGCCATAATATAAAGAGATTCACAGCATATTCGCAGTCGCAATAGCAAATTTTAACCATACTTCTAAGTTCTAACTTCTAACTATTGAACTTATAAATGACAATATAACATTCAAAAGAATTAAAAGAAGATAAAAAAAAATCATTATTTATCATCACATGTAAGAACACTTTTATGCATTTGAGTCTATACATACCATACCATTCAACAAATTGAAAAAAAAAATCCTAACAAAACAAAAAACATTAATTCTCAACCTCAGCACCATCATCAGAATCACCAGCAGAAGTAGCTTGATTTTGATTTTGATTATGATTTTCCCTACTCCTCCTATTAAAAGAAAAACTAACCCAAACTTCACCACCATCACCACCAACCCTTCTTCTCTCTCCACTTTCTTCTTCATCACTTTTCTTTCCATCACCTTTCTCATCAACAGGCAACTGATACCTACAAACAGGACAAGACCCATGAAGCCCTAACCACTTCTCAATACAATCACCATGAAACCTATGTTCACAAGGCATTTCTTTAACAACCCTACCAACCTCAAATTCCTCCAAACAAACAACACACTCACCACAATCATCACCTTCCCGTATTTCAACTTTCTTCATAGCTTCAATTGATTCCTTTGAAGCTGGTGGTTGACCATTCTTGTTATTCCCTAGTTGATTAAACAAATCTTCAAGACTTGAAACTCCTTCAATCACAAACATACCCTGTGTTAAAGGATTAACCAAGATTATTCTTTGACGGTTGGAATCATCGTTACTCTCTGATTCTTCATCTGGGTCGTTGTTGTTTCTTGAAATTGATGAAGATTCTGGAAGACCAAAGATGAAGGGTAAAAACAGAGACATGTCTCTGTTTCTGATCATTCTTTCAAAATAAGATGAAATTTCAGAAATTTCAGCTTCAGAAGCCATGAATCAAAAACTTGAAGTGAAAAAGAAAAGATTGATTAGAATGATTTGAGAGAAAGTGGAAAGTGTTGTGATTGGAATGAAGAAAAAAGTGAAAAGATTGATGAATAAATCTTGCGTTGAAAAAAACAGAGTAAGAAGGTTGTGGAAGGATCTGGAACATTGTATTATAGGTTAGGTGCATGTTATGTCGTGTCCTTGTGTAATTGATTTGAATTCGATATTTTAGATTTTGATTGATTATTTTTCTAATTTCAATCGGCAATCTTTTTTTTACAGCTAGATATTTAATTTATTTTAATGTAATAATCATCAAGTACCGTCCGCGTGAGCATGATTCATTTGGCACGGACATTGTAAATTATTGCAGGGATCGGAATTCGAACTTTGATATTCCCACTTATTCATCTTTAAAGGTGAAATTTTAGCCACTAGACTACTTAACAAAAAAAATAAAAAAAAAATAATCATCAAGTACTAATAATGCGTGCATGATTCTTATCATGAGTTGGATTATTTTTTTTATATAGAAGGATATTTTCTTTTCTTATCCTCTCTCTTTTATTTTCCCATAAATATAAATTTCTATACAAGTTTTATTTATTTCTTTTTGGTAGAAAAAATTTCAATACAATTTATTAGGTGTCGTTTTTTTACTAAAAATTAATATTATTTGTTACTATTATTTTTTTCATATAGTATCTCTTATTATTATTAGTTTATTTTTTGAAAAAAGAAATATTACAAAGTTATCTTCTAATATGAAACATTAAAGATAGGCACGTCATATACGGAAATATATTAGGTGCAGTCAATTTTTTACTGCAGTTGTTTTATAGTCGTCCGATCAAATCGGATGGTATAAATAAATACAGTTATTAAATACATTTTTAAATCATGGACCGTCCGAAGATCAGACGGCTATAAAGAAAATGATTGTACGACTGTATCAAAAAAGTCACCGAATGAAATCCAGATCCGTCGTATACAAAAGACACTTTGAAAAAAGTATACATTAGATCTATTGATGGTTCATTATTTTTATAAGTTAAATACTTTTTAAAAAACATAATATGCTTAAATATATTTTGAAGATTTTAGAATTAGATTTAAAATAGATAAGATATTAAGATTTACTGTATAACTTAGAATTTGTTTAGGATTTTTAAAATTAGTTTGTTATTTTAAAAGACATGATTTAAAAATTTGTTTTATTCATTAAACTATAATTCAACTGCATTGTATAAAATATGATCTTCATTGCATCATATATCTATATAAATATATATTTACGAATCCCTCTAAGAAATATTTATGGAAACTTTTACAACACTATTAATGATTAACATTAATGACTGACATTAATTCTAACCATTATTTTTGTCATTAAAATTATTATTTTTAATTAGAATTCATTTTTTTATATTACAAAAATTAAATCTTCACTATAGTATTTTATTTTGAAAACTAATATCTGGGAATAATTTGCAAAAATAATACATCTATATATATTTTTATAAATAGCACAAAGAATAATTAGAATTCACTGTATATTTAAATATATTAAATATATTACGAAAAAATAATACAGGTTCAATTCTCACTTTTAGCAAAATCTATGGAATATTATACGAATTATGCGATTGATACAATTACTTAATTAAATTTCAATACAATTTTGTACTTTCTACGATCACTATTATAAGCAAATTTTTTTATTTTGGTCCATTAAAAGTTTGATGTATTTGGTCCATAATAAGGACCACATACATCAATTGTCAAAATAAGGACCACATACATCAAATTTTTAGTGTATTTTAAAAACAAAATCAAATTTGCTTATAAAAGTGACCGACTGAAATAATAATATATTAATATTTAAATGAAAAAATTATTTTGCAACTCACGGGGAATAAATTGTGTGCCAATTATTTTTCATCACATTGCGAATGAATAGTTTACACGAAATTTTGATAGAATTTTCACACAAAAAATCTATATATATATATATATATATATATATAAACAATATATTCATTAATTCTAAAAAAAACAATATATTCATTTTAAATGATTAAAAAAAAAAGGAGATGAAACGGGGTAGAAAAATTTATGAAGAATAAGAGTCTACTAGGTAATTAAAGCCGCTGGTTCGGTTCATTGGTTTCTAGAAACAAAAAATCAAATCAAACAACCTTGACTTTTAACCGAACCATTTTTTTTTTGTATGGTTTGGATTGTGTCTTTAATCGCTTTTTCTGATCTACTTACACCGCTAATTGCCATGTCCCTTACCAACCTTACCAACCTGAGTTATGTTTATAGGGGACTTTGCACAAAAAATATCTAACTAATCAAATTATGCAATTACACGGGAGCATATGAAAATTGGTATACACCTTTAATTTCTTGATGAAACAGTTATTTCTCATAGGAACCAGATGATTAACACAATAAATATTAGATATAACTTTAAAAATAAGATAACCAGATGTACATCTAAATCTATTATCAACACAAAACATATACATTTAAATTTTTTTATTATTAAAATACTTTCAAAATAATTATATCATAATTAAAAATAAATTATATTTTTATAAGTAAAAATTAACCCGTGCATTGCACGGGTCATATATAGTATCAATTAAATGTGAATTTATTTTAATTTAACAAATGTATTATGTTATTTCCTTCAATATAACAATGCATGATTAAAAATATGTTTGGTATATAGTTAAAGTAAATACTTCATTGATTAAGATCTACATGAAACATAAAATAACAAAATAAAACAAAATATTGATCAACCAAATTAGAGTTCGACATCCTAATATTTAATTGGACTCAAGCATTAGGAACGAAATATCGATCAATGTGCTAGAAACCCCAATTTGTGGTATAACTCAAACATAAATAACATTGTTGACTAATATTCTAGTAGATGACATTCTTAGTTTCATTCCTTATTATCAAATATTAATACTTTCATCAACCTGCAAATAAGTAGTACATTTACTCATAAAAAAAAGAGTACATTTCATCTTTTTAGCATCTTTTTAAATCTTAACACTTTCACCAACCTTGCTCTTAATACATTGAGAGATTTCCATATACCATTCAGAATCTTAACATTATTAATGTACGTAATAATATATTTATCTTTCTAATTTATAAAAAAGTACATAATATTCCTTAATAATATTATTGTACGTACATGTTTTTTTTTGTTATATTTTTTCTATTTATTAAATGATTTTTCTTACACAAATTTTTTACCCAATTGTCCAGAGCTGATGCAGAACTAAAATAGTGTTATGGCTTTCAATTCATACTGCTAATAGAAGTATGACATAAAATAAAAATGTATATGATAGTTTGCATTTCAAATAAAAGCTAATATTGACAGACCGTAGTGGTAACATCTTCAAAATAAATTACTACTAAAACTATAAACAAAGCATGGAATTAGAAATTGTTCCCAAAACAAACCATTATACTAACTAAGAATTTTTATATTCCAAAGCATGGAAGTACTTTGAAATACACAATTTCATTGTCTTTCATTCTATTCACATCTAACTTTATAATTTTCCCATTATTGAGTTTTGACATTACAAATTTGTCTTCAATCTTGAGCCAAATTGCATCGCATAGGTTGATCAAGATACCATATCATACTGAGGCTTGCTTACCTGAGCAATTTGACAAAAACAATTGTTTTGACTAAAATTCATGTGCTTGAGGATGAATAAATTTTGATTTACATATTATCCATTACATGTGTCTAATGTCATCGGAATAACAACAAAACTAAAAATAATAGATAATATCATCGGATTACTCTAACCGGCATGCCGTCTAATGTCAATATGCTATGGTGTATTGTCTTCTTGCTTCAATCACCGTAGAATTTCGTTATCTGTAATGACACGTGCATCCCAAAAATTTATCAACTTGTTATCTAAATCAAACTCTAAAACGAAAATGAAGAGGTTAGGAGAACATGACTTACAAAATTTGTAGAGGACGGAATTTGATTGAATATTAAAAAAACAAATTGTACTCTGAGTCAATCATAGATTAAGAATCTATTTTAGAAAGGCTTAAATATATTTTTGGTTCCTGCAATTATGTTTTGTTTTGAAAAGAATTCCTGTAAAAAAAATTTTGATTTTAGTCCCTGCAATATCTCAAAACTTTCAAAAGAGCCCCTGACCGGATTTCTTCATAATATTGCAGGGATTAAAATCAAATTTTTATGTTTTTACAGGGACTAAAATCAATTCTTTATTTTTTTACAGATGCTATTTTCAAATCAAGACATAATTGTAGGGACCAAAAACATATTTAAAAATTGGCCACATCAACACTAAATCCAGTCAGGGCCTCTTTTGAAAGTTTTGAGATATTGCAGGGATTAAAATCAATTTTTTTTATGAGGGCTCTTTTCAAAACAAGGCATAATTACAGGTACCAAAAGCATATTTAAGCCTTTTAGAAATCAGTAACAAATTAAGAAAAAAGTAAAAAGAAGATAAACTAACATCTCCAAAAGCCAATGAATTGTACATAAATAAGAATAATGAGTGAAAATTACCTCAACAGTGAGATTTTCAAGGACGGCGGCGAGTTAAAAGAAGAATCAGATCTGTCAGACCTTAAGAAATCGAGTGATATTTGCATGCTTCTCCAGATTTTCTTCTCTGCAAGCAAGATAACATATGATACAATCGTGAGTCGAGAACGGCGGTGTGAGGGACAACGGCGACATGCAGAACGACAGCAGCGGAAGGGACAATGACAACCCGCAAAATAACGTCGGAAACAGAAAAGATGATGGCAGATTGCAAATGGCAATGGTCAATTACGAAAGAGGTGAAGAGAAAATATGAGAAAAGAAGAGAGAAAACCAGAGAGAGATATTGTGAAAAAGAGAAGGTAGAAAGTCCACTTTTTTAGGAAATAGAAACTATTTATGCTGCTCGCTTTCTATGGTTAGTGGGCTTTTTTTAGTTGCTTTTTATTTTATTTTATTTCTTGGAAAAGGTATTATGAGATTTACTATGCATAGTGCTTGTAAAATGAGGCAGCATAATTATTCTAATTTAAAGCTCCACATGAGGAATTAAATGGGTGCATTTATGAGGCAGATTATATGCTACAAATCTTGCTATTAATACGATTTTCCCTCCCTTATTAACCTGAGATTAGGGTTTAAGATGTTGCATCTTATTCGGATTATATATAAGGGCTTAATCATTCAATTCAATTATACAATGGAAATGTCATAATATGTGATTATTTATAGTAGTAAGCATATAGTGTAGAATCTTCTTAACTTCTTAGATGTGGATTTCAAATAATTTTTGCATTAATCCTGAAATAATAATAGGAAGTTTCAAGAATGATAAGTTTCAAAAATTTGATTTTTTTTGGCTTATCATTTGTGTGTGGCATATAGTTTTCTTGTTAACAATTCTTTTTTAAAATAATCATTAATTAATATGATACATAATTATCCTTCTTATGCTTACCATGAGATTTTTTTTAAATAATAAAATCATAAATCAATATGATGCATAATTTGGTACAAATTGCTTTTATCTTTTTAATACAATCAAGTATATTCTTATTGGTGATTATCAAACTATACGTGTAAGAATATATATCTATTGCTAATTATTTGTACCAATTTTGAATTAAAATAAATCATGCAGATTATTCATTGAATCCACAATACATATTAACTATTTTTAAACTGATCTCTATTTTTTTTAGGTGCAACATTTAGTAAAAAAATAATCAATAATATAAATATTTTTCAAATGTATCTTAGTTGATCGTGGTTGGACATTTGTTTTGAGGATATTGATGACTATTCGTGTATGCCACAACAAATTGCATCTATTTTTACTCATTTGAATGAATTCACAAAGAAAAAAAAAACGACGTTCACAGTATATAAAGTTAGATATATTGTTACTAACTACTTGCAACTATTTTTAAGCCAACTTTAATTATTGTATTATTTTTTGGTGGGCACAATCATGAATAAGAAAAAATTTCAAGCACATTGAAAAACAACAACGCTCACAATTATTAGAATTATATAATCTATTATTAATTATAATAAACCATCCATGATAAAAAAAAAAATATTGTTAGCTTCATAGATCTTTAATAATGGTATAACCTTCATCAACAACTTCGTGAACCTGCAAAGTAATATAAGATCACATCAAAGTAATTCAAATGCATGAAAACAATTTGCAAAACATAATTACATAATGGTTAGATGAAGAGAAATTAACTCATTGAAATTGAATAAACTCAAATCAAATCAAAATTGATATAATGAAAATTAATATACTGAAATTTGGTAAAATATAGAGACATAAACAAAATATATGAAGACAAATATATAAATTATTAACAAAAAAACATAGTGAGAGAAAGATATTTTGAGCATGTTTGTCTCTATAAATAGTTACATAAAAATATCTTTATTAACTATAAAGATCTTTAATTGTATAATCTTCATCAATAACTTTGTTAACCTGCAAAATAATATAAGAACACATCAAAGTAATTCAAATGCATGAAAATAATTTGCAAAACATAATTACAGAATGGTGGTGAAGAGAAGTTAACTCATTGAAATTGAACAAAATAAGTGAAATATATATAGAAACAAAATAAACTATATGAAGATAAATATATAAATTATAAAAAAAAAATACAATGAGAGAAAAATACCTTGAGAGTGCTTGTATTTATAAACAGCAAAAGTTATTGTCCATAAGCCAAACATTTATGCACGGTACATAAGTTCCTTACAACCATCAGATCCCCCTTCCACGTGTTCTAATCCTATTGCGCTTCAGTTCACACGCTCACAACGAACTCGCACGCTCACAACGAACTCGCACGAGCTAATCCTTCACACGATCCTTCTCCGTCGTGATCGATCTCTTCCTCCGACGAACTCACACGATCGCCACGAGCTAATCTTCTTCGACGTGATCGATCTGTTCCTCCGTCCCGGCGTGATATCTTCGACGGTTGCACAGGTGCGTGACTGAACTTTGATTATGCTTAATGTTTGATTGTTGTGATTACTTGATTATAGTCATTTTCTACTCTCAATTTTTGGTTTTAGACCTTACGTCTTTATATCATATCATTAAATTTACTTAATACTATATAGAGATACGTTTAGATCTCCTAAGAAGTTAAGGGTTACAAATGTATGAGTTTATGCTTAATGTTTGATTGTTGTGATGAGTTTGATTATGCTTAATGTTTGATTGTTGTGATGAGTTATGAGGGTAGTTGTGCAGATTTTATGTTGCTTTGCTTAGAATCTATGGTTTGCAGTTTGTTTATTTGTTTTGTTTTAGCTTTGTATTCTAAACTCAAACCAAGAATTCTCTTACTATGAGTTTAAGGGAGGCTATTACAATATAGAAGTTTTGGTTCTGCAACAATATTCAAGCTTGTTTGATGGTTAGTTGCTTATGAATTCAGAATGTGATGCAGTTTTGCTCTGTGCCAAGATTCATACCAGAGATGGGAATTTTTGCTTGAGTATAGATCATGATATAGTGGAGGATTTGGTTTAGAACCTCCTTGCTTCAGTGTTGCAATTTAGTCTTGTTTGAAGATCTTTTGTGCTTGCAGTAGGTTTGTCTCATCAGTGTTGCAATTTACCATTGTTTTATCAATCAATATAATTTCTTATGAGTTTTTACCTCATGAGTAATAGTTGTCAGTCAGGGGTCTTAACATAATACTTAGCTTTACAGTTGTATGTTCTTGAGTTTGGTTTGAAGCCTATATGATGATTGTATTAACAGGAATTTGTTAATACTATTTGATTATTTTGTTGATAATGTCTGAAACCATCTTGCAGAAGGAATGGTTTCAAACAGTTGGTCACCAACACCATTTGATGCTGATAATGGTTTTCTTCGTTTACAGGGATTGCTGATTTTTTTAATTGATCCGGCGTGATATATCTGGCAGTTGCACGAGCTAATCCTTATCTGACGTGATCGATTTCTTTCTAAACGTAACTTCTCCAAGACGATCGTTTTACCTTCACATTCGTTTTGAAGAGGTAATACATGAATTTTGTTGTGCGTTAGCTTTTGTTCTGAATTATTATTGTATACTGATTTTTGATTAATCATGTATTTTGAATTTCAATTAACCATGTATACTGAATTATGTATCCTGCTTATTTTAAGTTTCTAATATTGTATACTGAATTGTTACTAATGATGTATACTGAATTTGTTATGCCAGCTATAATATTGTTTTGAAGCCTATATAATGATTGTAGTTGTAGATTGTTTGTTTGGCTGTTGTAATGCTTTTCTTGTCTTGTGACTTGACTTGTTATGTTTAGATGAGGTCTGCTACCTAGCAGTAGTATTTATGTGGTTAGGGTGATAGATATGTCTGTTGTAATGTTTAGAATAGATTAACCTACATGAATTTGTTAATACTGTTTAATTAATTTGGTAATATTGGCTGAAACCATTTAGCACAAGGAATGGTTTCATACAGTTGTTCACCAATACCATTTGATGCTGATAATGGTTTTCTTGTTTTATAGGGATTGTTTATGTTTTAAATGGATTCGACATCGACTCCATCACTCATTCATGATGGTAGCTCAGAAACACATGTTGATATATCTCAATGTTACTCCCCTACGAATAAGGAATCATGGGAGTCTTTAGGATTTGGAACTGTTCAAGAGATTGAAGAGTTTTATGGTAATTATGCATATAACACTGGATTTTCTATTAGGACTCATTTGAAGTCGAAGGTCAATTCACAAAACAAGAAATCAGACAAGATACATTATGTCCGTTTTGTCTGTAACAAAGAAGGTTTCAAGAGGGGAAGTTTGCTTAACCCTAAGAATAGGTAAACATCAAACAGTCCGGTTGTTATTGAGTTTGAGAAAGTGAAAGAAAAACCCGAGGAAAGGGTTGGTTGTAAAGCTGGGATATCTTTGAAGTGGGATGAAGCTTTGAGTGTTTATAAGATATACAGAGGGGATGTGGATCATTGTCATCCATTACATAAACCAGAACATTCGCGCTACTTGAGATCATTCAGAGAAGTTAATGAAGTGCAAGGACAGCTCGCTGTAATAAATTCGAAAGCTGGAATGTCGATGAGAACTTCTTATGAAGTTATGGGTCAGGGTGTTGGAGGCACAGTTAATCTGCCTTTTCGATTTTTGGATTTAAAGAATTATTTGATGACAATTCGTTCGAAAGAGATGGTGGTTGGTGAGGCAATTGTGATTCAAGAATTTTTTAGAAATGAAGCTCTATCGAAACCATCCTTTTATTATGGGATTATGCAGCTTGATTATGCTTTATTTGGTGATGTTATAAGCTTTGATACAACTTACCGAACCAACAATCAGTATCGCCCTTTAGGTTAGTTTGTTGAACTTCTCTCAGATTTATTTGGTTTCTGTGCTACTGATTAGTCATAGTATTTTATGTGTTTAGGGTGATAGTTATTTCTAAAAGAATTTGTTAATACTGTTTGATTAATTTTTTTAATTCTGTCTGAAACCATGTTGCACATGGAATGGTTTCACCCATTTGTTCTACAAAACCATTTGATGTTGATAATGGTTTCTTTGATCCAGGTTAAAAAATGTAAGGATAAATGTAGTTAATACTGTTTAATAATTTTTTTGAGCTAATGAACTTAGTATTTTATGTGGTTAGGGCGATAGATATGTTTGTTAGATCATGATCTTAATTTTTTTGTGACTTGGCTTATGCAATCAGCATGCTACCTAGTTGATATGGGTTTCTTAATAATGTTAATACTGTTTGATTAATTTGTTAGTACTGACAGAACCATTTTGCACAAGGAATGGTTTCAGTCAGTTGTGCAGCTAAACCATTTGATACTGATAATAATTTTATTGCTTTACATATTAGTTGATAATAGGGTTTGAATAGTTTTCTCTGTTTACCATGTTCAATATTTTAATAATAATTAAATAATATTGTTTTTATGTAAGTTTGACCAAATAGCATATGTAAATGTTTTATAACCATCTAAATATTTTCTTATGAAAAAAAAATAATATTCGATACTCTTCCGATACATCTCGATACTCGTATCGAAAAAGTATCGGTTAAATCATTATTTTTAAATAAAAAAGTAATACCCGATACATGTCTGATACGTCCCAATACCCGATGCTTGTTTGTATCTTTAGCATTTCTTGTAGTTTTCCTTTGTCAATATAATTTTTTACTTTTCAAAAGAAAAACTATGGTGTCCTACTATATAACATGCTGTTAAACATTTGAGTTTTTTCCAAAATTCTGATATAAGATTAGATATTTTCTCTTTTAATTATTAATATTGTTGATTTTAGTCATGTTTATATAATGTGTATTTGTATATTTAATTTTAAATTTAATTTTTAAATAACGTATCGTGGCAGTATCGGATTGCGGATTTTTAAAAAATTTACGTATCGGCGTATCGGTATCGTGTCCCGTATCGGGGCTTCATAGATCATAGGTAGTCATTTGTTTATGCTTTAGTATCATTTTTTGAGCTTTTCTCAGGATTCCAATCTATATCTGGTTTTTGTGCTGCTGATTAGTTGTAGTATTTATGTGGTTAGGGTGATAGCCATGTTTACAAGATTTTGTTAATACTGTCTGGAAAACCATATTGCACATGGAATGGTTTCACTCAGTTGTTCACTAAAACCATTTGATGCTGATAATGGTTTGCTTTGATCCAGGTTAAAAAATGCAAGGATAAATGTAGTTATTACTGTTTAATAATATTTTTATGTGGTTAGGGCGATAGATATGTCTATTAGATCATGATCTTAATTTTTTTGTGACTTGGCTTATGCAATCAGCATGCTACCTAGTTGATCTGGGGTTCTTAATAATGTTAATACTGTTTGATTAATTTGTTAGTACTGTCAGAACCATTTTGCACAAGGAATGATTTCAGTCAGTTGTGCATCTAAACCATTTGATACTGATAATAGTTTTATTGCTTTACATTGCAGCTGCCTTTCTTGGTTTTGACAATCATCGAAAGAGTGTCTTATTTGGTGCTGCATTACTGTATGATGAGACGGCAGCCACGTTTGATTGGTTGTTTACAATTTTTTTGAAGTGTATGTCCAATAAGAAACCACAGACGATATATACCGACCAGGCTAGTGCGTTGTTGAAGTCAGTTCCAAATATCTTCCAAGGTGTTTTTCATGGGATTTGTTCATGGCATATGGGAGAGAATGCAAAGAAAAACCTCGGCTCCCGTGCAAACAATGCCTTTTTTGATGAGTTTACTAATTTCGTTTCAAATGTAGACAATGAATCAGATTTCGACTACAATTGGGATCAGATGATGAAAAACTGTTTTGATGGAAGGCCTATTTCAGAGTTTAGGTGGCTTGTTCAAACTCACAGAATTCGTATGCATTGGTCTTCAGCTTGGGTCAAGTCACATTTCACAACTGGTCTAAAAACAACTCAGTTGAGCGAGTCATTCAATGCTTTTCTTCGTGGTTTTTTGCAACCAGATCATTCTCTTGTTCGATTTTTTGATCATTTCAACATTTTGGTTCAGAGAATGAGGGATAATCATGCTGAGTTGGACTTCAAGACTGCAAACACTAAAATAAAAAATAATTATCCCAACAGTCAGCTGATGCGGTCCGTTGTTAACAAGTACACACTAGCTTCCTTTGCATTTATTCACAGGCAGTATGACCTTTCATTCAAATACTATTATGAAGAGGACACAACCAAAGGGTCTGACTTGAATAGGGTTTTCAATGTGTTCACAATTGAAAAGGTTGATGATCCTGATGAAGTAGATGATGCTAATTATGATGATGCTGATAATGATGGGGGCTCAAATGCTGATGTTTTGGATGAAGAACTTCAAGATCATGATCGACTTGATGAAAGGGTTGTCACAGTTGATGTTAGGAGCAAAAGTTTTAGCTGCACATGTCGGATGTTTGAAAACAGGGGCTTCTTATGTTGACATGTTTTCAAAATCCTGGAGTTTTTATGTGGTTCTGTGCAATATCATTCTTTGAAGACAATACTTGCACAATATGTTTTAAAGCGTTGGACGAGAGATGTGCGTCCGTCTGCCGATAAGCTGAAATCTATCATCAGTTCTGTCACTGAAGACACCACTCAAGCACTACGGTATCAACAAATTTGTGCGGTTACAGTTCAGCTTTCTACACAGGTTTGTTCAGATCCGGAGGCTTCTCAGATCTTTCTTGACGGTATTCTTGAAGCTGGGAAAAAGGCAGAAGAGTTGCTTCTTTCTAAAGGTACTCGTACAAACCCGTCTTCGGTGACGTCATCTAAGTCTTCAATAGCAGCTGCTTCTGGTGAACTATCTTTTGCACCAAAGTTCAAAGAAAGATTAAATCCAAATAAGTCAAAGAAGCGACTTAAAAGTGATTATGAAAAAATTAGAGAAAGGCAGAAATTCCTCATACAACGGAGGAAAAAACAGAGAGATGATGATGAGGCTTTAAAAAAAAAGTTGGAGAAGGCCTATGAAGGAATGCTTCAAAAGCTAGCAAAGTTGTTCTGGTGTAAACCATTAGTAATCATAAATGGTTTTAAGATGTTATACACTGAAACCATTAGTATTGTAAAATGGTTTCCATATTTCTTGCCTAAGATTGGTCTAGTAGTTTGTTAGCTTCTGATCATTTGCCTAAGAAATTATAAGGCTTTATTCTGTTGGCCTTATTCTGTTATCTAAGAACTATATTGCGTTATTTACTAATAGAAATCGTTACAGAGGTTCATTACTTAAGTAGTTGATGAATTATTCTGGAAAAAACAGAGAGATGATGACGAGGCTTTAAAAAAAAGTTGGAGAAGGGCTATGAAGAAATGCTTCAAAAGCTATCAAAGTTGTTCTAGTGTAAACCATTAGTAATCATAAATGGTTTCAAGATGTTATACGCTGAAACCATTAGTATTGTAAAATGGTTTCCAGATTTCTTGCCTAAGACTTCAAAAACAATCAAAGAGAGATGAATTTGTATTCGACGATACCATCAAAAATTATAATAATGTATTTTATTATTTCACAAACTTTTCATATTGGATGAATCTGTATTTGTCGCTGATTGATTTTTTTTTTTTTTAAGAAACTTTAACTTTTATTAAACCCCCACCTAAACACAAGAAGTATTTGGTGGGTGGGAAAGACAAATCCAAAAACAGGATCGATACAACAAGAAGGCAAAAATAAAGGCTAAAAGACAGATAGTAATACAATAGAAAATGACATCACTGAAGCCACAAGCAACAATAACCAGACCAGTCCCACATCACAAAACCAAACGCTGCATAGTATCATCATCTCTTGAAACAATCCCATGGACTCCACTTCCATTCATAAAGGAGGCAAGGCCCTTTTGCCTTTCTATTAATGAACCACTTCCAAGACAGCATTTGGACTTGGTCTACCATATCTTCAATGTCAATTTCCTTATTATTAAAAACACAATCATTCCTGTGCTTCCAAACATGTCGCTGATTGATTGTGGTCAACTAGGAAGACATGAATTGACAGTTTTAAAGATGCATCCGACTTTATAAATATGTTAACAAAATAATGTCTTTAGGAATTAAAATGTCAAATTACTTAACAAATTTGAAAGGAAATGTATTTATTTGAAAGTATTTTACGCAATATAGTTCTTAAATAATAGAATAAGGCCAAATGATGAGAAGCTAATAAACTACTAGAACAATAAACTACTAGAACAATAAACTACTAGAACAATCTTAGGCAAAAGATTTGGAAACCATTTTACAATACTAATGGTTTCCATATATAACATCTTGAAACCATTTTACAATACTAATGGTTTCCACCAAAACTACTTGCTAGCTTTTGAAACATTTCTTCATAATATGAAGTTGCTTTCTTCTCGACTTGATCTTTTCTAGAATTGCTTGAGTTGCTTAATATTTCTGAACAGATATCAATTCGGAGATCCATAATTGTTGCTTCCTTTCCACTCGGACCATGTTTTCTCATTTTGGACCAACCTTTGAAACTTTCCATTTGGCCTCCCCATTCAGCAAGAAACTTCATGCAGAAGACTCCGCAATTGTCTGAATCAACTTGATTAGGCACCTTTGGTGTATCCCACTCAAATGCGGCAAACTGGAAAGGCATTTTGATATTCTTTTGCTTATACATTTCCGTTACAAATGCTTCAACCTCGTAAAGCCACACATCAAACATGTTCTTGTATATGGTGGGTTCGCCATTCTTGTGGTGCAATTTCTCTCCTGGCCCCATCAAGCTGTTCAGCAATTCAAATTTTTGAGTCTTCAAATTCACTACAAAGCACACATAATGACTCCCTGGATTCCCAATTATTGCCGGTGTCATGACCTGTTTCATCAGCAAAGTCATCATCTCAAACATATTATTAAACTAAAATTATGTCTAAAATCATGTTATTAAAGGAAATTTATCATCAGCTATTCAGTCATACTAAAATCATCATCTCAAACAGATTATTAAATAGTATTAAATAAATTTATCATTTTGGGGAAAACTTTTTGAAACCATTCTTTGTGCGAAAAGGTTTTGAACTGAGACTTACATATTTTAGCCTCGTAGGATCAATTGCCTTCCAATCCATGTATTTGAAGTATTTCAACCTTTCAATGAATCTTCCATATGCAATCGATTTACTAACAGCATCAAATTTTTGAATGTCAATCTGTTTATATAAAAAGAGTAAAATTAATTCCAAAAATATTTAAAGAGTATATAAACTGTTAATATTCATGGAATATAATTCTTACATAATTAACCAATGGTGTAATCAGTCTTGTCATGTTTTCAGTTGGTTGATTCCAATTCAAGCAATTGACCCAGCTGTTTATGACCCAGCATGACACCCATTGATCTTTCCGAAGTGTCCACAAGTCAGCCTTTCGCAGAGAATAAGAATGAGCCTTGTTGTCTGAGCAGTACATAATCTGATGCCTATATAATAATTAATCATTTAGGATTTTGTAGTACTAGTATTTGATCTAAGATTACAAGCTGTAGTATTCACTAGAACAAAAGAATAAGGCCAAAAGTTCTGTAAACCATTTTACCATAGTAATGGTTTCAGTGTATAACACCTTAAAACCATTTAAAATTATTAATGGTTTCCTTTCCAATATTTAACAATATTAATAATCCAGAAATAATACTACAACAAAAGATCTGGAAACCATTTTAGAATACTAATGGTTTCAGTGCATAACATCTTGAAACCATTTAAAATTACTAATGGTTTCGTTTCCACCATTTAACAATACTAATAATTCAGAAATATCATGAATACAAGTTCTAAGTTATTACTCATCATGTGCATCGCTCCATGCATATGTTGCTAGATCCTTCTGCTTCTTAGTCGCCTTTGACTCATGGACAACTTCATCATAGGCGCTTGAGAGGTACTTTGACTTCTTCAAAGGTCTTTTTCGTTAAGGGATATCGCCACTAGAGTCAAGCATATCATGGTTCCTTCTTTTCTTTTTCTGCACAGGTTCGACATTATTCACGTCAATGGTCTCATCCCGTAACACGGACCTTAACAGAGTTGCACTGTCAAATAAATTACATAATTGTTAGTTTGCAAAATTTAATTAATATTGTTATTGTGCAGAATTTAATTAATCGATTCTAGAGTACAATTGTCACATTGGTAGTTTCTTACTGTATACAAAGTTATGGGGCAGACTTATCATCATGCATCACATTTGGTACCGCCTCATCCATTGGTACCAAAACAAGTGCAAGACTTTGACTGCATTCTGTCCCCATTGAAGGTTCGCCCGCATCAAAAAACTCTGGATATTTCAAAATTGTTTCCAGTGTCACTGATTCAGTTTCCTGTGACACTGAATCTGTCTTATTCAACCTGAAACCAACAAAACTATTAATATATTTCTTTTAAATACATCATAGTTATTATAGTTTTACACATGAAAAATAAAAAAACCATCAAAAGACATCATATATATTCATTTCTTACTCTGCATGCGAAGATTCATCCCCATCAAAAAACTGTGGAAACTTCAAGATAGTTGTTGGAACAAAGTTGGTTCTAATATAACCCAAGTAGTTTTGATGATAACAATAGTATTAATATACAATAGGGAATATTGATAATTTACTCTAGTGTGCAGGTATACAAGTTAAAATTTTATTTACACTAGAAATTGAAGTTCTGGTTGCTATGCTAAAAAGCGTTCCCAGAAGTTGGGAAAAATGCAAGTTCTGAAGACGACACTAGAAGTTGAAGTCATCAGAAGTTGCAAGTCAAAGTCAACCAGAAGCTAAACTCATCAGAAGCATAATTCATATCTAAAGATTCTGATGATGATGAAACAGCAGAGGACGCCAGAAGAACATTCTATTCTCATTAACGACTATCATCTATTTGGCAAAAACTGAAGAGGCGGAAGAAATCTCTTTCAAGACCGTTATCCTCATGATAATGACGTTTGTACTATTGTACTATCTTTGTTTTCCTGATATGGGCGAATATTCGAAATCAAGGCTCAGATTTTGATCTTTACCTGATTTGAATAAGCACATTTCAAGTGAAAACATTAGTACAGTACTATGTAGCTGTTTTCATCTTTGTCTGCTCAAATTCAAGACGCTCCAACATCATCTATAAAAGGAGGAAGAATTTGAAGACGTGACAACATACTTACGAAGAACAAAAGAGCTGTTATTCTGCTAAATTTTCTAAGAGCATTTTTAACTTAGATACAACTTGAGATTATATCAAAATTCAAGACAAACAGTTTTCAACTTCTGACTAGTCAGTTGTTGAACCTTAGTTTTATTTTCAAGAATTCTAAGAATAGTCTTGTTATTAAAGTTGTATTATTTTGTTCTCAGAACTCTGATATTGTTTATCAGTTGTTCAAACTTTGTATTTTCTATTTGTGTTAGGAAGTCTCTTGCTTGTGAGCTTGAGCATTTGGAAGTCTCTTGTACCGTGTTACTTAAGCAAAGGAAGTCTCTTGCTGTTGGCTTGAGCAATTGTAATCTTGTGTGATTATAGTGAAATCCCTTGGAAGTGCAAGGGGACTGGACTACTCTCGGTTTGTGAGAGGAACCAGTATAAATCTCTTGTGTTCATCTCTTCTCTCTTCTCTCTGTTTTTAATCATTCCTACTCTGTTTTGCTTTCACCATCGCCAGAAGTTGTTTGTGTTCAAAGTTATTCCGCTGCTAAATCTGATAAGTTGCAAAACTTAGAAGAAGTTTTTAAAGCTAGCCAAAACACAATTCAACCCCCCTTCTTGTGTTTTCACACCTTCAATTGGCATCTAGAGCCCGGTTCTGTTATATCACTTTGCAGTGAGACAGTCGTTTGTTGTGTCAAAACACTATGTCTGGTGAACCAAGCAAGAAAACTGAAGGAGTGTCTATTCCTTTCAACTATGATGCTGATGATAAAAACAACAACAGCAACGCTCCTAAGTTCAATGGTGATGGTTCTACCTTCTCCTGGTGGAAAGATAGAATCTACAGTCACCTAGTTGGTATTGATGATGAACTTTGGGACTTAGTTGAAAGAGGAGTAACATTTCAAGGTTTGGATGAAAGAGGAAGATTAGATTATGATGCAAGACAAGCTTTCACTGACAAGGACAAGAAAGCGTACAAGAAGCACCACAAGGTCAAGGATATCTTGATAAGCTGCATATCTCATGAAGAGTACCTTAAGATCACAGATAAATCTACTGCTAAGAGTATCTATGATTCTTTTTGTTCATCTTATGATGGAAACAAACAGGTGCAGGAGGCAAAAGCAACACTTTTGATCCAACAGTATGAACTTTTTAGAATGAAGGAAGATGAGAACATTGAATCTATGTTTTCTAGATTCAAAGTTCTGGTTGCTGGTCTTCAAGTTCTGAAGAAAAGTTATACTACTTCTGATCATGTGAAGAAGATTCTTAGAAGTTTACCTGCTAAGTGGAGACCTAAGGTCACTGCTATTCAGGAGGCAAAGGATTTAGACACCCTAAGTCTAGAGGGTTTAATTAGTTCACTCATGAGTCATGAGATTGAACTAGCCTCTGATGAATCCCAGAAGAGAACGAAGTCTTTGGCTCTGCCAGCTACTTCTGGACCTTCTAAGGCTCTAAAGGCTAAGGTTGTTGAATCTGAGACAGAAGAATCTTCTGCAGATGATCAAGAAGAGGGATCAGATGATGATGTATTTGCACTTCTGACCAGGAAGTTCCAGAAGTGGACAAAAAGAAAACCAAGATACTCTGGTAGAGGTTCTGGATCCAAAGGTTCTGGTTACAGAAGTTCTGGAAACAAAGATAAGAAGGATGATTCTAAGAATTGCTTTAACTGCAACAAGCCTGGACACTTCATTGCTGATTGTCCTGACTTGAGCACCAAAGGAAAAGGAAGAAATAGCACTTTCAAGAACAAAGCTAAGAAGAGTCTTCTAGCTACATGGGAAGATCTTGACAAGCTGTCTGATGATGAAGCTGAAGATGCAGAAGCTAACTTGGCACTTATGGCCACAGCAGAGTCAGATGTTGAAAGTGATGTTGAGTCAGACTCAGAAGATATTGAACAGGTTATTTCTAAACTATCCGATACTCAACTTTCTAAGGCTTTGAAAGATACTGTGATGAAGTACATGGAAAAATCAAATGAGCTAGAACTTTTTAAACAAAAGTTTGACATGCTCAATGATAAGGTCAATCATATTCAAGAAGACTATAAGAAGTCCTTAAAGACTATTCAAGTTCTTGAAAATGGTTGCAGAACATGTAACAAACCTTATGATAAGCATGAGATTGCTTTTCAAGAGTTTGTTCATCACAATATTGACAAGCATAAATTAGCCTCTATGATTTATGGTGCTGGCAAATACACTGGACAAGGTTTGGGGAGTACTGTCAAAGGAAACTCAAATCAGTCTGTGTGCATAAGCAAAACACCTTCTGATCTTTATTCTAATTTTGTTTCTAGTAATGGTACAGAAAATCCAAAAGTGTCAGATGCTCAAGCAAGCGTGGAGTCTTTGAAAACCTCTGCTCCCATTGCTTCAGTATCCAAGTCTTATAAAGGAGTACAGAAGATCTTCAAGCCTAAGAGTATTTGGGGCATGGGATCAAGCTGTACAAACTTGAAAGCTGGTTTGCTGACACATTCTAGGTCAAGGTCCAAAGGAAAGGTTAAGCCTAAACCTGTTTTTCAAGGCTCACCTCACTATGGATCCTCTGGAAGTTACAAGAGACAGAAGAAGGATAAAAGAACTAACTTTAGAGGACCCATCAGAATATGGGTACCAAAGTTTGAGATAATGTTTACTGCAGGTATGCACCCTAAGAAAAAGGCAAAGCTCATGGTATCTGGACAGTGGATGTTCACGACACATGACAGGAGACAAACACTTGTTCCACACCCTGAATCTAAGAGAGGGAGGAACTGTAGGATTTGGTGGGAACCAGAAAGGCAAAATCATTGGTATAGGTAAAGTAGGTAATTCTTCTCTTACTATTTCTGATGTTTGGTTGGTTGATGGACTACAACATAATCTACTTAGCATAAGTCAATTATGTGACAATAATTATGATGTTGTGTTTAATAAGAATTCATGTACTGTAATTAACAATTCTGATAAATCCATCTTGTTTAAAGATTGTAGAAAGGGCAATGTTTATAAAGTTAATTTATCTGATCTGGAAGATCAGAATGTGCTCTGTTTGTTGACTCTAAGTGATGAGAAATGGGTTTGGCATAAGAGATTGCGTCATGCTAACTGGAGATTAATCTCCAAGCTTAGCAAAGACAATCTTGTGAGAGGCCTTCCTAAATTGACTTATCACTCAGATTCTCTTTGTGACTCTTGTCAAAAAGGGAAATTTGTCAAAAGCACATTTAAACTTAAAAACATTGTTTCTACTTCTAGACCTTTAGAACTTCTGCACATTGACTTGTTTGGACCAGTTAGCACTGCTTCACTCAGTGGAAAGAAGTATGGACTAGTCATTATTGATGATTATAGTAGATGGACTTGGGTAAGATTTCTGAAATCTAAAAATGATACATATGAAGAGTTTAGTGTCTTCTGTGCCCAAATTCAAAATGAAAAAGATTTAAGGATTTTAAAAGTTAGAAGTGATCATGGTGGAGAATTTGAAAATGAACCTTTTGAAAACTTTTGTGAAGAACATGGAATTTTCCATGAGTTTTCTTCTCCTAGAACTCCACAGCAAAATGGAGTTGTAGAAAGAAAGAACAGATCTTTAAAAGAGATGGCCAGAACCATGATGCATGAACATTCTTTAGCAAAAAAATTTCTGGGCAGAAGCAGTAAGCACTGCTTGTTATATTCAGAACATAATCTATATTAGACCTATTCTGAATAAAACAACATATGAACTTTTTAGAGGAAGGAAACCTAACATTTCTTATTTTCATCAATTTGGTTGTACTTGTTACATTTTGAATACTAAAGTCCATATAAAGAAATTTGACTCTAAAGCTAGTAAGGGTATCAAACACTCCTGAACTTTGACTCTTCAGATTCTCAAGACTCAGAAGATGAAGGTTGTGAACCTAATCCCACTCCTGAACTTCTGGAAGCACCAGAGAACAATCAAGTTCCAGAATCTGATGATCATCAAACAACACCAACTGAAGATCCTGATCAAGAAGAAACAACTATTCCAAAGAATACTTTCAAGTATAAGTCATCACATCCTGAAGAGCTTATCATTGGTAATAAGAACAGTCCTAGGAAAACAAGAACAGTCCTAGGAAAACAAGATCAAGCATTAGGGATGAAGAATCCTTATTTGGTCTAGTTTCCTTGATTGAACCTAAAACCACTGATGAAGCATTAACTGATGATGCTTGGATAGTTGCTATGGAAGAAGAACTGAATCAATTTCAAAGGAATGATGTATGGGATCTGGTACCCAAACCAAAAGGCAAGAACATTATTGGAACAAAGTGGGTATACAGAAACAAGCTGAATGAACAAGGAGAAGTAACAAGAAACAAAGCCAGACTTGTTGCACAATGATACAGTCAACAAGAAGGCATTGATTATACAGAGACTTATGCTCCAGTTGCAAGATTGGAAGCTATAAGATTACTTCTTTCTTATGCTGTCAACAACAACATTACACTTTATCAAATGGATGTTAATAGTGCATTTATGAATGGTGTTATCTCTGAAGAAGAATATGTCAAACAACCTCCAGGATTTGAAGATATTTCAAATCCAGATCATGTGTTCAAACTAAAGAAGTCACTCTATGGACTCAACCAAGCTCCCAGAGTTTGGTATGAGAGACTAAGTAACTTTTTGGTTGACAATGGTTTTGTTAAAGGTCAAGTTGACAATACATTATTCAAGAAGACTCTGAAGAAAGACATTCTAATCATTCAAATCTATGTTGATGACATCATATTTGGATCAACAAATGCTGGACTGTGCAAGAACTTTTCTAAGATGATGCAAGATGAATTTGAGATGAGCATGATGGGAGAATTGAAGTACTTTCTGGGAATTCAGATCAATCAAACAAAGAAAGGAAACTTCATTCATCAGTCAAAGTATATCAAAGATCTTTTGAAGAAGTACAATCTAGAAGACTGCAAACCCATGAACACTCCAATGCATCCTACATCAAGTCTTAGCAAAGGTGAGTCTGAAGGTAAGGTTGATCAGAAGTAATATAGAGGAATGATTGGATCTCTTCTCTATCTAACAGCTTCTAGACCTGATATCTTATTCAGTGTATGTCTGTGTGCAAGATTTCAATCAGATCCTAGAGAATCTCATTTTACTGCTGTAAAGAGAATCTTTAGATATCTGAAGGCTACTTGTAACATTGGATTGCTGTATCAGAAATCTAATGATTACAAACTGATTGGATTCTGTGATGCTGACTATGCTGGTGACAAACTAGAAAGAAAATCCACCAGTGGAAGCTGTCAATTCATTGGTGAGAATTTGATTTCTTGGGCCAGTAAAAGGCAAACCACCATAGCTATGTCAACAGCAGAAGCATAATACATTTCAGCAGCTAAGTGTTGTACACAACTACTTTGGATGAAATATCAATTGGAAGATTATCAAATAAGCAGTCACAATATTCCTTTATATTGTGATAACACTGCTGCCATTCATCTTTCTAAAAATCCTATTTTACACTCAAGAGCTAAGCATATTGAGATTAAACATCATTTTATAAGAGACTATGTACAGAAGGGTGTAATTGATCTCAAGTTTATTGATACTGAAAATCAATGGGCTGATATCTTTACAAAACCCTTGGCTGTTGAAAGATTTGATTTTATTAAAAGGAATCTTAATATGATGGAAATCTGTGAATAAGCTGAACTCTAGTGAAGAATATTATTTTAGGAAGTTCTGGAAGTTTATCAGAAGTTAGGGGGAGTCAGATCTTTGTATCAGAAGTTTGACAAACCATCTTCTGTTATTTCTATCAGAAGTTTATATGAGTGGTTCTGAACGTGACGTGGCAGTAACTGTTGAGTTACCTCTTCAACTGCTGTTGCTAACGTGTCAGATATTTAATTAAGCTTCTAATACACGTGTCTGTTTGCTATTAGAGAAAGAAGTTGGTTAGTGATGATTGTGTTTTAATTCAATTTGTGAATTGTTAAGTTACTCTATTACCCCTGTCCTTTCAGTTAGTACGTTTTTGCGCGGTTTTACTTTTTCCTTTTAAATACACTAACTGTTCACATTCACACATTTGCACACTCACTACCTACACTTTTATTTCTTCTAAAACTCAGAGAAATTTCTTTCTTCTCCCCAAATTAGCAAACCCTAACCCTAAACTCAGAATCCATGGCATCTTCATCTACCAAACGCAGTCAACCTCCAAGAGAGAAACATGTTAATGTACCTTCTATTGCTGATGTTAAAGCCTCTACTCCTGGTGTTCTTACAACGGATAAAGTAGGTTTTCCTATTTCGGACTTATTTCTTCAAATTGAAAGACCAGTTGATTTTGAAGGAATAAGAGTAAATAGAGTTGAAGGAATCAAAGAAGCGTTTGAAGCGCAAAAGTTGTTAACCTTCTTAGACAGTTTAAATGGACCTGTCTATCCAGAGATTGTGAAGGACTTCTGGATGAAGGCAGAAGTGATTCTCAGCAATTCAAGACCGAATGAAAAATATCTGGGTAAAGAGATTCGCTCAGAGGTTGGTGGAGTCTGTATTAGGATCAGACATGAACACATTAGGCAAGCAGCGCAGTTACCATTCTCTGGTATTGTTCCTTATCCTACTGAAGATTGTTGTCATTACATTCAAGAAGAGATTTATGGCAAAAACTCTACTTCCAAGAGCAACATTGACATGAAACCGTACTACAAGATGATTTACAAGATCATGTGTGACTCTCTGTTACCAAAGGTTGGTTCATCTGACCAAGTTTCTCAATATTATAAAACAATTTTATATTATTTAGGAACAAAGGCTGAGGTGATTTTGCCAAGGTTATCTTTGAGCACATGTGTAAAGCTATCTCTGACAGTCAATCCAAGGGAACCACAAATGCACATTACTGCAGATTTCTATCCTTCATGTTTCACAGAAGTTACTTGATTCAATCATTAAAGCCTGTTTTTCCTGGATATGGATCTTTCATTGATGTATATCCCTCTGTGATAAATGGTTTTACTGTGAAGAAAGTTTTGAAGAATCAAGGACCTTTGATTACACCTCAAGTTCAGTATAAACCAAAGAAGGAGGAAGCTGACAAGTACTTCTTTCTCACTTCTGTTTCTAAGGAAGAAGTTACTGTCATTGCTGGTATGCATAAGAAACTTCTGGAAGGAGGAGATAATCAGAAGTTAGAAGATAGACTTGCTATCAGATATCTGTTGCCTGTTCAACAAAAGAAAAGGAAGGCTGGTAAGAAGCCAGAAGCAACAGAATCTAAGCCCAAGAGAGCAAGAAGTTCTACCCCTCAGAAGAAGTCTGGAAATACTTCTGGTGTTAGGAACACATCAGAAGTTGCTAAGAAAAAGATTGCTGTAGAAGAGACCCCTGTGAACTTAGAGCCTGCTGTTCAAGCAGAGGCAGAGTTAGAAACAAATAAGGAAGCTAGTGCTTCTGGACCTGCTGTTGTTGCTGCTCTAGAAGTTACTAAGAAGACTAGAACTAATACCAAGAGGAAGAGAAGGCAGAGGATGATTCTTGAAGATGATGAGGATGAAGAAGGTCAGGAAGCCATAAAGCAAGTGGAGTTGTATAAGGCTTGGGAGGAAACTAGTTGGGAAAGTGGAGTTGATGCTGAGCCTAATGGATTTCTTGATACTCCTATTCCTAAGGGTGAGTTGGTGCAGAGGTTGGCAAATCAAGGTATTTATAAAAAGATCAATATTAAAGATATTCCTGATTATGTCATTAATGGTCCAAAGCATACTAAAAACATCCCCTATACAGTTCCCGTTCAAAACTCTTTTTCTAAAATCCTTTCTGATTTAGAACCTAAATCCAACTGTATAGAAGAAGTTTCTACTAGTGCTTCTCTTGAAACACCAGTAGTTAGCTTTGTACCATCCCCTGAGTCTATGAGGAAATTCTCTAAACATGTGTTATCCCTGGTTACAGAAACAGGTGCTCCTACTCCTACTTCTGTGGAGAATGTTGAGAATGTAGCATCAGAAGTTAATGCAGAGGTTGCAACTTCTGAAGCTGTCCCTCAAGAAAGCACTCATGTGGATTCTATCACTGTTTTATCTCCTGTACATGAGTCTGCTCAACCTGTTTCACCTAGATCCCATGATTCAGAAAAGACTCTCTCTGATCATCACTCTTCTCTTGTTGAAGCCACTGTTGAAACTGGCATTCCTACCCATGTTCAAAATAAACTTCAACAATTAGAGTTGGAACAAGATAACCCCTCTCCTCAGAAATCTCAAACACCACAACTCACAAATGATCAAAATAACTATCTTAAGTCTTTTGAAGAAGTTATTACACCCTCTCCATCACAACAAGAAATCACCATCCATCCCTCTGTTATCCTAAATAAACCTTCATCATCATCTGTCCCTAAACCTCAAAAAGCCATCACACCAGAATATGTTAAACGTGTGCTGATTGGTATTAATGACAGAGTTCTGGAATTTCATCAAGATTTGCCTACTTTTGCTGTTGCACCTGATCAAGTGGATGAAGAGTGTAATGTTCTTTCAGATATGTGCAAGCAAATAATGAGTGATTATAGTTCTCAATACAAAAGGAACTTTATCATGAACATTGCTAGGCAGAAGTTCACTGAATTCAAAGTTGAGGAGGCCAGAATTAGAAAAGCCAAGAGGATCTATGATGAGAAGATGAAGTTGGTTATGACAAAGGCTGTAGATCAGTTTTCCACTTTGTATGCTCAAGAGATGGAAAAGATTATTCAAGTGGACTCTGATTTTGCAAATCTGGTTGACAGAGTTGACTCAGAAGATGTGTTCAAGAGGCTGCAACTCATTTAAGAAGAAGCTCTTAAACAACTTCAAGCCAAGATGCTCAACCCTTCTAACCCTTCACAACCCTAGGATTTCTATTTCTATTTTGTTTATGTTCTGTTTTATCATGTTCTGTTTTAAACTATGTTGTTTGGATCTTTTAATTATTGTTGAATATTGTTTTTATGTTATTGTGGTTGTGTTATATTGGTTTATTTTCTTTATTATGTTCAGAAGATAGATCTAATTTGCTGTGTTAATGTTTTGTTGATTGGCTCATTTTGGTATAACAACTTTGTGTAACAATGTTGGATGCAATGTTTCAACATCCGGATACCTTTCCAGGTTGAGTGAAACGCGCGCCTCATTAATGCGCCACCCTTTGATTATGGAATCCACGCCTTTTGTTATGTGCTTTAATTATGCTTGATTTATTAAAGTATCTCTACGTGATTATTTCCAAAAGAACTCTACATAGCTTTTGGAAACATTTGACTACACTCATTAATCACGTGCTGAAGTGTGCAAGGAGTATTGAAGCCCAAGTTCCAAAGAAGCCCATGAAGACTCTTAGAATATAAGCTTATTTGTAACCCTAGTTTTAGTACGTGTGTGTTGTATTCTGAAAGTGTCTCATTGTACTAGGGTTTGTGTGTTAGAAAACTTGTGAGCCTACCTTGCATTTCCTTTATGCAAGACTAGGACATAGGATCTTGTACTTGTGTTAACTACTCCTAAGCTTTGAAGTACGGAGGTAGTTTGTGTTGGAGTGTGATCTCAAACAATTATATCTTTGTCTATTATCACAGGTTGAGTGATTGATTAGGAGGTGAGATGTGATATCAAACTTAGGAGTTCCTAAGTTGAAGTTGCATGAGATAGTGTCTAAGTCATAAGTTGTAAACGGGTGTGTTTAGCTTAGGATTAGAACTATCATAGTGAATTTCTCTCCTGGATTGGTATCCCCCAGACTAGGGCTTGTTTAAGCGCCGAACTGGGTTAACAATTGAACTGTGTCTTTTATCTTTTTGTTAACGTTATTTATTGTACTGTTCGTTCTCTCTGGTGAATGTTCCAACATCGTATTCAACATCTCATGTGTTGGAACATTACATAGCACATTCCAATCCTGCGTGCCAGAATTTCAATTGGCATCAGAGCAGCACCCTGCCTGTACCTGGGTGAGATCAAGGGAAGTTATCTTCTAGCGCTATGGAAAAGGAAGGAGGATTTGTCAACATACCACCTCTGTTGGATGGGACGAACTATGATTACTGGAAGTCGCGCATGGCCGCCTTTCTCAAGTCCATTGATTCCCAAGTTTGGAGGGCAATCTTATCAGGTTGGGGGGCTCCTGTTTTTACTGACAAAGATGGGAACAAAACCAGTGTTCCCAAGGCAGAGCTCGAATGGACAAAGGAAGAACAAGACCTGTCTACCTACAACTCGAAAGCCATCAACGCTCTCTTCAATGGAGTTGATAGAAGTATGTTTCGTCTGATAAAGAAATGTGTAGTTGCCAAAGAAGCCTGGGACATTTTGGAAACAGTTCATGAAGGAACATCTAAGGTAAAAATGTCTAGACTGCAACTTCTTACTACAAAGTTTGAAAGTTTAAAAATGAAAGAGGATGAAAGTGTTCATGAGTTTTATATGAACATTCTGGATATAGCCAACTCCTTTGATGTGCTCGGTAAAAAGATGAGTGATGCTAAGTTGGTCAAGAAAATACTTAGATCTCTCCCTAAAAGGTTTGATATGAAAGTTACAGCTATAGAAGAAGCACATGACATCAACACTATGAAGGTTGATGAGCTAATTGGTTCCCTTGAAACCTTTGAATTGGCTATAAATGAAAGAGGAGACAAAAAAAGCAAGAGTATAGCTTTTGCTTCCAACACTGATGACTGTGAGTCTACTGATGGGCTTGAAGAAGATGATGGATTCACAGAAGCACTTGCCATGGTTGGTAGAAAACTCAGACAAGCCTGGAGACAAAAACCAAATGGGCAGAACATCCGATTCAACATCAACACTCAGGCTGATAAGTTCAAAAGAGGTAAAAATGTTGAGAAGCAAGCTCCATCAAAAGGTGTACAATGCCATGAATGTGAAGGATATGGTCATATAAGGACTGAGTGTGCTACCTTCCTCAAGAAACAAAAGAAGAGCATGATTGTTACTTGGTCTGATGAAGATGACTCTGAGGAAGATAATGAATCAGTAAAATGTGTAACTGCTCTTGCTGGAGTGTGTGCATCAGATGTGGAGTCATTTGATGAAGGACTGTCATATGATGATCTTCTTGCATCTTATAGGGACTTGTATGAGAAAGACTTGGAGATAAACAAAGTCCTACACAGGCAAAAGACAATTGTTCAACTCACCACTGAAAGAGATGAAGGATTGAAGAGAATAACTGGGCTAACTGATGAAGTTGCTCAACTTAATTCTCAGCTGAAGAATACAATGAAGCAGATCAGGATGTTAAACACTGGGACAGCTGTTCTAGATGAAATTCTAGATGGGCAAGAAAAGAACAAAGGTGTTGGGATAGGATTTGACTACAGGAAGATGAACAACAAACAGCACAAGAATACAGAAAAGTTCATACCTGCAGAGAGTGTTTATGACCCTACATCTAGGAAGCAGATGTTGAAACGTCCTGTTCAACATCATGGATCCAGTTCCAACAGAAGACCTAGAAGATGGGTTTGCCATCATTGTGGCAAAAGAGGGCACATAAGGCCTTACTGCTTCAAATTATATGGATATCCTCAGTGGTATCACCACAATGAAGGTGAGCATGTTAATACACCAACACAACAGCCTGAGAGAGAATGGAAGCCAAAGACTGAACCAAAGAAATAGACAGCTCAGATTGCCCACATTGCTCTTAAAGCTACCTCTAGAAACTGTTGGTATTTTGACAGTGGATGCTCAAGACACATGACTGGAGAAGATGGTTACCTAGATGAACTAGAATCCTATGCTACCAGCTATGTGACATTTGGTGGTGGAGCCAAAGGTGAGATTGTTGGCATTGGAAAAGTTATCAAGAAAGGGCTGCCAAGGTTAGAGAAGGTTTTGCTTGTGAAAGGCCTGACTGCCAACCTGATCAACATCAGTCAGCTATGTGATCAAGGTATGAGAGTTAGTTTTACTGACTCTAAGTGTGAGGTTAGAAATACACAAGGCAAAGTTGTGATGACAGGAATGAGATCAAAGGACAACTGCTATCACTGGATTGATGTTGAAGAAGCAAACAAATCCACCTGTCTAGTTAGCAAGGAAGAAGAAGTTTGGTTGTGGCACCAAAAGTTGGGTTATCTACATCTGAGAGGAATGAAGAAAGCCATCTCAACTGGAGCTATAAGAGATTTACCTAAACTCAACAATGAAGAGGGAAGAATCTGTGGTGAATGTCAGATTGGCAAGCAAAATCGAATGTCTCATCAGAAGTTGGAGCATCAGGTAACCTCTAAGCCACTAGAACTATTGCACATTGATCTCATGGGACCAATGCAGGTGGAAAGCATAGGTGGAAGAAGGTATGCTCTGGTAGTTGTTGATGATTTCTCAAGATTTACATGGGTGAACTTCATTAGAGAAAAATCAGATAGTTTTGATACTCTCAAACTTCTTTGCTTACAACTACAAAGAGAGAAAGACTCATCAATTGTAAGGATCAGAAGTGACCATGGAATGGAATTTGAGAATGCTAAGTTTTCTGAATTTTGTGAAGCTGAAGGAATAAAACATGAGTTCTCCTCTCCAATCACCCCACAACAAAATGGAGTAGTGGAAAGGAAGAATAGGACCTTACAAGAATCTGCAAGAGCTATGTTGCATGCTAAGAAGCTACCATATCACTTTTGGGCTGAAGCCATGAACACTGCCTGCTATGTTCATAATAGAGTAACAATGAGAAAAGGTACCAACTGCACTATTTATGAACTCTGGAAAGATAGGAAACCCACTGTGAAATACTTCCATGTTTTTGGGAGTAAATGTTACATTCTAGCAGACAGAGAACAAAGAAGAAAAATGGATCCAAAGAGTGATGAGGGGATTTTCTTAGGGTACTCAACTAATAGTAGAGCCTACAGGGTCTACAACTCCAGGACTATAACCATGATGGAATCCGTTAATGTTGTGATTGATGACCTTGGTACTGAAACTGAGCCAGATGTTGAATCAAATGTTGAAGCATTACCAACTTCAGGAACAGCTTCTGAAGTTAGGACAGAGACTTAAGAAGAGGAAGAAATAAGAGAGCCTCACACTTTTAGCAAAGGTCCCTCAGTCAGAGTTCAGAAGAACCACCCTCAAGAACTCATTATTGGTGATCCTCAACAAGGAATCACAACCAGAAGAACTAATGAGGTAATTAGCAATTCTTGTTTTGTGTCTCTGATTGAACCAAAAAATGTCAAGGAAGCTCTTAAAGATGAATACTGGATTGAAGCCATGCAAGAAGAGCTCAATCAGTTTAAAAGAAGTGAAGTTTGGGACCTGGTACCTAGACCTAGTGGAGTCAATGTCATTGGCACTAAATGGGTTTACAAGAACAAGTCTGATGAGAAGGGAGTAGTCACTAGAAACAAGGCAAGGTTGGTTGCTCAAGGCTACACTCAAGTGGAAGGTCTTGACTTTGATGAAACCTTTGCACCAGTAGCAAGGTTGGAAGCTGTCAGACTGTTATTAGGAGTAGCATGCATACTAAAGTTCAAACTGTACCAAATGGATGTCAAAAGTGCTTTCCTGAATGGGTACCTACAGGAGGAAGTATATGTTGAGCAGCCTAAGGGGTTTGTAGATACAAAGTTTCCTGACTATGTGTACAAATTGAAGAAGGCTTTATATGGGTTGAAGCAAGCTCCTAGAGCTTGGTATGAAAGGCTTACTCAATTTTTAGTAAATCATGGCTACAGGAAGGGAGGATCAGACAAGACTCTATTTGTTAAAGAAAGTGGAGGAAAGTTGATGATAGCTCAGATTTATGTTGATGATATAGTGTTTGGTGGGATGTCAGATCAGATGGTCCAACATTTCATTTCCCAGATGCAATCTGAGTTTGAAATGAGTTTGGTAGGAGAATTAACCTACTTTCTTGGACTACAAGTCAAGCAAATGGAAGACACAATTTTTATCTCTCAAAGCAAATATGCTAAAAACATTGTGAAGAAGTTTGGTCTAGACTCTGCCAGTCACAAGAAGACACCAGCACCCACTCATTTGAAGTTGACCAAGGATGAAAGTGGAATTTCTGTTGATCAAAGTCAGTATAGAAGTATGATAGGAAGCTTGCTCTATCTTACTGCAAGCAGGTCAGATATCACTTTTGCTGTAGGTGTGTGTGCCAGATATCAAGCTGATCCAAAAGTCAGTCATCTTGCTCAAGTGAAGAGAATTCTGAAATATGTCAATGGAACTTGTGACTATGGTATTCTATACTCCCACAGTGAAAGCTGCAAGTTGATTGGATATTGTGATGCAGATTGGGCAGGAAGTGCTGATGATAGAAAGAGTACCTCTGGTGGTTGTTTCTTCCTAGGTAATAATCTGATCTCTTGGTTTAGTAAAAAGCAAAACAGTGTCGCCCTATCTACTGCAGAGGCAGAGTATATTGCAGCTGGTAGTTCTTGCTCCCAAATGATGTGGATGAAACAAATGCTTCAGGAGTACAATGTTGAACAGGATGTTCTAACATTGTATTGTGATAATCTTAGCGCGATTAACATCTCCAAGAACCCTATTCAGCATAGTAGAACTAAACATATTGACATTCGTCATCACTTTATAAGGGATCTTGTTGAGGATAATATTATTACATTGGAACATGTGAATACTGAAGAACAGATCGCAGATATATTCACCAAAGCATTGGACTTGAAACAATTTGAGAAGCTCAGGGGTATGTTGGGTATTTGCCTGCATGAGGAGATATAGCAGTTAATGGGCTTTCGGCGTGCAACTGTCACTTTTCCCTCTCTCATATATTTTTGCACGCAATCCAAGGAACATCTGAAAAACATCATTACTTTCCTTATTCAACCGCTCTCTACATGTTATATACCCTTCTACTCAACTTTTTTTTGTTATTAATCCTAATTTTGTATTCGTTGCCGTCACAAACTCTTCTCAACCTCTCAACTCTCTGCAACGATTTTACACCATTGGTCAAATCATGTCTTCATCCACCAAAACCCCCACAAAATCACGATCAACCACCACCGCTCCTCCCACTATCAACCCATCTGTTACTGAAGAAGTCCCTCTTAATGCTGACCCTATCTCAACAATCTTTCCTGATGAAATAATTGCTATCACGCCTCCCAAGGCAAAATCTAAGAAGAAGAAATCAAAGAAAAGTAGCAAGGCTGTCAAAGAATCTCAATCGACTGCTGAACCTAAGAAGAAGGAAAGAAAGCTGAAAAGGGGTGGATGTAGGTTTCCTTTGAACATGGATGATCTGCTCACAAAGGATGATCCGTTTAATCTCAAGGCCAATGGTAATGTTGAATCATTTGAGAAACACGACAGAGATGCAGATGTTGAAACATCACCTAAAGCTCCTGCTGGTACTGAATCTCCCATATCTGAAAAAGGTAAAAATTCTGAAACCCTAGGATTTGCTAAAAACCTAGGTTTAGATGCCTTAAATGATGCTATAGAAAATATGGATGTTGATAACACTGCTGTAAGAGTTGAAGAAAAAGGGGGTGATGCTATTCATCAAACCCTTGAGATTCCAGAGAAGACTTAGGATGTTGGACCGGATGTGGAAACATCCTTGGACCAACAGGCCAATAACTCTGAAGGTAACGCAGAGGTAGATGCTGGTAAGGATGATAGTTTAATGAGTATTGAGAAGGAAGTTAGCAAGCCATCTAGTGTTTCTAACTTGTCTAAGGATGATCAGGCTATGCCTGAGGCTACTGTTGAACTTCACTCTGAGGATGAAGAAACCTCTGTTCATCAGGAACATGAGGTCATTAATGTTGCTGATACTGCTGATGATGATGTTGATGAGGTCCTTATCTCTCAAGCTTTTGGAATCTCCAAACGCCTTAGGAGTAGCAAGGGAAAGTGTGTAGCTGGTTTGGAAGAAACACCTCAACCTGTGAAGAAAAATACAGGAAAAGGTGTGTCAATTGGACCCAAGAAAGGGTGGAGTAAAGTTACTCCAAAGGTCTCTGCTGTGAAGACAAGAAAGAGGAAGGCTGCTACCTCTAGTGACACAGAGTACAATGTTGAAGTGGATGTGCCAAACATCCCAGCCACTAGCTCTGCTGTGAAGAAGTCTGTGGTTAAATCTGTGGTTAAAAGGGTTCCCCCTGTTGTCAAATCAGTGCCAACTGATAAGATTTCCTTCCACTGTCCTGAGTATGCACACAGGTGGAAGTTCATCTATCATAGGAGGTTGGCTTTGGAAAGAGAACTAGGAGCTGAAGCTATGAAGGTGGTAGAAATTGTTGATCTGATTAGGGAGGCTGGGCTTATGAAGACTGTCTCTAAACTGGGACCCTGTTATGAACAATTGGTGAAAGAATTTCTGGTAAATATTCCTGAAGACTGTGATGATCTTAAGTCTGATGATTTTCAAACAGTGTCTGTAAGAGGAGAAAAGATCAAGTTTTCCCCTCAGGTTATTAACCGTTCTCTGGGTATAGTTGAAAAGGAATGTGAAAAACTGCAAGTGTCTGACTCTCAGGTTTGCAAGGTGATAACTGCAAATCAAGTTAAAGTCTGGCCCAAAAAGGGTAAGATTCCCTCTGTTAAGCTGTCTGTGAAGTATGCTATGTTGAACAGGATAGCTGCAACAAATTGGGTTCCCACTACCCACTCATCTGATGTAGCTACAAGGCTGGGGAGATTAATTTTTGCTATTGGTACTTACAAGAAGCTGAATCTAGGTGAGTTCATCTTTGAGCAGACCATGAAACATGCCAAGACCACTGCTGTCAAACTTCCTATTGCTTTTCCTACTTTGCTGTGTGACATTATTCTTGAGCAACAACCTGCTCTCAAGTATATTTCTGATGTGGCCAAGCCTAGAGAGGCACCACTATCTTTTCAATTCAAGTTGTTTGCCAAGCATCATGTTCCAGACATTGTTGGAACATCTGGGACCCAAGCTCCAGAGGCCACGATGTCAAGGAAAGAGATTGTTGCTGCTCTGAAAGATACATGTGTTATGCTGGATGAGAAGAAGACTTTGTTTGAGAAAATGATTGCTGCACTTGAGAAAGAAGAACAGGGTGCTGAAGCTGAGGGAAGTCATGATCAAGAGGAAGATGTAGCAGAGGATCAGTCAGCTGAGTCTGAGGCTGCAGGTTCTGATGATGAGGAAGGAACTGATAACAACTCTGAAGATTGAATGACCTCTTGTGGATCTTTTGCTTTTGTTGTTTTTTTTTCTGTTTCTTTTATTATGTGTGGACAACTTATTTGGCAAATTTTGTGACTAAAAGGGGGAGTAAAGTTCTGATGATCTGTGTGGTTATTTTTTGATTACTGTGAATGTCTGGATGTGCCATGCAATGTTGAAGCATCCTCCCTGATTGGATTGAGGGGGAGTGATTGTTCTTAGTATTTTTCAGGTAATCAGTGTTTGAGGGGGAGTGTGCCTATGTTTATCCCTCAATGCCTCATAAGATGTTGAAACATTCTAACATGTCTCTTAAGAACCTTATGGCATATGTTGTGTGCTTCTGCTGTGTATTTTGCCTCTGATACTCATCTTAGGTACAAAAGTGTATGAATGCTTTCTTGATTTGTGTGTTTGAGTTGATCTGAAGATTCATGCCATCTGTACAATGGATGTTTGTCTACAAGGTTCTGTGTTGTTTTAGCCAAAAATTTCGCCAAAGGGGGAGATTGTTAATGTTTTGTTGATTGGCTCATTTTGGTATAACAACTTTGTGTAACAATGTTGGATGCAATGTTTCAACATCCGGATACCTTTCCAGGTTGAGTGAAACGCGCGCCTCATTAATGCGCCGCCCTTTGATTATGGAATCCACGCCTTTTGTTATGTGCTTTAATTATGCTTGATTTATTAAAGTATCTCTACGTGATTATTTCCAAAAGAACTCTACATAGCTTTTGGAAACATTTGACTACACTCATTAATCACGTGCTGAAGTGTGCAAGGAGTATTGAAGCCCAAGTTCCAAAGAAGCCCATAAAGACTCTTAGTATATAAGCTTATTTGTAACCCTAGTTTTAGTATGTGTGTCTTGTATTCTGAAAGTGTCTCATTGTACTAGGGTTTGTGTGTTAGAAAACTTGTGAGCCTACCTTGCATTTCCTTTATGCAAGACTATGACATAGGATCTTGTACTTGTGTTAACTACTCCTAAGCTTTGAAGTACGGAGGTAGTTTGTGTTGGAGTGTGATCTCAAACAATTATATCTTTGTCTATTATCACAGGTTGAGTGATTGATTAGGAGGTGAGATGGGATCTCAAACTTAGGAGTTCCTAAGTTGAAGTTGCATGAGATAGTGTCTAAGTCATAAGTTGTAAACGGGTGTGTTTAGCTTAGGATTAGAACTATCATAGTGGATTTCTCTCCTGGATTGGTATCCCCCAGACTAGGGCTTGTTTAAGCGCCGAACTGGGTTAACAATTGAAATGCGTCTTTTATCTTTTTGTTAACGTTATTTATTGTACTGTTCGTTCTGTCTGGTGAATATTCCAACATCGTATTCAACATCTCAAGTGTTGGAACATTACATAGCACATTCCAATCCTGCATGCCGGAATTTCATGCTGCATAAACATTTTTGCATAAACACAATTGCATTCAATTTTTTATTCATAAAAAATTACATTACAATTTTTTTGCATTTCATCATTGCTTTTCTTTCTAAATTTTTTGCATTTCATCATTGCTCTACGAGCAATTTTTTGCATAAATCTAGAAACCTACCTCAACCTAAAAGGAAATTTTTACAAGAAGATGAGATAGGAGAGAGCTGAAGAGGATGGTGTCCCAAACTTCAACCTTGGAGTCTGCAACCTTGTCTTCAGAGACTCCTGCTCATCCTCCTGCATGAGGAGAACTCTTTGATCTTCTAAGAACAGAAGATGGCTGAGAAACTTGCATCTGATTTTGGAGCAACGCCCTTCACCGTCTTCAGATGTTTCTTAGACATCATATTCCATGTGATTGCATCTATCGTTGATACGATCCTTCTCTGGTTCTCCTTTGAAAATTTCTTAAACCCATTTCTTTCAATCACTCTTCTATCCTCACAAATATTTTCTCTCATTTTGTTGAAGAAATATCATGGAAGTGTTGAGTGAAATGACAAAGAGTTGGTGCGCTTTTATAGCCATTTTGGTTGGTAGGAGTTACCTCGTTTTTCGTTTTTGCATTAACTATTTTGTGGTTTTTTTATCATTTTTTGAATTTTTGACTTGACTATTTCTTTAGTCACGTGTTTCGTTTATTCTTGACTCTTTCTTTTTATTTTTATTCTTTTTGTTTAATGACAAAAGGGGGAATAAGAGTAAATTAATTTAAGAACACTAACTGAAGCCAAATTAATAATTTTTAATTTCATTGAATTTCAGTTATTGAATATCATCAATTATCAATTTTTTTTTGGAAGGAAATTTTTCTATTGAGATTAGAACTTTCTATACATGATACACGTAAGAGAAGATTGCACTTTTCTCTTAGGTAGATCTGATCAAAGAAGAAAGCTTGCAAACCTATCTTCTGGAAGTCAAGTGTATACTGAAGTTCTGGATTCAATATTAAAATTTTAAAACTATTTTAATCATTCATTACTGAATTCAGGGGGAGCTTGCAAAACTCATAAACCTGAAGGATGCAATCCTGTGATTAAAATAACAACCATTGTAAATTAATACTTGGTTTGTCATCAATCAAAAAGGGGGAGATTGTTGGAACAAAGTTGGTTCTAATATAACCCAAGTAGTTTTGATGATAACAATAGTATTAATATACAATAGGGAATACTGATAATTTACTCTAGTGTGCAGGTATACAAGTTAAAATTTTATTTACACTAGAAATTGAAGTTCTGGTTGCTATGCTAAAAAGCGTTCCCAGAAGTTGGGAAAAATGCAAGTTCTGAAGACGACACCAGAAGTTGAAGTCATCAGAAGTTGCAAGTCAAAGTCAACCATAAGCTAAACTCATCAGAAGTATAATTCATATCTAAAGATTCTGATGATGATGAAACAGCAGAGGACGCCAGAAGAACATTCTATTCTCATTAACGACTATCATCTATTTGGCAAAAACTGAAGAGGCGGAAGAAATCTCTTTCAAGACCGTTATCCTCATGATAATGACGTTTGTACTATTGTACTATCTTTGTTTTCCCGATATGGGCGAATATTCGAAATCAAGGCTCAGATTTTGATCTTTACCTGATTTGAATAAGCACATTTCAAATGAAAACATTAGTACAGTACTACGTAGCTGTTTTCATCTTTGACCGCTCAAATTCAAGACGCTCCAACATCATCTATAAAAGGAGGAAGAATTTGAAGACATGACAACATACTTACGAAGAACAAAAGAGCTGTTATTCTGCTAAATTTTCTAAGAGCATTTTTAACTTAGATACAACTTGAGATTATATCAAAATTCAAAACAAACAGTTTTCAACTTCTGACTAGTCAGTTGTTGAACCTTAGTTTTCTTTTCAAGAATTCTAAGCATAATCTTGTTATTAAAGTTGTATTATTTTGTTCTCAGAACTCTGATATTGTTTAGCAGTTGTTCAAACTTTGTATTTTCTATTTGTGTTAGGGAGTCTCTTGCTTGTGAGCTTGAACATTTGGAAGTCTCTTGTACTGTGTTACTTGAGCAAAGGAAGTCTCTTGCTGTTGGCTTGAGCAATTGTAATCTTGTGTGATTATAGTGAAATCCCTTGGAAGTGCAAGGGAACTGGACTACTCTCGGTTTGTGAGAGGAATCAGTATAAATCTCTTGTGTTCATCTCTTCTCTCTTCTCTCTGCTTTTATTCATTCCTACTTTGTTTTGCTTTCACCATCGCCAGAAGTTGTTTGTGTTCAAAGTTATTCCGCTGCTAAATCTGATAAGTTGCAAAACTTAGAAGAAGTTTTTAAAACTAGCCAAAACACAATTCAACCCCCCTTCTTGTGTTTTCACACCTTCAATAGTTTCCTGTGTCATTGAATTTGTTCCTTGTGACACTGAATATTTGTTTTCTGAATCATTTTTATTCAACCTGAACCATTAAAAATCATTTTGGTTTTTAGACACCACATATCAAACTTATGATTTAAGATGTTAGACTAATATCTTTCCTCTAAATACATAGTAGTTATTATAGTTTTACACAATCACAAATAAAAAACCATTAAAAGACGTCATATATATTCATTTCTTACTCTGCATGCGAAGCTTCATCCTCATCAAAAAACTGTGGAAACTTCAACATAGTTTCCTGTGTCAATGTCAGCACCACATTGCATGCTGCCTTCACCGAATCATCAAGGATCTTGGCATTGATCTCAACTTCTTCATCATCTCCACTTTCACCAATGATTTTGGCATTGATCACATCCTCATTTTCATCATTATTGAACCTGACAGTACTAACAAATTCCATGTGAGTGAAAACCATTTTCAGCATAAAATGGTTTTGCTGAACAAATGAGTGAAACCATTCCATGTGCAACATGGTTTCAGACAGTATTACAAAATTAATCAAACAGTATTATCTAATTTATTTACAATTAGGTGATCAATAAACCATGTTCAGACTTAAAATAAAAGTTAGTACCTTTCTAGATCTGTTCCGACATCCAAACTTTCACCCTCTTCAGTTTCAGTTCCAGCTTCACTCTCTTTAAGTTCAGTTTCAACTACTTCCACCCCTTTTTCATTACTTGAACTCTTGTTGTCATTGGTTGTTTTTGGTCCTGCTGGAATGGTTTTGGCATTGATCACATCCTCATTTTCATCATTATTGAACCTGACAACATTTACACATGCTATTTGGTCAAACTTACATAAAAATAATATTATTGAAATTTTATTAAAATATTAAGAAATCCAGATCAACTAGGTAGCATGCTGATTGCATAAGCAAAGTCTCAAAAATATTATTAAACAGTTTTAACTACATTTATACTTGACATTTTTTAACCTGGATCAAAGAAAACCATTATCAACTTCAAATGGTTTTGGTGAACAAATGAGTGAAACCATTCCATGTGCAACATGGTTTCATACAGTATTAAAAAATTAATCAAACAATATTATCTAATTTATTTACAATTAGGTGATCAATAAACCATGTTAAGACTTAAAATAAAACTTAGTACCTTTCTACATCATAATTTCTTTCTTTTCCTTTTCGTGCTAGATCTGTTCCGGCATCCAGACTTTCACTATCTTCAGTTTCAGTTTCACCCTCTTTACTTTCAGTTTCAGCTTCACTATCTTCTTCAGTGTCAGCTACTACCACCCCTTTGTTGTCCTTGGTTGTTTTTGGTGCTGCTGAAATTGCCCCATTTTTTGCAGAAGTTCCAACATTTGCCTCAGCTATTCTCCTCTCCAAGGTTTGTGCAGCTCCAGTATAGATCCGTATGCACCCCCTATAATGATTAAGATACTCCTCTGCCTGCAATTGGTTTATGTATATGTACTAGTAAGTAAAACCATTTAACAATAGTAATGGTTTCAGTCCAAAACATCTTGAAACCATTTAATACACATTAATGGTTTCTACGATACATACATAAAAGTTTAAAATAGTTTAAAACAAAAGTAACACATTAATATATATATATATATATATATATATATATATATATATATATATATATATATACTAATTTCTAACAGTATTATTATGGTTTTCTCACCTTAGATAAGGGACAAGTATCTAGATCAAAACACATCAGAAGTGGACCTTCATCGGTGCGATTTAGTCGATTGATCCCAGTTGTCAATCCATGCTCAAGCCCCATAAGGTCATGGACCTTCTGAAGGTCTTGGGTTGCCGTTTTGACATCCTAGTCACGCAGCGATGCGAACTTGTGTTTTCCAGTCAATAATGGGCTTCTCTTCCCCATTTTATCCATATAATTAATATGCACAATAAACCATTAGCCAATTATGTTGGTTTTACATCAGAGGCTATGAAAACCATTAAACCATAGTTATGTTTTCAGTTACTATAAACAACATTTTCTTATGCAAAGTAAAAAGTAAAGTAGGAAAAAAGAATTATACAAAAGGTTGAGTCTAACCTAACGCTATAAAACCGGCGTGTAAAGTGAAATTTTTTTATTTATACTTATGGATCAGAAACTAACAAACTACTACAACAATTTTAAGCAAATACCTTCAAACCATTCAACAATACTAATGGTTTCAGTGTTAAACATCTTGAAACCATTTAACAATACCAATTGTTTCCAGCATTTAACAATACTATATATATATATATATATATATATATATATATATATATATATATATATATATAAGAAAGAGAGAGAGAAAGAGAATGATTACCATTAGGAAGTGGAAATCCGCTAATGGATTTGCCACTTCCGGATTTTGGAGTCCCTCTTTCATGTATTCGAGAACATGGGAGCACCAGTTATAGGATGACACCTCTTCTAGTACTTGTGCATAATGAAGAGAAACGAAGCTACTGTTAGTAGGGCACAAGATGTTGTGAATTATTAGACAAATTGTCCCCTTAACCCATGATTTTGGTGTCTCCAATATCTTCACTCTTTCCTCCAACTTAGTCATTTTGACAACTGGAGAGTAATTGCCATCCATTCCCAACTCTCGTCTGAGTCTCTTAATAGCTGCTACTAAGCAACGATCAACATTGATCTGCTCCCCTGCCATTGGAAACGCATAGACTCGGTGCACATCTTCTTCTCTCAATGGCAGCACATCTGTTCTGCTCAATCTGATCCACATATTATCCTTTTCAAAGTTTTTGACAACCCATTCCACAAAGAAGGTGTGGATTTTTGTCCATTTGCATATATGTGTCATCCCTCCAAACCCACTTTCATTCAAAAGCCTAATTATCTCGTCTTTTCTTTTTTTCCCATTTATTGACATCATAAGGTCGTAGACCTTAGGTATACTTAGCTTATGCCTTAATCGCTGATCAACATCCAATCTTTCTTTGTATCTTTTTCATCAGAACTTCCATTAGATTCTTGTTTCTTTTTGCCACGGATTTTCTGATCCAACTTTTTTTGCACCGGCTTACCACGCTTCTTTGCATTTTCCTCTTCTGAACTCCCATCATCAGATTCTTCCCTGGGAGCCTGTTGTTTCCTTTTCCCATGACTTGTTGATCCCTTCATCTGAACTTTCTTCACCTATTTACCAGTCATGTCTGCATTATTATCATCTGAAGTTTCTTCACTGATTCTTGGCCCTCCTCCTCTTTTACCACGTTTGTGCTGTTCCTTCTTTTGTGGCTCCTGATATTTACTATTCCTTTGTTCCTCCTCCAATTGCACCAACTTACCACACTTCTTTGCATTTTTCTCTTCCAAACTCCCATCATCAGATTCTTCGCCGGGAGCTTGTTGTTTCCTTTTCCCATGGCTTGTTGATCCCTTCATCTGAACTTTCTTCACCTGTTTACCAGTCATGTTTGCATTATTATCATCTGAAGTTTCTTCACTGATTCTTGGCCCTCCTCCTCTTTTACCACGTTTGTGCTGTTCCTTCTTTTGTGGCTCCTGGTTTTTACTATTCCTTTGTTCCTCCTCCAATTGCACCGACTTACCACACTTCTTTGCATTTTTCTCTTCCGAACTCCCATCATCAGATTCTTCGCCGGGAGCTTGTTGTTTCCTTTTCCCATGGCTTGTTGATCCCTTCATCTGAACTTTCTTCACCTGTTTACCAGTCATGTCTGCATTATTATCATCTGAAGTTTCTTCACTGATTCTTGGCCCTCCTCCTCTTTTACCACGTTTGTGCTGTTCCTTCTTTTGTGGATCCTGATTTTTACTATTCCTTTGTTCCTCCTCCAATTGCACCGACTTACCACACTTCTTTGCATTTTTCTCTTCCTAACTCCCATCATCAGATTCTTCGCCGAGAGCTTGTTGTTTCCTTTTCCCATGGCTTGTTGATCCCTTCATCTGAACTTTCTTCACCTGTTTACCAGTCATGTCTGCATTATTATCATCTGAAGTTTCTTCACTGATTCTTGCCCCTCCTCCTCTTTTACGACGTTTGTGTTGTTCCTTCTTTTGTGGCTCCTGATTTTTACTATTCCTTTGTTCCTCCTCTTGTGTCAAGCCAATACTGAAGTTTGGTATTGGCTCTAGGTCCTTAGTTTTTTTAACCTGCATTAAACAAAACAATTATCAGCATGAAATGGTTTTGGTGTAAAACAGTTTGAAACCATTCCTTGTGTCAAATGGTTTCAGACATATACAAAGTTTGTTTATTTAAATGGTTTTCCTACTGGTACTAAATGCCTAGTAAATCAACTTACTTCTAATAACACAAAACCTATTTGGATATAAATCATTTTAGATTCAGCTCATGTTAAGCCAAAATCAATTTTACGAAATCAATTCACTCAAAATCAATTATTGTCACTACAGAATCAAACACACTTAGATTTTACAAAAATCATGTATCATATTGGACAGAGAAACCACTATGACATTGACAATGACAATAAGAAACCTACATTCTATTGCAAACTAACGGCAGAGCATACCTGAAAAGCCACAGCTCATGATACAGAAAAACAAAACACAAATAAAAAATAATTAATAAAAATGAAACATGGAATCACATCAAGACTGTCATTTTCTCTTATTGGATTTCTCACCTAGCAATTACTGGAGTCAAAGGGAAGGAAAAGTAACAAGACGACTTGTTTTTTCCCATATTCATCTTTGAAACCAGACACAAAAGGATAGAGGAAAAAAAGAAAGGAAACACAAGAAACAACTTTGAGAAAAAAGTTGTGCACAGCTGCATAGTAAAACAAAGACTAAGGTCAATTTAGTTTTTCCAATGACCATGACCATATATCTTAAAACGCGTGTGTATGGTTTCCTACCCTTACAAAAACTGATTTTGAATATATTAATTTTATAAAAGTGTTTTATTTTTTAAATTCTTTTGTGTGGACCCTCTGTTCCCAGAGAAAGAAGCCCCGATAATCTAGAGTTTGACTGAAAAATAAATAAATTCCGATCAAGAATTGTTCCTCCAAGTAATCGAACACTTATTCGGATTCGTCGTAAGAATGAGCTCATTGACCACTTGAACTTAATCACTAACTTATTCATCAATAAATTTAAAGTAAAAAATCATTTGCAGAGGCAAAAACTACAATTCTCTAGACAAAAGATAAACAACACCTTAAAAGAAATTTATGAATTAGATAAAAATCTTTAAATAGGATTCAATTTTAATATATTGCTAAAACAACCCTTAAAACAAATCAGAACACCCCTTAATCATGTAGCATGTTAGACTCATGTCATAAAAACCATTAAGTTCAACAAATGGTTTTAGAGTAAACCCCCTTGAAACCATTCCACACCAAATTTTATTATACACATGCTGTGAACCAAATCAACTCTCAGAAACCCTTTCCAACTAACAAATTATAAACTATTTATTTGAGTTGAAATGAGAAGTAAAAATAAACTGTTGATTTAGGGTTTCATAGATGCTTACAATTACTTTCAAAACTGAACCATAAAACCATTTCCAACAATTTTAGCAACATATCAACAACAGAATCACAACAAATTTGAAAGGAAAAGTAAAAATAAACTGTTAATTTAGGGATTATCAACTATAAAAGCATTTCCAATGCCTACAATTACTTTCAAAATTGAACCATAAAACCATTTCCAACAATTTTAGCAACATATCAACAACAGAATCACAACAAATTTGAAAGGAAAAGTAAAAATAAACTGTTAATTTAGGGATTATCAACTATAAAAGCATTTCCAACAATTTAAGTAACATATCTTCATTTTCGAACCATTTTCGAATCACAAAAAAGTTGACGAAGAAAACCGTTTTCTAACCTGTTTTGTTTTCTTCATTTCTGTGTGCTTCGATAGTATTGTGGTGATGATGATGTTGCTTTTCCGGCGACGGTTTCAGTGATGGTGAGTGTTGTCGCTTTTCCGGCGACGTTTTCAGTGATGGTGAGTCTGTGTTGTCGCTTTTCCGGCGATGGTTGTTTTCGTATTTTGTTTGGACAGAGAAATAAATGCAATTCAAAAATAAATGAAAATGAATAACGGTTGTTTGAGTTGGTTTTGGCTTGGGCTGGGCGTGTATGAGGAAAAAGTATGGTGTAGCGAAGCAATGGACTGGTGTAGCGCGTTAATGGGCTGAAGTTTATGGACGGTGCATAAGGATCCCTTATGGACGATAACCAGACCCTTTATAAACCTCAATCAAGGGGAATCTATACATAATTTTCGGATTATTAGATTTTTTTGTTTTATTAATGTCTATCTCATTTCTTTTTTGACGGATCACAATTATTTTTTAGTGTTTCTCTTTTCTTTTCTTTTCTGACTCATCTTAATTATTTTTAATGTTTATCTCGTTATTTTTCTCTTCAAATGTTTATCTCATTAATTATTTAAGTTTGTTATTATAACCGTTGATTTTATTTTTTTTCGACATGTTAAAATCTAGACCATTCATATTAGGGTTAGGGTTAAAGGTACCTTTAGTTCTACCTTCTAATAGGATAGGATTCTATGTAAAAAAAAAATAGATAATCACTTTAGCATATTTTTAGGGATTGACATAGTTTTAGAGATTGACATGAAAAATAGCAAAATTTTGAGTGGATAACAATTAGTGAACAACTTACTAAGGATGAAATTTATTAATTAATTAATTAATTAATTGCAAATTATTAAGAAAAATTTCCCACCTAAGTAAGCACCATATTAGGATTTTGATTAGTTGCAAATTAGAGAAATTAGAAATAAGTAAGATATATATATATATATATATATATATATATATATATATATATATATATATATATATATGCATATTTTGTGTGTGAAAATTTTCGGTAAAAAAAATATTTTGGGGAACTAGATCATAATGGCTGAATTCAAAGTGTGTTTTTGCTTGAATTCCCATATGTCTACTAGTTTTGTGTAGAAGTTGCGGTAGACTCGTTTTGGATATGCAAGCAATAACTTTTCTAGAAAATATCAAGAATAAAGCCATCGATGATGTTTATCTATTTATTTGTAGTAAATATTCACTTTAATTTTATAAAAATTTATGACAAGTCAATTCAATTTTTAATAAAAATAAAATAAAAATTAGTCTTAATATATATATTTTTTTTAAAAGAGGACTAGTGATGATGGGAATTTCTATAGTATTTTAGATATTTATACTAGTAATAAAATGACTCAGACAAACCAAAATACAAAGCAAAACCTGAAGAATCGAAGCAAAGTGCAGAAATGAGCAAGAATATAAGAAGAATATATCAAGAAAGATCAAAAAAGTGGATAACTATGTGCATCATCGCACCACGATTTTTCGTGCACAAGCAAACAACGTGCAGAAATCAGTTTTATTTTTGAAACAAATCCACACATCGCAGTACGATGGATCCATCGCAGCATGATGGAAACGCTGTGACCCATTAGAAAAACTATAACTAGAGCTTTTTTTTCCTCATTTTTTTCATTCAAAAATTGAGAGCATTCTCTAATACTCTAGAGTTGTTCACGGGGAGCAAGGAGGGAAAATGAGCTCTCTACGGGAAAAACATTCCCCCTTCACGAGAAAAGTAATTTTCTCAGCAAGGTATCTTTCTTTAGGTAGCATGATTTTATTCTTGTAATTTAATTATGTAATTTCTTGTATATATCCTTTAGGTTGCGGTGGAGAAGATGAACTCCCTATGAATATTTGGAGGGAGTCTGTGGTTGAGTCAAAATTATAATAAATGTTTATTTAGTGTTATATTTCTTATTTACTTTCTTGCTTTTAATATGTATTCCGTAATCTTGTCGGATAAGTGGAAGCGCTCTTAGAATAAGTATAAGGGTTTACTTTAAAACTTGTCCGGATCTAGGAGTAAATAAGGCTAGAGGAATAGAGACGGTAACATTCGGAACTACCTTCGAACTGAGATGGTAGAGGCGGAATCAAGAACTAGTTGTTACCTGAGCAATTAGAGGTTGAATAGTCTGATACTAGGCTCTAGAAGCATTGGATGGTTAATGAGCATAATGCATGTATGTTGGATAACTCACATTGTAGTTAGGGTATGTGACAAACGATGTAGGCTCTCGTAGGTATCCTAGTAATTATGATTGTAGGGAAACTTCACATATATTAGGATAATAGTAAGGTATTACCACAACAAAAATAGAATTAACGCCAAATGTTAGACTAAGTAATCATGCCAAATAGTAGTAGGGGAGGGAGTCCAACCACCATACATTTCTTCTATATTTTTGAATCACTATTACTTTTCTGCACGCATTTCGTGATTTTCAATTAAAACCTTTTTTAAAACCAAAGCGAATGTAAAAACAACGAACTTAAATAACGCTAGTCATGCTATGACACGATTCCTGTGGATACGAACTCATTATAAACACATAGAGTGTGAATTATTACTCGACGACAAATGTCGGGTAGGTGTAAAAAAATAATTTTTTCCTTTTAATCCGACACTCCTTAAATCGGTGTCCGGCACCTATAAAACACTCGTATAAACGTGTCGAATAAGTGCCCCAATCTTTTATTTTGTTTCTACTCTCTTTAGACATATTTACATGGATTAGAGACGTGTCAAAATAATAATGTTGATCAGTGAGAAATCAAAGAGATTATATTTTGATGACATTTTTAGTTTTTCGATAGTAGATGGATGAATAAAGGTAAAATGTACTATCATATATTTTCTTAAAACTTTTTTTAAAGAAAAATTTGTTCAACTTAGATGCATATGTATGTATCTTGATTCTCAATTTAGATTATTTTATAAATATGTATCAGTGTCAAAATGTTTGTATCGTGTCGCAGTGTCTGTGTCAGAATCCATGTTTCATAGGTTCTCCATAAATCTTACATTTTTTTAATAGTGAGAATGTGTTTGGTTTTTTGTATTTGTTAATTAATTTTGATGGAATCTACTTGAGATATATCTTGACAAAATAAAAAAAGAGTGAGGTCTACACTATTTCTTGATAATTTGAAGTATTTGTCCAACAACTAATAAAAACAAATCACATTGCATGTGGTGCCTACAACTAACTTGTAACCAACTAATATAGTTTGTTCTTATTCGGTTAATGAGTAAATATCCTAAAATTATCAAAGGGAAATTAGAAAAAACCTAAAAAAGAAGATGAAAATCATTGAATATAAAATGGATAAATCTGTGAACAAATTTTCGATATTTAGGTTAGTAGCATAAATAAGTAAATTACACAAGCGTACAAATATAATAACTATTTTTAAATGTTCGAAATACTAATGCATCTGGGTCTATAATGTGACGATGCTAAATTTATTGATTAAATTTGTGTTGAGTCGAAATTGATCTTTCAACTTGAATCAAATGAACAATGTACTAAGAAGGAAAATAAAAAAAAAATACCATACACAAAAACATGAAATCAAAACAAATAATTTCGCGCTAAGATGGAGAAATCACAAAAATATATTAAAGAAAAATTAAATGTATGTAAAGATTAAAGTTATTTAGCTAAAAAAGAAAGACAAAAACTATTTGGAAGGACGATTTCTAGTCAAAATTGATCTTGACATGGAGGGGGTGTCCCATATAAGTCGGTTTTGTAGGGTTGAGTTAGGCCCAAATTTTAATTCTAAGATGATATCAAAGTCTCCTTCACGATTCGTTGGGTCACATGCTATCAGGTTTCTAAATGGGTCATCCACCAATGATATTTGTGCCCTAAGCCCAACAATGCTAGACGAGAGGGGGTGTGTTAAGAAGTCTCAAATATGTTGCCATATAGCATAAATATGTGTTTATAAGTGAGGACAATCATCACCTGACAAGTCATTTTGTAGGGTTGAGTTATGCTCAACTCTTAATTCTAAGACGGTATCATAGTCTCTCCAAAATCACGCACAAAGCCCGATAATGCCGGGCATAAGGAGGTATGTTAAGAAGTCTCACATTGGACGTGAGTTGGTGTTAGCCTGTATTTTCGACAGGCATTAATGAATTGGAGAGAGAGAAGATGAATTCTCATTTAATGTATATTATTGTATTTTAATATTCTCTTGGAAATTGGTTGATTAATGAATCAAGGAAAAATTAAGGCATTCGACGTCGAAGGCCTGTTAGTATGTAAAGTTCACTGTCGAATCTGAAGAAGCTGTCGAATTCGACAGGAACCTAATTTAATAAATATATGATTGATTGCTTCGACACTATGTTGAGTTTGTCGAAATTATATATATATATATATATATATATATATATATATATATATATATATATATATATATATATATATATATATATATGTGTGTGTGTGTGTGTGTGTGTGTGTGTGTGTGTGTGTGTGTGTGTGTGTGTGTGTGTGTGTGTGTTATGCAGTACGGAGAAAGCATACTCTGGACTTAGCAAAATATTCAAAGTGGATAACGTTCGAAAGCCTTGCCAGGTGTCCAAGAAATTCAAATTGTCGAAGACACGTGGAGTTTAGTTAGACGTTATGTAGGTTTTTGACGGTTATTCTGTTTGTCTATAAATATTAGTTTCTGATAGGAGAAACGGGTTCACAATTCTCATGCAAATTCCTGACAAACTCAGAGTACCCATGTCAACGAGCGAAATGAGTGCAAAATGGAACATGTACGAATCTGTGTACCAAATCTTTGTAAACGTTTTTACAATTGTTTAATGCAATTTACATTCTCCAAGTATTGATTACTTGTTTTCCATTTAAAGTTTCTGCACTTTAAGCCTTTCTGCAATTTATTTCATTGCACGTTTAAGCCTTTCTGCAATTTATTTCATTGCATGTTTAAACCTTTTCTGCAATTTACTTGTTGCATGCTTTTACTTTTCAAAGTTCTTCTTTAAACTTTATCTGCAATTCATTTACAAGTTTTCTGCAAATTTAATTTTAAAGCATTTTACTTTAAGCAAATTCATTCGACTGCGTCGAGTGATTTTACTGTTTTTATCAAATTATCCGATTTAACCCAGAAAATATGAACATGTTTTCGTCAATTCTGCACAATCCAATATGTCCCAGGATTCACTAGTTGATCCTTCTTGTAATAATTAGACTAGCGGTTGTTTGCTAAAAATCGGGGTAAACAAGGCATTAATGAATTGGAGAGAGAGAAGATGAATTCACATTTAATGTATATTATTGTATTTTAATATTCTCTTGGAAATTGGTTGATTAATGAATCAAGGGAAAATTAAGGCATTCGACGTCGAAAGCCTGTTAGTATGTAAAGTTCACTGTCGAATCTGAAGAAGCTGTCGAATTCGACAGGAACCTAATTTAATAAATATATGATTGATTGCTTCGACACTATGTTGTGTTTGTCGAAATTTTATATATATATATATATATATATATATATATATATATATATATGTGTGTGTGTGTGTGTGTGTGTGTGTGTGTGTGTGTGTGTGTGTGTGTGTGTGTGTTTGCTTGTATAACGTATTATGCAGTACGGAGAAAGCATACTCTGGACTTAGCAAAATATTCAAAGTGGATAACGTTCGAAAGTCTTGCCAGGTGTCCAAGAAATTCAAATTGTCGAAGACACGTGGAGTTTAGTTAGACGTTATGTAGGTTTTTGACGGTTATTCTGTTTGTCTATAAATATTAGTTTCTGATAGGAGAAACGGGTTCACAATTCTCATGCAAATTCCTGACAAACTCAGAGTACCCATGTCAACGAGCGAAATGAGTGCAAAATGGAACATGTACGAATCTGTGTACCAATCTTTGTAAACATTTTTACAATTGTTTAATGCAATTTACATTCTCCAAGTATTGATTACTTGTTTTCCATTTAAAGTTTCTGCACTTTAAGCCTTTCTGCAATTTATTTCATTGCATGTTTAAGCCTTTCTGCAATTTATTTCATTGCATGTTTAAACCTTTTCTGCAATTTACTTGTTGCATGCTTTTACTTTTCAAAGTTTTTCTTTAAACTTTATCTGCAATTCATTTACAAGTTTTCTGCAAATTTAACTTTGAAGCATTTTACTTTAAGCAAATCCATTCGACTGCGTCGAGTGATTTTACTGTTTTTATCAAATTATCCGATTTAACCCAGAAAATATGAACATGTTTTCGTCAATTCTGCACAATCCAATATGTCCCAGGATTCACTAGTTGATCCTTCTTGTAATAATTAGACTAGCGGTTGTTTGCTAAAAATCGGGGTAAACAAATTGGCACGCCCAGTGGGACAAATTGGATTGTGTGATTTATTTTGTTTATTTTTGAAACTTTTTGCAAAATTGTTGTTTGGTGTTGAAATTTGATTGTGTGTGTATTCTTATATGCATTTGAGGAGTGGAAAATCTCTTCCAGATTTCTCAAAAATATCAACTCGTCCTCGTACTAGAATGGTGAGACCACCAAGCAATTCTGCTAATAATAACAATAATAATGGAGCAGAAACGAATCTGATTCCAAATCCCCAGAATGTGGCAGGGCAACCTAGTCAGCCAGCATCTGGCGTTTCTAACGCCAATTCTACTGGTGGGCCAACAGGTCCTGCATTAAATTCTACAACTTCTGAAAGTATCCCAAATAATAATAATAATGGTGGAAGTTCGAACCCTGCAATGAATTCTAGTACCGTTGGCGCAAACGCCAGTGGATCAACAATGCCTGCCGTTACTTCAAGTATGATAGGAGGATTTCCTCCTCCAAATCCTAATGGTACAGCAATGACACAACCAAACATGTCATCCATGCCAACAAACGTATCACACACACATGGATACACAGACGGTAGTCAAGTTGGAGGAACACCGTCAAGACCACCCTGGTTGCCTAGAAACCCACAATTTGGAATGCCAACAACAACGATGGCAAACCTATATAATTGGCCTTCAATAGAAAGTTCTCCCTCGTCTTCTGCGATGGGAAATAGAGGAAATTCTCTTAATCTGACAAATAACTTGTTAATGTTTGTTGATTGGCTCATTTTTGTTTGAACAATGTTGGATGCAATGTTTCAACATCCGGATACCTTTCCAGGTTGAGTGAAACGCGCGCCCATTTAATGCGACATCTTTCTATATATGGAAAACGCGCTTTCTCGTTTATGTCTCATTTATTAGAAGATCTTTACGTGATTTTTTCCAGAAGAGTTCTCCTTTACTTATGGAAACTATTGACCAAGCTTTGAAATCACGTGTGGAATTATGAAGCCCAAGTTTCAAAGAAGCCCATGAAGACTCTTAGTATATAAGCTTCTTTGTAACCCTAATTTAAAAACGTGTGTGTTGTATTCTGAAAAAAAAAACAACATTGTGTTAGGGTTTGTGTTAGATAACTTGTGAGCCTACCTTGCATTTCCTTTATGCAAGTCTAGGACATAGGGTATTGTATTTGTGTAAGACCACTCCAAAGCTTTGAAGTACGGAGTTGTCTTTGTTTTTTTAGAGTGTGTACTCAAACTACTGCATCTTTGTCTAGTATCACAAGGTTTGTGATTGATTAGGAGGTGAGATGGGATCTCAGACTTAGGAGTTCCTAGGTTGTAGTTGCACAAGATAGTGTCTAAGTCTTAAGGTGTAAACGGGTGTGTTTAGCTTAGGATTAGAACTATCATAGTGGACTTCTCTCCTGGATTGGTATCCCCCAGACTAAGGCTTGTTTAAGCGCTGAACTGGGTTAACAAACAAACCGTGTCATTTACTTTCTGTTAAGTTTAATCTCTTTATTGATTGTACCGCTCAGTGAATGTTCCAACATCGTATGCAACATCCCAAGTGTTGGAACATTACATAGCACATCCTTTACCTACGTGCCGGAATTTCAATTGGCATCAGAGCAGGCACCCTGCCTGTACCTGGGTGAGATCTAGGGAAGATACTTTCTGGCGCTATGGAAAAAGAAGGAGGTTTTGTCAACAGACCACCTTTGTTGGATGGAACGAATTATGACTACTGGAAGTCTCGTATGGCTGCCTTTCTCAAGTCTGGAGGGCTATTCTCTCAGGTTGGGAAGCTCCTGTTGTTACTGATAAAGATGGGAACAAAACAAGTGTTCTAAAGGCAGAGCTTGAGTGGACTAAGGAAGAACAAGATCTGTCTACCTACAACTCCAAAGCCATCAATGCCTTGTTCAATGGGGTTGATAGAAGCATGTTCAGGTTGATCAAGAAATGTGTAGTTGCTAAAGAAGCCTGGGACATCTTGGAAACAGTTCATGAAGGCACATCTAAGGTAAAAATGTCTAGACTTCAACTCCTTACCACAAAATTTGAAAGCTTGAAGATGAAAGAGGATGAAAGTGTTCATGAATTCTACATGAACATTCTAGATATAGCCAACTCGTTTGATGTTCTTGGTGAGAAGATGAGTGATGCTAAGTTGGTCAGGAAAATCCTTAGGTCGCTTCCTAAGAGGTTTGATATGAAGGTCACAGCTATAGAAGAGGCACAAGACATCACCACCATGAAGGTTGATGAACTAATTGGTTCTCTGGAAACATTTGAATTGGCTATAAATGAAAGAGGTGATAAAAAGAGCAAGAGTATAGCTTTTGCCTCCAACACTGATGATTGTGAGTCTACAGATGGGTTTGATGAAGATGATGGTTTTGCTGAAGCCTTGGCCATGGTTGGCAGGAAACTCAGACAAGCTTGGAAACCAAAACCAAATGGGCAGAACATCCGATTCAACATCAACACTCAGCCTGACAAGTTCAAAAAGGGCAAAAGTGATGAAAAGCAGGGTCCTCCAAAAGGTGTACAATGTCATGAATGTGAAGGGTATGGCCACATAAGGACTGAGTGTGCTACGTTCCTCAAGAAACAGAAAAGGAGTATGACTGTCACTTGGTCTGATGAAGATGACTCTGAGGAAGAAAGTGAATCAGCAAAGTGTGTGACTGCTCTTGCTGGAGTATGTGCATCAGATGTGGAGTCTGTTGATGAAGGACTCACATATGATGATCTTCTTGTATCCTATAGAGACCTATATGAGAAGGACTTGGAGATCAACAAAGTGCTGAATAGACAAAAGAAGACCATTGCTCAACTGACTATTGAAAGAGATGAGGGATTGACAAAGATAGCTGGACTGACTGATGAAGTTAATCAACTTAATTCTCAGCTGGAGAATACCTTGAAGCAAATCAGGATGCTGAATACTGGAACAGCAGTCTTGGATGAGATTCTTAACAGTCAGGAGAAGAACAAGGGTGTTGGAATTGGTTTTAACTACGAGAAGATGAAACATCACAAGAATACAGAGAAGTTCATTCCTGCAGAAAATGTCTATGACCCTATGTCAGGAAAGCAGATGTTGAAACGTCCTGCTCAACATCATGGGTCAAGCTCTAACAGAAGACCTAGGAGATGGGTCTGTCATCATTGTGGCAAGAGAGGACACATAAGACCTTACTGTTTCAAACTATATGGATATCCTCAGTGGTACTATCACAATGGATCTGAACAAGCCAACACTCCCACACACCATCCTGAGAAGGAGTGGAAGCCCAAAAATGTGAATGAGGAAACAGCTCAGATTGCTCACATTGCTCTCAAAGCCACTTCTAGAAACTGTTGGTACTTTGACAGTGGGTGTTCAAGACACATGACTGGGGAAGATGACTACCTAAATGAGCTTGAACCATATGCTACTAGCTATGTGACTTTTGGAGGTGGAGCCAAGGGTGAGATTGTTGGAATTGGAAAAACAGCCAAAAGAGGACTACCTAAGCTAGAGAAGGTGCTGCTTGTGAAAGGTCTAACTGCAAACTTGATCAGTATCAGCCAGCTATGTGATCAAGGTATGAAAGTAGACTTCACTGATTCTAGATGTGAAGTTAGAAATGCACAGGGAAAGGTAGTAATGACAGGGATGAGATCAAAAGACAACTGCTACCACTGGGTTGATGCTGAAGATGCAAACATCTCTACATGTCTGGTTAGTAAGGCTGAGGAAGTTTGGCTATGGCACCAGAAATTAGGTCATCTACATCTGAGAGGGATGAAGAAAGCTATTTCAACTGGAGCAATAAGAGACCTGCCTAAGCTCAACATTGAAGAGGGCAGAATATGTGGTGAATGTCAGATTAGTAAGCAAACTAGAATGTCTCATCAGAAGTTGGAACATCAGGTAACCACAAGGCCTCTTGAACTACTGCACATAGATCTTATGGGACCAATGCAAGTGGAAAGCATAGGGGGAAGAAGGTATGCTCTAGTAGTAGTTGATGACTACTCAAGATTCACATGGATTGACTTCATCAGAGAAAAATCAGATAGCTTTGATGCTCTCAAGCTTCTCTGCTTACAACTTCAAAGAGAGAAGGATCTATCTATTGTAAGAATCAGAAGTGACCATGGGAGAGAATTTGAAAATGCCAAGCTCTCTGAATTCTGTGAGTCTGAAGGTATAAAGCAAGAGTTTTCCTCACCAATTACCCCACAACAAAATGGAGTAGTGGAAAGGAAAAACAGGACCATTCAAGAATCTGCTAGAGCCATGCTTCATGCAAAGAAGCTTCCATATCACTTTTGGGCTGAAGCTATGAACACAGCCTGCTATGTCCACAACAGAGTGACCATGAGAAAAGGTACAAACTGCACTATCTATGAGCTATGGAAGGATAGGAAACCTACTGTAAAGTATTTCCATGTCTTTGGAAGTAAATGTTATATCCTTGCTGACAGAGAACAAAGAAGAAAAATGGACCCAAAAAGTGATGAAGGGATTTTCTTGGGATACTCAACGAATAGTAGAGCCTACAGGGTGTATAATTCCAGAAGCATGACCATGATGGAATCAATAAATGTGGTAATTGATGATCTTGGTACTAATACTGAGGAAGATGTTGAAGAAGATGTTGAAGCATTCCCTCCTACAGGAACATCTGCTGATGTCAGGACAAATGCTCAATTGGATGAGGAAATAAGGGAAACTCACACTGTCAACAAAGGTCCCTCAGTCAGGGTTCAGAAGAATCATCCTCAAGAACTTATCATTGGTGATCCTCAGCAAGGAATCACTACCAGAAGAACAAATGAGGTAATTAGTAATTCATGCTTTGTGTCTCTGATGGAACCAAAGAATGTCAAGGAAGCTCTTAAAGATGAATACTGGATTGAGGCAATGCAAGAAGAACTCAATCAGTTTAAAAGGAGTGAAGTTTGGGACCTAGTACCTAGACCAAATGGAGTAAATGTCATTGGCACCAAGTGGGTCTATAAGAACAAATCTGATGAGAAAGGAGTAATCACTAGAAACAAGGCACGGTTAGTTGCTCAAGGGTACACTCAGGTGGAAGGGCTTGATTTTGATGAAACCTTTGCACCAGTAGCAAGGTTGGAGGCTGTCAGATTACTACTAGGAGTTGCATGCATTTTGAAGTTCAAACTGTATCAAATGGACGTCAAAAGTGCCTTCTTAAATGGGTACTTACAAGAAGAAGTTTATGTTGAGCAACCTAAAGGATTTGTGGACACCAAGTATCCTGACTATGTGTACAAACTGAAAAAGGCTCTGTATGGTCTAAAGCAAGCTCCTAGGGCTTGGTATGAAAGGCTCACTCAGTTTCTGGTAAATCATGGCTACAGGAAGGGAGGATCAGACAAAACTCTATTTGTTAAAGAAAGTGAAGGAAATGTGATGATAGCTCAGATATATGTTGATGATATAGTTTTTGGAGGGATGTCGAATCAGATGGTTCAACATTTCATCTCCCAGATGCAATCAGAATTTGAAATGAGTTTGGTAGGAGAACTAACTTACTTTCTAGGACTACAGGTCAAGCAAATGGAAGACACAATATTCATTTCTCAAAGCAAGTATGCTAAGAATGTTGTGAAAAAATTTGGTCTAGATTCTGCTAGTCACAAGAAGACTCCAGCACCCACGCATTTGAAGTTGACCAAGGATGAGAGTGGCATGTCTGTTGATCAAAGTCAGTATAGAAGTATGATAGGGAGCTTGCTCTATCTCACTGCAAGCAGGCCAGATATTGCTTTTGTTGTTGGTGTGTGTGCCAGATATCAAGCAGACCCCAAAGTCAGTCATCTAGCTCAAGTGAAGAGAATTCTAAAATACATCAATGGAACCTGTGACTATGGAATTCTATATTCTCACAGTGATTGCTGTAAGCTCATTGGTTATTGTGATGCAGATTGGGCAGGGAGTGCAGATGATAGAAAAAGTACCTCAGGTGGCTGCTTCTTCCTAGGTAACAATCTTATTTCCTGGTTTAGTAAGAAACAAAATAGTGTAGCTCTATCTACTGCAGAGGCAGAGTATATTGCAGCTGGTAGTTCATGCTCTCAAATGATGTGGATGAAACAAATGCTTCAGGAATACAATGTTAAACAGGATGTTCTAACATTGTACTGTGATAATTTGAGTGCCATTAACATCTCCAAGAACCCTATTCAGCATAGTAGAACCAAGCATATTGACATTCGTCATCATTTTATAAGGGATCTTGTTGAAGAAAATGTTATTACATTGGAACATGTGAATACAGAAGAACAGATTGCAGATATATTCACAAAGGCGTTAGATTTGAAGCAATTTGAGAAACTCAGGGGTATGTTGGGTATTTGCTTGCATGAGGAATTATAGCAGTTAATGGGCTTTAGGCGTGTAACTATCACTTTTCCCTCTCTCTTATATTTCTGCACGCAATCCAAGGAAAAGCAAAATCAAATCATTACTTTCCTTTTTCAACTGCTCCTCACACGTTATATAACTCTCCTCTCAACTTCCAAAGTTTCTAATCCTAGTTTCACCGGTGCCGTCATAAAACCCTCAACTCTCCACTACCCTCTGCAACAATCATCTCCAACCGCTCAAATCATGTCTTCATCCACCAAAACTCCCACAAAATCACGATCCACATCCTCTGTTCCTCAACCTGCTGCAAATGAGGTTCCCTTGAATACTGATCCTATCTCCACCATTCTTCCTGATGAAATCGTCGCTATCACTCCTCCCAAGACGAAATCAAAGAAGAAGAAGTCGAAGAAAAGTAGCAAATCCATCCCAGAAACAGAAACGACTACTGAATCTAAAAAGAAGGAACGAAAGCTGAAAAGGGGTGAGTGTCGTGTTCCCTTGAACATGCATGACCTTATGACAAAGGATGATCCCTTCAATCTTGAAAAGAAGGGTGATGTTGAATCATCTAAGCACCCAGTCAAAGATGCCGATGTTGGAGCGTCTTTCAAAGCTACTGATGCTGTTTCTATCAAATCCAATAGAGGTAATGTCTCTGAAACCCTAGGATCTGCTGAAAACCTAGGTCTAGATGCCTTAAATGAAGCGATTGATAATATGGATGTTGATAAGCATGCTGCTGCTGTTGAAAAGAAAGGGGATGATACTGTTCATCAAAACCCTAAGATTTCTGAGATTCCTGAGAATACTCATGATGTTGGACCGGATGTTGAAACATCCTTGGGCCAACAAGCAAACATCTCTGAAGGTAATACAGAGGTAGATGCTGAGAAGGAAGTTAGTAAGCCCTCTAGTGATCCTGGTGTAGATAAAGACACTCAGGGTATGCCTGAAACTACTGTTGAGATTCAATCTGAGGATGAGGAAACCTCTGTTCATCAGGAACATGAGGTCATTGATGTAGGTGATAATGCTGAGGATGCTGTTGATGAGGTCCCTATCTCTCAAGCCTTTGGGATTTCCAAGCGTTTGAGGAGTAGTAAGGGTAAATGTGTTGCTGGGCTGCAAGAAACACCTCAACCTGTGAAGAAAACTGCAGGTAAAAGTGTTGGTGTAGGCCCAAAGAAGGGTTGGAGCAAGGTAACTCCACAAGTCTCTGGTGTTAAGACAAGAAAAAGGAAGGCTGCTGCCTCAAGTGACACTGAATACAATGTTGAAGAGGATGTGCCAAACATCCCTGTTACTGAGCCCAGTGTGAAAAAATCTACTGTCAAATCCACTGTGAAGAGAGCTCTTCCAACTGTCAAACCTGTACCAACTGACAAGATTTCTTTTCACTATCCTGAATACTCTTATAGGTGGCAGTATGTTTATCACAGAAGACTGGCCTTGGAAAGAGAACTGGGTGAGGAAGCTATGAAGGTAGAAGAGGTTGTGGATTTAATTAGAGAAGTTGGTCTCATGAAAACTGTCTCTAAGTTGGGTTCCTGTTATGAACAACTTGTCAAGGAATTTTTAGTCAATATTCCTGAAGACTGTGCTGATCCTATCTCTGATGACTTTCAGACTGTGTTTGTTAGAGGTGAGCCTATTAAGTTTTCTCCTCAGATTATCAACAATTATTTGGGTGTTGTGGAAGAAGAGTGTGAACCATTGAAGGTCTCTGATTCTCAGGTTTGCAAAGTAATTACTGCAAACCAAATCAAGGTGTGGCCTAAGAAAGGTAAGATCCCATCTGTCAAGCTGTCTGTGAAGTATGCTATGTTGAATAGAATAGCTGCAACCAACTGGGTCCCTACTACCCACTCTTCTGATGTAGCTACTGAGTTAGGGAGATTGATCTTTGCTATTGGTACTCACAAAAGGATAAATCTGGGTCAATTTATATTTGATCAAACTATGAAACATGCCAAGTCAACAGCTGTCAAGCTTCCAATTGCTTTTCCCACTCTGTTATGTGATCTGATACTTGCACAACAGCCTGCGATCAAAACCATTGCTGATGTGCCTAAGCCTAGAGAGGCCCCCTTATCCTTCCACTTCAAACTGTTTGCCAAACATCATGCTCCAAACATTGTTGGAACGTCTGATACTAAAGCCCCAGAAGTTACTATGTCAAGGAAAGAGATTGTTGCTGCTCTGAAAGACACCTGTGCCATGCTGGATGGGAAGAAGAATTTGTTTGAAAAGATGATAGTTGCACTTGAAAAGGAAGAAGAGGTTGCTGAAGCTATAAGTAGCCAGAATGAAGAAGAGCATGCTGAAGACAACACTGAGTCTGAGGCTGCTAATTCTGGAGATGAGGAAGAGACTGACAGCAGTTCTGAGGATTGATCATCTTCTTATTTGTTTTTCTTACTTTTGATGCTTTTTGTTCTTTGCTTCTAAGTACTATGTGTGGACAACCCTATTTTGCTTCTGCTGGTCTATAATATTGGGCTAGGCCCTGACTACTTTATTTCCTATTTATGGTATGCCTTTACTTGGCAAATTTTGTGACTAAAAGGGGGAGTAAATGTGCTTGTGTGTTTTATTATCTGTGATCTGCTATGTGTTCCATGGATGTGCCAGGTGATGTTGAAACATCCTCCCATAATGGATTGAGGGGGAGTGATGTTCTTGCAGGTGATCTTTGATTGAGGGGGAGTGTGACTAAGTTTTATCCCTCAATGCGTTATATGATGTTGAAACTTCCTGCATGTGATATAGAATCCTAAGGCAAATTTTGTGTGCTTCTGCTGTGTGTTTTGCCTCTGATGTTCATCTTAAGTAATAAGTGTAGTGTATGAATGGCTTCTTGATTTGTGTGTTTGTGTTGATCAGAAGATTCATGCCATCTGTGCTATAGATGATTGTCTACCGGGTTCTAGATTGTTTTAGCCAAAAATTTCGCCAAAGGGGGAGATTGTTAATGTTTGTTGATTGGCTCATTTTTGTTTGAACAATGTTGGATGCAATGTTTCAACATCCGGATACCTTTCCAGGTTGAGTGAAACGCGCGCCCATTTAATGCGACATCTTTCTATATATGGAAAACGCGCTTTCTCGTTTATGTCTCATTTATTAGAAGATCTTTACGTGATTTTTTCCAGAAGAGTTCTCCTTTACTTATGGAAACTATTGACCAAGCTTTGAAATCACGTGTGGAATTATGAAGCCCAAGTTTCAAAGAAGCCCATGAAGACTCTTAGTATATAAGCTTCTTTGTAACCCTAATTTAAAAACGTGTGTGTTGTATTCTGAAAAAAAAAACAACATTGTGTTAGGGTTTGTGTTAGATAACTTGTGAGCCTACCTTGCATTTCCTTTATGCAAGTCTAGGACATAGGGTATTGTATTTGTGTAAGACCACTCCAAAGCTTTGAAGTACGGAGTTGTCTTTGTTTTTTTAGAGTGTGTACTCAAACTACTGCATCTTTGTCTAGTATCACAAGGTTTGTGATTGATTAGGAGGTGAGATGGGATCTCAGACTTAGGAGTTCCTAGGTTGTAGTTGCACAAGATAATGTCTAAGTCTTAAGGTGTAAACGGGTGTGTTTAGCTTAGGATTAGAACTATCATAGTGGACTTCTCTCCTGGATTGGTATCCCCCAGACTAAGGCTTGTTTAAGCGCTGAACTGGGTTAACAAACAAACCGTGTCATTTACTTTCTGTTAAGTTTAATCTCTTTATTGATTGTACCGCTCAGTGAATGTTCCAACATCGTATGCAACATCCCAAGTGTTGGAACATTACATAGCACATCCTTTACCTACGTGCCGGAATTTCATAACTCTATGGCAGTACTAAGGCAACAAATGGATGAGAGCAACCATGATATGGTGAACGCGTTGACCCAACATATTGGCACAATTTTTAATCCTATGTTACAGACAACCAACGATAGTTACCTGTTATTAGCCAATCAAATGGGAAGAATGGCAGACTTTTTTGGAGCCCTTGATGCTCCAAATAACCAAAGGGTTCCTCGTGCAAACCCAGAAATTCAACCAGAAGTTCAAGCCCAACCACTACGCATTGAAGGAGAACAGCCAGAACAAGGAGTGGTATTGGTTAATAGAAACCAAAATGCTGATAATGTTCTTAGGAACGTTCGACAAGATAATATAGCAGGGCAGAACAACTTAGCTAACTTAGTAGAAAATATATTGGCCCAAAATGGTTTGAATATAGGATTGCATAGGCCAAATTTCGTGTCAGCATTGTCTGAATATGTATTGCAGACAGAACTGCCAAGGGGATGGAAGATTCCCAAATTTACAAAATTTGCTGGTGATACTAATGAGTCTACTGTCGAACACATTGCCAGATATATGGCAGAAGCGGGGAATTTAGCAAATAATGAAGATTTAAGAATGAAATTTTTCCCCAATTCCCTCATAAAGAATGCTTTTACGTGGTTTACCACACTTCCCCCTCATTCAATTCATAATTGGACTCAGTTAAAAAGGCTATTTCATGAACAATTTTATATGGGACAATCTAGGATTAGCCTTAAAGAATTAGCCAGTATGAAACGTAAAACTTCAGAGGCCATTGATGATTATCTGAATAGGTTTCGCCTCCTTAAGGCAAGGTGCTTTACTCAAGTGCCTGAACATGAATTGGTTGAAATGGCTGCTGGTGGCCTTGACTATTCCATTAGGAAGAAGTTAGATACTCAACATTTAAGAGATATGGCCCAGTTAGCAGATCGTGTTCGACAGGTCGAACGCCTCAGGGCTGAAAAAGTCAGAAATTCTAAATTTCATAAAAAAGAAAAAGTGGCGTATATAGAAACTTATGAAAGTGAAAATGAGTTCGACGATGGTCAGGATTACATAGAAAATAACGAGGTTAATATTGCTGAATTAAAACCAGGACCTCCCTATACTTGTAAAATGTTAAAACCATCAAATGGAAATAATCCTGTCGAACCAAAAAATGATAGATTTGTTTCTAAGACATATACGTTCGACATTACTAAATGTGATGAAATTTTGACCTATTGGTTACTGATGGCCAAATAATTGTGCCAAAGGGTTTAAAAGTTCCACCTTTGGAACAACGTAAGAAAAGAGGTTTTTGTAAATATCATAATTTCTTGGGTCATAAAACCTCACAATGTGTTCTTTTCAGGGATCTGGTCCAGAAAGCCCTGCAGGAAGGAAGACTCAAATTTGGCGAAAAGCCAAAATCCAAACAGCAGGTGGATGAGGATCCATTACAAATTGCTGATGCTGCTTACACAGAGCCATTTGAATGCCTGATGTTGGAAGCATTGAACCTCACTGAAGGGGGGCAATTGGTTTCCATTCCTGAGGAAGAATACGAAAACAAAGTGGAAGAGGTGTATCCACAGGCTGGAGAGAAATTGCTAGATTTCCTTCAACGCTGCAAAGAGAATGATGGCGAAGCTACATTATGTCCTCACTGTAGTGCCATGTTCGACAAGAAGGCTGCTGCAGGCCTCACCAAATTTTTGTCTCATAGTCAGGGCAGAAACAATTGGCCAAATCAAAGGCCAACTTACTCTAACATTCTGAATAGCCAACAGGCGCCTGTACATCAAAGGTTGGGACCACAAAAATCATTTGTCCCCTCAAACAGGACACCTGTCAATCAATGGGTTCATGGAAGAAACATGGTCTCTGGCCAAAGGAATTTTGAAAAAGGAAGTTCCAGTAACTCCAATCCCAAGAAAGATTCTGAATCAAGGAAGTATGATTACAGGAATAACTACAAAGGGAAAAACCCTATGACAAGATCTCAATGGCGTAGATATCAACGCCAGAAAAAGGTGGCTGCTCAGAAATCCCAGATTACTGCTGATAGTAAGGGAAAGAAGCCTATGGAATTGGCTAAGAAGCCAATGAGCGAAAGGTTAGTTGAACCAAAAATAGAGTCTTCAGTTGCTGATGATGTCGAAGACGAACACATGGAAGCTGATGATTTTCTGGATTCTGAACCTGATCTCGACATAATAGTGAATGTTGTGTCAATTCTGCCAAGGGAGTTCGACGTCTGTTCTGAAATAACAGATGAAGAAGAAGAATCTGGAATGCAAATGGCCCTTCACAGGCCAGTCTGTTACTACGTTATGATCAACGGTGCTTTGGAGGACCAAATGGCCACATTTGAGAGGCCAGATGAAGGCATGAAAAATCACTTGAAGCCTCTCTTCATCCAGGCCAAGGTGAATAATGTAGGAATCAATAGTGTTGATTGATGGTGGTGCTGGTGTCAACCTAATGCCAGAATTTCTTCTGAAAAAGATTGGCAAATCCTTGGTGGATCTTCATCCTCACAACATTGTTCTGTCAAACTATGAGGGTGAAACTGGTTTGTCATTAGGAGCAATCCAGGTGGATGTGGTTGTTGGAAGTACTATAAGGCCAACCTTATTTTTGGTTGTGGCATCTAAGGCAAATTACAACCTGCTCCTAGGACGAGAGTGGATTCATGGCGTGGGGGCAGTTCCATCTACCTTGCACCAACGCCTGATTATCTGGCGAGATGATGGTATTGTTGAAAATGTTGAAGCAGACCAAAGCTACTTCAAAACTGAAGTTCATCATCTCACAAAGCACTCATTCGACAAAAAATTGGCAACTATCTCGCCATGAACTGAAAGGGATTTTGCATATCGTTCAGTGAGAAATGTTCACCATTCAATTAAGTTGGACCCCACACATGGTTTTCTGTGGGAAAGAGAAGATGGAGACATTGAATATGGCGAATATGAAGGCCAGAACTACCCAACTGGGTGGGATATCAATGAAGATTACTATGTCTGAGTCCCAAACTTGGGCAAAGATTTCGGCCTATATGGCTGAAAACAGAATCAAAATGGCTTTGGAAGCCAATTCATTGTCAGAAAATATGGCTGTTGCAGCCAATGATATAAAATTTGGCAAACAAAAGCCAGAAATGCAAAAGCTGGACTGCATCTATGATGATGAACCCCTGGGATTTGAAAAAGACCCAATCAGTCAAAGTCACAAGATGCAAGCTCAGGATCCATTGCAAGAAATTGACCTTGGAGATGGTCTGACGAAAAGACCAACATACGTAAGTGCAAACATTCCTCCTGATCTGAAGGCAAAAGTGGTGCAACTCCTGATGGAATTTAAAGATTGTTTTGCTTGGGATTACAACGAAATGCCTGGTTTGAGCAGAAAGTTGGTGGAACATGAACTACCAGTTCGACCAGATAAAAAGCCAGTGAAACAATTGCCTAGGAGATTCGCACCAGAAATCATGTCAAAGATCAAAGAAGAAATTGAAAGGCTGCTAAGGAGCAAATTCATCAGAACTGCAAGGTATGTCGAATGGTTAGCAAATATAGTGCCTGTGATTAAGAAAAATGGTTCTCTTAGAGTATGCATAGACTTTAGAGATTTAAATAATGCTACACCAAAAGACGAATATCCTATGCCTGTGGCAGAAATGTTAATAGACTCAGCAGCTGGGTTTGAATATTTAAGTATGTTAGATGGTTATTCTGGTTATAACCAAATTTTCATTGCTGAGAATGATGTACCCAAAACTGCCTTTAGGTGCCCAGGAGCATTAGGCACATATGAATGGGTAGTAATGCCCTTTGGTTTGAAAAATGCTGGGGCTACTTATCAAAGAGCAATGAATCTAATTTTTCATGAGTACATAGACACTTTCATGCAAGTGTATATTGATGACATAGTTGTCAAATCCTCGTCAAATGATGATCATTTAGATCACTTGAGAAAATCTTTTGAAAAGATGAGGAAATATGGATTAAAAATGAATCCATTAAAGTGTGCTTTTTGTGTTAATGCAGGAGATTTCCTTGGGTTTGTTGTGCACAAAAAAGGCATTGAAATAAATCAAAACAAAACAAAGGCTATTATGGAGACCAAATCTCCAACTACAAAAAAGCAACTTCAGTCCTTACTTAGGAAGATCAATTTCTTGAGAAGATTCATTTCAAATCTAAGTGGTAAAGCTCAACCGTTTTCGCCATTATTTCGACTCATTAAAAAAGTGTTTTCACTTGGGGGCAAGACCAACAACAAGCTTTTGACGAAATCAAGAGTTATCTATCAAAGCCACCAATGTTAATGCCTCCAATAAGGAACAAATTCATGAAGTTGTATATATCAGCATCAGATTCGACACTGGGTAGTATGCTTGCTCAGGAAGATGAAAATGGCGAAGAAAAAGCCATTTATTACTTAAGTAGGGTTTTAAATGATGCTTAAACTAGATATAGTAGTATTGAAAAACTATGCTTATGTTTGTATTTTTCTTGTATGAAACTCAAGCATTATATAAAGCCTGTTGATGTTTTTGTTTATTCTCATTGTGATATCATTAAGCATATGCTATCTAAACCAATCCTGCATAGTCGAATTGGAAAATGGGCCTTAGCCCTAACAGAATATTCACTAACTTATAAACCTTTGAAGGCAGTTAAAGGCCAAATTGTGGCTGATTTCATAGTGGATCATTCTGCATTAGAAACTCCACAAAACTATGTAGATTCAGAACCTTGGAAATTATATTTTGATGGTTCTAAACATAAACATGGAGTTGGAATTGGGATTTTAATCATTTCTCCCTCCAGAATTCCCACCAAGTTCAAATATAAAATCAATGGGTTCTGCTCAAATAATGAAGTAGAATATGAGGCTTTAATAACAGGCTTGGAAATTTTATTAGACTTGGGGGCAAAAAATATTTTGATCAGAGGTGATTCAGAATTGGTATTGAAACAATTGACAAAAGAATACAAATGCATAAAAGAACACTTGATGAAGTATTTTGTCATAGCAATTTCTTTGCTAAAACGTTTCGACCAAGTTATCTTTGAACATGTACCTCGTATAGAAAATCAAGAAGCCAATGATTTGGCTCAAATAGCTTTTGGTTATAAAATCTCTAGTGAAAAACTAGAAGAGTTGATTGAAATTAAAGATAAACTCATTGTTGATCAACCTCTTTCATTGGAATTGTCAATGCCAAAACTTGTGGGGGTAGACTCACCACAAGACAGTGGTCAAGATATCACTTATGATTATGACGAAAATTCAAAAATTTTTGAAATTTTTGCCATTGACAATCTATCTGACAATGATTGGAGAAAACAACTTGTCGAATATTTGAAAGATCCAAATGGAACAACCAATAGGAAAATCAAATATAGAGCCTTGAGTTATGTCATCATTGGTAATGAACTAATGAAGAAAACACCTGAGGGAGTTTTGCTAAAATGTTTAAGTGAAACTGAAGCTTATTTGGCTATATCTGATGTGCACAGTGGTGCATGTGGATCTCATCAGGCAGGCCACAAGATGAAATGGTTGTTATTTCGACAAGGTGTGTATTGGCCAACAATTTTAAAGGACTGTATAGAGTTTGCTAAAGGTTGTCAAGAGTGTCAAAGACATTCAGGTATACAACATGTATCTGCAAGTGAACTCCATTCAATAGTAAAACCTTGGCCTTTTAGAGGATGGGCTTTAGATTTAATTAGTGAAATTAAACCAAGCTCGTCTAAAAACCAACGTTATATTTTAGTTGGTATAGATTATTTTACCAAATGGATAGAAGCAATTCCATTACCAAATGTTGACCAAGAAGCAATGATTAGTTTTATACAAAGTCACATCATTTATAGATTTGGTATACCTGAGTCTATTACTACAGATCAAGGTTCAGTGTTTACTGGACGAAAGATGGTTGAATTTGCCCAACAAACTGGTTTTAAACTTTTGACCTCTACACCATATTATGCCCAAGCAAATGGTCAAGTAGAAGCTGCTAATAAAATCATCATTGGTTTGATTAAAAAGCAAATTGCCCAAAAGCCTAGAAATTGGAACAAGACCTTAGATCAAGTATTATGGGCATGTAGGAATTCTCCAAAAGAATCAACTAACACCACACCCTTTCGACTAACTTATGGGCATGATGCAGTCTTGCCTGTCGAAATACATCTGCAGTCAGTTAGAATTCAAAGGCAGGCAGAAATCCCAAGGGATCATTATTGGGATATGATGTTAGATGAATTAGTTGATTTGGATGAGGAAAGATTAAAAGCTTTAGAGATGTTAACTCGACAGAAAGAAAGAGTTGCTAAGGCTTATAATAAAAAGATTAAGTCTAAAACCTTTAATGTTGGAAATTTGGTTTGGAAAGTTATTTTGCCAATGGATAAAAAAGATAGAGTCTTAGGCAAATGGTCTCCAAATTGGGAAGGCCCTTTTAAAGTTGTTCAAGTTTTCTCAAATGGTGCTTATGAAATTGAAGAATTAACAGAAGAACAACGTTCGTTAATTATAAATGGTAAATACTTGAAAAAGTATAAACCAGCGTTGCAAGAAATAAAAATTAACGAAGAATAAAGCGTGAGACATAATGAAATCATGGTGATCATAAAGTTGTTCGCCACAAAATGGGCATTGTCAAAGAGTACAAACCAAAATACCTTAACAAATTGTTCAAATAGTTGAGACAAAAAACTAAGAACAGCAGAACTAAACTATTACAAAGTTAAAACTTTTTCTTCAAGTCTTCATATAGGCTTTTAAATGAGGTAACTTCTGCGTCGAGAATCATGTTAGAATCCATCAAGATTTTGATCTCTTCTTCGACAGCTGTAGAATGGCTGAAATACTTGATGCCAGCATTCGCCTCTTTGTCAATCATGGCCTTGGTTGCCTTGGAAATATTAGCTTTGGCTTCCTCACGCTTAGCCTTTTCATTGGTGATTTTGGCATTGAGACTTTGAATCTTCAAGTTCAACTCAGCCACCTCATTCTCCCAATCAGCAATGTTCTTGTCATATCCTGCAATCTCTGCGTTCGACTCAATATCCTTTTCAAGGCGTTCGACATTTGCCCGAGCAGCCTTTGCCTTTTCGACCAATACAGCGTGGGCTTGAGTTTGAGCTTCCAACCTTGAGGCATTGCTTTGCCTTTTCTGAATGGCCTTGGTGAAACCATCAATAAGGTTTTCAAGTTGAATGACCTTACCAAGAGTGGCACCATCAGTCATGGGGTTGTCAAATTTCTTCAGAAAGTCTAAGTGGGCAAAGGCGCTACTAGGGTTAGCTTCAATCAATGAGAAGACGTCCTTGTTGATGTAATATGTATGCAGCTTGATGATTAAGGAGTCTTGTCTCACTGTCGAATGAATCTCTGAGTCAGAAGCTGTCGAACTGCTGTGATGTGAAGCACTTTTTTCTTTCTTGCTCTTGCTTGAGAGGAGCATCTTTAGTGCTGCAGCAGGATCAGAGTCCTTCATGGCGATGAACTGCATTTCTGACAATCCAACGTCAGCAGACAACTTTGAAGTTGAGGAAACTGGGAGTATTTCAGAACCTCCCTCAGCAGCCTCTGGCATAGCCTCTTCTTCTTCATTGTCGAACGCCATTTCGACATCTGTGCCTTCTGATGAACGAGTAGACTCAGCAGGATGATCAAGAATAGTTTCTTCAAAATCAAGATTGATGTGTGGAACTTGTTCAATTAATGGGTCTTGTTCAGTTTGATTTAGATTGGCCTCGACATCATTGGTTCCGACGCCTTGGGCCACATCCTCTTCATTTTCTACAGCCATGTTGGCATTGTCCTCATTATCAACATTCATGTTGATATTCTCTTCATTAGTATCCTGTCGAAAGGAAAGGTAAAATGAAATTATGAGAAAGGTTATGAGGTAAAGAATTTGTTTTATTGACAAAGTCTTAAAAGGTGAGAAGATTTTTTACCTTAGCACCAAGATCATGTGAACATGAACTGGTATTCTCTTGCCTGGGGGTAGGAACTTCAGTGGTGGTGTTTTCAGTGTGTGGTGCTGGTTGATCTTCGACAGGAGGATTGGAAGGAGTAATCTCAGCTTCTTTTTCTGTTTCTGCAGAAGCTTTAGAGCTGGACTTAACTTTCTTCTTCTTCTTCTTCTTTTCCTTGTCAACTCTCTTTTTTGGAGGTTTGTCAGCATTAGATCTTGTTGGTGGTGTGCTAGCCTCACTAGTTTCTACATTGGCCTTTCCTTTGTCTCTTTGGCCTTCTCCATTAGGGGCAGCAGCAGTAGGATTTTCTTGAGCACTACCAGCAGGCTGAAACGAAACATTAAGACTATTAACACAAAATTTCTTTGAAGTTAAAATGAACTTAAAAGGTTGTGTCGAACAGTCTTACTATTGGCTCCTTAATGGTTAGAGTTTTCTGTTTCTTCTGAATGGTGGGCTCTCCAGTTTCTTTTGAAGCCACATTGACTCTCTTTCGACTCTGCATTTCAAGTTAAGTGTCGAAATGTTCAAAATGTTTGTAAAAAACTAAAAATAAAAACTAAGTTAAAAAACTAGTTTGAAGTTGATACCTTAGCCCCAGTATTTGGGAGTGTTTTCTTGGAAGTCACAGCAGGGGCACTAGAGTCAGTGGAGATGTTGGTTTCTTTAGTCTTGGTGACATTAGAAACACCTGCTGTCGAAATAAAGAAAATCAAACATCAATGAGGAGTTAAATTTACAAACATTATAAAAAATAACTTTGTTTATTTTTAGTCAAGTTACCTTTGCCTTTGGGAGTCCTTGGCTGCAAAGCGTCGAATCCTGCATTCAATGCACGCAATAGCAGTTTCTCATCTTTGGCATGCCTCTCATAGTGCAAGCTCCACCATGCAGCAAATTCATAGGTGCAGTATTGAGAGGTTTCAAAGGCAACAGGTGTAAGGTTGTAAGAGTGCTCGTCAGCAAGCTTCAAACGACGTTCAAAGTACTCGACAGACATTCCAGAGTTGCCCAAGACAATATCATCTTTGTTCTTGAACAAGCTCTTTGGCCTGAACTGACTTAGGCCAAATTGGTGAGCAACCAAATTGGGTTGGTATCCAACCAAGCCCAAACGTCTCTTGTCAATCCCTTGCCTTGAGGATAGGATTATTGGGTTCAAAAACATTCTCCAAATGTTGTTTGTATCTTCCTCATCATTTGGATTTGTTGCAGGAAATGGTCTTTTAAACCAAGCCGGTCCAATGGTTCTTTTGATAAAAGGGGTGTTCTGAGGGGTGATCTCGTCGAAGGCGAGAAGAGTTTTGAAGTAGTGAAAGAAGAGTTGTCGAGTGGTCAAATTTGTTTCTCTCTGCCTCAACAAGGCTAACCTAGCGCCTTCTGATTGTCGAGAAGCGACAGAGGATTCCATGTGAGTAGGGAGGAAAAGTTTGAAGTTGGTTTCAAAAGTGGCATTTAGCCATAATTGCAGAAGCCAGATGGGTCCAAAGAGGGTGAGCTGTGAGCCTTTGTCAGTTTTCTTAAGAAGCTCACTAGCTTGTCCTAAGGAATCATAAAGGGAAGCCAAGATAAATCTTCCTAAAGCTACATCCAAACCCTGGTGAAGCATGATGGCGAGAGGAACTAATCTTTTCACAACTTGCAGAGAGCAAGTGCAAAGGACAAAATGTGATAGCCAATAAGTCAGGAAGGCTATGTGTTCTTCATGTGATACCTCTTCGCTACTGAGGTCATGATGATTTTTGAGAAATCCTGAAAAGGATAGGACTTTGAAGTCAAATTGATGATTGGCAGTGGTGTATTTAGGGTCGAAAGTGGGTCCTGTGGGTCTTAAGCCAGTAATGGCAGCAATGTCAAATAAGGTTGGGGTCATCATGCGTGCTTTCAGATGAAAGGTGTTGGTAGAGCTTTCCCAAAAATGAAGGGCAGCTATTAGCATTTCTGCATTATACTTGGGTCCCTCTCTCGACAGCTGGATCAAGTCGAATATACCACTCTCTTTCCAGAACTTGCCATATTGTTTTTCGACCTTATTAAGCCATTTAAGATAGCCCTCACCAATTATTGGTGCAGATCTAAAAGCCCTATAGCCAGGTTCGAAAAAACTCATGTCGAATACAGAATTGGCAAATATTTTTGGCTCACAAGTAACATGAAGAGGGAAAATGCTACCTATCTCTTCAGTAAAGTTATCAGAAGAAGGAAAAGGGCCTGCAAAGGCAAGAGTTTTACCTTCAAGTCTATGAGGTATCAGCAATTCTTCTCCCCATATGCTGCTTTCGACAGCAGTAATAGCAGGTTCCGACACAAACACTGAATCTTCAATCATGACAAGCTCTTTGTCATCTACAGCAATAGGAACAGTATTTCTGGTGGAAGAAGATGAAGCCATTGTTGTTTCTTGATGTTCTTGGTGTTCTTGAGGTGATGAAGATTTGACAGGTACAAAAGTAGCAGAAAACCAAAAACCCTCAAAACTCACTTGTTTCTGGTTGAAAATCAAGGATAGAAACGGTAATGATGAGCAGAGATGTTCAATAATCGTTTTGGATGGTTTGGATCAAGCAAAAACGCAAGAATAAGGTGAGATTGATGAGTTGTTTTGATGGTTTTTAAAAGAAAATGCGTACTGGTTCTCTGCTGAAGGGAAGATGAATGTTTGGAATTTCGGAAAAGTGAAAGTGTTGGACTATGTTTGCTATTTATAGACTCTGCAGATTTGCATGCGGTTGGTAACTGAAGCACCACCATTTTCCATCTCAATCGTCCGGATCCTGCCACGTGTCCCACCATTGTGCTAAAAAAGTGGAAATCATGGTTTGTGGGGATTGAGGTGACGGTTACATATTTTGTCATGATTGATTTGACATTAATATGACGTTTGCGCCGTCTTTGGTAAGCGTGCGGAAGTTGAAAAGAAAGAGAATCTTCAAAACTGCCATTTCTTCCTTTCGTATTCGACATGCATTCGAAATTGGCATTTTTGAGGGGGCAATTTGTTAGCCTGTATTTTCGACAGGCATTAATGAATTGGAGAGAGAGAAGATGAATTCTCATTTAATGTATATTATTGTATTTTAATATTCTCTTGGAAATTGGTTGATTAATGAATCAAGGGAAAATTAAGGCATTCGACGTCGAAGGCCTGTTAGTATGTAAAGTTCACTGTCGAATCTGAAGAAGCTGTCGAATTCGACAGGAACCTAATTTAATAAATATATGATTGATTGCTTCGACACTATGTTGTGTTTGTCGAAATTATATATATATATATATATATATATATGTGTGTGTGTGTGTGTGTGTGTGTGTTTGCTTGTATAACGTATTATGCAGTACGGAGAAAGCATACTCTGGACTTAGCAAAATATTCAAAGTGGATAACGTTCGAAAGCCTTGCCAGGTGTCCAAGAAATTCAAATTGTCGAAGACACGTGGAGTTTAGTTAGACGTTGTGTAGGTTTTTGACGGTTATTCTGTTTGTCTATAAATATTAGTTTCTGATAGGAGAAACGGGTTCACAATTCTCATGCAAATTCCTGACAAACTCAGAGTACCCATGTCAACTAGCGAAATGAGTGCAAAATGGAACATGTACGAATCTGTGTACCAATCTTTGTAAACGTTTTTACAATTGTTTAATGCAATTTACATTCTCCAAGTATTGATTACTTGTTTTCCATTTAAAGTTTCTGCACTTTAAGCCTTTCTGCAATTTATTTCATTGCACGTTTAAGCCTTTCTGCAATTTATTTCATTGCATGTTTAAACCTTTTCTGCAATTTACTTGTTGCATGCTTTTACTTTTCAAAGTTCTTCTTTAAACTTTATCTGCAATTCATTTACAAGTTTTCTGCAAATTTAACTTTGAAGCATTTTACTTTAAGCAAATCCATTCAACTGCGTCGAGTGATTTTACTGTTTTTATCAAATTATCCGATTTAACCCAGAAAATATGAACATGTTTTCGTCAATTCTGCACAATCCAATATGTCCCAGGATTCACTAGTTGATCCTTCTTGTAATAATTAGACTAGCGGTTGTTTGCTAAAAATCGGGGTAAACAGTTGGTCAGAACATGAGTTTATAAGTAAGAGGCAATCACCTTACAAGTTGATTTTATAAGATTGAGTTAGGACAAACTCTTAATTCTAAGAGGCGATGGTGTATATTTAGATAAGCATATAAATTTTGGGTTAAGTCTGACTAAAACCTATAAAAACTAACTTGTAAAGTGTTTCCCCTACTTATAAACATAATTTTAGATCATCTTTCGGCCAACATACATGAAATTTAAAGTCACATCCTTTATTAATGGGTTAGGTGCGTGAATATAAAAGATGCGTGGCACTATAGTGAAAACAAGCAGATAACTCAACATATCTTAGAAGATAATTTGATATCCTTTTAGATTTTTTTTAAGTATGTACATAACTTTTAGTTATGTTCTTTGAATAATTTCGATAACATTAAGATGCAAAATGACCAAAATAGGGTTTAATATTTTTCTATATTACTTACCTCACTAATTAAATAGACGTCACGGTTCCATAAAAAGTTGCAAGTACATTTGATTTGTTGGGGTTGTGGATTCAAATATGTGATTCTCTATTTTCTACACTAAGGTTTTCGGAGAGCATTAGAGAACTAAATCTATATTTTAATAAATAAAATTAAAGAGCAACATGATAAATGATAATATAATACTTTAATCACACTTTTTTTTAATCGAACGAGGGTGCGGAAGAAACTGCTACACCCTAAATATATTAGTATAAAAGGAAGAATTACAAAAATCGAGGGGACATAAAATCTAACCAAGTAAGAACAAAACACAAACAACCCAAAAAGGTAATAGAAAACAACCTAACTGGGTACAAAATCAAGAAAACTCATTCTGCAGCAAATTGTTGCACACCATGTGCACAATCCAACAAAATTGTTTGCGAGGGTGAAATTTAATTGCAAAAAAAAAAAAGGTGTGTAGGATGCTAGCATCGGAACTGGATAATTTAGAGCAGAGAATGAGCCGACCACCAACATAATAACAAATCAACTAGGGTTGAGCATCAGTTGGGTTCGGTTGGTTTTAGGCAAAAAAAGTCGTTAAACCAATAAAAACTACAACCTCTTAATCTTGACCCAATTTTGATTGTCTATATCTTCAGTTTGTTGGGTGTCAAGTCATACAGGTGACGAGTTGAATTAGTCGGTTTTAACAGGTTATATTGAAACTTAGTTGCTACATTTAAAATTCCATTGATCCATGATTTCTATTGTTTAAATTATTCCATACCTGTTACATAAGGCAACAAAAGATAGAAGAACTAAACGAATAGTAAAGCATGTGAGGAACAATTACTTGTTTGATATTGTAGATCGGAAGACAATAATAAACACTACAACATTTTACGCTTTCGGCAACGCCAAAAAACCGTTGTTTAAAGCACAAAATCCGTTGCGGAAACCTTTACGCAACAGTTTTTCAAGCGTGGGATATACGGTCGTTGCCTATTCCAATTGGCAACGGTTTTTTGCTTTTTTGCAACCAATTTTTAAAACCGTTGCTATACATATGCAAGGCAACGGCTTTCCACATGCAACGTGAAATAACCATTGCTAAAACAAGAAGAGGCGATGATTTTATTTTAGCAACATGTACATAACTGTTGCCTGAAACCTTTGTAAAGGCAACTATTTTCATTAAGCAACACTCTAAATGGGTTGCCTATAAGTAAAATCCACAAAATTAAATGATTTTATGAATTAATCCGATGTTATATATGTGTATTAATGATCATACAATTTTGACTTTATTTGTTTATATGTTGATACACTTGTAGTTGTCATGATTTATGCAACATTCTCAATAAAATTATAGTAAACACAATAATTTCATAATAAATTGTTCAATAGGTACTTTCAAAGTTCTCACAATATGTAGTACTTTTCAAAATAGATTCAAGCAATATAAACTACAAGTTAACTTTTCAAAATAGATCAAAGTGATATAAAATACAAGTTAACTTTTCAAAATAGATTCAAGCGATATAAACTAGAGGTTAACTACGTGTAATTACAAAAAGCAAAACATAATTCTAATCTTGAATCAATGTTGGTCATCATGGTCATGAAAATCATCTTGAAGATCATCATCTTGGTTATAAGGATCATCATCATTTTGAATATCATCTATTGTCTCCATTGTTTCAAATTCAATTACCTAAAATCTATTCTTTAAAGCAAAGCAAAAAAAAAAAAAAAATAGCATAAACAACATGTTGGAGGCATATGTGTGAAATATTTAAGAGCCACACCAATGAGAATGAAAATGCTTTAGAAAACTCCAGGTACAGAGAATATAATAATTAAGTTTTTCATGTTTTCTTATACCAAGGGAACCCTAACAAAGAAAAAGGTTGTACGATTCAATTGAGATAAACTAAATATTACTAACCTGAGCTTCCACTACAAGAAAACTATCATTTAGCTTCAAAATATTTAGCTTCAGTAAATTTTGGACGCTAATAGCGTCTATTTAGCGTCCATAATATTTAACACAAATGATTTTTTTTTGTAATTATATTTATTTATAAAACATAGCATCAGTTGAGAGGACACTATTGTTGACGCTAATTATTTTTTAATTTAATGTTTTAAATAGCGTCAGCAATTTTGGACGCTACATGTTTTAATTTTTAAATTAAGTTAATTAACTATAGTCAGTTCTGAGCTTAAAAAACTTTTTTCTTTCTTTTTCACTCTTTTTTTCCTTCTTTCACAGTTCCATCACTTCTTTGTGCCGTCTAAGACGAACAAAATCCCTAAAAACCTCTTAAACTTTCTCTGACTCAATGAACCCTATCCTTCAAGAGATCCGAGCAACAATCGACTAGAGAAGTAACTTTGGTTGAACTGAGGCTCGCTCCTATGTGTCCTTGACGCGTGCCAGTTCCAGTGCTTCACCCATTGCGGCGGAGTTAGATCTGGAGCGACCCGGTTCAGATCTGGTTCAGTTGGTTGCCGATTCTTGTTCTTCGTCGATTTCTCTCCCATCTCACTGCAAAATCGTCTCTACAGGTTAGTTTGATAATATTCTCTACCACTTTGCATGCTTAGTTTGATTCTCATTGAAAATAGTTAACACATTTTAATTTTGGGAATTGGAATTTTTTTGCTAAATCATTTTGTGTATTTGAATTGATTTTAGTTAAAGTTAACACTTACAAGTTTGGATTTGGCTCATTAGTAATGAGTAATTCATCTTATATTTAATTTGTAACAAGACCTGCATGAAATGTGTTTTTCTGGTTTTCACAATACCCCACCTGAATTTTTGCAGAACAACACAATTGTTAATGAGAAATTATAGTAATGTTCAAATTGTGTTTCTGCCATCACTACTTTTGGTGTGGTAGTCTATGTTCTGCTTGATATTCCGAGGCATGATTTCTTAGTGAATTAAATTTTGTTGATTCTTTGAGTAGTTTTGATGAATCTATTACATAACTATAACTATCACATTTTCAGTTTCTTCTTAATGCACAATTTAATATGTGTTGGTAAGTGTTAGGGACTGGATCAAGATCATGGGAATTAAACTCATTGTAGGAGTAATGGAGTTATGATATTTCCGCAATGTACTACACCTATACAAAATGGTAATTATCTCAATCATGTGTGTTTATATGTTCTATTCCTTACACTTAAGTTTGACAAGTTAATTGTATGATAAATGAGACTGTTGCAAATTGAATGTTGAATACACTTGTATGTAATGTTAATTTGTATTCAAAAGTTAGCTTGCATTTCTTGGCCTTCTATTACAAATTTACAAACTATGCATGAGGATCAAAGTAAACCACAAATTATTTGAATGATTGGAAATTTGTGTATCTAAATTGTTTCTATAACCTTACAACGAGAAATTAGTCTTATGAATGATATGAATTATTGATTTGTTATACATATATCATTTTTTAATGCCCATTCATATTAATTTTGTCATTATATTGTATTTTTTCTACTTCTATGAACAAACAACAGTCTGAGAATGAAGAATGAAGGGTGCAGATCTTGCAAGTTGCAACCATTTGAACCTCCAAAAGTTTAGACGTGCAATACCTATGCTTTAGTCCAAATCTTAAAAGGTGCCAACATTAACTTTTGGTTTTTATAAAACTCTGATTTTGATTTTGTTTTCTTATTTTTGTATATTGAGAAGAATACAAATGCTGTGAAGTACTCTGCCCACGAGTACCATTCAAGAAAATTTGTCATGGATTAACTGCATATTACAATTGAATTCTTAAGTGTTATTTTATAATTTTGATTATTGTAAATACAAATTAACATTATGTTAGCAACAAAGAACATTATCAAACCTTTAGAATTCACTGTGCCTTCCTCCAAGTTTCAATCTCTTCATATAGTTGTGGCAATTTTGTCAATCACGGATAGCAGAAAATTGTGGTTTATTCGAATTCTGCTATGCTACAATGCTATAGTGCCGCTATTTGATAAAATTTTGTACTAGTGCCGCTCTTTGCAAACACTCACTATCAATATCAATTATCTCCTCTTTTCAATTGCCATGAAATGTCATTGTGACTTGTAAGTAGTTTGAAATTGACAGCACTCTAATTGATGAAATGTTAGTGTTTAAACATTGCCTCAAACTGCACAAAACACGGGTCTAAATCTGGTTATTCAATTAATTGTTCACTTTCTTCATGAATTTAAGGTTGAAGGGACCCAAAGCCAATCATGAGAGGAGCATATAACATGTTTAAAGATGGTGGAGATCCTGAAAAGGTGTGCTAACGATTTAATTATATTAATCGCTGATTTGGTTTGCACTACCTTATGCCTTGTTTTACGAGTCTTGTGTTCTGGTTTTCTTGTTATTGTTTGAGTTGTTTTAATCATGTGCGGGGCCTTTGTTCTGATAAGGGACATAATTTTTCTTTAGTATAACTCTAAATTTACAACTGATTTTATCATTCCTAAAAAACCATGTACCGTCATAATTATGCAATAATGCTTATTTGGAGAGTTACATATAGATTATAGAGTAAGCAAAAGAGCATGCCTACTTGTTGGAGGCATATATGGCTGTATGTGACCTTGGTTTTACTTTTATTTGGACCAGGACTTGCATTTGAATATATTTTTGACTGCCTTGTAGGTAAATTGCATCTTTCGACAAGACTGATACTCTCACATGCAAAACTATTGATCAACTTGCAAGTTTTCTTATGTGCAAAGGTTTGATTTTGAATATTATGTACACATTTCTTAGCCAGGCCAAAAAAGTGCAACATGGTTGTTATAATTTGTTATATACACTACTGTCTACATAGTTGGTTAATAGTGGAATTTGTCATTTTTGAGGTCTAAAAATGAAAATTAGTTGACGATACTGGAATATTTATTACCATGTAATTCATTTAAATGACGATATCCTTTTTTGTCAAAAAAAAAATAATGATATTCATTCAGAAATTTCTTAAACCTTCTTTCTTCAATTGTAAAATAACTTTCATATATATATATATATATATATATATATATATATATATATATATATATATATAATATATTTATTACATGATTTATGCTCAAGTGTTTAATTATATTTTTATCCAAATTTTGATTATTAAGTGAGTTTGTATGAAATTATGGCCATGTACTGAATTTTGGCTACATGGGGAAGAAAAACAAAAAACAATTTTTTTTTAATAAAATTATAAACTTTTTAAGTCAGTTGAAGTTTTAACCGATTTTATATTCAAATTTTTGAATGCTAATTAGCGTCAATGACTACTAATGCTAATTAGCGTCAGTAATTGTAGCTTCAGTTTTAGCGTCCATAACAGTAAACACTAATTAGCGTCAACATGGACGCTACTGTTTTAGCATGAGGGCTTTTACTGTCCTAAAATTTTTGACGCTAAATGGACGCTAAAATCCTTTTAGCGTCCATTTTTTTCCCACTAGTGAATTCAATCACAACCAATTGAGAACTTCAATCACAACAGGCTGAGAGCTTCAATCTTTGTTTTGATTACAAATCAAAGTAACTCGATGAAAGGGATAGGGATTTTTTGTGAGATTAGGTTTTGTGGTTTCAGTTGAAAATCAATGGAAGGGGAACAATGGAAGAAGATGAAGAAATTGATGGAAGAAACTTAATTAGTTCACGCGATTGAGAAAGAAACATGGCTGAGATTTTGTCTCCATTGTTGAGAAGGGGAACGATGGAGTTTTGTGTTTCAGTGTATTGTTTATGCGTAGTCTGTGTATGTGTTTTTTTATTGTGTGTTTTTTTATTTTTTTTTTAATAAAATAAAGTGAATTTTTAGACAAAAAAAAAGATGGAATCTGGGAAAAAAAGAGAGGGAGAATTTAGCGCCTAATTAAATTTGGGGTTGGAAATGTGCGACTTTAGTCAACCGTTATGTAAGTTTATAGGCTACGGTTTTAAACGCGTGGCCTAAAATAGTAAAAAAGTCGTTGCCAAAATACGTTTATTCTACGATTCATACGTGTTTGCCTATAGCATATGCAAAAGCAACGGCTTAGTTTTTCAACATGTATAAAACTGTGGCCTAAACTAAACAGGCAACAGTTTTACCAGTGCAGGATACAAAAGTATAGAAAGTTGGCAACATGTAAAAAAGCTTTGTCTTTGACCACTTATAACAACGGTTTCTCAGCCGTGGCCTATAAATTTGTTGCCTAAAGTCAAAAATGCTATAGTGAAATCAATTAAATGATAAGTAAAAATTAAAACATCCTAGAATATTAGAGTATATTTTACACATACTTATTCAACATATTACAAAGTTGTAAAATATAACATTTATCTCATTTATCAAAGGTGGATAAAAACATCAAAGCGAAAAGTATAAGTGAGAGAGAGAGAGAGAGAGAGAGAGAGAGAGAGAGAGAGAGAGAGAGAAGAGAGAGAGGAGAGAGAGAGAGAGAGAGAGAGATGGGGGGAGGGAGAGAGGAGACACTCGAAATCGAAGAAAAATAATAATTTGCATCTTAATCGAAAGAGAGCGAAGAAACCGATGATCTCAATCACCGACAAAGAAGGTTAGCCACACAATTATTGAGACCCAACAACAACCAAACAGATCAGAGCAGAAGAAGCAAAAACAAAACTCCATCCACAAAAGCATGTAGTTGTCTTGTTCACCTCTCTGAACCGACCACCAGCGACATGAGCTGAAGATAACCCCTTCGAGTTGAGACTCGTTGTCTATCAAGGTTTAAGGGTGGTGCAATGGTGAGGTGAACACACCACCACCATGTAAAGCTTCATCTTGATAGGGAAAGTTTGGATTATGGTGGAGCGGCGAAAGAGGTGATGGTGTTTCCTGGTGGAGGAGTTAGAGAGAAGGAAGAGAAGATGAGGTTGAAGAGAGAATTCAACATGTTATCACAAAATTAATAGATAATTGAGAGAATGAGTAAATGCGGATATTTTAATTTTTTGCTATTAACTAAGGTATTTATTTTCAATCGAAGATTAAACTATGACCAAAAAATTTAAAAACTCAAATATCTACCGCTTATAAAATTTGTGTTGTGTAGGCAAGTAGTTGTAAATTATTTTTTTTGGTCAAGAGTTATGAATTATATGGGCAAAGGTTATTATGCATAAGGGGATGTTTATGCACGGTGCATAAGCCCCATAATTACTCGCGCGCCCCCCAGAAATTTCTCGCGCGCGCCCCCCAGCCCCCCCAATGACTCGCTATCCCCACCCCCTTTCTGCTGATGCACACGTTCTGTTTTTATTTTTAGCCTATTGGGCCTGAAAGCCCAATTCCTTTTTTTTTTGTTGGTTTTGTTTTTTACCCAGTTTTACACACCCCTAGATTTTATTCTTTTTCTCCCCTAGATTTGTTACAAAATCATTGGTTATTTATGCAATGTTATTTTGAAAATCATTATGAATAAAATATGGTTTTAGTTATAATATTTATTTTAAATTAAATATAAATATTTTATTTGAAATCATAAGAGAGCTACTTTGGTTTTCAGATACAACACTAGTGAAACCATTAAGTTATACTTATGGTTTCGGTTAAAATATTTATTTTAAATTAAATATGGATATTTTATTAGAAACCATAAGAGGGCGATTTTGGTTTCAGATACAAAACTAGTGAAATCATTAAGTCACACTTATGGTTTCAGTTATAATATTTATTTTAAATTAAATATAAATGTTTTATTTGAAACCATAAGAGAGCTACTTTGGTTTTCAGATACAACAGTAGTGACACCATTAAGTTATACTTATGGTTTCGGTTAAAATCATTTTAAATTAAAATGATTTTGACATAATTAAGTACATTAAATAGTTTTGGAGTACAGATATCTGAAACCATTCCACAGCACAAATGGTTTTGGAGTACACATCTTTGAAACCATTCTACAGCAGAAATGGTTTTGGCATGATTTTAGTTTAAAACTAACTACTAAAATAATTAACCATACATAATACTCTGAAATTTATCCCTAATCAATAAAATAAAATAAAATTCAATCAATTAAAATTAAAAGCGTGATAAAAAAAATCTGAGCGGTGCGCTAGAAATAAAAAAAAAAAAAAAACCTAAGGGGGTGCGCTAGAAATTTGGGGGGGGGGGGCTAGAAAATGGGGGGCGCGCGTAGCAAGGGGGGGGGGGGGGGGGCGTAGCAGTTGGGGGCGCGCGTAGCAATCTGGGGGCGCGCATAGCAATTTATGCACGGTATGGGCTTATGCACCATAACCAGACCCAATTATATGGATCATGCTAAACAATGTCCCAGGGCATTGGTTAAGCATACTAAAAAAGGAAATAAAAAATAAAATTAATTTTAAAAAGATAAGTTTTTTATGTTTTTGAGATATTGAATACACGCATTTTGAGATAAAATATCTATTTTAATATATGTCGCGGGGCACTGTTTAACATTTTTCTTATTTTTATTATTTGAAAAAAATAATTTATTTATTAAATAAAACTAAAAAATAAACACATTTTAGCATTTGCCTTTAGCTATTGAAACAAAAAAGAAAAAGGAACCGTGCTTTGCTGCTTTTCCTCTCTATCAGAAAATCTAGACTAGACGGAGTCGTACCGAATTCAACCGGTGGCCGGAAAACACTGCCGGAGTTGGTCGTCGGCCGCCGGAACCGGTGAGAAAATGATCCAGTACTTATGAGAATCTCGTAAAATATGGTTCAAGTGTTGAATTCATTCCAGCTACTTCAATTCAAGTCTTCTTCTTTCTTTGGAACCATCCCAAAATCATTCATGTCCGTTCAACCACAAAGTACAAGTAAGCTTAAATCTTCCCAATTTCTTTTCTTCTTTCATTTTTTGTTGTTTTTTGTGTTTCAAACTTGAATTTCTTACCAGATTCATAATTGATTGAATAATGTGTATATTTGTATTGTGTTCAATGTGAATTTTGATATTTCTTATTGTGAAATTTGAATTTCCTTGCAGGTTTAGTTAAAAAACCGTTAATTATCAAAGCTAGGGCAAATGCTAGAAAAAAAAGTGCTAAAATTCGAAACAGAAAGATGCAGAAAAAGGTTCACTTCTTAGAGTAATACACTTGTTCTTATGTTTGTAATTTTTTGTTTTATCTTCAGCCAACATTAAGTAATGTTTACTACAATACCTATGAAGCACCGACACCGGATATGTAGATACTGATAATAATTTGAGAAAATGAAAGTTATTTAATGTGTTGGTGATCTGTCAGTGTCCGACATCGATACATATTGGACATGAGGTGCACTTTTCAATTTAAAGTGTCGGTAGGTTTGTTGCCTCTTACGATTGTTATGACCAAATTATTGTATCTTTTGCTTGGTTAAGTTGTTCTGTAGAGTGGATAAGTTGTTGCATTGATAGAGGAAAATTTTAAGTTATTGAGTTACTCAATTATATGGCACCCCATTTTGAGTATGCCGTTTTTCCTCTATTTGTTATCAATACCATTATTTGATCATGTACTTTTGTCCAGTTTAATGGAACATCAACACATCCAAGACTTTCAGTATTTTGCTCGGATAAGCAATTGTATGCAATGCTTGTAGATGACCAAAATAAGAAGTGTTTATTCTATGGAAGCACGCTGCAGAAATTGTTCCGAGAAAATCCTCCTTGTACCACTTTTGTAAGTAGTCCACCTCATTTTTGAGACAAATATTGAATGAAACAGTGAAAACAACTTTTGGCTCATTATGCTTTGGCTTTGGATTCAGGAAGCTGCTCGACGTGTTGGGGAGGCACTTGTCAAAGCCTGTGTTGATCTCAACATAAATGAAATATCGTCCTATGATCGCAATGGTTTCGGTCGTGGAGAAAGACTAAACGCCTTTGAGATTGCCATTTCCAATTGTGGGTTCTTGCCTAGATAGGTATGTAACTGACATTGTTGCTCTCTTGTCAAACACATTTAATGCATTCTACTGTAGAAGTCGATCATATCGGGACAGGAAGAGATTGCTTTATCCAAAGTTGCAAGCTTGGTTGATTGATCATGTAAATAAGAACTTCGAATAATTAAGGCTTCAAATGTTATGGTTTTTTTATGAGTTTTAAAATAGGACTGTATTGTTAGATATGGGCATTAATTAAGATAGAAATAATAGTGGGCCTTGTTTATTAATATTAGTAGGAAGTTTTATCATTAGTGGCAGTTTTAATTATTAATAAGCAGTTATTATAGAAAATAACTGCCATTAGAATAGGAATAGGTAATACTTAATAAATAGAATGGGTGATTGAGAAGGAGAGTATCTTGGAATTTGTTTGGAAAGGCGCCATTTTGGCATTAGGGAGGTGCAGACCCTCGAAGTTCTGCAGTATTAATCTGTAATCAAAGGGATTTTCCCTATTTCCCGATATCAGTTGATGTAATCTTGTTGAAACTCATTTTAACCTCAGAGAATATCATAATTAAGTGAAAACATGCATAATTAGAAGGAGGGGGAACACTTGATTAGTTTCACTTAAACATATTACTAATTTAATGATGGTATTATTACATGTTAAAATATGTTTTAATGGTGTGAAATTATGAATAACATGACGCTTTTTCCCATGTTATGCAAAAATAATTTGCAAGATTTATAGTTTTCTCCACAAAGTGCATTAAAGATGTCATGACAAATGGGATAAAGTTGAAGGATATTATGTAATTTCCCTTATTTTTCTTTTCTAGATATTTACTAGGTGTGAGAACTAGTGATTCTATCATTCTAAATACAAGTGATGTTTTGTGTTCCCTAATTTTGATGAGTCAAAACACTTGATATATTATGTGAATGCAGTTAATTAGTCAGTTGCGTGTGCAGGACAAATGAACAATTGAAGAATCTTATAACTCTAAAGTTTATACTAGTAGAAGAAACAAAGTTTGTTGTAACCATTTGATTAAACTCCCAAAATTTTGAGTATAGATATCTATAGACTATACTTGTGTCAATGGTTAACTTTTAGTCAGTGAACATATCAAAATACTGGTGTATTAGTGAATACTTTTCTTGACAAATGATATTATCTTATTGTAATGGAAGAATTAAGATAGAAAAACAAATGGGAAGTTATAAGTATGGAAACATGTTTTTGTAAACAGGTTCTGGCTGAGCAAAAAATTGTATAGAATGAAGTTTAATGAGAGACAAACAAATTTTAACATGGAGATAAAAATTGGTGAACATATAATACCACATTTTATAGTTATAAGATATTAATCATCATGAATCATCACCTCTATCTAGTTCAATTATGACAAGGTTTAGCTCGACCAAGAATTTGAAAATTTATGACATACTCTAGATGATAGAAATTGCAAATACATTTGCACCAACGATTTAGCTTTTGTGGAGACATGAAATTATGATCAAACACTACTGTAATTGTATAGCTTTCATTTGATCTATATCACTGGTCCTTTAATATGCATTTGATCCCAAAGAGAAATTGTGTGCACCTGAAGGGTCCAGCCATGCACCACCTCACCCATCTTGATTGGGTAGGCGTGTGTTCGATGAATCAATGTCAGCAAACTTTTGATCTTTATGAGGTGAATCATGTTTTGTACTAGAATATGCTAATACAATGTTTGGTTCCATGTTCACACTAACATTCACGCATATGCTGTTTTATCCCCATTTTGTGAGAGATTAGGTTTCAGTTAAGTTGAAAACCAGTTCAATCATGCGATCGGTAAAATAGTGATCAAGATCGGACGGTTCCAAGGTGCTGACTGCACTTGACTGCAAAGTCCTAGCTGCACCTAAGTCAATTCCCCAATTTTGTGAAGCTAGAAATAATTGTTTCTTTTTCAACACAAGGTAGCGTTCAGTTCAAAGGATTAGTGATACACTCAAGTTTTTATTTCTCCATAGAGTGGCAATGTAAACAGGGACGGATGCACATTAAGGCCTAGTGTGGCCATGGCCGCACCAAAATTTTTAATTTTGTTTTATACATATATATGTGTACAAAGTTAAATATATTTTTGCTCCTTATAAAATGATGATATTTTAAATTTAGTCTTTATTTAATTTTTATTAAATTTCACGCACTCAATTTTGGTCCCTACTATTAAGATAATGTGTATTTTTGAATGATTTCTCCACCAACATGTTTAGAAAAAAATTCATTTTTCCCTACTATTAAGATAATGTGTATTTTTGAATGATTTCTCCACCAGCATGTTTAGGAAAAAATTCATTTTGAAAAAATGAATTCAAAAAATTTGATTTTTGAGTCATGATTTTCATTACTTTTATCTTGAACGGTTGCCTTTTAAAAAACTTATTTAAATCTATATCATGTCAAAAATGATAAATAAAAGAGAAGTATAATCATTTGCTGCTAAAATAAAATAAAATTAGTGTTGTAAATTTGTACTTGCATAAGTTCAATGCTAGGTATGATGAAGAAAATACTAAGCTTTAACTATTTCTTTAGTCTCTAATCTTTGGTTCTTTTAGTTCTTTACTTTTGTCCCAAAATTTTGGTTCTTTTAAAAAATCAAAGTACAATTAATGATGTTTTACCAATTGTTTCCTTACAAAAACTAAAAACATCAATTAAATGAATTTTTCTCTTTTTTAATAAAAAGTAAGAGCCAAAATGACTTAGTATTTCAATATTTATTATTTCTTAATCTATGTATGAAACTCTAAAAGAATAAAAAATTTGATAAAATATATATTTCGCTTGAGTTTTTTATGCGAATAAAATTCGGCCACACAAAAAATAAATCCTAGATCCGTCCCTGAATGTAAATCATTTTTAGAATCATCGTGTGCATGGTTGATATTGCAATGTTTGGTAACCTAGCATTACAATTACAAATAGTATCTTTTTTGTGTTAGAACTTATCTTTTTGTTAGACCTCCATTTAAATTACAAATTTAACAATAACGAACGATTCTGATTTCTTGAACAACAAAAAAGAACGATTCTGATTGGTGAAAAACAATATAATGGATTACTTTAGGAATTTATATGAGGATTTAGATGATACTTTTTCAATGAGATTGTCGAACATTTAAAGTGACATATTTTCTAATTAAAGATGTTTAAATATGCTAGTGTTTTGATCTTACAGGTGGTTTTGGGCTCGAATTTTGACCTACTAAAACTGGATATTTGTTTTATTTTAAATTTTGATTGTGCATTAATCTATTTTTCAACATTAATCAATTAATTGAGTGAAAAATCGATTTACTACAAAGAATAGGAAAATGCTATTCAGTAAGAATTTTGGTATGCAAGAAAGAGAAAAATTATATGTGGCGATATTTGATTGGTTAAATTATAATCACTCTCTCTCCCATGTATGGTTATCCAATTATTGATTGGTCAAATTCCCTATTTTTATGCATTCTTCTCTTTCTTGTGTCAAAAATTTCTTACTAAATAGCAATGCTCCAAAGAATAATATGTTGATTACTGTTATAAAAAACAGTTTAGAACTATTCTAACTATCAAGGCCGGTCCCAATAATTTGGAGGTCCTGCACCGAATATTAAAAATAAATCTTTTAATTACAAAAAAAATACAAAATCCAAATGTAAAATAATTATATTCTAATTAGTGGAGGGAGGGAAGAATGAAAAAATACACGAGTTTTTGTTTATATTCTAACTATAATATTTTTTTTAAGAAGCTAATTTAGCTCATTCAAATTGACATCAAAGAGAATCGAACTTTAGAATCTAACTATAATATTGATGATGCCTAAAAAAAATAGGCTTAAATATATTTTTTGTCCCTGCAATTATGACTTATTTTGAAAAGAGTCCCTGTAAAAAAATTTGATTTTAGTACCTGCAATATCTCAAAGAACTAAAAATAAAATAATGGAAATGTGGATACTCCTGACGAGTATTTAATTTTAAATTTAAGTCTAAAATTGAAAATTTTATATTATAAATAGAATTTTACTTTTAATTTAGAAACTTAAGGGTTATGAATATTATTTAAAGAAAGGGTAAAAAAATAATTAAAAAGTGAGTTTTGAATATTATATGAATTATACACAATTGATTTTATCTCATGTAATAAATACCACTCTTGTAGTCATGCATTTTAAAACATCACCAACTACATGTACAACACTAAATATATCTTGCAAAAACAATAAAAATCTCTTATTATTCATATATTAAATACTCCCTCTGTTCCTTTTTATAAGCAACAATTTGAAAAAAACACACAGACCAAGAAAGCTATTTTTTTAATTAAAAATTCTAGAAATTAATATGTTATACAAAAACTAACCTTGGTGTATTAATTTATTCTTATCTCTCCTAATTATCAATATACACCACTATTCTTAATTCCAATGTGTCTCTTTCTAATCATAATGATAATCACACTAATCCATACACATGCATTCATGGCAATACATTCATTCAATAAGGGTAAAAGTGGAATTGCTTATTTAATAAAGAATAAATTTAATAGGTGTTTCTTATATAAATGAATAAATATTTTTTTCAAATTGTTTCTTATAAAAAAACGGAGGGAGTATGACTCTTGAAGTCATGCACATCATTTAAAAATAAAATTATATATGTTAGACATTTAAAGTGATTGCAAATTTTAATTTATATTATATTTAGGTGTAGATTATCCTTTCTCTTTTTTTTATCAATTAACTTATATTTTTTGAAAAATCAAATAAAATTTTATACGGTCCATTATTTTATGAAGAAATTACAAATTATATCAATTACTTTTAACATATATATGCGTAAGTTGCGCGTATACCTGAAAGGCTGTAAGTGTTTCCCCTCTAAATATTAACATAATATATGTATTACTAAAAACCAATGTTGTGAAAACCGGACTGGTCGGTTCGATCGGTTGGATCGGGAACCGGTCACAACAGGATGCTAGGAACCGGTAGTCCATAGAACCAGCAAAAATTCATTTTTAACCTGTGTGAACCGATACGAATTGGTGGAACCGGTGACAGTTTTGAAAAACGGCAGATTCAACTTTTCATTTCAAAAAACAGAATTTAAAAAAAAAAAAAAAAGTATCTTTTTTTTTTCTAGTCTATCACTAACAATACATATCACGGAAGAAGATGATCAGATTAAAGAAAAACATACCAGATCTTGAAAGAAAAACATTGCATACTTTAATCCACAAATAACACAAGTTGACATTAATTTCACTTTTATCTGCGATGTTAATCTCTAGTCTGATTCAATTTTGTTTTCAAGGAAGAATAACTCAATTAAATGAAGATGAAGAAAACAGAAGAAGTGAAAGAAGAAGAAAAAAAAATCAGAGATGGAAAAGTGTTGAGGATTTTTGGATGTTGGCTTCATTTGCTAAACTAGGCCTAAATCCATGATGTGGAGCATGATGTGTGCACATCAGGATCCACATCTGGACGCCCTATCTGGACGCGCTTTCTGTTATTTTTCCACGCGTGATCTTTTAAAAAAATTTGTTTTTCAAATAAACTCACGCCTGCTTGCGCGCCAAGAAACAAGATAATCTTTCATGGTTCTGTTTTATTTTATTGGCCAATCTTAATCAAAAAGACTTGAAACAAATATATTTTGATAAGGATTAAATTTATCTCAAAGTAATTTGCGATGGCCAGCTGTCAACATTGAAGATCCAAGCCCATGAAGATTGTTCTATATGAAGGAAGACTGAAGACCTCACTATTCACGAAACCAAGTATTGAAGATATTGAGTCTTAGATTTTAGTCTGTTCTTTGTTATTTGTGAGCCTTCACTTGAATCGTGTTTGAGGGTGAGCTCCAGGGAAGATACTTTCTGGAAACATGGACAAGGATGGAACAATGGTCAACAAACCACCTCTTCTGGATGGAACTAATTATGACTACTGGAAGTCAAGGATGATTGCCTTCCTAAAATCTCTTGACAGTAGAACTTGGAAAGTTGTGCTCAAAGGATGGGAGCATCCCAAGGTTCAAGATGCTAACGGTGCAGATACTGATGTACTAAAGCCAAAAGAAGAATGGTCTGCTGCAGAAGACACTGCGTCACTTGGAAATTCCAAAGCTTTGAATGCCTTATTTAATGGAGTGGACAAGAACATGTTCAGACTGATCAAACAGTGCGCTGTTGCAAAGAAAGCTTGGGAGATACTCAAGACTACTCATGAAGGCTCTGCCAAGGTAAAAAGCTCAAGAATCCAACTTCTCAACACTAAGTTTGAAACTCTCAGGAAGATGAATCAATTCATGATTTTCTCATGAACCTGCTTGAGATAGACAATTCTTTTGAGGCTCTAGGTGAAAAATTGTCTGAGGAAAAGCTTGTGAGAAAGATGCTTAGATCCTTACCTAAAAGATTTAACATGAAAATCACAGCCATTGAAGAAGCTCAAGACATCCCAAGTATGAAACTTGAAGAACTTGTGAGCTCTCTTCAAACTTTTGAGATAAACTTGAGTGAACAAACTGAGAAGAAGGGAAAAGGTATAACTTTTGTGTCTAGTGCTGATCAAGAGGAAAAAGCTGATGATTCAGATGAGGATCTCTCAAATGACATAGTCTTGATAGGAAGACAATTCAATAAGCTTCTGAGAAGGGTGGATAGAAGACCAAGGAGGAATGTGAGGAACATCCAGACTGACATCAGTAAATGATAACAGGAATTTATGTAGTATTTTAGGTAGTATTATTAGTAGTAAAATGACCAAGACATGCCCAAATATCAACAAAAACCTAAAGAATCGAGAAAAAGCTTCAAGACAAGGTGAAGATACACAAAAGACAAGAAAAGCCCAAAAATGAATAAAAGCAGCCCATCATGTCACGATGGAACTCAACGTGACACGATGGAAGCTACTTGCTCGCCAAGACAGAATCAATTATATTTTTGAAGAAAATCTTAGCATTGTATCACGATGGAGCACAACGCAATACGATGGCTTTGCTTGGTGACCACGCTGATCAAACGCACAGTATTAGTTATAATTTTAAACTAAATCTTCTCATCATGACACGATGGGCTTAGTGTGTCACGATGGCTTGCTGAGGCCCATTACGAAAAGTATAAATAGAGCCTCCATAATTCATTATTTTTCATTCAGAAATAGAACTTTCTATTCCTTTTGGAGAGAAGTTCGGAGGAGCTCTAAGGGCATAGTTTTCTCCCCTTACGGGAAAACTAACTCAGCAAGGTATGATTCTTTAGGCTTTTTATAGTTAGATTCTTGTAATTTAATTATGTAGTCTTTTGTAATAATTCCTTAGGTTGTGGTGGAGAAGATGAACTCCCCGATGAATACTTGGGTCATGTAATTGAGTCAAAGTTATAATAAATCGTCTTTATAAATGATTATTTGCTATTTGTTTTCTTGCTTTAATATCGTTAGTCGGAATCTTGGCCGGATAAACGGCAACGTCTTAGAATAAATAATTAGGGTTTACTTTAATAGTAGCATATTAGGGTACTCTCTATTATTTGTCCGGAACTAGTAATAAATAACACTAGGTTAAAGGAACGTGATGGCTAACTAAATGAAAATTAACCATTTTCACAATTTTTTTGATGAAGTTTAGACTTGTGTTTGAAAGAGCTAAAAAGGGCCACGAAAATTACTTGTAAAATTTAGTTTTTAATAGAATGCAAATGAGGAATTAAAGTGAAGAATTGGTGGAAAAGATTAGAAATGGGGCGCCACACTCTTTCTATTGAGTAGAAAGGATGATAAGCCAAAATGAGGATCACCACAAGAAACTTGGTTTCTTGATAAGATCAAAAGCTTGGTCCAATCCAGAACCAAAAAGAGGCAAAGCTCTCAATTCACACAAAGTGTAAAATTCTGCAAAATTCACTGCTTTATTCATTAGATTTCGCCCCCTATATATAAGGAAAGGCTACAAGGTTTCTAAACATAAAAGATAACAATAAAACTTATCATAAACCCCCATTAGTGCTTGGAGGCGCCACTTATGGTAGTTAATCAGATCATTTACTCACTAGGTGGCTGGTTATGGAAGGAAGAGTTACACATTGAATTTGAGCTATAAATGGAATATTATGACTGGCTGTTTTTCTTCTGCTCCATCCCTTGAATTTCGCCCATCATAATCATCAATAATTGATAGAATGATTGCATTTCCTCTCCCTTGATCAGCTCTTTATTTGCACGAAAAAAAAACACACCAAATGCCTAATTAAAGCTTTAAAAAGCTTATAATTGGCTAAAACACAAACTAAAAATATTCTAAGTGTTTTTGGCCTAATTTAAATAATTTGGACCTCACTTTTATTACACCACAAAATTAAATAAAAACTTCAAATTTGGGCAGCATGCCCTATTCCCATGCCATCTTCACTTAAAATGATCAAATTGACGATCTTTGCCTCCATTTCATCATTTTGATCCTTTGCCGCCATTAAGCTAATCAAAACTTCTTTAACCTTCTTAACTCGTGTCCTTGTCATAGGACCTTCCAAATCTTGGATTTCATCATTAAGGACTTTTTGGTTTATGTCCTCATCAGAACGGCAAAACATTCTTGAACTAGTTATGACTTAATAATTAGAGGAAGAATCAGGAACTAGTTGTAATAACAATTAGAACTGAATAACCATAACTAAGATCTAGGGGTATTGGATGGTCGATGGTCATAATGCATGTTTGTAAATAACTCTACCTAGTAATTTAGGGTATGTGACAAAACGAGGTTAGGCTTTCGTAGGTACCTTAGTTGCAAAAGTAGGGGGACTTTGCCTACATAGGGTAGCAGTAAGGTGCTACTAAAACAAGGATAGAATCGACGCCCAATAATAGTACGAATGACCGATTATACCAAGTATGAAGGAGGGAGTAAGTTCAACCACCATACCTATCCTCTATGTTTCTGAATCAAAACTTTATGTTTCTTGCAAAGCATATCGCTCTTTTATAAATTAAAACCCTTTTTCCTAAAAACCAAAGAGAATGCAAAAACAAACGAACTATAATAGCACCAGCGAAGGTTTGACACGATCCCTGTGGATACGAACTCATTCTAGACACCTATAGTGTGAATTATTGCTCGACGACAAACTGGTCCACTTGCCAGAACGTAGTCAGTAAACAAGGTAACACTTCAACAAAAACTAAAACTGATGACAAGTCAACTCAGAGCAAGGGTGTTCAATGTCATGAATGTGAAGGCTTTGGTCATATAAGAGCTGAGTGTGGTACATATCTGAAGAAGCAGAAAAAGGGCCTGACTGTATCATGGTCTGATGAAGACTCTGACACTGAATAAGAGAATGTAGCTGCAAATCATGTCAGTGCCATGACTAGTGTGTGTGCTTCTGATATTGATTCTGATGATGAAGAACTCACCATTGATGAATTAGCCTCAGCCTACAAAAAGCTATGTATCAAAAGTGAGGAAGTGTGCAAAATCAATGAAGAGCAGAAGGTGATTATCAGTCAGCTTGAGACAGAAAAGGTACAACTGCAGGCCAAAGTAACTAGTCTTGATAGTGAAGTCAAGTTACTATCTACCAACTTGGGGAATATGACCAAGTCTGTAAAGATGCTCAACACTGGAACTGACATGCTTGATGAGATTCTGAAAGTTGGAAAGCATGCTGGTGACTCATCTGGTATAGGATTCAAGAACAAACATCATAATAAAAATCCAAATACAAAGTTTGTTCCTGCCCAGAAGAAACCTGATCCTAGCAGAATGTGGTCACATCACACCCCACATTAGAGACCTTCTGACAAAGGAAAGTTTAATGCGCTTGGAGATGTCATTACTGTGGGAAGAATGGTCATATCAAGCCTTTCTGCTACAAGCTCTATGGGTATCCCAAAAAGAAGCCTCAAGTTAAAGCCAAATCAGCAAGGGTCACTCCTAAGAAGATGTGGAAGCCAAAAGTTTCAGAGACTGCTCACATAGCTCATACTTCTCTCAGAGCATCTTCCAGAGAAGATTGGTATTTTGATGGTGGTTGCTCTAGGCACATGACTGGTGTTGAGAAATTTCACACAAATATCAAGTCTTATACCACTAGTTTTGTAACCTTTGGTGATGGAGCATAAGGCGAAATCACAGGTATTGGTAAGCTCAACAACAAAGGTTTACCTGACCTAGATGATGTATTGCTTGTCAAAGGTCTGAAGGCTAATCTAATCAGCATAAGCCAACTGTGTGATCAAGGTCTTAAAGTCAACTTCACAAAGAATGAATGTCTTGTTACTTCTGACAAGGGAGAATTGTTGATGAAAGGATCTAGATCAAGAGACAACTGCTACTTATGGGTTCCTAAAGAAACAACTCATTCAACTACATCCCTTATCAGCCAGGAAGAAGAAGTAAAGCTTTGGCACCAAAGACTTGGCCATTTGAATTTGAAAGGAATGAAGAAGATTGTATTTAAAGAAGCAATCAGAGGATTACCAAAGCTTAAAATTGTTGAAGGCAGTATCTGTGGTGAATGTCAGGTTGGAAAGCAGGTCACACCCAATGTTGTAACATCAGGTGACATCCAGAGTACTAGAACTCCTACATATGGACTTGATGGAACCAATGCAAGTAGAGAGTATTGGTGGCAAAAGATATGCTTTTGTGGTTGTAGATGATTTCTCAAGATTCACTTGGGTAAGCTTCAACAGAGAGAAGTCTGATACCTTTGATGCATTCAAAGACTTATGCCTCAAATTACAAAGGGAGAAGGATAGTGCTATTGTCAGAATCAGAAGTGATCATGTGAAAGAGTTTCAGAACTCAAGATTTTCTGAGTTTTGCTCTGATGAAGGGATTGGGCATGAGTTCTCATCTCCAATTACACCCCAACAAAATGGTGTAGTTGAAAGAAAGAACAGAACTTTGCAAGAAGCTGCAAGGGTTATGCTACATGCCAAGAAGCTACCCTATTACTTCTGGGCAGAGGCCATGAGTACTGCATGTTATGTACACAATCGTGTTACTCTGAGAAAAGGTACATCAACCACATTGTATGAGATCTGGAAGGGTAGAAAACCAATTGTCAAGTACTTCCATGTCTTTGGTAGCAAGTTCTATATCCTAGCTGACAGGGAGCAAAGGAGGAAGATGGATCCCAAGAGTGATGAAGGAATTTTTCTAGGCTATTCCATAAACATCAGAGCCTACAGAGTCTTTAAAAACAGAACAAAGACTATGATAGAATCTATCAATGCAGTCATAGATGAATGTTCTGACAAGGTGCCTGATGTAGATCCTGATGTGGGCACATCTCTCCCCCAGCCTGAAGACTTTGAAGTAGAAGAAATTTCTTAGAAGACTGATCATCAAGAGAATGAGACTCAAGTGAATAAGGGTCCCTCTGTTAGAGTTCAAAAGAACCATCCAAAAGAACTCATAATAGGGAATCCTGATTCAGGTGTTATGACAAGGTCAAGAGAGGTTGTATCCAATGCTTGTTTTGTGTCAAAGGTAGAACCAAAGAATGCGAAGGAAGCCTTGACAGATGAGTTTTCGATTGAGGCTATGCAAGAGGAGCTTAACCAGTTCAAGAGGAATGAAGTGTGGGATTTAGTTCCTAGACCTGAAGTAGTCAATATCATTGGCACTAAATGGGTTTATAGGAATAAATCTAATGAAAGTGGTGTTGTTACTAGAAACAAGGCTAGGCTTGTGGCTCAAGGTTACTCTCAAATTAAAGGAGTAGACTTTGATGAAACATTTGCTCCTGTAGCACGTCTTGAATCCATAAGGTTACTTCTAGGAGTGGCATGTATCTTGATGTTCAAGCTATTTCAGATGGATGTGAAGAGTGCATTCCTCAATGGATACTTGAATGAGGAAGTATATGTGGAGCAGCCCAAGGGATTTGTTGATCCAAATTTCCCAGATCATGCCTACAGATTGAAGAAGGCATTGTATGGATTAAAGCAAGCTCCTAGGGCATGGTATGATAGACTGGCCAAATTTCTTGTGCAGCAAGGTTATAGAAAAGGTGAAACTGACAAAACCTTGTTTGTAAGAGAAGATAAAGGCAAGCTCATGATAGCACAAATCTATGTAGATGACATTGTGTTTGGTGGAATGTCTAACTCTATGGTTAAGATGTTTGTGAATCAGATGTAATCTGAGTTTGAGATGAGCCTTGTAGGTGAACTTACCTACTTTCTTGGTCTTCAAGTAAGACAGATGGAGGACACAATTTTCATCTCTCAAAGCAAGTATGCTAAGAATATTGTGAAGAAATTTGGAATGGAGAGTGCAAATCACAATAGAACTCCTGCAGCAACCCATCTCAAACATTCTAAAGATGAGAATGGTGTCAGTGTTGATCAAAACCTATACAGAAGCATGATTGGCAGTCTACTTTATCTTACTGCAAGTAGACCTGACATAACCTTTGCTGTTGGTGTATGTTCAAGGTACCAAGCTGAGCCTAAGATGAGCCATTTGAATCAAGTTAAAAGGATTCTGAAGTATGTGAGTGGTATAAGTGATTATGGGATTCTCTACTCTCATGGTGAAGACACAAGATTGTTAGGTTATTGTGATACTGACTGGGCAAGCAGTGCAGATGATAGGAAGAGTACTTCTGGTGGATGTTTCTTTCTGGGAAGCAATCTCATATCATGGTTCAGCAAGAAACAAAATTGTGTTTCTCTTTCTACAGCTGAAGCTGAGTACATTGCAGCAGGAAGCAGTTGCTCTCAGCTACTTTGGATGAAGCAGATGTTGGGTGAGTACACTGTGCAACAAGATGTGCTCACATTATACTGTGACAATCTAAGTGCTATAAATATTTCCAAAAATCCTATCCAACATAGTAGGATAAAGTACATTGATATTCGTCACAATTTTATCAGAGATCTTGTGGACGACAATGTTGTGACTCTAGAGCATGTTGCCATTGAGAATCAACTGGCAGATATTTTTACAAAGGCTTTAGATGTAAATAGGTTTAAGTTGTTAAGGGGTAAACTTGGTATTTGCCTCTTTGAAGATCAATAGCAATTATTGCTATTCCGGCGTGCAACGGTTACCTGTCTTTCCCTCTATTCACAGTTGCACGCAATCCAAAGACAATCATATCAAATATTTCCAACAGCTATTTCGCTATCATATCACCACAACATCTGTTTGTCAAGAAATCTTTTCATTACCTATCATATCGTTCTCTACATTCGTTTCTCTCACTCAAATGACCTAATTGTATCTGCAACCTTCATCTCCCTCACAACAAAAATCTCAAACTCTCATCTCTTACCTACGATCATCATGTCTACTGCTACACAAACCTCTCCTTCCACAAAGCAAACCACTGCTCCATCATCACCTAACCCTAATTCACCCAAGATGGATCAAGAAATTGATTCTTCAGCTGTGATCATTGATGCAACCCCTGTTTCTATGATCAAACCATCAAAGAAGAAGAAGTATAAACGATCAAAGAGGGAATCAACTCTCATTGTTGAAGAGGAAGCTGCAACTCCATCTCTTTCTGCTGAGAAATCAACGAAGAAGAAGAAGAAGAGCAAGAAATCCAAGACTGGATCAACCAAGAGGGCACACTCTATGTCAAGCCTACATCTTGACCCTCTTCCCTCTGGCTCTGTTGATGCTAATGTTGAAGCATCTATGGTACAAGAATCAACAAAGCCTGATGCTGAGAAGGCTGTTGAAGAAGCTTCTGGGGATTCAAGACATCCTATGACTCAGAAGGTCATTGACTCTGTTCTTCAAGCCCTGAAAGAGCCTAATGTTGTGACAGATGTTGGCACATCTTTGTCACAAGGAGAAGAAGCTGCTCAAGTTGATGCAGAAGAGACTCATGTTGTTCCTGATTCACCAGAACAGGATGTGGTGGAAGAAGATCAACCTGTTGAGGTTGAAGAACCTAAAAATGACCCCAATGATGCTGATAAAGATGTTGATGGAGACATTGTTGTTGTGGATGTGGAGAACTATGATTCTGACATTCCTTTGAAGAAGATTGTTGAGGACAGCATTGCTAGAAGGACTAGAAGTGGTAAAGGTCCTGCTATTGTTGTTTCTCCTGTGGCTGCTAAGGGGAAGTAGAAGCTTGTCAAAAGGCAAGTAATGTATGGACCCAAGAAGGGTTATAGTAAAGCTATGGCTCCACCTGAGAAGAAGAAGACTCTGAAAAGAAAAGAAGCACCATCAAGTGACTCAGAGTACGATGTGGAGCGGGATGTAGCTCACATCAGTGAGTCTGAAGAAGAAGTTCTTGATGAGCAGGATGCGGAGCTCGATGTGGTCCAAATTGAGACTGATGTGAAGAAGAGCTATGGGAAGAAGAAAGTTCCACAAGGAATTCCTGATGTCCCTATTGATCTGATTTCCTTCCACAACATTTCAAATGCTGCTAAGTGGAAGTATGTGGTACACAAAAGGTTAGCTCTGGAGAGAGAGCTTAGTACTGAAGCCTTGCAGTGCAAGGATGTGATGAAGCTTATCAAGCATGCTGGCTTGATGAAGATCGTGACAGGGCTGAGTGACTGCTATGAGAAAGTAGTCAAGGAATTTTTGGTGAATATCCCTGCTGGATGTGATAACCCTATGGACAATGAGTACCAGAAGGTGTTTGTACGAGGTAAAGAAATTGCCTTCTCTCCTGCTGTCATCAACAAGTTTCTAGGAAGAAGTGAAGAACCCTATGCTGAAGTGGAGGCTACTGATAATGCCATCATCAAAGCTATCACTGGAGGAAAAGTCAAGGTTTGGCCTAAGAAAGGGATGTTGCAGGCAAGCAAACTCACACCAATATACAACATCCTTAACAGGATTGCTGCTACTAACTGGGTACCTACCACACACAACTGTGATGTGGATACAGGTTTGGCTAGGTTTATCTATATTGTAGGTAGCAAAATTAACTATGATTTTGGTACTTATATTTTTGACCAGACTGTCAAGCATGCCAAAACCCTAGCTGTTAAGTTACCCATTGCTTTTCCCTCTTTGCTGTGTGGAATTATATTGAGCGAGAGACCTGATGTTTTGGGCAAGGATGATCTATCTTGCAGAAGAGAGTTTGTTATCTCTTTTAGTCTCAAGCAGTCTGATGTGACTCCTGATGTGGCCACATCCAGCTCAACTGGTGTAATGTCTAGGAAAGACATGATTGCTACCTTGAAGGAGACTTGTAAGGCTCTGGATGAGAAGAAGACCAAGATGGAGGCAGTCATTGCTGGACTGGAGCTTGAGGATGAGCAAACAATGGCTGAGGATGAGGACTTGGAGGAGGAGGAGCCCAATGACTCTGAGGCTGAGGAAAATGATGGGAGTCAGGATATTTGAATTTTTAGTAATTCATTGATATTTCCCTGTATTCAGTATTTCCTTTGTTTTGCTTGTATTTTGTGGGTTGTGCCCTGGATTTCTAATGCACCTATGTGTGCCTGTTCTGTACTTGCTGCACTATTAATGGCCTAGTGCCTTTTGTTGTTCATGCACCATCATCTCTACAACTATGCTATTTGCATTCTCTGGTGTTTACTCTATATGTTTTTGACTTTATTTGTCAAAATTCTGGCTAAAAAGGGGGAGTAAAAAATTAATGAACAATTTCCTTGAAGACTTTTAAAACTGCAGCAACTGTGATGTGTGCACATCTGACTACACATCTGTCATACATGCTTATTTTTCTTCAAGATTTTTCTCAACAAATTTTTGAAGAATTAGTTTTCTAAAGCGTGTTTTTCTGAAGACTTAATTTGTTTGATTTCTACATGGTGATGCATTCTTAAGAAGCCTGTAGAAATTGCTATTTGTGTGATGTTTGATACATCTGTGAGGTTTTTAACATGGTCATGCATTCTGAAGAAGCCATGTTTAAAACAATTGTACGTCTTTCTACTTGGTCATGCATGCTTAAGAAGCCAATAGAAGATGTGATATTTAGGGGGAGTAAAGGGGAGTAAAATACTACATGTTTGCATGAATCTATGCATAGCTGTATTTACTACCCTTCCTCATGTGTGCATGGAATTTCATGCTTGTATGTGTCTGAGAATTTATTTTTCTCAGTCTTTCGGAATTTATTTTTCCTATTGTGCGAGAGTTTATTTCTCTCCAGGGAGGCTAATATCCGCTGCTGCAAGCCTCTGATGTGCCTACACATCTCTCCAAGTCTTATTGGCTGACTCAAAGATTATTTTAGCCAAAATTTGCCAAAGGGGGAGATTGTTGAAGATTTTAGGGTGTTGGCTTCATTTGCTAAAATAGGCCTAAATCCATGATGTGGAGCATGATGTGTGCACATCAGGCTCCACATCACACATCAGGCTCCACATCAGGATCCACATATGGACGCCCTATCTGGACGCGCTTTCTGTTATTTTTCCACTCGTGATCTTTTAAAAAGATTTGTTTTTCAAATAAACTCACGCCTGCTTTCGTGCCAAGAAACAAGATTATCTTTCATGGTTCTGTTTTATTTTATTGGCCAATCTTAATCAAAAAGACTTGAAACAAATATATTTTGATAAGGATTAAATTTATCTCAAAGTAATTTGCGATGGCCAGCTGTCAACATTGAAGATCCAAGCCCATGAAGATTGTTCTATATAAAGGAAGACTGAAGACCTCATTATTCACGAAACCAAGTATTGAAGATATTGAGTCTTAGGTTTTAGTTTGTTCTTTGTTATTTGTGAGCCTTCACTTGAATCGTGTTTGATACAAGTAAGGACTGAGTTTGATAGAGTTGTAATCTCTAGTGTTCTTTCTCCAAAGCTTTGAAGCAAGGAGTTAGATTGTGCAGCACTCTAAGCCTTTAGGTACGAGTGCTTTAGTTGTCTAGGAGTGTGCCTCCAATTGAGTTTGTTATTAAATCCTTACTGGGTAAGGTTGAGGAGAAGTGAGCAGAGGTTCTCATATCTAGGAGTTCCTAGGTAGAATTAGCACGGGTAGTGATTAAGTGACAAGTTGTAAACGGGGGAGTTTAGCTTTGAATTGATACTACCATAGTGGATTCATCCCTGGATTGGTATCTTCCAGAGTAGGGCTGATTAGCGCCGAACTGGGTTAACAAACTTTGTGTGTTTGTTTATTGTTTTCTGCACTTTACTTTGTTTCTTATTCATCAAGTTCAGTATGTCCACGATGTTGGCACACTAGACTACACATCATACTATTCCTAAGGTGTACACATTGTGCTGCACATCTGACACTTGCCACCAGAATTTCAAAAAGAAATAAGAAAATAGAAGATAGACGACGACGTGGGAGTAGAAGAAAAGATTAAGAAAATGAAGGAGGTGCAGGCTGTATGGGGTTTTCATACCACTTGGCGTTTGTGTTATTAGTATTATATATTATATTAATATTAATATAAACGGGCTAGGGCCATACATGTTTGATAAAAATTAAGTTTCCAAATTTCCTATTTTATTTTAAGGAAAATTCCTATTTTATTAATTTTACTTTATTAGCTGTGAAATAGAAAAATTATATAAACGGTTGAATTGGTCCGATCGATTGACTCTTGAACTAATGGCCACGCCAGTTCGAGTTCTGATTCTTAAAACATTGCTAGAAACCTTCGTGTCTTTGAATATGGAGCTAGTGGCAAAAATTTCCCATTAATCATTATTAGAAAAATTTCCCAATGAATCAGGATCCATTGACACCGGGTGTCAAAGTTTAATTTGACACCAAATCTTATCCGTTTATTTTATTTAATCTAATGGCTAATATTTAATTATTCATAAAACAAATATTTTTTTATTACAAAAAAAATCTTTTAAAGTTAAGAAATCACCTCCTTCCTTAAAAAAAAAAAATCTCCTTTCCGCACTCCAAGTTTATTCACTATTTTTTTTTTTAAAGCCAAATAGATTTATATAATGATAGGAAGTTTATTCCTACCAAACTACAACTAAGCTAAAACTAAAGAAAGACAATAAAAACTACACTAAGATAAAAGATAAAAACATTCATTTTCATTCATTACCTCTAATCTAAATGGAAAATTGCTATATACGCCCCCTTGTTTGCTCCCAGGCCCCCCAAACTGACAAAATTACCTCTGGTCTAAACATTCGTTACATAGACAACGATTGAAAATCAATTTTGTTGACAAACTGACGAAATTAAGCAATACTTGCGCGTCCTCGGGACTTTGCCCACATTAAGTTAGTTTCGTTGTCAACCTTACGAACACGCTGACTTTCGTTGTCTACCTCACGAACACGCTGCCTTTCGTTGTCTAGGTAACGAAATACCAAAAATACTAATTTTCGGTACGCAGACAACGAAAGCATGTCGGCAGTCAAAAACATCTCCCCATGCAGTCAAAGTTGGTTGACACATGGCCAACTGTGATTGGCCACGTGTGTGGTTGTAATAGTGCACCAGCCAATAAAAATTCATCAAGAATTCTATAAATAGGCACCTAATGTGCCATTTTTTTTACCATTCACTTGTTTTCCTCTTTTGCTCATAATTTTAATTTTTTTTGCCTTTTATAGTTTCATAGTTTTGTTAGTTATAGTTTCATAGTTTTATTAGTTTTAGTTGGTTTCTATCAGGCGCATTTTCCGTCGTGGACTAACCATAATGCTCCTACTGGTGTTGTTCAGGCACAATGGTTGGGAACATTATGTTAGTGTTAGCCTGTATTTTCGACAGACATTAATGAATTGGAGAGAGAAGATGAATTCTCATTTAATGTTCTCTTGGAAATTAGTTGTTTAATAAATCAGGAGAAGATTAAGGCATTCGACATCGAAAGCCTTTTAGTTAAAGTTCACTGTCGAGCTTGAAGAAGCTGTCGAATTCGACAGGAACATATTTTATTAAATATATGTTGTTTGCTTCGACATTGCTATATATGTGTCGAATTATATATATGTATGTATATGTGTGTTTGCTTGTATAACGTATTATGCAGTACGAAGAAAGCATACTCTGGACTTAGCAAATTATTCAAAGTGGATAACGTTCGAAAGCCTCGCCAGGTGTCCAAGAAATTCAAATTGTCGAAGACACGTGGAGTTTAGTTAGACGTTAAGTAGGTTTTGACGGTTATTCTAGTTTGCCTATAAATATTAGTTTTTCATATGAGAAACGGGTTCACAATTCTCATGCAAATTCCTGACAAAACTCAGAGTACCCATGTCAACGAGCGAAATGAGTGCAAAATGGAACATGTACGAATCTGTGTAACCAACCTTTCTTTGTAAACAATTTACATTTATGAATGCAATTTACATTCTCCAAGTATTTTACTTGCTTTCCATTTAAAGTTTATGCACTTTAACCTTTCTGCAATTTATTTCATTGCATGTTTAAAACCTTTCTGCAATTTATTTCATTGCAAGTTTAAAACCTTTTCTGCAATTTACTTTGTTGCATGCTTTTACTTTTCAAAGTTCTTCTTTAAACTTTATCTGCAAATTCATTTACAAGTTTTCTGCAAATTTAACTTTGAAGCATTTTACTTTAAGCAAACCCATTCGACCAAGTCGAGTGATTTTACTATTTTTATCAAATTATCCGATTTAACCCAGAAAATATGAAAATGTTTTCGTCAATTCTGCACAATCCAATATGTCCCAGGATTTACTAGTTGATCCTTCTTGTAATAATTAAACTAGCGGTTGTTTGCTAAAAATCGGGGTAAACAAATTGGCACGCCCAGTGGGACTATTGGTTTGTGTGATTTATTTTGTTTATTTTTGAAACTTTTTGCAAAATTGTTTTTGGTGTTGAAATTTGATTGTGTGTGTAATTTTATATGCATTTGAGGAGTGGTAAATCTCTCCCAGATTTCTCAAAAATACCAACTCGTACTCGTACTAGAATGGTGAGACCACCAAGCAATTCTGCGAATAATAACAATAATAATGGAACAGAAACGAATCTGGTTCCAAATCCCCAGAATGTGGCAGGGCAACCTAGTCAGCCAGCGTCTGGCGTTTCTAACGCCAATTCTACTGGTGGGCCAACAGGTCCTGCATTGAATTCTACAAATTCTGAAAGTATCCCAAATAATAATAATAATAATAATAATAATAATAATAATAATAATAATAATAATAATAATAACGGCGGAAATTCGAACCCTGCGACGAATTCTAGTACCGTTGGCGCAAACGCCAGTGGATCAACAATGCCTGCCGTTACTTCAAGTATGATAGGAGGAGTCCCTCCTCCAAATCCTAACGGTTCAGCAATGACACAACCGAACATGTCATCCATACCAACAAACGTATCACACACACATGGATACACAGACGGTAGTCAAGTTGGTGGAACACCGTCAAGACCACCCTGGTTGCCTAGAAACCCACAATTTGGAATGCCAACAACAACGATGACAAACCTGTATAATTGGCCTTCAATAGAAAGTTCTCCCTCGTCTTCTGCGATGGGAAATAGAGGAAATTCTCTTAACTTGACAAACAATTCTATGGCAGTATTAAGGCAACAAATGGATGAGAGCAACCATGATATGGTGAATGCGTTGACCCAACAGATTGGCACAATCTTTAATCCTATGTTACAGACAACCAATGATAGTTACCTGTTATTAACCAATCAAATGGGGAGAATGGCAGACTTTTTTGGAGCCCCTGATGCTCCAAATAACCAAAGGGTTCCTCGTGCAAACCCAGAAATTCAACCAGAAGTTCAAGCCCAACCACTGCGTATTGAAGGATAACAGCCAGAACAAGAAGTGGTATTGGTTAATAGAAACCAAAATGCTGATAATGTTCTTAGGAACGTTCGACAAGATAACATAGTAGGGCAGAATAACTTGGCCAACTTAGTAGAAAATATATTGGCCCAAAATGGTTTGAATATAGGATTGCATAGGCCAAATTTCGTGTCAGCATTGTCTGAGTACGTTTTGCAGGCAGAACTGCCAAGGGGATGGAAAATTCCCAAATTTACAAAATTTGCTGGTGATACAAATGAGTCTACTGTCGAACACATTGCCAGATATATGGCAGAAGCAGGGAATTTAGCAAATAATGAAGATTTGAGGATGAAATTCTTCCCCAATTCCCTCACAAAGAATGCTTTTACGTGGTTCACCACACTTCCCCCTCATTCAATTCATGGTTGGACTCAGTTAGAAAGGCTATTTCATGAACAATTTTATATGGGACAATCTAGGATTAGCCTCAAAGAATTAGCCAGTATGAAATGTAAAACTTCAGAGGCCATTGATGACTATCTGAATAGATTTCGCCTCCTTAAGGCAAGGTGCTTTACTCAAGTGCCTGAACATGAATTGGTTGAAATGGCTGCTGGTGGCCTTGATTATTCCATTAGAAAGAAGTTAGATACTCAACATTTAAGAGATATGGCCCAGTTAGCAGATCGTGTTCGACAGGTCGAACGCCTCAGGGCTGAAAAAGTCAGAAATTCTAAATTCCATAAAAAAGAAAAAGTGGCGTATATAGAAACTTATGAAAGTGAAAATGAGTTCGACGATGGTCAGGATTACATGGAAAACAACGAGGTTAATATTGCTGAATTAAAACCAGGACCTCCCTATACTTGTAAAATGTTAAAACCATCAAATGGAAATAATCATGTCGAACCAAAAAATGATAGATTTGTTTCTAAGACATATACGTTCGACATTACTAAATGTGATGAAATTTTTGACTTATTGGTTACTGATGGCCAAATAATTGTGCCAAAGGGTTTAAAAGTTCCACCTTTGGAACAACGTAAGAAAAGAGGTTTTTGTAAATACCATAATTTTTTGGGTCATAAAACCTCACAATGTGTTCTTTTCAGGGATCTGGTCCAGAAGGCCCTGCAGGAAGGAAGACTCAAATTTGGCGAAAAGCCAAAATACAAACAGCAGGTGGATGAAGATCCATTGCAGATTGCTGATGCTGCTTACACAGAGCCATTTGAATGCCTGATGTTGGAAGCATTGAACCTCACTGAAGGGGGGCAATTGGTTTCCATTCCTGAGGAAGAATACGAAAACAAAGCTACATTATTCCAAAGGTGGAAACAAAGCTACATTATAATTACAAAGGGAAGAACCCCATGACAAGATCTCAATGGAAGAGGTGTATCCACAGGCTGGAGAGAAATTGTTAGATTTCCTTCAACGCTGCAAAGAGAATGATGGCAAAGCTACATTATGTCCTCATTGTAGTGCCATGTTCGACAAAAAGGCTGTTGCAGGCCTCACCAAAATTTTGCCTCATAGTCAGGGCAGAAACAATTGGCCAAGCCAAAGGCCAACTTATTCCAACATTCTGAATAGCCAACAGGCACCTGTGCATCAAAGGATGGGACCACAGAAATCATTCGTCCCCCCAAACAGGACACCTGTCAATCAGTGGGTTCATGGGAGAAACATGGTCTCTGGCCAAAGGAATTTCGAGAAAGGAAGTTCCAGTAACTCCAATCCCAAGAAGGATTCTGAATCAAGAAAATATGATTACAGGAATAATTACAAAGGGAAGAACCCCATGACAAGATCTCAATGGCGTAGATATCAACGCCAGAAAAAGTTGGCCGCTCAAAGTTCCCAGATTACTGTTGATGGTAAGGGAAAGAAGCCTGTGGAATTGGCTAAGAAGCCAATGAGCGAAAGGTTAGTTGAACCAAAAATAGAGTCTTCAGTTGCTGATGATGTCGAAGACGAACACATGGAAGCTGATGATTTTCTGGATTCTGAACCTGATCTCGAAATAATAGTGAATGTTGTGTCAATTCTGCCAAGGGAGTTCGACGTCTGTTCTGAAATAACAGATGAAGAAGAAGAATCTGGAATGCAAATGGCCCTTCACAGGCCAGTCTGTTACTACGTTATAAACAACGGTGCTTTGGAGGACCAAATGGCCACATTTGAGAGGCCAGATGAAGGCATGAAAAATCACTTGAAGCCTCTCTTCATACAGGCTAAAGTGAATAATGTAGGGATCAACAAAGTACTGATTGATGGTGGTGCTGCTGTTAACCTAATGCCAGAATTTCTGCTGAAAAAGATTGGCAAGTCTTTGGTGGATCTTCATCCTCACAACATAGTTCTGTCGAATTATGAGGGTGAAACTGGTTTGTCATTAGGAGCAATCCAGTTGGATGTGGTTGTTGGAAGTACTATAAGGCAAACCTTATTTTTGGTTGTGGCCTCTAAGGCAAACTACAATCTGCTCCTAGGACGAGAGTGGATTCATGGCATGGGGGCAGTCCCATCTACCTTGCACCAACGCCTGATTATCTGGCGAGATGATGGTATTGTTGAAAATGTTGAAGCAGACCAAAGCTACTTCAAAACTGAAGTTCATCATCTCACAAAGCACTCATTCGACAAAAAATTGGCAACTATCTCGTCATGCTCTGAAAGAGATTTTGCATATCGTTCAGTGAGAAATGTTCACCATTCAATTAAGTTGGACCCCACACATGGTTTTCTGTGGGAAAGAGAAGATGGAGACATTGAATATGGCGAATATGAAGGCCAGAACTACCCAACTGGGTGGAATATCAATGAAGATTACTATGTCTGAGTCCCAAACTTGGGCAAAGATTTCGGCCTATATGGCTGAAAACAGAATCAAAATGGCTTTGGAAGCCAATTCATTGTCAGAAAATATGGCTGTTGCAGCCAATGATATAAAATTTGGCAAACACAATCCAGAGATGCAAAAGCTGGATTGCATCTATGATGAAGAACCCCTATGATTTGAAAAAGATCCAATCAGTCAAAGTCACAAGATGCAAGCACAAGATCCTTTGCAAGAAATTGACCTTGGAGATGGTCTGACGAAAAGACCAACGTACATTAGTGCAAGCATTCCTCCTGATCTGAAAGCAAAAGTGGTGCAACTCCTGATGGAATTCAAAGATTGTTTTGCTTGGGATTACAACGAAATGCCAGGTTTGAGCAGAAAGTTGGTGGAACATGAACTACCAGTTCGACCAGATAAAAAGCCAGTGAAACAATTGCCTAGGAGATTCGCACCAGAAATCATGTCGAAGATCAAAGAAGAAATTGAAAGGCTGCTAAGGAGCAAATTCATCAGAACTGCAAGGTATGTCGAATGGTTAGCAAATATAGTGCCTGTGATTAAGAAAAATGGTTCTCTTAGAGTATGCATAGACTTTAGAGATTTAAATAATGCTACACCAAAAGACGAATATCCTATGCATGTGGCAGAAATGTTAATAGACTCAGCAGCTGGGTTTGAATACTTAAGTATGTTAGATGGTTATTCTGGTTATAACCAAATTTTCATTGCTGAGAATGATGTACCCAAAACTGCCTTTAGGTGCCCAGGAGCATTAGGCACATATGAATGGGTAGTAATGCCCTTTGGTTTGAAAAATGCTGGGGCTACTTATCAAAGAGCAATGAATCTAATTTTTCATGAGTACATAGACACTTTCATGCAAGTGTATATTGATGACATAGTTGTCAAATCCTCGTCAAATGATGATCATTTAGATCACTTGAGAAAATCTTTTGAAAAGATGAGGAAATATGGATTGAAAATGAATCCATTAAAGTGTGCTTTTTGTGTTAATGCAGGAGATTTCCTTGGGTTTGTTGTGCACAAAAAGGGCATTGAAATAAATCAAAACAAAACAAAGGCTATTATGGAGACAAAATCTCCAACTACAAAAAAGCAACTTCAGTCCTTACTTGGGAAAATCAATTTCTTGAGAAGATTCATCTCAAATTTAAGTGGTAAAGCTCAACCGTTTTCACCATTACTTCGACTCAAGAAAGAAAGTGTTTTCACTTGGGGGCAAGACCAACAACAAGCTTTTGACGAAATCAAGAGTTATTTGTCAAACCCACCAATGTTAATGCCTCCAATAAGGAACAAATTCATGAAGTTGTATATATCAGCATCAGATTCGACACTGGGTAATATGCTTGCTCAGGAAGATGAAAATGGCGAAGAAAAAACCATTTATTACTTAAGTAGGGTTTTGAATGATGCTGAAACTAGATATAGTAGTATTGAAAAATTATGCTTATGTTTGTATTTTTCTTGTATGAAACTCAAGCATTATATAAAGCCTGTTGATGTTTTTGTTTATTCTCATTGTGATATCATTAAGCACATGCTATCTAAACCAATCCTGCATAGTCGAATTGGAAAATGGGCCTTAGCCTTGACAGAATATTCAATAACTTATAAACCTTTAAAGGCAGTCAAAGGCCAAATTGTGGCTGATTTCATAGTGGATCATTCTGCATTAGAAACTCCACAAAACTATGTAGATTCAGAACCTTGGAAATTATATTTTGATGGTTCTAAACATAAACATGGAGTTGGAATTGGGATTTTAATCATTTCTCCCTCCAGAATTCCCACCAAGTTCAAATATAAAATCAATGGGTTCTGCTCAAATAATGAAGCAGAATATGAGGCTTTAATAACAGGCTTGGAAATTTTATTAGACTTGGGGGCAAAAAATATTTTGATCAGAGGTGATTCAGAATTGGTATTGAAACAATTGACAAAAGAATACAAATGCATAAAAGAACACTTGATGAAGTATTTTGTCATAGCAATTGCTTTGCTAAAACGTTTCGACCAAGTTATCTTTGAACATGTACCTCGTATAGAAAATCAAGAAGCCAATGATTTGGCTCAAATAGCTTCTGGTTATAAAATCTCTAGTGAAAAACTAGAAGAGTTGATTGAAATTAAAGATAAACTCATTGTTGATCAACCTCCTTCATTAGAATTGTCAATGCCAAAACTTGTGGGGGCAGACTTACCACAAGACAGTGGTCAAGACACCATCTATGATTATGACGAAAATTCAAAAAATTTTGAAATTTTTGCCATTGACAATCTATCTGACAATGATTGGAGAAAACAACTTGTCGAATATTTGAAAGATCCAAATGGAACAATCAATAGAAAAATCAAATATAGAGCCTTGAGTTATTCATCATTGGTAATGAACTAATGAAGAAAACACCTGAGGGAGTTTTGCTAAAATGTTTAAGTGAAACTGAAGCTTATTTGGCTATATCTGATGTGCACAGTGGTGCATGTGGATCTCATCAGGCAGGCCACAAAATGAAATGGTTGTTATTTCGACAAGGTGTGTATTGGCCAACAATTCTAAAGGACTGTATAGAGTTTGCCAAAGGTTGTCAAGAGTGTCAAAGACATTCAGGTATACAACATGTACCTGCAAGTGAACTCCATTCAATAGTAAAACCTTGGCCTTTTTAATTGGTGAAATTAAACCAAGCTCGTCAAAAAACCAACGTTATATTTTAGTTGGTATAGATTATTTTACCAAATGGATAGAAGCAATTCCATTACCAAATGTTGACCAAGAAGCAGTGATTAGTTTTATACAAAGTCACATCATTTATAGATTTGGTATACCTGAGTCTATTACTACAGATCAAGGTTCAGTATTCACTGGACGAAAGATGGTTGAATTTGCCCAACAAACTGGTTTTAAACTTTTAACCTCTACACCATATTATGCCCAAGCAAATGGTCAAGTAGAAGCTGCTAATAAAATCATTATTGGTTTGATTAAAAAGCATATTGCCCAAAAGCCTAGAAATTGGAACAAGACTTTAGATCAAGTATTATGGGCATGTAGGAATTCTCCAAAAGAATCAACTAACACCACACCCTTTCGACTAACTTATGGGCATGATGCAGTCTTGCCTGTCGAAATACATCTGCAGTCAGTTAGAATTCAAAGGCAGGCAGAAATCCCAAGGGATCATTATTGGGATATGATGTTAGATGAATTAGTTGATTTAGATGAGGAGAGAGTAAAAGCTTTAGAGATGCTAACTCGACAGAAAGAAAGAGTTGCTAAAGCTTACAATAAAAAGGTTAAGTCTAAAACCTTTAATGTTGGAAATTTGGTTTGGAAAGTTATTTTGCCAATGGATAAAAAAGACAGAGTCTTAGGCAAATGGTCTCCAAATTGGGAAGGCCCTTTTAAAGTTGTTCAGGTTTTTTCAAATGGTGCTTATGAAATAGAAGAATTAATAGAAGAACAACGTTCGTTAATTATAAATGGTAAGTACTTGAAAAAGTATAAACCAGTGTTGCAAGAAATAAAAATTAACAAAGAATAAAGCTTAAGACATAATGAAAATGGTGATCATAAAATGAGTTTGCCACAAAATGAGCATTGTCAAGATTACAAAACCAAAAAACCATAACAAATTGTTCAAATAGTTGAAGCAAAAAACTAAGAACAATAAAAACTAAAACTATTACAAAGTTAAAATTTTCTCTTCAAGTCTTCATACAGGCTTTTGAATGAAGCAACTTCTGCGTCGAGAATCATGTTGGAATCCACCAAGATTTTGATCTCTTCTTCGACAGCTGCAGAATGGCTGAAGTACTTGATGCCAGCATTCACCTCTTTGTCAATCATAGCTTTGGTTGCCTTGGAAATATTAGCTTTGGCTTCCTCACGCTCAGCCTTTTCACTGGTTATCTTGGCATTGAGACTTTGAATTTTCAAGTTCAACTCAGCCACCTCATTTTCCCAATCAGCAATGTTCTTGTCATAGCCTGCAATCTCAGCATTCGACTCAATATCCTTCTCAAGGCGCTCGACATTTGCCTGAGCATCTTTTGCTTTCTCGACCAATACAGCATGGGCTTGAGTTTGAGCTTCCAACCTTGAGGCATTACTTTGCCTTTTTTGAATGGCTTTGGTGAAACCATCAATAAGGTTTTCAAGTTGGATAACCTTACCAAGAGTAGCACCATCAGTCATTGGGTTGTGAAACTTCTTCAGAAAGCCTAAGTGGGTAAAAGCACTGCTGGGATTAGCTTCAATCAATGAGAAGACGTCCTGGTTGATGTAGTCTGTGTGCAGCTTGAGAATTAAGGAGTCTTGTCTCACTGTCGAATGAATCTCAAAGTCAGAGGCTGTCGAACTGCTGTGATGTGAAGCACTTTTGTCTTTGTTGCTTTTGCTTGAGAGGAGCATCTTTAGTGCTGCAGCAGGATCAGAGTCCTTCATAGCTATGAATTGCATCTCTGACAACCCAACATCAGCAGATAACTTTGAAGTAGAAGAAACTGGGAGTATATCAGAACCTCCTTCAGCAGCCTCTGGCATAGCTTCTTCCCTTTCATTGTCGAAAGCCATTTCGACATCTGTACCTTCTGACGAATGGGTAGATTCAGCAGGACGATCAAGAATAGTTTCTTCAGAATCAAGATTGATGGTGGGATTTTCTTCAGTCTCTGGACCTTTGTCACTTTGATTAGGGTTGACCTCGACATCATTGGTACCAATGCCTTGGGTCAGGTTTTCTGCATTGTCAACATTCATGTTGACATTTTCATCATTAGTATCCTGTCGAAAGGCAAGGCAAATGAAGTTATGAGAAAACTTATGAGAAAAAGAAATTTGTTCTATTGACAAAATCTTAAAAGTTGAGAAGATTTTACCTTAGCACCAAGATCATGTGAACATGAACTTGTATTTTCTTGCCTGGGGGCAGGAACTTCAGTGATGGTGTTTTCAGCTTGGGGTGTTGGTTGGTCTTCGACAAGAAGATTAGAAGGAGTAATCTCAGCTTCTTTCTCTGCTTCTGCAGAAGCCTTAGAGCTGGACTTAACTTTCTTCTTCTTCTTCTTCTTCTTCTTCTCCTTGTCAACTCTCTTCTTTGGGGGTTTGTCAGCATCAGATTTTGTTGGTGGTGTGCTTGCCTCACTAGCTTCTTCGTTGGCCTTTCCTTTGTCTCTTTGGCCTTCTCCACTAGGGGCAGCAGCAGTAGGATTCTCTTGAACATTACCAGTGGCCTGAAATGAAACCTTAAGGCTATTAACACAAAATTTCTTTGAAGTTAAAAAGAACTTAAAGGATGTGTCGAAAGGTCTTACTGTTGGTTCTTGGATGGTTAGAGTCTTTTGTTTCTTCTGAATGGTGGGCTCTCCAGTTTCTTTTGAAGCCACATTGACTCTTTTTCGACTCTGCATTGTAAGTCAAGTGTCGAAAGGTTCAAAATGTTTGTGACAAAAATTGCAAATAAAAACTAAGTTAAAATACTAGTTTGAGATTTGATACCTTAGCCCCAGTATTTGGGAGTGATTTCTTTGAAGTCACAGCAGGAGCGCTGGAGTCAGTGGAGACGTTGGTTTCTTTGGTCTTTGTGACATTGGAAACACCTGCTGTCGAAATAAGGAAAATTAAACATCAAATGAAGAGTTAAATTTACAAACATTATAAAAATAACTTTGTTTATTTTTAGTCAAGTTACCTTTGCCTTTGGGAGTCTTTGGCTGCAAAGCGTCAAATCCTGCATTCAATGCACGCAATAGCAGCTTCTCATCCTTGGCATGCCTCTCATAGTGCAAGCTCCACCATGCAGCAAATTCATAGGTGCAGTATTGAGAGGTTTCAAAGGCAACAGGTGTAAGGTTGTAAGAGTGCTCGTCAGCAAGCTTCAAACGACGTTCAAAGTACTCGACAGACATTCCAGAGTTGCCCAAGACAATATCATCTTTGTTCTTGAACAAGCTCTTTGGCCTGAACTGACTTAGGCCAAATTGGCGAGCAACCAAATTGGGTTGGTATCCAACCAAGCCCAAATGTCTCTTGTCAATCCCTTGCCTTGAGGATAGGATTGTTGGGTTCAAAAACATTCTCCAAATGTTGTTGGTATATTCCTCATCATCTGGATTTGTTGCAGGAAATGGTCTCTTAAACCAAGATGGTCCAATAGTTCTTTTGATAAAAGGGGTGTTTTGAGGGGTGATTTCGTCGAATGCGAGCAGAGTTTTGAAGTAGTGGAAAAAGAGCTGTCGAGTGGTCAAGTTCGTTTCTCTTTGCCTCAACAAGGCTAACCTAGCGCCTTCTGATTGTCGAGAAGCAATAGAGGTTTCCATGTGAGTAGGGAGGAAAAGTTTGAAGTTGGTTTCAAAGGTGGCATTCAGCCAAAGTTGTAGAAGCCAAATGGGTCCAGATAGAGTTAATTGTGATCCTTTATCAGTTTTCTTAAGGAGATCACTAGCTTGTCCTAAGGAATCATAAAGGGAAGCCAAGATGAATCTGCCTAAGGCTACATCCAAACCCTGGTGAAGCATAATGGCGAGAGGAACTAATCTTTTCACAACTTGCAGAGAGCAAGTGCAAAGGACGAATTGTGATAGCCAATAAGTCAAGAAGGCTATGTGTTCTTCAGGTGATACCTCTTCACTACTGAGGTCACGGTGATTTTTGAGAAATCCTGAAAAGGATAAGACTCTGAAGTCGAGCTGATGGTTGGGGGTAGTGTATTTGGGGTCGAAAGTGGGTCCTGTTGGTCTCAAGCCAGTAATAGCAGCAACGTCGAATAGAGTTCGGGTCATCATGCCTGCTTTTAGGTGAAAGGTGTTGGTAGAACTTTCCCAAAAATGAAGGGCAGCTATTAGCATTTCTGCATTATACTTGGGTCCTTCTCTCGACAGCTGAATCAAGTCAAATATACCGCTTTCTTTCCAGAATCGACCATATTGTGACGTTTGCGCCGTCTTTGGTAAGCGTGCAGAAGTTGAAAAGAAAGAGAATCTTCAAAACTGCCATTTCTTCTTTCATATTCGACATGCAGTCGAAACTGGCATTTTTGAGGGGGCAATTTGTTAGCCTGTATTTTCGACAGGCATTAATGAATTGGAGAGAGAAGATGAATTCTCATTTAATGTTCTCTTGGAAATTAGTTGTTTAATAAATCAGGAGAAGATTAAGGCATTCGACGTCGAAAGCCTTTTAGTTAAAGTTCACTGTCGAGCTTGAAGAAGCTGTCGAATTCGACAGGAACATATTTTATTAAATATATGTTGTTTGCTTCGACATTGCTATATATGTGTCGAATTATATATATGTATGTATATGTGTGTTTGCTTGTATAACGTATTATGCAGTACGGAGAAAGCATACTCTGGACTTAGCAAATTATTCAAAGTGGATAACGTTCGAAAGCCTCGCCAGGTGTCCAAGAAATTCAAATTGTCGAAGACACGTGGAGTTTAGTTAGACGTTAAGTAGGTTTTGACGGTTATTCTAGTTTGCCTATAAATATTAGTTTTTCATATGAGAAACAGGTTCACAATTCTCATGCAAATTCCTGACAAAACTCAGAGTACCCATGTCAACGAGCGAAATGAGTGCAAAATGGAACATGTACGAATCTGTGTAACCAACCTTTCTTTGTAAACAATTTACATTTATGAATGCAATTTACATTCTCCAAGTATTTTACTTGCTTTCCATTTAAAGTTTATGCACTTTAACCTTTCTGCAATTTATTTCATTGCATGTTTAAAACATTTCTGCAATTTATTTCATTGCAAGTTTAAAACCTTTTCTGCAATTTACTTTGTTGCATGCTTTTACTTTTCAAAGTTCTTCTTTAAACTTTATCTGCAAATTCATTTACAAGTTTTCTGCAAATTTAACTTTGAAGCATTTTACTTTAAGCTAACCCATTCGACCAAGTCGAGTGATTTTACTGTTTTTATCAAATTATCCGATTTAACCCAGAAAATATGAAAATGTTTTCGTCAATTCTGCACAATCCAATATGTCCCAGGATTTACTAGTTGATCCTTTTTGTAATAATTAAACTAGCGGTTGTTTGCTAAAAATCGGGGTAAACAGTTAGTCCACAAGGGATTTTGTGTCCTCACTAAGAACACTATGGCTAGTCCAAATGAGTCTTGCTTGGCTTGTAGTTACTACCGCACAAATGAGACTGTCCTATAGTATGGGACTAGTCGTCGGTAGATGAACCGAAGGGATATTGTGCAAGTATCGGTGGGCGAAATAATGTATTATTTTTGCCTAAGATGACCCAAAGGGATATTCCGCTAGGCCAGCTTTACTCTTTCCCCGGAGCGAGTTTCTTTTGCCCCGGACCAGATTTCCTGTTGCCTCGGGCTGGTTTTCTTGTTGGCTCGGACCGCTGTACTCTTTCCCCGGTGCCCGGAGCGAGTTTCTTTTGCCCCGGATTTCATGTTGCTCCGGGCAGGTTTCTTTTTCCCCCGGGATTACGAGGGTAAAATGTATTATTTCTGTCTAATGTACCCATTTGTAATGGTTGTAACAAAGAATAAATGAAATTGTTGTTGTTAATTTTGTTTTGCATTGTTAATTTTCATATTCATTTTGTTAAAATAAAATAAATTAAAATTAACTTAATGTAAATAAAAAAATCAAGTATGAACGAAACCATGTTTCACAGAACCAGTTGCAGTGGTTTATAGAAATCCACATGGTTTTCGAATCCACGCAAACCTGTCCAGACATGTTCATTGTTTTCAGACCTGTTCATACATGTTCATTTATGATCATACAGGTCTTAAATCAATCATTTCAATATAACTAAACTAATTAGTTGTCCATTTACGAAACGAAACTATCTAAGTTATCAACTGCGAAACGAAAATTAAAATTACAAAACACAAATATATTGTCCATTTACGAAATATGTTGTCCACAATATAACATAGCAAGCGCAAATTATAAAGTACGAAAATACAACTCCAAAATACAACTCAAAATACAAAAAAAAATAAAATACAACTCCAAAATCAAGTGCTTGGTCCGGCATCGCTTCTTTTCTTTGACCTTCGCTTCCTTCCTTCCCGACCCGAGTCGTTCCTCCTCTTGCGCCGCACCGAGTAACTCGTGATTGGCTCCAAATCATGAAAAACTTTTTTCAACAACTCTTTGGCCTCCTCCAAAGTCATCTCATCCTCTACCTTTTCCATCACCTCCGTCTGCACTTTCCGACATATCTCAAAGACATCCAACTTTGCATCCTTGTTGTCCTCCTCAATCAACACTTCAAGATTCGCCGGCCGTGGTGGACTGCCCTTGATTGGTGCATTTATCTTTGGGTGCGAAACTTTAAAGAACCACGCAATATATCCAAGCACAACTTCAAATCCATGTGTGGCTCTTGGACCCCGCATTTCCTCTGTCACATAATTCTCAACCAACATATTCTGAAAGGCGTGATCAATTGTGAATCCGTTCATTTTCGCCTTTGCAGATATGTACGGAGCTCTCGGTATTGACTGAACATGTCCATATTGTCGTAGGACACGTTCAGGCAAATGCGGGGAAATCATTGCCGTTCCACACATAATCCAGCCTGAATACCAACAACAATCATCAAACGGCTTTATATGACGACGATCCTCATAGGGTTGCCACACGATGCCGTCGTGCTCCATCCGATCCAATGCCAATCTTGTTTCATCCGGTTGCTGACCCCCTTTCAATGGATGAAATTTTGCAGCCAAGGGAAATTCTTGCTCAAATTTGTCACTCAAAACATATGTCCCAACTCTAAGGAAATGACCATGAATCCAAGCCTGCGCAAAATAAACAAATTCGATCAAAAACATATTATCAACGATAGTGAATTATAACGGAAAATAAATAAATTCAAACAAAATATGATGACAACGATATTAAATTATTACGCAAAAAAACTAAATTCACTCAAAACACAAACAACGATATTAAATTATAACTCAAAAAAACTAATTTCAATGAAAACACAAACAATGATATTAAATTATAATGCGAAAATACTAAATTCAATCAAACCACGAACAACGATATTAAATCACAAACAACGATATTAAATTAAATACTTACCTGAAAAAGGAAATTGTAACCGCCGTTGTTTCCACTCTTCTGCCTGGTCGCTTTTTCCAAATACCTGAACAGATAAGCGAGTCCTGAGGCACCCCAATTCCATGTGTTCACCACATTCAGGTCTTGCAAGTATGTCAGAAAAATCACATCCACTTACTGCGTACTTTTGTTGGTGAACAGTGTCGCACCAAACAAGTACAGCAAAAAACATCTGACCGTGCATTCCCTGTAGTACCGTACGTCGTTCTCCGGCTCCTTATCATTCTCAGCCTTCTGAGCATAGTTCAAGTTGTCCAAGTATAACTGCAAAAACTTGGAAAATCCAATATGTGCTCCCTTCATCTTAAAGAACTCATCCTTGCAATCCGCTTTGTCAAAGTTCAGGTACTCTTCACACATATCTGCTCCTTCTGCCTTCGTGCATGCAGTCCGTTTGTGGTTAAGCATCTTACCACGAATAGGAATGTGCAACAAGCACGCAACATCATCTAGAGTGATGGTCACCTCCCTGATCGGTAAATGGAATGTGCCGATCTCTGGTTTCCATCTCTCCGAGAATGCCGTCAGTACACCCCAATCGACATTGTCGTAGTTTGTCTTCAGCAGGGATCGCAATCCACTTGCATTTACCCAATCCCAAAACCAATTCAAGTGTGCTCCAGGAAACTCAAAGTCATTAATTTTCTTCCCGTTGTTCATGTACCTCAAAAATTGCAATGGAAACTGCATATATAAAAATTAAGGTATATTAATGTTAACGAATTAAGACATATATAAAAATTAAATTTAAGGAATTTTAAATAAAGTTAAACAAATGGTTGAGAATCAAATATCATAGAGAGGCATATATTAACTTGTACGATATATAAATAGACATACATAATCAACACACATAAGGCATATATAAAAAAAAAAAAATTAAGGCATATATTAATTTCTTAAAAAATTACCTTTCCCAACCACAACGAGTTTGCAATATGCTTTCCAAATCCAGGAAAAACTGAAAGAAAACTTGGCCCACCCGGGTATCCACCCTCCGGTGCGTCAAGTGGTGGCACCATTCGCCCCTTCGTCATTACGGGCCTTTTTCTTCGAGGTGTCTGTTGGAGTAAGCCCTAAAAGCAAATCTATTTTGATAGTATTTGATTTTGTATTGCGACTTGATTTATATATTTTATATATATAATAAGGCCTTTCTTTATTATGTTTGTAACGTTCAAAATAATGAAGTCCCTATAATAGAAAGTCCGTTTAATATTAAGTGTGACTTAATCATGAGATTACATTAGACATAAAGACGCTATTCTTAAAAGTATCCATAGTCAAGCTTTAAGGTGAAAAGGGATAACCTTAAAGCATAAAGACTATTATGAAGATAGACTGATGATCGCATCTCATGGATCATGGGATAAGGAGTTATCAAGTCTTGACATAGGTATAAGAAATATTAGGAGTAATATTTATACCGGATTGACCCGCTATGAGAGTACTACATGCAAAGTTATACGAAGTGTCATAAGTTACTCTCATGGTGATAATGGTGTAAACCGCCCTTAGACCTGAAACCACTTTGTACCCTAGATGTGGAGTCAAGTACTTTGTTGCTGATCTAACGTTGTCCGTAACAGGATAACCATAAAGGCAGTTGATGGGTACTTCACAAAGCATGCTGAGGGACAGTACTCCATAAAGGTAGTACTCATGCTGAGGCACATGAGTACTACCACTCATGGGGGGTGCGCGCCCTAGACATTGTTTCTTGTTGGGCTTTTCCCAATAAGAGATGTCTTGGTGCACAAGACAAGAGTTGTCTTAATGCATAAGACAAGAAATATCTATAAATAGAGACCTCTTGTCATTGCTCAAGACAACACACAAAAGGCACAAGAATATTTTAGAATTGTGAATCCTAAAATAATTCTCTCTCTCTCTCTCTCTCTCTCTCTCTCTCTCTCTCTCTCTCTCTCTCTCTCTCTCTCAATATTCTTGCATAGCCTTCAAACATAAAGGGCTAGCACTCTATTGAAGGTGACTGTCCGTGTGGACTAGTTAGAGGCGTCGGTGATCTTCATCAACGCTCGTGATCATCTTGTTCATGATTCAAAGGTTCTTCCCTTCAAGAGAGCGATTTCGTGGGGCTTGTGATCAATTTTCGAGCACAGGATTTGCTATACTAAAGGTAATAATTTAAACCCTGATCATGTTCATTCACAAGGATCCATTGATGGGAAATTTTGTTAAAATTCCGCTGCGCATTATCTCTGTTTATGATACGATTTCCCAACAGTGGTATCAGAGCCACTTGTGAAACCATGAATCAGTTTGTTTGTTTATTGCGTTTGTTTAAATCGGTTAAACATATTGTAAAACGTTTCTGTTTAAATTGTTTAAACAATATTCTGCTTAAAACGTTGATTCTGATTAAATTGTTTAATCACGTTTCTGTTTAAATTGTTTAAACATATTATGAAATTGTTTAATCGCGTTTCTGTTTAAATCGTTTAAACAGATTGGAAACAATTTCTGTTTGATCAATTCGCTTATGTTTAAATTGTTTAAACATAATGGAATCGATTAAATAATAAAATAAATTAAAATCGGCATCGCAAAAACTTTAAACCCCTAAGCGATAACAGTATATGTGATATACTGATTTTGATCATAGAATAATTAAGTCGGATGATATTTGTTTTATTTGATAATTGATATTTGAAACTTCGGAACCGTATCTGGTGAAGTGCTTCGGAACCGTATCTGGTGAAGCGCTTCGGAACCGAATCTAGTGAAGTTTTAAAATATTCGATAATCATGTAGAATAAAAATCAGAGTACTTGATTTGGTATGATCATTAAGAAATCGTAATGACGCAAGTGTTGTGCCATTGTTATAATTAGGGTTTGCAAAGTGACGGTTAGGGTTCTTTGGAATGAATCAAGTGTTGATGTAACGCCCCAACTAAAAATATCTAGAATATTTAGTCGAAGCATTAAAAACTGGAATCTGAGTACATTAATTTAAAAGAAATAAAGCTGAATAATATATTATCATTAAGATAATAATGAATATTCGATACAGACAGCGGAAGAAGAAACTACAACAGATCAACAAGTTAAATAAAACAAGGAAGAAGACTAAGTCTTCTAAGCTGACAATCCAAGCACAGCTCCAATCGTCAGACCCATCCTGGTCCCTGCTCCGAAAAATAACCTGTCTTACCTATATCAAAAAGGGAGTGGGGTGAGACAGTCACTTCGTCCCAGTGAGTTCTACTACCCTCCTAGGCTATAAAGCCGGGGCTCCTAATCAGTCATATCATAATCTATATCCATAGCATAATTATCTTAAGCAATAATATAAAGGTGTAACACAAAGTTTGTCTTGTTCATTTTACACCGCAAACCCTCTAAGGTGAGCACGTCTCAGGGGTTTGCCTTATCCGCGAGCAGAAAGCGCTCCGGCATAAAGCTCACATAAAATTTCTAATGGAACATCTAAAACGAAGTCCATACTGATAACATGTTCATATAATTAATTTGACTGATCACTAAATTCTTAACATACTACCAATAATTCCCAAACCCGGGGTGCATACAATATATCTAATTCCTAAGTTAAGCCCTGATAGTCCGACTGTATTGACCTCCTGTTTATATTATATAAATTATATGGCTGCAGAATAACTATTTCAGATGAAGGTATAAAACGAGTGATCAAGAGTTTTGAAAATGGAAAAAGTGAGTAAATTCTGGGTTAGCTCGCTACGGCGAGTTACCAAGCTCGCCATGGCGAACTTACAGGTCCTGGCCTAAACAACTCGCTAGGCGAGCCAGAGCTCGCCATGGCGAAGTTCCTCAGCCCAGCACCTTCAGCTCGCCATGAAGGCTCGCTAGCAACTCGCTATGGCGAGTTGATGCAGAATTTGCCCTGTTTTACAGAAATCATTATTTTTCAAGGGATTCACCTACCACCTTCATCTGAAACATTGCATGCAACATAAAATAAATAATATGAACAGAATAGAATGAAATTTGGGATTAATTCCAAACATACAGCTATACCTATTGATTCCCTATGTTCACATGCAATTTATAATTTTTTTGGGAAGCTACACTACACTAGCCTAAGAACCCACCTGTTAATAGAGCTTTGATTCTTGCTTTTGGCTCTTTAATAGCTACCAAATTCCTCGGCTACACCCACGAATCCATTTGACAGAATTATGAAGATGTGGAGAGTGAGGATGAACTTCCTAATCTGCTTGTTTTGGAAGACAGCAATTGCAGCACCCAAAACTCAGGGTACTCAACATGCAAGATAGCCCGGATTGTGGTTAGAAGAGTCGTACGAATTGAGATCAAAGGAGAAGGATTAAGATTTATTACCTAACCTTGTTTTTCAAAGGATTGGAGTGGGAACAACTCTAGTGTATGCTAATGGTACGAACTCAGCTTGACAGAGCGCGGAAGGAGCGATAGAAACTCACCAAACGGCCAGAACACGACGAAATCAAGCTGAAGAGCCATTCCTCATCCTGTCTAACTCGCCATGGCGAGTAGAACAGCTTGCCATGGCGAGTTGCTTCAGCTCAGCAACATCACCAACGCGTTTTTGCTGCATTTTCCCAAAGCTTTGCCTTCTTCCAGTACCCAGAACGTTTTTAATGCTGCAGGACTCGTATTTTAGAAGGTAATAGCATATGCAACAAGGAATCCTCAAGGATGGGTTAGTATTTGAGAGTTTAATTCAAAAAGGGAAGGTTCTTGAGCTTGTTGCTTGATAAATTTGAGGAAGATAGAAAGGAGGGCTTGAGCTTCTATTTAACAGTGCATGCAGGAGTTTTCTGCAGAACAGAGTTTGGATGAATGGTTTGAAGGAAGATGATAACATGGGTGTGGAAATTTGAAGGAGAAAGTGAAGCATGATTTTGTTGTTGTTGTGAGCAAGAGTAGAAAATAGAGAAATTGAGAGCATTATCAGTTTTGCTGAAGGAGGAGTAAGAGTTTTCTTGCATGTAATGTGTGTGGTGAAGGTTTATGTGAGTGGTAGGTGTTTTAAGTGGGATTATGAGTCATTAATTTGCATGTGATGACTCATTCAACCATTATATCATAACACTACACCTCACACAAGAGTATATTAGAGTCTCAATGTCAATTTAGTTTCTCAAGCATAGAATTAGAGTGCTAATGTATATTTGAGTTAAATTAGAATCTTTCTAATTGTTACACATAATCTGCTTAATCCGCAAGATTTAATTGATTAATTACCTCTAATCAATCTTAGAATTATGGAACAAGCTCTAATTAGAAATTAATTAAGCGGAAAAAATTTCGGGATGTTACAATCTACCCCCCTTAAGGAATTTCGTCCTCGAAATTCAGAAATTTACCTTTAAGAAGGATAGGAACAACTTCTCTCATGACAGTTTTCCGTTCCAGAGTGAGTCAGTCGTCATGAGACTGAGCCCATCCGACTTGAATTATTGGAATTATCTTGTTCCACGGATCTTAACTTCACAATCAACTATACGAATTGGATTCGGCTGATAAGTTACGGCTGACTGAAGATTAATCTCTTGAGGATGATAAGGATCGGGAGTGAATTTTCGAAGTTGCGACACTTGAAACACGTCGTGTAACCCTGACCTGAATGAAGATAGAGCTAACTGATAGGTTACTGAACCGACGCGTTGAAGGATCTGATAAGGTCTTATACACTTCGGATAGAATTTCTCCGTTTGGAAATACTTCGTAACTCCAACTTTGGTGTTATTTTCAAGAATTCTTGTTTACCTTAATTCCTTGGAATAAAATTTTCATCTCTCAAAGGTTATTCGTCCAAATTTAATCACTTACTATATTTTCGTCTGATCTCGCGCTGCGCAATCTGATCCAACTACTTATAGTCATCCCCTTTTCGTCTGCGTCGTCATGTCCTTACTCCAAATTGTCTAACCATAATGACGCACCATCTCTTCTGTTCCAATTCACCTTCACCAATAATACCTCTTTTATTGGATAACTCCACAAAGTAACACTTTGGCATACCGTACTTATTATTATCTCACACTACACTTCCATAGGTCGGTATCTGACCTGGTTGTTGCTATATGAATAGCTGAACGGGATAAGTTTGGGAATTGATAATGACAATCCAAAATCTTTCTCTTTGAGGTTTTTCTCAATTCTAAACGCCGCAGCTCGCGACACGTCACACGTACCACGTTCCTGTTCATGTCGTTTAAAATACTCCAGGATAGATCAAAATATAAAACGAGTGAAGAAGGCTTAGGCACTATAGATCCTTTCGCCAATGAGTTAGACTCATTTACAACCGAGTCCATAGTACTACAGAATTTTCCACCTACTATTTTGATCCATCCTAGCACAACACTGAGGTCAAGTAGTACATTTAACATATCAATAACTGAGGTTCAATTCTTCCTTCAGAGATATGGTTAAGGGTTCTAATGACGGTTGGCTGGGTACGGAAGATTTGCACACTCGACACAGACAATGGCTTTAAATCCTTCATTCACCATAGTCAATATGTCAGCGTATGAATTGGATTTGCAAAAAGGAAACTCTTATACTCTATAGGAGAAATTGAATCGGTTGATAAAGAATGAAACGGTTCAGACTCGATTTCAGGGAATAGTTCTGATGAGATATCTAAATACTAATACTTCTACTAGCTCCTATTTCTAAGTAATTGGAAAGATCGGAAGCTTAACTGGAATTTAGTTGATAAGATTTTGAAAGTATACCCTGTGCACTGAAACTGATGATGGGTCGTTCAGGTGCACGAAGACCTATCTGATTAACTGATACTGACACTGAACTAAATGGATCGGCAGCTAATTGTCTGATAATACTGATTAAAGATCGATACGGTGAGTAAGAGCTTGAACTGAATCTATATGTGTCCTCTCCAGATAACTGGATTCCATGGATTATGTTTAGTTACTAACAACGTAACTGAAAGGCTGAAAAGATTGAACATATTCACTTATAGGTAACGTCCTACAATGTCTGCTTGACTGACTGTTATCAAGTAATTTGGAGAGTTTACCTATCAACTATTCCGAGTGATAATTACGACTAACAGACGATAGGGCACGAGAAGGAATTATTTGTCCGAGACATAGACAGACAAGTTAGGGAATGAACCCGTTCCATGTTTCTATGTCTAATGGATATCCAATCCAAAATGGTTTGGTTCGAAGAACTTAGCTTATTAATGGCCAGAAGGAATGGTCATTAGTTTTGGAATTTGACTTCCATTGGTTCCGGCTCCAAACAGAGTATTGATAGACACTCTTAATGGAAATCTAGCTGACTCTAAGAATTCCTAACTCGAAGGTCTGGATGATTTGAAAATGTTAAATGGCTGATAATAAATAAATCCAACTCAGTTATTTCCGATACTAGATAATTAACATCGGTAATAAACGATTGGTCTAGATGGCTGAAGGTGTCAATGATAACTTCTGACTTGCTAATCTGATCGAGGCTGGAATGATAGTGACACGGTACTAATACTGATCTCACGAAGGTAGGCTGCTCTATGGTAACGAGTTCCTATTGATAATGTGCTAAAAGACAGATAGCAGACTGGCGTCTAAGGAATTTACTAACACGAGTGATTCAATTTAATTATCTCACAAGGTATCTACCTATGTCACGACCTTAAGCTACTAATGTAGTAGATGTATGATAGTGTTAAGTAAACTACCTGGCAACTAAGTTTGATCAAGAATTGCTTCTACTTGTCATTCCGGGTGAGGTTATGTTCCAAATGGTTTGTTGTGATCTCTAATGTAACGTGTTAGGCTGAGATTATCTTACTAGACCTATAGTAGTTCTCTAAGTGGTAACAGGACATGCCGGAAAGTAAGAGAGTGTTGAATCAAAGGCAGTCTAATTCGATTATTTTCCTATATGCTTGGTTGGGTAGTTTATGGCACTAAGTTACTAGCTCAATATAAGTGGACAACTACACCTAACAAGTCCATATGGATATTAAGTATATAAGGTGAAATTCCTAAATGGTATATCTAATACTGCTCAATCTCTAGTGGTAAGGTACAACTATTGGTTGCTACTCACAAGGGCTAATTCGGTTAATTCTTGATTCTACTGTATCACGAATGATGCCTTATGAATTACTCAGGTACCTACATGGTATTAAAAAAAAAAAATAATTCCTAATTGTTACTCCAATCACAGTTGGTCTCTAATAGTTTGAGGAGTTAACTGACCTAAATTGGTATCGAAAAAGAAATCCTATTCGTTATGCTAAACAGTTCCTGGCTTCTCGCGGTAGGGTAGGAATACGAGTTGCGATGTTGAATTGCTAAATTATTCTTAGGGAGACATTAAGCGTTGGCTTCCTATAGGGTAATCTATTGGGAAGTTCTCAGATGAATATTCCAACTTGGTTTCTCTAGTAGGGTACGGAACAGATCTAACATCACTGGCGAAACTCGCGTCTGACAGATAAGGCTAAGTATTTAGGAAGAGTTCTGATCTACTGAAAATTGAATCTTACTTGGCCTACATATTTCTTGTAAACATGTTCACCAGAAGGTATGGTTCCTCTCAAGTCCGGGAAAGTTACCTGACACACGGTGTCAGTTGAATAATATAATGCCCTACGCACCTACGTGCTTCCATTGGTTTTAATCCATATAATCCCTCTTAACTCTTGGTATACTCGTTGGCGTTGCACCACTTACTCCTTCGGTCTTAACTATTTCAGCTATAACATCCGGTTAGAGAGAATTTCACGCCAACGATTGCTATTGAACTATAACTCCACTAGGATCTTCTTACTTAACCACCGTGGTCCACTTCGGTTCTCAACCGTAATACCCTGCCTATCATGCACAATACTGAGCTGATCAGACTCAGCACGTGATGGTTTCAGCGCAAACAGTCCAGACTCCAAAGGGTCCGTACTACTAAGGAAAGGGTTGAAATGACTCATGGCAAGATCCGATACTAGATCGACCTGCTCTGATACCAATTGTAACGCCCCAACTAAAAATATCTAGAATATTTAGTCGAAGCATTAAAAACTGGAATCTGAGTACATTAATTTAAAAGAAATAAAGCTGAATAATATATTATCATTAAGATAATAATGAATATTCGATACAGACAGCGGAAGAAGAAACTACAACAGATCAACAAGTTAAATAAAACAAGGAAGAAGACTAAGTCTTCTAAGCTGACAATCCAAGCACAGCTCCAATCGTCAGACCCATCCTGGTCCCTGCTCCGAAAAATAACCTGTCTTACCTATATCAAAAAGGGAGTGGGGTGAGACAGTCACTTCGTCCCAGTGAGTTCTACTACCCTCCTAGGCTATAAAGCCGGGGCTCCTAATCAGTCATATCATAATCTATATCCATAGCATAATTATCTTAAGCAATAATATAAAGGTGTAACACAAAGTTTGTCTTGTTCATTTTACACCGCAAACCCTCTAAGGTGAGCACGTCTCAGGGGTTTGCCTTATCCGCGAGCAGAAAGCGCTCCGGCATAAAGCTCACATAAAATTTCTAATGGAACATCTAAAATGAAGTCCATACTGATAACATGTTCATATAATTAATTTGACTGATCACTAAATTCTTAACATACTACCAATAATTCCCAAACCCGGGGTGCATACAATATATCTAATTCCTAAGTTAAGCCCTGATAGTCCGACTGTATTGACCTCCTGTTTATATTATATAAATTATATGGCTGCAGAATAACTATTTCAGATGAAGGTATAAAACGAGTGATCAAGAGTTTTGAAAATGGAAAAAGTGAGTAAATTCTGGGTTAGCTCGCTACGGCGAGTTACCAAGCTCGCCATGGCGAACTTACAGGTCCTGGCCTAAACAACTCGCTAGGCGAGCCAGAGCTCGCCATGGCGAAGTTCCTCAGCCCAGCACCTTCAGCTCGCCATGAAGGCTCGCTAGCAACTCGCTATGGTGAGTTGATGCAGAATTTGCCCTGTTTTACAGAAATCATTATTTTTCAAGGGATTCACCTACCACCTTCATCTGAAACATTGCATGCAACATAAAATAAATAATATGAACAGAATAGAATGAAATTTGGGATTAATTCCAAACATACAGCTATACCTATTGATTCCCTATGTTCACATGCAATTTATAATTTTTTTGGGAAGCTACACTACACTAGCCTAAGAACCCACCTGTTAATAGAGCTTTGATTCTTGCTTTTGGCTCTTTAATAGCTACCAAATTCCTCGGCTACACCCACGAATCCATTTGACAGAATTATGAAGATGTGGAGAGTGAGGATGAACTTCCTAATCTGCTTGTTTTGGAAGACAGCAATTGCAGCACCCAAAACTCAGGGTACTCAACATGCAAGATAGCCCGGATTGTGGTTAGAAGAGTCGTACGAATTGAGATCAAAGGAGAAGGATTAAGATTTATTACCTAACCTTGTTTTTCAAAGGATTGGAGTGGGAACAACTCTAGTGTATGCTAATGGTACGAACTCAGCTTGACAGAGCGCGGAAGGAGCGATAGAAACTCACCAAACGGCCAGAACACGACGAAATCAAGCTGAAGAGCCATTCCTCATCCTGTCTAACTCGCCATGGCGAGTAGAACAGCTTGCCATGGCGAGTTGCTTCAGCTCAGCAACATCACCAACGCGTTTTTGCTGCATTTTCCCAAAGCTTTGCCTTCTTCCAGTACCCAGAACGTTTTTAATGCTGCAGGACTCGTATTTTAGAAGGTAATAGCATATGCAACAAGGAATCCTCAAGGATGGGTTAGTATTTGAGAGTTTAATTCAAAAAGGGAAGGTTCTTGAGCTTGTTGCTTGATAAATTTGAGGAAGATAGAAAGGAGGGCTTGAGCTTCTATTTAACAGTGCATGCAGGAGTTTTCTGCAGAACAGAGTTTGGATGAATGGTTTGAAGGAAGATGATAACATGGGTGTGGAAATTTGAAGGAGAAAGTGAAGCATGATTTTGTTGTTGTTGTGAGCAAGAGTAGAAAATAGAGAAATTGAGAGCATTATCAGTTTTGCTGAAGGAGGAGTAAGAGTTTTCTTGCATGTAATGTGTGTGGTGAAGGTTTATGTGAGTGGTAGGTGTTTTAAGTGGGATTATGAGTCATTAATTTGCATGTGATGACTCATTCAACCATTATATCATAACACTACACCTCACACAAGAGTATATTAGAGTCTCAATGTCAATTTAGTTTCTCAAGCATAGAATTAGAGTGCTAATGTATATTTGAGTTAAATTAGAATCTTTCTAATTGTTACACATAATCTGCTTAATCCGCAAGATTTAATTGATTAATTACCTCTAATCAATCTTAGAATTATGGAACAAGCTCTAATTAGAAATTAATTAAGCGGATAAAATTTCGGGATGTTACAATCTACCCCCCTTAAGGAATTTCGTCCTCGAAATTCAGAAATTTACCTTTAAGAAGGATAGGAACAACTTCTCTCATGACAGTTTTCCGTTCCAGAGTGAGTCAGTCGTCATGAGACTGAGCCCATCCGACTTGAATTATTGGAATTATCTTGTTCCACGGATCTTAACTTCACAATCAACTATACGAATTGGATTCGGCTGATAAGTTACGGCTGACTGAAGATTAATCTCTTGAGGATGATAAGGATCGGGAGTGAATTTTCGAAGTTGCGACACTTGAAACACGTCGTGTAACCCTGACCTGAATGAAGATAGAGCTAACTGATAGGTTACTGAACCGACGCGTTGAAGGATCTGATAAGGTCTTATACACTTCGGATAGAATTTCTCCGTTTGGAAATACTTCGTAACTCCAACTTTGGTGTTATTTTCAAGAATTCTTGTTTACCTTAATTCCTTGGAATAAAATTTTCATCTCTCAAAGGTTATTCGTCCAAATTTAATCACTTACTATATTTTCGTCTGATCTCGCGCTGCGCAATCTGATCCAACTACTTATAGTCATCCCCTTTTCGTCTGCGTCGTCATGTCCTTACTCCAAATTGTCTAACCATAATGACGCACCATCTCTTCTGTTCCAATTCACCTTCACCAATAATACCTCTTTTATTGGATAACTCCACAAATTAAAAGATCGAGATTATCTTTAAAATAGTTTTAAAAGATATTATTTTAGCAAATATTTGATTTGCTAACCTTTTTAATTTACTTGAAATCTGATAATGCCAAGTTTTAATTTTATTTATTTAATTAAGAAGTATTAATAATAATAACAAGAATTAATAAAATTTGATTGATCAGTTTAACATATATGTGATATATGAATATGATTCTGATACAACGTCGGTGTATGTGATACACTGATTGGGTCATTTAATTGAAATTGTTTATGGTTGGCTTGAACTTGGTTGATTGTGAACGTGAGCTTCGGAACCGTTACTAGTGAAGCATCATATATCCGATCATCCATGATGAACAAACAATCCTAAAACGTTTTGATGAATGATCGTTGTATTAGTGTTCATAACAATATAAGTGTTATGTTGTTATGAAAAATGGAACATGGAAAGGATTAATTGATGGATTTTGCCGTCAAAATTGAGTAATCCTAACCTAGTTCGCGTTCGGCGCCGCACGCCACTTGTTCGGCTAGGATTCATTGATGAAGTGTTCATCAAAATTCGTCGACTCCGCGTAAAGTGATCAATCATGGTGTTTTATTAATTGGACTAATTTAATAATAATAATTATTTGTTTATTGTTAGTGAATTGCATGATGAATGGTTATGGCCTTAGTCTGTTATTTTCTGTTTTGTTTTGGGATTTTAAAAATGACCTGCGTGTCGTGCCTCTCTCTGAATTTCTTGATGTAACTTCTTTTCTCATCTTACTCCCTCGTATGTAAAACGAGTATTCTTTGATGTAACATTATAATAGAATTACAAGAGGAACAAAGGAGGACAGCCGTGAAGATGATGCTTGGAGAAGTAGATCATCGTTAGGCTAGGTTAGGGTTCTCTCATTGGCTTGAGAGAACACTTGCGTTAGGAGGCCATAATCATATCATTATATATTATTGTATGTATGTATATTGATGCAAGTGAGAGCGTTTAATATGTTAAACAAGCCGGTGAGATCAAACAATTAAATATCCCTCAAGAGACACATAAGAAATTAATAAAGAAAATGTAGGTTCGCCCACCGCGGAGTACATTCTCTTTAATAATGAAATATGTGAATATTAAGTTTACGCTTTCCAAGCTTTAGAACTCATCAAGACTAGTATCGAACTATGTAGGTTCGCCCACCGCGAAGTGCATATTCTATATTGGTAAGGTGCGATGGGATAATTGTAATATCCAACTTCTAAAGTAAGGGTCAAACTTAACTTAACAAATATAATGAGATTATATGAGTTTAAGAAGCAATGGTTGGGAATAATTCATAAGATGAATTAGAATAAGGAGTTATTCACCCAAATGATATATTCATGAATTGTATGAGATACAATTGGAAAGAGTTCCTACCTAAATAACTAAGTCTTGTGTAATCCGCCCACCGCGGACTTAAGAAAAAGTGAAATATGGATCTTGAACCACTAGAAAATCTTCCAACGGGATTTTCCGAATCAAATGATGAGGGTCATTTGTTTTTGAGTAAAATAGTGGGAGCGCATATTTAATTGAAGTCCTAATTAAATATGTTTTAATCGTAATACAATATTTTACATATCTCTGTAATTATAATTTTGGAATACAATACAAATTATGTTGTCTTTATGAAGGACATGAACTTTAGAAAAGAGTTTCTGTATTGGTACAAATTGAGAATTGTTCTCAATTGCAAGAAAAACTATAAGGTCTTGAAATTGAAAGAGTCAAAAATCAAAGAATGAAGTAAGACTTCGATTTTGTACATCTAGTTATAGAAAATCAAAGTTTTAATAGAAGTATCGATTCTACATCTTGTAATGACAAGAGATGGATTGTAGTTTTGAATAATGAGACAAGAATTAGTCACATCGTTTAAACAAAGTTTTCTATACTAGGGCTCTAAATCAAGCGATGGACTTAAGTTTCATGATCTTGATAAGATTATCTATAATAGTTGTGATAAGGACCAAATAAGATTTGGACCTTGTATATATATCAAGAGCGTTGTTGTTTAGTACAAATATTTGGTGTGTCAATTACTAACGGAAAGTTAAATGGCACACGATTTATTTGAACAATATACATGAGATGTATGTCTGACACTAAACAAACTTATTTGATATATTGAATTTAATTTACTTCATTTACATTACTGATAAAATCATTGAATTTGTCAAAGAGTTCAATAATGGAGTAAAGAAAATAACTTTACAAAAGTATTAAAGTCATATGAATAAGTCATAATGCTAAATACTTAATTAAGGAGTATAATTACTATTTTAAAACGCATTATGTTTGACATGATTTACCTTAAAATAGTTTAATGTCATTGATTCCTTTTAAAATCATTTGCTTATAGTTATTCTTCACCCACAACTAGTTTCGCCCTTTTAAAAGTGATCATAAAGACATCATATATTTGATATAAAGGTAGAATACTTTGTTTGTCTTTATGACAGTTTGGATTGAAAATTTATGAGATAAATTTAATTCCAAATTGGATGAATGTGGAAGTACCCTAAGGAAACTAAGGGATACTTGTCCTACATCACTCTTTAGGACAAAAGTTGTTTTGTTACTAGAACTGAAGCATTCCTCAAGTGGGTATGCGTCTCTAAAAGAGTCAGTGGGAGTGATGTAGAACTTGAATAATTCAAGTACCACGAAGTTAATATCCATTTAAAAGGAAACACAAACTGATTCCTCAAGGTTGTTGTAGGACCACCGGTTTGAGTTGCACGAAAGCCTAGACAAGTCTAACATATCACAATGCTAAAAGTATGGTTTTATCATGACTCAACAAGGTGATATGGTTTTCATAGAAGATGAATGTTTGACTTGTTAAAAGGTTATATATGACCTAAATTCTGAGAAGTGGCTAAATGCCATAGAGCAATCTAATGTTGATTAGATCAAGTTCTCAGAAATTTAATTATTTGTTCTTATTTATAAAGTTTTATGAAAACGAATTAATAAAGGACAAATATAAGTCTTGTGCACACAAGGAGGTTAGTGGGAGTATTTATCTTAAATTTGGTATTATGTGTGGAGGACACATTAATCATCAAAAATATTTTCCTTATACATGTAAGACATGATTAAGGTAATGTCTCTTGATGAAATACTTAGGCAAGGCATCCTAAAGAGTTAGGAATCATAATCATAATCTATAGAGATAGATTGTTGATGCAACTTGTCCTTAATCTAGGTACATATGTTGACAAAGTGTTTGGACACGTAATGTGCATAATTTATTGCACGTGTCAAATGGTTTTTATTTGTCCAAAGGACAATGTCGTGTCTCATTGGATGAGAAAGAGATACATGAAAAGAATCCACATGCTTTGGCAGATGGATCAATCATGTACACCATATAATATGTACTACACCAGATACACCCTATGCTTTTAGCATAATCAGTAAGTACCAAAATTGAATCTAGTGTTTGACACTAATTGACCTTCAAGAATATCCTAAAGTACCTTAAAGGAACTAAGGACTATCTCTTAAGATAGGTTGGTATGGAAAAGATCATTGTAAAGGAGTTACAATAATGTTAGTTTCCAACCTGATACTTGTATTGAAATTCCAATTATGTCGGATATATACACTATAAGCTATGCAATAATAAGCTTCATAAAGTGTTTATTTCTATTACAAAGGTCAAGTATTTGATTTGGATCGTTTAGCTCAAGATAGAGCTAAAATTATGTTTCCGATGTTGCAGATCTCATTAAACACATTAGAAATGATAATGATTTTGCAAACAATGGAATAGATCTCACCAACGATTCAGGTATACTTTGACACTTCTATATTTCGATAGAGATCGAAAGAGAAACTTGGGAGATATATAAGATACCAACATAGGAAATTGTTCCTTATCCACTAATGTAGCATCTTGCTTAGAAGTTGCTCGATGCTCATTCTAAACCGATAAATGTTAGATGAACATTTGATTGGCTTTAGTGCCAGTGGGAGATTGTTGGAGTAATCCCTAAAAGCCAATCTATTTTGATAGTATTTGATTTTGTATTGCGACTTGACTTATATATTTTATATATATAATAAGGCATTTCTTTATTATGTTTGTAACGTTCAAAATAATGAAGTCCCTAGAATAGAAAGTCCGTTTAATATTAAGTGTGACTTAATCATGAGATTACATTAGACATAAAGACGCTATTCTTAAAAGTATCCATAGTCAAGCTTTAAGGTGAAAAGGGATAACCTTAAAGCATAAAGACTATTATGAAGATAGACTGATGATCGCATCTCATGGATCATGGGATAAGGAGTTATCAAGTCTTGACATAGGTATAAGAAATATTAGGAGTAATATTTATACCGGATTGACCCGCTATGAGAGTACTACATGCAAAGTTATGCGAAGTGTCATAAGTTACTCTCATGGTGATAATGGTGTAAACCGCCCTTAGACCTGAAACCACTTTGTACCCTAGATGTGGAGTCAATTACTTTGTTGCTGATCTAACGTTGTCTGTAACAGGATAACCATAAAGGCAGTTGATGGGTACTACACAAAGCATGTTGAGGGACAGTAGTGACCTAGATGGAATTTGCCAATCCTGCGTAATAGGATAAATGTCATGGGCCCAATATTGAACTGGAAAAAGATGACACCAAGTATGCTTTGTGTTCAATATAGACATAAAAGGCAAAGGGGTAATTATACACGCATGTATTATCACTAAAGGTTATGTTTTGATCACATGTTAATTTCTCATAACTTGGGTAGCAATGATGTGTTGCTAGATACCGCTCATTGTTTATTATATTAAATAAAGGATTTAATATAATTGCCAACGTTATGGAAACCTACAAGGGTCACACACATAAGGACAGTCCAATATTGAGATAATTAAAGGAACACCGTAAGGTACGGTGTATGTGCAATGTGATAAGGGTATCACGGTAATTTAAACGAGCAAGAACACCATAGGTTATGGTGGGAGGGCGCGCACATGAGTACTACCACTCATGGGGGGTGCGCGCCCTAGACATTGTTTCTTGTTGGGCTTTGCCCAATAAGAGATGTCTTGGTGCACAAGACAAGAGTTGTCTTAATGCATAAGACAAGAAATATCTATAAATAGAGACCTCTTGTCATTGCTCAAGACAACACACAAAAGGCACAAGAATATTTTAGAATTGTGAATCCTAAAATAATTCTCTCTCTCTCTTTCTCTCTCAATATTCTTGCATAGCCTTCAAACATAAAGGGCTAGCACTCTATTGAAGGTGACTGTCCGTGTGGACTAGTTAGAGGCGTCGGTGATCTTCATCAACGCTCGTGATCATCTTGTTCGTGATTCAAAGGTTCTTCCCTTCAAGAGAGCGATTTCATGGCGCTTGTGATCAATTTTCGAGCACAGGATTTGCTATACTAAAGGTATTAATTTAAACCCTGATCATGTTCATTCACAAGGATCCATTGATGGGAAATTTTGTTAAAATTCCGCTGCGCATTATCTCTGTTTATGATACGATTTCCCAATAGTGTCTTCCTAGTTGGCTTCTTCGGAGGAGACGGCGTCTCTTGGTCAAACTAATCCTCCTCTTCTAATTCTTCTTCATTCCCACCGTCATCGTCATCTTCCTGCTCCTCCTCTCCCTCATCCATATTGTTCTCCTCAACCTCCGCCTCATCCATATCATTCTCCTCCTCAAGCTCCACCTCGTGCTCCGTCACTAAAGTAGTTTCAGGCTCGAGCACCGAATCGGGATGATTTTCCGCAGTAGAAGACACTTGCTTCATTCTACCACCCGTCCGTTTTGTACCCCTTGTCTGTGCTAGGGCACGCTCTCTACGGGCCGAGCTATGGGCAACACTATCCCTACCGCTCGTTTACGACCAACTTCTTTCATTTCTCCTGCAACATAATGACATTCAACATTATTATATCATCATCATCATCATCTAAATTCAAAACAACTAATTTTATTCTAATTTTTATCATCATCAATTATCATCAAATAATTTTTATCATCATCAATTTTGATCAATTAACAAGATTATCATTGTTATACCCTAATTCTAATCCTATCAACATCATACAAAACTCAACATTCAATCCAAATTCTAAGCAACATATAACTTAATCAACAATGAATTTAATTCATCAACAAAACATTAACTTAATATAATCAACAATATTCAACAATGTTTTTTTAGCATAAACCCTAAATCCCCAAATCAAAATCCCTAAATTAAATTCATCAACAAATTAAATTCATGCAATTGACTGTTATAATCAAAATCAAACAAGTAAAACAACTTTAATGCACAAAATCAAAACCAGTAATTGAATGAAAAAACTAAATTTTAGGGATTCTTACTTGGATTTTCATTGCCTAAGTGACAAAGTTCTTCACAACCTCCCAAACCCTAGTTTCACTCTTCCTTTGATCGAAATTGACTATAATTCAATGATTGGATGCTTGCTCGATCAAAATCGCACTGATAATCACCCAAAAACCCTTTCCCAATTGTTTGCTTCGTTTTACTGTAGTGATTTGGGAATCGTTTTTTCCGTTTCTGATATGAGCCGTTTTTCGTTGTCTAGGCAACGAAATTAAGCGTGTTCGTGAGATAGACAACGAAAATATGCGTTTCATCTCCTAGGTAACGAAGACTCCTGTTTCGGTGAGCTGGCAACGAATTTTAAGTAAATATGTTCAGTCACACACCTTCGTTATGTAGTCAACGATTTTTTTTGTATTCGCTGACTAGACACAAAATTATGTGATCAAGTCATCAGGGGTATTTTGGGATTTTAGGGGGGCTTAGGAGCAAGTAGGGGGGCCTCAATAGCAAATTTCCTCTAAATGTGACAAAAGCATTACATATATAATAATCATAATGGATCATAACATAAATGAGCCTAAAGGTCATAAAACCCAATCTAAATAAAGCACAATCTAAATAATATAATATAGTTAATACTCAAAATAACAATATAAATTATACTCCTAAATTATTTAATTAATTAGCATATAATCTTCTATCATATAATGATTCAAACTAGCCTCATCAACGATTATGCATTATCACCACAAGTTTATCTAGCTATCATTTGACGTACAAAAAACCACAAACAACCAATAACATAATTAATTTATATGGAATATCATTTCACTTAAGATCCATATTTTTTTCTCTATAGTCTGCTCAGAAGTTTCTTGTTTCTTTCAAATATTTGAGAGATAATATTTTTAATTTATAGAACTTTAACCATGACAACAAAAAACTCTTCATTTTAATGAGAAACAACAACTTTTTGATAAAAATAAAGCTTTTAAAAGGTGTTTTTAAAGAAAAAGCTCTAAGAATTGAAACAAACACTATATATATTTTGTGGTTTGATTTTCCTTTTTTTTTAAGGAAGGAGGTAATTTCTTAAATGTTAAAAGATTTATTTTTGTTTTATGAATAATAAAATATTAAATAAATAAATATTAACCATTAAATTAAATTAAATAAATGGATAAAATTTGGTGACAAATTAAACTTTGGCACCGGTGTCAATGGATCCCGAATATATATATATATATATATATATATATATATATATATATATGGGGAGGGATGAAGTTATACTGGTGTAACATTTGAGTAATGTTACATCGTTTAATAATGCTTTAACAAATTTAAATTGGATTGAAAGTTTATATCATATAGATCATATATGTTAAGTTTTACAAAAATTTAAAATTATTTGATATGTTACAGAGACAAATCACGATTAATGATATTCAATAAAAACGCATAAACCGTTAATTTTGATTGTTCTCAATAACATATCAAACTATTTTAGATTTTTGTAAATTTTAACATAAATGCTCTATATGATATAAACTTTCAATCCAACAACAATTTTTGTAAAATTTGTATTCGTTAAATCGTTATTGAGCGGTGTAACATTCTTCAGATATTACACTAGTATAATATTACACTTCCCATATATGTATGTGTGTGTATATATATATATATATATATATATATATATATATATATATATATATATATAATTCAATTTAATATTCAAACTCTTGTTTAAAATTTGTCATGGCTTTGAGAGTACTAGTCGCATAATAAGATAAATTGAAAACTAACACAAATTCTACATGGATAGTAGTAGGGTAGATCATGTACAAGAGCAACATGACCTCTTTGTACAAGATCACAAATGTTGGAACAAAGAGTACAATATTGTGTGAATTAAACATAAAATTCTTGAGTTTCACATTGGGTAATAGAGCGTGCTAGTATGTATATCATACTAATATGTTATTTGAAAAAAAACATTGTGTCATTATGATGATATCAATTTTCATAGGAAATCAGTTGGTGGCAGTTTTACAAGCACATATTCCTGTTAAGAAGCATTAGTTATTGCTATATAAGTGTTAAGTCTTTTGAGAAAAATCTAATTAATAACAACCGAGATAGATATAAGCTGTCGTCACACAAAAAAGGAAAAGAAATTGCTGCAGTATCAATTATCAAGTTTAATTTGGTGTCAAGCTTAATTCCAGCAAACAAAAGGCCCATCTCACGAGGAGCAGCAAGCATATAGGTTTTGCTAAGTTTTTTTAAGAAACCAAATGAAAAGAAAGAGGGCGTGCTGAGAATTGATGAAACCTCATAATAATGTTAAGGGATGTATTTATCAATCAAATTTGGTTCTAGTTGGAATGTTGATTTTGTTCAATTGGTTTACATAATTATAACAGAGAAATATGATTGGTTTACCCTTCTTTTCAAGCCATTTCTGAAACTAGGGAAAACCCTTCTTCAAGAGCCACATTTGTGGAAATACAAGGAGGAGTTTCTTCAATCCAAACAAAATCAGAACAAGAAGAAACATCAAATTTAGCTTAGGTAATGGGCAGTTTAATTTTCTACTAGCGAACATGAAAAAATTTAAAATTATTGAAACTTGAAAGAAGTCTTCTGCAATCTTTAGCTATTGCTCCCAAATAAGATTGTTGACATTGAGACTCATTGATAGCAGTGATGACATTCAAGGAATCCTATTCAACAAATTAACTTGTGAAACAACATATCCTGTGCAAATTCAATTCCCTAACCCTTAAGTAATGTTAGAACTTCAGCCACATCAGATTGTGGTAACACCGGCAAAAACCAACAAGTTGCTGCAACAACACATTCCCTCTACACTCTCTGTTACAAAATATAAGTAAAATTATCATTCATTTTAAAACAATTTTTTTGTGGCACTTGTTTTTAATGCAGAGAGTATACAGATAAAAAGAGATGGGAAAATAAAAAACAAATTGAGTTAGTAAAAATGATGAAAAAAATTAAATGTCAAAGCAATATAAAAGTTGGTAGTGCTTAGGGCTGGAAATGAGTCGAATTGAGTCGAACCTGTCTGAGCTCGACTCGACTCGATAAGAATTGATTCGACTCGAAACTCGGCTCGAGTTCGAAATGAACTATTTTTTCAGCTCGAGTTCGGCTTGTTTATAGTTCACGAACAGTTCGGTTCAGCTCGTTAGGTTCAGTTTGTTGGCTCGAATCACATAGTTTAAAAGTTACTTTTTGTTAAAAAAAGACAAGTTTTATATATTTGACCTTTTAAATTAATTTTTTTAAAAAAAAAAATTGAAATACAATAAAAATTATCCCACTAGCAAATTAATTCAAAACTACAAGAAAATAAAGATATTGAAACAAACCAAAAAATAAGTAAAAATAAAAATATTAGTGCATTATATTAATTGAAAAAAATTTCTATTGATATCTTTTTGTCAAATTTTTTATAAAAAAAAAGTTTAGAAAAGTGTAAGGTGTGTGTGTATATATATATATATATATATATATATATATATATATCGAGCTGGTTCATGAACCAAACGAGTCGAACTACATACTGTTCATGTTCGGCTCATTTAATTAACGAACTTAATTTTCAGCTCAAGTTCAGCTCAATTGGTTCATGAATCAAGTTCGACGAGCACTGCTCATCAAATGCAGACGATCTACCACGAATTTTCCACAAACAGCATGTTTCTAATAAAAAAATTGATCAGGAAAATTTGATAACCCATTTCTAATTAGCAGCTCTATACAAATCTCTCCCTCTCTCTACATAGAACAATCAACAGATTTACTTGAAAGAATCTATGATTACAAATATGCCCTACTATTAACTATTTCTAATCATTTCTGGCTACACTGACTGACTATTCTAATTATTCTATAAGCTCTTTGCCATTCGAAAAATGGGAAATTCGTTATCCGAAGTGGTTTCCCGGTCAAACAGAGATCACCTCCTTCTTTCACCACAGCATGTTGCGCGTTTTAATTCCTGAAGTTTGTGCCACAAACATAGCAACTCCCTAGGACCTTGGTAATGGGCAACGACATAACCATCCTTGCAACCCTCATTATAAACTCTGGCCTCATTCTCGTATCGAACTTCTAGACCTTCTTTCTTCATGTCTGCGATCCAGATTCCCATCGCGACATCTTCTAGTTTAAACATCTGTAAGACAGTTTAAGAATTGACTGAGTGTTCACATTGCCTCAATGCTTTTGCACATAACACATTTTGAGCCGGCACACTGCCATCTTTTACATTTTAATCAAATAATTTTTTAAACATACCTTCAAATGATTCTCCCTGTATTTCTTGTATACTGTCTTTGCTATGTCATGTGAGACCACATACCCGGGGCCATGTGCCCATGGAGGATAAGTTCCTTCGCTCCATTCCTTTACCATAGCATAAAATAAGATAATGGTACGATAGTTGAAAGTGAGAGAGGGAAGAGAACAAAAACAAGTGGTAAAGATTCCAAAACAAGAAAAAGAAAACAACAGACAAATGGAAACTAAAATATTTATGATAAAAAAAACTGGATATGCGCATAAAAGTTCCATTCCAATATTATTGTAGGAAGTAAGCATTTCAGTCTAATTTCAGTGAATACTTTCTCACCGACTTTCTAACAATGTAAACTGTTATGGAAATTGACATTTTTCGATAATAAGCATATGATAATTGACGAATTGCATCGAATCATGGCCCATGAATGACCTGAATAATCAAATTTCGACAGAACCACAGGAAATTCAAGCATTATAACTTATAAACTCTTTAGTGTGTACGAAATATGAATAAAGCATATTTTAAAAATGACCAATACCCTCATCCAAGATCTATTTACAAGCAGGCTCAATCAACAAAATTGCATATACCATAAACTTACAATCAGAAACTAATAATATAAACAAAATGGAAGAAGCATTATTCAAGAAAGAAAGGATATCTCTACCTCTGGGCTGATGTACCATTTGCTATCAGGATTTCGATGAGGTTGGGAATCTGAATTGATCAGTCCATATAGTAACCCATGAGCCACATTGACCCTCTGCAAAGAGCCTAGCACTTCATCTACACGAACAAATGCATCATCATCTGTCTTCATGACAAACTTTGCTGAAACAACCTGTGTCTGTTCAAAAGATAATGCCAATGAGGAGAGGAAAAAACAGATTGACCAACTTGACAAATAATGATGCATAAACTACAGAATCATAGGAAAAAAAACAAGACATTACCCCAAAAATGCAGATTGCTAAAGATTTCCAGGTGATGAGGCTATAGTAGTCAACAAATGGCATCAACTGTATGTCTCCATACGTTTGTGCTTCTTTCCACAGTTCTTCATTAACTCTTTGGCTTTTATGCTGCATCAAATCAAACATCAGACCTAATTCAGCAAATTCCAACATATAATACTATTAACAAATAATTTTTAAAAGTTGCAAAATATCATGTTCATCTTGATCTTCTTCCGGATGAAAAGGCCAAAGATACTATACAAATGCTGAAAACAAATAACTCAAATGGAAACAAATATATAATCACATTTTGTTCATTATCAATGAAACAATTTTGAGGTTTTAAGACCACTAATTCAGAAAAACACGATTTAAATTCAAATTTTATTATTATATGATAAGATCATTACTCAATTCTACTAGTATTAAGATTCGTGTGAGAAATCACAAGTTTTACCTACCAAACCAACAAAGAAGCGCACAGCTGTTGAATATGATCTAACTGCACTGTACTGCATCCAGGTTCTTCTAACAGCCATCCGTCGCTTAAAATTGTTAGCTGTAGAGAAAACACCAATGAAGAGATCCAATGGGGCCTGTGCAGATACAGGACTTGACTTCAATAGTTCCAGATCAACAATATGCTCTGAATCCTCTGATGTAGGCAGACCACTTGCAAGAATAGATTCTAATTTTATATCCCCTGAAATTTTTATCTCACTGACAAGCCATGGCTCCAGAGTCTGGATCATAACCAGAAAAGTTAATCAGCAATCGAAAACATACAGTGATTCAATATTTAATTTTATTAAAAAAAAAATCAAGAGAGAAAGAAAGTACTTCACGAAAAGCAAATGAAGTTATGTGCTTTCCATCAACTGTCATCTGGATTCCCTCTGATCCCACTCTAATAGTTGCTACAAAAGGGTAACCTTGCTTAAAAGGAAAGTATTTTCTCTTAATTAATTGCCCTTCAGTTGCTGAAATTTGTCTTGAAGTGTGGGAATGCATGCCACCCGTGTAAAGTTGGCTAATGTTCTTCCCTACAATCTTATTGCACTGTTCCAACTCATCAACTGGCATATGAAACAGCAATATAAATAGAGGGAGTTAAAAGAAGTTATGTAAAAGCACTTTATGGCATATAAAACATCTGGGTCAGAAAAAATCATACAGATTAAGTTTCAGCACTACAAATTAATAGAGCAGAAGAACAATGAAGATAAATACTTTAAGAAAAAGCAATTGATTTTTATCTGGATATGATTCATATCTGTTGCAACTGCACACTAACAGGATAATAAAACTAAGCAGAAAACATAGCCTTTTTGTTCTAGAATAAATATGCTTTGGCAGTCATTGAACTCAAAAAAATTTAAGTTTAATTTCAGAATCATAAGAGGAACCTTGACATCAATTATGATTGATTTCAGAATCATAAGCGGAAGCTTTGACTTCAATTACGATGAACATGAATTCTTATGGATGTTGATGAGAAAGTATTTTAACCTTTTTTAACCTCTTCAGACTCGGGGGATGGACAACGTTCCTCTTCACCCCAATCATGAGCTACTGTCCAGGTGTTTTGAACAATTACTGGATCTTCAGTGATTTTATCACCATGAAGCCTAACATTGTAGTGCAAAATAACTGGGGGATCAGGTTCCCCAGGGATTGAATCTCCAGTCAAGTCTATCCGAAAATTACCTAGAATACCATTTGGAATGCCAATTACAGTAATGGAAGAGCCTTGTGTCAGACCACAAGGAACTTGCAGTCTGTAACTATTGTTACCAAGTTCAGTAGAATTCATCTTATTAAGAAAATGGGGACACTGTTTCTCTTTTGCTCTTGAACTATCATTTGCATGACCTTGCCTTTGCTCTTCAACTGATGAAACAAGATTATTCCATACACTTGCAGCCTCCTTGATAGCTTCGGCTGCACTAGGTAAACCCTGAACATGATCAATTAAGTGTTTCAAGTGGTTCCATGTCTGCAGAGTTTGTTGCTCTTGTTTGGAAAAGTTGTTCCCGGAGAAGAGGCTAGATACTAAAATGTCCGCAGAAATAACTTGAGAAGGACCAGCTGGATTTTGAAAAGCAGGTGGAACCACAGGATTTATCCACTCTAGAGGATTAGTTCCATTAACTAAGACAGGTATAGTCAAATAACCTTCACCAATAGGATTTTTCATGACCCCATATCGCAGGATCAAAAGCATAAAAAGTGTAAATGCTGAGGCAATCAGAACTCCTCCATATAATTTCTTCATCTTGATGATCCTATTATTGAACCAATATTCCTGCATTTTCATGGCAGTCAATCATACGGATGCCAAACTACAACCAAATTAATCATTGCCTTTCCAATAACTCCTTGTTGTGATTGTTGAGCAAAAAATGTAAGAGTAGAAACTATAAGGAACGCGGATATTTGTAAAAGTTCTTATTAGATTTAAGAAAACGTGTATAGTAAAACCTTGACCAAGTAGAAGTGCGAGATTCACTTCTTTTTTAGTCTTTTGTCAATCGGATAGCAAGTACCAACTACCAGTCTTTAGAAGCATGTTCAGAATAATGATATATCCAACATTGAAACTATATCAAAAGCACATCAAATGTAGCTAGCATGCTGAACCTGAATTCAAAACAATAAATTCACACAATTATGCCTTTAAATATTGCAGCAGATGCGGGTAAAATAAATCAAACATGGTGTTCTGTCAAACGGTGTTCTGTCAAACGACTAATCCAAACTTAAAAATTCAGCTGTACTGTGAGGTAATATGAATGGCAACTTCTTTCTAACAAAAACTTAAAATTTATCATAGCTTTGGCATTATTTGCTAGTAGCCTAGTGTACTGCTACTATCATCTAGTGGAAATTTATCATAGCTTTGGCCTTTGAGAATTTATTATTTGCTAGTAGCCTAGTACTACTATCATCTAATGAAAATATTATTTTCTTTGACATTTTTCTGTTGTTAGTCAATTCCCCTGCCAACATTCTATTGAAGTTTTTCTTTTGGCATAAACTTGTTAGTCAATTCCCCTACCAACATTCTATTAAAGTTTTTCATTTGGCGTAAACCAAGTATCATCTACACGCAACTGCAGAGACCAAACAATCCCTCGAGCTTTGTAGGACACACCCAAGTCAGGGATAGAAGAGACTCGCGTCATCTCATTTAAGCGTTCATGGGCGCATTTTATTCAAGTTTAATGCAGCCATTTCAAATAAAATTTTATAGCAATAAATAAGTGTGGCTGGTCAATGCCCAACCTAGGGAATCAACCACCATTTGGTCAACATAGCATTACGATATTTCATATTTATATTGCATTAGAAATTAGAAACGTCTTGACCAAAAAAAAAATTAGAAAGGTCAACAAAAACAATAACAACAAGTTAACAACAACAAATAATAATAATAATAATAATAATAATAATAATAATAATAATAATAATAATAATAATAATAATAATAATAATAATAATTATGTAAAACAAGTGAAAATCATAATACATTTTGAACAGAGAAAATCATAATAATACTTATATGAGAACAAAGACAAAATGACTAATTGTTTCATGACACAGAAATAAATCACAGAAAAGGATAAATTCAATGGAAATCTCAAATTATGCATTAATTAGAATCACACACGCCAAACTCAGATCTTAAAATCCTTCGTGTGATTATTTTTTATTTATAAATTGAGCATTTAATTTACTAAAATGGCTAAATGCACAAATGCATGGATAATAGGAAATATTTATATTCTCATTTATGTATCCGTGTATGAAAATTCAATATGACCATAAATATAAACGCATTAATTTTTTTAGCTTTTTTTTTCTCAACTGATCTCTAAAATAAATGAATAAGCAGAAAAATTAGGAATCATAGCAAAAACGGTAAGAACATAAACAAATCATAAAAGTAATTAAAAAAAAATCATGAACAAACAATTAGCACAAAACTAAAATTAAAACAGTTAATTTGATGGATAATTCTACTGAACATACATGCATCTGAAGGAAAAGCAAGAAAAAAAAGGGGCAAATGGATCAAACAGAGTGAAAAATCAGAAAGAAATTGGAAGAAAATAGAAAGAATCATGGTTGAAAAGAGAGGAGAGAGTGTGAAAAGGAAGTAGAATCGCAATGTAAAGCAGCGAAAGAGAAGGAGAAAGAGAGAATCGTTTTACCTTGTGAGATTTTCTCGAGAAAATGGCGGAAAATGGAGAGAGAGAACGTGAAGAGAGAGTTTGTTTTCTAGTAATTCTAAGTTTGAAGTTTCTTTCTTCTAATTTTCTTTCTTCATTGTTCAAAACTTAATAGTGAATTGTATAGTAGAACGAACTAAGAAAGAAGTGATTGAAAGAGAATTAATTAAAAAATAAATATTTATCACGAAAATACTGTCAATATATTTTTTAGTTTCAAACGCAAGGGTATAAATGTAAATAAATATTTATCTACTCTATGATTATTGAGAAATGCTTCTTATCGCGAACACCTATATCACGAAAGTGTAGCGAATTACGTGGCACCAATTAGTGGCACTGATTTATATGATTTAATAAACTTTGTTTCTCTCTTATCCGTAAAAAAAAAACTCTGGTTCTTTCTTACACAAGAAAAACCTCTCTTTATCTCTCATCCATCCTCATCTTCCACCACAGACAAAACTCCCCTTCTTTTACCTATGCAATTTTCTCTTATTCCTCTTCTAAAATTTTCATTCTCAATTTTTGTACTGGTTGTTTCCCTCTCTCTTTCATAATTTCTATCCTAAACTCTTGTAACAAGAACCCTAAGATATTCTAAATAATTGGTAATTCTTACTCTTTTGTTCAATGTTTGCTTGATTGTTCAACAAATTAAGCTCAAAACTTGCAGGAGTTTGGTTGATATGGTGTTCTGTTGAAATTGAAATTCAAACTTGCAGAGCTTTGTAACTTTTGGAATCACTTTTGGTTCATGATTGTGAGAACATAAAGGGTTTGCTGCATAATATTTGATTTTATTTATCTTTTGACACCTTAAAAACAAATATGACTATGAATTTTAGAGGACTTGCTTGCAGTCCTCTAATAAATGGTGTGACAGTATATTTTAACAAAATAATGTGGAGTAGTAGTTACTATGTATTGTATAAAAGTACAATAAAAAAAGTATAAATACGGTATTCGTGAAAATTCGCTTAAAATACTGTCGCGTTATATAGCATAGCTCATGATTATTTTGTGCTAAAAATTAGGGGTGGCAAAGCGGATAAACCCGTTCCATTTAGGCTTGTTTCACTTAAATCCCACCTATAAATAAAATGAGATGGGTCCACGTAGTTGGTCGAGTCTAAAATCATACTTCGTCCTTATGGACAAACGAGTTGGTGGGCTGTCCATCAAACATTTTTTTCACTTGTGTTGTTACAAAGAAACATGCTAATGTTATTTAAATAAATTGAAATTAAACATATTTTTGAGAAAAACCAAATAAAACATCAACAGACCATCAAATCAACAAATCTAACAACATAGTTAACAAGTTCAACATAATTAATACTTGTAGCAATGTAACCATTATAAACTCAGTTTTAAATAGTCTTAAAGTAATAGAATAAAAAAAATTAATTTACGCAAAACATTCAGTGAAAAACAAGCACAAGTATGAAGAAACAAGGAGCAAGCACGCACAAAGAATAAGAGGGTAAAGTGGCAATAACAAATAATCCATATGGGCCTTGAGCCTAAATTTTTCTGGGTTTTTTAGCACGGTCCGTTTAAGCCCGCTTAAAGTATGGGTTAGCCTGAATGGACTACGGGTAGCTCGAATCCCAAATAAGAGTTTTTTTTTTTAATTCGGGTCAACTCAATCTAATATGTTGTTGATTTGTATGTGAACTTAAATATGTGTTACTCTATTTCTTGGTTTTATGTGAACTTAAATATTGGTTACTCTATTTCTCGATTTTATGTGGTTTTTTTTTTAAACTTAAATATGTTGAATTTATGGAAAGAAAGAAAATTAATATTAACAACATCTATTTTAATTGAGTACTAATAGCTAAAAAAATTAAAATAAAATGGGCCGACTAGAAAGTCCGACCGTCTGTTCCGAGCCGGGCTCGAATACTAGTTTTACACCTCATATTTCATCCGAGTTTTTTAACCCGGCCCGATGAAACCCGAAATCCATCTAGATCTGGCCGAAACAGGTCGGGCTGCTCGTTTTGACAACTCTATGGCTATTGTTATAAAAAAAGTCAATTTATGTTGTACTTTTTTTTAAAATCTTTATTTTGTTAAAAGAATAAGAAGAAATCTTTATACTGTATTATTGAAAAATAAAATAAATTTACGATGTACGCTCTTATTTTTCTTTAAAAAAAAATCTTTATACACTTATACTACTAACACTAACTTTTAACCTTTCACCTTTCATAAACAATTTACATCAATTATTGTCTATTAATACAATTTTATTAATTAAATATTTTTTTAAGAGACTAAATTAACCCATCCAAATTGACACAGAGAAAATCGATCCTAAAACTTTAAGGAGAAACACATTCTTAGGTACCAAATCATCACCACCAAACTAACTCAAGTGGATTTATTATTAATTAAATATTAATTTTGATCGTAAAATTGTGTTATTCCAAATAACTCAATCATAAAACAAATGAACCAATACATGCTGGGATTCAATTCCTAGCATTTTTTTTATTTATGAAGAAAATTTAATTGAAAATAGATGATTCATGTTCATCTCGTATGTCTTACATATTTTTTATAAAGATTAATCGCAACTAAATTATAATGAAAATACATATCAATAATATGATAACCCAAAGCAACAATATCATACCTTAAAGGTCCTAAAAATAAAATAATAGATATATATTTGAGCATAATCACTGATTCACTTCTGTTTTTTTTATTTTTTGCATACTATATTATTTTATTTTGTAAAATTTGCCTTGAGTTTCCGTATGTGTTGGGCCACCTCTGAAGTTAGTTCAATAGCAAACCTTTCTTGCCCCTTTATGTTATTGATAAGCTCACATATATTTTAAATTCTAAAATTTAAACATCTTTTTAAATTTTTCTACAAGTTTTAGTTCGCTTTTACGTACGATACTCTTTCCATCATTTTTAGTATTTTTTTAAGGCTTAAATATGCTTTTGGTCCCTGCAATTATGCCTTATTTTGAAAAGAGCCCCTGTAAAAAAAAAATTGATTTTAATCCCTGCAATATCTCATAACTTTCAAAATAGCCCCTGGCTGAATTTAGAGCTGACGTGACCAATTTTTAAATATGTTTTTGGTCCCTGCAATTATGTCTTGTTTTAAAAATAGCCCCTGAAAAAAATAAAAATTTGATTTTAGTCCCTGTAAAAAAATAAAATTTTGATTTTAGTCCCTGCAATATTATGAAGAAATTCAGTCAGGGGCTATTTTGAAAGTTTTAAGATATTGCAGGGACTAAAATCAATTTTTTTTTACAGGGGCTCTTTTCAAAACAAGGCATAATTGCAGGGACCAAAAGCTTATTTAAGCCTTTTTTTAACAAGTCAAAATAGAATATATTAAATAAAAACAATCGCCCTAGTACAAGGTGTGTCAAGAACGACTACCAGTGTTTACAAAAGAGTCATAACAGAATACAGAGAGACAACACAAAAAAATAGATTAAACAAACCCCATACAAAGCATGAGACAAGACCACCAACTATGACAGTTAGAAGCTAAAGTAACACTCGTCGCCTTCAACCACCGAAAAGAAAAGAGCTTGATCTTGTCCAACATCTGATAAGTAGTGAGAGCTGATATGCGAAACAACATGTGGTTTCTCTCCGTCCACACAACCCATACGCACACAAGCCAAATAAGCTCCAGAAAGGAGTGACGTGCTCGAGAACCACCTGCTTAGAAAGTAAACTGGACGAAATGATCACGTAAGGAAGTGACCCCCACCATCGGAATGTCAATCCACGAACACACTAATGTCCAAAGAGAACCAAAAGTATCACATGTGATAAATAAGTTATGAGCTGACTCCACCTCGCCGCAACCTGAAACATACCGGGAGGCTGCAGAAGATAAGATGTCTCTAATGACCAGGTTGTCTGAAGTGGGCAACCTATCCCATAATAAACGCCACGCAAAAATGGACACCTTCAACGGAACTTGAGGGTGTCAAATGAGATCGCCTGCATCACCTAAAGAAACCGAAACCTGGGAAGTCAATAGCTGATAAGCGCCCTATACAGTATAGCCTCTACAAGGGTCAGGCTGCCACTGCCATCTATCTGAAACCTGGACCTGCAAGGGAAATGTAAGTAATAACGACTGACACTCCCTCAACTCCTCCTCCTCCCACCCCCTCAACTGACGACGCCGCACCTAGGCCTCCCCATCTGCTCCCCATCCTAACGAAGACATCTCAGCCACCGTACACCGTTTGGTCTCCGACAAATCAAACAGACGACCAAAACGCTCACATAGGGGGATCCCGTCCACCCAGGGATCGGTCCAAAAAAAAGTGTCAAACCCGTCCCCCACTTTCCTCGACACATGCTCCTCAAACCACCTGTCCGTTGTCTTTCCTCCCTCCCTAATACGAGCAATCACCCTCCACCAAGAAGACCCTCTCCGTCCTCCCTCACGAAGCCTACCTCCCTCCACCCCATACCGGGCTGCCAACACTCTATACCAAAGACCCTCGCGATCCACCAACATCCTCCAGCACCATTTACCTAGTAGAGTCAAATTAAACTCCCTCAACTTCCTGACCCTCAACCCTCCATACTCCTTACGCAAACAAATGGAATTCCAAGTAACCCAAGAGATTTTCCTAGAATCCTCACACCCTCCCCAAAAAAATTTAAATAAAAGAGATTCAATAGAAGAAATGATACCTGAGGGAGCTTTGAAGAAGGAAAGAGCATAGACAGGAAGAGAGGTCAAGACAGATTTAAGCAGAACCAAACGACTACCAAAAGACAGGAAACGACTCGTCCACCCAGACAAACGCTTCTTCAACCGAGCAACTACTAGTTCCCAAAAAAGTAAACGACGCGGATCACCCCCGATGAAAAGTCCCAGATAAAGGAAAGGAATCTTTCCCACTTTACAGCACATAACTGAAGCCGCTTCACCCAACCAGGAATCAGGGATGTTAACCCCAACCAATATGCTTTTATTGAAATTAACCTTCAAACCCGACATGGTCTCAAAAAGCACAAGGACAGCTCGAAGAGAACGAACATTCACCCAACTTTTAACCCCCAACAAGAGCGTATCGTCGGCAAACTGGAGATGAGACACAGTCACAGGATCCTGCGAACCAACACTATAACCTGTGAATAGGTTTTGCACAACCACAGCCTCCATCAGCACATTCAGACCTTCTGCAGCCAAGAGAAACAAAAATGGGGATAACAGATCCCCTTACCTAAGGCCCCGCTCAAGGGGAAATTCCTCAGTTGGACTGCCATTCACTAAAACCGACGTCGTAGCCGTGCTTACACATTCTTTAATCCACTTCCTCCATAAAAATGGGAAGGACATCTTTCCCATAACCTCATCCAAATAGCCCCAGTCCACAGAGTCGTAGGCTTTCTCAAAATCCACCTTGAAAAGCATGAGTTCCTTTTTAGACCTCCGCGCCTCATCCACCACCTCATTAGCGATGAGGACTCCATCGAGGATCTGTCTATCCTTTACAAACACCGTCTGAGCCTCGGAAACCACGCTACCAATCACGAGGCGCAACCTGTTTACTAACACCTTCGCCATAATTTTATAAAGGCTTCCCACAAGCGAGATAGGGCGAAAATCATTAAGCCGTTGGGGACTATCTATCTTAGGAATCAGGGCGATGAAAGTGGAGTTTAAACCCTTAGTTAGCTTCCCATTCCTATGAAACTCAGACAAAACGCGTAACATCATTCTGCAAATCCTCCGAGAAGTCTTTATAGAAACTAAAGTTGATCCCATCCGAACCCGGACTTTTATAGCTGTCGCAATCCCACACTGCTGCCTTCACCTCTGCCTCAGAGAAAGGTTTCGTCAAGCTACCACTTTCCACGTGGCTGAACTGCTTAAAATGCAAAGTGCCAGCCCTAGGCCTATCCATGTTTAAAGCCTTAAAGTGGGATGCAAAATGTGTGAACACTGGCTGCCTAATCGGAGTCACACCCTCCAGGATACCTCCATCCGCTTGGATAATAGAAATAGCATTCCCTCGGCGGCGACTCGCGAGGACCGAGTGAAAGTAGTTAGAGTTTGCATCACCCTCCTTGAGCCACAACGAGCGAGATTGTTGCCAACTAATACTGGCATGCATGCGAGAAAGCGAATGAATGTCAGTCGAAACCCCATAATACTCAGCCAACTCTAACTCCGTGAGAAACTCCTCCTCCCCCTTCTTGTCAAGAGCCGCTAACCGGACCTTCTTGGTTTCTATTCGGCCGGGCAAGTTTTGGGCATGATTCTTGTGCCAATCCTTCAGTTCCGCCTTAATCATCTTGAGCTTTTCCTTTAACATATAACCTCCCCAGCCAGCAACCTGGATAGATTTCTATTTCTCTTTCACAAACAACTGATAGCCCGGAATGTCTCTCCAATATTTGAGCATCCTCGAAGGCCGCGGGCCCCAATCATCATCGTCTGCGGACAACACCAGAGCACAATGATCGGATAAATCAATCATTTTTAGTTGTTTTAAAGTTATATTAAATTAAATAGAGTACTATAAAAATTAAATAAGTTTTATTATTTTGATATAATTATTTATTACTCCCTTATTTATTAAATTGTTAATAAGAATCATAAGAAAATTAAATAAGGGAGTAGTATTTTCTTATGATTCTTATTAACAATTTATTATACCATTTCCCTTATTTATCTATCTATCTAAAGATAAATCAATGTTTATTCAACTTTAGAAATAACAAAGTAAACAGGAATAGAAGTTTTGAAGTAAAAATGAACATATATATGTGTATTGAATTCAAAGTCTCACGAATAAAATATAGACACTAAAGTGATTTGTTTTTTCTAGTTTCTCATATATTTTCCTATTTTCGCTCAAAAGAATCTGAATTTAAGTTTTTTCAAACAATTTATTTTTGAGGCTGGTCATTAAATCTCTTAAAAAAGAATTTTATCAATTATTATAATCCTATATATCCAACTCGAAAAATTTCTCTTTAGATTGTGCTTATAAATATTTGGTTCATAAAGAAATACATATATGAAAGAATTCATTGAATATTCAAGTTTAAATAAATATCAATTGTTTAACTTAGAGAGGAGGAATTGAAGGTCAAATTTCTCTTTTTCTAATACGATTTTTTTTTTGTTTTAAAAATTTTCTTAGTTATTGACCTGGTCCATCTGTTCTTTGTTCTTGACTTGGTCCATTTGTTCTTGATGAATCATTGTAGTCTCCCCAACAGCCGAACACATTGTTTTCTCAGGCAGAAACTAGAAACCGACTTTCCCTTTTGGCTTTACATAAATTTTATTACTCTCTTATATCATCGGTATTTTTAGAATAGTAATACCAAATTAAAGAAGTATATTTTTACAACTTATAATTAACAAATTGTATCTTTAAAATATAAAAAAAAACTAATAAAAAATAACATTAAATTTAACAACAAAAAACTAATAAAAAAAGGAAAGAGTAATAAAATATACCTATTATTTAATTCAACTAATAAGAATATCAAAATTGTTACGTCATGATAATAAAAATTATAACCATAATCACTCTACTTTAAGTGCGTTAATTTTTAATAACTTATTATTTTATCTCTTAAAAAAATCATTATATTATTTTTCTATATAAAAATAAAAAATACTACTCTATCCTATGAAATAAGTTGCCAGACGGCAAGACACTTTAATTTATAAAAGTGGCAGGCAAAAAATGCCGGCAACGGCAAGACACTTTAATTTATTACTAAGATGCCCCTATTATTTGGAGAAAACTTATTTTGGCTAGAAGATGAAATGTAACTTTCCTATATTTAATTACTTTATTATATTTTTTTTTTAAGAAATGTAACTTTTGCAACCGTGCAGCAATCACTCCTCGTTCTTATTCCAAAGAGACAAAATAAAACATAGAATACTGCAACGTTATTTATTTATAAGTTACTAACTAAACACAATGAAAAGCCTTTATTTTTAAGCATTATTGAATTTTGATATTGAGTTGTTAGGCAACAGAAATTGTTGTTAGCTTAAGTTTTCATTATTGTACATGTGTCTGTGTAGGTAGGTTGATGTTTTCATATGAAGCTAAGCATATTGCCATGTGTTACTTATTGACATTTCACCAAAGAATAAAAATGAGATTGTTGCATTGCAGGCTTGAAAGCAAACGAAAAATAGGTTAAAGTGCTCTATATATAAGTTTGGTCACATTAGGAAATTCAATGTTAATCGGTGGATCATTTTTTAAATAATCTATTGTGGACCGATATATAAAAATTATAAAAAACATTAATGATGATAATTTTCAAATTATTTTGGAATTAAATTTTCTACAATTACCGCTTCCACATAATAATCGAGCCTGATGGTATTGGTTTGATTAAATGTCACTACTAAAAAAAGGGTTTTCACGTCTGTTGAAAAATACTTTTCACGTCGGTTGGCGACCCGATGTTAAGACAGAAGACGTTATGACTGAAATCAAATATTTTAATAAATTGTTTTATTTAAACTAATAAAACTTTTTTAATTATAGTCGTCTAAAATCATAAATAAAAATCCAAATTATCTACTGCGTGTAACTGCATAAAAATTAAGTCTCAAGATATGTATGTATATGGAAACTTTCAACAATGTCGGCTCCACTTTGAATGTCTATTTTTAATCATTTTACAAGGCCTTCAAAAAGTCGGAGACGCTCCTGTCTAAAAGTGTGTAATAATTCAGGCCAATGATTCTAGTTATAGATCGACTGCAACAGTACATATCAAACCGTGTGTTTAATTTGGTCAGAGTGACTTAACTGAAGCACCAATGCTGAAGTAATTAAATCTAAACCACTTATGCATATTGAAGATGTGCAGATGCAACATGTTGAACAAGATGTCCTAGACATCTTGTTACTGGGTTCAGAGCATACTTAGGCAGCATGTCGAACAAGATGTCCCAAGACATGTGGGCAGGACATCTTGACCCAGTTCAGCTTAAAAGATAATGCTTATCCATTAAGCACACGTATCTTTCAAATTTGAATAAGGCGCGAATCTTTTAGTAACAAGCTGAGATTAGGATTAATGATAAAGTTTGTTATTAATTCTATGTGTTAGATACGATCGGAATCGTATTTAATTTGTGGATAAAGATTAATTCTTTTATCTTATGGAGTTTGTTTTAAAACAAGTTTGTTTTAAAACTAATTCTTATTGTAGTGCATCTGAAAGATTCAAGATTATCTGAAGACATGCACGCCTATATATAAAGGACTCAACATAGAGCTTGAAACTTAACCCACAATAACTGAAGATTGTGAGTCCAAAGCTTTGTGCCCACCGTGTAAAGCATTAATAGCTCTTAGTATTGTTCTTGATACTTTGTAGCCTTGAGTCATTGAATGTTGTCATTCAACAAAGTTTTTAAATTGTAAAGTTTAAGTTTCGTCACTTGGGATTTGTGATTAGAGGGAGTTGCGTAGGTTCTCATATTCAGGGGGAGTTAGCCCTTGAGTAGAAGATTACTAGGATTAAGAAAAGGCGTACATGCCAAAAGGTGTTTGGTGTGATTGTAAGACAAAGTAAGAATTTAGAGTAGTAGTGTTCACTTCCTGGATTGGTATCCTCCAGAGTAGGGTTGTTTAGCGCCAAACTGGGTTAACAAATTACTGGTGTTGTTTATTGCTTTTATTTACTTCAGTACTGCAATAAATTGTGATCCTCATAACCAGTTGTCGAACATGTTGTCTAAGACATCTGGACCATAGACACATTGTCCTAGACACTGTGTACGACATCTGTCCTGCTAGAGAACAGAATTTCAATTGGCATCAGAGCAGGCACCCTAACCTACTGGGTGAGCTCTAGGGAGATAAATTTTGTTCAAGATGGACAAGAGAGGATCAATCAACAGACCACCAATCTTGGATGGATCTAATTATGATTATTGGAAAGCAAGTATGATTGCCTTTCTCAAATCCATGGATCAAAAACCATGGAGGGCAATTATCACAGGGTCGAATCATCCAATAGTCACTGCAGCAGATGGCTCCACAAGCCTAAAAGGAGTATTAGATTGGAGTCCAGAGGAAGAAACTGAGGCAAGTGGCAACTCTAAAGCACTCAATGCCATATTCAATGGTGTTGATGAAAACATGTTTAAGTTAATCAATACATGTATTGAAGCCAAGCAAGCCTAGGAAATTATTCACACTGCACATGAAGGAACCTCTAAAGTTCGAATGTCAAAGCTGCAACTTCTCACCACAAAATTTGAAAACTTGAGGATGGAGGATGAAGAAACTATATCTGAGTTTGAAATTCCACCACGCAGGAATAGGATGTTCGATGCAATGTTCCAACACTAGAAGTTGAGTATGATGTTGGAACATTCACAGATATACATACTTATTTATAACTAAAAAGACACAAAAGCATAAAAATAAAAGACACATGATATTTGTTAACCCAGTTCGGAGCACAACAACAACCTAATCTGGGGGATACCAATCCAGAAGTGAAACCCACTATGATAGTTCTAATCCTAAGCTCTCAGCAAACCACCAGATTACACTTATGACTTAGACACTATCTCATGCAACTTCAACCTAGGGACTCCTAAGTCTGAGATCCCTTCTCACCTCCTTCTTAACCACACAACCTGTGATTATAACTGACACAATGATAAGATTGAAAACACTTTCAAAAACAAACTATCTCCGTGCTTAAAAGCTTTGGAGTAGTACACAATAATACAACTCAAACTATGTCCTAATCTTGTTTCAAGATGACACAAGGTAGGCTCACAACACAATGCTCAAAAACCCTAATGCAACACTTTGCTGCAGTACAACAATACGCAGACGTAACCCTAGCTAGGGTTACTATTAAGCTTAAATACTAAGGTCTTCAATTGGGCTTCTTCACGTGTTGGGCTTCAAGACCTGACTACGTTCTGACAAGTGGACCAGTTTGTCGTCGAGCAATAATTCACACTCTAGGTGTCTAGAATGAGTTCGTATCCACAGAGATCGTGTCAAACCTTCGCTAGTGCTATCTTAGTTCGTTAGTTTTTGCATTCGCTTTGGTTTTTTAGGAAAAAGGTTTTTAATTATAAAATTAGCGATATGCGTTGCAATAAAAATAAAGGTGTTGATTCAGAGTCATAGAGGATATATATGGTGGTTAAACTTACTCCCTCCTTCATACTTGGCATAATCGGTGTATAACATAGTCATTCGTATTATTATCGGGCGTCGATTCTATCCTTGTTTTAGTAGCACCTTACTGCTACCCTATGTAGGCAAAGTCTCCCTACTTTTGCAACTCGGGCACCTACGAGAGCCTAACCTCACTTTGTCACAAACCCTAATTACTAGATAGAGTTATTTACATACATGCATTATTATGACCATCGACCATCCAATACCCCTAGATCTTAGTTACGGTTATTTAGTTTCTAATTGTTATGTTACAACTATTTCCTGATTCCTCCTCTAATTGTTAAGTCACAACTAGTTCAAGATTGTTTTGTCGTTTCTTTAATCTAGTGTTATTTATTACTAGTTCTGGAAAAATAATAGTGAGAACCCTAATATGCTACTATTAAAGTAAACCCTAATTATTTATTCTAAGGCGTTGTCGTTTATCCGGCCAGATTCCGACTAACGATATTAACGCAAGAAAACAAATAACAAATAATAATTTATAAATGCGATTTTTTATAACTTTGACTCAATTACATGACCAAAGTATTCATTGGGGAGTTCATCTTCTCCACCACAACCTAAGGAATTTATTACAAAAGACTAAACATAATTAAATTATAAGAATCTAATAGAAAAGTCTAAAGAATTCATACTTTGCTGAGTTAGTTTTCCCGTAAGGGGAGAAAACTATGCCCTTAGAGCTCCTCCGAACTTCTCTCCAAAAGGAATAGAAAGTTCTTCTATTTCTGAATGAAAAATAATGAATTATGGAAGCTCTATTTATACTTTTCGTAATGGGCCTCAACAAGCCATCGTGGCACGCTAGGTCCATCGTGTCACGATGAGAAGATTCAGTTTAAAATTATAACTGATCCTGTGCGTTTGATCAGCGTGGTCACCAAGCAAAGCCATCGTATTGCGTTGAGCTTCATCGTGGTACGATGCTAAGATTTTCTTCAAAAATATAATTGATTCTGTCTTGGCGAGCAAGTAGCCTCCATCGTGTCACGTTGAGTTCCATCGTGACACGATGGACTGTTTTTCTTCATTTTTGGGCTTTTTCTTGTCTTTTGCGTGTCTTCACTTTGTCTTGAAGCTTTTTCTCGATTCTTCAGGTTTTTGTTGATATTTGGGCCTGTCTTGGTCATTTTACTACTAATAATACTACCTAAAATACTGCAGAAATTCCTGTCATCAAGACCCATAGTACACAGTGGGCACAAAGCTTTGGACTCACAATCTTTAGTTATTGTGGGTTAAGTTTCAAGCTCTATGTTGAGTCCTTTATATATAGGCGTGCATGTCTTCAGATAATCTTCAATCTTTCAGATGTACAACAATAAGAATTAGTTTTAAAACAAACTTGTTTTAAAACAAACTCCACAAAGATAAAGAATTAATCTCTATCCACTAATTAAATACGAATCCAATCGTATCTAACACATAGGATTAATAACAAACTTTATCCTTAATCCTAATCTCAGCTTGTTACTAAAAGATTCGCGTTTTATTCAAATTAAAACAAACACGCGTGCTTAATGGATAAGCATTATCTTTTAAGCTGAACTGGGTCAAGATGTCCTACCCACATGTCTTAGGACATCTTGTTCGACATGCTGCCTAAGCATGCTCTGAACCCAGTGACAAGATGTCTAGGACATCTTGTTCAACATGTTGCATCTGCACATCTTCAATATGCACAAGTGGTTTAGACTTAATTACTTCAGCATTGGTGCTTCTGTTAAGTCACTCTGACCAAGTTGTTTTAGCCTTATGATGCAGCCAATCTCAGAAGAACTACGTTCCAAAAATAGACAACAACGCATTTAAGAGGCACTTTCAGCATAACCTGGATTCGTATTCGGATGTTGAAACATTGTATCAAACATTGCAGTGTAACTTTGTTTTACCAAAATGCAGCCAACATAAACACACTAACAATCTCCCCATTTGGAGAAATTTTTGGCTAAAACAAATTTGGATCATATAGACGAGCTAACAGAATACAAAGGGCATGGGTCCTTAGATCAACACAGGCACACAAATCATAAGACAGTCATACAGCTGATAGTATTCCATAAGATTATCATAGGCAAAATAATAGCAGAAGCAAAACAACAATTTTTGGCCTAGATCCTTTCATACACAGCAGATCATGATGTTACAACATCCTGTAGAACTTGGAAGTATACATACTCCCCCTCAAACCTGTCATGTCATCATCCTGAAATAAATACTTGGAGGTATTCATACTCCCCTTCAAAGCAAGCACCTATAAGTCTGGGCTTCAGATGTTTCAACATCACATTCAACATTACACTACTGTTAAACAAACCTCTACTCCCCCTTTTTAGTCACAAAATTTGCCGATAAAGGCATATAATTAATAAACCACATAGTACCATTGTAATACGAACAGAAGTAGGAATAGAACATCCAAGCACATAAAGGTGCTAATTATCCAGGGCAATGCCCATTAGAACAGACCAAAACAAATACCAAAAGAAAAACAATAGGATAATAATCAGAGTACATCAAGCTAATCTTCAAAGCTGCTTGCATTAGATTCTCCATCTTCCTCATCTTCTGCCTCAGCATCTGTAACTTCATCAGCATTTTCATTATCAGACCCAGCAATCACATTTGTGCCTGCTTCCTCTTCTTCCTGAGCTTTGTCATTGCCATCCATATCAGCATCTTCTTCAGGGCCAACTCTGCCATCCCCAACATTCTGCTCTTCCTGTTCTAGAGCCAAGATCATAAGCTCAAATTGAGCTTTCTTCTCATCCAACACTGTAATAATATCCCTTTAGGGCAGCTAAGATTTCCTGCCGTGTCATAAACCCAGAGGGTGCAGCAGAGCCAAATGCTCCAACAATGTTTGGCACATGGTGTTTGCCAAATAGCTTGTAGTGCAGAGACAGAGGAGATTCCCTCTTCTTAGGAACATCAGAGGCATACTTGATCTGAGGCAGTTGGTCAAGTATAATATCACATAGGAGGGTAGGGAATGCTATAGGGAGCTTCACAACAGAGCTCTTAGCATGTTTCACAGTTTGTTCAAAAATATATTCACCAAAATCAATCTTCTGGTTGGTACCTATTGAATAAATCATCTTACCAAGTACACTTGCCACATCAGAAGAGTGGGTTGTAGGAACCCAATTGTATGCACCAATTCTGTTAAGAATGACATACTTAACAGACAGCTTACCAGCAGAAATCTCCCCTTTCTTGGGCCAGTTTTTCACTTGGTTTGCAGTTATCACTTTGCAAACCTGATTCTCAGAAGCAATAAGCTTAGTGCATCCACTGGCATCAATCCCTAGATATCTATTGATCACCCCAGAAGAAAACTTCATTCTTTCACCTCTCACAAACACAGTCTGAAACTCTGAGCTAACTGGATCATCACACTCTTCAGGGATGTTCACCAGAAACTCTTTTACAAGCTATTCATAACAGTTTCCCAGCTTGGTCACAGTCCAACTTCTCTTATCAAATCAATCACTTCACTCATTTTCAGGGCATCAACTCCTAATTCCCTTTCCAAAGTCAGCCTTCTATGAAAGATATATTTCCACCTATGGACATAAGCAGGATTATGAAAAGAAATCTTGTCAGTAGCAACATCTTGGACAATAGTGGGCATTCTTTTTACAGCAGACTTCCTCACACTAGAGTAAGTGACTTGGATGTTTGACACATCTTCTGAAGCATTGTACTCAGACTCACTTGAAGCTTCAGCTTTTCTCTTCCTTCCCTTGACAGCAGAGACCTTAGGAGTAACCTTACTCCATGCTTTTTTAGGACTTATCATCACACCTTTTCCTTTGCTCTTCTTCCCAGTTTCAGGTGTTTTAGTCACACTAGGTACAACCTTCCCTTTACTACTCCTTAGCCTTTTGGCAATTCCAAAAGCTTTGGAGATAGGCACCTCATCTTTATCTTCCAACACATCAACAACAATGAGAGGAGTCTCAGCTTCCTAATGAACAGATGTTTCTTCAGGATCAGATTCTATTTCAACAGTGCCCTGTGGGGTAGCTTTTCCACCAACATTAGTCACAGAATGAGTTGACAGATTCTCATTCTCATTGGCTGTTTGAAAGCCAGAGTCATTCTCAGTTACACCAGCAGACATATTTAGTTGTTTACCAAGTTGGTCCAAGGATGTTCCAACATCCGGTCCAACATCCTTTGGAGCCACAGGAATCTCAAGGGTTCGATGAACAGTGTCATCCCCTTTCTCAACATTACTCATACCAGTAGTATTAATGTCCATCTTGTCAATGGTAGAATTTAAAGCATATAACCTTATGTTTTCACCAGATTCAGGAACAGTAGTATTCAGGGTTTCAACATTGTTACCTTTTTCGCGATCTGAAGAGACAGCTCCATCAGCAAGATTGAGCGAGGCTTCAACATCTGCTTGTTTTTCAACTTGACTCGATGTTTCAACATTCCCTTTCGCTTTGATATTGAAAGGATCATCCTTTAAGTAGAGATCTTCCATGGTCATATTATTCTTGAGTTGACCCCTTTGAGTTTAGAAAAGAATTTGGGTCCTGATTTAGAACCGACGTCCTTCTTCTTTTTCTTTGAAACAGACTTGGATGGTGTTGCATGTGTTGAATCATCAGGCAAGACAGTGGTAATGGGATCGACATTCAGAGGAACGTTGGTTTGGATAGGTTGAGTGGCGGAGACCTGATCATGTTCGTTGGTGGGGGCGGTGGTTTTGGTAGAGGAAGACATAGTGTTCAGGGGATGATGAAAATGTTTGATGGAGATGTAAGAGTGAAAGAAAGTGGTGACGGTAAAAATAGGATTAGTGGAGTAGGAAGTTGAGAGATTGTACGAGTGTAAAGAAATGGTAGGTAACGTGTGATAGGAGGTTTTAAAAAGGAAAGAAGTTATTTGATTTGATTTTCCTAAGAAATCGTGCAAGAAAATGTGGGAGAGACAAATAGCGGTTGCACACTGCAACTTCTTTAATTGCTATAACTCCTCATGCAGACAAATACCCAACTTACCCCTCAAATTTTCAAACTGTTTTGCGTCTAAAGCCTTGGTGAAAATGTCAGCAATTTGCTCTTCTGTGTTCACATGATCCAAAACAACAATTTTGTCCTCAACTAGATCTCTTATGAAGTGATGACGGATATTAATATGCTTTTTTCTACTGTGTTGTATAGGATTTTTTGATATGTTTATGGCGCTGAGATTGTGACAGTACAATGTTGGAGCTTCCTGTTCAACATTGTATTCGTGGAGCATTTGCTTCATCCATAAGAGTTGAGAGCTTGAGCTTCCTGCTGCTATATATGTAGCTTCTGCAGTAGATAAGGCAACACTATTTTGTTTCTTGCTAAACCATGAAATTAGATTATTTCCAAGGAAGAAACATCCACCAGATGTGCTTTTTCTATCATCAGCACTGCCTGCCCAATCTGCATCACAATACCTAATTAGCTTGGAATCTTCACCATGAGTGTACAGGATTCCATAGTCACTAGTTCCACTAACATATTTCAGTATCCTTTTGACTCGAGCAAGATGACTAACTTTAGGGTCAGCCTGGTACCTGGCACAAACTCCAACAGCAAATGTGATATCTGGTCTATTAGCAGTTAAATATAATAAGCTTCCAATCATACTCCTGTACTGACTTTGATCAACAGACACTCCATTCTCATCCTTGGTCAACTTCAAATGTGTAGGTGCTGGTGTCCTTTTGTGTGTGGCACTGTCCAACCCAAACTTATTTACTATATTCTTAGCATACTTACTCTGAGAGATGAATATGGTGTCTTCCATCTGTTTGACTTGTAGGCCAAGAAAATATGTTAGTTCACCCACTAAGCTCATCTCAAATTCTGACTGCATTTGCGAAATGAAATGTTCTGATTCGACATCCCACCAAAAACTATATCATCAACATATATCTGAGCAATCATGAGTTTACCTCCTTCTTCCTTCACAAACAAGGTTTTATCAGATCCACCTTTCCTATAACCATGAGTCACCAAGAACTGTGTTAATCTGTCATACCAAGCTCTAGGGGATTGCTTCAACCCATATAGAGCCTTTTTGAGCTTATACACATGATTGGGAAATCTTGTTTCTACAAACCCCTTGGGTTGCTCTACATATACTTCTTCCTGTAGATAACCATTAAGAAAGGCACTATTTACATCCGTTTGGAACAGTTTAAACTTAAGGATGCAAGCAACTCCTAATAGTAACCTCACTGCCTCCAATCTGGCCACAGGTGCAAAAGTTTCTTCAAAATCAACTCCTTCCACTTGAGTATACCCTTGAGCCACTAGTTTGGCCTTATTTCTGGTTACAGTCCCTTTCTCATCTGACTTGTTCTTATATACCCAATTTGTACCAATTACATTTACTCCTGCAGGTATAGGAACAAGATCCCACACATCACTTCTCTTAAACTGGTTAAGTTCTTCTTGCATTGCTTCTATTCAACAGTCATCAGTAAGAGCTTCCTTGACATTTGTTGGTTCAATTAAAGATACAAAGCAAGAATTACTGATTACCTCATTTGACCTTCTGGTAGTAATGCCATTCTGTGGATCACCTATGATGAGGTCCTGAGGGTGATTTTTCTGAACCCTTATTGAAGGTCCTTTGTTGGTGATTGAGGAACTTCTTTCAGTAGTCTCTTCTTCAGCATTTACATTGTTCTCAGAACAAGCTTCTGGTGTCAGGGATGTTCCAACATCCAGTTCAACATCTGGATCTTTCTCCTCATGCAAGTCATCAATCACAACATTGATGGACTCCATCATAACTTGAGTTTTGGAGTTGTAGACTCTGTAAGCTCTACTGTTTGTTGAGTACCCAAGAAAAATCCCTTCATCACTTTTAGGATCCATTTTTCTTCTTTGTTCTCTATCAGCCAGAATATAACATTTACTGCCGAACACATGGAAGTGTTTTACAGTGGGTTTTCTATCCTTCCATAGCTCATAACGAGTACATGATGTTCCTTTTGTTAAGGTTACTCTGTTATGAACATAACAGGCCGTGTTCATTGCTTCAGCCCAAAAATGATAAAGGAGCTTTTTGGCATGAAGCATGGCTCTAGCAGATTCTTGCAAGGTTCTATTTTTTCTTTCAACCACCCCATTTTGTTGAGGAGTAATTGGTGAAGAAAACTTATGCTTGATTCCCTCAGCCTCACAAAATTCAGCAATCTTGACATTCTCAAACTCTCTACCATGATCATTTCTGATTCTTACTATTCCTGAGTTCTTTTCCCTTTGTAGCTGTAAGCAGAGACTTTTGAGTGTTTTAAAACTATCAGACTTCTCTCTAATGAAGTTTATCCAGGTGAATATAGAGAAGTCATCAACAACCACTAAAGCATACCTTCTACCTCCTATGCTTTCAAATTGCATAGGTCCCATGAGGTCAATGTGCAAGAGTTCCAGTACTTTGGATGTTACCTGATGTTCCAGCTTTTGATGAGACATTCGAGTTTACTTTCCAATCTGACACTCACCACAGATCTTGCCTTCTTCAATACTTAGGTTGGGCAATCCTCTTATGGCTCCAGCAGTAATAGCTTTCTTCATTCTTCTCAGATGCAAGTGTCCTACCTTCTGGTGCCATAGTCTGACTTCATCTTCCTTGCTCATCAGGCAAGAAGCAGGATTCATCTGTTCATCTGAAGATATCCACAGATAGCAGTTGTCTTTGGATCTTCTGCCTTTCATCAGAATTCTGTCATCTTCATCAGCTACTTTACATTCAGATTGAGTGAATTTTACCTTTAAGCCTTGATCACATAGTTGTTGACTAATACTAATTAAATTAGCAGTCAGTCCTTTTACCAGTAATACATTATCAAGTCTGGGCAGTCCTTCTTTTGCAAGCTTTCCTATTCCAAAAATCTGACCATTAGCACCATCACCAAATGTGACATAGCTGGTTGCATATGGTTTAATTTCTTCAAGGTATCCACTTGAACCAGTCATATGTCTCGAGCAGCCACTATCAAAGTGTTGGAGTAAGCCCTAAAAGCCAATCTATTTTGATAGTATTTGATTTTGTATCGCGACTTAATTTATATATTTTATATATATATATATATATATATATATATAATAAGGCCTTTCTTTATTATGTTTGTAACGTTCAAAATAATGAAGTCCTTAGAATAGAAAGTCCGTTTAATATTAAGTGTGATTTAATCATGAGATTACATTAAACATAAAGACGCTATTCTTAAAGTATCCATAGTCGAGCTTTAAGGTGAAAAGGGATAACCTTAAAGCATAAAGACTATTATGAAGATAGACTGATGATCGCATCTCATGGATCATGGGATAAGGTATCAAGTCTTGACATAGGTATAAGAAATATTATGAGTAATATTTATACCGGATTGACCCGCTATGAGAGTACTACATGCAAAGTTATGCGAAGTGTCATAAGTTACTCTCATGGTGATAATGGTGTAAACCGCCCTTAGACCTGAAACCACTTTGTACCCTAAATGTGGAGTCAAGTACTTTGTTGCTGATCTAACGTTGTCCGTAACAGGATAACCATAAAGGCAGTTGATGGGTACTTCACAAAGCATGCTGAGGGACAGTAGTGACCTAGATGGAATTTGCCAATCCTGCATAACAGGATAAATGTCATGGGCCCAATATTGAACTGGACAAAGATGACACCAAGTATGCTTTGTGTTCAATATAGACATAAAGGGCAAAGGGGTAATTATACACGCATATATTATCACTAAAGGTTATGTTTTGATCACATGTTAATTTCTCATAACTTGGGTAGCAATGATGTATTGCTAGATACCGCTCATTGTTTATTATATTAAATAAAGGATTTAATATAATTGCCAACGTTATGGAAACCTACAAGGGTCACACACATAAGGACAGTCTAATATTGAGATAAATAAAGGAACACCGTAAGGTACGGTGTATGTGCAATGTGATAAGGGTATCACGGTAATTTAAACGAGCAAGAACACCATAGATTATAGTGGGAGGGCGCGTACATGAGTACTACCACTCATGGGGCGCGCGCCCTAGCTTTTGTTTCTTGTTGGGCTTTGCCCAATAAGAAAAGTCTTGGTGCACAAGACATGAGTTGTCTTGATGCACAAGACAAGAGATATCTATAAATAGAGACCTCTTGTCATTGCTCAAAACACAAGAAAAAGCACAATAATATTTTAGAATTGAAAATACTAAAATAATCGTCTCTCTCAATATTCTTGCATAGCCTTTAAACATAAAGGGCTAGCACTCTATTGAAGGTGACTGTTCGTGTTGACTAGTTAGAGGCGTCGGTGATCTTCATCAACGCTCGTGATCATCTTGTTCGTGATTTAAGGGTTCTTCCCTACAAGAGATCGTGATTTAAAGGTTCTTCCCTACAAGAGATCATGATTTAAAGGTTCTTCCCTTCAAGAGGTAAAAACCATAAACACATATCATGCTCATTCGTAAGGATTAAACTAAGGAAATTTTTTGAATTCCGCTGCTTATAATAACGCTATTTTCCTTCACAAAGTACCAGCAATCTCTGGAGGATGCTCTCAGAGCAATGTGAGCATTCAATGCAGCAACTTCTTTATTCTTTGGCTTCCATGTTTTAGTGTTCTGATGAGTTGCACCATTTGTTTCACCATCTGTTCCCTGTTGATACCACTTAGGATTGCCATTTAGCTGAAAGCAATAGGGTCTAATATGACCTTTCTTACCACAATGGTGACAGACCCATCTTCTAGGTTTTCTTCTTGAGATGAACCATGATGTTGGACGAGACGCTTCAACATCTGTGTGCCAGTTGTGGGATTGTATTCACCTTCAGTAGGAACAAACTTTTCTAGTTTCTTCCCATAATTGTTGTTCATGGTTCTGTAATCAAAACCAATTCCCTTGCCTTTTCTTTGTTCTTGTGATACCAGAATTTCTTCAAGAAGATCTGTACCAGTATTCAGCATTCTCACTTGCTTCAAAGTGTTATCCAGTTAAGAGTTCAGAAGTGCAACCTCATTTGTCAGCTCAGTGATTTTCTTCAATCCTTCATCTCTCTCTGTCATGAGTTGATTGATAGTCTTCTTCTGCTTATGTAAAGTCTTGCAGATTTCAACATCCTTCTCATACGACTCTTTATAAGTGGCAAGAAGATCTTCATAGGATAAATCTCCATCCTCAGACTCAGCATCTGAAGTGCAAACACCAGTTAATGCAGTAACATGTTTAGCTGACTCATTTTCACCTTCAGAATCACTTTCATCAGACCAAGAAACAACCAGACTTTTCTTTTGTTTCTTGAGATAGGTGGCACATTCTGTTCTAATGTGTCCAAATCCCTCACATTCATGGCACTGAACACCCTTGGATTGAGATCTCTTCTCATCACTTTTGTTTTTCTTGAATTTGTCTGACTGAGTGTTGATGTTGAATCGGATGTTCTGCCCATTTGGTCTTTGTTTTCCATCAACTTGTTTCCAGGCTTGCTTAAACTTTCTACCAATCATGGCTAAAGCTTCTGCAAATCCATCATCTTCATCTTCATCTTCTTGAGGTTCACCATCATCTGTATTAGACACAAAGGCAATACTCTTATTCTTTTTGTCACTTCTTTCACTTATTGCAAACTCAAAGGTTTCAAGAGATCCAATTAGCTCATCAACTTTCATGGTGTTGATGTCTTGAGCCTCCTCTATTGCAGTCACCTTCATGTCAAACCTTTTTGGCAAGGACCTGAGAATCTTTCTCACCAGCTTGGCATCAGTCATCTTCTCACCAAGAACATCAAAGGAGTTCGCCATGTCAAGAATATTCATGTAGAAATCATGAACAGTTTCATCTTCCTTCATTTTCAAATTTTGCGGTGAGTAGCTGGAGTCTAGACATTTTTACCTTTGAGGTTCCTCCATGCACAGTGTCTAGGATGTTCCAAGCTTCCTTTGCAACAACACATTTTTTATCAATCTAAACATGCTTCTGTCTACTCCATTGAATAGAGCATTAATAGCCTTTGAATTGTAGGTAGAGAGGTCTTGTTCCTCCTTAGTCCATTCAAGTTCTGGCATCAGCACTCCCATTTTATTACCATCTTTGTCAGTAACTACTGGATGCTCCCAGCCAGACAAGACTGCTCTCCAAACTTGAGCATCAATGGACTTAAGAAATGCAGCCATGCGTGATTTCCAGTTGTCATAATTTCCACCTTTAAGCATTGGCAGTCTGTTGACGAATCCTACATCCTTCTCCATCGTACAAGGAATTAACTTCCCTAAATCCCACCACGCAGGAATAGGATGTTCGATGCAATGTTCCAACACTAGCGATGTTGAGTATGATGTTGGAACATTCACAGATATATAGACTTATAACTAAAAAAGACACAAAAGCACAAAAATAAAAGACACAGGATATTTGTTAACCCAGTTCGGAGCACAACATCAACCTAATATGGGGGATGCCAATCCAGGAGTGAAACCCACTATGATAGTTCTAATCCTAAGCTCTTAGCAAACCACTAGTTTACACTTATGACTTAGACAATATCTCATGCAACTTCAACCTAGGGACTCCTAAGTCTGAGATCCCATCTCACCTCCTTCTTAACCACACAACTTGTGATTAAAACTAACACAATGATAAGACTGAAAACACTTTTAAAAACAAACTATCTGTGTGCTTAAAAGCTTTGGAGTAGTACACAATAATACAACTCAAACTATGTCCTAATCTTGTATCAAGATGACACAAGGTAGGCTCACAACACAATGCTCAAAAACCCTAATGCAACACTTTGCTGCAGCACAACAATACGCACACGTAACCCTAGCTATGTTTACTATTAAGCTTAAATACTAAGGTCTTCAATTGGGCTTCTTCACGTGTTGGGCTTCAAGACCCATAGTACATTTCGAGGTCATACATAAATGCATAGAATCAAGAGTTCTTAAAATAGAACGGAGACTATATAGTAAGATAAATGCTTGATATACTCTGACCATGCATGTAACTGCATAAAAATTAAGTCTAAAGATATGTATGTATATGAAAGCTTTCAACAATGTCGGCTCCACTTTGAATGTCTATTTTTAATAATTTTACAAGGCCTTCAAAAAGTCGTAGACGCTCCTGTCTAAAAGTGTGTAATAATCCAGGCCAATGATTCTAGTTATAGATCGACTGCAACAGTACATATCAAACCATGTGTTTAATTTGGTTTTTAGTGTAGTTCTTCTAAGATTGGCTCCATCATAAGGCTAAAACAACTTGGTCAGAGTGACTTAGCTAAAGCACTAATGCTAAAACAATTATGTCAAAATCACTTGTGCATATTGAAGATGTGCAGATGCAACATGTTGAACAAGATGTCCTAGACATCTTTTCACTGGGTTCAGAGCATGTTAAGGCAACATGTCGAACAAGATGTCCCAAGACATGTGGGTAGGACATCTTGACCCAGTTCAACTTAAAAGATAATGCTTATCCAATAAGCACACATATCTTTCATATTTGAATAAGGCGCAAATCATTTAGTAACAAGCTGAGATTAGGATTAATGATAAAGTTTGTTATTAATTCTATGTGTTAGATACGATTGGAATCATATTTAATTTATGGATAAAGATTAATTCTTTTATCTTATGGAGTTTGTTTTAAAAAAAGTTTGTTTTAAAACTAATTCTTACTGTAGTGCATCTGAAAGATTGAAGATTATCTGAAGACCTGCACGCCTATATAAAGGACTCAACATAGAGCTTGAAACTTAACCCACAAAAACTGAAGATTGTGAGTCTAAAGCTTTGTGCCCACTGTGTAAAGCATTAGTAGCTCTTAGTATTGTTCTTGATACTTTGTAACCTTAAGTCGTTGAATGTTGTCATTCAACAAAATTTTTAAACTGTAAAGTTTAAGTTTCGTCACTTGGGATTAATGATTAGAGAGAGTTGGGTAGGTTCTCATATTCTGGGGGAGTTAGCCCTTGAGTAGAAGATTACTAGGATTAAGAAAAGGCGTACATGCCAAAAGGTGTTTGGTGTGGTTGTAAGACTAAGTAATAATTCGGAGTAGTAGTTTTCACTTCCTGGATTGGTATCCCCCATAGTAGGTGTGGTTTGCATCAAACTGGGTTAACAAACATTGGTGTTGTTTATTGCTTTTATTTACTTCAGTACTGCAATAAATTGTGATCCTCACAACCAGTTGTCGAACCATTTGTCTAAGACATCTGGACCATAGACACATTGTCCTAGACATTATGTATGACATCGGTCCTGCCAGAGAACAGAATTTCAATTGGCATCAGAGCAGGCAACCTAACCTGCTGGGTGAGCTCTAGGGAGATAAATTTTGTTCAAGATGGACAAGAGAGGATCAATCAACAGACCACCAATCTTGGATAGATCTAATTATGATTATTGGAAAGCAAGAATGGTTGCCTTTCTCAAATCCATGGATCAAAAAGCATGGAGGGCAATTACCATAGGGTGGAATCATCCAATAGTCACAGTAGCAGATGGCTCCACAAGCCTAAAAGGAGTAGCAGATTGGAGTCCAGAGGAAGAAACTGAGGCAATTGGCAACTCTAAAGCACTCAATGCCATATTCAATGGTGTTGATGAAAACATGTTTAAGTTAATCAATACATGTATTGAAGCCAAGAAAGCTTGGGAAATTATTCACAATGCACATGAAGGAACCTCTAAAGTTCGAATATCAAAGCTGCAACTTCTCACCACAAAATTTGAAAACTTGATGATGGAGGATGAAGAAACTATATCTGAGTTTGAAATTCCACCACGCGGGAATAGGATGTTCGATGCAATGTTCCATCACTAGAGATGTTGAGTATGATGTTGGAACAATCACAAATATACAGACTTATAACTAAAAAGACATAAAAGCACAAAAATAAAAGACACAGGATATTTGTTAACCCAGTTCGGAGCACAACATCAACCTAATCTGGGGGATACCAATCCAGGAGTGAAACCCACTATGATAGTTCTAATCCTAAGCTCTCAACAAACCACCAGTTTACACTTATGACTTAGACACTATCTCATGCAACTTCAACCTAGGGACTCCTAAGTCTGAGATCCCATCTCACCTCCTTTTTAACCACGCAACTTGTGATTATAACTGACACAATGATAACATTGAAAACACTTTCAAAAACAAACTATCTCCGTGCTTAAAAGCTTTGGAGTTGTACACAATAATACAACTCAAACTATGTCTTGAAAGTTTTCATATACATACATATCTTGAGACTTAATTTTTATGCAGTTACATGTATGGTCAGAGTATCTCAAGCATTTATCTTACTATCTGGTCTCCGTTCTATTTTAAGAAATCTTGATTCTATGCATTTATGTATGAGCTGGAAATGTACTATGAGTCTTGAAGCCCATCACGTGAAGAAGCCCACGTGTGCTTATTGTTGTACTGCAGCAAAGTGTTGCATTAGGGTTTTTGAGCATTGTGTTGTGAGCCTACCTTGTGTCATCTTGATACAAGATTAACAATGTCGGCTCCACTTTGAATGTCTATTTTTAATAATATTACAAGGCCTTCAAAAAGTCGGAGACGCTCCTGTCTAAAAGTGTGTGTAATAATACAGGCCAATGATTCTAATTATAGATCGATTGCAACAATACATATCAAACCGTGTGTTTAATTTGGTTTTTTGTGTAGTTCTTCTGAGATTGGCTGCATCATAAGGCTAAAACAACTTGGTCAGAGTGACTTAGCTAAAGCACTAATGCTAAATCAATTATGTCAAAATCACTTGTGCATATTGAAGATGTGCAGATGCAACATGTTGAACAAGATGTCCTAGACATCTTTTCACTGGGTTCAGAGCATGTTAAGGCAACATGTCGAACAAGATGTCCCAAGACATGTGGGTAGGACATCTTAACCCAGTTCAGCTTAAAAGATAATGCTTATCCATTAAGCACGCGTATCTTTCAAATTTGAATAAGGCGCGAATCTTTTAGTAACAAGCTGAGATTAGGATTAATGATAAAGTTTGTTATTAATTCTATGTGTTAGATACGATTGGAATCATATTTAATTTGTGGATAAAGATTAATTCTTTTATCTTATGGAGTTTGTTTTAAAAAAAGTTTGTTTTAAAACTAATTCTTATTGTAGTGCATCTGAAAGATTGAAGATTATCTGAAGACCTGCACGCCTATATAAAGGACTCAACATAGAGCTTGAAACTTAACCCACAAAAACTAAAGATTGTGAGTCTAAAGCTTTGTGCCCACTGTGTAAAGCATTAGTAGCTCTTAGTATTGTTCTTGATACTTTGTAGCCTTAAGTCGTTGAATGTTGTCATTCAACAAAGTTTTTAAACTGTAAAGTTTAAGTTTCGTCACTTGGGATTAATGATTAGAGAGAGTTGGGTAGGTTCTCATATTCTGGGGGAGTTAGCCCTTGAGTAGAAGATTACTAGGATTAAGAAAAGGCGTACATGCCAAAAGGTGTTTGGTGTGGTTGTAAGACTAAGTAATAATTCGGAGTAGTAGTTTTCACTTCCTGGATTGGTATCCCCCATAGTAGGTGTGGTTTGCATCAAACTGGGTTAACAAACATTGGTGTTGTTTATTGCTTTTATTTACTTCAGTACTGCAATAAATTGTGATCCTCACAACCAGTTGTCGAACCATTTGTCTAAGACATCTGGACCATAGACACATTGTCCTAGACATTATGTATGACATCGGTCCTGCCAGAGAACAGAATTTCAATTGGCATCAGAGCAGGCAACCTAACCTGCTGGGTGAGCTCTAGGGAGATAAATTTTGTTCAAGATGGACAAGAGAGGATCAATCAACAGACCACCAATCTTGGATAGATCGAATTATGATTATTGGAAAGCAAGAATGGTTGCCTTTCTCAAATCCATGGATCAAAAAGCATGGAGGGCAATTACCACAGGGTGGAATCATCCAATAGTCACAGCAGCAGATGGCTCCACAAGCCTAAAAGGAGTAGCAGATTGGAGTCCAGAGGAAGAAATTGAGGCAATTGGCAACTCTAAAGCACTCAATGCCATATTCAATGGTGTTGATGAAAACATGTTTATGTTAATCAATACATGTATTGAAGCCAAGAAAGCTTGGGAAATTATTCACAATGCACATGAAGGAACCTCTAAAGTTCAAATATCAAAGCTGCAACTTCTCACCACAAAATTTGAAAACTTGAGGATGGAGGATGAAGAAACTATATCTGAGTTTAAAATTCCACCACGCGGGAATAGGATGTTCGATGCAATGTTCCATCACTAGAGATGTTGAGTATGATGTTGGAACATTCACAAATATATAGACTTATAACTAAAAAGACACAAAAGCACAAAAATAAAAGACACATGATATTTGTTAACCCAGTTCGGAGCACAACATCAACCTAATCTGGGGGATACCAATCCAGGAGTGAAACCAGACTTAGACACTATCTCATGCAACTTCAACCTAGGGACTCCTAAGTCTGAGATCCCATCTCACCTCCTTTTTAACCACGCAACTTGTGATTATAACTGACACAATGATAACATTGAAAACACTTTCAAAAACAAACTATCTCCGTGCTTAAAAGCTTTGGAGTTGTACACAATAATACAACTCAAACTATGTCTTGAAAGTTTTCATATACATACATATCTTGAGACTTAATTTTTATGCAGTTACATGTATGGTCAGAGTATCTCAAGCATTTATCTTACTATCTGGTCTCCGTTCTATTTTAAGAAATCTTGATTCTATGCATTTATCTTACTATGAGTCTTGAAGCCCATCACGTGAAGAAGCCCACGTGTGCTTATTGTTGTATTGCAGCAAAGTGTTTCATTAGGGTTTTTGAGCATTGTGTTGTGAGCCTACCTTGTGTCATCTTGATACAAGATTAACAATGTCGGCTCCACTTTGAATGTCTATTTTTAATAATATTACAAGGCCTTCAAAAAGTCGGAGACGCTCCTGTCTAAAAGTGTGTAATAATACAGGCCAATGATTCTAATTATAGATCGATTGCAACAATACATATCAAACCGTGTGTTTAATTTGGTTTTATGTGTAGTTCTTCTGAGATTGGCTGCATCATAAGGCTAAAACAACTTGGTCAGAGTGACTTAGCTAAAGCACTAATGCTAAAACAATTATGTCAAAATCACTTGTGCATATTGAAGATGTGCAGATGCAACATGTTGAACAAGATGTACTAGCCATCTTGTCACTGGGTTCAGAGCATGTTAAGGCAACATGTCGAACAAGATGTCCCAAGACATATGGGTAGGACATCTTGACCCAGTTCAGCTTAAAAGATAATGCTTATCCATTAAGCACGCGTATCTTTCAAATTTGAATAAGGCGCGAATCTTTTAGTAACAAGCTGAAATTAGGATTAATGATAAAGTTTGTTATTAATTCTATGTGTTAGATACGATTGGAATCATATTTAATTTGTGGATAAAGATTAATTCTTTTATCTTATGGAGTTTGTTTTAAAACAAGTTTGTTTTAAAACTAATTCTTATTGTAGTGCCTCTGAAAGATTGAAGATTATCTGAAGACCTGCACGCCTATATAAAGGTCTCAACATAGAGCTTGAAACTTAACCCACAAAAACTGAAGATTGTGAGTCCAAAGCTTTGTGCCCACTGTGTAAAGCACTAGTAGCTCTTAGTATTGTTCTTGATACTTTGTAGCCTTAAGTCGTTGAATGTTGTCATTCAACAAAGTTTTTAAACTGTAAAGTTTAAGTTTCGTCACTTGGGATTAGTGATTAGAGGGAGTTGGGTAGGTTCTCATATTCTGGGGGAGTTAGCCATTGAGTAGAAGATTACTAGGATTAAGAAAAGGCGTACATGCCAAAAGGTGTTTGGTGTGGTTGTAAGACTAAGTAATAATTCGGAGTAGTAGTTTTCACTTCCTGGATTGGTATCCCCCAGAGTAGGTGTGGTTTGCATCAAACTGGGTTAACAAACATTGGTGTTGTTTATTGCTTTTATTTTCTTCAGTACTGCAATAAATTGTGATCTTCATAACCAGTTGTCTAAGACATCTGGACCATAGACACATTTTCCTAGACATTGTGTACGACATATGTCCTGACAAAGAACAAAATTTCAATTGGCATCAGAGCAGGCACCCTAACCTGCTGGTGAGCTCTAGGGAGATAAATTTTGTTCAAGATGGACAAGAGAGGATCAATCAACAGACCACCAATCTTGGATGGATCTAATTATGATTATTGGAAAGCAAGAATGGTTGCCTTTCTCAAATCCATGGATCAAAAAGCATGGAGGGCAATTATCACAGGGTGGAATCATCCAATAGTCACAGCAGCATGGCTCTAAAAGCCTAAAAGGAGTAGCAGATTGGAGTCTAGAGGAAGAAACTGAGGCAATTGGCAACTCTAAAGCACTCAATGCCATATTCAATGGTGTTGATGAAAACATGTTTATGTTAATCAATACATGTATTGAAGCCAAGAAAGCTTGGGAAATTATTCACAATGCACATGAAGGAACCTCTAAAGTTCAAATATCAAAGCTGCAACTTCTCACCACAAAATTTGAAAACTTGAGGATGGAGGATGAAGAAACTATATCTGAGTTTAAAATTCCACCACGCGGGAATAGGATGTTCGATGCAATGTTCCATCACTAGAGATGTTGAGTATGATGTTGGAACATTCACAAATATATAGACTTATAACTAAAAAGACACAAAAGCACAAAAATAAAAGACACATGATATTTGTTAACCCAGTTCGGAGCACAACATCAACCTAATCTGGGGGATACCAATCCAGGAGTGAAACCAACTATGATAGTTCTAATCCTAAGCTCTCAACAAACCACCAGTTTACACTTATGACTTAGACACTATCTCATGCAACTTCAACCTAGGGACTCCTAAGTCTGAGATCCCATCTCACCTCCTTTTTAACCACGCAACTTGTGATTATAACTGACACAATGATAACATTGAAAACACTTTCAAAAACAAACTATCTCCGTGCTTAAAAGCTTTGGAGTTGTACACAATAATACAACTCAAACTATGTCTTGAAAGTTTTCATATACATACATATCTTGAGACTTAATTTTTATGCAGTTACATGTATGGTCAGAGTATCTCAAGCATTTATCTTACTATCTGGTCTCCGTTCTATTTTAAGAAATCTTGATTCTATGCATTTATCTTACTATGAGTCTTGAAGCCCATCACGTGAAGAAGCCCACGTGTGCTTATTGTTGTATTGCAGCAAAGTGTTGCATTAGGGTTTTTGAGCATTGTGTTGTGAGCCTACCTTGTGTCATCTTGATACAAGATTAACAATGTCGGCTCCACTTTGAATGTCTATTTTTAATAATATTACAAGGCCTTCAAAAAGTCGGAGACGCTCCTGTCTAAAAGTGTGTAATAATACAGGCCAATGATTCTAATTATAGATCGATTGCAACAATACATATCAAACCGTGTGTTTAATTTGGTTTTATGTGTAGTTCTTCTGAGATTGGCTGCATCATAAGGCTAAAACAACTTGGTCAGAGTGACTTAGCTAAAGCACTAATGCTAAAACAATTATGTCAAAATCACTTGTGCATATTGAAGATGTGCAGATGCAACATGTTGAACAAGATGTCCTAGCCATCTTGTCACTGGGTTCAGAGCATGTTAAGGCAACATGTCGAACAAGATGTCCCAAGACATATGGGTAGGACATCTTGACCCAGTTCAGCTTAAAAGATAATGCTTATCCATTAAGCACGCGTATCTTTCAAATTTGAATAAGGCGCGAATCTTTTAGTAACAAGCTGAAATTAGGATTAATGATAAAGTTTGTTATTAATTCTATGTGTTAGATACGATTGGAATCATATTTAATTTGTGGATAAAGATTAATTCTTTTATCTTATGGAGTTTGTTTTAAAACAAGTTTGTTTTAAAACTAATTCTTATTGTAGTGCCTCTGAAAGATTGAAGATTATCTGAAGACCTGCACGCCTATATAAAGGTCTCAACATAGAGCTTGAAACTTAACCCACAAAAACTGAAGATTGTGAGTCCAAAGCTTTGTGCCCACTGTGTAAAGCACTAGTAGCTCTTAGTATTGTTCTTGATACTTTGTAGCCTTAAGTCGTTGAATGTTGTCATTCAACAAAGTTTTTAAACTGTAAAGTTTAAGTTTCGTCACTTGGGATTAGTGATTAGAGGGAGTTGGGTAGGTTCTCATATTCTGGGGGAGTTAGCCATTGAGTAGAAGATTACTAGGATTAAGAAAAGGCGTACATGCCAAAAGGTGTTTGGTGTGGTTGTAAGACTAAGTAATAATTCGGAGTAGTAGTTTTCACTTCCTGGATTGGTATCCCCCAGAGTAGGTGTGGTTTGCATCAAACTGGGTTAACAAACATTGGTGTTGTTTATTGCTTTTATTTTCTTCAGTACTGCAATAAATTGTGATCTTCATAACCAGTTGTCTAAGACATCTGGACCATAGACACATTTTCCTAGACATTGTGTACGACATATGTCCTGACAAAGAACAAAATTTCAATTGGCATCAGAGCAGGCACCCTAACCTGCTGGTGAGCTCTAGGGAGATAAATTTTGTTCAAGATGGACAAGAGAGGATCAATCAACAGACCACCAATCTTGGATGGATCTAATTATGATTATTGGAAAGCAAGAATGGTTGCCTTTCTCAAATCCATGGATCAAAAAGCATGGAGGGCAATTATCACAGGGTGGAATCATCCAATAGTCACAGCAGCATGGCTCTAAAAGCCTAAAAGGAGTAGCAGATTGGAGTCTAGAGGAAGAAACTGAGGCAATTGGCAACTCTAAAGCACTCAATGCCATATTCAATGGTGTTGATGAAAACATGTTTAAGTTAATCAATACATGTATTGAAGCCAAGAAAGCTTGGGAAATTATTCACAATGCACATGAAGGAACCTCTAAAGTTCGAATATCAAAGCTGCAACTTCTCACCACAAAATTTGAAAACTTGAGGATGGAGGATGAAGAAACTATATCTGAGTTTGAAATTCCACCACGCGGGAATAGGATGTTCGATGCAATGTTCCATCACTAGAGATGTTGAATATGATGTTGGAACATTCACAAATATACAGACTTATAACTAAAAAGACACAAAAGCACAAAAATAAAAGACACAGGATATTTGTTAACCCAGTTCGGAGCACAACATCAACCTAATCTGGGGGATACCAATCCAGGAGTGAAACCCACTATGATAGTTCTAATCCTAAGCTCTCAACAAACCACCAGTTTACACTTATGACTTAGACACTATCTCATGCAACTTCAACCTAGGGACTCCTAAGTCTGAGATCCCATCTCACCTCCTTTTTAACCACGCAACTTGTGATTATAACTGACACAATGATAACATGGAAAACACTTTCAAAAACAAACTATCTCCGTGCTTAAAAGCTTTGGAGTTGTACACAATAATACAACTCAAACTATGTCTTGAAAGTTTTCATATACATACATATCTTGAGACTTAATTTTTATGCAGTTACATGTATGGTCAGAGTATCTCAAGCATTTATCTTACTATCTGGTCTCCGTTCTATTTTAAGAAATCTTGATTCTATGCATTTATGTATGAGCTGGAAATGTACTATGAGTCTTGAAGCCCATCACGTGAAGAAGCCCACGTGTGCTTATTGTTGTACTGCAGCAAAGTGTTGCATTAGGGTTTTTGAGCATTGTGTTGTGAGCCTACCTTGTGTCATCTTGATACAAGATTAACAATGTCGGCTCCACTTTGAATGTCTATTTTTAATAATATTACAAGGCCTTCAAAAAGTCGGAGACGCTCCTGTCTAAAAGTGTGTAATAATACAGGCCAATGATTCTAATTATAGATCGATTGCAACAATACATATCAAACCGTGTGTTTAATTTGGTTTTATGTGTAGTTCTTCTGAGATTGGCTGCATCATAAGGCTAAAACAACTTGGTCAGAGTGACTTAGCTAAAGCACTAATGCTAAAACAATTTTGTCAAAATCACTTGTGCATATTGAAGATGTGCAGATGCAACATGTTGAACAAGATGTCCTAGCCATCTTGTCACTGGGTTCAGAGCATGTTAAGGCAACATGTCGAACAAGATGTCCCAAGACATATGGGTAGGACATCTTGACCCAGTTCAGCTTAAAAGATAATGCTTATCCATTAAGCACGCGTATCTTCCAAATTTGAATAAGGCGCGAATCTTTTAGTAACAAGCTGAAATTAGGATTAATGATAAAGTTTGTTATTAATTCTATGTGTTAGATACGATTGGAATCATATTTAATTTGTGGATAAAGATTAATTCTTTTATCTTATGGAGTTTGTTTTAAAACAAGTTTGTTTTAAAACTAATTCTTATTGTAGTGCCTCTGAAAGATTGAAGATTATCTGAAGACCTACACGCCTATATAAAGGTCTCAATATAGAGCTTGAAACTTAACCCACAAAAACTGAAGATTGTGAGTCCAAAGCTTTGTGCCCACTGTGTAAAGCACTAGTAGCTCTTAGTATTGTTATTGATACTTTGTAGCCTTTAGTCGTTGAATGTTGTCATTCAACAAAGTTTTTAAACTGTAAAGTTTAAGTTTCGTCACTTGGGATTAGTGATTAGAGGGAGTTGGGTAGGTTCTCATATTTTGGGGGAGTTAGCCATTGAGTAGAAGATTACTAGGATTAAGAAAAGGCGTACATGCCAAAAGGTGTTTGGTGTGGTTGTAAGACTAAGTAATAATTCGGAGTAGTAGTTTTCACTTCCTGGATTGGTATCCCCCAGAGTAGGTGTGGTTTGCATCAAACTGGGTTAACAAACATTGGTGTTGTTTATTGCTTTTATTTTCTTCAGTACTGCAATAAATTGTGATCTTCATAACCAGTTGTCTAAGACATCTGGACCATAGACACATTTTCCTAGACATTGTTTACGACATATGTCCTGACAAAGAACAAAATTTCAATTGGCATCAGAGCAGGCACCCTAACCTGCTGGTGAGCTCTAGGGAGATAAATTTTGTTCAAGATGGACAAGAGAGGATCAATCAACAGACCACCAATCTTGGATGGATCTAATTATGATTATTGGAAAGCAAGAATGGTTGCCTTTCTCAAATCCATGGATCAAAAAGCATGGAGGGCAATTATCACAGGGTGGAATCATCCAATAGTCACAGCAGCATGGCTCTAAAAGCCTAAAAGGAGTAGCAGATTGGAGTCTAGAGGAAGAAACTGAGGCAATTGGCAACTCTAAAGCACTCAATGCCATATTCAATGGTGTTGATGAAAACATGTTTAAGTTAATCAATACATGTATTGAAGCCAAGAAAGCTTGGGAAATTATTCACAATGCACATGAAGGAACCTCTAAAGTTCGAATATCAAAGCTGCAACTTCTCACCACAAAATTTCAAAACTTGAGGATGGAGGATGAAGAAACTATATCTGAGTTTGAAATTCCACCACGCGGGAATAGGATGTTCGATGCAATGTTCCATCACTAGAGATGTTGAATATGATGTTGGAACATTCACAAATATACAGACTTATAACTAAAAAGACACAAAAGCACAAAAATAAAAGACACAGGATATTTGTTAACCCAGTTCGGAGCACAACATCAACCTAATCTGGGGGATACCAATCCAGGAGTGAAACCCACTATGATAGTTCTAATCCTAAGCTCTCAACAAACCACCAGTTTACACTTATGACTTAGACACTATCTCATGCAACTTCAACCTAGGGACTCCTAAGTCTGAGATCCCATCTCACCTCCTTTTTAACCACGCAACTTGTGATTATAACTGACACAATGATAACATTGAAAACACTTTCAAAAACAAACTATCTCCGTGCTTAAAAGCTTTGGAGTTGTACACAATAATACAACTCAAACTATGTCTTGAAAGTTTTCATATACATACATATCTTGAGACTTAATTTTTATGCAGTTACATGTATGGTCAGAGTATCTCAAGCATTTATCTTACTATCTGGTCTCCGTTCTATTTTAAGAAATCTTGATTCTATGCATTTATGTATGAGCTGGAAATGTACTATGAGTCTTGAAGCCCATCACGTGAAGAAGCCCACGTGTGCTTATTGTTGTACTGCAGCAAAGTGTTGCATTAGGGTTTTTGAGCATTGTGTTGTGAGCCTACCTTGTGTCATCTTGATACAAGATTAACAATGTCGGCTCCACTTTGAATGTCTATTTTTAATAATATTACAAGGCCTTCAAAAAGTCGGAGACGCTCCTGTCTAAAAGTGTGTAATAATACAGGCCAATGATTCTAATTATAGATCGATTGCAACAATACATATCAAACCGTGTGTTTAATTTGGTTTTATGTGTAGTTCTTCTGAGATTGGCTGCATCATAAGGCTAAAACAACTTGGTCAGAGTGACTTAGCTAAAGCACTAATGCTAAAACAATTTTGTCAAAATCACTTGTGCATATTGAAGATGTGCAGATGCAACATGTTGAACAAGATGTCCTAGCCATCTTGTCACTGGGTTCAGAGCATGTTAAGGCAACATGTCGAACAAGATGTCCCAAGACATATGGGTAGGACATCTTGACCCAGTTCAGCTTAAAAGATAATGCTTATCCATTAAGCACGCGTATCTTCCAAATTTGAATAAGGCGCGAATCTTTTAGTAACAAGCTGAAATTAGGATTAATGATAAAGTTTGTTATTAATTCTATGTGTTAGATACGATTGGAATCATATTTAATTTGTGGATAAAGATTAATTCTTTTATCTTATGGAGTTTGTTTTAAAACAAGTTTGTTTTAAAACTAATTCTTATTGTAGTGCCTCTGAAAGATTGAAGATTATCTGAAGACCTGCACGCCTATATAAAGGTCTCAACATAGAGCTTGAAACTTAACCCACAATAACTGAAGATTGTGAGTCCAAAGCTTTGTGCCCACTGTGTAAAGCACTAGTAGCTCTTAGTATTGTTATTGATACTTTGTAGCCTTAAGTCGTTGAATGTTGTCATTCAACAAAGTTTTTAAACTGTAAAGTTTAAGTTTCGTCACTTGGGATTAGTGATTAGAGGGAGTTGGGTAGGTTCTCATATTCTGGGGGAGTTAGCCATTGAGTAGAAGATTACTAGGACTAAGAAAAGGCGTACATGCCAAAAGGTGTTTGGTGTGGTTGTAAGACTAAGTAATAATTCGGAGTAGTAGTTTTCACTTCCTGGATTTGTATCCCCCAGAGTAGGTGTGGTTTGCATCAAACTGGGTTAACAAACATTGGTGTTGTTTATTGCGTTTATTTTCTTCAGTACTGCAATAAATTGTGATCTTCATAACCAGTTGTTGAACTAGTTGTCTAAGACATCTGGACCATAGACACATTTTCCTAGACATTGTGTACGACATATGTCCTGCCAAAGAACAAAATTTCAATTGGCATCAGAGCAGACACCCTAACCTGCTAGTGAGCTCTAGGGAGATAAATTTTGTTCAAGATGGACAAGAGAGGATCAATCAACAGACCACCAATCTTGGATGGATCTAATTATGATTATTGGAAAGCAAGAATGGTTCCCTTTCTCAAATCCATGGATCAAAAAGCATGGAGGGCAATTATCACAGGGTGGAATCATCCAATAGTCACAGCAGCATGGCTCTAAAAGCCTAAAAGGAGTAGCAGATTGGAGTCTAGAGGAAGAAACTGAGGCAAGTGGCAACTCTAAAGCACTCAATGCCATATTCAATGGCGTTGATGAAAACATGTTTAAGTTAATCAATACACGTATTGAAGCCAAGCAAGCCTGGGAAATTATTCACACTGCACATGAAGGAACCTCTAAAGTTCGAATGTCAAAGCTGCAACTTCTCACCACAATATTTGAAAACTTGAGGATGGAGGATGAAAAACTATATCTGAGTATGAAATTCCACCACGCAGGAATAGGATGTTCGATGCAATGTTCCAACACTAGCGATGTTGAATATGATGTTGGAACATTCACAGATATACAGACTTATAACTAAAAAGACACCAAAGCACAAAAATAAAAGACACAGGATATTTATTAACCCAGTTCAGAGCACAACAACAACCTAATCTGGGGGATACCAATCCAGGAGTGAAACCCACTATGATAGTTCTAATCCTAAACTCTCAGCAAACCACCAGTTTACACTTATGACTTAGACACTATCTCATGCAACTTCAACCTAGGGACTCCTAAGTCTGAGATCCCATCTCACCTCCTTTTTAACCACGCAACCTGTGATTATAACTGACACAATGATAAGATTAAAAATACTTTCAAAAACAAACTATCTCCGTGCTTAAAAGCTTTGGAGTAGTACACAATAATACAACTCAAACTATGTCCTAATCTTGTATCAAGATGACGCAAGGTAGGCTCACAACACAATGCTCAAAAACCTTAATGCAACACTTTACTGCAGTACAACAATACACACATGTAACCCTAGCTAGGTTTACTATTAAGCTTAAATACTAAGGTCTTCAATTGAGCTTCTTCACGTGTTGGGCTTCAAGACCCATAGTACATTTCCAGCTCATACATAAATGCATAGAATCAAGAGTTCTTAAAATAGACGAAGACCAGATAGTAAGATAAATGCTTGAGATACTCTGACCATGCATGTTTGACAGGAGCCTATAATATAGGCGTGGATTCCAAAAATAGACTACAACGCATTTAAGAGGCGCGCTTTCAGCATGACCTGGATTCGTATCCGTATGTTGAAACATTGTATCAAACATTGCAGTGTAACTTTGTTGAGTCTTTGGTGATTGGCTGCATTTTTGGTAAAATAAACTTTGTAGCAGGATGTGTGATAAGATGCCTCAACATCGTATCACGCCTATTGGAAGTGTACGCGCGCTTGTTCTATTTATGGAATGTCTGTTTCTCTCTCATGGATCTTGCATGTCACCTTTTAATCAGGCTTATTATGAGGATCATCATTCAATGCTTCAGATCCTTGTCAAGAATAGTTTTGTGAAGAATCTCCTTGAAGAGTATTTTTGGAAAGAATCTCTTTTAATTAATTTGGTTAATTGCTTGGGTCAAACAAATCAAACCCATGTTTAATTCTGAATCAAGGACTTTTGCCTGAAGTATTTTAAAGATTGTGCTAAACCTAATTTAGCTGTTGTTCACGCCGTTATTGTGATTGTGTCTAGCATTCTAGGTTTTTGCGTGTGTGTTAATTTTGTGAGCCTTTCTTGTGTCTCATTGATGCAAGCTTAGGACTTTGTGTTTTTGAGTTGTAATCTCTGTGATCCCCTCCTAAGCTTTGAAGTACGGAGTTAGGACCTTGTGTGTTGTTTAACACTCTAAGCCTTTAGGTACGAGTGTGTAGTTTTTAGGAGTGTGTCTCCAAAACTTATTTGTATTTTGTGTTGTTGAAATCCTTGCTGTCTGTAAGGTTGTAAGGGAGTGAGATGGGATCTCAGACTTAGGAGTTCCTAGGTTGAAAAGTCATTGGTAGTTGCTAGGTTATGAGTTGTGAATGTGGCGTTTGCTGAGAACTTGCAATTAGGACTATTATAGTGATATTCCTTCCTGGATTGGTATCCCCCAGATTAGGTAGCGTTGTGCTCCGAACTGGGTTAACAAATATCCCGTGTTATTTATTTGCCTTTGTTTATTTGCTTACTTTTATATTGTGTTAAAAGTGTTAAGGTGCTTAGAACATCGTATCACACATCGTGCTTAGCGTGCCCGAAATTTTAATTGGCATTAGAGCAGGCACCTTGCCTGTCTCTAGGGTGAGATCCAGGACCTAAAATCTCTGGCATCATGGAAAAAGATGGAGGATACATGAATAGACCACCTTTGCTCAATGGATCAAACAACTATGATCATTGGAAATCTAAAATGACTGCTTTCCTAAGATCTATTGATAGCAAAGTATGGAAGGCTGTTTTGACTGGATGGGATCATCCCACTATTGCTAGCAAGGAGGGCACCTCAACGGGGGTGAAAAAACCAGAAGTTGAATGGACTACAGATGAGGAAGCTGCAGCTCTCTACAACAACAAGGCTATATATGCTCTGTTTAATGGAGTGGACACGAATGTCTTTAAACTTATTAAAAATTGTGTGTCAGCTAAAGAAGCATGGGAGATCTTGAAGACATGTTATGAAGGAACTACAAAAGTGAAACAATCAAAGATTCAACATCTCACATCCAGGTTTGAAGCACTGAGAATGAAGGATGATGAGAGTATTCAAGACTTTCATATGACTCTCCTAGACATTGCTAACTCCTTTGAAGCCTTGGGAGAGAAGGTGTCTGATGAGAAACTGTCAAGAAAACTCCTCAGATCTCTTCCCAAAAGATTTGACATGAAGGTAACGGCAATTGAGGAAGCACATGACATCTCTACTATGAAGATGGATGAGTTGGTTGGATCTCTTCAAACCTTTGAAACTGTCTTAGATGAACGTGGTGACAAAAAGAACAAGAGCATTGCTTTTGTTTCAAATACTGATGAGGGTAATGCTCAAAATGAGGATGAAGAAGAAGAAAGCATAGCAGATGTCATTGCCATGATCGGGAGACAGTTCAACAAAGTGCTAAAAAGAGTTGATTGCAGGAATCGTCAGAATGGGCAAAGCATCAGATTCGACATCAACAAACAGTCAAATGGTCTGAAGAAATCTAAGCCTGAAGAGAAGAACAGTCAAAGCAAGGGTGTTCAATGTCATGAGTGTGAAGGATATGGACACATAAGATCAGAGTGTGGAACCTACTAGAAAAGACAGAAAAAGGGCTTAACTGTTTCTTGGTCAGATGAAGATTCTGAGGATGAGTCAGCTAAACATGTGACTACCTTAACTGGAGTTTGCATCACAGACAGTAATACTGATGAAGATGGTGATGTGGCTTATGATGAACTTGCTAGCACCTACAAAGAGTTACTCACCAGATATGAAGAAATGTGCAAAATTCTTGAGAAGCAGAAAAAGACCATTAACCTGCTTCAGGCTGAAGTGAAAGCTCAAGTTGAGAAGACCTCAGAAGCTCAGGAAGAAGTTGTCCAAGTCAATGCTCAAATGGATGACTTAAAGAAACGTGAGTCAGCTGAACTCAGGGACAAACATACTTGAGGAGATCCTGGAGAATCTACCAAGTGGGAAGGCTAAGTCAGTTGGGTACAACTACTCAAATTTGAATCAGTATCAACAGAATCTTGAAACAAAATTCAAATCTGCTGAAGATGTATTTGATCCTTGCACTGGACAGACAATGTTGAAGCATCCTGCTCAACATTCTAAAACCTACCCAGATCCCAAGTTTGCTCTTGAATCTAACCCTCGTGGTCATCAAAGGCCTAAGATTCAGAGAGTTTATCGTAGATGGGTTTGTCATCACTGTGGTAAACGGGGACACATTAGACCTTTTTGCTACAGACTTCATGGGTACCCTGCTCAACAACCTAAAGCTAATGAAGTAAAGGAAGATGTACCTATCAAGAAGGAGTGGAAGCCCAAGGCAGAAAATGTTGGGCTAATTGCTCACACATCTCTGAGAGCCTCCTCAAGGGAAGATTGGTACTTTGATAGTGGATGCTCCAGACATATGACTGGTGAAGAAAAATATCTCATGAATTTGAGACCCTACAAGTCCAGTTTTGTAACTTTTGGAGATGGTGCAAAAGGAGAAATATTAGGAATTGAAGATCTTGTCAATCATGGATTGCCCAACCTGGAGAATATTCTTTTGGTTAAAGGACTCACAGCTAATCTAATTAGCATAAGCCAGCTGTGTGACCAAGGCTTGAAAGTTAACTTTACCAAGTCTGAATGTCTTGTCAATGATGAAGAAGACCAGCTGCTGATGAAGGGAACCAGGTCTAAAGACAATTGTTACCTGTGGATGTCTCAGGAAGAAGCTCATACTACTACTTGTCTTAGCTCAGCAAAAGATGAAGTGAAACTGTGGTACCAAAGGTTAGGTCACCTCAATTTGAAAGGGATGAAGAAAGCAATATCATCTGAAGCTATCAGGAGTTTACCTAAACTGAAGATTATTGAAGGTAATAAATGTGGTGAGTGCCAGATTGGTAAGCAAGTCAGAATGTCGCATCCAATGCTGGAGCATCAGACGATTTCCAAGGTTCTTGGGTTACTTCATATGGACCTTATGAGACCTATGCAGGTTGAAAGCTTAGGAGGCAAAAGATATGCCTTTGTGATGGTGGATGACTATTCCAGGTACACTTGGGTGAACTTTATTAGAGAAAAGTCGGATGCTTTTGAAGCCTTCAAGGAATTGTGCATTCAGCTTCAGAGGGAAAAGGCAAGCAATGTGGTAAGAATAAGAACAGATCATCGAAAGGAATTTGAGAACTCCAGGTTCAATGATTTCTGCTCTACTGAAGGAATTAAGCATGAATACTCATCTCCTATTACTCCACAGCAGAATGCCGTAGTTGAAAGGAAAAATAGAACTATCCAAGAGTCAGCTAGTGTCATGCTTCATGCCAAAAATGTTCCCTACTACTTTTGGGCTGAAGCCATGAACACTGCCTGTTACATCCATAACAGAGTCACTCTAAGAAAAGGTACCTCCTCTACTCTGTATGAGCTATGGAAAGATAGAAAACCAACTGTTAAACACTTTCATGTATTTGGAAGCAAATGCTATATTCTAGCTGACAGAGAGCCAAGAAGAAAACTTTATCCTAAAAGTCATGAAGGAATTTTTCTTGGATACTCTCCAAATAGTAGAGCTTACAGGGTCTACAACTCCAAGACTTAAGTCATGATGGAATCTATAAATGTTGTTGTCCAAGACTCTCCTTTGGAAGAGATTGTTATTACAGATCAAGGTATTCCTGTTGTTGACAATGTTGAACAAGATGTTGAAGCATCAGAACATCTGTGTGATAACAAATCGGATGAAGAGATACCTGAAGAGGAAAGTGAAGCAAATGCTGAAACTAAAGTTCAGAAGAAAGATCCCTCAGTACGTGTTCAGAAAAATCATCCCACAGATCTGATCATTGGTAATCCTGAACAGGGGATAACCACTAGTAGAACAAATGATGTGATTTCAAACTCTTGTTTTGTGTCACTGTTTGAACCTAAGAATGTCAAAGAAGCTCTATCTGATGAAGCCTGGATAGAGGCTATGCAAGAAGAATTGAATCAGTTCAAGAGGAGTGAAGTGTGGGACTTGGTTCCAAGACCAAAAATTATGAATGTGATTGGAACAAAGTGGGTTTATAAGAACAAGTCAGATGAAAATGGTGTTGTTACCAGAAATAAAGCAAGACTTGTGGCACAGGGATATACCCAAATTGAAGGACTTGACTTTGAAGAAACTTTTGCACCTGTGGCAAGGCTAGAATCCATCAGACTTTTGTTAGGTGTAGCATGTATTCTCAAGTTCAAGCTTTACCAGATGGATGTAAAAAGTGCCTTTCTCAATGGATACCTACAGGAAGAGGTGTATGTTGAGCAACCTAAGGGATTTGTAGATCCTGAACATCCTAACCATGTCTACAAACTGAAGAAAGCTCTATATGGTTTGAAGCAGGCACCCAGGGCATGGTATGAAAGGTTGACTCAATTCTTGGAAGACCAAGGTTATAGGAAGGGAGGTTCAGACAAGACCCTATTTGTTAAACAAGAAGAAGGAAAATTCATTATAGCCCAAATCTATGTTGATGACATAGTGTTTGGTGGGATGTCGAATACGATGGTCCAACATTTTGTCAAGCAAATGCAGTCAGAAATTGAAATGAGCCTTGTTGGAGAATTGAATTACTTTCTTGGCCTTCAGATTAAACAAATGGATGATACTATTTTCATATCTCAAAGCAAGTATACAAGAAACATAGTCAAGAAGTTTGGAATGGAAAGTGCTACATCCAAGAGAACACCAGCACCCACTCACTTGAAACTCACTAAAGATAAGAAGGGAATAAGTGTTGATCAAAGCCTCTATAAAAGTATGATTGGAAGCTTGCTATACTTGACTGCAAGCAGACCTGACATCACTTATGCTGTTAGAGTATGTGCCAGATATCAAGCTGATCCTAAGGTGAGTCACTTGACTCAAGTCAAGAGGATCTTGAAATATGTGAATGGAACCAGTGACTATGGAATAATGTACTCTCATTGTGAAGACTCTGCTCTTTATGGATATTGTGATGCTGATTGGGCTGGAAGTGCTGATGATAGAAAAAGCACTTCAGGAGGATGCTTCTTTCTAGGGAATAATTTGATTTCTTGGTTCAGCAAGAAGCAAAATTGTGTGGCATTATCTACAGCTGAAGCTGAATATATAGCTGCTGGGAGTAGCTGCTCACAACTTGTTTGGATGAAACAAATGCTGAAGGAATACGCTGTCGAACAAGATGCTCTAACATTGTACTGTGACAACATGAGCGCCATAAACATCTCAAAAAATCCTGTTCAACATAGCAAGACCAAACACATTGACATTCGTCATCACTTCATAAGAGATCTTGTTGAGAATAAAATTGTGGCTTTGGAACATGTTGGCACAAAGGAGCAAGTGGCAGATATTTCCACTAAGGCACTTGATGCTACTCAATTTGAGAAGTTAAGGGGCAAGTTAGGAATTTGCCTCCATGAAGAATTATAGCAGTTACCGTTTGAGATAGTGGCGCGTGCAGCAGTTATTTTTAATGCTTCTCATCAAGTGTTGCACGTTGATCAAGGTAATCATGGGTTCAACCTCCACACAAACACGCCACTATCAAGGGTTGGTTATTTTTATTTCAAATCTTTTCCAATTATTTCTTTCCTAAATTACTTCACTCATTCCTACAACTTCTCAACTCCTCTCTCAAATCTCTCCATCAAACCTACAAACCCTCTTCTCTGTCAATCCTATTCTCTCAAACACGCCATTGTCATTCTCTCAAACACGCCATTGTCACTATGTCTCAATCCTCTACCCCCACCTCACCTACAAACACCTCTCCCAACCACTCCTCACCGTCGAAAGACAATCCTCCCATTGATCCGTTCTCTAACATCATCACTGACGCCGTTCCCCTCTCCACGATTCACCCATCCTTTGCTTCTGCTCTCAACCTCAAGCCTCACAAAACTTCATCCTCATCCAAACCAAAATCCACAAAGAAACCCAAAGCTACTGCCACTAAGAAATCCAAAACCAACGTCAAGGTTCTGGTAGTGTGAATGTCGGATCCGATGCTGCAACAACGTCTCCAACTGTGCAGATCGATGAAAAACTTGTCAAAATCCCTAATTTTGAAAAAGGGGAAAGTGCTTTGGAAACTGAAGAGGCAAAATCGACTGTTCTTGACTCTCCAGAGAATGATGGAAGTGATGAAGATGACATCAACGCCAAGATTGCTGGAGATGCCCTTAAATCTTTGGCAAAAAGTGTTCCTCAGGTCGATGTCGCACCGGATGCTTCAACATCGTTGGCAGAAGGTCAGCCTATGCCTGATGCTGGAAATGATGCTGTAACATATGAGGATGATGATGATCATGTAATGGAAGATACACAGGTTGAACATGAGAAAGATACCTCCAAGAATGTTGCTGAAGAAGATGCTGGTAATGATGAAGATGTTGTTGTTCTTCAATCTGTTGGTGTCACTCAAGCTGCAAAATCAGGTGTTGGTAGAAGACTGAGAGAAAGAAAAGGGAAAGAGACTGAGGTTGCTGTTGAAGCAACTAAGTCTGTGAAGAAGAAGAAGCTTGCAACAACTAAGTCTCCCAAGAAGAAGATTGTTGGTCCTAGTAGGAGTTGTAGCAAGGTTGATATACCTGTTCAACAAAAGAAGAAATCCTCCAAGAGAAAGACCATTAGTATGAGTGACTCAGACTATGATGTTGAAGAAGATGTTCCAAACATCACTCCTTCACCTAAGAAAAGGGCTCAGAAGAAGAAGAAATTTGTTGTTGCCGTGTCTGATGAGGATGCTGAATACGATGCTCCAAGCATCACAGCATCTAAAAAGAGAGTTGGTGGAAGATTCATACCACCAAATGTTCCTGATGTGCCCATAGATGGTGTCTCATTCCACTTCATTGACAGTGTTACAAAGTGGAAATATGTGTATGCTAGAAGGCTTGGGCTGGAGAGAGAACTGTCTGCTGAGACATTGGCTTGGAAAGAGGTAACTGACCTTTTGGAGCAAGCTGGGCTGATGAAGACACTAGTGGACTGGGAAATTGCTATGCCAAGTTGGTCAAGGAGTTTATTGTTAATATTGATGAGGACTGTGACAACCCTCTCAGCAAAGAATTTCAGAAGGTTTATGTAAGAAACAAGTGTGTGGAGTTTTCTCCAATGATTATCAACAGTTAAATTCCGGCACGCTGGAACTAGATGTTGAATGGGATGTTCCAACACTTGCGATGTTGAATGTAATGTTGGAACATTCACCTGACGATAAGCAATTTAGACAATTGAAAATAAATGACAGAAAGTAAACAACACGGTATGTTTGTTAACCCAGTTCGGCGCACAACAACAACCTAACCTGGGGGATACCAATCCAGGAAGGAAATCCACTATATTAGTCCTAGTTCAAAGACCTCAGCAAACGCCCCGTTTACGTCTTATCACCTAGACACTACCCGTGCAACTTGTATATTTTCAATGACGGCTCAAGTGAATGAATTAGGTTTTTCGTCCTTGCTTTTATATTCGGAAGTAGCACAAGATTAATCTTCAATTTGGGCTTCAGAAACACATTGATCCACGAAAATCTCCAGCTCACATATTCTTGAATCAAATATATTGTTTCCATAAATATTTCCATATATATCGGAACCAAATACAAAGTTTCCTAAAATATATAAATATCTTTAGGAAATAATCACAACATTGATTCTGGTCAAACCCACGTCTTGGTGCACAAGTAAAAGGACGTGGTTTCCTTATATAAATAAATCTCGTAATTATGACACGAAATCAAGGCATTTTGTAGACGTCCCAGATGTTGGAACATTGCATCAAACATCCTGTTTCCCAGATGTTGGAACATTGCATCAAACATCCTGTTTGTATATTTGTTTTAGCAAAATGATGCCAACATACAAAACACCAACAATCTCGCCCTTTGGCGAAATTTTTGGCTAAAACAACCTGAGACCACATAGACAGTCTAAAGAGATACACCAGATACCTTTCTTCAAATCAACATAAACACACAGTCATGAAGAAAAGTAACACATCTTCAAAGCTACCTTCAAGAGAACCTCTCAATTGAGAGAATAGCAGACAAGAGTAAAACTGTATCACAAAAGAGCATCAGAGGCAATCAACAGCAGAAACATATAACAACATTAGCCTTTGAGGGTCTCAAAGAGAAATAAACTCTCATACATACATCAGAACCAGAATGTTTCAACATCATTCAGAACATCATAACACAGAGGTACTCCCCCTCAAACTAACACATGTAGAGCAATACTAGAAGTAGAGTAACACTCCCATGAATGAATGCATCAGACATACAGTACAACACACATATCAGAAATCACAGTCAGCTCAGATAACTACTCCCCCTCAATGCAGCATAGATGAAAGTTATCACAACTCAATATCAGTACCAGATTACCACTCCCTCTGAATTAATGCATAAGAGAGAACAACTACACATGCATAAGCAAGCATGCAAATGTTTCAACATCAGGCACAACATTCACACAACTACAGTAACCACTGCATCATCTCCCCCTTTTTAGCCACAAATTAAGCCAAACAGAACTTCATGCATTAAACAACAGAGAGTACCAGAACATTGTAGAGTACATAACACATATTAACACAGCATACCACATGTCTCAACATCATACACAACATTGCAGATAGTAACAGATAAAGCTACTAACTACTCCCCCTTTTGAACAACAAATTAGAAAAACCATTCTTTGGGGGGGGGGGGGGGGGGGGGGGGGGGCAATAACAACATCAACAACAGTTTTGGTGGATACTCGGGAAAGAACCAACAACCTTGGTAGGTGACATATTGGCACATTTAGTAGCAACAATCAAACTAGTTTGTCCTAGAGTTTTATCAGATCTAGGCTTTACTAGTGACATGGTTTCAGTAACAAATTTATCAGAGGTTTTAACATTTGAAACTACAAACCCTTTTTCATAAGTATCAACATTTTTTTTTGACTTTTTGAGGGTTAATAGGGTCAAGGAAAAGACTTGTCATAGTGTGAGTTTTCTTGACAACAACAGGAGAATCTTTATTCCCAACAGTACCAAAATGGACATTAATAGACGCAGAGGGAGAATCACTTACAGGCATAAACGTTCCATTCTTCACAGTTGAAGTTTTATTCTTCTTTGCGGAAATTTCTGGAACAGTAGTAATGGGAGTTGCTTTGGTGACTAGAGAAGAGGAGCCCTCTTTGGGTTTCCATTCCTTCTTGACATTTATCACTTCAGGTTCAACTTTTGCTTGCTGATACCACTCAGGATACCCATACAACTTGAAACAGAAAGGTCTTATGTGTCCTTTCCTTCCACAATGATGACATACCCATCTATAGGGCCTTCTTCTAACATTAGAACCATGATGTTGAGGAGAATGTTTCAACATTTGCTTCCCTGATGTAGGTTCATACTCATTTACAGCAGGAACAAACTTCTTTTCTTTGTTTTGCTGAGAGTTGTTCATAGTTCTATAATCAAAACCTATCTCCTTTGGTTTTTCTTTATTTTGTGACCCTAGAATTTCCTCTAGCACAGTTGTTCCAGAGTTTAACATCCTTACTTGTTTCTTCATATTCTCTAGCTGAGAGTTCAATTGAGTTACCTCATCAGTTAGTTCAGTTATCTTGGTCAGGTTCTCATCCTTCTCACTCAACAACTTGTTGATGGTTTTCTTTTGTTTCTTCAGAACCTTGCAAATCTCCAAATCTTTCTCATATAGTTCTTTGGACACTGCAAGCAGCTCCTCATAGGTTAGATCTTCATCACATGACTTTGCATCTGACATACAAATACCAGTTAGAGCATTTATATGTTTGGTTGACTCACTTTCACCTTCAAAATCATCTTCATCAGACCAAGAAACTACCAAGCTCTTCTTTTGTCTCTTAAGATAGGTAGCACAATAAGTCCTGATATGACCATATCCTTCACATTCATGACACTGGACTCTTGTAGGTTGAGTAATCTCGTCATCCGATGTCACCTTCTTTTGATTATCTGGCTGAGTGCTGATGTTGAATCGGATGTTCTGAACATTTGTTCTTGATCTTTTGTCAGCTCGTCTCCAGACTTGTTTGAGCTGCCTTCCAAGCTCTACAATAGCATTATCAATTTCTTTATTCATCTCCATGTCACATTGAGTCTCATCATCATCACAATCATCAGTGTTGGAGATAAATGCCATGGTATTGTTCTTCTTTTCGGATCTATCATTGATAGCCAATTCAAATGTTTGAAGCGACCCAATAAGCTCATCCACTCTCATGCTTGATATATCTTGAGCTTCTTCAATGGCTGTAACTTTCATGTCAAATTTCTTAGGTAGAGACCTGAGAATTTTTCTCACAAGTTTTTCTTCAGACATCTTTTCACCTAGTGAATCAAATGAGTTAGCAAAAACACCTTAAAATGAAAATCATGTATACACTCATCTTACTTCATTCTAAAATTCTCAAACTTGGTGGTGAGAAGTTGAAGTCTTAACATTTTCACCTTGGACGTCCCTTCATGAGTGTTCTTGAGAATCTCCCAAGCATCTTTGGCAACAGTACATTGTTTGATCAACCTGAACATATTATTGTCAACACCATTAAATAGTGCATTCAATGCTTTGTTGTTTCCATGAGCTAGTTCATCGTCTTTCTTAGTCCAGTTCTCTTCTGGCTTCAATTCAGTTTTGCTCCTCACCATAGGGTGTTCCCAACCTTTGATAACTGCTTTCCAAGTTTGACTATCCATAGATTTTAGAAGAGCCACCATACGCGACTTCCAATAATCATAGTTGGTGCCATCCAAAAGGGGTGGTCTGTCAACAAATCCTCCTCCCTGTTCCATAGTATCAGAAAATATTCCTGAATCTCTGCCAAACAAAATAGGGTGCCTGCTCTGATGCCAATTGAAATTCCGGCACGCTGGAACTAGATGTTGAATGGGATGTTCCAACACTTGCGATGTTGAATGTAATGTTGGAACATTCACCTGATGATAAGCAATTTAGACAACTGAAAATAAATGACAGAAAGTAAACAACACGGTATGTTTGTTAACCCAGTTCGGCGAACAACAACAACCTAATATGGGGGATACCAGGAAATCCACTATAATAGTCCTAGTTCAAAGACCTCAGCAAACACCCCGTTTACGTCTTATCACCTAGACACTACCCGTGCAACTTCTACCTAGGAACTCCTAGATATGAGAACCTCCGCTCACTTCCTAAAACAACAGTACAGCCAGCACTGTTTTACAATCACAAACAAAAGCATATGGTGGAGACACACTCCTAGAAACTAGAACACTCGTACCTAAAGACTTAGAGTGATACAAGAAAACAAACCTTACTCCGTGCTTCAAAGCTTTGGAGAAGATTACAAAATACAACTCAATAACACAGTCTTAAGCTTCCATCAAGGTGATACAAGAAAGGCTCACAATTAACATAGACTCAAAACCCTAGAAACTCTATATTTTCAATGACGGCTCAAGTGAATGAATTAGGTTTTTCGTCCTTGCTTTTATATTCTGAAGTAGCACAAGATTAGTCTTCAATTTGGGCTTCAGAAACACATTGATCCACGAAAATCTCCAGCTCACATATTCTTGAATCAAATATATTGTTTCCATAAATATTTCCATATATATCGGAACCAAATACAAAGTTTCCTAAAATATATAAATATCTTTAGGAAATAATCACAACATTGATTCTAGTCAAACCCACGTCTTGGTGCACAAGTAAAAGGACGTGGTTTCCTTATATAAATAAATGTCGTAATTATGACACGAAATCAACGCATTCTGCAGACGTCCCAGATGTTGGAACATTGCATCAAACATCCTGTTTCCCAGATGTTGGAACATTGCATCAAACATCCTGTTTGTATATTTGTTTTAGCAAAATGATGCCAACATACAAAACACCAACAAACAGGTTTCTTGGAAGAAAAGAAGATGGCTATTCTGCAATAGACATCACCAACAATGAAGTTTGTAAAACAATCACTGCCAATCAGGTCAAAGTGTGGCCATCTAAAGGTAAGGTTCCTTCTTGCATGCTCTCTATTAAGTATGCTGTGCTGAATAGGATAGGGGCTGTGAATTGGGTTCCTACTACCCACTCTTCTCATATAGCTACTGGGTTGGCAAGGCTTATTTATTCTGTTGGGACTGGTACTGAAGCTGATTATGGTACTTATATTTTTGAGCAAACTATGGCTCATGGCAAGTCTTGGGCTGTCAAGATGCCCATTGCTTTTCCTACTCTTATTTGTGGGATTATTTTAGAGCAACATCCCAATATTTTGACTGCTGCTGATGAACCTTTTAAGAGAGAGGCACATCTTTCTCTTCACTTTAAGTTATTTGAGGGAGCCCATGCTGCTGACATAGCAGGGTCTATTAAGAAAAAGTCTGCACCTAGGCAGGAACCTTCTCCCAATTTTAACAGAAGAGATATGATTGCCTCCTTGGAAGCTATTGTTAGAGCTCTGGATGAGCAAAAGAAAGGGCTTGAACAGGTTATCTCTGCCCTGAAACAAGAGGAAGCTGAGGAAGCAGGAATAGGTGCTGAGGATGTCACTGCAAATGATGCAGCTATGATGGATGCTGCTGGTGCTGTTGATGGTGATGCAGCTGTGAATGAGGATGCTGGTGGTGATACAGAAGAGCTGGAAGTGACTGGGTCCAGCAATTCTTTTTAGATGATGCTATTGTACTGCCCTGTTTTTGGTTTCTTTTGTTTTGCACTTGTTACTTCTGTTTCTGTTCTAATGTTATGGCACAGACTATGTTGTTCCCTTTGTTTTGTACTAAGCTCCTGGACCTCTTAACTCTGTACTGCTAAATTTATCAAATTTGTGGCAAAAAGGGGGAGTATAAATTTGGTAATTTGGTGTGTTATTATGATCTCTGTCTCTGCTGGTAGTCTGCACTACTCTGGTTATGATATGTCTGTAGAGTAGTTTGCATGAAGTATATGTTTGTGTGGTCCTGTATGATCTGGTATGTGCATGTGTGTTTAGAGTGATGACATGCGGTCTGCAGGGGGAGATGTTGGATACGATGCTCCAACATCCTATGCATATTTGCAGGGGGAGATGTTTTGTGAAATGTTGAAGTTTTCTACTCAACATCCTATCAATGTTTATTTTCCGGACCATTTAAGGCTAAGTAGTTTTTTGTGTTCCGCTGTTGCATGCTTCTCTGATAAACTTAAAAGATACATCTTATTCTTGTCTACTGTTCTCCATGAAGGAGTAGTATGGAAACTGTTTTGAAGAATAGTCTTTACTGATCTTTATGCTTGTGTGCTTATGTTGAGAAAAAGAAATGTAGTTGAAGTATCTATTTAAGTACTATCTGTATGGTCATAATTTGCTTTTAGCCAAAGATTTACCAAAGGAGGAGTTTGTTGAGTCTTTGGTGATTGGCTGCATTTTTGGTAAAATAAACTTTGTAGCAGGATATGTGATAAGATGCCTCAACATCGTATCATGCCTATTGGAAGTGTACGTGCGCTTGTTCTATTTATGGAATGTCTGTTTCTCTCTTATGGATCTTGCATGGCGCCTTTTAATCAAGCTTATTATGAGGATCATCATTCAATGCTTCAGATCCTTGTCAAGAATAGTTTTGTGAAGAATCTCCTTGAAGAGTATTTTTGGAAAAAATCTCTTTTAATTAATTTGGTTAATTGCTTGGGTCAAACAAATCAAGCCCATGTTTAATTCTGAATCAAGGACTTTTGCTTGAAGTATTTTAAAGATTGTGCTAAACCTAATTTAGCTGTTGTTCACGCCGTTATTGTGATTGTGTCTAGCATTCTAGGTTTTTGCGTGTGTGTTAATTTTGTGAGCCTTTCTTGTGTCTCATTGATGCAAGCTTAGGACTTTGTGTTTTTGAGTTGTAATCTCTGTGATTCTCTCCTAAGCTTTGAAGTACGGAGTTAGGACCTTGTGTGTTGTTTAACACTCTAAGCCTTTAGGTACGAGTGTGTAGTTTTTAGGAGTGTGTCACCAAAATTTATTTGTATTTTGTGTTGTTGAAATCCTTGCTGTCTGTAAGGTTGTAAGGGAGTGAGATGGGATCTCAGACTTAGGAGTTCCTAGGTTGAAGAGTCATTGGTAGTTGCTAGGTTATGAGTTGTGAACGTGGCGTTTGCTGAGAACTTGCAACTAGGACTATTATAGTGATATTCCTTCCTGGATTGGTATCCCCCAGATTAGGTAGCGTTGTGCTCCGAACTGGGTTAACAAACATCCCGTGTTATTTATTTGCCTTTGTTTATTTGCTTACTTTTATATTGTGTTAAAAGTGTTAAGGTGCTTAGAACATTGTATCGCACATCGTGCTTAGCGTGCCAGGAATTTTAAACTTTGTTTTACCAAAATGCAGCCAACATACACACACTAACAGAGTTCAACACTAGAATACGAGATATAGCAAATTCAACCATTGCCCTAGGTGAGAAGATACGTGAAGAAAAGCTAGCCAGAAAAATCCTTAGATCATTGCCTAAGAGATTTAACATGAAGGTGACTGCAATCGAAGAATCTCAAGGCTTGAGCACAATGAAAATTGATGAACTTATTGGCTCATTACAAACTTTTGAGATGTCTCTAGATGATAAACCAGAGAAGAAGATGAAGAACCTGGCTTTTAAATCTGAGGAAAGCCAAACTGATGATGAGTTATGAGAAGCATTAGCTTATCTTACAAAGAATTTTAATAAATCTTTGGATAAGCTATGATGATAGGAATTTCTGCAGTATTTTAGGTAGTATTATTAGTAGTAAAATGACCAAGACAAGCCCAAATATCAACAAAAATCTGAAGAATCGAGAAAAAGCTTCAAGACAACGTGAAGCCACGCAAAAGACAAGAAAAGCCCAAAAATGAAGAAAAACAGCTCATCGTGTCACGATGGCACTCAACGTGACACGATGGAGGCTACTTGCTCGCCAAGACAGAATCAATTATATTTCTGAAGAGAATCTTAGCATCGTACAACGATGAAGCTCAACGCAGTACGATGGCTTTGCTTGGTGACCACGCTGATGAAACACACAGGATCAGTTATAATTTTAAACTGAATATTCTCATAGTGACACGATGGGTGTAGCGTGTCACGATGGCTTGCTGAGGCCCATTACGAAAAGTATAAATAGAGCCTCCATTATGCATTATTTTTCATTCAGAAATAGAAGAACTTTCTATTCCTTTTGGAGAGAAGTTCAGAAGAGCTCTAAGGGCATAGTTTTCTCCCCTTACGGGAAAACTAACTCAGCAAGGTATGATTTGTTTAGGCTTTTATTAGTTGAATTCTTGTAATTTAATTATGTAGTCTGTTGTAATAATTCCTTTGTGACTTTATGTGCATACATACACATATATTTTCATATGATTAATTTTGGTTCATTTATGTGACTTTGTGACTTTGTGACTTTGATTCATTTATGTGAATGTCTTTAGGGGTGAAAGCGGATCGAAAAAATCCAATGAAACCGAAGATCCAAACCAAACCAAACCGAAAAAAAAACCGAATTTTTTGGTTCGGACAAAAATCCGAACCGAACCAATGAAAACCGACCTGGTTCGGTTCGGTTCTCGGTTCCAGTTGTTGAAAACCGATGCAGAACCGAACCGAACCGGTAGCTATTATAAAATCAATTTTAGTCCAGCCCACACTTAAAGTTGAACCGGCCCAACCTTAATTTGATAGGGTTTCTTCTTTTGTTCCTTTCCTTCCTTGCGCAGCCAAACATCAAAGATAGTAACCCAACCCTAATGTTCTCTCATCTCACTCTTCTTCATCTCCTTCAATCATCTCTCTTCCGTTCATCACATCTCTCTTCCGTTCATCTCTCTCTCTCTCGGTCACGTCTCTTCCGTTCATGTCTCTATCTCCCTCGTTCACTGTAAGTTATCTCTGTGTTCTGTTCTGTTCTATTTGTTTATCATGCATCAACCACATTAAACAAACTTGAACTTGTTCTTTTTTCTGTCATTACAACACGATTCTGTGGCTTTCAAACTTTATAGGGATGAGTTTTCCAATACTTTAATATTGATGTCATTATATGCTTACTTGATTTCCTTCTTCTAGTTGGGCTTGTTCATGTCAGCTATGTTTTGCTACTAAATTTCACTCCTGGTCCAAGCATGGTTTAGACGCAAGTGACAATATTCTGTTTCCAACTGTACATCATGTCATTTAATCTGTTTCTATATTTGATTCTCATTGCATTCTTTTAAATTGTGGTTTCAATATTTGACAAATAATGTTCTGAGTTACTAAGTCTTACTCTTAGTAGAGTTACTATTCTTAATGAAATCATATAAATGAAAGCATTGTATTACTTGTTTTTGCTATTATTTGTTAATTTTAAATTCACATAGTTATTATCTTTGATTTATATGCAATTATTAGTTAAGTTCTTAACAAGTTTTTCTTGTTGCAGGCGCAAATGACGAGTGAAAGCGTCATAGGCAGCAGTACACAAGCTGATTCTTCGGCAACAAGTGGATCAATGCCTCCTCCATTAAATGTGATTATTCCAACACAAGGAGAACAACAAGGAGCCGGAGAACAACAAACACCTCAAACTCAAACCCCAACACAACTAGCAACAGCTGAAGGTACTATTCAAGATACGCAGGTACGGAAAAGAAAGCCTAGTAGACCTCCTTCTAATGCTTGGTTGTACTTCACAAGAGAAAATGATAAGGCTAAATGTAAGTTTTGTAGCAAAGTTTATGCATGCAATAGTTCTAGGAATGGAACTTCTAACATGAACAAACATCTTTTGAGGTGTCCTAAAAACCCAAATAGGGAATCTAACAAGAAACAAAAAACAATTGCCCTAGGGAAAGATAGTGAAGATGACCCTAATAGCTCTGTTAGTTTTAAACTTGTTGAATTTAGTCAAGAACTGACACGATTAGCCCTTGCAAAGATGATTGTTATCGATGAGCTTCCTTTTAAGTTTGTTGAAAATGAAGGATTTAAGTACTTTGTAAGTGTGGCTTGTCCTAGATTTAAAGTTCCTTGTCGTATTAGTGTTGCTAAAGATTGCATGCTTTTGTATAATGATGAGAAAGAGAAGTTGAAGCGCATATTGTCTAAAAATAAACAAATGGTTTCACTTACCACCGATTGTTGGACATCAATTCAAAATTTGAGTTACATGGTTATAACTTGTCATTACATTGATGAGAAGTGGGTGTTGAATAAAAAAATATTGAGGTTTAATCTAATTTCGGATCACAAGGGGGAAACAATTGGTAAGAACTTAGAGTCATGCTTGAAAGAATAGGGGATTAAAAAGGTTTGTTGTGTAACGGTTGATAATGCGAGTGCTAACAATGTTGCGCTCACATATCTAATTAGAGGAATGAGTGATTGGAATGGTGAAACCTTGTTAAAGGGAGAGTTCATGCAAATGAGGTGCACCGCACACATTTTAAACTTGATTGTTAGTGATGGGTTGAAAACAATTGATGCCTCTATTAGCAAGATAAGGGCTGCTTGTAAGTTTGTTAAGTCATCTTCAATTAGATTAGCTTCCTTTAGAAGGTGTGTGCGTGAGTGTAACATAGATTGTTAGGCAAGGGTAGTGCTTGATGTGATGACAAGGTGGAACTCCACCTATTTGATGTTAGATGTTGCTGTCAAATATGAAAAGGCATTTAACCGACTGCGACATCAAGATAGTTCATTTAGTGTGTTTCTTGCTGTTGAAGGAGTAGATGTTCCTATGACTGTTGATTGGGATCGTGCTCGTATGTTTGTGAAATTTCTGAAGGTCTTTTATGATGCAACTCTTTCATTTTCTGGTTCTTTACATGTTACTACCAATACTTTTTTCAAAAAGATGTGTGACATTGAGAAGTCATTACAAAAATGGTCAAAAAGTGATGATGTTGTATTGAGATCAATGACTACCAATATGCAAGTGAAGTTTAGCAAGTATTGGGAGAGTGGTGTTGTCAACTATCTTTTATTTGTGGCTGTTGTCTTAGATCCTCGTTATAAATATGATTACATTGAGTTTTGTTTTAATAAGATGTATGGTAGTGATAAGAGCAAAGACATGATGAAAACTTTGAAAGACCTTGTTCAAAAACTGTTTGAGTACTATGAGAATGAGTATCCCATTGTTTTGTCAAGTAGTACTAGTAGTGGTGCATCCTCCAGCCACTTTACACAAGGTAATATAAGTCAATCTACTGCTGAAGATGATGATGAAGCTGATTGGGATGAGGCTTTTAGTTTGAAAATGAAGCAAAAACAAGTTGATGTTAAAAAGAGTGAGTTAGAGCGGTATATTGCGGCTGAAAATGAGGATTGCAAGGACCGTTCATTTGATATTTTGGGTTGGTGGAAAGGAAAATCTACAAAGTATCATGTTCTTTCTCGCATGGCTAGAGATATTTTGGCTATACCGGTTTCTACCGTTTCTTCTGAGTCGGCTTTTAGTACGGGTGGTCGGGTACTTGATTCATTTCGTAGTTCTTTGAATTCCAATACTGTTGAAGCATTGATTTGTGCCCAAAATTGGATTAAAAAACCCAAGGTGATTGATTTACGAGCACATATGGAAGAAGTGCAACAACTTGAAGAAGGTATAAAAAGTTTAATTTTTTTTATTGTTTACTTTATTGATGAAATTATCAAACTAAATTTTTTTTTTATTGTTTACTTTTTTTTACTTCAGAAATTGAAGGAATGCGTTTAACTACCGGTGAGGTTAACAACGATGGAATGGAAACATGATGTGCTTGAAGGATCCTTGCTTTTGTTGAACTTATGATATGAACTTATTTTTATATAATTCATTGCATTTTGTATTTAATGGCTATGGCCTATGGATTGTATTAAAAACCATTTGTGTACTTTGTTTTAATTAAGTTGTTTTAGCTGATCAGCTTCTAGGACCATGGTATTGTTTTGATGTTCTGAGATTGATATTTCATTTGCTTGATGTATTGCCCTTAAAGGCTTAAACAATTGGTATTTCATTTGCCTATGTTGTATTGTCCTTAAACAGGAATTGCATGATGTTGTAATTTTTCCCTTTTTATGTTTGTTTGTCCTGACATGGATATCAGTTTAGAATTAGACGATATTGCAAAAAAAAAAAATGATAAAACCGATCAAAGTATCCGAACCAAACCGAACCAAACCGATTAGTTTGGTTCGGTCTCATTTTTCAAAAACAGGACAAACCGAACCAAACCAAACCAATTAAGTACACATTGGTTCGGACTTTGGATTCATCAAAAACCGATCCAAACCGGTCCAATTACACCCCTAAATGTCTTATCATGCATATATGGTTTAACATGCGTTCTCATGTTATAATGTGCTTTGGTATTGTTTTTGCTCGCATGCATAAGTATGTACCTTGTTGATTATATGTGTTTCATACATACATGTTATTTGGAAGTCATAAAAATTGCTTATGACTTCGCTTATTCAATATAGTTGTACGGATAATTTTAATGTTGTCGTGGTTGGACAACATTCATTTTGGTTTTGTATAACTTGTTATTTTGGATAATTTTGTTGTATGGATAATCATGTTATGTCTATGCATTTGTTGCATTGCTTAGTTTATTTCGTCCCATATTTGGATATGTTACTTGGTTAAAAAATGTCGATGTGTTACGATATTCATGCGTTGGCTTTGGTTTGTTGTTCTACATTCCATGTTTGTCATGATATTTGGTATTCGTCATTGATATATTTTGGCATATCTTTGTATGTATTTATATTGGTTAGGAACTTTTATCATATATGTGCATTTCGACAAATGTAAGTGCACGATATGACTTGGGTCAAAATTGATTGAACTTGATACTTCTAATAGACTCTCTTCTTCTTTTTGATATTGTCAAAGGGGGAGAGATTTGGATGCACAAGCTAAGGATAAAAAGCTAAAGTGTCTTGAATATTATCTACTATGACAATCGCATTATGGCATCAACTCAGGGGGAGCGTGCTTATTGTTAGCCTTGGTGTTTAATTGCGTCTGTATACATATTACTATTTTATTTGCATATTAGGTATAGGCTTAGTTAGCTTATGCATAGTTTTGACAATTATCAAAAAGGGGGAGAATGTAAGTGCACCAGTTCATCCTCATGTTTTAATAATTGTCAAAACACATGAAAATAGAGTAGAACATATTTTGGCAACATTACAAATGACTTGACAGCGAGAAACCTTTTTTAAAACTTTGAAAAACTGATTTTTAGGTATTATGTATCGATACATATACATGTGTATCGATACAAATGTCCTGAAATTACTTCAGACTGATTTTGAGCAATTTGTATCGATACATATATCACTTGTATCGATACAAAAGTGGTCACTCAGAGGCAGAAGGTCATCTGTGTATCGGATCATGCTTGCATGTATCGATACACACCCTTGCTTCTCAGAAAACCAGATTGTGCTTGATGTATCGAATCATGCTTGCATGATTTGATACATATCAGTCAAGATTTCAAGAAACTGATATATGTATCGATACACATACGTGTTTGTATCGATACATAGGTCAATATTTTCAAATTTACACGCTGGTCAAAGGGTTTGTATCGATACAAACCATCCTTTGTATCGATACATGTCTGTTAAATTTTGCCTAAATTTGCTCAATCCTATTTTCTCTATAAATAGCAATATGGTGTGTCATTGTAAAGCAGAGAAAACTAGTGTGAAAGATCAGAAAACGCTTTGGATACAAATTGAGTGAGAATTTGCATCAAAGGTTTCATTCATCACAAATTCATCATCTTCATCAAGGATTGCAATCAAATTGGATTTTGAGTATGGGATCAATTCAATAAAGATTGAGTTCTTGTGTGATAACGTTCGATACGGTTCGCGGTGAATCAGAATCGTAGTCGGATTGAATTGTGTGAAGAAGGTTCTAGTGTTTCTCTCAAGTGATTCAAGATAGTGCGTGTCTTGAAGGATTCGACAACAAGAAACGAAGGACTCAGCTGGACGATTGGGTGCGGTTCGGCACAAGGTGGATCGTTGGAATCAGAGGGCGAAGTTTCGTTGTGTGTCGAGGTTATTCGCATTAGTTTACATTTTGTGTCGTTATAGGTGTATAAGATTCAATTGTAAAATGTGCACTCTTAGTTCATCAAGTTTTTGATCTATAAACTCTCAAATAACCCGGACATACGCGTGGACGACGCGAAATCCGAGGAACTCCCTAATCACATCGTGTGTCTCTCTCTCTCTCTCTCTCTCTCTCTCTCTCTTTTAAATTTCGTAATTTCGTTAATTTGTTAATCGATTGAATTTTTGGTGTTCGTATTGGTTCACAAAAATTCAATTGATTCTTGCTTGATTGTGATTGATTTGAATATTGCTTGGTAACTTGTTTGGGATTGATTTTTTAAATTGTTTAATTTGAATCGATTTTGAACTCGAACATTTTCGTGTCCTTTCAAAACCGTTCAAGGCTTATACTACCTTTCCTTTGGTCAATCGGTGCGTAGACTACCGATCCGGTGGCTCTTCCGCTCGCTTGATTAATTTGAAATAATTTTTTTTTAAAAAAACCGCATTGTTTTAAGGTTCACTTATTCAACCCCCCCCCCCCCCCCCCCCCCCCCCCATTCTAAGTGATAAGCCGAGTAGTCTAACATCTTTAAGAAAAGGTTAATCAACCAATAGCGTTTAGGTCGCATTCCACCGACATAACTGTGCTTGTATGCTCGCAATAGGAGGCTTAAGCATAAGTATATGTCCGAGGAATGGATAAAACAGTATCAGGTTTATTCTTAAAAAAGAAAAGTTTAAGTGAGTTGTGTTGATTTTATCGTTTTAAGAGTGAGGATGATCCGGTGCCACGAGCCATACGTCAGGGGCCCAGATCAACCAGGGTGAGAAAGCCATACGTCAGACTCCCCTTTTTTCACTTGTTATTATGAAAACGTTATTTAATTTTTATTATGAAAACTCAATCTAAACAGACCAAGCAAATAATGAAAAGAAAAGAGGAGAGAAGAGATCAACATCATCAATGAATAATCACATAAATGCATAACTATGCAATGTACATGAATGATAAATGAATGAGCATAGAACAGTTTAAAGAAATAATTTAAGTAACGAATAACATATGAAATATTTAATTAAATTAAAATGAACTCTAAAGAGAGCTAATCAAGATGATTTTAGAGTGAGGATGATCCAGTGCCACGAGCCATACGTCAGGGGCCCAGATCATCCAGGGTGAGAAAGCCATACGTCAGACTCCCCTTTTTTCACTTGTTTATTATAAAAATGTTATTTTAATCTTTTATTATGAAAGCGTAATCCAAACAAACCAAGCAAACATATATATAAGAAAAGAAAACAATGTGGTATAATTTACAAGAGATAATAATAATACATGCAATAATTTTATGATTTAAATAAACAAGTTAATAACGAAATATTTAATTAAGCTAACATAAACTCCAAAGAGAGCTAAGCAAGATAGTTTATAACATGAGACATGGATCAAAAATAAAGGATTAGTGTTAAAACACGATTATTAATGCAAAGGAACCCATACCATCAAGCTAAAAAGCCTTAAGTTCAAATAATCACTTATACATCAAACAACTTAATTAAGAATCACTTATAAAAATAAGTTCAATAATTTGGAAAAAAATTGTATACAATAGCTACTGTATTTAGATCATTCTTGTGCAAAAATTTGGATCAAATAAGCTAAAGAGCTTTTTGAAATCACAAATAGGCACTTATTGTTAAAACAACTTAAAGGCATAATCACTTATCAAAATAAGTTTTAAAAAATTGGAAATTTTTATATACAGTGAATACTGTATTTAAATTAATATTGTGTAAAAATTAGGGTCAAATAGGCTAAAGAGCTTTTTGAAACCCTAAATAAGCACTTATGATTAAAATCACTTAATTGAATAATCACTTATTAAAATAAGTTTTAAAAATTTGAAAATTGGTTGTATACAGTGAACACTGTATTTAAATCAATGTTGTGTAAAAATTAGGGTCAAATAAGCTAAAGAACTTTTTGAAACCCTAAATAAGCACTTATTTACTTCTAGGTTTAAGGCAAATTAATTAAAAATAATCACTTAAACAAATTAAAAAAAATTCATAAATGAAGTTAATAAGATATAAGCATAAACAGTGACTTAAATAACTTAAATAAGCTATAAGTCACATAAGTGCTTTTGCAAATAAGCTAAAATTAATTAAAAAATCACAATCAGAGGGGGGGGGGGGTGCAGTTTATAAGGGCTTAGTAAAAGAGGGGGTGTAATAGCAAAAAATAAGGCCTAAGCCCAAGCCCAAATACTAGTCAGCCAAAAACAGCGAAGTCAACAAAAAAAAGATCCTGTGCATCATTGACCAGGGTCTATGCTATAGGGTCTGGTGGTCACAGCCCTTGGATAAATCCAAGGGTCTTGGTCCTAAGACCCAGATTCAACCAGAGCCTTTAGATCAATCCCACGTGTGCAGATTTTCAGAATAAAAATAAATAAATAAAACTCACAGCAGATGATTCAGTGCAACAAACAACAAGATACACGCGCGCTATTAGTAGATCTCAGACGTTGGATTAATCACACGGACGCGTTTTAAAAAAGGAAGGAGGGATCACAGCCTTACGTTTGCGCGCGTTTAATCCAACGGCCATGATCAAAATTGGGAAGCGAAGATGAACTTCATCTTCTTCCCAGAGCTCCGGCGAACCTTAAGGGTTCCGGCACGGTGGTTGAACCACCGGAGCTCCGAAAACTCATCAAATCACATGAAATCCAACCCAGATCAAATTAATTTTTCACGTAGAAAAAGAATATGACCTTAGTTTTTGCTAAAAACGCGTATAACATGCAAAACGAACGAAACAAGATTCAAAGTCAAAAGTGAGAACTCTCAAACTAGCACAGAATCAAGCATACAAACAACCCAGAAAGCTTAATCATGCATAAATGAGAAGGTTTGAGTCATTATTTACCTGTTTTGAGCTTGGTTTCGTTCTCTTTACTCCTAAGCTCTGTTTGGCCACTTTGAGCTTCAACACCTTCAATCCTTCACGTTTCCTTTGATCTGAGCTATGGTTTCAACTCCTAGGAACCTTGTGAGGTGATTGGTGAAAGAAAAAAATGAGAGCTTTTGGCGTAATTTAGTGATTTCGAAAAAATGAAAAAAATGAGAGAAAAGTGTCTGTTCTTAGATGAATTCTCTGATCTCTCTGCCTCAGCTACGCAACACCAAATGATTGGATGCTTATATATGAATAGAATTAGGTCAGAGCTAATGAGAATTAGGGTATATAGGACATAGTACAAAATGTGTGATTTTTTTGATTTTTCAAAAATGGTTAAATGTGGAAAATGGTTGTACTATTGATGAGGTGTTTATTTGGGAAGGTTCTAGGTGATTTAATGATAAGGATGATGATGTGTTAGTGATTGAATTATTTTTGTGAATTTTCTATGATTTTTTGAGATGAAAAGAAAGGGTTAAATAACACATAAAATTATAAAAATAAATGGTAAATACAGAAAATAAATATGCATGATGATGAATGATGATTTTGATTTTAAATTTACTATGAGAATGATGTTGATTAGAATGAGAAATAATGAAGAAAAATGGTTACTTGTTCATGAAGTAATCTAAAAAGAAATGAGAAAGAAAATGCAAATAAAAAGAAATTTCATGAATAATAAAATAATTTATGAAAAATAATTAAATAAACCAAAGAAAATATTTCTAGGAATTTTTGTGAAGTAATTATGCATTTTTATGGATTTTTATGAATTTTTATGCAAAAAATGTGAAATAAACCTAAATTTATTAATTCAAGGGTAAAATGGGAATAAAAAAAATGTATGGGGCAAAATTAGGGTATGACAGCTGCCCCTATTTAATTATCATAGACCTCATGGGTATGAAGAACGCAAGTCTTCATACTCTTGTGGTGAAAGGTAATTAAGTACGAAATGCCCTAATTTTGCACTGATGCTTATGAGAGATAAGGACCGAGTGTACCCGTTTATCACTCCTTTCGGAGGAACTCTGAGGTAATAGAATCATCGCCTAAATCAGGTGCTTAGATTCTACGAGATAAGTCGTCTCCTTAATAGGTGCTTGGACTGAAAAGGATGAACTGTCGCCTAAATAGGTGCTTGGATTCATGAAGATAAGTCGTCGCCTCAATAGGTGCTTGGACTGATGAAGATAAGTCGTCGCCTCAATAGGTGCTTGGACTGAAGAGAAATCATCGCCTAAATAGGTGCTTAGATTGAAGAGAAATCGTCGCTTAAATAGGTGCTTAGATTTTTTAGAGCAAGTCAATTCCTCAACCATGATTGACTGCAAACAGATTACCGCCCGATCCTGAACGTTGAACCTTGAAAGTATGTTGACTCCTATAACAAGTATCAACTGAAGAATGAACCGTCGCCTAAATCAGGTGCTTAGATCCATAAAGTAAATCGTCGCCTAAACAGGTACTTGGATTTTTAAAGATAAGTCGTCGCCTCAATAGGTGCTTAGACTGAAGAGAAATCGTCGCCTGAATAGGTGCTTAGATTGAAAAGCATCATCAAGAGGAATTCTTCCGAATACCTTGCTGAGGGAGAAATGAAATTTGTGGTTCCTTAAAAGGCTTGCTGATAGTTTCCCAACCAACTCGCTGGAGGAAATGGAATATCAATCAATCTGGTTACACAAGCTTCACCTGCCACCCTGCTTAGACAAATGTAAACACACTGCTTTTTGGTAACCAAATATTACATGCTTTCTAGGATGATTCTTTGAACCTGCTTTTATGAATGCATGTAATGGAATGCATGGTTGATGCATGTGCGGGACATGACTGTATGTCTCAACATGGGTATTAATGTACATGTGATTTTGATTGGGGGTTTATCTTTTGTTGTTTGGTTACGAAACCATTGGATTTGTGGTATGGGGCATCCCAAATGAATGAAATGACATGACTAATGCATGTTGACGATTTGCTAGAGTAAAATGACATGATTAACGCATGATGCTTATTTCCATGAATGAAATGAAAGGACTAATGCATGACAGTTATTTATGCGATGATTTGCATATTGCATTGAGTGCCCCTATGGTGGGTATATTTTGTGGAAGGGCGATTTGATGTTGATCCCCGACACTTGTTCCGGACTTAATGATTGATGATGCTTGTCAAACTTTGCTTTAGTAGCTTGAAAGTTTAGGTGAGACCTGCTCCCTTGTATCCTGTCTTACCCCAGTCTATCAGATCTTTGGGTGCCTCTTGAGATGGCTTGAAGGTAATGGAGAGTACTTGCCCCCATTGCATTTTTGCTTTGCCCCTGATTAATTGGCACCTTGGAGGTGTGACCCAAATTGATCAATTCTTGAAATGCTTTGGCCGGACCGACATGATTTTCAGATGACATGCCCCTAGTCATGCGGGATTGCTCTTGATTAGCATAATCCCAAGGTTATTTGCCCCTAGCTAGGAGCGTCTTGAGATGGTTCCTTGATGATTTCATCTTGGGATGCTTTGCCCAGACTAAATGACATTTCTGAGCGACGTGCCCCTGATTAAATGAATCTTGGGATAGTACCCCAGATTGGACCAAGCTTCTTGCTGATTGCTCGGTATTTGTTCACAGTTAAAGTTTCCCTATTGCCAAGCGTTGGCTTGCAGATAAACCTGTTTATTTGAAATAGTAATTCTAATGAAATGCTCATGCAAGGTTTGAAATTGAAATTGAGATGGAGTTTTTGTATAGTGGAAGATATGTGAGAATATGATATCAATAGATATGATTAACAAAAGATTTTGGGAGTCAGGTTAACGCAACCTTGCTACAGTATGCTTTCAAAACAAACCTTACTTCAATTAGGTCTTTTGAGGGCTGTAACGTGGCCTGGCTCACAGTTTATGAATAAAAGGATATGAGGCTCAAAATGTATTTTAGCCCAACCCATTCTTCTTGATGATCTTCAGTCCTACGTTCAATCAACTCAGCTCAAGTATTCAAGTTTCAAGAAACTTTTGGAATTGTGATGATGGCTCCGAGGTCAATGATGTTTTCCTCTTTGGTGTGGCAATCACTTTTGCCTTTTTGCTTTGGTCACATGATATTGATGACGTTTGCTTTTGATTTTTTTCGTATCAATCCCTAACTTTTGCCTGGACTGCACTTACTATTTTATACTTATTTTATTTTGCAGTCCACCAGGATACCCTTATTTTTGCCTAAGTCATTTTTTGAGTTTGAACTTAGCGAGCTTTTCTTTCTTCTTTTTTCATTGGCGAATTGTGACTGCCTTTTTGGATTGTTTGTGAGGAATAAACCACCATCTCTCTTTTTTTTTAATTCTTCTTTTGGATTTTTATGATCGCCTTCACATCACGTGATGCGTGCCAGGTGGAAGATGTGATTGATCCTCGGATGAGATGCTCTTTTCTTGAAACTCAAACGCATGGCCGAATTAACTGAACACTACCCTACCCCGGGTTAAAATTGCGGGTTTTTTTGTATAGAAATAAACACCAACTTCTAGGCTCAAAGGGGTTGATTACGGATTATCTCCCTTATTTCTCCGGTGTTTGGGAATTGAAACAATGCCTTATATCATTAGCAAAGTCTTATTTGAAAGCATACTATAGCAACTTTAGTTATTTCGTTTTCATCATCCTCGCTCCAATCTTTGTTCAAACAGATTTGATAATGAAAGAAGTGAAACGGGTGAAATATATTTTTTTGTTTTTGCGAAGAAGAGAGAAAAGTGAATGGACATGAAAAGGTTAATTCAAAACATGCACTTTATTTCATTATGATTACCATTTCGAACAAACAAAGTTTAGATGCAAATACAAACTTAGCAAATAAGGAAATTACAAAACGGGAAACTACTTGCATGATACTTTTCATGGCTTGATTCAATCCTTGATTTCTTCAACTAGCATCCACAGACGAGCTTGCGTGACTGAGCAACAGATTATGCTTCACATTCGAGTTCACTTTCCTTGAAGGTCAACACTTTTTGATCAATGAGCTCTTGGACTTTGTGCTTTTTGGGCTTGCTGAGGAGCTTGGTGGCACAGGCACTTGAAAGGGATACCCTTGAGATGGTTGATATTGAGCAGCAGCCATGTACGGGTAATAAAGACCTTCCATGGGCATTGCTGATTGAGACTTGTTTCTTTGGGAAGCAACAACATTTGTTTCTCCTTCCTTCTTGACAAAGTTATTAATAAGCTTTCCCATGTTGCTTTGTGCATGGGCAGCAACTTGTATTCTACCACTCTTGATCCCATTCTCAATTCTTTCCCCTATCAAGACCAAATTGGAGAAGCTAGTCACCACAATTCCTACCATCATTTCAAAGTATACCCCTTGCAGAGTATTAGTAAACATCTCTATCAAATCAGAATCTGAAAGTGGAGGACGCATTTGAGAAGCTAGTTCTCTCCATCTCTGGGCATACATCTTGAAAGATTCACCCGCCTTCTGAGACATATTTTGCAGCTGAGTTCTGCTTGGAGCCATATCCAGATTGTACTGATATTGTTTGATGAAAGCATTTGCCAAGTCTCTCCATGAATGGATATGACTACTCTCTAGTTGCATATACCAGTTTAAAGAAGCTCCAATCAAGCTGTCTTGAAAGCAATGGATCATCAGTTTGTCATCATTGGCATAGGATGCCATCTTTCGGCTATACATGACCAGATGATTTCTTGGGCAGCTCAAACCCTTGTACGTTTCAAATTCAGGAACCTTGAACTTGGGTGGTAGTACCAAACCAGGCACTAGGCATATGCTGGAGAAGTCAAGTGGATCATTACTTCCCTCCATAGTTTTCAAACGATCTTCAATAGCCTTGAATTTCAGATTTGCCTCTTCCAACTGCGGGATAGCAAAGTCAAACTTGGGCTCAACAATAGGCATCTCAGGACCTTGATAGACAAAGCGGGGATCATCTTGAACCTCTAGCTGTGGGGTCACTCTGAGTGGGCCTTCAGTAAAAACAGCTGGCATCTGAGACACTTGCGGGATTCCATTTGATGGTGGAACAACCAATCCACTTGTGGTAAGCACATAGCCTTGTGATGAACCATATTGTGGCCATTGCCATTCCACATTGGTAGTTAAGGGAACATCGGTAGCTAGTGGTGGTAGTGGTGGTCAATTAGCCAGTCTATCCAACACTTGATCCATCTTACTGGCTAGCTGAGCTACCATTTCCTTTAGAGCGTCATGCTGTTCTTGCCAATTCTTCATGACAATTTTTTGAAGTGCTTCTAGTCCGGTATCAGTGTCGGGAATGAAACTGAAGGGTTTGAAATGAATGGTAATAAGTTTATTTTTTTTAATGATATGCAAATGCATGAGGATGCATGTATGCATGCAGATGCAAAACTATTTTAATTGTGCAAAGTAAAATGCTTATGCAAAAATTATTTTTCATGGATGCAGATGCAATTCTGCAGCAGATCACGTCACGGTGAAGCAGCGGTTTAAACACGAGTTCTGAGGTCAAAAGGCTCAAAGTTACCTGCAACCCATCCCTCTCACATGTTGTTCTAGGGTTTTTGTTAGACTTGGTTGGCTCTTTGGAAACAACATCGTTATTGCAAAAGCTCACGACAAATATTGCCAAAATGCCAACCTCCTCTAGGTGAGATCACCGTGCTAACCGGGAGGGCTAACATCGCGTGATCTTGACACAGGTTCTAAACAGAGGTCCCTAATAACAAGGTTCAAGGTTCTAGACCGGTCAACAAGGTCCCTAAGGTCACGGACTCCACAAGAGAACTTTGACTCTTACAAGTCATACGTCAAGAAGGCCAACGTTCTCAAGAGAATCTACCTCGGGCGGAATCGTTTGTGCCAACTCTCACGAGTCATACGTCAAGGAGGCCAGCACAAAGATTCCTAACTTAACTTAAGCTTTTCTCAAGCTCGGGTGCAGAGCTTCACACAGTATCAGAGTAACCAAAGCCACTAGGGCAAAAAGAAAAAAAAGAAGGAGTAGAAGTAGAAGAAACAGATAATCCAAGCAGATAATATCAATATAATAAAAGATAGGGCAGATACGACAAACCTGGAAAAGCAAACAAGCAATAAACCCCTAAACTAGGCTTAACTCTCAATTTTCCCCAGTGAAGTCGCCAGCTGTAGCGGCTGGAAAAATTCCTTCAATGGATTTTTCGTAACAATGAAGTCGCCATCGACGTTTATTTATCCCAAAGAGGGAAAGGAAAATACCGCGAAAACCTTCGGTTAGCATGTTTGAAGAACCATGGCGGGTTCGGGAGTTGGTTGTGCGAGAGGAAGGTGTTAGCACCCCTCGCACCCGTTGTACTCAACGGGAACCATTCAAAGGTTAACGATCGATTGCTTTTAGGTTTACTTAACTGCTCAAATTGCTGATTAACTGTCTATTAAATTCTACTCCATTATTAATTAACAAAAAAAAGGTTTTTTATTTATTGAGTTTGACGGTTGTAGGAGCCCGCTCCTACGTATTCCCGGCTGCAATGGGAAACTCAAAACTCTCGTAGTTCTGGTAAAAAAGACTTGCGTGTTTGTTGTTTTTAGCGGATAACGCTTAAGTCGCATTCCACCGACATAACTGTGCTTGTATGCTCGCAATAGGAGACTTAAGCGTAAGTACGTGTCGGAGGAATGGATAAAACGTTATACGTCTTTAAGAAAAGGTTAATCAACCAATAGCGTTTAGGTCGCATTCCACCGACATAACTGTGCTTGTATGCTCGCAATAGGAGGCTTAAGCGTAAGTATATGTCCGAGGAATGGATAAAACAGTATCAGGTTTATTCTTAAAAAAGAAAAGTTTAAGTGAGTTGTGTTGATTTTATCGTTTTAAGAGTGAGGATGATCCGGTGCCACGAGCCATACGTCAGGGGCCCAGATCAACCAGGGTGAGAAAGCCATACGTCAGACTCCCCTTTTTTCACTTGTTATTATGAAAACGTTATTTAATTTTTATTATGAAAACTCAATCTAAACAGACCAAGCAAATAATGAAAAGAAAAGAGGAGAGAAGAGATCAACATCATCAATGAATAATCACATAAATGCATAACTATGCAATGTACATGAATGATAAATGAATGAGCATAGAACAGTTTAAAGAAATAATTTAAGTAACGAATAACATATGAAATATTTAATTAAATTAAAATGACCTCTAAAGAGAGCTAATCAAGATGATTTTAGAGTGAGGATGATCCAGTGCCACGAGCCATACGTCAGGGGCCCAGATCATCCAGGGTGAGAAAGCCATACGTCAGACTCCCCTTTTTTCACTTGTTTATTATAAAAATGTTATTTTAGTCTTTTATTATGAAAGCGTAATCCAAACAAACCAAGCAAACATATATATAAGAAAAGAAAACAATGTGGTATAATTTACAAGAGATAATAATAATACATGCAATAATTTTATGATTTAAATAAACAAGTTAATAACGAAATATTTAATTAAGCTAACATAAACTCCAAAGAGAGCTAAGCAAGATAGTTTATAACATGAGACATGGATCAAAAATAAAGGATTAGTGTTAAAACACGATTATTAATGCAAAGGAACCCATACCATCAAGCTAAAAAGCCTTAAGTTCAAATAATCACTTATACATCAAACAACTTAATTAAGAATCACTTATAAAAATAAGTTCAATAATTTGGAAAAAAATTGTATACAATAGCTACTGTATTTAGATCATTCTTGTGCAAAAATTTGGATCAAATAAGCTAAAGAGCTTTTTGAAATCACAAATAGGCACTTATTGTTAAAACAACTTAAAGGCATAATCACTTATCAAAATAAGTTTTAAAAAATTGGAAATTTTTATATACAGTGAATACTGTATTTAAATTAATATTGTGTAAAAATTAGGGTCAAATAGGCTAAAGAGCTTTTTGAAACCCTAAATAAGCACTTATGATTAAAATCACTTAATTGAATAATCACTTATTAAAATAAGTTTTAAAAATTTGAAAATTGGTTGTATACAGTGAACACTGTATTTAAATCAATGTTGTGTAAAAATTAGGGTCAAATAAGCTAAAGAGCTTTTTGAAACCCTAAATAAGCACTTATTTACTTTTAGGTTTAAGGCAAATTAATTAAAAATAATCACTTAAACAAATTAAAAAAAATTCATAAATGAAGTTAATAAGATATAAGCATAAACAGTGACTTAAATAACTTAAATAAGCTATAAGTCACATAAGTGCTTTCGGCCGCCGAAAGCTTGAGTACCAGAAGAATGTCGTCCGAGAATGGTTGTACAAGTCTGATAAAGAGAAATATGATAAAATGATTGCAGGTGATATAATAGATCAAGAGGAGTGCAAGGCGTTAAAAGAGGCAAAGACAGAACGCGAGCACGAGGAAGAAGAGCTGATGAAGTTCAAAAAAAGGATCAATGAGCTAGGAATGACATTAGTGGAAGCCTACGACGCATTTGCTGATGAGCTGGAAGAATTCGAAGAAAGCCTAGCAAAAAGACCAAAGCTGCCACCCAAGAAGAAAGATCCAAGAAGCGTCACCATGGTCTGTCAGATTGGGGAAGAATGAGTCAACGCATTGTGTGATGTGGGCTCAAGTGTGAACGTTATACCATTATCTTTGGCAGACAAGTTCAAGCTCAGATTACCAACTGCAGGTACAGATAAAGAACTCATATTAGCTAATCCTGGTGAAAGCCCAAGACCTAATGTTCCCAATAGACTTCATGATCCTAGACATCGGAGAAGATGAAGAACATCCCATCATCCTAGGAAGACCTTTCTTAGCAACTAGCAGGGCCATCATTGACATGGATCTTGCTGAGATGACACTAAGGAGTGGAGAACAGGTAATCACCATCCCAACTTCCAAGACGAACAGGGACAAATGTTGTAAGCTCAAATGGAACAACAAAGAAGCTACAGCACCGACTCCAGCTCAAGTGAATTTGAAGATAGAGATATTGTAATGGAGGAAATGCGTCAAGCTAATGAGACGCTAAACAAGCGTCGCTTGGGAGGCAACCCAAGGATAAGTATTTAAGTCTTTAATTTAGTATTTTCAATTCAGTAATTTGCTTCTGTATTTTCAATTCAATAAAATGTACTCAGAATTCCAGCATGTCATATTCATCTATTAACAGCCCCTGTCAAACTTACAAAAAATAAAATAATTGTTGATGTTTATTATCTTGTGCATGATAAACTGTTATATGTAAGATTGCAGCGAAATAAGTTATGGATTTTGATGATCCGAATTTCACGCCTTCACACAAATACCAAAGGTGATTCATGATAAATGAGCATATGCTGCCATGTATTGTATATCTTGCGCTGCGTATTTTTGGTTATATGTTATTTTTAGATTGTGACCCTCTACGAGCATTTTAGGGATTTATTTGTACCGCGTGGAGAAGCGGCGAAGCTTGAAGCTGTATGTGGGTGCCTAGTCATCTTTAGTTAGAGTTTAAAGATCAGCTTAGGGGTAGTAGTTTAAGAGTCTTGTTAACTCTTCTTTATGCTTCCCTGCATTTGTATTGCAAACTTGTAGTAAGATGTTTTATTTGGAATAAATGGTGTCGTTATGTTTGTTTAGACATAGCGTTTGGTTTATATTCTTAAACTTTAATTCGTGAAAAACAATTTATAAAAGAGACATTGCATTCCAATCGCTATTTTGGAAAAGGTTTACTCTGATTTAATTTAATTGTGATCGTGAATGTTTTATTTTAAAGTCTTTGTTGTTTTAAAAAAAAAAAGTGCCTACTTTTGGGATTCGAAAATCGGGGTGTTACATTGTGGTATCAGAGCTCGGCGGTAGATTCTCGCAAAAGGTCTCTGAGTTGGATGTCCTAAGCTGATCAAGAGTCGGGTTTAGTGGGAGTAAGGGCTTGAGTCCTTATGTGTTATGTGGTTGTTTGTCCTGAGTCTAGCATGGCATATGCTTAGGTACTTGATAGTTTCTTGCTGAAGTACTATAGGGAACGATGCTTCAGTATGTAGAATAGTTAAAACCCCCAAGCATTGGTTGAATTTGGTTGATGAGTGTCTTCGAATTACTGAGATGTAACGGTCCAAAGAGGTGGTATAGTATGGAAATACCTAGAGAATTGTAGTAGTGTAAGCTAGAATTGTTAATTATTGACCGGAAAATCCTAAGAGAAATTAAATGTAACACCTGTATTTTTATTTAATTAGAATTAATTAGAATTATTAGTCTTTTATAGTATTTTATGTTGGTTAATAATTTATTTATGAGATAGTGTCCATATTAGGAAAGAGTAGAGATTGTGAGTCTTTTAGTAAGTGAGAAGAGTAGTTTTATGAGTAGAGCTATCATAGAATTGTTGTTGGACTTAGAGCATTGGGCTTGGGTCACAATCTAACCTAGGTATAAAAGGGTTAAGTTAGAGAGAGAAATTCATATGGTGTTATTTTGGTGGAGGTAGAGAGAGGAGCTCTCAAGAGTAGAGAAGAGAAAGTGAAGAAAGGAGAAGGAAGAGAGCTAGAGCTTGAAGATGGAAGCTAGTGATTTCATCTATACCAAGGTAAGAGAGTAGTTTTACAATTCATAGAGATGATAAAAGAGAGGGGATATGTCAATTCTCAATACCCAAACTCTCTTATCTCTAGGGTTGGGATTGGGAATTTGGGAATGTGCTTTATTGGTTAAATTGATGTTAATAAATGATTGTTTATGCTTCCATATGATTATTGGGTGAATTTGCATGATCAAAAACTATGTCTTTATGCTTTAATTGATGAGTTGTTGTTAAAAATGGGTTTTTGATGAAAATGGGTATGAATCTCTAATTAAGTTGTTTATGAGTTGTTTCAAGTTGTTTATAAGTTAGAATAAGTGTTTCTATCCATGAATATATTTGGGAAATGTTATATATTGAGTTCAAATAAAGGCTTTTGGCTTTGAAAAAGTGATTTTTGGGTCAAAAACGAGAGAAAACGATTTTCCCATCAGATCCCCGCGCCCGGCGCAGCTCTTTTGGCGCCCGGCGCCCAAAACACTCTAGAAATGCCGTTTTGGCTCTGCCGGTGGCGCCCGGCGCAGCGTCGTTGGCGTCCGGCCCAGTTGACTGGTCAACAGGTTTGACCAGTTGACTTTTGCGTTGACCTTTTGACGGTTTATGCACCCGGAACCTATTCTTCACGATTTTTCACGTAGAATCCATTTTTAATGTTAGTTTTTGAAGATCATGCTTGGATTATGTTGTTTTTGTATATAATTGCAATACTTTGTTAATTGAATTAAATACTTAGTATATATAATTGAGATTGAATAAAGGAATTGATGAGTAATTAATGAAGTATGAGTTGATATCCATTTTGGATGATTATGATGTGATATATTTAGATTCTATATGAGTTTAGGATGAAGAATTAAGATGATGTTTTATAATGATGAATTGGTTTGATGATTAATAACTTGAAGTATGAGATAAACCTTATGTATGTATATGATATGTGTGATGATTTATGCGGTATGAGAATTAGTTAATAATGCATGTTGATTGACTAATGATATGTGATGATTAGAGGTTAGTTAATAATGTGTTATGTTTGAGTTCTAAATGAATTGAGACGATGTATAATGATGAATTGAGTTGATGACGATAATGAGTTATAATAACTTGATTGTTGATATGTGTGCTTGTACGTATGACCTTGATGATGATATGATGATGTGAATTGATAATAAGGAATATTGGGATGAGTAGCTTGATGTTCATGAGTAATTAATTGAGTAGAGGTATCATCATAATTGGTATATGTACATTCATGCATGCATATTATGGTAACGGAGAATTGGATATATGTTTATCCTAATGGTAATAGAGAAATGGTACCGCATGTATTTAGTTATATCTTGGGTGACATTACATGAGACCGTGACATTAGTTTGCATTAGGGAAAATTGTGCATTCTAATTGATAATTGGTAAATGACATTGTGCCCCATTATGGTTGTGTATGATTAATTAAATGTGAATTTGATTACATGTTTAATTATGTGGCAATGAGTATAGTTTTACTATTATTATGAGTATTGGTTGCATGCCACTAGACAAGAAAGTTGTCTAGTCATATTATTATTGTTTCCATAATATAAGTGTACCTTATGCTTATTATTATGAACTTGAATTGTAACTAACTCTCTATTTTGTGTATGTGAATGGTTTGGGTCCAGGTTACCAAGTTTGTGGTTCGGTGAAGCTTTGCTCTGATCAAGACACAGGGAAAGGGGTTCATATATGTATATATGTGTAATTAGAGTCTTTATCTTTTATTTTAATTTATTTAATGATGTAGCATTTTAGACATGATTTTGTAACAAATGATATTCTGCTAATTAAGTAATTAGTAACCATTTTGATGAAGAATGTAATACTCGAACCAAACCTTTTTGTGTATCAAATTTTATTTCCGTTGCGTACTTTTGAATAATATTTTATAAATGGGTTTGGGTGTTACAATTTGGTATTAGAGCTCCGGTTGTCCTCGGACATAAAGAGCTTAGTGTGTGTCATGTGTCGATCAGAGCAAGTGGAGCAGTCAAACCAAGTGGGTGTTGAGTCATTTGTGTTTGTTTTATCAATTGATCCTTAGTGTCTTTGGTGTATGGATTGTTGTAGTGTAGTTACACTTGCACCTTAGTCACGATTTAACCATTTTGCGTATGTGTGTGATTCTTGTTGTTCTTATCAAATGTGAAGTTTTGCTAAATTGACTAACAAGATGTGTTAGTTTACTTTGGATAAATATGTGACGTTATTTTGAAATGTGGAGTAATAATGAAATGATGAGATTTATTGTTGTTGATGTTTTCATTCGATGAATTGAATAGAAATTGTTTATGTCATTAATTGTGTCCATTCTTCAAAACTTGAGAATATGATTGTTGATTTAATTTCAATATAATGACTTAAATGATAATGTTTTCTCTGTATTACTCTATTCAAGATGGTTATGTTCATATATGAATATAGATTTAATTGTTGGTCAAAATCTATGTTATATGAAATAAAGTGTGATTGTGTATGCATATGACATGTAATTGAATGTTACGATGATTTGTTCATGCTAATTGATTGCGTAGTATGATTGAAATATTGAAATAATAATATGTATGTATTAATGGAATTAATTGAGAAATTGTGAATATGAACAAATTAGTGAGTTTAACTTCATGAATTTTGTTTCTAATTCCTTGTTAATATGTTGTCTTGCATGAATTTCTAATCGATATCATTTATAATTTTGCTTCATGGTTGATTGCTAAATTGATGTTGCTTTAAGTGCTAATTTGTTAATACTTGAGTTCCTATTATTTCTTATGAGAAAGATGTCATGAATTATGTAACTTCGCATGTTTGGAATTAATTCATGTTGAATATTATGTTTGTTATAACTTAATACGCTTAAATTAGGACATGATGTGGTTGCATTTTCGTCGATTAATGATAAATGATATTTTTCTTTAATTGCGTGAATATGAGACTTCTTGCTTTCTTTGAATTTTATTATGAGTAGATCAAATGCTATGATGATAATGATTTTGATATTTGAACTTGTATAGGATAATGAAATTTATTTTATGCAACGTGGATTCAAATGGTACTTGAATATATTAGTGGAATTAATTGTTTAATTGAACTAATTGTAATAAAGTTCATGTGTATTATTATGCATGTCCTTGTGTGTATCTTTTGTGTAGTTCCTTGTAACATGAGATAATTTTTGGAACTAGTATTAATTCTAGATTATGTGAACCTCGTTGAAAATGTAAATTATTTTCTTTTGAGCATGTTAAACCAATTTTGTTGTGAAAGTTATAGAGTAAGGATTGATAATAAGTTATGTGAATTCTAGAATATGTTAGTTGTAACATGCACAAGATTATGACCATGAAATTTACTTGATTTGTTCTTTTCATTATATGCGAGTTATAGTAAGTGACTATGCCATTTTCTCTAGGATAGATTTGATAAATATGAGAGACATGTTTGATTGTTTTAGCTTACCATGTTAATTGTCATGCTAAGTTGATTATTACCTTGCATGATATGCTTATACAAATATGAATTGTTGTATTCATGGTAAATGCATATTTTCTTGCCTTAGATGTGAATCCTTAATTCTTAGAAAATGTATGATATGTTAAGTGAATGCAATTATCGAATTCTTAGGATTATTGTTGTGGAATATCTATCTTTCTAGTTTTAAAGTTTAGAGACAATGTATGATGATTAAATATTTATGCGAGATTTTGTGATGTACTTGTATAATTATGTGTAAATGATGTATGTGTTTATTCATTTATACTGCTCTAAAATTATGTTTATTAATTGATGTTAATAAATGCTTAAGTGTTCTTTCAAAAAAATAAATCATTAAGTGTTATATTGCGTGTTTCGTAGTCTACCCTTTGTATGCGACATGTGTGGAGAAGACCTTTGAAGAATAACAACAAGACTCTAAGCTTCTGAACGTGCATACAGACTGTCGAATTCAAAAGCTATCAAACACTTAGAAATTTTAAGAAACATTTTTAAGTAGTCTTGTAACTGTGTTGTATTTTGTAAACACCTCTGATAGTATATCAAGTGTTCCCCTCATATCTTTATTAACATTAAACTTGTAAGAAGTCTCTTGCCTTGTGCTTGAGCATTGGAAGTCTCTTGCTTAGTGCTTGAGCATTTGTAATCTGAGTGATTATAGTAAAATCTCTTGTGAAGAACAAGAGGACTGGACTACTCCTATTTTGTGGGAGGAACCAGTATAAAACTTGTGTGTCTCTCTTTCTCTACTCTCTTACATTGTGGGTGTTTAACTTAACCGCTGCGAAAAGATTAAAATCTTAGAAAAATCTAAACACAATTCAAGCCCCCTTTCTTGTGTTTTTCAACCTTCAGCATGAAGAAGTATTTAGAGATTTGGAGGATTAGTATCTTGGATTGTGTTGCCGTCAACGTAGAGTTAATGTAATGGATGATACTTAGAGAAATGAGTTTCACATATGTCAACATTTATGACGAAAAATGATTGTGTGTTAGGAGTGTTAGCAACTAATGCCACCTCTTTGCAAAATAGCAAATATAGGGGCTGTTGTGAAACAATTGCATTTTGAACCTCTCCTTTTTTTGCAATCAAACTCTCTTTCTTTTCATCATTCTTTTTTTTGACATTCTTTTTCTTTTCTTTTTCATTCTCTTCTTTTTTTTCATTCTTTTCTTTTTCCTTTTTTTCTCTCATTTTCTTTTGATCTTCTCTCACCTCACTAGGACTCAATGGTACAAGAATAATCTTTTGGCCATGATGCACAAAAGAATATTTGTTGGAATACCCTTCATGACCAACCTTCCTATCAAATTGCCAAGGTCTTCCCAACAACAAATGACTAGCCTCCATAGGTACTACATCACACAACACCACATCCTCATACCTCCCAATTTTAAAATAAACCTCAACTTGTCTATTAACAACCATTTCAACACTTTCATTAAGCCATTGAAGTTTATATGGCTTAGGGTGAGGTTTTGCTTTTAAATTAAGTTTTGATACTAAACGAGTACTAGCAACATTGGTACAACTCCCACCATCAATAATTAACAAACATACCTTTCCTTGGACTAATCATCTTGTGTGGAAAAGGTTTTCTCTTTGAGTGGTGTCTTCTTCTTTGATTAAGTTCCCCAACATCCTCCTCACCATGAGTATCTCCCCACTAGGTATTTCTTCTTCTTCTTCTTCATCATCACCTTCCTCATCTCCTAGAACTTCTTCATTTCCCTCCATAAGCTTAGTTCTCTTTGTTGGACATTCAGATGCAATATGCCCTCTGCCTTTACACTTGAAACATGTAAGCTTCTGGTTAGTTGAAACACTTTGAAAAGGTGTAATAGCTTTACCTTTGTTTTCAACCATGGGCTCCTTAGTTGATGAAGATGAAGCATCCTCCTTCCTTAGCTTGTCTTTCAAATTTTGAGATTTGAAAGTGGTGGAACTTCTCCTTGCTTGGCTCTTTCTTTTGAGTTGTTGTTCCACTTTGATAGCTTGGTGTACCAATTCATCCATTTCAACATAGTGATGAAGTTCCACTATGTCACTAATGTCACGATTTAGACCATGAAGAAACCTAGCCATGGTTGCTTCATCGTCCTCCTCCACATTAGCTCTAATTTTGAGAACTTCCATCTCCTTGAAATATTCTTCAACACTTTTAGAACCTTGAGTGAGTCTTTGTAATTTGTTGTGCAAATCCCTATGATAATAGGAAGGAACAAACCTTCTCCTCATGATTCTCTTCATTTCTTCTCAAGTACCAATTGGTTGTTCTCCATACCTCCTTCTTTCTTTGATCAACTGATCCCACCACACCAAAGCATATTCCTTGAACTCAATGGAAGCAACCTGCACTTTATCAACATCAGAATAATCGTGACAATTAAAAATATGCTCAATTTTAGTCTCCCATTCTAGATATGCCTCCGGGTCACTCTTCCCAATAAAAGATGGAACTTTAATTTTTATGCCACTCAATCTGTCGTTCCTAGGCCTCTCCGCATGCCTTCTCCTCCTTGTTTCCTCTTCATCACCATTAGGTAAACGATTTTCTATTTGGTCAATCCTCTCATGTAACCCTTCTAACTCCGCTCTCATCATTTGTTGCATTCTTGCTGTAAGAGCCTCTAACAACAACCTATTTACTTCTACTCGCTGTGGGCTACCTTCCTCTTCACCTGACATGATTGTGAAAATAATAACAAGTGTTTAAAATGGACCTCACCACTCTACTCACGTGTTTACACTCAATCACTCGTGTTTCACTCAAATTTGGATTTTTTTTATAATGAAAACACTCTGGCTTTTACCACTCAATTTGCTCTTTTAGTTCTTTAGAGAAACCAAAATAAACCAACACAAAGAAAACAAATTCAGATGATAATCAACACACAAAAAGCTTAACAAAAAAAAAAACAGCAACAAGAAGAAAAGACTCTGAAACAAGTGAGAAAATGAAAATTCTAGAGTGTGGAAAAATAGACAAAGATATAATTTTTTTTGTTATATGAATCACAATAATCAAACCACATTTCTAATACCTCTTTTTTTTTTTTTTTGATTTTTTTTTGTTTTTTTTTAATAACAAAGCTAACCAATCAGACCACACTTTTTTTTTCTAATACTCTTTTTTTTTTTCGAAATTTTTTTTTTTTTGATAATGGAATAGAGATAACAATTAAGAACAGAATAAAGATACTTTACCACAATTTGGCCCTTTTTGTTTTTGGAACTTTGCTCTGATTACCACTTGATATGCACCAATTGTTGAAAAATATGCATAATCTTCAAAAATTCATGAAATAGCTCTATGAACTTTGGACTTGTGAATTCTTGTGATTCACTAGGAAATAAACAGCTTGAAATATAGATGTTTGATTTAAAACAAGAAAATGGCAGAGTTTGACACAAACACATGTAAGAACGAAATTGAAACAAAGTAAAGAAAAGAGAAGAAACGGAAGAAGGTAGAAGGGGCGCCACACTCTTTCTAATCCAAGAGAGAATGATAAGCCTATGGATGAAGATCATCACAAGAAAAGGATTCCTTGATATGATCAGTTTTGGTCCAATCCAGAACCTAAGAGCAAATACTCTCAATTACACAAAGTGTAAAAACTTAACAAAATTCATTGATTTGGCAAGAGTTACATGTCTCCTTTATATAGGAAAGGCTTATGAAATGTAATAAGCAAAAAGTAACTCCTAAGAAAGCAAAAGGATTTCAGCCACTAACTATCATGATAATTATTACAAGGAAAATGCAAAATAAAGAAGAGATAGTGGTGCACTTTTATTGCTTGGTGCACCACCTTCATATGCTTAGTGGAAGAGCTCTTTATTTTCCACAATCACATGCTTGGATGATAATCTTCAATTTTTGTTCTTTTTCTTCAATTTGGGCCAAGCCTTTATCAACTTGGGCCGGACCTTCTATTGATTTAATCATGAAGTGAACTAAGGCATCATTGACTCTTCTTGCACGCGCCCTTGTCATAGGACCTCCTAAGCTTTGGATTGTATCACTTATGTCTTGGATTGTGTCCTCATCACCTAGACATCTTGTCATTGGGTTCAGAGCATGCTTAGGCAGCATGTCGAACAAGATGTCCCAAGACATGTGGGTAGGACATCTTGACCCAGTTCAGCTTAAAAGATAATGCTTCTCCATTAAGCACGCGTGTTTGTTTTAATTTGAATAAAACGCGAATCTTTTAGTAACAAGCTGAGATTAGGATTAATGATAAAGTTTGTTATTAATCCTATGTGTTAGATACGATTGGATTCGTATTTAATTAGTGGATAGAGATTAATTCTTTATCTTTGTGGAGTTTGTTTTAAAATAAGTTTGTTTTAAAACTAATTCTTATTGATGTGCATCTGAAAGATTGAAGATTATCTGAAGACTTGCACGCCTATATAAAAGAGTCAACATAGAGCTTAAAACTCAACCCACGATAACTGAAGATTGTGAGTCCAAAGTTTTGTACCCACCGTGCAAAACATCAAGTGGCTCTTAGTATTGTTCTTGATACTTTGAAGCTTTAAGTCGTTGAATGTTGTCATTCAACTTTGTCTTTTAAACTGTGAAGTTTAAAGTTTCGTCAATTGGGATTAGTGATTAGAGGGAGTTGGGTAGGTTATCATATTCAGGGGGAGTTAGCCCTTGAGTAGAAGACTGCTAGGATTATGAAAAGGCATACATGCCAAAAAGGTGTTTGGTGTGGTTGTAAGACTAAGTAATAATTCGGAGTAGTAGTGTTCACTTCCTGGATTGGTATCCTCCAGAGTAGGGCTGTTTGGCGCCGAACTGGGTTAACAAATTACTGGTGTTGTTTATTGCTTTTGTTTACTTCAGTATTGCAATAACGCGTGATCCTCAAAACCAGTTGTCTAGGACATCTGGACTACAGACACATTGTCCTAGACATTGTGTAAGACATCTGTCCTGCCTGAGAACAGAATTTCAATTGGCATCAGAGCAGGCACCCTAACCTGCTGGGTGAGCTCCAGGGAGACAAAATCTTGTTCAAGATGGACATGAATGGAGGATCAATAAACAGACCACCAGTTCTGGATGGATCAAACTATGACTATTGGAAAGCAAGAATGATTGCCTTCATCAAGTCCATGGATCAAAAGGCATGGAGGGAAATTATTTCAGGTTGGAATCACCCAATAGTCTCTGCAGAAGATGGTTCTTCAATATTAAAAGGTGGAGGAGATTGGACCCCGGAAGAGGAGACTGAGTCCAATAGCAACTCTAAGGCACTCGATGCTATCTTCAATGTGTTGATGAAAACATATTCAAACTGATCAACACATGTACAGAAGCCAAGCAAGCCTGGGAGATTCTACAAACGGCACATGAAGGAACTTCCAAGGTTAGAATGTCAAAGCTACAACTCCTCACCTCCAAATTCGAAAATCTAAAGATGGAGGATGATGAAACAATATCAGAATTCAACACTAGAGTTCGAGACATAGCAAACTCATGCTTGGCTCTAGGAGAGAAGATACCTAAGGAGAAACTAGCCAGAAAAATTCTTAGATCACTTCCTAAAAGATTTTCTATGAAGGTAACTGCTATTGAAGAATCACAAGACTTGAGCACGATGAAGGTTGATGAACTCATTGGCTCATTACAAACTTTTGAGATGACCTTTGAAGATAGACCTGAAAAGAATGTGAAGAATTTGGCATTCAAATCCGAGGAAATGCAAAGTGAAGAATGTCTATCAAAAGCAGTAGCTCTATTGACCAAGAAGTTCAACAATTCTGTGAACAGGGTCCGAGCTAAGTGGAGGACAAATGTCCCAGACAAGATGTCCAACTACAAGACACAAGACATCTCAAAAGAAGAAACAAACTCTGAAGAAGAAACAGAGGTACGGTGTTATGAATGTGAAGGCATTGGGCATATCAGAATACAGTGTCCCAACTTTCTTAGAAAACAGAAAAAGGGACTGGCTGCAATTCTCTCTGACTCTGAGGATGAAAGTGAAGATGAAGACATAAACAATGCATTCTCGGGGATATGTGAAACAAGCAGCAATGATAGCTTCAAAAGCTTCACAAACACTGAAGGCAGTGATAACAATGAAAAACCTCTCCACCCTTCAAGATACACTGCTAAAATATTAGAGCAAGATGAAATCATCGAAAGGCTTATCAGGGAGCATAAGGAACAAGCAGCTCTGAGGAGAGAACACGACTTCTTAAAGTCTAAACTCAAAAGCATGATTGAATCTTTGAGTTGTCTAGACTATGACTCTGACACAGAGGATGAGCTCCTTGAATCTGAAAAAATAGCTGAAGACATGATTGGATTAGGATTCGAACATCCATTCAAAAAGACTGAATCTGCTCCAGAAAAGGTGACTCCTCCTCTACAAAAACCTAAGGACCAGGTGTCAAGCCAAATGTCTCAACATCCTGCTCCACACAAAGACAGGATCATAGACAACATATCTCAGCACTATGTTCAGACCAAGAAAGAGATGTCACATCAAATGTCTCAACATCCTGTTCAACAAACAAACAGGATCATAGACCACTCATCTCAGCATTGTGTTCAGATCAAGAAAGAGGTGTCAATCCAGATGTCTCAACATCCTGCTCAACACACAAACAGGATCATAGACCACACATCTCAGTACTATGTTCAGACCAAGAAGGAGATGTCAAGCTAAATGTCTCAACATCCTGTTAACCACAAAGACACGATCATAGACTACCAGTCTCAACAATCTGTCCAAACAAAAAGGAAGATGTCAAACCACATGTCTCAACATCCTGTTCAACACAAAAGGAATGGGAACATAGGTCAGCTTCACAAGCAGCAGAAGAAGCACATACCAAGGCCACATCTTAAAAAGCTATACTCCCAAAATAGAAGAGCTTTCAATAGATGTGATCACTGTGGTAGGTCTGGACATATTATGAAAGAATGCTTCAAAATTCATGGCTATCCTCAAAGATCAAGATCGCCAAGGAAGGATGAAAAGAAGATTCTTGCTCAACAAGTAAAGTGCCAGGAGACTCAAGTCAAGAAAGTATGCAGGCCAAAAGAAGATTCAAAACTAAAGGCTCATACTTGTATCAGGCTATCCTCATATGAAGACTGGTACTTTGACAGTTGATGCTCCAAACACATGACTGGAGATAGGAAATATCTTAAGGAATTAAGACCTTACTCTAAAAGATGTGTTACTTTTGGTGATGGTGGTAAAGGTAGAATCAAAGGTGTAGGCAAGCTAAGAGATCCCAGCTCACCATACCTAGATAAGGTTCTACTAGTTGAAGGACTCACTACAAACTTGATAAGCATTAGTCAACTATGTGAACAAGGACTAGATGTGTACTTCAACAACTCTGAGTGCATTATTGCTAATAATCAGAAGGTAGTGATGAAAGGTGTCAAGGCAAAAGACAAATGCTTTAAGTGGACTCCTCCTAACAATAGTCCAAAAATAGCTTGCTTGACAGTCAAGGAAGAGAATGACCAGATGTTCTACCAGATGTCCCAACATTTGTACACTCGTCAGGAAGTTGAATCACTTCAACCTGAACGTGGGAAAGGAACTCTAGAGTTCCCCACATCCAAAAGCGTGTAGAACATTAAGTGACGGGGTGGCGTGCAGAAAGATTATAACGTTAATCATCATTACTTCTGCACAATAAACAAGGTAACATACTACCTAGTTCCGTCTATAAAAAGCCACCTAGATCATCACTTGTGCTATCACACACGCTTCAACATCTGGTACGACATCCTTCAAAAAACCTCTCAAAAGAAATCTTCTTCAACGAACCTCTGAACAACATGAGTCAAGAAATCACAATGAGCACAAACAACCAAGCAATCAACAAAGGCGAAGGACCTAGTGATCCAGCTAGGGTTTCAGGCTCAACTGTCAATCAACAAGAGGTTGATCTTGACAAATTGGTTATTCCCAGAGGAAGAAGAACTACGACAGGAAAGAAGAGAAGCAGCAAATTGGTTGGGCCTTTCACTAATCCAATGCAAGGTGAAGAACCCAAGGAATCGTCCATTCCAGAACGTCAAACTTAACCAAAGAATGCTGAAGATCAAATTCCTGAAGAATCATCTCTGAAAGAGGCTACTCAAAACCAGAATCTTGAGCCTCAAACAGAGGTTGAGAAGAATGGCGAAGAAGATGTCACGACATCTGACCTCAACAATGTTGAAACAAATGTCTCAACACCAAGAGGCACGACATCTGAAGAACATCCAATGGAAGATGATCCAAAGGATGCACTGGAGACAGCTCTCTCTGAAGAGGAAGAAGAAGAAATCTTTGAGACCCTAGAAGTCATAGAGATTGGGGAAGAAACAGAGAGCGAAGAGATAGCTCCCAGAAGATCTCAGTCTATTGCTGATAGAGTAAGAAGGAATAAGGGAAAGAAGGTGGAAATTCCCAAGTCTTTCTTAGAAGAAAAGTCTCAGAAGAGGAAGAGGAAACCAGAGTCCTCAAGCGAGTTCGAGCCTGATGTCGAAGACGATGTCCCAGACATCATGTCAAAGAAAGGAAAAACTACATCATCAACATCATTCCACACTTAGGAGAATGAACAAAGGTGGAGGATAGTAAGTCAGAGGAGGATTGCTACTGAAAGGGAGTTAAGCACTGAAGCTCTTTCCTACAAGGAGATTATCACTCTTCTTGAATAAGCAAGACTCATGAAGATAGTATTAGGGGTTGAAAGGTGCTATGATTGGCTTGTGAGAGAGTTCATCACCAATCTCACTGAAGAATGCAATGATGAAGGGAGCATTGAATATCACAAAGTACAGTTAAGAGAAAAGATCATTGACTTCTCTCCAACTGTTATCAACCACTACCTGGGAAGGTGTATTGAAGCTGAAAGCGACAAAATCCTAACAATGGACAAGATTGCAGAAAAAATCACCTCTGGTCAAGCTGAGCAATGGCCAAAGAAAGGACTACTTCCAACATCAAAGCTGACAGTCAAATATGCCATACTCAACAGGATTGGCACAGCAAATTCATGTGTTCGAACAAACAATGAAACATGTAGAAACCACCACAACAAAGCTACCAATAGCCTTTCTGTAACATTCCGGATTTTTTATTCAAATAGGTTTGATAAATTATTGATATATTCTTTTAAACAAGGAATTGTAACAAAAAAGTTAAAAACGTAAAGTTCAAAATTTGAAAGCAATTACGTTTATACAAATTATTATAAAGCAATTCAAAAATGTTACTAGTTACATACAAAAATATTGGATTAAAATAATTGAATCCAATTATAGCACAAGTCAGCAACTACAAAATATTTAATTTATATTTAATTAATGAAAACCCTCTTTTGTTTCCCCGCGCACGCAACGATCTTACACATCAATATCAAACATCTCCAAGCTTTGTACCTGTAGTGGTAAGGGTCAGTAATCTTTCCCATCGCCCATATCAAGAAAACCAAACATAACTTAGCCGTATAGAATAGAGTATAAAAACTATATTTTTTTAAAAAAAAATAAATAAAACAAAACAATGAATGCTCCTATTCTAAATGATCCGGATATAGTCACCCATTCCAATGGGGAAAAACTTGCCACACAGCCACACAGGCCCTAAAACTTGCCACACAGGCTCTAAGAACATAAGCCCATACCAATGGGAAAAACTTGCCACACAGGCTCTAAGGTTTGCCACACAGGCACTACATGATGCATGTCCCAATAATATAAGAAAGTCTTTCTCTTAAAAATTCAGAGATAATAACAAAGATCATATATTCACAATTACTATTAAGCAAACACACACATAAGTATCATTGTACAATATTTCAATATACAACTAAATTCATGCATAGTAACTTGTATGGAGGAGACTGCCCTTACCTTAAACGCTTTCCTTCCAAGCATAATATTAGACAAACTCACGGCTACAGTGCACACGATATATATCCCACTTTAGATTTTGACTCGACGATCCGACGGTTAACGAAAGCGCAGTTGAAATACTTAAGACTTTCATAAATTTTGAGAAGAAAGAATTGTTAAGTGGTAGTTGAGGGATTCAGAGAGTATATTTGAAAAAACAAGGAATGATGATGATGCTGAAAAATGTATCCTCGTGTAGTAGATCGTGAGGGGCAATTCATGATTCATCATTTAACACAAAAGGCCAAAAATGCAAGAGTATGGAATTAGAATAACAATTGGCAAGTGAAAGACCATTGTTTTTCATGAAATGAGATTTGTAGCATGGGTATTGTAGGGACATAACCGTATGAATTGGAAGCAACTCACTCAACGGAGTTCTCAAATGACATAGGATAAGGCATACAAATTGTGATTGTGATTGTGATAGGCAAAATATAGTAATGTAATGAGATCATAAATATAATAATAATATAATAAATATATAATAGTACAAGTAGGAGGATTATTAGGAAACCATCAGTTACAATTATCTACTTGAAGTATATCCAATTTTGACTAAGAGTAGCAAATGCCACATTCAATTGTGGTTATAGCATAGCATGGTTGAGAAATTGTTACATGGCCTCTCCCCAAACAATTAATGTTTAGGTCCAACCAACAATAATTGGACACATCATTCACTTAAAAATAATAACAAAATATTAATTAGGCTAAAAGAGGAAAATATAAATAAATGAAAATCGATCCTCTCATTCTCCATAAATAGAAATATGGTATATTTGCTTAACGTTTTTGTCAAATTTAAATTTAGATTATTACCTCCCGTAAAAAAAAAATTAAATTATTACCTGGTATATTTTTTTTATGAACGTTCATATGTAACTAAGTGGAATAATTTTTTAAAACAAAATATAACATGCTTTTCTAAAACAAAATATAACATGTCAAATATAAATTATTTTGTTTATTTGTTTTTATGAGCAAATATAAATTGGTTTTCTCATTGATTGTATTCCTTTTGAATTTTCATCAAACAAAAATCTTAAGAAGAAGAAAAAAAATCCGAGAATTGAAATCATATAATAAAAGGTAAATTTCAAAACAAAAAAAAAAAAGAATTGTTATACCCTATTTCTATTTTTGGAGATTGAGAGGATCCATTTCCATTTATTTATCTTTTCCTCTTTCAACCTAATTAATTTTTTGTTATTATTTTTAAGTGAATGATGTGTCAAATTATGGTTGGTTGGGCCTAAGCATTAATTATTAGGGGAGAGACCATGTAAGAATTTCTCAGCATGGTTCAACGTTCCCACTTAATTAGGAGGTTGTGAGGTGGCCGAATAATTTGCAATAACGTGATGTTAATGGCTAATTAACTTTCCTTAACTAAATAAGAATGAAATAGAAGTTATGGAGAGAGTGAGCTAGTCGTGTGGCTTAATAGAAATCGAAGATTTCAACTTTGTGTTCAATGCTCTTATCATATAATAAAATAAATGGATATATAAAATAAAATAAGGTTTAAATGCACTTTTGGTCCCCCTATTTTGATAATTTTGAACTTTTAGTCCCCTTATTTTAAAAACCAACTTTTTGGTCCCCCTATTTCAAAAGTCAACATATTTTTTTGTCCCCCTCTCATTTTTATGATGTGGCAATGCTGACTAGGATTTAACAATTTTCCATTTTACTTATTTATTTTCATATCATTTATAATTGGAAAAAATAATTCATTTAAAACAAAAATATTTTTTTTATTTTTTGCCAAATTTGATTTTCAACCACAACCCAGAATGCTTAACCACAATATAACCTCACTTGCAACTTGCATATCAACATTGAAACCAAAATCTTAATTCCAATTTCAATTCAATAATGACCACACATCAAAACTAAAACACCATGGTAATTAAGATTGAAATTTCCCGTAAAAAAAAGATTGAAATTTGAAATCCCTATCTTGAATACTAGTAGAGATAATCAAAAGTTTAGATCTAAGACTTTGCAGCCAAATCAAAAGAGCAACAACAACAATTCGATTTAAGAAGAACGAAAATTAAAGAAGCGCAACCACGTTAGTGTCGGACCCGGTCGCATTGGAAAACACGGAAAGCATCCCTAAAGTTGTGGTAACGCCGGAGCTTTTGATCGTTGATTCCTAATGATGTTTAGAAAAATCTGCTAAATCGGATAACGCTGCACTTGTTAATGTTACACAACTTAGATTCTTTAAGGTTCTCGGTAAGGGTGTTTTGCTGAGAAGAAGATTAAGGAAGTTTATGGTGTTGTTGTTCTTTCTTACTACTTAGGTTTTTCTCAATTTGAAATTATTTGCTTTTTCCAAGGTTTGTTCTTGAGATTTTGTTGATTTTGTTTTGGTTAATGATGAATCTCTTAGATCTGATGATGATGAATGGATTTGTTTCAATAATTGTTTGGAGGATGATGATGAGTGATTATGTTCATCAATTTATATTAATTGAAATATTTTTGTTTTAAATGAAATATTTTGTTTCCAATTATAAATGATAAGAAAAAAAAAATAACATGGAAAATGGTTTAATCCTAGTCAGTATTGCCACACCATTAAAATGAGAGGGGGACCAAAAAATATGTTGACTTTTAAAATAGGGTGACCAAAAAGTTGGTTTTTAAAATAGGGGGACCAAAAATTCAAAATTATCAAATTAGGAGGACCAAAAATGCATTTAAGCCATAAAATAATTAATAAAATTACTATTAATATATTCTCAAATAATAAATCAATAAAATGAATATATAAAATATTGGGGCATTACACTTTCCCTGCTTGATTACTGAAATTATACTGAGTCAGTACCCAAGCATCTTACTTCCTGAGGAATTTGAGAGTAAAAGACCTCCACCAATATCCTTCAACCGCAAGCTGTTTGCTGAACCACATGTCCCAGACATCAAGTTCACAGACAAAGAAGCAGCTGAGACCTCAATTCCACTGGATAGAAGCACACAGAACAAGGTGTTGGCTGAGCTCATTCAAGTATCTAAGGAGTTGGAGGAAACTATCAAATCAAGTACGATCAGAAAAACATGTGTGGATCACTTGATCAAACAGCTGACGAAGAAAATTGCTGAGAATGAAGGAGATGCTCAAGCTGAAGCAGAGCAAGAAGAAGAAGATTGAAGAACAGTAATTGGGTAATAAGAAAATAAGTACTTATGTATTTTTCCATTTTTTCTGTTCATCTTCTGTAAGTTTTGTGGTCTACCAAATGTCCTAGACATTGGAGACTTTGACATCCGGCACCAAGTGTGCACTTTTGTAAGCTGTATCGTTTTCTTTTCAATCAATGAATATCTTTCCTTTAACCTTTGACAAATTATGGTAAAAAGGGGGAGTAATAATTGATGATAAAGAACAGCTCTTTGGCAAGTAGAATCATTCTTTTGCGTTACGGATGAAAATAGCAAGCTTTAAAAAAAAATTAAAAAAAACTAAAAAACTATGCTAAAACAAGTGTGTCCAGAGCATAATTAAAATGCTAAAATTGAACCTCTAAGAAGTCTAGCAGTCTTGATCACTCTGATTAAGTACTTTCCGCTGCAACTCAAGACTTTGGTTCACTAAGTCACTAGGTATCTCATCCCTGGACTTAGAAAATTCATTGTAATGAACCATATGAACACAAGACTAAGACTGTCTCATACTAGAAAAGGTTCATCACACATTCAAGATTGAAGAAGTCTTGAATATTGAAGACACACAAGATTCTGAACATCAAAGACATTGAAGACCTGAAGATTTCAGAATAGAAGATTGCATCAACAGAGATCAATTTGAAGATTGAAGAGTGCACATTCAACAAAGTGGTTTGTGGTTGTTTTAGCCATAATTTGAAGGTTGAAAAACACAAGGAAGGGGGGGGGGGGGGGGGGGGGGGGTTGAATTGTGTTAAGATAAAAGCAAACACACACAATATAAGAGGATAGAGAGAAAGAGACACACAAGTTTTATACTGGTTCCTCCCACTAACAGGAGTAGTCCAGTTCTCTTGTCCTTCACAAGAGATTTCACTATAATCACTTAGATTACAGATGCTCAAGCACTAAGCAAGAGACTTCAAATGCTCAAGCACAAAGCAAGAGACTTCCAATGCTCAAGAAGAAAGCAAGAGACTTCTCACAAGTTTAATGATAATAAAATTATGAGTGGGACACTTGATATACTATCAGAGGTGTTTACAAAATACAATGCAGTTACAAGACTTCCTAGAAATGTTTCTGTAACATCCCACAATTTTATTCACCTAATTAATTTTAATTAGAGCTTGTCTAGTAATTCAAGGATTAATTAGAGGTAATTAGTTAATTGAGTTTTGACAATTAAGTGTATTATGTGTTAAATTAGGAGCTCTATTTGAACCTAAACTACACATTAATACAATTATTTTCACTTGTGATTTAATTAACTCTAAGAATCAATCTTCCCTCTCATTTCTTCCTCCCACTCGTGACTCATCTCCTTTCCCTCATGAGATCAACACCTCACCAACATGCAACCACCTATGTAGCATGCTAAACCAACACCTCATCAAGCCATAACACTTCACACTCTCACCATGTCAACACCTCACCATAATAATTAACACCTCATCTCTAATTGCAAGCTATTAGATTACACATAACCTTGGCTAAATAAATAAGTTGTGAGACCTCACTACACTAGATTTCAGCAAACAAAGATTAAAGCACTCAAGCTCTCATTCCTCTCCTCTCAACCGAGCTTCACTCCAAACAACAAACTCCCAAGATTATTATGTTTCTCTCATATGTTTGTTATTATCCTCTAACAACAACACACTAAAACTCCTTCCTACTTTAAGAGGTTCTCACCACCTGCATGCATTAAGAGAAGAGAGCTCAATAAGTCTTCTTCTCTCCCACAAGTTCTATTACTCAAACAACAACTAGAACAACCCTATTTTCATCACTTTTTCTCTAAACCAAATAGAGTTGCATGCAACCAAAGTTCAAAATACAATCAATACTGTTTCTCACCTCTGAAACCTCTCCATTTAAACATCAAAACTCAACACGTTCAGAATCGTCAACAATTTCCAAGCTTAGAGCAAAAAGAGGAATTTCATCTATTCTTCAAAAATTCAAAATCTGTCAAGTCTGGTCGTGGGTTGTAGCTGAGGTGCTGTAGTTGTATTAAAGAGCCCAGAAGCAAAGATAAAGCTTCAATTACAGGTGGGTTCTTAGGATAGGTAGTTTAGATTCCCCAAAATTTAAACATGCATGCAAACATAGGAAATTTTAGGGAAATTATGTGTGAGGAGAAATAACTCCCAATTTCTCCTCCAAACTATCGTATTTTATATCTATAATATTATTGCATAGGTTTAGTTTGAGGATTGTAGGTGATTTTCGTGAAAAATATGATTTTCTGCAAAACAGGGGCAGTTCTCGCAGTTCTCGCCCGGCGAGCAGCCGGCGAGCCTTCTAGCGAGTGATGATCTTCTGGGTAGCTGATGAGTGGCCCGACGAGCATTTGCTAGCCCGGTGAGCTTCTGCTCGCCCAGCGAGCACTTGCTGGCCCGACGAGCTCATCTAGACCAGAACATGATCACTTGCCTGGGCTTGTTGGATTGCTCATCGTGGCGAGTAAAGTTAGAATGACCCTAATTTTTATTTTTATTTTTTCCTCAAAACCTTACACTCGTTTTAGATCCTCTATTAAACTGACATTTCTTGCAATAATATAATTAATATAAAATACGTAAAGTTTGTAATCACGATGCAATCATAGGGTATGACCTAGGAATTTAGAAATGATGTATGCTCCCCGGGTTTGGGATAATTATGGTAGTATGAACTCAACGTAGTATCAATCAATCATGTGCGGTTTATTAAGCTGCTTATGGGCTTCCAATGAAACAACCCATTAGGAAAATGATTGTGAGCTTAATGCCGTGATCGAATCGGTTGACGGACAAGGCGGGCCTTCGAGATATGCTCACCTCGAAGTGTCTTAGCGGAATAAAATTAATAAGACGTTCTATGTGATACACTTTAATTATGTTTATGATTATGTTATGATATGTTAGAATATTATTGGACTGATTAGGTACCCGGCGTAGTCGCCATTAGGAGGGTAGTAGGACCCACTGAGACGTAGTAGTCTCACCCCACTCCAATTATTTTTTTTAGGTAGACAGGTTATTTCGGAGCAGGGACCAGGATGGACCTGATGATTGGAGTTGTGCTTGGATTGTCAGCTTAGAAGACTTAGTCTTCTTCCTTGTTTTTATTTAGCTTGTTATCTTATTGTAGTTCTTTTCCGCTGTCTGTATCAAATATTTAATTATTATCTTAATGATAATATATTATTCAGTTAGTTCCTCTATAATTTAATGTACTCGGATATCAATTATGTATGCTTCAACTAAATATTCTAGACATTTTAGTTGGGGTGTTACAATTGGTATCAGAGCATGTCGATCCAGTATCGGACCGTGCCATGAGTCATTACAATTCCTTCCTAAGAAGTACGGACCCTTTGGAGTCTGGACTGTTTACGCTGAAACCATCACATGCTGAGCCCGTACAACTCAGTATTGTGCATGGTAGGCAGGGTATTACGGTTGAGAACCGAAGTGAACCATGGTGGTCAAGTAAGAAGATCGTAGTGGAAGTGCAAAGTCAGGAGTAGTCGTTGGCAAGAAGTTCTCTTTAATCGGATGTTAAAGCTGAAAGTAGTTTGAAATACAAAAGTAAGAGGTATAACGCCAGCAAGTATACAAAGGATTAAGAGTAGTTGTTAAGATTGTAGAGGGTAAGAACAGTTTGATGGATGTGCTAATCGTTCGAATTAGAATTGTTCATGGAAGAACGTAAGTGTGTAGGTCATTATAGTATCCAATTGACACCGTGTGTCAGGTAAATTCGCCGAACTTGAGAGTAAGCATACCTTCTGGTGAACATGTTTACAAGAAACACGTGAACCAAGTAAGATTCAACCTTCCATAAATCAGGACTCTTCCTAAGTACTTCACCTTACCTGTCAGCTGTGAGTTTCACCAGTGTTGCTAGATCTGTTCAGTACCATACTAGAGAAAACAAGTTGGAATACTTATCTGAGAACTTCCCAATAGATTACCCTATGGAATGCCAACTCTTAATGCCTCCCTAAGAATATTTCAGCTTTTCAAATCATAACTCGTATTCCTACCATACCGCTAGAAGCCAGGATCCGTTTAGCATAACAAATAGAATCTCCTTTAGCAATAACAGCATATGTTAGCTAACTCAGCAAACCATTAGAAATCAATCTTGATTAGGGTAATAATTTGGAATCATTTCACAACACTATTTAGGTACTTAACTTAATTCATAAGGCATCATTCGTGAGCAGTAGAGACCAGAATCAAACCGAGTAAGCCCTTGTGAGTAGCAACCAATAGTTGTACCTTACCACTAGGGGATTGAGCATTATCTGATGTAACAGTTAGGAATTTCACCTTATAAACTTATTACCCATGTAGACTTATTAGGTGTAGTTATTCAAATATCTTGAGATTGTAACTTAGTGCCATTAACTACCCAACTAAGCATATAGAAAAATAGTTGAATTAGACTGCCTTTGATTCAACCCTTTCTTACCTTCCGGCATGTTCTATTACCATTTAGAGAATTACTATATGTCTAGTAAGATAGTCTCAGTCTAACATATTATACTAGAGATCACACCAGACCACTTGGGACATAACCCCACCCGGAATGACAAGTAGAAATATCTCTTGACCCTACTTGGTTACCAGGTAGCATGCTTAACACTATCGTATAAATCTCCTATATTAGCAGCTTAGTGTCGTGGCGTAGGTAGATACCTTGTGAGAGAAATTAAGTTTAACCACCCGTGTTATTAAACGCAAGTCTGCTATATTACCACACAGTGTATCACCATTAATACCCGACATAGTCGTGTTAGTCTATTCTTTTAGAGCTAATCTTTGTACTTAAACAATAGCATTCAAGCCTTGACCAAATTAGCAAAAATCAGGAGTTACCATTAAACGCCTTCAGCCACCTAGATCAATCATTGAGTACCTATGTTAGTTATCTCGTATCGAAAAATAACTAAGTTGGATTTATTCTTTATCAGCCACTTGGCATTTTCATTTATTCAGACCTTCGAGTTAGGAATCTGTTAGAGTCTGTCAGATTTTCATTAAGAGTGCCTATCAATACCCTGATTGAGTCGGAACTAATAGAAGTCAAATTCCAAATTCTTGACCATTCCTTCGGACCTTTGATAAGCTAAGTTCATCAAACCTGACTATGTTGGATTGGGTATTCTTTTGACATGGGAACATGGAACGGGTTCACTCCCTAACTTGTTTGATTATGTCTCGGACAGATAATTCCTTCTCGTGCCTTATCATCTGTCAGTCATATCTACCACCGGAGTAAATCGAGAGATAAACTTTTCAAATTTTTCGACATCAGTCAGTTAAACTGACATTATGAGACTTCGCTTATAAGTAATTATGTTCAAAATCATTTCAGCCTTTCAGTTACGTTGCTAGTAACTAAATATGATCCGTGGAATCCAGTTCATCTGAAGAGGACACGTGTAAATTCAATTCAAGCCCTGACTCATCGTATCGATCTTTTAATCAGTATTATTAGTTAATTATCCGCCGAACTATTCCGTTCAGTATCAGTATTAGTTAATCATATAGTTCTTTGTGCACCTGATCGACCCATCATTATTTCCAATGTATTGAGTATACTTTCGAGTCTTATCGGCTACATTCCAGTTAAGTTTCAGATCCTTCCAGTTACATAGAAATAGTAGCTAGTAGAAGTATTAGTACCTAGATACCTCATCACAACTATTCTCTGAATTCGAGTTTGAACCATTTCTTTCTCTGCCGACTGTTTCAGTTTCTCTGTACATAATCAACGATAGACTCAGATCATCATCAATCAAATTTCTCGTGTAGAGTAAAAGAGTTTCCTTGTTGCGAATCCAATTTTTACACTGACACATTGACTAATTTGGACAAGGGATTTAAATCCAGTCGCTATGTTAAATGTGCAAAATCTGCCGTAATCAGTTAGCCACCATTAGAATCCAATCAAGTTAGCCTATCAGCAAAATTATCAAACCAACCTAACCGTATCATTGAAGGAAGATTCGAACCTCAGTTCTTGACATGTTAAATGTACTACTCGACCACAGTGTTGTGCTAGGATGGATTGAAATAGTAGGCGGAAAATTCTGTAGTACTATAGACTCGGTTGCAGATGAGTCTAACTCATTGGCGAAAGGATCAATAGTGCCTAAGCGTTCTTCACTCGTTTTATATTTTGATCTATCCTGGAGTTTTTTTAAACGACATGAACGGGACAGTGGTACGTGTGACGTGTCACGAGCTGCAGCGTTCGGAATTGAGAAAAACCCTGAAGAGAAAAATTTGGATTATTGACACCAACACTTAAATTTATCCTTTCCAGCTGTTCATATAGCGACAACCAGGCCAGATACCGACCTGTGGAAGTGTAGTGTGGGATAATAATAATAATAATAATAAGTACGGTATGTTAAGGCGTCGTGAACATATTGGACTGTAGTAGAGTATTGAGAATGCCGACACATGCTTGCTTTTGCAAAGTAAAACCAGTGTTACCTTGTGGGGATATCCAATGAAAGACGTAGTAATGATGGCAGTTACATTGGTAAAGAAGAGATGGTGTGTCACTATATTAGATAATTTGGAATAAGACTATGATAACGCAGATAAAAAGGATGACTATAAGTAGTCGGATCAGAGTGCCCAGCGCGAGGTCAGGCGAAAAATATAGTTAGATGATCAGTTTTGGATGAATAACCCTTTGAAAGAGGAAAGTTTTATTCCAAGGAATAGAGGTAGTCAAGTATTCCTGAGAGTAACACCAAAGTTGGAACTACGAGGTGTTTTCAAATGAAGAATTCTATCCGAAGTATATAAGACCTTATCAGATCCTTCGACGCGTCGGTCCAGTAACCTATCAGTTAGCTCTATCTCCGGTCAGGTCAGGATTACGCGACGTGTTTCATGTGTCTTAACTTCGGAAACTCATCCTCGATCCTTATCAGTCTATAGAGACTAATCTTCAGTCAAACTTAACTTATCGACCGGATCCAGTTCGAGTTGTTGATCGTGACGTTGATATCCTTCGGAATAAGAGAAATTCCTATTGTCGGAGTGGAATGAACTCAATCCCCTGACAGCGGATTCACTAGGAAGCTGAAATCCGATATGAAGAAGTGTTATCCCTATTCTTTCTAAGATAAATTTCTTAATTTCGAGGACGAAATTTCTTTAAGGAGGGTAGATTGTAACATCCCACAATTTTATTCACCTAATTAATTTTAATTAGCGCTTGTCTATTAATTCAAGGATTAATTAGAGGTAATTAGTTAATTGAGTTTTGAGAATTAAGTGTATTATGTGTTAAATTAGGAGCTCTATTTGAACCTAAACTACACATTAGTACAATTATTTTCACTTGTGATTTAATTAACTCTAAGAATCAATCTTCCCTCTCATTTCTTCCTCCCACTCGTGACTCATTTCCTTTCCCTCAAGAGATCAACACCTCACCAACATGCAACCACCTATGTTGCATGCTAAACCAACACCTCATCAAGCCATAACACCTCACACTCTCACCATGTCGACACCTCACCATAATAATTAACACCTCATCTCTAATTGCATGCTATTAGATTACACATAACCTTGGCTAAATAAATAAGTTGTGAGACCTCACTACACTAGATTTCAGCAAACAAAGATTAAAGCACTCAAGCTCTCATTCCTCTCCTCTCAACCGAGCTTCACTCCAAACAACAAACTCCCAAGATTATTATGTTTCTCTCATATGTTTGTTATTATCCTCTAACAACAACACACTAAAACTCCTTCCTACTTTAAGAGGTTCTCACCACCTGCATGCATTAAGAGAAGAGAGCTCAATAAGTCTTCTTCTCTCCCACAAGTTCTATTACTCAAACAACAACTAGAACAACCCCATTTTTATCACTTTTTCTCTAAACCAAATAGAGTTGCATGCAACCAAAGTTCAAAATACAATCAATACAGTTTCTCACCTCTGAAACCTCTCCATTTAAACATCAAAACTCAACACGTTCAGAATCGTCAACAATTTCCAAGCTTAGAGCAAAAAGAGGAATTTCATCTATTCTTCAAAAATTCAAAATCTGTCATGTCTGGCCGTGGGTTGTAGCTGAGGTGCTGTAGCTGTATTAAAGAGCCCAGAAGCAAGGATAAAGCTTCAATTACAGGTGGGTTCTTAGGATAGGTAGTTTAGATTCCCCAAAATTTAAACATGCATGCAAACATAGGAAATTTTTGGAAAATTATGTGTGAGGAGAAATAACTCCCAATTTCTCCTCCAAACTGTCGTATTTTATATCTATAATATTATTGCATATGTTTAGTTTGAGGATTGTAGGTGATTTTCGTGAAAAATATGATTTTCTGCAAAACAAGGGCAGTTCTCGCTCGGCGAGCAGCCGGCGAACCTTCTAGCGAGTGATGATCTTCTGGGTAGCTGATGAGTGGCCCGGCGAGCAAAGCTCGCCCAGCGAGCACTTGCTGGCCCGGCGAGCTCATCCAGACCAGAACATGATCTCTTGCCTGGGCTTGTTGGATTGCTCATCGTGGCGAGTAAAGTTAGAATGACCCTAATTTTTATTATTTTTTTTCCTCAAAACCTTACACTCGTTTTAGATCCTCGAATTAAACTGACATTTCTTGCAACAATATAATTAATATAAAATACGTAAAGTTTGTGATCACGATGCAATCATAGGGTATGACCTAGGAATTTAGAAATGATGTATGCTTCCCTGGTTTGGGATAATTATGGTAGTATGAACTCAGCGTATTATCAGTCAATCATGTGCGGTTTATTAAGCTGCTTATGGGCTTCGAATGGAACAACCCATTAGGAAAATGATTGTGAGCTTAATGTCGTGATTGAATCGGTTGACGGACAAGGCGGGCCTTCGAGATATGCTCACCTCAAAGTGTCTTAGCGGAATAAAATTAATAAGACGTTCTCTGTGATACACTTTAATTATGTTTATGATTATGTTATGATATGTTAGAATATTATTGGACTGATTAGGTACCCGGCGTAGTCGCCATTAGGAGGGTAGTAGGACCCACTGAGACTTAGTAGTCTCACCCCACTCCAATTATTTTTTTTAGGTAGACAGATTATTTCGGAGCAGGGACCAGGATGGACCTGACGATTGGAGCTGTGCTTGGATTGTCAGCTTAGAAGACTTAGTCTTCTTCCTTGTTTTTATTTAGCTTGTTATCTTATTGTAGTTCTTTTCCGCTGTCTGTATCTTTTTATTTAATTATTATCTTAATGATAATATATTATTCAGTTAGTTCCTCTATAATTTAATGTACTCGGATATCAATTATGTATGCTTCGACTAAATATTCTAGACATTTTAGTTGGGGTGTTACAGTTTCACAAAATTATTAAGTGTTTGAATAACTTCAGAATTTTTGATAGAGTGTATGCTAGTTCAGAAGCGTAAGTCTTGATGGTAATTCTTCACAAATCTTCCTCCTTTTGTAGATGAGAAAATGAACGTCGAAGATTATAGCCGTTTGAAGAATTCTTGAGATGCTACATTGTATTGATCAGAGCGCTAATAGCTGTTTTGATCTGCAGTGTTTAGGAGCTTTGACGTTTACTACAAAATGAGAGATTCTTTTTTGGCTTTAGATATCTGAACCTCAGTTTAAGCCAAATAAGGAAATACTCGTTCTTGAAGCCTGACTTGAAAATGACCTTTCCATGGTCAACCCTTTTCCTTCTTGATTCCTTCGATGAGACCAAGACAGACACAGTCTTCAAAAAAGTTGTTCTGATGTAGCCTCAGAATTATTTAGCTTCAGAATTTGGTGAAGCTCAGAATTACTTGCTTCAGAATTTTGGGAGCTCAGATATGGCGCGCTCAGAAGTAATTCCTTCATAATTCCAATGTGCTCATAAACGCAAATTTTAACTTTTAATCCTGCACACTAGAGTAAATTATTAGTACTACCAATTTAACTTTAAATACATTGTTATCATCAAAATCAAATTAGGAGATACAAAACCAATTTTGTTCCAACAATCTCCCCCTTTTTGATGATGACAACTATATGTATTTAAAATCAATTGTTGTTATTTTTATTTAACATCCTGACTTCAGGTTCTGTGGTTTGCAAGCTCCCCCTGAGTCTGATAACCTTCAGAAGTTTATCAATGATAAATATAAAACAGTCTAAGAGTAGTTCATAATGTCTAAGATTATTTCATATATTCAACATTCAGAATTAGAGGTTTGCAAGCTCTATTTCTTAGATTGACAAATATAAGATATGGTTTGCGAGCTTATCTTATATTATATGAAATTATTTTAGACAAAATTTATTACTCCCCCTCATTAAAAGTTTAAAAGACTTTAATAGAACTAAACGAGAGAAAAAGTTCAGAAGAAATTAAGTTTTGAGAGCTTCATAATTTAATTTCACTGCCACATGAATATAATTATTTCTCCCCCTTTGTCATTATCAAAAACGGGCAAGTCAAAGTGCAAGTTACAGGGCAGTAAATGCGCACAGCAAACAACCACCAGCAGTAAATGCATTCAACGGTAAAAGTTTTGAAAATGCTAGGTACAAGGTGAAAAACATACTATAAAATGAGCACCTCAGGTTGAAAAAACTATCATTTTTCAAAAAACAACATTTTGAAGTCATGGACAGAGAAAATGAAGAGCAAGTGCAGAGAGAGTGGGAGAAGCAAAAGTTAGAAGAGGAGGTCAGAATCATGCAAGCAAGAAAAGAGCATTTGAACAAACGTTTGGAGGCGGCGCTGGAGATGGAAAGAAAAGCCAGCCAGTTGGTTGAAAGCCTCATGAAGTTTGGAAAGAAGGACCCAGAAGGAGCAAAAGATGTATCAAAGTAGTTTTTAACAAATATGAATATGTACTTGAAAAATGTACTTCTGGTTTCTTTTATGAATAAAATGAGTGTTGAATGATATGAAATTAGTAGATTTATGTTTCAGCAATAGTAAGTTTATGGTTCAGAAAAATAATAAGAAAAAAATGCAAACAGAAATAAACGAAACAAGCATAAGTAAAACAGAGTTTAACACACCAAATTATGCCAAAACATAGCATATCCAAAAAAATTGTTCAGAAATAAAAGAGATGAACTAAGTGCCTAAAAAAAATCCTAAGGTTTAGGGGTAAGAAGGGTTATGAGAGTCTTCAGATCTGCTGCCATAGCATCCTGCTTGGCCTCTAACCGCTCAAACTTCTCATTTTGTTGAGCTGCAAGTCTGTCAATCTTTTCATCCAACTCAGCTTGCTTTTGCTTCTGAGCAGCAAGTTCCTTTTGAGTCTTAGAGATTTCTGAAGCAGAAGCAGACGAACCAACAATATCCTTACTAACAAATAAATCACCAGGGTCCAAAGAGAACTTCAGATGAGTAGAAAGAGAGCTCTGCATAGACAAGGAAAAGTGATTGTTGAGATATTCTTCTTGCCAATGACGAGCTTCTTTCTGAGTGAGCCTCAGATGGCCTTGTTTAATCTGATCCAACCAGTCATTCAGAGCCTTCTGATAGTCTATCATTTCATTCAGATCTCCATCCACCAAGTGATAAATATCCCTCAGAATTTCTTCCCTAACTTCAGCCCAAGCAATAATATAATCTTTAGGATTCATGAGAGAATATCTAATCCTATGTAATGCTTTCACCTTCCTGTAGATTTTATTACTAATACGTTCAAACAGGACATTGGATACGGGAGGTGGTGGAGGGCGAGGGATGTATTGATATGAAGATTCTGAGTCATAAGAATAGTCAGAATCAGAGATCTCAATGACTTTCCTGGGAGGTCGAAAGGAAATTGGAGGATCAGTGTTGAGGTTCATGGTGAAACAAGGATATGTGTCAGAGTGAAGGATGCTTGGCACAAGGTTAGAATTTGTGCTAGGTGATGAGGGTTGAACAGGTGAAGCAACAGTAGTGTTGGGATCCTCACTTAGCACATTCTGAGAGGAGGATTTTGGTGGTTCAAAAGGTTGGTCATTGGTAGTTTCAGAAGTTTGAACAGGGTCATAAATGATGGGAGCAGAGGGGTGTTCAGAAACATCTATAGGAGCAGATGTTGTGGTTTCATGGATAGGTGATTTCTGAGGAGATGAATGGGAAAACACAAGATCACCTTAAAGATGTTGTTCAAGGTGTTGGAAATTTTCTGTGTCAGGATCGATGATGGGTGGTGGTTGTTGTTGTTGTTCCAGTTGTTGTTTTTGAAGGGCAGTGTGTACTTGGTTGAGAGTTTCATTTCTCTGAGTTGCTACAGTGTTAAGACAAACTGAAGCATGATCAACACATCATTTATCTGAGAAATGGTTGGGGATTCTGTGAGAGTATGAAGGGCAGGAAAAACTTGGTCACTATTTGGAAACATCATATTAATGGGTTGAGAATCATCAATATATTTTGATGCAACAGATGGGGCAGAGGTAGATGTTGGTTGAGGTTGTTCAGATGAGGGTTCAGAAGTTTGAGCAATATTAGGAACATTATCAGAAGAAGGTTTAGGCATACCTGAGGCATCTTCTGAGGGGATCTTATGAGCAGGCCTCTTTCTTTTGGTGAGACGTGTCATCAGAGGCATATCATCTTCAGTTGCAGAATCATCATCTACTCTTGCCACAAATGGCTCAGATCTTTGTACTTCCTTCAGAGTTGATCATTCAGATTGACCAACTTGAATTTTCTCTGAACCTTTCAGAGTTTTTCCTTTCTTGGCCTTTTTCTTTTTTGGGCCTTCAGCAACCTCAGCTTCTTTTTTCTTGCTAGTACGCTTCCTCTTCTTGACATATTCATCTTCTGGTTCAGATTGCAAGTCATCAAGAGTAAGATATACTCCTTCTGCTCTTCTAGCAGCAATGTAGTTGGCAATAACATCCATAGGCTCATTCTTGAACACATGAATCACATCATCCCTTAAAGATGTGAGCTTTTTCTTTAAAGGGTGATTTGGATAGATCAGATTATCCTTAGAAATCTTGTGTATAATGCACAGATTCTCAGCAGTTAGAAAATAACTTCTTGATTCCTTAACAGTCTCTGTAGCACCAAATTCTCTCAACTTATCAACCAATCTCCATTGAAAGAATAGTTCAGAAAGTAATCTGGGAAATGCAACCCAGTGCTTCTCCTTTTCAGTGGTATTTCTTATGTAGGTACACAGAGAGTGAAATAAATAAGCAGGCAAATTCAACTTAGTACCATTTACTAAGAAGAGGAGAATATGCCTTGATCCCAGGAAACTTGATCAGTTCTACCAACCCTTGGAATAATGGTGGCAATTAAAATTCTGTGCAGAAGCTTCACAATCATATGTAACCCAACAGTTCTACCCATCTTGGAGGAATCCTCATACAGCTTATCCTTAATCTCAGACCTATAGTTGGTGAGGGGTGGAGATTTGTCAGTGTCAACCTGAAAGAACCCTTCATTAGGAATCTGAAGCAGCTCAGAAATATGATTCCTAGTGATTGTAACAGGTACACCAAGAATGGTTGAACGAATTTCAGTACCAGTGAAAGGTTTCAAGCCAAGTTCCTCTCTTGTCTTATCTTTGTTTGCTTTTGGGTTTTCAGCAATTTTGTTTTCAAGTGCCTTCAAGGCTTTTTCTTTTGAAAACACTTCGGCGCCAAGCCAGCATTCCTTTACTAAGGTGGGGTAGATGACACCATTAAGCATATCAAAATAGTTCATCCAACCTTGTTGTTCAAAATACCCTTTCACATTCAGATTATTTACCCTGAAAGATTCAAAATCAACAGGACTTTCTTCTACTAACTCTAGTTGCTCAAGTTTTATCGCAGAAGGTTCAGGGTTTCTGGACACTAGTTCTTGTGATTCGACATCAATGGGTTTAGGAATTGTGCGAGCAGACGATGAGGAGGCCATGGTAAAGTTGATGCTAAGAGAAAGAAAGAATTTCTAAAGTTGGAGGTTTAGAGAAGAAGCAAAAGTGTGAGAAGTGGAAGTGAATAGTGTGAATAAGTGATTATAGTGTAAGTTTTGAAAACATAACAAATATTGGGGGAAAACAAGATAGTGACCTAATGGGGGCATGGCAGTTACTTTTAAGAAAATCATCATTAGCTCTCCTCCATTACCCAGCGGTTACTAGACATGATGGGAAGTTACACAGATAAGGAATGTTTCAGCAGCCATTTGTCAGTTGGAGAAACTGAGCAGTCAACTAACACTTAGAATAGGTATCTGAGTCACAGTAATCCATATTAAATAATAAATAATTATGATTGCTTCAGATGAATGGATGCTTCAGAATCTAAGATATTATCTTCTGAGCCTTCCAAACTTCTGAAGCCCTTCAGAATTAATTAATCACTTAGAGTTAACAACATTCAGAAGCATCATTCAGAAATAAAAACCATGTTCAGATTTTTCTTCATAGAATCAAAACGATCAATAGCAAGAGGTTTGGTAAAGATATCAGCCCATTGATGCTCAATATCAATGAAATGAATCTCAATTACTCCCTTCTGAACATAATCTCTAATGAAATGATGCTTAATCTCAATGTGTTTGGCTCTTGAATGTAAAATAGGATTCTTAGGCAAACAGATAGCAGCAGTATTATCACACGGAAGTGGTATACTACTTAACCTTATCTGATAATCTTCCAATTGATGTTTCATCCAGAGCAATTGTGTGCAGCACTTAGCAGCTGAAATGTATTCTGCTTCAGCAGTAGATAAAGCAATAGTTGCTTGTCTCTTACTAGCCCATGATATAAGGTTTTCACCTAAGAATTGACAGTTTCCACTAGTGGACTTCCTTTCAATTTTATCACCAGCATAGTCAGCATCACAAAATCCAATTAGCTTATAATCTAAGGATTTCTTATAAAGTAATCCTAGATTGGTGGTTCCTTTCAGATATCTAAAGATTCTCTTAACAACAGTTAGATGAGATTCTCTAGGATCTGATTGAAATCTGGCACACATGCATACACTGAACAAAATATCCGGTCTAGAAGCAGTGAGGTAAAGGAGAGAACCAATCATACCTCTGTATAGTTTCTGATCAACTCTGCCTTCAGATTCTTCCTTCAGAAGACTACTGGAGGGATGCATAGGAGTAGACATAGGTTTGCAGTCATCAAGACCAAATTTCTTCAGCAGATCCTTTGTGTATTTGGTTTGATGAACATATACTCCCTCTCTTCTTTGGTTGATTTGGATTCCCAGAAAGAATGTTAGTTCACCCATCATACTCATTTCAAATTCATCCTGCATAAGCTTAGAAAAACTCTTGCATAGAGAGACATTAGTTGAACCAAAAATAATATCATCCACATAAATCTGAACAACTAAAATATCATCTTTTAAGGTTTTTCTGAAAAGAGTATTATCAACATGTCCTTTTTGAAAGCCATTTTCTAGAAGAAAAATACTTAACCTTTCATACCAAGCTCTTGGAGCTGGCTTTAAACCATATAGGGATTTCTTTAATTTGAACACATGGTCAGGACACTTTACATCTTCAAAACTAGGAGGTTGCTTAACATAGACTTCTTCAGAAATAACTCCATTCAGAAATGCACTCTTAACATCCATCTGAAATAGAGTGATATCATGATTTACTGCATATGATAGAAGAAGTCGAATTGCTTCAACTGCTACAGGTGCAAAGGTTTCAGTGAAATCTATGCCTTCTTGCTGAATATAGCCTTGTGCAACCAATCTAGCTTTGTTTCTTACAACTTCTCCTTGTTCATTTGTTTTGTTTCTGAATACCCATTTTGTTCCAATAATGTTCTTATGTTTGGGCTTGGGTACCAGATCCCAGACATCATTTCTTTCAAATTGATTGAGCTCTTCTTGCATTGCAATGATCCATCCATCATCAGATAAAGCTTCTTCTATGTTTGTAGGTTCAATTAAAGAAATTAGACCAACTAGATATTCATTTTCTTTGAATGCTGATCTGGTCTTCCTTGGACTATCTTTATTTCCAACAATTAATTCCTCTGGATGAGATGACTTGTATTTGAATGTTCTTTTAGGCTGAGTTGTCATCTGAGTGGGTTCTTCTTCTGAGTGATCTTGAGAGTCAAGATCTTCAGATAACTTTTCATTTTGAGTCTCAGAAGGATATACAACAATGGAGAGATCTTCACATTCAGATGACTTTGGTGAAATTTGAAATTCTGCAAAGTTTTCAGCTTGCTCTGACATTTTATTGTCAAGCTCTTTATCATCAAATCCCACATGTATAGATTCTTCAACTGTGTGAGTTTCAGAATTATACAATATGTATGCTTTTGAGCATTCAGAATATCCTATGAAGATACCCTTATAAGCTTTAGCATCAAATTTCTTTTGATAGACTTTGTTGTCTAGAATATAACATATACATCCAAACTGATGAAAATAAGAAATATTGGGTTTTCTTCCTTTGAACAGTTCATAAGCAGTTTTGTTCAGAATAGGTCTTATAAAGATTCTATTCTGAACATAGCAAGCAGTGCTTACTGCTTCTGCCCACAAATACTTAGCTAGGTTAGACTCAAGCATCATGGTACGAGCCATTTCTTGCAAAGATCTATTCTTTCTTTCTACAACACCATTTTGCTGTGGTGTTCTAGGAGAAGAGAATTCATGAATTACTCCATGCTCTGAGCAGAAAGATTCGAAAAACTCATTTTCGAACTCTCCTCCATGATCACTTCTAACCTTCAGAATCCTAAGATCCTTTTCACTTTGTATTTGTATGCAGAAGTCACTAAACACTTCAAATGCATCACTCTTAGAACGAAGGAATTTCACCCAAGTCCATCTACTGAAATCATCAACAATGACTAATCCATATTTCTTACCATTGATAGAGGCTATAGAAACAGGACCAAACACATCAATGTGAAGCAATTCTAAAGTTCTAGAAGTAGAGACAATGTTTTTAGACTTGAAGGAAGTCTTAGCAAATTTTCCTTTTTGACATGAGCCACAGAGTGTGTCTGAGTGATAATCAATGTCAGACAACCCACTAACAAGCTTTTGTTTACTAAGCTTAAAGATTAACCTCCAGTTAGCATGACCAAGACGCTTGTGCCATAACCATTTCTCATCACTCAGAGACAAAAGACATATAATCTTTTGGTCAACCAAATCAGAAAAGTTTACTTTATAAACATTGCCAACTCTCATTCCCTTGAATACTATGGAGTTGTCATAGTCTTTTGATATAGTACATGAATTCTTATCAAATGTAACAACACATCCATTGTCACAAAATTGACTAATGCTCAATAGATTGTGTTTAAGTCAATCAACTAACCAAACATCTTTAATGGAAAGAGAGGAATTACCAACTGTACATATACCAATGATCTTCCCTTTTTGTTTTCCTCCAAACCCCACATAACCTCCCTCTTTCAGAGTTAGGGTTTGGAACATATGCTTTTCACCCGTCATATGTCGTGAGCAACCACTGTCCATGTATCAGGGCTGCTGCTTTACCTTTCCTTGAATGAACATCTGAAGCAAATATTATTTCAGATTTTGGTACCCACATTCTGATGGGTCCTTTTGAGTTAGTCTTCTGAATTACATTCCTCCTTTGTTTTCCATGAGTAACAGAAGATCTAGAATTAATTAAGCTTTGACAGGAATATTTAGGCTTAATTTGATTCTTAGATTTTGATCTGGAATATATCATAGTTCCAAAGGTCAAGCAAACATCTGAAGAATCTTTGCCTTGATTTCTCAGAGGTTCAGAAGACTTCTGAGCTTTAACTTGAGAACTCTTAGGCTCAGAAGTTTTGGGTTCAGAAGAACTTGGTGCTTCTGAGTCTTTGAGTTGAGGCTCAGAACCTCCTTCAGAATTAGATAACTTCAGATCTTGTGTTCCACTTTTAACAAAGGTTGAAAATAATTCAGGTGGTGTATCATCCTCATTGTGTGATTGCATAGGTTTATCCCAGTTCTTAAACCGAGAATAACCAATGCCTTCATCATAGTTACGAGTCATATGATAAATCATGGAAGCCATTTTACTCCTATTGAAAGTACAACGAATAAATTCATCGAGAGCATCTTCATGATCATCATCGAGTTTGTCTGCCAAGACATAATTTGATTCAACATGACAAATACGAATGTTTAAAGATTCATTTTCTTCATAAAGAATCTTGGCATCCTTTTTCAATGATTCATTAGCACTTTTCAGAATTTTATGTTGCCTTACCATCTGAGTATAATGTTTCACATCAATCTTAAGAGAATCAATTAATTCAGATTTAGTCATATTAGAGTATACCTCTTGTTCATCATCTGAGTCATATTCAGAACTCTTATCAGAGTTGTTGTCTTCAGAAGCATTTGCCATTAGAGCAAGATTTCCTTCTTCATCATTCTCACCTTCAGAATCATCCTCAATTGTTTCCCAAGTAGCTAAGACACTTTTTCTTACCTTTTCTTTGTATTTCTCTTTTCCAAAGTTCTTGCTCTTTCCTTTGTCCTTAGATGACATTTCTGGACAGTCAGCAATAAAGTGTCCAGATTTCCTGCAGTTATAGCACTTGTTCAATTCTTCCTTTTTGTCTTTAGTGACGGAACTTCTTGAGCCATTTCCCTTGCTTGGAAATCTTTTGTATTTCTTGTTCCATTTCTGAAATCTTCTAACCATGAGAGCCATTTCTTCATTCTCAGAATTTTCTTCCAACATATCATCAGAAGTTTCTTCTTCATGTTCAGCAACTTTAGTCTTCACAGCTTTTGAGGAACTTTGAACAGAGCTTAGAGCCAAGGACTTCATTTTCTTGACAGGTTCATCTGCCATAAGTTCTAGTTCATGACTTCTGAGTGAGCTTATCAGATCTTCAAGAGAGACATCATCCAGATTCTTGGATTCATGAAAAGCTGTGACCTTTGGTCTCCATTTAGGAGGCAAACTCCTCAGAATTTTCTTTACATGATCAGATATAGTGTAGCTTTTCTTCAGAACTTGAAGACTTGAGACAAGAGTTTGAAACCTTGAATACATGGTTTCAATGTCTTCATCTTCCTTCATTCTGAATAGTTCATATTGATGAACTAGCAGATTCGCTTTAGCCTCTTTAACTTGCTTGTTTCCTTCATAGGTAGAGCATAGAGAATCCCAGATAGTTTTAGCTGTAGATTTGTTGGATATCTTTAAATACTGAGCGTGAGATATAGCACCAACAAGCATATTTTTGACAGTGTGATGCTTCTTATATTGTTTCTTTCTATCAGCATCAAATAACTTTCTGTAGGTATTTCTTACAACACCTTCTTCATCCATACGATCAAATTGTATGCCATCCTCAACTAGATCCCATAACTAATCATCAGTACCAATGATGTAACTGTACATCTTGGTTTTCCAAAAGGGAAAAGTTGTAGGATCACTGTTAAAGAAAGGAGGTTTGTCTCTGTGATTGTCACTTCTCTCACCCTTGTCATAGCTAGGTGGAGGAGGAACAGCATGATGTTACGGACTAGAACCAGACATGTTTTTCAACTAAGTACCCTAGATCTTTTACTGTTTCACTGTTAAGTGAGGAGCAACAGATCGGTGCTCTGATACCAATTGAAGGTTGAAAAACACAAGAGGGGGGGGGGGGGGGGGGTTGAATTGTGTTAAGATTTTTGCTAAATTAAAACAATTTGCAGCGGATAAAAGCAAACACACACAATATAAGAGGATAGAGAGAAAGAGACACAAGTTTTATACTGGTTCCTCCCACTAACAGGAGTAGTCCAGTCCTCTTGTCCTTCACAAGAGATTTCACTATAATCACTTAGATTACAGATGCTCAAGCACTAAACAAGAGACTTCAAATGCTTAAGCATAAAGCAAGAGACTTCCAATGCTCAAGTAGAAAGCAAGAGACTTCTCACAAGTTTAATGATAATAAAATTATGAGTGGGACACTTGATATACTATCAGAGGTGTTTACAAAATACAACGCAGTTACAAGACTTCCTAGAAATATTTTCACAAAATTTCTAAGTGTTTGAATAGCTTCAGAATTTTTGACAGAGTGTATGCCAGTTCAGAAGCGTAAGTCTTGATGGTAATTCTTCACAAATCTTCCTCCTTTTGTAGATGAGAAAATGAACGTCGAAGATTATAGCCGTTTGAAGAATTCTTGAGACGCTCCATTGTATTGATCAGAGCGTTAATAGTTATTCTGATCTGCAGTGTTTAGGAGCTTTGACGTTTACTACAAAATGAGAGATTCCTTTTGGCTTTAGATATATGAACCTCAGTTTAAGCCAAATAAGGAAATACTCGTTCTTGAAGCCTGACTTGAAAAGGACCTTTCCATGGTCAACCCTTTTCCTTCTTGATTCCTTCGCTGAGACCAAGACAGACACGGTCTTCAAGAAGGTTGTTCTAATGTAGCCTCAGAATCATTTAGCTTCAGAATTTGGTGAAGCTCAGAATTACTTGCTTCAGAATTTTGGGAGCACAGATATGGCGCGCTCAGAAGTAATTCCTTCAGAATTCCAATGTGCTCATAAACGCAAATTTTAACTTTTAATCCTGCACACTAGAGTAAATTATTAGTACTACCAATTTAACTTTAAATACATTGTTATCATCAAAATTAAATTAGGAGATACAAAACCAATTTTGTTCCAACATAATTTGCCAAAGGGGGAGATTGTAGTTCTTCTGAGATTGGCTGCATCATAAGGCTAAAACAACTTGTTCAGAGTGACTTAACTGAAGCACCAATGCTGAAGTAATTAAGTCTAAACCACTTGTGCATATTGAAGATGTGCATATGCAAGATGTTGAACAAGATGTCCTAGACATCTTGTCACTGGGTTCAGAGCATGCTTAGGCAGCATGTCGAACAAGATGTCCCAAGACATGTGGGTAGGACATCTTGACCCAGTTCAGCTTAAAAGATAATGCTTATCCATTAAGCACGCGTGTTTGTTTTATTTTGAATAAAACGCGAATCTTTTAGTAAAAAGATGAGATTAGGATTAATGATAAATTTGTTATTAATCATATGTGTTAGATACGATTGGATTCGTATTTAATTAGTGGATAGAGATTAATTATTTATCTTTGTGGAGTTTGTTTTATAACAAGTTTGTTTTAAAACTAATTCTTATTGATGTGCATCTGAAAGATTGAAGATTATCTGAAGACTTGCACGCCTATATAAAGGACTCAACATAGAGCTTAAAACTCAACCCACAATAACTGAAGATTGTGAGTCCAAAGTTTTGTACCCACTGTGCAAAACATCAAGTGGCTCTTAGTATTGTTCTTGATACTTTGAAGCTTTGAGCTGTTGAATGTTGTCATTCAACTTTGTCTTTTAAACTGTGAAGTTTAAAGTTTCGTCACTTGGGATTAGTGATTAGAGGGAGTTGGGTAGGTTCTCATATTCAGGGGGAGTTAGCCCTTGAGTAGAAGACTGCTAGGATTAAGAAAAGGCATACATGCCAAAAAGGTGTTTGGTGTGGTTATAAGACTAAGTAATAATTCGGAGTAGTAGTGTTCACTTCCTGGATTGATATCCTCCAGAGTAGGGTTGTTTGGCGCCGAACTGGGTTAACAAATTACTGGTGTTGTTTATTGCTTTTGTTTACTTCGGTATTGCAACAACGTGTGATCCTCATAACCAGTTGTCGAACCAGTTGTCTAGGACATCTGGACTACAGACACATTGTCCTAAACATTGTGTAAGACATCTGTCCTGCCTGAGAACAAAATTTCATTAATGGTAAACGAAAATTGTGTTGATTGAATAAACTAGTTTTGTCAAATTGATAATGTGTGGAGTTTGGAATTTTGTTGGAAAATTGGAAGAAGTGGTCTTATTTGAGTTGTTTGAGTCGTATAATTTTCGAGGGCGAAAATCTTTAAGTGGGGGAGAGTTGTAACACCCGTATTTTTATTTAATTAGAATTAATTAGAATTATTAGTCTTTTATAGTATTTTATGTTGGTTAATAATTTATTTATGAGATAGTGTCCATATTATGAAAGAGTAGAGATTGTGAGTCTTTTAGTAAGTGAGAAGAGTAGTTTTATTGGTAGAGCTATCATAGAATTGTTATTGGGCTTAGAGCATTGGGCTTGGGTCACAATCTAACCTAGGTATAAAAGGGTTAAGTTAGAGAGAGAAATTCATATGGTGTTATTTTGGTGGAGGTAGAGAGAGGAGCTCTCAAGAGTAGAGAAGAGAAAGTGAAGAAAGGAGAAGGAAGGGAGCTAGAGCTTGAAGATGGAAGCTAGTGATTTCATCTATACCAAGGTAAGAGAGTAGTTTTACAATTCATAGAGATGATAAAAGAGAAGGGAGATGTCAATTCTCTATACCCAAACTCTCTCATCTCTAGGGTTGGGATTGGGAATTTGGGAATGTGCTTTATTGGTTAAATTGATGTTAATAAATGATTGTTTATGCTTCCATATCATTATTGGGTGAATTTGCATGATCAAAAACTATGTCTTTATGCTTTAATTGATGAGTTGTTGTTAAAAATGGGTTTTTGATGAAAATAGGTATGAATCTCTAATTAAGTTGTTTATGAGTTGTTTCAAGTTGTTTATAAGTTAGAATAAGTGTTTCTATCCATGAATATGTTTGGGAAATGTTGTATAAATGTTATTGAGTTCAAATAAAGGCTTTTGGCTTTGAAAAAGTGATTTTTGTGTCAAAAACGCGAGAAAACGATTTTCCCATCAGGTTCCCGCGCCCGGCGCAGCTCTGTTGGCGCCCGGCGCCCAGAACACTCTAGAAATGCCATTTTGGCTCTGCCGGAGGCGCCCGGCGCAGCTTCGTTGGCGCTCGGCGCAGTTGACTGGTCAACAGCTTTGACCCGTTGACTTTTGCGTTGACCTTTTGACGGTTTATGCACCCGGAACCTATTCTTCACGATTTTTCGCGTAGAATCCATTTTTAATGTTAGTTTTTGAAGATCATGCTTGGATTATGATGTTTTGGTATATAATTGCAATACTTTGTTAATTGAATTAAATACTTAGTATATGTAATTGAGTTTGAATAAATGAATTGATTAGTAATTAATGAAGTATGAGTTGATATCCATTTTGGATGATTATGATGTGATATATTTAGATTCTATATGAGTTTAGGATGAAGAATTAAGATGATGTTTTATAATGATGAATTGGTTTGATGATTAATAACTTGAAGTATGAGATAAACCTTATGTATGTATATGATATGTGTGATGATTTATCCGGTATGAGAGTTAGTTAATAATGCATGTTGATTGACTAATAATATGTGATGATTAGAGGTTAGTTAATAATGTGTTATGTTTGGATTCTAAATGAATTAAGACGATGTATAATGATGAATTGAGTTGATGATGATAATGAGTTATAATAACTTGATTGTTGATATATGTGCTTGTACGTATGACCTTGATGATGATATGATGATGTGAATTGATGAGAAGGAATATTGGGATGAGTAGCCTGATGTTCATGAGTAATTGAGTAGAGGTATCATCATAATTGGTATATGTACATTCATGCATGCATATTATGGTAACGGTGAATTGGATATATGTTTATCCTAATGGTAACGAAGAATTGGATATATGTTTATCCTAATGGTAACGGAGAAATGGTACCGCATGCATTTAGTTATGATTAGGGTGACATGACATGAGACTGTGACATTAGTTTGCATTAGGGAAAATTGTGCATTCTAATTGATAATTGGTAAATGACATTGTGCCCCATTATGGTTGTGTATGATTAATTAAATGTGAATTTGATTACATGTTTAATTATGTAGCAATGAGTATAGTTTTACTATTATTATGAGTATTGGTTGCATGCCACTAGACAAGAAAGTTGTCTAGTCATATTATTATTGTTTCCATAATATAAGTGTACCTTATGCTTATTATTATGAACTTGAATTGTAACTAACTCTCTATTTTGTGTATGTGAATGGTTTGGGTCCAGGTTACCAAGTTTGTGGTTCGGTGAAGCTTTGCTCTGATCAAGACACGGGGAAATGGGTTCTTATATGTATATATGTGTAATTAGAGTCTTTATCTTTTATTTTAATTTATTTAATGATGTAGCATTTTAGACATGATTTTGTAACAAATGATATTTTGCTAATTAAGTAATTAGTAACTATTTTGATGAAGAATGTAATACTCGAACCAAACCTTTTTATGTATCAAATTTTATTTCCGTTGCGTACTTTTGAATAATATTTTATAAATGGGTTTGGGTGTTACAGTAAACATATTGAGAAATTCTTAGGGATTAGTCAAGATTTATTGAGTAGTTTGAAGGGATTAGTCAAGATTTGAGTAGAGATCCTGTGTGATTGGACATTTAAGTTAATGATTTCGATTGATCAATAGGGTTGAAGGACCAAGTAACATCTTGAATTTATTATATAATAGGAGTTGAGATAGACAAATTTTAAATAATTCAAGTGATGAACGAGAATTTTTGGAGATTTTCTAGAAATGTCTTGTTGTGAGTAGGAAGAGTTTATTAGAAAGAATACTAGGACAACGAGAGTTGATAGTTGGAGGGACATGTTGTTGTATATTAAGATGTAATTGATGAATTTAGATGGTGTAGTAAGTATTTTCAGTTCTTGAGTATTAGATTCAAGAGTTTGATTTGGGTATCTAACGAAATAAGGTATAGTAGGAACTGATTTGTGCTTTTTGGTAGTTGTTCTTGAAAAGTCAAGCATTAAGATTTGAGAAAAGTATTCAATCGCTAGATGGATGAGTAAGATGTGTCGATTTGGAGGTAAATTATAGTGAGGTGGCGAAGATAAAATTAGAGACAACTATGCATAAATACATACTTAATAGGAACTTGGGGGATTAATTGATTGGAGCGTTTGATTACGAGGAGTACAATATTTGAGACCTTAGTGGAAGTTAGAGATGAATAAGAATCCAGCTATTGAATGGATGTGTCAGGATGGGTAGCGAGAACATATGCGGGATGTTTGTTATTGGTATTAGAGAAAAACTATGAGTTTAGAATAGTTACGATGGTCAAGGACCAATCGAACGGAGAAGAGTATGGTTGATTGGACACAAGTTGATGTGGGACAAGAGTATTCAGATTGTCTGGGATAGAGTAAACACGTTGTTAGAATCGATAAAATGGAGGTCTTCGTTGTTTGGAAAACAACTCTAGGTAGTTGTTGAACTTATAAGATGCAAATTACTAGAGCGTTGAGGAGGACCTAATTAGAATTTTTTTTATAGTTTATAACATCAACATGATAGTCGCAAAGGAAGGGTTAACGTTGTATATTAGCAAGGAAGTGAGAAAGTAATACGAGTTGTAAGGGGAGTATGATAACCTCATTGGTTATCTTAGAAAGGATAAAAGGAATTGTAAGAAGGACTACGGTGATGTACCTCGTAGAGTTAAGGTTGAGTTAGGAAGCACATGAGGAATGTATGCCAGTGGAAGTGGAGCTAGGCATAGTTGGATAAAAGCACGAAAACATAGAAATGAGAAAAGATATTAAAATTGGAAAAAATGTTACAGTCGGAACAAGGACGATTAAATTATGAAGTGGAAAAGCATGTTGGAGAATTTCACATAAGAGTTTGGAAGTCAAGATGCAGAAGAGAATGACTGATATTATTGGACGAATGAATGAAGTGAAAATGTTAATCGTTGGGAAGACGTGTTAAGAATGAGTAAAGGGAAAGCAGATGGAAGATGAGGTTTCGAAAGAAATTGAGTATGGCATGGAAAATTTTGATGGAAAATAGTAAGACTGTGATTCATTGTACTCGTTATAATGAAGAGAGGCGTGGTATAGTGGAAAATGCAATTTAAGAAAATAAAGGCTTCGAAAGTAAGCAACATGGACAGTTGAACAACATTCGTGGTGAGAAATATCACAAGATATATTATGGATGTAGAAATCCACACTATAGATAAGATGTTGGAACAGTTAATAATGAGTACGGAGACAAGCTCTTGTGAGGAAAATGGAATTTAATGGTAAGAGGAAACAAACTCAAGAGAGGCAAAAATAGAATAGGAGTATGATGTAAGATGGTGTGTGCCACCGATAGTAGTTAACGAGGAGGAACATTTTTTTATTAATGGCACGTGAGAGTAAGCTAAGTATTAATTTGGAAATAATATGGACGCATAAGAGATTGATTTTTGGGAATTTGAGATTTTTATAAAGGGATCTGATGACAGGAATTTCTGCAGTATTTTAGGTAGTATTATTAGTAGTAAAATGACAAAGACATACCCAAATATAAACAAAAACCTGAAGAATCGAGAAAAAGCTTCAAGACAAGGTGAAGATATGCAAAGGACAAGAAAAAACCCAAAAATGAAGAAAAACAGCCCATCGTGTCACGATGGCACTCAACGTGACACGATGGAAGCTACTTGCTCGCCAAGATAGAATCAATTATATTTTTGAAGAAACTCTTAGCATCATATCACGATGGTGCACAACGCAATACGGTGACTTTACTTGGTGACCACGCTGATCAAACGCTCAGGATTCGTTATAATTTTGAACTGAATCTGCCCATCGTGACACGATGGACCTAGCGTGTCACGATGGCTTGCTGAGGCCTATTACGAAAAGTATAAATAGAGCCTCCATAATTCATTATTTTTCATTCAGAAATAGAAGAACTTTCTATTACTTTTGGAGAGAAGTTCGGAGGAGCTCTAAGGGCATAGTTTTCTCCCCTTACGGGAAAACTAACTCAGCTTTAGGCTTTTTATAGTTAGATTCTTGTAATTTAATTATGTAGTCTTTTGTAATAATTCCTTAGGTTGTGGTGGAGAAGATGAACTCCCCGATGAATACTTGGGTCATGTAGCCAAAGTTATAATAAATCGCATTTATAAATTATTATTTGTTATTTGTTTTCTTGCTTTAATATCGTTAGTTGGAATCTGGCCGGATAAACGGCAACACCTTAGAATAAATAATTAGGGTTTACTTTAATAGTAGCATATTAGGGTTCTCACTATTATTTGTCCGGAACTAGTAATAAATAACAATAGATGAAAGAAACGGCAAAACAATCTTGAACTAGTTATGACTTAATAATTAGAGGAAGAATCAGGAACTAGTTGTAACATAACAATTAGAAACTAAATAACCGTAACTAAGATCTAGGGGTATTGGATGGTCGATGGTCATAATGCATGTTTGTAAATAACTCTACCTAGTAATTTAGGGTATGTGACAAAGCGAGGTTAGGCTCTCGTAGGTACCTTAGTTGCAAAAGTAGGGAGACTTTGCCTACATAGGGTAGAAATAAGGTGCTACTAAAACAAGGATAGAATCGACGCCCGATAATAATACGAATGACTATGTTATACACCGATTATGCCAAGTATGAAGGAGGGAGTAAGTTCAAACACCATACCTATCCTCTATGTTTCTGAATCAAAACTTTTACTTTTCTTGCAAAGCATATCGCTCTTTTATAAATTAAAAACCTTTGTCCTAAAAACCAAACCGAATGCAAAAACAAACGAACTAGAATAGCACTAGTGAAGGTTTGACACGATCCCTGTGGATACGAACTCATTCTAGACACCTAGAGTGTGAATTATTGCTCGACGACAAACTGGTCCAGTTGCCAGAACGTAGTCAGGATCCCAATAGACGTAGATGATATAAGTTGGCGATTGCCGAGAAAAATGGGGAGCTTGAAATCACCAACCGGATGTTGGAATGGCATTATTATGACTGCAGTTGGATTGAGATTCGAAGAGGAACATACGGTTCAGCACAATTTTGAGAAAAAAATATTACGGACTCAGGGACATTGGTGAAGTTCTATATGGAAATGACATCTTCGTTCGGAGTGTATTGACTTGGATTATTTCCGGTATTTTGGCAATTACTATTGGATGATACTTAATGGACGTTTCGTGAGTGGAAGCATGAGAGTTTAAGTGGCATGTTTTGAGCATTGTGTCTCATTGATGAGATCAAGGTAGTAGGAGATTGAGTATTTATGTGTGTGATTGATTGATACTTAATTGTGCATTTGAATATTTATGTGTGTGATTGATAGACTATCTGTATACTTATAAACTTTATGATGTGTGATTCATATGATAAATGAGTATATGCTGCCATGTATTGTATATCTTGCGCTGCGTATTTTTGGTTATATGTTATTTTTAGATTGTGACCCTCTACGAGCATTTTTAGGGATTTATTTGTACCGCGTGGAGAAGCGGCGAAGCTTGAAGCTGTCTGTGGGTCTTCGTCGCCCAGTCATCTTTAGTTAGAGTTTAAAGATCAGCTTAGGGGTAGTAGTTTAAGAGTCTTGTTTACTCTTCTTTACGCTTCCCTGCATTTGTATTGCAAACTTGTAGTAAGATGTTTTATTTGGAATAAATGGTGTCGTTATGTTTGTTTAGACATAGCGTTTGGTTTATATTCTTAAACTTTGATTCGTGAATTTTTTTTATAAAAGAGACATTGCATTCCAATCGCTATTTTGTAAAAGGTTTACTATGATTTAATTTAATTGTGATCGTGAATGTTTTATTTTAAAGTCTTTGTTGTTTAAAAAAAAAAAAGTGCCTAATTTTGTGCTTCGAAAATCGGGGTGTTACAGCTAGCCAATTTTGAGCCATAAAAATATATTCCTTTTCTTTCGGTGACAAACCATGTTACAAGCCTATAAGACCAGAAAAACAAAATATTTTACCCTCTTTGGAGTTAGGTAGATAATAGTTCTCTGTTCTTGGCAACAATCTAAGTTTGAGGTTGCTCATGAAACTAGCAACATTGCAAGTTTGGGGTGGGTATACAGAGAACTATCACTATACAAAATAAATATAAAAAAAAAAATAGAAAAAGTGACGGGAAACCATAAAAAATTCCCTAAAAAATAGTCTCTTCAAACAAAAAAAAGAGCCAAAAAGGCAAAAATAGTGAACGTCTCTCCGGTTCAATTCTCAAATACCAAAAATAAAAAAGGTACCCTATGGATTAAGGTTGCATACACAAAAAGGAAATAAAGTAAAACTTAACTCCAAGTTTAGCCTACTTCTCCCAAAAATGTCCTACCTTGACCCTAGCCACGTTATAACCCTTAAAGACCTCCAAAAATGCATATTTATTAAATTTTGACTGGTTGCTTAGAATTCTTGCAAGCCTATGGTAAAATGGCAGGTTGTGTGATGATTGAGAGTACCCCTTCAATTTCGATCGAAAATGTGAGAGAGAGAAAAGGTTGAACACGGACTCTTGCAGACACTTGTCCGACTCGCTACTATCAACGTCTCCTGAACCAAGCAGGACTGAGCATTGCACGCTGCGTAAGAATTAGCGGTACCATTGTTGAACATGTAAGGATGTGAAATTCCTATCATCTTTATTTATCTCTTAAATCGCTAACGATCTTGTCTGATAGCTTGTTACTTGAGGACAAGCAACAATTTAAGTTTGGGGTTGTGATGACAGGAATTTCTGTAGTATTTTAGGTAGTATTATAAGTAGTATTTTGTCCAAAACAGGCCCAAATATCAATAACAACCTGAAGAATCGAGAAAAAGCAACAAGACAAAGCAAAGACACGCAAAAGATAAGAAAAAGCCAAAAAATGAAGAAAGCAGTTCATCGTGTCACGATGGCTCCCAACGTGCCACGATGAGAGCTGTTTGTTCGCCAAGACATCAGAAATTATATTTTTGAAGAGAATCTTAGCATCGTGATACGATGGTGCACAACGCAGTACGATGAGATTACATGGTGACCACGCTGATGAAATGCACAGGATCAGTTATATTTTTAAGCTGAATCTTTCCATCGTGCCACGATGGACCTATCGTGTCACGATGGCTTTCTGAGGCACATCACGAAAAGTATAAATAGAGCTCCAATTCCTCATTATTTTTCATTAAGAAATAGAATAACTTTCTCTTCTTTTCAAATAGAGGTTCAGAGGAGCTCTAAGGGCATAGTTTTCTCCCCTTACGGGAAAACTAACCTAGCAAGGTATGTTTTCTTTAGGCTTTTCTTATTAAGTTCTTGTAATTTAATTATGTTTAGTCTTTTGTAATTGAGTCAAAGTTACAATAAATGATATTCAGTATATTATTGTTATTTATTTTCTCGCTTTAGCAACGTTGCTCGGAATCTGGCCGGATAAACGATAACGCCTTTAGAATAAATATTAGGGTTTCACTTTGATAATAAATTAGGGTTCACTCTAATATTTGTCCGGAACTAGTAATAAATAACACTAGATGAGTAGAAACGATAACATCCTGAACTAGTTGTGACTTAACAATTAGATGAGGAATCAGGAACTATTTGCAACATAGCAATTAGAAGCTGAACAGCCCGAAACTAAGATCTAGGGACATTGGATGGTTGATGGTCATAATGCATGTATGTAAACAACCCTGTCTAGTAATTAGGGTATGTGACACAGCGAGTTAGGCTCTCGTAGGTACCTTAGTTGCAAACATAGGGAAACTTTGCTTACATAGTGTAGTAGTAAGATACTACTAAAACAAGGAAAAATCGACGCCAAATAATGATACGAATAACTATGTTATACACCGATTATGCCAAGTATGAAGGATGGAGTAAGTTCAACTACCATACATATCCTCTATGTTTCTAAATCAAAACTTTTATATTCTGCAACGTATCTCGCTATTTTTCTTAATTAAAAACCTTTTTTCCAAAACCCAAAGCGAATGCAAAAACTCACAAACTAGAATAGCACTGACGAGGTTTTGACACGATCCCTGTGGATACGAACTCATTCTAGACACCTAGAGTGTGAATTAGTACTCGACGACAGACTGGTACACTTGCCAAACCGTAGTCAGGAAACAAGGTGGTGTTGACAGGGGTTGACAGACCATCAAATAAAACATTGGTGAATTTGTTTACAGAGCTATCTAGGTTAGAACCTAATACCTGATCAAACTCTAAGGATACAGAGGGATTTTGAGGAAAAATTGGGTTACCTTCATCAAGAATTTCTTTGCCTTTAGCATTTGTTGCAGAGGCAGGGAGAATGGTCTCTAAATGGTCTTTGGTTGTTGTTACCACTTCAGCTAAGAGCTCTAGGTTATCCATACAGATTTCTTGATCCTCAAAAACTTCTCTTTTCCTCTTTATCCCTTGTTCATTGACTGTATGGTCTTCAAAATCACTTGAATGCTTCATTCTTCCAATATTTTTCAAAGAGAAAGTGGTTGAAGAGTTTAGTCCTTGTTCTCCAGCAAAGTCAACCTTAAAGTGTTTGAACACTCTAGTTAAGAACATTCCATAGGACAGGGTGACTTTTCTGGTACCATGTGTGATTGTGTAGATCATATGTTGGATCATGACATAGGGTAGGTTTAACTTGATTCCTTTTGACATATGATAAATCATCATCATGTCATTTTCTATCACTTTGTCTTTGCTTCCTTTTCTGGGGAAGATGGAGTGAATGCACATGTTGTGAAGCATTTTGAACTCATGTTTGAGTTGGGATGAAGGTGGTTGTTTTGAGAAGGCAGTGCCAGGTTCGAACAAGTCATTAATAAGGTTGTTTTTTTCTATATCTATTAGACCAAACCAAGATGATCCATAGATTTTGTTTCCTTCAGTGGGAAGATTTAAGAGTTCTCCAAGTAACTCTTCTGTGATTATGATCCTTTTGCCTTTAATCTCAGAGGCAATTTGATTTATTTCTAAAGAGATTGAAGCATTGAAGTAAGATGCTTTAATAAGAGAGGGGTAATGAGTTTCTCTCATGGTGAAAAGATGAGTCCAGCCAAGAGGGTTGGTATATTTGGTTAGGTCATGATTGGTGTTGATGAGTTCATCAAAGTTGTAAACCCTACCAGGAAGTACAAGTTTGTTTTTGGCAAACTTTTCAAAACTTTCCAGACGTGTTTCAAGGATCAGAGGTGTGTATTTTTTGAGTTGTTTGATAGGAACTTCATCTTCATCGGAGGTTTTGTGTTTGAAGGATTTTGGCTTAGGTTTTGAAGACGAGCCTTATCTAGAGTAAGTGGCAGTGGTTGGAGCAGATTTTGGTGAGTCTGAGTTTTCCTCCTCAGGATCATTGTCAGAAATTTCATACACATTTGTGTCGATTGCTGGTTTACTTCCTCCACCAGAGGCAATCCAGTTTGACCTACGAATTTTGGAGGAATAAAAGGATTTTACTTTCTTGGCTTTATGGGAGACAGAGGCAGTTTTGGTAACTGTCTTTGTTTGGGAAGGTGGTGGTGTGACAATTACATTCTCAGGAGTAACTGTGGTATTAATGTCGATTTGAGAGCATTGAGTAGGTTCAATTTGGTGAGGAGCAGTTTCATGAACAGGTGAAACAGTGCTAATAGGGATTGGAACGGTTCCTATGTAGATTTGGTTGATTTCAAGGGTTTTAACAGGAGTTTGGTTTGCATGTTCAAGGAATTGAACGTTTATAGCACGAGGTTGAGTTTCAAACTCATTGTAGTGGTCAGAAAGGGATTTATATGAGGAGTCAGAAGAGGTTTGTTTACCTGAGGATTTTGGAGGTGAAGTAGAGCGTGGTGAGAGAAAGCGAGTGGATGATGATGATGATGAGCTCTCCTTTCTGAACTTGTTTCCAGGCATTTTGGTTCTTGCCATTTTCGTGAGCGAAGAGGAAGAGAATTAGGGTTTGAAGATGAATAGTGAAAGAGGAAAGATGTTATGTGAATAGTGAAGATGATAGAGTTTTTTCACGGAGAAAGAAGATATTGGGTGAGATGAAGAGTAAATGATGATTTGATCTTGGATAAATAAAGGAAGGTAATTTGAGAGAGTGTATGATGATTTGATAGGTTAGGTGTAGATTAGTACTAATAACATTATTGAGTTGTACATGGGAAAAACAAATAAAAATAATTGTAATAATGAGATGAGAGAGTTGCCAGCGTGAGGTAATTTTGGGAGAGGAAGAGTTTTGAATTATAGGTTTATTATAAGAGAGTTAATTTAAAATAATCAAAATATTTAGCACGCAAAATGGGTTATGTTCATTTTTATCTATCAGCGAGAGAACGTTCTCCAGAGCCTATAATTTTGATCAACAATGCTCAGTTGGGCTTTTTGATAATTTTTAAATTCTCTTTAATAAAATTAAATCTATCCTCAACTAAAGGTTTTGTAAAAATATCAGCTAATTGATACTCAGTATCCACAAACATTAATTCAACATCCTTTTTGCAAACATGATCACGAATGATGCTTAATTTCAATGTGCTTTGATCTAGAGTGTTGAATGGGGTTCTTTGACAAATTTATAGCACTAGTATTATCACAAAGAATTTTAATAATTGTGTACGTTAATGAAAAATCTTCAAGTTGGTTTTTGATCCATATCACTTGAGAACAACAATTTGCAGCTGATACATATTATGCTTCAGTTGTAGATAATGCTATGATATTTTGCTTTCTACAACACCAACTAACAAGAGCTTCACTAAGAAATTGACATGCTCCACTTGTGCTTTTTCTTTCTAGCTTATCTCCAGCATAGTCAGCATCACAATAGGCTTTTAGATCAAAGTGAGTTCCCTTTTTGTACTAGAGACCAACATCAGAGGTTCCCACCAAGTATCTGAATATTCTTTTAACTGCAGTGAGATGTGATTCTCTTGGAGAAGTTTGAAATCTAGCACATAGACCAACTGAGAAGACAATATCGGGTCTGCTAGCAGTTAAATATAAAAGTGATCCAATCATCCCTCTATACTCTTTTTCAGATACAAGTTTGCCATTTTCATCCTTGTCCAGATTTGTTGATGGATGCATAGGAGTGGTCATGATCTTTGCTTCATTCATCTTATATTTTTTAAGGAGATCTTTGTTATATTTTTCTTGACTAATGAAGATTCCTTTTTCTTGTTGCATGATTTGTAAGCCAAGAAAGAATCTGAGTTCTCCCATCATGCTCATTTCAAATTCACTTTGCATAAGGTTTGAAAAATCCTTACACATGTTTTCATTAGTAGCACCAAATATGATATCATCAACATATACTTGAACAATTAATAAATCTTCATTATTTGTTTTTTTGAAAAGGGTAGTATAAATTTTTCCTCTAGAAAAACCATTTTCAAGTAAAAATGTGCTTAATCTTTCATACCAAGCTCTTGGAGCTTGCTTAAGTCCATATCGAGCCTTGGTTAATTTAAAAACATGATTTGGTTTATGTTCATCTTTGAAACCAGGAGGTTGATGTACATAAACTTCTTCATTTCGAAAACCATTTAAAAAGGCACTTTTGACATCCATTTGAAAAAGTTTAAAACATTTATGAGATACGTATGCAAGTAATATTCTAATTGCTTCTAACCTTGCTACAGGAGCAAAAGTTTCATCATAGTCTATCCCTTCTTGTTGGTTGTATCCTTGTGCAACAAGTCTTGCCTTGTTTCTTATCACCTTACCATTTTCATCAAGTTTGTTTCTGAAGACCCATCTGGTACCAATGATAGAATGATCTTGTGGATTTGGCACCAACTTCCAGACTTCATTTTTCTCAAATTGTAGCAGTTCTTCTTTCATAGCATCAATCCATGATTCATCTATAATTGCTTCATCAATTGTCTTTGGTTCAATTTGAGGGATCATTGCTAGATTGTTCTCTGTTGCTTGAAAGGATCTTCTGGTTCTTACACCATCTGTAGTATCTCCTATAATTTGCTCTTGAGGATGATATCCTACTATCCTCAAGGTTTTAGGAGATTGCCTAGGTTGATCCTTAAATTCATCAAACATAGCATGCATACTTTCCTCTAAAGTTTTTTATGTTAAGTTATAAACTCTATAGGCTTTAGATGTTAGAGAATAACCTAGGAATATACCTTTATCTGATCTTGCATCAAACTTTCCTAAGTTTTCTTTATTGTTTAGAATGTAGCAATAACATCCAAAGATAAGAAAATAAGATATGTTTGGTTTTTTATCATTCCATAATTCATAAGGAGTTTTATTTAAAAATTTTCTTATAGTGCATCTATTTAAAATATAATATGCAGTGTTGATTGCCTCAGCCCAAAAATATTTTTCAACATTTGATTCATCAATCATTGTTTTGGCCATTTCCTGTAAGGTCCTATTTTTCCTTTCCACGACTCCATTTTGTTGAGGAGTTCTTGGACAGGAGAAATTGTGAGAAATGCCATTTTCATTAAAGAATGATTCAAAAAGGTAGTTTTCAAATTCTACACCATTATCACTTCTTACAGAGATGATTTTGGTTTCTTTTTCATTTTGAACTCTTTTACAAAAGGTTTTAAATGATTCAAAAGATTCATCTTTATGTTTTAGAAAAATAACCCATGTAAATCTTGAGTAATCATCTATAATGACAAAGCCATAATTTTTTCCTCCTAGGCTAGTGGTTTTTACTGGTCCAAAAAGATCAATGTGAAGAAGTTCAAGAGATTTCTTTGTAGAAATAAAATCTTTTGGTTTAAAGCTACTTTTAGCTTGTTTTCCTTTTGTACAACTTTCACATAACTTATCTCTGTCAAAACTTATCTTTGGTAATCCTCTTACCAGATCAAGCTGAGAAAGTTTTGCCATTGTTCTCATGCTTACATGTCCTGCTCTTTTATGCTAAATCCATTTGTCTTTTTCAAGAAATACAAAGCATGATTCAGCAGGCAGTTCATCTAAGTATAGAACATACACATTTTTCTTTCTTGATCCATAAAAGAGTATTTTTCCAAAAGATATTTGTTTTATTTCACAGGTTTGAGTTTTGAAAATAACTTCAAGACCATTGTCACAAAGTTGACTAATGCTTATTTAGTTATGTTCAAGACCCTCAACATAGTGAACATTTTCAACTTTAGTTGAGTTGATCTTACCAATAATTCATTTACCTTTGAGGATAGCTTTTTCATTGTTTCCAAAGGTGACTGAACCCCCTTCTTTCTTTTCAAAGGAGAGAAAGCTATGTCTGTCTCCAGTCATATGCCTTGAGCAACCACTATCCAAGTACCAAGGCTTTCTCTAGACTATTAGGAGACATTCCTGCATTTGAGGTTAGTAAGTTCTTTGGTACCCATACTGACTTGGGTCCTTGAGAGTTAGTGTTTCTAAAAATTTGTTTGTTATGAGTGTTAGGTTTTTTAACATTTCTTGGGAGACTGTTCAGAGAATGGTTTCTTTTCTGATGTAGTGTTTTTCTTTTGAAACAAAAATACTTAACATGACCATGCTTATGACAAAAAGAATAAAATAATTTTTTAATTTGTTTTTCTTTATGAGGCACAAAAAACTTTTCATATAATTTTTATTTTTGATGAGTTTTAAAACCTACACCAGCTTTATCAAAAATTCCTACTTGTGAGTCCATAATGTTTTCAAAAGTTTTTGTGGATGTTACAAATTTGGTTAGATCTCTCTCTAGTATAGTCATATTTTGCTTTAGACTTGTGTTTTCCTTTTGTAAACTACTATCTAAGATCTTTTCAGATTGCATAAGTATTTGTTTTAATATTTCATTCTTGAGTTATTTTAGTGATTTCATTCTTAAGTTGACTATTTTCTTGAGTAGTAACTTGACAGTCATATAAAAGATTATCAAAAAGATGTTCTGTTTTTATGCATGAAGAGCAAGGTTCTAGTGTTACCTCTTCCTTATCTGATGTTGGGGTTTTTGGATGTTGGCTTCATTTTGCAAAAACAAGATGCTAGTCTAACCCTCAGAAGCGAAAAGATGAAGATAATTCAAATCCGACCAGGAGTGTACAGTGCTATGAGTGCAATGGGTTTGGTCACTACAAAACTGAATTCCTAAACTACTTGAAGAAGCAAAAGAAGAGCATGATGGTTACTTGGTCAGATGAAGATAACTCAGATGTTGAAGCTGAAGGAAAGAGGGATACAACATTCATAGGAAAGTGTGTGTTTGATACAAGTTTTGAAGGAGTGCTAACTTTAGAAGAGTTAGCTGAAGCATACCAGGATCTATGTCAAGACTATGATGACAGAACTAGATGTCTGCAACAACAGAAGAATCTCGTTAATCAGCTCCAGGTAGAGAAGAGTGAGCACCTTGCTCAGATATTCCATCTTACTGATGAGGTAATCGTGTTAAATTCATAGCTTGAGAACATGAACAAGCAAGTTAAGATGTTGAATGCTGGAAATATAGTGTCTGAAGTGAGTATTGAAGTTGATCAACCTGACAAGAGTTCTAAAGCAGTGGAGTATGATTACACAAATCTCAATAGAAGACATTTACCATATGGTGAAAGATACAACCCTATAAAAAGAACTCTCAATTCCAGGAAGTTCAGACACATGGTGCCTCATTCCAGACCACTTCCACCCCCTAGTTTCAATAAGGACCCTAAGGAGTGGGCTTGTCATCATTGTGGAGAAGGAGTACCTGCAAGAAAGACTACTAAGATGAAGAAGGAGTGGAAACCTAAGGCTGGTAATTCTGGACTGATTGCTCACACATCACTAAGAGCCTCATCCAAAGAAGAATCGTACTTTGATAGTGGATGCTCAAGGCACATGACCGGAATTGAAGATTATCTAGAGGATTTAAAATCACAACCCACTGGTCATGTAGTATTTGGACATGGAGCCAAAGGACGAATCATAGGTGTAGGGAATCTGGTCAATGACAGCTTACCAAAACTTGGAGATGTCTTACTTGTAAAAGGGCTGACTGCTAATCTCATTAGCATAAGTCAATTATGTGATCAAGGACTGAAGGTCAATTTCTCTCAACCAGAATGCTTAGTTACTGATGCTAAAGGTGCAGTTCTGATGAAGGGAGTGAGGTCTAAAGACAATTGCTACTTGTGGGTACCCAACCAAAAGCCACATGTTGCCAAGGAAGATGAGGTGAAGCTCTGGCACCAAAGACTAGGTCACTTGAACTTCAGGAGCACAAAGAAAGCGGCTTCGACTGAAGCTATCAGGGGGCTACCTAAGCTTGAAATTGTGGAAGGCAAAATATGTGGAGAATGTCAGATAGGCAAACAAACCAAAGTCTCACACCAGATGTCACCACATCTGACTACCAACAGGGCTCTGGAGCTACTTCACATGGACTTGATGGGTCCAATGCAGGTTGAAAGCTTTGGAGGAAAGAAGCATGCATTTGTTGTAGTTGATGACTATTCCAGATACACCTGGATACACTTTATCAGAGAGAAGTCACATACCTACTCTATGTTTGAAGAATTATGTATTCAACTACAAAGAGAGAGAGAGAGAGAGAGAGAGAATGCTATATAAAAAGAATCCGCAGTGATCATGGTAAGGAATTTGAAAATTCAAAATTCTTGGAGTTTTGTGCTAATCAGGGGATCAAACATGAGTTTTCCTCACCTACCACTCCTCAGCAAAATGGTGTAGTGGAAAGGAAAAACTGTACTATCCAAGAATGTGCTAGGGTGATGTTGCATGCAAAGAAACTTCCCTATCGGTTCTGGGTTGAAGCCATGGATACAGCCTCCTATATACACAATCGTGTCACCTTAAGGGCAGGTACTACAACCACTCTGTATGAACTGTGGAAAGGAAGGAAGCCGACTGTGAAGCACTTTCATATCTTTGGAAGTAAGTGCTACATCTTGGTAGATAGAGAACAAAGGAGGAAGCTGGATCCAAAGAGTGATGAAGGGATATTCTTGGGATACTCAACAAACAGTCAAGCCTACAGGGTCTACAACAATAGGACCCAGACTGTAATGGAATCCTCAAATGTAGTGGTTGATGACTCAGAATCAATCAGTGATTCGAATGTGGTACCAGATGTTGACACATTTGTCCCTTATGCAGAGACAGAAGCAGAAGATGGTATTCCAGAAACCAACACTCGGAATGATATACCTGAACCAGCAGGTCCAACCAGTCCTGAGCGTGAGACTCCAGTGCAGCCTAGCACTCCTGCAACTAAAGGCCCATCCATTAGAGTCCAGAAGAACCATCATATTGATCAAATAATTGGTGACCCTAGTCAAGGTATCACTACAAGGAGGTCTCAGGATATAATTGCTAGTGCTTGTTTTGTGTCAAAGTTTGAGCCAAAGAATGTGAAAGAAGCTCTGACTGGTGAGTATTGGATTGATGCTATGCAAGACGAGTTGAATCAATTCAAGAGGAATGAAGTGTGGGACTTGGTACCTCGACCGAAAGGAACAAATGTAATTGGTACTAAGTGGGTGTACAAAAACAAGACTGATGAGCAAGGAACTGTCACCAAAAATAAAGCAAGACTTGTTGCTCAAGGGTACACACAGATTGAAGGAATGTATTTTGATGAGACTTTTGCTCCAGTGGCTAGATTGGAATCAATTAGACTACTTCTAGGAGTAGCTTGTATCTTAAAATTCAAGTTATTCCAGATGGATGTGAAAAGTGTCTTTCTCAATGGGTACTTGAATGGGGAGGTCTATGTAGAATAGCCAAAGGGTTTTGTAGATCCTAGTCGTCCTGATCATGTGTACAAGTTGAAGAAAGCTTTGTATGGTCTCAAACAAGCTCCTAGAGCCTGGTATGAAAGGCTAACTGTGTTCCTGGTTAATCATGGTTACAGAAAAGGAGGCAATGACAAGACTCTGTTTGTAAGGGAAGAGAAAGGAAGACTGATGATTGCCCAGATCTATGTAGATGACATAGTATTTGGAGGAATATCTGACCAGATGGTGCAACATTTCATACACCAGATGCACTCAGAATTTGAAATGAGTCTAGTTGGTGAACTAACATTCTTTCTTGGCTTACAGGTGAAACAAATGAGTGACACAATTTTTATTTCACAGAGCAAGTATGCAAAGAATGTTGTCAAGAAATTTGGAATGGGTAGTTCTCCTCACAAAAGAACGCCAGCTGCTACTCATCTCAAACTAACTAAAGATGAGAAAGGTGTTGATGTGGACCAAAGCCTCTAAAGAAGCATGATTGGGAGTTTGTTGTATCTCACATCCAGTAGGCCAGATATAACATTTGCTATAGGAGTATGCGCTAGGTACCAAGCTGAGCCAAAAGTGAGTCATCTCACACAAGTCAAGAGAATCCTCAAGTATGTGAATGGTACTAGTGACTATGGTTTGTTATACTCTCATGGAGAGAGTTGTGATCTAGTTGGCTACTATGATGCTAACTGGGCAGGGAGTGCTGATGATAGGAAGAGCACCTCAGGTGCGTGTTTCTTCTTGGGCAACAATTTGATCTCATGGTTCAGCAAGAAGCAGAATAGTGTGGTCTTGTCCACAGCTGAAGCTGAGTATATTGCTGCTGGAAGTAGCTGTTCACAACTGTTATGAATGAAACAAATGTTGAAGGAGTACAATGTTGAGCAAGATGTGCTAACATTATACTGTGACAACTTAAGTGCAATCAATATCTCCAAGAATCCTATTCAACACAGCAGGACCAAGCATATTGATATCAGGCACCACTTTATCAAAGACCTTGTAGAAGACAAGGTGATCACTCTTGAACATGTAGGCACTGAGAAGCAGACTGCAGATATCTTCACTAAAGCTCTAGATGCAAACCGTTTTGAAGAATTAAGGAGCAAATTAGGCATCTGCCTATTTGAAGAGTTGTAGCTTCTACAGCGTGTGTAATGTGCAACAAACATGATCATATAGGTTGCACAGTATCAATGTTCTACTCCAGTTTTATTTGTCAAATTTATTGGCTAAAAAGGGGGAGTAGTATTTGATTGGTACAGGTGTGTCACATGTGCTGACATGTGGGTATGGAAAACAGGTTGTTTGGTACAAGTGTAATTAAAAAATTTAAAATTAAACACAGGTACTATATTCAGGGGGAGTAACAGGTAATGCAGGTGTTATGGGGGAGTAAACTCAATACTCTCTCAAGCAGGTTACAGGGTGCCGGAGCAGGTTGCACTTTATGTCTGGGAAAAATTGTTTCTCAGTATGCATAACTCTAGGGAGAGTGATAAGCTAGGTATTACTGTCTAGCTAATTACAGGTGTGTGCTCAGACTTGAGCTTGTATTTCTCTTGAAGACTGGAAGAGTCTTGAAGACTGAAGACCAGGTGTGGTGACAAATGTTGTCACATCTGATGTTGGTGCTTGTGCTCTCTGCACTTGCTATGATGCTGCTTGTGCCCACTGCACTTGCATCTTTACTGGGAATTTAGGTTCTCAGGATATCAGGGATTTATTTTTCCTGAGCCACGTCTTTGTGGTAAGTCACTTTGTAAGGGACTCAGTGTTCCATATGTGAGGCTAGCAAGTGTCTATGTCCGCTGCCTCTGATCTCTTGTACGTTACTCACTGTAACATTGCAAAATGTGAAGTTCCTTCTCCATCAAATTACTTAATCAAAGTTGAAGGAATTTGCTGAAGATTTCTCTCCAGAAGGTGCTAAGGTTGTTTTAGCCAAAATTTGTCAAAGGGGGAGATTGTTGGGGTTTTTGGATGTTGGCTTCATTTTGCAAAAACAAGATGCTAGTCTAAGGTGGTGACAGATGTGGTAACATTTGTCAGTAACACTGTTAGCTGTCGCCAGCTGGATTTGGAACCCTAGTACGTGCCTTTCAGTGCGCCGTTTTTCTTTGAACCCTAATTTCTTTTGTTTCAAGTTTAGCTTGCGCGCCAAGGCAAAAGGAAATCAGCCAGCTTGCCGAGGAATTAAATGGAAAGATTTATTTTGAAAATAAGTAATAATATATTTTTAAAACAAATCTTTAGGTTCAAGGAATATTCTTGTAAGAGATCAAGACACGCCTTTTTCAACAAGGATTCTGAAGCCTAACTATTTCTTGTAGTCCAAGCAGCTCAGGACTATAAATATATGAAGACCAAGACCTAGTTCTCTAAAAGAGTCAGCCGTATTTGGTTTAGGGTGCAACGTGTCAAAATCGAGTCTCTTTGTGAGCCTTTCGTGCATTCCATTGATGCATGCTTAGGACTGTGTTTTATTGAGTTGTAATGTTACTTTCTTTGAAGCTTTGAAGCAAAGAGTTAGTTAGTCTAAGCGCTTGAAGCCTTTGGGTAAAAGTGCATAGGTTGTCTAGGAGAGTGTCTTCATCATTATACTTGAAGTGTGTTTTATACCTCGGTAGGTTTACGACGGTGTGGAGGAGCATCGTTATTAAGGAAGTGATCTGGGCTGGTCATATCTAGGTTAGGCCTAGGTAGAGTTTGCACACATAGGGATTGAGTGAGGAATGTTGACAGTAGTTAGCCTCTGAATCAATACTATTATAATGGATTCATTCCTAGATTGGTATCCCCCAGATTATGAGCAGTTGCGTCCGAACTGGGTTAACAAACAAAGTGTGCAAGTTTATTTTCTGCCTTTACTTGTTTAATTATTTGTTCTGTTATTGCTCGTGGAGACAAACGTGGGAACATCTGTCTCACAGTCTAACATTGTTGCGACAGGTGCTAGCACATCTGCTATCACATCTGTCTACTGATAGTGCCGGAATTACATCTGATTTTGTCATTAGACAAACATTTGCTTCCTCTTCTTGTGTTTCTGGTGAATCTTCTAGATCATCCCCATGTTGCCATCATTGATTTCTTGAAAGGTGGTTTGCTTTGCTTCAGTTTTGGACAGTCAGTTTTGAAATGTCCAAGTTGATTGCAACCATAACATCTTATTTGACTCATGTCAATTTCAGATTTGGAAACATTTCTTCTTGCTGGAAATGATCTTTTGAATTGATTTCTTCTCATCATTAGTTGTTGGATTCTTTTTTATAGAAAGGCCAGTTCTTCATCATTATCATCTTGAAGCATATCATCATTTTCAACTTCTTCTTTCTTTGATTGCTCTTTAAGTTGAGATTCAAGAGCAATCATTTTCTTCTTTTGAGGTCTTTCTTCTTAGAGTATGGCTTCATGAGCTTTTAAAGATCCAACGAAATCTTCTATCTTCATCGCAGCTAGATTTTTGGATTCTGTGATGGCAGTGACTAAATGTCTCCAATGTTTTGGAAGACATCTCAGTATTTTTCTAATTCTCTCATGTGAGTTGTATTTCTTTCCAAGAGAATTTAACTCATTGATGATGATTATGAATATGCCATACATTTGATCCACAGTCTCATCTTCCTGCATTTCAAACAGTTCAAATTTTCTAATACCAATATCTATTCTTGTTTCTTTTATACGACTGGTTCCTTCATGATGAGTTTGGAGAGTGTTTCACATTTCTTGAGCAGTTTTACATTCCATGATCCTATCATATTCTTCCCTGCACAGAGCACATTTAATAAATAATTTGGCTTTAGTATTTAGAAGTACCCTATTAGCTTCAGCAGTGAGCCATTCAGCTTTAGGTTTTGGAGTGTTTGTATCTTTGATGTATGGTACATATTCTCCATCTTCTATGACAGACCACATGTGGCTGTCTTGAGATCTTAGAAATAGTTCCATTTTATCTTTCCAGTAATAGTAATCATCTCTTTCAGATAGAGGTGGTCTATTTGAGGATCCTTCTTCAGAGATAAATTTTGCAACTTTTGCCATTACTTCCTTCCTGAATCTTTTCTTCTAGCACTTGTTAGATGCTCAACCTTGAGAGGCAGAGCTCTGATGCCAATTGAAGTAACAAGATATGCCACAAGAAAGGGGGGGTTTGAATTGTGACCTTTTAAAATTTTGTTGCAACACTAAAAGTTGTTAGATAAAACAGTTAATAAAAATCACACAGTTAGGAGACCAAAGAGAGACCGTTCTCAGATTGATATGTTAAGTTAAAAGTGATGTGTGTGATTAAAGTAACGAGAAGGGAAGGAGAGAATCAAACACCGCTGTTTTTATCCTGGTTCACCCTTTAATGAAATGGGCTACTCCAGTCCCCACTTGCGTGAGATTATCCAATAATAATCTAGACCAAGATTACAATCAACTTCAAATCCTTAACCTAATCCAAGGCTAAGAAACCAATCAGTAATCACCTACTGATTTATCACCTCCACTCGATCAATTCTTCCTAATTGACTTGAGTTTACAACTTACAAAATGATTTGTATATGAAGTGGATCTTTCAAGCTTAAATTAACCTAAACTAGTTTGTATAGCTTACAAATGGAATACACTCAAGATACTCAAAGATATTTAGATCCTATATTCTATGGAGCTTTGGAGTATGAGTGAAAAAGAAGAGCTTAGATTGCTTAGTGTTTGCAAATAAGAATGCTTTGAATGCTTGTGAAAACTCTTGCTCTTCAATGTTGCCACCACATGCTATTTATAGATGAAAAAGTTCTTTAGATATTTGAACTTCAAATATGACAATTGAGAGTGCCAAGATAGCCGTTGTGAGTGGGGCAAAACAGTCCAGTCAGATTTGTTCTTTAATTAGTCCTGGAGAACATTCTTCTGATGGTCTCTAAAATGTGCAACTGAGAGGATGTTAGATTTATCTGTTCTTGCCAACTGTAATGAGTTGTATTTGATCATATATCCGTTGTAAAGTAATAGCCCATGTGTGGAAATAGGTTGGTACGATTTTGGATAAGGATGAAGCTTCTACACACAAAAACCGGGAGAACGTTCTCCTGGATGTTGGAGACCATAGTTTCTTCATGGGAGAGTAAAGCCAACTTGCTTGTTGAGTTGTTGCAAGTTGTGTGATAGTTGTTAAACACAAATGAATGAAAGCTATAGAATAGCCACTATTCATTTGTCCTTGCAAGGACGAGTGAATAGTAAAGTGAGGACACTTGATACTTCTTCTTTTGCCATGTGTTTGTACGTTGTTGGTATTTAAATCTTCTTCTAAAACCGGTACAGCTTGTTGTCTTCTCCTCATTGGTCTAGATTAAATCTTTAATGATGTTCTTGGAGAACATAGAGCCTTTACAATAATATGTGATGTTGATGTTCTTAAAATTGCTCCATGGAGAAAGTTCATTACTCAAAAACGATTCCTTGCCTTAAATGACTTATTCCAAACTGTTGTGATACTATAAATAACTCTTTGAGAAAAGTTATTTGTTGTCTTGTATCAGGTTGACTTAATTAAGTGCTTATTCAATGATATGTATATCCTGGAGACCGTTCTGAGATCATTCTCCAAGGGAGAATTTGAGATTCTTTTAACTTGTGATTAAAATATAATGATTTTCATTCTTTGTATCTGTCTTATATTAAATCACTCAAGAGCACTTGTTAGATCACAAGATGATCATAATCTAATTAAAATTTAATTAAGATTATTGGTCATCTTTAAAATAGATTTTGTCTCAATATCCTCTACCTTTGCTCTCACTCTCGACCGCTCCTCATCGTATTTCAAAGTCCGGAAACGATTCCGACGTAGTGGTCGGTGGCTGTAGCGCGCTGGTGGCAGCTCAATCTGAATAGGCGGTATGCGGTGGTTGCAATTGTGCTTCGGCGACGACGATGAAATTTAGCCCTTTATCTTCCGCCTCTGTTTTGTTTCCCCTTATTCTTTTTTGTTTTTTATTATTTTTTGAATGGTGGTTATTGAAGCGGCGCGAAAAACGCCCAAGCGCAAAGACACTTGGACTGACACAGAGTCGCCACCGAACTTTATTTATTCCCGGAGGAAGGAAAATATCGATAAAACCTTGAGAAAACAACGGAAAGATGGTCATCGCAACCATTTCCGGGTTCGGGAGTTAATTACACGAGAGGAAGGTGCTAGCACCTCTCGCGTCTGTTGTATCCAACGGGAACCGTTTAGGGAACAAGGTTGCGCGCTTAAATTCTAATATATCCGCTTAATTATTAATTATCTGCTTATAATTTTCTACTCCATTTCTTATTTAACAAAAAGATTTTTTTTATTAGGGTGCTTGACGAGATGTATTGATCCCGCTCCTACGTATCCTCAGGTGCAATGGAAAATTCAAAGCTTACGTAGTTCTTTGTAAAAATTGTTTGTGTGTTTGTTGTTTTTATCGAATAACGTTTATGTCGCATTCCGCCGATACAACTGTGCTTGTATGCTCGCGATAGGAGGCTTAAGCGTAAGTATGTGTCGGAGGAATGGATAAAACATTACTCATTTTTAGGAAAAAATGTTTCCAGAATGGGTATCGTTTATACGACATTCTAGTATTTAAACGTTGCTTGTATGCTCACACGGGAGGCTTAAGCGCAGTTCGTCTTACTGAGAATGGATAAGCGTTATCTGAATCTGAAAGACATGTTTCTAGAATGAGTAACGCTTGTACGACATTCTAGTAGTTAAACGCCGCTTGTATGCTCGCACGGGAGGCTTAAGCTCGGTTTGTATTACTGAGAATGGAAAGCGTTAACCGAATCTAGGAAACATGTTTTTCAGAATGGGTATCGCTTATACGACACTCCAGTATTTAAACGTTGCTTGTATGCTCGCACGGGAGACTTAAGCGTTGTTTATGTTACTGAGAATGGATAAACTTATCTGAGTCTGAGAACAACTGTGTTTTGACTGCACAAGGGCAGTGAGAAAATTTCATGTGAGTTGGGTTGATTTTAATGTCTCTGGAACGAGGATAATCCCAAGATCACAAGCAATACAGCAGGGATAGAGATTGTCCGGGGTGTGAAAAGACGAACGCCAGATCAACCCTTTTTCGTTCATTTATTGCGAAATCGTTATTAGAAGTGAGGTTGATTCCAAGATCGCAAGCAAAACTGCAAGGATAGGAATCAACCGGGGTGTGAAAAGACAAACGTCAGATCAACCCTTCTATCACTTTGTTTTTTATGAAAATGTGTTTTAAATAATTAATCGAGCAAAAGAAAATTAACTTGAGAAGTTAAGAATTATTTTCGAATTTTTCTTGCGCGCAGGGGGGTGTAGAACGCGAGACAGTGGGGTGCATAAAGCAAGAACCTGGATATTGGGCCTAAAAGCCCAGTATGTGTGATCTTGTATGGCACAGGGGAGAGACCACATGGTATGGGCGCGCGCCTCTAATGCGTCTGATCTGATCAGAGGGCTGGGATTTAAACTGATTAAAATATGATCCTGTGTGTTGCAGGCAGAGAGATCTATGGTACAGGCGCGCGTAATCGTACGTTTGATATGTTTTAAATGAAATCCAACGCGCAGGACTTAACCAACAAATCTGACGGACGCGTTATATTCAAACGATCCACCGTTTCATGTTTAATCTGGAGAAATAACGGACCACGATGATCCTTCTTCTTCCTCGCGAAAAAGAATCTGAACGGAGCAAATCCGGCGGTGGCCCAACTCTCCGGAGCTCAAAACCTGAACCAAAACTCACGAACCAATACTCTATTTTGCTCGGAATTTCTCAAGGATCACGTTTCTGGCCTTGGTTTTCTCAAATAATGTGTATAAAATCAAAAACGATTCAATCTTTCAAGAACACAAATTTTTGGATTTTTGAGATTTAGATGAGACTGAGAAGAATTAACCTATGTAAAAGCTTAAGAATTTGTTTATGAATACGAAATATTAAATTAGAACCTGTACGGTGCACTAAGATGCTCAGATTGTTCTTGCAAACTTCTCCGGCCACCGTGAGTTTTGTGTTAGTCCCAGGAGCTCAAATTTCTTGTTTTTTGCGGTTGATTTTCACATGTACAATGGATTTGAAACCTTTGCATGCTGAATTGAGGCCGTTCTTGATTGTTTGTGAAGAATTCGAATTTCTCTAATTTCTTGGTTAAATGTTGATGATGATGATGATGATGGTGATGATGATTATTATGATTGTTATTGCTACTGTTTGTGGTTGAATTTTGTGAGAATGAGGGGAAGAGTTATGGAAAATGAGAGAAAGTGAGGGAAAAAGTGAGAGAAAAAGAGAGGGAAAAATTGGTGAATTGTTGTGGAAATGAATGAATGAGATTAAATGAGAGAAAATTAGTTTATATAGAGTAAGGGTTTAGGAATGGAGCTTAGTTAGGGGTGGTTGCTTAGGCTTGGATGGTAGTTATGTAGGTTCGGATGGTAGTTATGTAGGTTTGGAGGGTAGTTGTAATTATGTGAGGGAAGTGAAATGATTTAAAAAGTGGTTTTGGTTTTGGTGACTTGCGCGCCAAGCAACAACATTTATTTTTATTATTATTTTTTTTAAAACAAAGAAAAATTAGAAATCCTGAAAATCATCAAAATATTAAAAGTAAAAAACTAAAAGTAAAAATACTAACCGTAAAAATAAAAATAAAATAAAAAAATAAAAGTAAAAATGGGTGACCCAAAATTGGGGTATAACAACTGCCCCTATTTAATTATCTTAGACCCGAGGGTGTGAATGACCTTTGTCTTTACACGCTCGTGGTAAAAGGTAATTAAATACGACATGCCCCAATTTTGCCTGAGAAGACGAGACGGGACAAGATAACAAAGCAACGAGATAACGTTTCCGCAACACTTGTTCATCCTCCACTCACTCTGGAAGATTTCCGAACAAACCGAAGACACAAAAACGAGACCGACCTGGATCATTCCCCACTCACTCTGGAGAATTTCCGAAACAGACCGAGTACTCAAAACAAAAGACCGAGTTCGCTCATCTTCCACTCACTCTGGAAAATTTTCGAACAAACTGGATACGCAAAATGAGACCGACCTGGATCATTCCCCACTCACTCCGGAGAATTTCCGAAACAGACCGAATGCTCAAAACAAAAGACTAGACCAAATTTGTTCATTCCCCACTTAATCTGGAAAATGTCCAAACAAACTGGTCTTGATGACGAGACTCTACTAGGGAAAGCCTAAGGGAACCTGTTAGCCCTATTCACTTCTGATAGTTGGCTTGATAATGTGTATTTGCTGAGATGTCCTATTCAGGAGGACTGCTGGGGCTGGAGCCTATGGAAGGAGACTGATCAGCCCTTCTGATGGCTAACTAAATGAAAATTAACCATTTTCACAATTTTTTTGATGAAGTTTAGACTTGTGTTTGAAAGAGCTAAAAAGGGCCACGAAAATTACTTGTAAAATTTAGTTTTTAATAGAATGCAAATGAGGAATTAAAGTGAAGAATTGGTGGAAAAGATTAGAAATGGGGCGCCACACTCTTTCTATTGAGTAGAAAGGATGATAAGCCAAAATGAGGATCACCACAAGAAACTTGGTTTCTTGATAAGATCAAAAGCTTGGTCCAATCCAGAACCAAAAAGAGGCAAAGCTCTCAATTCACACAAAGTGTAAAATTCTGCAAAATTCACTGCTTTATTCATTAGATTTCGCCCCCTATATATAAGGAAAGGCTACAAGGTTTCTAAACATAAAAGATAACAATAAAACTGATCATAAATTCCCATTAGTGCTTGGAGGCGCCACTTATGGTAGTTAATCAGATCATTTACTCACTAGGTGGCTGGTTATGGAAGGAAGAGTTACACATTGAATTTGAGCTATAAATGGAATATTATGACTAGCTGTTTTTCTTCAGCTCCATCCCTTGAATTTCGCCCATCATAATCATCAATAATTGATAGAATGATTGCATTTCCTCTCCCTTGATCAGCTCTTTATTTGCACGAAAAAAAAAACACACCAAATGCCTAATTAAAGCTTTAAAAAGCTTATAATTGGCTAAAACACAAACTAAAAATATTCTAAGTGTTTTTGGCCTAATTTAAATAATTTGGACCTCACACTTTTATTACACCACAAAATTAAATAAAAACTTCAAATTTGGGCAGCATGCCCTATTCCCATGCCATCTTCACTTAAAATGATCAAATTGACGATCTTTGCCTCCATTTCATCATTTTGATCCTTTGCCGCCATTAAGCTAATCAAAACTTCTTTAACCTTCTTAACTCGTGCCCTTGTCATAGGACCTTCCAAATCTTGGATTTCATCATTAAGGACTTTTTGGTTTATGTCCTCATCATTCCCTCCTTCTTGAAGAGAATTCGACCTCGAATTTAAATCATTACCTACATCAAAAGGAGTCAAGTCAGCAACATTAAATGTAGCACTAACACCATACTCACCTGGAAGTTCTATCTTGTAGGCATTATCATTAATCCTAGCAAGTACTTGAAAAGGTCCATCCCCTCTTGGTTGAAGTTTAGACTTCCTTTGCAACGGGAATCTTTCCTTTCTCATGTGGACCCAAACCCAATCGCCGGGTTCAAAAACTAGTTTCTTTCTACCTTTATTGGCATTTTTAGCATAGCTTTCATTCCTCTTTTCAATTTGCAATTTTACTTGCTCATGCAATTTCTTCACAAATTCTGCCTTAGACTTCCCATCCTTATGCTTCAAAAGAGAATTGTTAGGTAATGGTAATAAATCTAGTGGAGTTAAAGGATTAAAACCATACACAATCTCAAAAGGTGAGTGATTGGTAGTACTATGGACAACTCGGTTATAAGCAAACTCCACATGAGGCAAACATTCTTCCCACAATTTTGAATTCTTTTTAAGAACAGACCTAAGAAGAGTAGAGAGAGTTCTATTCACTACCTCAGTTTGCCCATCCGTTTGAGGATGACAAGTGGTAGAAAAAAGTAATTTTGTTCCAATCTTACCCCACAATGTTCGCCAAAAATGACTCAGGAACTTTGAGTCCCTATCCGAAACAATGCTCCTTGGCAGCCCATGAAGGCGTACCACTTCTTTGAAGAAAAGATCAGCAACATGGCAAGCATCGTCCACTTTCTTACATGGTATAAAATGTGCCATCTTTGAAAACCTTTCAACAACCACAAAAATAGAATCTTTCCCATGCTTGGTTCTAGGCAGCCCCAAAACAAAGTCCATAGAAATATCAACCCAAGGAAATTCAGGAATAGGTAAAGGAGTGTAAAGACCATGGGGCATAACTTTTGATTTAGCCCTCTTACAAACAATGCATCGGTCACAAAACTTTTGCACATCAATTTTCATATGGGGCCAATAAAAATGTTCTTGTAAAAGTTCTAGAGTCTTAGAAACTCCAAAATGCCCCATTAAACCTCCCTCATGCGCCTCCTTCACAAGTAATTCTCTAATGGAACTTTTGGGCACACAAAGTCTTTTTTCTTTAAATAAATAGCCATTGTGCCTAAAATATCCATTGAGGGCAGCATGCTCACAAGCTAAATATTTTGAAGAAAAATCAAGATCGTTTTCATACAATTCTTTGATATGCTCAAGACCAAAAATTTTAGTTTCAAGAGTAGAAAGTAAAACATATATTCTTGAAAGTGCATCTGCAACCACATTAGCCTTACCTTTCTTATGCTTAATCACAAATGGGAATTGTTCAAGAAATTCAACCCATTTGGCATGTCTCTTGTTTAACTTACCTTGCCCTTTTAAGTATTTCAAAGATTCATGGTCACTATGAATGACAAATTCTTTGGGCAGTAGGTAATGTTGCCAAGTTTGCAATGCCCTAACTAAGGCATACAATTCCTTATCATAAGTAGAGTAATTTAGGGCAGCCCCTTTTAATTTCTCACTAAAATAAGCAATTGGATGTCCTTCTTGCATCAAAACAACCCCAATTCCAACATTGGATGCATCACACTCAATTTCAAAAGATTTAGAGAAATTTGGCAATGCAAGAATTGGTGCTTGAGTTAGTTTTTCTTTTAGGGCAGCAAAGGCTTACTCTTGTTTTTCGCCCCATTTAAAACCAACTTCCTTTTTAACAATTTCATTAAGAGGTGCAGCCAAGGTACTAAAGTCCTTTACAAACCTCCTATAGAAACTAGCTAAGCCATGAAAACTTCTTACCTCACTTACATTTTTTGGTGTTGGCCATTCTTGAGCTGCTTTCACCTTGCTTTCATCAACATGGACTCCTTTAGAGCTTACAATGAAACCTAAGAAAATCACATGATCGGTGCAAAAGACACATTTTTCCAAATTTGCATACAAATTTTCTTCTCTTAGCACTTGCAAAACAGCCCTTAAGTGAATGCAATGGTCCTCTAAATTTTTGCTATATATCAAAATATCATCAAAATACACAACAACAAATTTACCCAAAAATTCCCTCAAAACATGGTTCATTAGTCTCATGAAAGTGCTAGGCGCATTAGTTAGTCCAAATGGAATAACTAACCACTCATATAAAGCATATTTTGTTTTGAAAGCAGTTTTCCATTCATCCCCCTCCCTTATCTGAATTTGATGGTATCCACTTTTCAAATCAATTTTAGAAAATAAGCATTTACCAAACAATTCATCAAGTAAGTCATCTAGCCTAGGAATAGGATGCCTATACTTAATGGTAATGTTATTAACAGCCCTACAATCAGTGCACATTCTCCAACTACCATCTTTTTTTGGCACTAAAATTACCGGGACAGCACATGGACTTAGACTTTCTCTTACCCATCCTTTACTTACCAATTCAGCCACTTGCTTTTGTATTTCTTGAGTTTGTTGTGGGTTGCTTTGGTAAGCTGGCCTATTAGGCAAGGATGCTCCCGGATTGAGATCAATGTGATGCTCAATTCCTCTTGTAGGTGGTAAACCACTTGGTACCTCCTTTGGAAACATGTCTTCAAATTCCTGCAAGAGAGTTTCAACACAACTTGGCAAATTTTGTGTGTTAGGAGTGTTAGCTATTAATGCCACCTCTTTGCAAAATAGCAAATATATGGGCTGTTGTGAAACAATTGCATTTTTAACCTCTCCTTTTTTTGCAATCAAACTCTCTTTCTTTTCATCATTCTTTTTTTTGACACTCTTTTTCTTTTTCTTTCTCTTTTTCTTTTTCATTCTTTTCTTTTTCTTTTCTTTCTTGCTCATTTTTTTCTCTCATTTTCTTTTGGTCTTCTCTCACCTCACTAGGCTTCAATGGAACAAGAACTATCTTTCGGCCATGATGCATAAAAGAATATTTGTTGGAATACCCTTCATGACAAACCTTCTTATCAAATTGCCAAGGCCTTCCTAATAACAAATGACAAGCCTCCATAGGTACTACATCACACAACACAACATCCTCATATCTCCCAATTTTAAAACAAACCTCAACTTGTCTATTAACAACCATTTCAACACTTTCATTAAGCCATTGAAGTTTATACGGCTTAGGATGAGGTTTTGTTTCCAAATCAAGCTTTGATACTAAACGAGTACTAGCAACATTAGTACAACTCCCACCATCAATAATTAAACAACATACCTTTCCTTCAACTAAACATCTTGTGTGGAAAAGGTTTTCTCTTTGAGTGGTGTCTTCTTCCTCTTTTACTAAATTCCCCAACATCCTCCTCACCATGAGAATCTCTCCATTAGCTACTTCTCCTTCTTCTTCATCATACTCTTCAACATTCTCACCTTCCTCCTCTTCTGGACATTCTTCATTTCCCTCCATAAGCATAGTTCTCTTTGTTGGACATTCAGATGTAATATGCCCTTTGCCTTGACATTTGAAACATGTAACATTTTTGTTAGTTGAAACACTTTGAGAAGGTGTAATAGCTTTACCTTTGTTTTCAACTATGGATTCCTTAGATGATGAAGATGAGGCACCTTCCTTCTTTAGCTTGTCTTTCCAATTTTGAGAATTCAAAGTGGTAGAACTTCTCCTTGCTTGGCTCTTTCTTTTGAGTTGTTGTTCCACTTTGATAGCTTGGTGTACCAAGTCATCCATCTCAACATAGTGATGAAGTTCCACTATGTCACTAATGTCACGATTTAGACCATGAAGAAACCTAGCCATGGTTGCTTCATTATCCTCCTCCACATTAGCTCTAATTTTGGCAACTTCCATCTCCTTGAAATATTCTTCAACACTTTTAGAACCTTGAGTGAGTCTTTGCAATTTGTTGTGCAAATCCCTATGATAATAGGAAGGAACAAACCTTCTCCTCATGATTCTCTTCATCTCTTCCCAAGTATCAATTGGTAGTTCACCATACCTCCTTCTATCTTTGATCAATTGATCCCACCACACCAAAGCATACTCCTTGGACTCAATGGAAGCAACCTGCACTTTTTCAACATCAGAATAATTATGACAATTAAAAATTTGCTCAATTTTAGTCTCCCATTCTAGATATGCCTCCGGATCACTCTTCCCAACAAATGATGGAACTTTAATTTTTATGCCCCTCAATTGTTCCCCCCTTTCTCTCCTTCTACGCCTTCTTTCCTCCTCATCACCATTACCATCATTAGAAACATGAGACCTCCTTTCTAATTCATCAAATCTTTGTTGGAATTGTTCACCTTGTTCTCTTAACATCCTCTCAAAATGGCCACGCATGGCATTCATTTGAACAGTTATAGCTGCTGTTCTAGGTGAAGGTGGACTAGACATGGTTGTGAAATTAGTAACAAGTGTTTAAAATGGACCTCGCCACTCTACTCACGTGTTTACACTCAATCACTCGTGTTTCACTCACTTTTGGCTTTTTTTTTTTATAATGAACACTCTTGCCTTTTACCACTCAATTGCTCTTTTCAGTTCTTTAAAGAAACCAAACTCAATCACACAAGAAAAACAAATTTCAAGTAATAAACACAAAAAGGCTGTAAATTGAAAGGAAGCAAGAACACAAAGACAACAAATATGGAGACAAAATAAACAAAGTGAGGTATGAACAAATAACTCACAATTTTAAACAAACTAGAGTGTGGCAGCAAAAATAACTTTGAAGGATCACAAGCCTAATCAAATCAGAAATATTTTTTTTGTATATATTTTTTTTTTTTTTTTTTTTGTTTTTGTATTTTTTCTAATTCAAACAGCACTATGAATAAATAAAATTGAAATTTGTGCTAAGAACTGGTCCTATACGAACCTTGCTCTGATTACCAAATGATGGCTAACTAAATGAAAATTAACCATTTTCACAATTTTTTTGATGAAGTTTAGACTTGTGTTTGAAAGAGCTAAAAAGGGCCACGAAAATTACTTGTAAAATTTAGTTTTTAATAGAATGCAAATGAGGAATTAAAGTGAAGAATTGGTGGAAAAGATTAGAAATGGGGAGCCACACTCTTTCTATTGAGTAGAAAGGATGATAAACCAAAATGAGGATCACCACAAGAAACTTGGTTTCTTGATAAGATCAAAAGCTTGGTCCAATCCAGAACCAAAAAGAGGCAAAGCTCTCAATTCACACAAAGTGTAAAATTCTGCAAAATTCACTGCTTTATTCATTAGATTTCGCCCCCTATATATAAGGAAAGGCTACAAGGTTTCTAAACATAAAAGATAACAATAAAACTGATCATAAACTCCCATTAGTGCTTGGAGGCGCCACTTATGGTAGTTAATCAGATCATTTACTCACTAGGTGGCTAGTTATGGAAGGAAGAGTTACACATTGAATTTGAGCTATAAATGGAATATTATGACTAGCTGTTTTTCTTCAGCTCCATCCCTTGAATTTCGCCCATCATAATCATCAATAATTGATAGAATGATTGCATTTCCTCTCCCTTGATCAACTCTTTATTTGCACGAAAAAAAAAACACACCAAATGCCTAATTAAAGCTTTAAAAAGCTTATGATTGGCTAAAACACAAACTAAAAATATTCTAAGTGTTTTTGGCCTAATTTAAATAATTTGGACCTCACACTTTTATTACACCACAAAATTAAATAAAAACTTCAAATTTGGGCAGCATGCCCTATTCCCATGCCATCTTCACTTAAAATGATCAAATTGACGATCTTTGCCTCCATTTCATCATTTTGATCCTTTGCCGCCATTAAGCTAATCAAAACTTCTTTAACCTTCTTAACTCGTGCCCTTGTCATAGGACCTTCCAAATCTTGGATTTCATCATTAAGGACTTTTTGGTTTATGTCCTCATCACCTTCTAGGGGGTCCGAGTTCTGGGGATTACCCTATGCTGGGGAATCCTTTAACCTGTCTATGCATGCATGCTTTGGATGATGCAATGATGATTTATGCATGTTTGATGCCTAGAATGCAAATCTAATGCAGATGACATGTGTGATTAAATGCATGAGTAGTTGTTAAACTTCATATCTCCCCAACGCCTGGGTCCTGAATGTTTCTTCCAATGGTGAGGTGGCCGCCTGGGCTCTTGATAAGTATAGGTGCTGGCAAGTCGCCCTGTTGAAAGTTTGAGGTTTCGTCTGCATAGGAGGACCTTTTTGAGACTTATTAGGAAGATACGGCACCCTATAGCCTTCCATATCTTGACGAGGAGAGAGCTTTGCCAGCCATCCTATTGGGAAATGGTTTCAGCTACCATTCCACTAGGGAGAGGCCATGTCTCTGCTTGGGGAGAAGTTTCCCTGGCCAACCTGCTGGGAAGAAAGGTCAAACCGTTAATCTGTTGAGGAAGGAGGTCACGATTCCTTTGCTGGAACATCACTGAGGCAAAGTGATAACTCACTTTATGTGAGTATTATTACATCTTTTTACTTGCTCTATTACCTGTTAATATGGTTTTGTATTCAATGTTTAGGTTTATTTTATGCCATTTACGAGTCTAGCATGTATTTATGATTTTTATGTAATCTCTTCATATAAAGAGAGCTCTAGAGTCATTTGGTGTCAAGACAGACCACTGGACCATTGAAAAGGTTCAAGAGCCAAGGCAAATGATAATTACAGTCAAGACAACCATTCCGTACAACCACAAGAGGCGGCTGACCAGTCAACGCAGTCAAAAGCCGCCACGTCAGATGAAGAATACGAACGGGCGCTAACGCGAGGAAAGACAGCTGGCAGATTTCCCATGTGCTGATAGTGCTGTCATTGTACTAATCATTGGGGAATATGCTTTATTCCTTTGGGCTGTCTTATCCTCGGATTTAGGGAGGCCCATGATCCAAGAGATTGTCCTATATAAAGGTGCCTTAAACCCTAAAGTTAGCATATGCTTAGAGAGTTCAGCCGTTGTGAAGAAAGAAGAACCTTAAGACGTTCATGGTGCGCCGCTGCTGCTGATAACTGAAGTCTAGTTTGCTGTTGTAGCTTGAGACATCAACTCTAAGGCCATCTCAGTTGTAGGTTTACATTTAAGAATTCATTTTTATGTGTAATCTTATATCTTTGGTTGTTATGGTTTCTATGCTCATCATTAGCTAAACTCTTAATGTTGAAATTATGTGAAGTTTAATTGAAAGTTTAATATGTTTAAGTGATGTGATGTGTGTTTGTATGCTCTTTTAGTTCATTTGTTATTTTGCTATATATTCATATCTAGGACTGATCAACTTAGGTTTGAATACAAGTTTGTTATTAAGAGACATCTAATAATTAATGGATTGAATGAACTAATGTGGTTAAGTGAGGTATAGACATATATTCTCTACTTGAAGTGATGAGGACACAATCCAAGACATAAGTGATACAATCCAAAGCTTAGGAGGTCCTATGACAAGGGCGCGTGCAAGAAGAGTCAATGATGCCTTAGTTCACTTCATGATCAAATCAATAGAAGGTCCGGCCCAAGTTGATAAAGGCTTGGCCCAAATTGAAGAAAAAGAACCAAAATTGAAGATTATCATCCAAGCATGTGATAGTGGAAAATAAAGAGCTCTTCCACTAAGCATATGAAGGTGGTGCACCAAGCAATAAAAGAACACCACTATCTCTTCTTTATTTTGCATTTTCCTTGTAATAATTCAGCCCCACTATCATGATAGTTAGTGGCTGAAATCTTTTTGCTTTCTTAGGAGTTACTTTTTGCTTATTACATTTCATAAGCCTTTCCTATATAAAGGAGGCATGTAACTCTTGCCAAATCAATGAATTTTGTTAAGTTTTTACACTTTGTGTAATTGAGAGTATTTGCTCTTAGGTTCTGGATTGGACCAAAACTGATCATATCAAGGAATCCTTTTCTTGTGGTGATCTTCATCCATAGGCTTATCATTCTCTCTTGGATTAGAAAGAGTGTGGCGCCCCTTCTACCTTCTTCCGTTTCTTCTCTTTTCTTTACTTTGTTTCAATTTCGTTCTTACATGTGTTTGTGTCAAACTCTGCCATTTTCTTGTTTTAAATCAAACACCTATATTTCAAGCTGTTTATTTCCTAGTGAATCACAAGAATTCACAAGTCCAAAGTTCATAGAGCTATTTCATGAATTTTTTAAGATTATGCATACTTTTCAACAATTGGTGCATTTGTTGTTGGGAAGACGTTGGCAATTTGATAGGAAGGTTGGTCATGAAGGGTATTCCAACAAATATTCTTTTGTGCATCATGGCCAAAAGATTATTCTTGTACCATTGAGTCCTAGTGAGGTGAGAGAAGATCAAAAGAAAATGAGAGAAAAAAAGGAAAAAGAAAAGATTGAAAAAAAAGAAGAGAATGAAAAAGAAAAGAAAAAGAATGTCAAAAAAAAGAATGATGAAAAGAAAGAGAGTTTGATTGCAAAAAAAAGGAGAGGTTCAAAATGCAATTGTTTCACAACAGCCCCTATATTTGCTATTTTGCAAAGAGGTGGCATTAGTTGCTAACACTCCTAACACACAAAATTTGCCAAGTTGTGTTGAAACTCTTTTGCAGGAATTTGAAGACATGTTTCCAAAGGAGGTACCAAGTGGTTTACCACCTATAAGAGGAATTGAGCATCATATTGATCTCAATCCGGGAGCATCCTTGCCTAATAGGCCAGCTTACCGAAGCAATCCACAACAAACTCAAGAAATACAAAAGCAAGTGGCTGAATTGGTAAGTAAAGGATGGGTAAGAGAAAGTCTAAGTCCATGTGCTGTCCCGGTAATTTTAGTACCAAAAAAAGATGGTAGTTGGAGAATGTGCACTGATTGTAGAGCTGTTAATAACATTACCATTAAGTATAGACATCCTATTCCTAGGCTAGATGACTTACTTGATGAATTGTTTGGTGCATGCTTATTTTCTAAAATTGATTTGAAAAGTGGGTACCATCAAATTCGTATAAGGGAGGGGGCCCAGTGGAAAACAGCTTTCAAAACAAAATATGGTTTATATGAGTGGTTGGTTATGCCATTTGGGCTAACTAATGCACCTAGCACTTTCATGAGACTAATGAACCATGTTTTGAGAGAATTTTTGGGTAAATTTGTTGTTGTGTATTTTGATGATATTTTGATATATAGCAAAAATTTGGAGGACCATTGCATTCACTTAAGGGCTGTTTTGCAAGTACTAAGACAAGAAAACTTATATATAAATTTAGAAAAATGTGTGTTTTGCACCGATCATGTGATTTTCTTAGGTTTCATTGTAAGCTCTAAGGGAGTCCATGTTGATGAAAGCAAGGTGAAAGCAATTCAAGAATGGCCAACACCCAAAAATGTAAGTGAGGTAAGAAGTTTTCATGGATTAGCTAGTTTCTATAGGAGGTTTGTAAAGGATTTTAGTACCTTGGCTGCACCTCTTAATGAAATTGTAAAAAAAGAAGTTGGTTTTAAATGGGGTGAGAAACAAGAGCAAGCCTTTGCTGCCCTTAAAGAAAAACTCACACAAGCACCTATTCTTGCATTACCTAATTTTTCAAAATCTTTTGAAATTGAGTGTGATGCTTCCAATGTTGGAATTGGCGCTGTTTTGATGCAAGAAGGCCATCCAATTGCTTATTTTAGTGAGAAATTAAAAGGGGCTAACCTAAATTACTCAACTTATGATAAGGAATTGTATGCCTTAGTGAGGGCATTGCAAACTTGGCAACATTACCTACTGCCCAAAGAATTTGTCATTCATAGTGACCATGAATCTTTGAAACATTTAAAAGGGCAAGGTAAGTTGAACAAGAGACAAGCCAAATGGGTTGAATTTCTTGAACAATTTCCATATGTGATTAAGCACAAGAAAGGTAAGGCAAATGTGGTTGCGGATGCACTTTCAAGAAGGTATGCTTTGCTTTCTACCCTTGACTTGAAACAAAAGTTTTTGGTCTTGAGCATATTAAAGATTTGTATGAAAGTGACCTTGAATTTTCTTCAACATTTTTAGCTTGTGAACATGCTGCCTCCAATGGGTTTTTTAGGCACAATGGCTATTTATTTAAAGAAAAAAGACTATGTGTGCCTAAAAGTTCCATTTGGGAATTACTTGTAAAAGAGGCGCATGAGGGAGGACTAATGGGTCATTTTGGGGTGTCTAAAACTCTAGAACTTTTGAAAGAACATTTTTATTGGCCTCACATGAAAATTGATGTTCAAAAATTTTGTGAAAGATGCATTGTGTGTAAAAAGGCCAAATCAAAAGTTATGCCTCACGGTTTATATACTCCTTTGCCTATACCTGAATTTCCTTGGATTGACATTTCCATGGACTTTGTTTTAGGGCTTCCTAGAACAAAAAATGGAAAAGATTCTATATTTGTGGTTGTTGACCGGTTTTCAAAGATGGCACATTTTATTCCATGTAAAAAGGTGGATGATGCTTGTCATGTTGCTGATTTGTTCTTTAAAGAAGTTGTGCGCTTGCATGGCTTACCAAGGAGCATCGTCTCAGATCGTGACTCCAAGTTCTTAAGCCATTTTTGGAGGACTTTGTGGGGAAAGGTGGGAACAAAGTTGTTATTTTCTACTACTTGTCATCCCCAAACAGATGGACAAACTGAGGTAGTAAATAGAACTCTTTCTACTCTTCTTAGGGCTGTTCTTAAAAAGAATTTAAAAATGTGGGAGGAATGGTTACCCTATGTGGAGTTTGCTTACAATAGGGCTGTCCATAGCACTACACGATTTTCACCTTTCGAGATTGTGTATGGTTTTAATCCCTTAACACCTCTTGATTTGTTACCATTGCCTAACACATCTGTTTTGAAGCATAAAGATGAGAAAGCTAAAGCTGAATTTGTGAGAAAATTGCATGAGCAAGTAAAATTGCAAATTGAAAAGAAAAATGAAAGCTATGCAAAAAGTGCGAACAAAGGGCGAAAGAAAGTTGTTTTTGAAAAAGTTGTTGAAAAGTATGCATAACCTTAAGACGTTCATGGTGCGCCGCTGCTGCTGATAACTGAAGGCTAGTTTGCTGTTGTAGCTTGAGACATCAACTCTAAGGCCATCTCAGTTGTAGGTTTACATTTAAGAATTCATTTTTATGTGTAATCTTATATCTTTGGTTGTTATGGTTTCTATGCTCATCATTAGCTAAACTCTTAATGTTGAAATTATGTGAAGTTTAATTGAAAGTTTAATATGTTTAAATGATGTGATGTGTGTTTGTATGCTCTTTTAGTTCATTTGTTATTTTGCTATATATTCATATCTAGGACTGATCAACTTAGGTTTGAATACAAGTTTGTTATTAAGAGACATCTAATAATTAATGGATTGAATGAACTAATGTGGTTAAGTGAGGTATAGACATATATTCTCTACTTGAAGTCTTAGACATAAGCTTTAGGGCCATAGTAAGAATACAACCACGTGTTTTCTGAACTGTAATGAAGTAAGTTTGACCTAGACATAGGATTCATCTTATCACACATTGCATTATCCAACGTTGTAGACATACACCATAAGGCAAGAGTTGCTTGCAGAAGTCTTGCCTACACTTATCTCATCACACACATATTAAGCTGGATATTAAATGGATCATAAGTTCAACATGCTTTCACAACTGTTTTCTCACACTCTTTTAATCAATTGTTCCTTTAATTTATTTGCAACCCTAAACAATTATTTTGTTACTTTAATCACTCATAAGTGTAAAATTAATTGAACTAGTCTTTGAAGGTAGAGACTCGGGCTGGTCTTTTCCATCCGAATCAGTTATTGTCGTTGCAGGCTCAAGTGCTGCAGTCCTATACCTTTTCTTTATCTTCTTTCTTTTTTATTCTTTTGAATGTTTTCCCTAATTTATGTCTGGATTGCTTAGTGAGAGTTATCAATCCACCGGGATACCCTATTTTGCCTAAGCCGCCCCTTTCGAGGTTTTCAACTTAACGGGTTTTATTTCCTTTTTTGATGCCCCTAATTTTTGCCTACAGCGCCTTTTCAAGTTTTCAGCCCACTGGGACGCTCTCTATTGCCTAAGCCGCCCTCTCGGGTTTTCGACTTAGCGAGCTTTTATTACTTTCTTCTTTTCTCTATTTTTCTAGGCATAGTATCTTTTGACTGCGTCGGAGTTCTCCGGAGAAGGCCTTTTTCACAACATATGGTCCTTCATAGTTAGGAGCCCATTTCTCGCGTGAATCCTTGTGAATGGGTAATATCACTTTCAGCACTAGGTCGCCTTCCTTGAATACTCTGGGAAAGACCTTCTTGTCAAACGCTTTCTTGAGCCTCTGCTGGTATAGCTGACCATGACACAAGGCTGTCATTCTCTTTTCTTCGATAAGATTCAGCTGGTCGAACCGGGTCTGAACCCATTCTGCCTCTTCGAGCTTGGCTTCCATCAAGACTCTCAAAGAGGGGATCTCCACCTCTACTGGGAGCACCGCTTCCATGCCATAAACCAACGAGAAGGGTGTTGCCCCTGTTGATGTGCGAACTGATGTTCTGTATCCGTGAAGTGTGAAGGGGAGCATTTCATGCCAATCCTTATATGTATTCACCATCTTCTGGAGAATTTTCTTAATATTTTTGTTGGCTGCTTCTACTGCTCCATTCATCTTGGGGCGATATGGTGACGAGTTATGGTGTTCAATTTTGAAGTTCTCACATAACTCCTTCATCGTCTGGTTATTCAAGTTGCTGGCATTGTCTGTGATGATCTTGCTTGGAATACCATAACAACAAATTATTTCCTTCTTGATGAACCTGGCGACTACTTGCCTTGTTACATTGGTGTACGATGCTGCTTCCACCCACTTGGTGAAGTAATCAATGGCTACCAAGATGAAACGGTGTCCATTTGACGCCTTTGGCTCAATCATGCCAATCATGTCTATGCCCCACATGGCGAAAGGCCATGGTGCTGTGAGGACATTCAATCGAGTAGGTGGCACATGCACTTTATCTGCATAGATCTGGCATTTATGGCACTTTCTTACATAGTTCAAACAATCAGTCTCCACGGTTAACTAATAGTAGCCAGCTCTGAGAATCTTCTTCGCCATAGCGTGTGTACCAAAGGGCCCTTCATGTATCTCTTCGATGAGTATGTCGGCCTCCCGTCGGTCTACACACCGAAGGAGAACCATGTCATAATTCCTTTTGTAAAGTACTTCACCATCCAAGAAGAATTTGGATGCCAGCCTTCTTAATGTTTTCTTATCTCCACGTGACGCACCTGTGGGGTACTCTTGCTTCTGAAGATAGTTTTTGATGTCATGATACCATGGTCTTCTATCTGGTTCAGCTTCAACTGCGAGGCAGTAAGCAGGTTCTTCACGACGATTGATTTCCACAAGGGGCACATGATTCGGCCAAGTTACTTTGTACATTGATGATAATGTGGCCAAAGCATCAGCCAACTGGTTTTCTTCTCTAGGGATATGATGGAAAGTGACTTCATCGAAGTACTCAGCCAATATTATCACATGATCCCGATATAGGATTATATTAGGGTGGCGGGTTTCCCAGTCTCCTCTGACTTGGTAGATGACTAGTGCAGAGTCTCCATACACTTCTAGGATCTTGATTCTCAAGCTGATTGTTGCTTCCAGACCTATAATGCATGCCTCATATTCCGCGATGTTATTGGTGCAATCGAACAATAGTCTTGCTGTAAGAGGGGTGTAGGTGTCTTTAGGAGAGATTATGACAGCTCCCACACCATGCCCAAAAGCGTTAGACGCACCGTCGAACACAAGTTTCCAACGAGATCCTGGCTCTGGCCCTTCATCATCTCCCATGGGAGGCTTTGCACTCAAAGCCATGATGTCCTCATCTTGGAATTCAAAGTGCATGGGTTGATAGTCCTCCACTGGCTGATGGGCAAGATACTCTGCTAGTACGCTTCGTTTGATAGCTTTTTGAGTGGTGTATTGAATGTCGTACTCAGACAACAGTATCTGCCAACGGGCAATTCTCCCAGTCAAGGCCGGTTTCTCGAAGACGTATTTGATCGAGTCCATCTTGGCGATCAACAATGTGGTGTGACAGACCATATATTGTCTTAAACGACGAGCAGCCCACGCTAAGGCGCAACAAGTTTTTTCTAACAATGAGTATCTGATCTCATAGCTAGTAAACTTCTTGCTCAGATAATAGATGGCGTGCACTTTTCTGCCAGTCTCGTCATATTGCCCCAGTACACAGCCCATAGATTCATCCAGCACATGTAGGTACATGATGAGAGGTCTCCCAGGAACAGGTGGCACCAGAACAGGGGGTTCTTGCAAATATTGCTTGATCTTATCAAATGCCTTTTGACACTCCTCGCCCCATTCAATGGTCTGATCCTTTCTTAGTAGCTTGAAAATTGGCTCGCAAGTTGCAGTGAGATGGGAGATAAACCTAGAGATGTAATTCAATCTGCCAGGGAAACCTCACACTTCTTTCTCGGTCCTTGGTGCCGGCATATTCTGAATTGCCCGGACTTTATCAGGGTCGACTTCGATTCCCTTTTGACTGACGATGAACCCTAGTAGCTTCCCAGATTTAACACCAAATGTGCACTTGTTGGGATTCAACCGCAATTGATACTTCCTCGATCTAGCAAACAACTTCTGCAAATGTACAAGATATTCAACTTCTGTTTGAGACTTTGCAATCATATCATCAACGTACGCCTCGATTTCCTTATGAATCATGTCGTGAAAGATGGTGACCATAGCGCGCTGATATGTCGCCCCGGCATTTTTCAAACCGAAAGGCATAACCTTGTAACAGAAAGTGCCCCATGGAGTGATGAATGTGGTTTTCTCCATGTCCTCGGGAGCCATTTTAATCTGATTGTAACCCGAGAAGCCATCCATGAAGGAAAAGACGGGGAATCGAGTTGTGTTGTCAACCAATACATCGATGTGAGGCAAAGGAAAGTCATCTTTTGGGCTGGCTTTGTTCAAGTCTTGGTAATCTACACACATTCGCACTTTACCGTCTTTCTTCGAGATAGGCACGATGTTAGCAATCCACTCAGGGTATTTCGCTACTGCTAGGAATCCCGCATCAAACTGTTTCTTGACCTCTTCCCTTATCTTGAGGGACATGTCAGGCCTGGTTCTTCTTAGCTTTTGCATCACCGGCGGGCATTCAGGCTTAAGTGGAAGCTTGTGCTCTACTATGTTTGTATCTAGCCCTGGCATGTCTTGGTACGACCAAGCGAAGATGTCCACATACTCTCGAAGCAGCTTAACCAGCTTTTCTTTCACGTCAGATTGCAAGAGGGATCCTATCTTAGTTTCTTTCTTTTCCTCTCCAGTCCCCAGATTGATCACATCCACTGGTTCCTGATGAGGTTGACTCATCTTTTTCTCTAGTTCCAACAGTCGGGCCAATTCTTTAGGAAGTTTGAAGTCTTCCTCCCCACCTTCTTCAGCGTGGTTAATTGGGAGTTCGAAATCATAGGGGATAATAGCATTGTCATGATCAATGGGTTCATTTCTGCATGATATGATTTATGATTATTTAGAGGGATGTAAAGTGAAAATGTAATGCAAGAAAGTATTGCCATTTTTTATATCCTTTTTTTTAAACTGAGAAGAAAAGAAGGAAAAGAGACGTAATTGGAAACAAAATGCTTTTTATTATTGACAAACAAGTCATTTTAACAACGAGCCCTACAAAGCTCATCCACTTGCCTTGGGCATAGCAAGGGATGTTTGAAAACAGAAAATTATTTCGATATCATGGTGATCTCAGGGATCACAATAGTATTCCAATTTGTAAGACCAGCACTCGAGAAACACCGATACAACCAGCTGTGCCTCTCACCGCTCCCATCTTCAATTGCAGTTATCTGCTCCTCAGACCTCAATCTAGCACGGTGGAAAGTCTCTTGAAGGCTTGGGATCCTCCCCTTGTGTCCATGTGGATCTAAAGTTGATACCGAGACATCATTCTTCGAATATCCAATTTGCACCAGTCCCTGGTCCATCGGCTTCTACAAGCACTCCTTCATCCTTGCACATTGCTCGGGGTTTATCTTGCAAACGTCACACTCGGAGTGTATTTCCGCAAACTGATCGTACCCAATCAAAGTTTCTCAGACCACCGCTATTGGAGTTCTTATCTGGAATGCATCTTTGATAAGCTCTACATTGTTTGAACCTTCAGCCATGCTAACACTTGCACCTGTGTGCCCTGGTAATGGATTACTCTTCACATTTTGCAGCTCTTCCTTAAAGGTCAACAACTGCTTATCAACAAGTTCCTGAACCTTGTACTTGAACGCCCTCAGTTGTCGGTAGTGTGGCCTTCTGTGCCTGCATGGTAATCGCACTTGGCATTAGGGTCGTACCAAGCTGGAAAAAGCGCAGTCATTGGCTTCAAAGCTCGAGGAACAACCATCTTGTTGTGTACCAAGTACGGCAGGAGCTGACTGTACTGCATAGGGATCGGGTCGATGACCTTCTTTTCTCTTTTAGCCCAAGGCTTGGTCTGCTACTTATTCTGTTGTTGTCCCAAGTTCTGCACAAACGGATTCTGCTGGAACGGATTCATGGGCTGCATTGCTTGTTGAAAAGAAAACCCCTGAGGCTGTTGATATTGCACCGCTCCTAGGTACGGGTATTGGAAGTATGGCATCTGAGTGGGCCCTGGATGATAAGTGCCATTGCTTGTGGAAGCAACCGCATTGGTTTCCCCCTCCTTCTTTGGGAAACAGTTTGAGGGTTTCTTAGCTCCGCTCTAAGTTCCTGTTGCAGCCTGAATCTTTCCACTTTTTATCCCATTCTCGATTCGCTCTCCGATCTTCACCAAGTCGGAAAATCCTAACGACACACTGCCAACCATTCTCTCAAAATAGACCCCTTGTAGAGTATTCGGGAATGTGTCCACGAGCTCTGACTCTAGAAGTGGTGGACGCACTTGCGCAGCCAGCTCTCTCCAATGCTGAGCGTTTATTTTGAAAGATTCACCGTCCTTCTGAGACATGTTCTGTAGTTGATTGCGGTCAGGAGCCATGTCCACATTATACTGATACTGCTTAACGAAAGCACAAGCGAGATCCCTCCATGACCGGATGCGACTTCCTTCTAGCTGCATATACCAGTTGAGTGATGCCCTAGTAAGGTTGTCCTGGAAACAGTGCATCACGAGCTTGTCATTGTGGGCATAGGTTGCCATTTTCCTGCTGTACACTACCAGGTGACTCTTTGGACAGCTCAGCCTTTTGTATTTTTCGAAATCAGGAGCTTTGAATTTCGGGGGAAGTACCATGTCTAGTACTAAGCACATGTTTGCCAGGTCTAATGGATCATTGCCTCCTTCCATCATTCTCAATCTGTCTTCTATGGCCCTGAACTTCTGCTGGGCTTCCTCTATCTGGGGATGACGATATTCACTCCGGGGCCCCTGTTCTGCGGGTCTGGACCCTGATAAGCATTCCTTGGGTCCTCCATATTTTCCTGGATCACAACTTGCTCGGGTTGAGCTTGAGGCATCCTGGGTTGTTCAATAGGAATCTCAGTATTAACCGGTATCTGGACGGTCTGAGCGACATTCGAATTCCCAACAGGCAGTGGAGTATACCCCACTGGTAAACCATATGGCGGCCACACTACATTTGATGTTGACGGATCCCCTTGCTGTTTCGGGCCATTCACTGCAGGATTCGGAATCACAACCTGCTGCTGGGACTGGTTCTGATTAGCCAACATCTTTAAAACACGGTCCAACTTTCTGGCCATCTGCTTGACATCATCCCTCAAGACATTATGCTGCTCTTGCTAGTCTTCCATGGTTCGATTACAGGCACTTCTGGTCCGGTATCGGTGTCGGGGAGGTAGCTGTTTGGAATGAATTGGAAGAATGAGATGATTATTTTTTTTATGAATGAGCGTGCATGCACAACTTTGTTTTATTTTTTATGAAAAATGCATGCAAAATCTTTTCATGGATGCATGAAAAATGCATGATTATCTGTTATGAAAATGTTTTTTTGTGAAAATGCATGAATATGGATGCTTGCAGCAGATCGGGTTATTGTAGCAAAGGTTCGAATTTCTATGTTGGGGTCACAAAGGCTCAAGGTTACCTGCAGCCCATCCCATCTCACATGTTGTTCTAGGGTTTAATAAAGTTCCCATAATCATGGGATGCCCCTTTGGAAACACTGTTGTTGTTGCAATGGCTCACAACAAATATCTCCAAAGGAAATCCTCATCCAGGTGAGGCCACTATGTCAACCAGAGAGGTCAACATTACGGGGCCTCGACTCAGGTGCTAACAGAGGTTCCTAGTAACACGTTTCGAGGTTCTAGACTAGTCAAAAGGTCACCAAGGTCACGAACCCCGCAAGAAAACATTGGCGCTAGCGAGCTCTACAGCAGGACGGCCAACATTTTCAAGGGAATCTACCTCGGTCTGAGTTTTTCATACCAGCGCAATCAAGTCATACGTCAGGACGGCCGGTGATGAAAACCCCTTACTTAGCTTAGGTTGTTCTCAAGCCTGGGTATAGAGCTTTGAACAGTAACCAAGCCACATGGGAAAAAAGAAAAGAAAAAAGAGAAGGAGTAGAAGAAGAAGAAATAGCCAGATCCAAGCAGATAATATTCATGCATAAATAATAAAACAGATATAATAAACACGATATAGCACACAAGCAAATGAACCCCTATACTAGGCCTAACTCTCTAGATGTCCCCAGCAGAGTCACTAGCTGAAGCGACGCGAAAAACGCCCAAGCGCAAAGACACTTGGACTAACACAGAGTCGCCACCGAACTTTATTTATTCCCGGAGGAAAAGGGAAATATCGATAACACCTTGAGAAAACAACGGAAAGATGGTCATCGCAACCATTTCCGGGTTCGGGAGTTGATTACGCGAGAGGAAGGTGCTAGCACCTCTCGCGTTCGTTGTATCCAACGGGAACCGTTTAGGGAACAAGGTTGCGCGCTTAAATTCTAATAGGGTGCTTAATTATTAATTATCTGCTTATAATTTTCTACTCCATTTCTTATTTAACAAAAAGATTTTTTTTGCTTGACGAGATGTATTGATCCCGCTCCTACGTATCCCCAGGTTCAATGGGAAATTCAAAGCTTACGTAGTTCTTTGTAAAAATTGTTTGTGTGTTTGTTGTTTTTATCGAATAACGTTTATGTCGCATTCCGCCGATACAACTGTGCTTGTATGCTCGCGATAGGAGGCTTAAGCGTAAGTATGTGTCGGAGGAATGCATAAAACATTACTCGTTTTTAGGAAAAAATGTTTCCAGAATGGGTATCATTTATACGACATTCTAGTATTTAAACGTTGCTTGTATTCTCGCACGGGAGGCTTAAGCGCAGTTCGTCTTACTGAGAATGGATAACCGTTATTCGAATCTGAAAGACATGTTTCTAGAATGAGTAACGCTTGTACGACATTCTCGTAGTTAAACGCCGCTTGTATGCTCGCACGGGAGGCTTATGCTCGATTTGTATTACTGAGAATGGAAAGCGTTAACCAAATCTAGGAAACATGTTTTTCAGAATGGGTATCGCTTATACGACACTCCAATATTTAAACGTTGCTTGTATGCTCGCACGGGAGACTTAAGTGTTGTTTATGTTACTGAGAATGGATAAACTTATCCGAGTCTGAGAACAACTGTGTTTTGACTGCACAAGGGCAGTGAGAAAATTTCATGTGAGTTGGGTTGATTTTAATGCCTCTGGAACGAGGATAATCCCAAGATCACAAGCAATACAGCAGGGATAGAGATTGTCCGGGGTGTGAAAAGACGAACGCCAGATCAACCCTTTTTCGTTCATTTATTGCGAAATCGTTATTAGAAGTGAGGTTGATTCCAAGATCGCAAGCAAAACTGCAAGGATAGGAATCAACCAAGGTGTGAAAAGACAAACGTCGGATCAACGTTTCTATCACTTTGTTTTTTATGAAAATGTGTTTTAAATAATTAATCGAGCAAAAGAAAATTAACTCGAGAAGTTAAGAATTATTTTCGAATTTTTCTTGCGCCCAGGGGGGGTGCAGAACGCGAGACAGTGGGGTGCAGAAAGCAAGAACCTGGATATTGGGCCTAAAAGCCCAATTTGTGTGATCGTGTGTGGCACAGGGGAGAGACCACATGGTATGGGCGAGCGCCTCTGATGCGTCTGATTTGATCAGAGGGCTGGGATTTAAACAGATTAAAATAGGATCTTGTGTGTTGCAGGCAGATAGATCTATGGTACAGGCGCGCGTAATCGTACGTTTGATCTGTTTTAAATGAAATCCAACGCGCAGAACTTAACCAACAGATCTGACGGACGCGTTATATTCAAACGATCCAACGTTTCATGTTTAATCTGGAGAAATAACGGACCACGATGATCCTTCTTCTTCCTCGCGAAAAAGAATCTGAACGGAGCAAATCCGGCGGCGGCCCAACTCTCCGGAGCTCAAAACCTGAACCAAAACTCACGAACCAATACTCTATTTTGCTAGGAATTTCTCAAGGATCACGTTTCTGGCCTTGGTTTTCTCAAATAATGTGTATAAAATCAAAAACGATTCAATCTTTCAAGAACACGAATTTTTGGATTTTTGAGATTTAGATGAGACTGAGAAGAATTAACCTATGTAAAAGCTTAAGAATTTATTTATGAATACTAAATATTAAATTAGAACTTGTACGAAGCACTAGATGCTCAGATTGTTCTTGCAAACTTCTCCGGCCACCTTGAATTTTGTGTTAGTTCCAGGAGCTCGAATTTCTTGTTTTTTGCGGTTGATTTTCACTTGTACAATGGATTTGAAACCTTTGCATGCTGAATTGAGGCCGTTCTTGATTGTTTGTGAAGAATTCGAATTTCTCTATTGGTTAAATGTTGATGATGATGATGATGATGATGATGATGATGATGTTGATGATGATGATGATGATGATGATGATGATGATGATTGTTATTGCTACTGTTTGTGGTTGAATTTGGTGAGAATGAGGGGAAGAATTATGGAAAATGAGATAAAGTGAGGGAAAAAGTGAGAGAAAAAGAGAGGGAAAAATTGGTGAATTGTTGTGGAAATGAATGAATGAGAGAAAATTAGTTTATATAGAGTAAGGGTTTAGGAATGGAGCTTGGTTAGGGGTGGTTGCTTAGGCTTGGATGGTAGTTATGTAGGTTTGGATGGTAGTTATGTAGGTTTGGAGGGTAGTTGTAATTATGTGAGGGAAGTGAAATGATTTAAGAGGTGATGAATTGGATTAGGAAAGTGGTTTTGGTGACTTCCACGCCAAGCAACAACATTTATTTTTATTATTTTTTTTAAAACAAAGAAAAATTAGAAACCCTGAAAATAATCAAAATATTAAAAGTAAAAATACTAACAGTAAAAATAAAAAAAATTAAAGTAAAAATGGGTGACCCAAAATTGGAGTATAACAGTTATTAGTGGTTTGTGGTTTGTGATGAGGATGATGATGTTGTTGTTGTGTAGAAGTTTATGGTGTGGAGTTTATGATGGTTTAATGGTGTGAGGGAAGAAAAGATGCAGCAACACGTTGTTGTTCTATTTTTTCTTTTTTGCTTCTTTTTTGTTCAGTATCGTGTGTATGAGTGTGTGTGTGTGTGTGTGTGTTTTGGTCTCCCCTTTTTTGTGAATTCCTTAGCCTTTTTATAACAAGAGAATTTGGTTTTCACAATTAATTTGGTTGTTGAGTGACTTGTGGAAAAGCTTATGAGACATTTGAAGATTTGTTTCAATTTTATCTTGAATTGTTTCGATCCTCTTTTATTTTGCTTAAGAAAGAAGAAAAGGGAAAGATAACCTCTAACTCCTTTCTTTTTCGAATCTGATTTTTTTATTCTTTCATTTTTATTTTATTTTTTTTATTTTTTTGACAAAAAGTAAGGGCAAACTAATAATAATAATTACAATATAAAAGAAAATATACTAACTTGGAGAAAAAATAAAATATTTAACACTTTTTTTTGAATTTTTCATGATAGAAGAAAAAAAATAAAAAATAAATAAATTGGTCAAAAAATGGGGTATGACATCAAGGATGCGTTACTATATGGTAAAGAAGGCACTATTACCTTGGATGAAGTTTCATCGGCTTTGAGAACCAAGGAATTGACAAAGTTGAGAGACTTGAGGGTTGGTGACAGTGGATAAGGGTAGAAGCGAGAACGAAGGCAAAGGGAAAGGGAAGAAAAATTTGTCCAAGTCTAAGCCAAGTGGTGATGGTGGTGGTAAGTTCAAATGTTACCATTGTCAGGAACCGAGTCACTTCAAGAAGGACTGTCCTCGGAGAGGGGCGGTGGTAGTTCGTCGGCTCAGATTGCCGTTAGTGATGAAGCTCATGAGGAAGGCTATGAGACTGCGGGAGCACTCATAGTCACATGTTGGGAACCAGAGATGATTGATCAGCCTGGAGTGGCGGTGGTAAGAATACTCAACATTAGCTTGCAGAGTCGATGGAATAATACTCAACATCAGCCTGGAGAGGCGGTGGTAAGAATACTCAACATCAGCCTGGAGAGGCAGTGCTAATAATACTCAGGTTACTACTAAAACAACAACTTTATTATGAGATGTGAAGATGCTAGTGGAGTTGTTCACTTTGAAGACGGGAAAGCTTGGAAGATTTGAGGTATGGTTTTCGGTTTGTCTTAAGATGTTTGACAATCGTGTGGTTTCTTTTACATTATATGAGGTATGCTCCGAAACCTTAATGTGGTTATGCATTGGTTACTAGTGGTGATACTCATATGGTTAAGTTGTGAAGCTTCAGGTAGAGTTTGTTGGTGACACAAGTTTTGGTTGGACTAGTGAAACAAAGTTTAACTAGGTAGTAGAACTAAATAAGAAGTGTTGGAGACTAACAATGGCTTGACGTGTGTTTCAGATTAGTTGAAAAGTTTTGTGTTACAAGGTGGGAGTCATAGTGGAAATACCGGCTTTGAATCTTTGGTGGAGGAATCTCGGTTTGAGGTGGAGTTTGTTACTAGTGGTAATAGAGGAAGACAAACAATCAACAATAGCTCTTGGATATCTAATGAGAGATAGGGAAAAGAGAGTGGTAATGTTGCACCAAAGTGGTATGACTATGGAGACCTTGTGTGTTATATTTTGGTTATGTCTGAAGAAGTGCAAAACTTGAAAGATCTTCAGGGAGACAATTGGAAGTTGGTGACAATCAGACTTTGGAACTTGTAGGTCTATTGAAGGTAGTTGGATACAAGGAAAGTCCGATGTTGCGGCTTGTGGAACTTACCTAAAATTCCAAGGTTAAGTTGAGAGGCAAGCAATTCTTCAGGAGGACGGACATGAACAATCTGAGGGCTGAAGATGGTATGGTGAAGCTTGTAGGATTGTCCTAAAATTCCAAGGACAATTGGAGGCAAGTGTTTCTTCGAGAGTACGAAGCGGTTCACTTCGGGGTTCGAAGAGGGTGTGGCGTAATCATTGTGGTTGATGGGAAGTTGGCATCGCCATCGATTTAAAGGCAAGGTGGAGAATGGTTGAATATTGCCTTGAAATCGTGAAAATCATGTTTTTTGGGAGCTTCTGCCAATTTACGCCCAGGCGTGAGATACTGTGCCCAGGCGTGTAGAGCTGGGACCAATTCTGACTGTTTACGCCCAGGCGTGGGTGCGCGAGGCTATATATAGGTTATGCGTTTTCTGACTTGAAAAAAGGGATTTTAAGGTTTCTAGAGCCAACACAGAGACTAGGGTTAATAGAGAAACATCTTGGGAAGACTCTAGGGTTGTGGAAACATTTTATCACCTTGGGAAACACTTTGATTGAATCTCTTCGTCACGAGGAGAGATTCGGGACTAGGGTATAATTAGGAAAACTCTAATTTTTGTAACTATATTTGAGAATCTCATAGTAATCAAGGTTTCTATTGAAGAGTGGAACAGAGAGGGCTGCCCTCCCACTGAGTAGGTTCATTAACACTGAACTAGGTAAACAAATTGAACGTGTTCTTTACCGCTTTCATTGTTATTATTATTCGTGATTATTATTGCTATTCTCACTTATTTGGTTGCTCGATTTATTTGCTCCACACATCAAGGTTATTGGTGTGAGTTTAATCGAATTCGCAACAACTCTTATGTTAGGTGTGATGTGAAAAATAAAAGCGCAATCAATTTCATAACTATCTGTAAAGATACAACATTATATATTAGTCTTATCTTTAAACATAAGATAAGATGAGAATGAAATTTTCTCATTTTCACGTCACTTTATTGAATTACGCATGGATATGATAGTTTAGAATTAGAAATACAATGGTGACTAGAAAATCAAAATACAAATTAAACAAAGTTTTGCTTAACAAAATAAATTCTCTTAAAATTTGGGAAATTGTACTTGGTCACCACATCTACTCTTTGGTAACAGAGGGCACTCAATGAAATTTGACCCAGAAGTGTCTACACACATGTAAACTTGATAAATTTGACTGTTACGTGCTGAATCTCTATTACATTCTATTCCTGGAGTAAACCCTGTTGCCTCTTTTATAGCCTCGGAAATGTTGTCTATGCTGTAAAATTCATCATTTGGTTCAATTCCTGAAATTCATTGCCTTTACATGATTACAAACTTTGTAATAATATATATATACGTATTTGTGTTAATAACAATCTTGACCTCTATTTTCACCCGTTTCTGGAATTAGTCACCCTTTTTAAAATCGAGTTTTTAGTTCTTGGTAGCAGGTTCATATTTTCGGACCAAAATTAGTAATGTGACAAATTATTTTAGTGATGTCACAGAGATTTCATCCGGGTGGATTATGTTCTAGGTCGCGACAACAAAAATTTGTCCTATCGCCACTTTTGGATTCCAAATTCTGACTAATTAAAACAGTTCTAAAATTTAGATTTTATAAAAGATAATTAATTTTGTGCACGAATGAAAATAGGGGATTAAAATTGCAATTAAATCTATATTTTTCTTTAGCTCTTATGATATGCTTTAAAATCATGTCTTCTTACCAGCATTCTTGAGGATCTGAAGAAGGTTGACTTTCTCCTTCAATTTAAGAGTTGTTTCAAAATACTCATATTGATCAAGTTCAGATTCTGCACATGTACCATGTTTCTCCCATTCATGTGACCAAAATCTAAAACCATTACTACTTGGACAGCTCAGAGATGGCCAATTCTTCTCCATGTTCTTAATTAGGTCTGAGATCTATATATACCAAATTAAATATCATCATCAATTATATTTTTAGTAGAGAAATGAACTAATATCATTAAGACCAATTAAATACTTTTTTCCACTATACTAACTAATACATGTCATGATTAGAAAATCATCTTCTACTTTTCTTCCTTCAATTTTTTTAAAAAAATTTTAAAACAAATTTTCCATCACGTGCTACAAACAAAATTTGGCAACATATATGGGTAAGTAGTGTGTGATTTCTATAAATATTGATGATTTAATTTTAGTGTATATTCAAAAAAAAATTTGTTTGATTTTTGTCATATTATATATGTGAAGTCAACAACATATAAATAAATGTTGTTGACACCAACACATATGATATGACTATATTGAACTATATCGGTTTTTCAAATTATTATCGGTGTTGATGTATTATGTATCAGTGAAAATCCTAGTGTCATTGCTTCATAGCTTTGCATGTTATTTCAATTGTTTAAAATATTACTGCCAAAACAATTTAAATATTACTGCCAAGACCATTGTTTCTTATATCATAGCATTTCTATAACTACATGATTTAGCTGTTCTGCAGGCATCAAATTCATTTTTAATGTTCACCATATTTTCTTTGGTTTCTATTCAAAAAAATAAAATGAATACCTGCGATTTATCAAAGGTACTATCAGGATCACAGTTTGAAGGCCATGATCCATCATTGTAGTTAGGCCAGAGTCCATGAATTCCAAAATCTGCTATTGGTTTTCCGGTTTTCGGATAACAACAACTCTGTTTTGTGTCACAATATGCTCCTGGCCACTACATTATTAACAAACAGTGCAATAAGAAAATGAGTCTCGTATGTACAACTCAGTTGGTAAAAGTTAGGGACAATAATAGTTAGCGTAACGCGCAGTTTCAAATCCACAATACTCTGAATTTGTGATCCTCAGTTTTCTATATGTAGCTTTTGAGCCATATAAAACTATAGGAAAATGAAAAATACATGATCAACAAAACTCGTGATTTACCTGCTGAACAAAATAGAAGAAATCAAAATCATCAGAAAGGCATTGAATTGATAAATATTGAAGCACCAAAAGCTTGGACAAAAATGAAATGCTGATTAGTTTCATTTTCTTATGAGTTTTTGGAATTTTACAAGCAAAGGGAACCAAAAAAATGATGTTGATATTTAACTCAAAAGAAGCGTTACATATATATAGTGCGATGATGTTTGTAACTTATAAGGCATGTCAAAGAAATACGTGAACCAATTGTGAACTAGTTTATCATATTTTCAAATATAATGGGAAGTAATTTGTATCTTAATCTTAATCTTATCTTAATACTATATAAATGAGACAAATTTTATAAGGTCTCATTTAATGACAAATTCTAAATGCTTTCCTCACATTGCTTCTCAAGATTATGCATTCAATTTCTATATTAAGAAGGAAAAATTCAAATTCAATTCAAATAATAAAATTTCAAACATATAATTATTAAAAAAAAATCGATTTTGTTTAAAAGGAAATTTTTATTTTTAAATAAATTTTGATTTTCTTTAATAACAAAATAAATACATCATGAATTTTTTTTTATAATTTCAAGTGATTAATATTGAAAACATAAATAAAATAATTAAAAATATATTCTAAAAATTCACGAAATTATTTTTTATTATTTTTTTCATATTAATAATTCACGAAATTATTTTTTATTTTTTTTATATTAATAATATATTATGTGTTTAATTAATAAAAAATAATTAGTTGAATTAATAGCCCATGCTTGACACGGGTATCACACTAGTTATAAAAAAATAAAAAGTTTAGGCTTTACCTACATTTTATAAAGAACACAACTTGCTTTGAAGTTTCCATTGGATTATTAATTAATTAAAAGATATGTTAGTTTATCTATATTATACATCGATGAATAATAAATCATCTAAGCTACTATCTTCACCGTATCCGATTCTAATTAATGACTAGCAGTTTTTTTCTTTTTTTAAAAAATCACCTTTGATTCCTAGGTGATGGGGACTATATAGTTATATTTCAAAGTTCAGCAAGAAGTAAATAAAGTCTAATCAATAAATTTTTCAGTTGCATTCCGAATTACTTATTCTAAATATTTTTTTTTGAAATACTTATTCTAAATATTTGATAGTGTTAAAAAGACAAATCTTAAACATAGAGATTTTGAGTTTAAACTTCGATAGTTCATTTGAAATAAAATAAATGTGAATTTTTTTTTAACAGCCTAGTAGAATGATATATATACTATGTAGTATATGCTCATTAAATCCTAAGATCTTCTATAAAAAATTGAGTTAAAACTCTTATTAAAATAATTATTGGTCAAACTTTATTTACATTGTAGCAGAAATCAAGATTACCAACCGGTCTCTCTTCTAAAAAATCCAAAGTGTTAAAGAAACGTGTATACTAGTAGTATTTTTTTTTCAACAGCTAACAATATAAATCAAGGCCTCTAATATTAAATTTGTTAATTCAATGCTTTCCCAAGTCAACATAAATATTTTATTATTCACGTTGGGAACAATATCCATAATGGATATACCATTGCAAGTTGGCAACTTCCAATCTCGTTCACACTTCTTCTTTTTTAAAACATTTTTTCAATACATTCTTTTTTATTAATATGTGTATATGGAGGTTAAATAAAAATTATAAAAATATAAAAATATTTTATAAAATAAATTAATTAAATTTAGGTTAAATAAATTTCTATTTATAACTCTTTATAATAAGAATAATCCATTTTTGTCAAATAACCTAATCAGGGCCGGTCCTGAGTTTTTAGAGGCCGTGTGCAAATTTTAAAAATGGCCTCTTAATAAAAAAAAAAATTTTAAAAAAACTTATAAATTTTAAATTGCAAATAGCATAAAATATAATTACCTTGTAATTAAAATAAAAATGATTCATATTCTATCAATAACTGATGATCAACCACACAGAGGGAAGGGCGGGAAACAAAAGGAGAATAAAAATAAAAAAAGAATATGTTTCTTACTAGGGGCGAAGAAGATTTTTGTTTTACTAAGTTTGATATTGCATTACTAATTTTCATTCCGTTTTTTTTTAAGCTATTTTTTAGCATGTTTCTTTTTTTAGTGTGATATGATTTTGAATTTTTTTTTTTTTTTAGAAATTGGGCCCGGACTTTATGCTGTGCAGAACTATTATTTTTACACCCCCTGTTTTACTAATACTACTACCAATTAAAAAAAAATTGAGGCCTTTCAATTTTGGAGGCCCGATGCAACGGGCCTTGTTGCATCCCCCATGGGGCCGGCCCTGAACCTAATGATCAGTGACTAAATTCATACACCTTAAATGTAGAGAAATATGAAATTAATAGTGGACTTTGAATCCAAACTCTTACATATATATCATTTGGAACCAAGGAATTATTTGTGATTAATTAAAAGATCATACTAACGTTTGTCACATGTGTCTTAAGAGTACATGTTAAAGAACTTAAATGTAAAAAAAATTACATAAAAAATCAAAATATTTTGACTTTTTTTAAAAAAACAACAATGTTTTGACTTTTAAAAGTTAGAATGCATGATTTTTTAGGCGAATATTTCTTCATTATTTTTTAATATATATATCCTAATTACACATATTAGCATTTCTCTTGATTAAATTTCTTAATAAATATTTGACAAAGATAATCTTAATAAATATAGTTATTTAATTTTTCTTATAATGGAGTGATCGAGGTCGAGTAATGTTATCTCTCATCTCAACTAAAGAAGACATGAAGGTCAACATTGTAACTCAACTATAACGTACCATAATCGCATATTCGTAATACGATTCTCATATTCTTATTTGATCTGCTACATCAACGTGGCAAGGCTAGCAGCAGTGATTTATTTTTTTAGAGAAGAACATGTTTGAAATCTTAACAAATATTAGCAGTAACATATAGTAAGCAACGTAAGGAATTATATTAGGTTGATTTAAACGCTTTGTTGCAATGTTGTCATGTTGAAGACGTAAAGTCTAATTTATATTAATTCTGTTGTTAATCTTGAGCTTTATGGTGTGTGGCTAGGAAGTAGGAAGTTTGGTGTTCTTGCGTACAAGGAAGTCAATTTTATGGATCCTTTGGCGTGTTATGCATGTATATGCCTTGATCATTTGTCTTTCTTTCACTTCATCTTATTTGATGTGAATAGGATATCCTCTATTTAATTATGGTTTAGGATCAAATAACATTAACTAGTTTGATATTAAATGTAACACCTTTTAATAACGTTTTAATTAATATAAATTTTATAAAATTAATTCATTGTCGGATTAAAAGTTTATATTAAACTATTTACTATTTATGTAAAACTTCAAACAAATCCATTACTTTAACTATATATAGAGACTGATTAATTTTTCGAATCGGGTAGACAATCTATCTGTAGCAAATTATTTTCTCAGGATATTTAAACATGAATATATTTTCATGGTTGGATTACAATTCATAACCTCCACTTGTTTAAGTCAGAAGAGAGCACTTAACCATGTTTTATTGTGTTTGTTTGATAAAATATATATTTTGATTATGATTATCAATTTACAATCACACTAGTAAAGTGAACTAACATTTTGGGACAAAAATTTCAAATGGAAAAGATTCTGTCTCAATTCACATTATATTTTATTCACACAAAATATATCAAATTATATTTTTAACATATTTGGGACAGATTTTAAATTTGTCTGAAGAATTGAGATTGAGTTCAATCAAAATTCATATTGTTGTTTACTATTTTTTATTTGTTCATATATTTTGTCACAAATTTGTTCAAAAATTTGGGATGGATTTTGCGCGGCACGAATAATGTTGAGGATCTTGTTAAGAAATATGGTATATATCAATGGAAAAATAGAGAGAAAACTATAAAACTCTTGTATTGATAATAATGAATAGAATTACAAAATGAGAAAGTTTGGTGCAAATGACTAATGTAAAGCTTATTTATTGGTTGGGCATTAGCCCTCTTGTCTATCAAAAAAAAAAAGCTTATTTATTGGCTAATTAACTAGTAACTAGTGTAACTAACTATATCTCTAATAGATCTACTATATTTTATCAATTTTGTCTCCAATTTGTGTGAAATTTTTTAAGGATTTAAGACCGTACGTATAATGTTGTATAGCTTTCATTTTCTTAAGTTATTCTCCGTCTCAAATGTGTGTTAAAGTTTGGAAGGTACTCGTATTAATATTGTGAGTTTTTTTCATTCAATTCTCTATTCAATTTTGTCCCAAATATGTGTGAAGTCTTGGGACAATTATTTTCTAGTCTAATTGCCTACTCGTTAGAAATTTCACAATTAACGCTTCAAAGAAAAAATTACACCTTTAAAATAGATCTGTAAAATATTCAGAGTTTGAATTTCAGTCTCTACATAAAAAATTGTCCCTCTCTTCTATCTTTTATTTACATTTGAATTACTAGTGCAGAGATCAAATGAACTGCAGAGGATTGTGATAAAAAAAAATGCAAAAACAAATAAAATGGGACACATATTGAGTAACAATTATTGGAATATATATGATTTTAGAAGTAACAAACTAACATGTTTCTTTGAAAGAAAAAAAAAAGTAACAAGATGTTTCCAAATCATTTAACTAACTTTCACTTATTCCCAGCAACTTCATTTCCGTCCCTTATCCAAACATGATCTTGCATGTTTCATTACTAATTACTAATATTAAGGTTCCAAGTTCGTTACTCTTCTTTATTTAAAACAATTTTTTTGACGCATTTATTTAAAACAATTCGACAAAGAAACATGTGAAAAACAATTGAAAATTTAATATTGGAACAGTTGTGCCCAAAAAATGACCAGGACCACAAAAATCTTAAAAGAAACAGGTGTAGTTTTTCGACTTTAATTGAATTGAATGATATAATTAAGAGTGTACAACAGAATATACGGAAACATTTAATTAGTTCTTTTTTTGGAATTTGAACAATCAAATTATACAATACAACACCAATAATAATAATAATAATAATTAAAGGAGTAAAAACTTTAAATAAAGAAGAAAAATCATAGGTCTTCAACGGACAAAAGAAGTAACTTTGCTATTATCAATTAAGGGATATAACAAATGTCTTCCTTATTTCTCTAGGAAATAAAGAGTTGACAATCAACCTCACAAACTAGTGGATATCAAAACTGACTCAAAGAGAAAACAAAACTATTCGGAAAAATTATCTAAATAACTAATAAGGTGACAGAAACAATATAGTACTAAAATGCCAAAACGGAAAATATTTACTGAACACGCTTTCGTCACCAGGTACCAATCTTCTTCTCCTCTATGTCGCAACTCTCTTATTTCATTATTAAAAAAAAAAAGTTGTTGGATATATACAACTAAATTTACAGTATTTTTTGTTTGTTTTTTTTGTATTTGTTTTTTGTCATTCAATGACATCTTCTCTAATATATTTTTTTACCGTAGAAACTCTTATATTTTTCTTTTTGTAGAATTTCTAATATTATATATTTTTTTTATAATTCAAATATTATATTTTTAATGAAGATAAACTTATTTAATTCATGATTAAATATTATTTATTTTCTATGTAAAAACTATGTGAATACTTCGTCTAAATTTTGTTTTGACATGTATCTATTATCCAATCATTCAATTACATCTTATATTTCTATGTTGATTTGTTTTAAAATAAATTCAAATCATATTTCATAATTTTTTTTATGGGGATCACTCATTCAAAATTTTATCTAGCACGATTAAAAGTGATCGCCATGATGAAAAGTGTCTGTAGATGGTAATGAGAACTGAGCTCGAGAATATTAGTATAAATTGATAAAGAAAAATTAAAATCATATTTCATATCCTTATATAATTAGATCGCACCTTGCCGTAAAAAATTAAAAATAAATCGCACATATTTGTAGTCAAAAGATCATAAAATGAAAATTGTTTCTTTATTATACGGTGATAGAACTTATCATGACCTAAACTTTTCTAAGGCGAATACTACTGCTAATAGTTATTTTTCTGTTGTTGCATAGTTTAGTTGTTGTTCTGTCATCACCTTACTTGCATAATATATGGCGTGAAAGATCTTATCATGTCTTTGACCTAGGATAGCTCCAACTGCATAGTCACTTGCATCACACATTAATTCAAAGTGCAAGTTCCAGTCTGAAGATACAATAATAGGTGCCGTTACTAGTCTTTCTTTCAGTGTGTTGAAAGACTCAATGCACTCTTTTGTAAATGTGAACGTGCTGTCTTTTTGTAGAAGATTACATAATGGTTTTGATATTTTTGAAAAATCCTTAATGAATCTTCTATAAAATCCTGCATGTCCAAGGAAACTCCTGACTCCTTTTACATTTACTGGTGGTGGTAATTTGGAGATAACTTCGTTTTTTGCTTGATCAACCTCTATTCCTTTTTTTGAAATCTTGTGACCAAGGACTATCCCTTCAGTCACCATGAAATTGCATTTCTCCCAATTTAAGACTAAATTGGTTTCCATGCATCTTTTAAGAGCAGCTGACTACGTTCTGGCAAGTGGACCAGTTTGTCGTCGAGCAATAATTCACACTCTAGGTGTCTAGAATGAGTTCGTATCCACAGGGATCGTGTCAAACGTTCGCTAGTGCTATTCTAATTCGTGTGTTCTTGCATTCGCTTTGGTTTTTGGGAAAAAAGTTTTAATTTATAAAAAAGAGCGATATGCTTTGCAAGAAAAGTAAAAGGTTTGATTCAGAAACATAGAGGATAGGTATGGTGGTTGAACTTACTCCATCCCTCATACTTGGCATAATCGGTGTATAACATAGTCATTCGTACTATTATCGGGTGTCGATTCTATCCTTGTTTTAGTAGCACCTTACTGCTACCCTATGTAGGCAAAGTCCCACTACTTTTGCAACCAAGGTACCTACGAGAGCCTAACCTCGCGTTGTCACACACCCTAAATTACTAGGTAGAGTTATTTACAAACATGCATTATGACCATCGACCATCCAATACCCCTAGATCTTAGTTACGGTTATTCAGTTTCCAATTGTTATTACAACTAGTTCCTAATGCTTCCTCTAATTATTAAGTCATAACTAGTTCAAGATTGTTTTGCCGTTTCTTTAATCTAGTGTTATTTATTACTAGTTCCGGACAAATAATAGTGAGAACCCTAATATACTACTATTAAAGTAAACCCTAATTATTTATTCTAAGACGTTGCCGTTTATCCGGCCAAGATTCCAACTAATGATATTAAAGCAAGAAAACAAATAACAAATAATAATTTATAAAGACGATTTATTATAACTTTGACTCAATTACACGACCCAAATATTCATCGGGGAGTTCATCTTCTCCACCACAACCTAAGGAATTATTACAAAAGACTACATAATTAAATTACAAGAATCTAACTATAAAAAGCCTAAAGAATCATACCTTGCTGAGTCAGTTTTCCCGTAAGGGGAGAAAACTATGCCCTTAGAGCTCCTCCAAACCTCTCTCTAAAAGGAATAGAAAGTTCTTCTATTTCTGAATGAAAAATAATGAATTATGGAGGCTCTATTTATACTTTTCGTAATGGGCCTCAGCAAGCCATCGTGGCACGCTAAGTCCATCGTGCCACGATGAGCAGATTCAATTCAAAATTATAACTGATCCTGTGCATTTGATCTGTGTGATCACCACGCAAAGCCATCGTATTGCGCTGTGAGCCATCGTGATACGATGCTAAGATTCTCTTCAAAAATATAATTGATTCTGTCTTTGCGAGCAAGCATCTCTCATCGTGTCACGTTGGGAGCCATCGTGACACGATGAGCTATTTTTCTTCATTTTTGGACTTTTTCTTGTCTTTTGCGTTTCTTCACCTTGTATTGGAGCTTTTTCTCGATTCTTCAGGTTTTTGTTGATATTTGGGCCTGTCTTGGTCATTTTACTACTAATAATACTACCTAAAATACTGCAGAAATTCCTGTCATCAGCAGCGTCAAGGTTGTTCAAGCAATCGTCAAAGCTTTTATCGAACACAGAAAAATCGTCCATGAATACTTCCATGGATTTTTCTATCATATCAGAGAAGATTGCAAACATGAATCGCTGGAATGTTGCAATATCATTGCATAGTCCAAAAGGCATCCTTCGATAAGCATATACTCCATATGGACAAGTGAAAGATGTTTTCTCTTGATCAGTTGGATCTACCGCAATCTGGTTGTATCCTGAATTGCCATCAAGGAAACAGTAGTATGCTTGTCCTGCCAATCTTTCTAGCATCTGGTCCATGAAAGGTAAGGGGAAATGGTCCTTCCGTGTGGCTTGGTTGAGTCTTCGGTAATCGATACACATTCGCCACCCCGTCACATTCCTGGTTGGGATTAATTCATTTTTCTCGTTTTTCATGACGGTGATTCCTCCTTTCTTGGGCACCATATGAACTGGACTGACCCAAGGGCTGTCTGATATAGGGTATATCATGCCTGCTGCCAGTAATTTTTGCAATTCTTTCTTCACAACCTCACTCATTGCTGGGTTCAACCTCAATTGTGGTTGCACCACAGGTTTGTACTCTTCTTCCATTTTAATCTTATACATGCAGTAGGCTGGGCTGATTCCTTTTAAGTCGTCAATGCTCCATCCTAACGCTGCTCGATTTCTTTTAAGTACGGCAATGAGTTTTTTCTCATTTTCTGGGGTTAAGGCACTACTTATGATTGCAGGTTTGGTTTCCCCTTCCCCCAGGAAAACATACTTGAGGTGTTCTGGTAGCTCTTTGAGTTCCAACGGTTTTGGCTTCTCTTCTATACTTACCTCCAATAGTTCGTATTTAGGTGGAAACCTAAGCTCTTTACCCATTCCTAACCATCGAACATTTAGTTTGGTTTCTTCATCTGAATCATCATTTTCCTCTTCTAAGGACTGGGTGATTACTCGTTCGATTCCAGAGGCTGCTTTCTCCAATTCTTCCTCCACTAGTGTCTCTACCACGTCAATTTGGTAACACTCAGTTCTTTCCTTTTTCTGATTCATCATTTCCTTGACATTGAATGTTACCTCATTGTCATCTACTCGAAAGGTGGCTTTTCCTGTAGCCATATCTATCATTGCTTTTCCAGTTGTTAAGAACGGCCTTCCTAGCAGAATGGGTGCATCTGGATCGGCTTCGATGTCCATAATGACAAAATCAGCCGGGAATAGTTGGTCATTTACTGCCACTAGAACGTCTTCCAAAATTTCATAGGGATGGACTTTTGTTTGATCTGCTAAGATTAAGGTCATTCGGGTAGGTTTTACCTCCCCACAGTTAAGCTTTTTCAGGATTGATAGTGGCATAAGGTTCACGCTTGCTCCTAAATCTAGGAGTGCTCTACCAATTTCTACTCCTCCAATAGTGCAAGGTACTGTGAAGCTTCCTAGGTCCTTGCATTTGTTGGGCAAGTTCTTTTGAAAAATTGCACTGCATTCTTCAGTCAGCATGATTGCTTCTTCATCTTTCAATCTAACATTTCCTGCCACTAGGTTCTTTACATACTTCTAGAAGGGAGGAGATATCTGGACCATGTCGTTAAATGGCACATGAATTTCCATTTGCGTGACAAGTTGCTCCAGTTTCTTCAATTGCGCTTTTTGCTTCTCATTCCTATTTGAAGTAACAAGATATGTCACAAGAAAAGGGGGGGGGGGGGGGGGGTTTGAATTGTGACATTTTAAAATTTTGCTGCAACACTAAAAGTTGTTAGATAAAATGATTAATAAAAATCACACAGTTAGGAGACCACTTAGAGAACGTTCTCAAATTGGTGTGTTAAGTTATAAGTGATGTGTGTGAATTGTGTTTGATTAAAATAAAGACCAAGGAAAGAGAGAATCAAACACCAAGGATTTTATCCTGGTTCACCCTCAAATGATAAGGGCTAGTCCAGTCCCCACTTGCGTAAGATTATCCAATAATAATCTAGACCAAGATTACAATCAACTTCAAACCCTTAACCTATTCCAAGGTTAAGAAACTAATCAGTAATCACCTACTGATTTTAACTCCACCACTCAATCAATTCTTCCTAATTGACTTGAGTTTACAACTTACAAATGATTTGTATATGAAGTGGATCTTTCAAGCTTATACTAACCTAAACTAGTTTGTATAGCTTATAAATAAAATACACTCAAGATACTCAAAAGATATTTAGATCCTATATTCTATTTGAGCTTTGGAGTATGAGTGAAAAGAAGAGCTTATATTGCTTTATGATTGCAAGTGATAAGACTTTTGATTGCTTGTGAAACTCTTGCTCTTCAATGTTGCCTTCACATGCTATTTATAGATAAAGAAGTCCTTTGGATATTTGAACTTCAAATATGACTGTTGAGAGTGCCAAAGTAGCCGTTGTGAGTGAGGCAAAAAGGTCCAGTCAGATTTTGTACTTTCAAGTAGTTCTGGAGAACATTCTTCTGATGGTCTCTAAAAGGTACAGTTGAGAGGATGTCAGATTTATCCGTTCTTGACAACTGTAATGGGTTGTATTTGATCATATATCTGTTGTTAAGTAATAGCCCATGTGTGGAAATAGATAGGTACTGTTTTGGATAAGAATGAAGCTTATATGAACAAAATTTGGGAGACCATTCTCCTGGATGTCGGAGACCATAGATTCTTCATGGGAGAGTAACGCCCACTTGTTTGATTAGTTGCTGCAAGCTGTATGACAGTTGTAGAACAGCAAAGAACCTTGTAGAGTAGCAACTATTCATGTGTCCTTGCAAGGACGTGTGAATAGTAAAGTGGTGGTACTTATTCCTTCACATTTTGACAAGTGTTTGTACTATGTTTATATTCAAATCTTCTTCTCAAGCTGGTACAACATGTTGTCTAACTCTCATTGGTCTAGATTAATTCTTCTAATGATAACTTGGGAGAACATAGAGCCTTTACAATTATTTAAGACATTGATGTTCTTAACTTTGCTCCATGAAGAAGGTTCATAACTCAAAAATGATTCCTTGCCTTAAATGACTTATTCCAAACTGTTGAGATACTATCAATAACTCATATGAAAAGTTCTTTGTTGTCTTGTATCACGTTGACTTAATTAAGTGCTTATTCAATGATGTACGTATCCTGGAGACCGTTCTGAGATCATTCTCCAGACATAACTTGGAAATTCTTTATCTTGTGATTAAAATATAATGATTTTAATTCATTGTATCTGTCTTATATTAATTCACTCAAAAGCACTTGTTAGATCACTAGATGATCAGAATCTAATTAAAATTTAATTAAGATTATTTTGTCATCTTTAAAACATCAAAATAGATTTTGTCTCAACAATCTCCCCCTTTTTGATGATGACAAAAAACTTAATTAGATTTTAGATTGTGATTCTGATTAAATAAAAATGAGTAATAATACTTAATGATTCAATCAAAGAACTCCCCTCAATCTTTGCATTCTATATCAAAATATGAATTTGTGTATATGCAAGTTGAGTAAGAATTAAAGGCATAGGTTTTTGAATCAAAATAGAAGTATCAGAGTATGATTGATTCAAGGTTTTAAGTTAAAATTTTTAATTCATTATATCAAGAGAAGATGTGTAATTCCTGAGCATGCATTTAATCTAATCATACATGACAAGTTAAAAATACTTAAAACATTCTTCATTCATTCAAATAGTTCAGAATTAAAACACAACATAGTAGAAGAAGTTTTATGTAACTTCTAATCCTATCTCAAAAGTTCTGAACAGACAACAACGAAACAACAAACATTTAAAATTTTGAAAAATAAATCTGCATTTTTCTTCTCCTCCTCCACCTAAAATCTTTAGAATCTCTCCCCCTTTTGTCATCAGCAAAAAGGCACTTGGGGAGGTATCACACTCAACTACTGTGGAACAGTAGGAGAGGAGTCATCTGAGCTTGTGGAGGAGTCAAACTTGGGCAACTCCTGGGCTGGTGGAGCAGGATTTGAAGGTGGTGGATTCACACGCATTACTGGGCAGAATTCTTCAACAAGCCAAGTCCTTAAAATCTCATGTTCTTTCATCATGTAGGACAACATGGTATTCTGGATGCTTAATGGTTCAAACAATTTAGCCATGTCCTTCCTAGTCCTAGAGATATCTTTCTCAAACTTAGACCTCTTGGGAGGTCTTATATCATGAAGAGAGATGTTGTCATAATAGTGAGAAGCAATAGGATCAATGGATGGAGGGTTGGCACAAAAAGAACTAAAAGATGCAAAATTCTGAGGGAAAGAGGGTAGTGATGTTCCTGCATCAGTGAAAATTGGTTGTGGCTTTTTAGGAAAACTGGGAAGAGGATATCTGATCAGAGATCTTAAAAACTCAGAGCTTTGGAATGATTCAAAGGCAGACTGTGGTGAGGTTGTTAGCTGGGGAAACAAAGTAGTATTGACAGAAGTTGACAGACCATCAAATAAAACATATGTGAATTTGTTCAAAGAATTATCTAGGTTTGAGCCTAAAGCTTGATCAAACTCTAAGGAAACAGAAGGGTTTTGAGGAGGAACTGGATTACCTTCATCAAGAATTTCTTTGCCTTTAGCATTTGTTGCAGAGGCAGGGAGAATGGTCTCTAGTTGTGGTTACCACTTCATCTAGAAGCTCCAGGTTGTCAACAAAAACTTCTTGATCCTCAAAAGCTTATCTTTTCCTCTTTGTTCCTTGTTCATCAACTGTATGATCTTCAAAATCAACTGGATGCTTCATTCTTCCAATATTTTTCAAGGAAAAAGTGGTTGAAGAGTTCAACCCTTGTTCTCCAGCAAAGTCAACTTTAAAGTGTTTGAACACTTTAGTGAGAAACATCCCATAGGGCAGAGTAACTATCCTAGTTCCATTTTCAATGGTGTAAATCATGTGTTGGATTAAGACATAAGGTAGGTTCAGCTTGATCCCTTTTGACATATGATAGATCATCATCATATCATTTTCTGTCACTTTGTCCTTGCTACCTTTTCTGGGAAATATGGAGTGAAGACACATGTTGTGAAGCATTTTGAATTCATGTTTGAGATTAGAGGAGTATGGTGGTTTTGAGAAGTCAGTGCTAGGTTCAAATAGGTCACTCATGAGGTTTTTCTTTTCTATGTCTATCAGACCAAACCAGGAAGATCCATAGATCTTGTTTCCTTCAGTGGGAAGATTTAAGAGTTCTCCAAGCAACTCTTATGTGATCCTAATCGTTTTGCCCTTAATCTCAGAGGCAATTTGATTTCTCTCTGAGGATATTGAAGCATTGAAGTAGAAAGCTTTAATCAAAGAGGGATAGTGAGTTTCTCTCATGGTGAAAAGATGAGTCCAACCAAGAGGATTTGTGTATTTGGTTAGGTCATGACTTGTGTTTATGAGTTCATCAAAATTATAAACTCTACCAGGTAGTACAGGTTTGTTTTTAGCAAATTTCTCAAAACTTTCCAAATGAGTTTCAAGAATCAGAGGGGTGGATTTTTTGAGTTGTTTGATAGGGATATCATCACTCTCAGAGGTTTTTGGTTTCTTGGAGGATATAGGCTTAGGTTTAGAGGATGAGTTTTTTCTAAAGTAGGTAGAAATTGGAGCAGATTTTGGTGAGTCTGAGTTTTCTCCCTCAGGATCATTGTCAGAAATTTCATACACATTTGTGTCAATGGCAGGTTTTCTTCCTCCACCAGAAGCAATCCTATTTGACTTGCGAATTTTTGAGGAATCAAAGGATTTGACCTTTTTTGCTTTATGCGAAACAGAGGCAGTTTTGGTAACTGTTTTGGTTTGGGAAGGTGGTGGTGTGACAGTTACATTTTCAGGATTGATTGTGGTGTTAATGTTGATTTGAGAACATTGAATGGGTTCAACATTTTGAGAAACAGTTACATGAACAAGTAGGAACAATGCTAATAGGGATTGGAATAGTTCCAATGTAAATTTGGCTAATCTCAAGAGTTTTGACAGGAGTTAGGTTTGCATGTTCAGGAAGTTGAACGTTTAGAGCACGAGGTTGTGTTTCAAATTCGTTATAATGGTCAGAAAGTGATTTTTAAGAGGAGTTTGAGGAAGTTTTTTTACCTTAGGAGTTTGGGGGAGAAGTAGCAGAGGGTGGTGAAGGAGAACGAGTGGATGATGATGATGAGGGTTCTCTTCTGTACTTGATTCCAGGCATTTTGATTCTTGCCATTTTTCGTGAGAGATGAGAAGAAGACTACGGATGAATAGTGAAAAGGGAAAGAGGTTTGCAGTGAACAGTGAAGAGGAAGAGATTTTTCACGAGAGAGAGAAAAGAGTATTGGGTAAGGTGAAGAGTAAATGGAGTGTTGTATTGGATAAATAAAGGAGAATGATTTGAGAGAGTGTATGGAGAATAGGAAAGGCTTGAGATAGATTAGGTGTAGGTTAGTACTAATGCAACTATTTAGATGTACTTGGGAAAACAAAAAGAAATAATTATAATTATGAGGTGAGAAAGAGAAAGAGAGTTGCCAGCGAAGGTGGTTCTAGGGAGAGGAAGAGTTTTCAGATTTAATTTATTTTTTTAAAATAATAAAACAACATATTTTATCACAAAAAAAAGTTATGCTTATTTGTTGAGAGAACGTTCTTTCAACGGTCTCCAAGATTTTGGATTTTGATCAACAATGATTAGCTGGGATTTTTAATAATTTTTGAATTTTCTTTAATGAAATTAAATCTATCTTCAACTAATGGTTTTGTGAAAATATCAGCTAATTGATACATAGTATCCACAAACACTAATTCAACATCCTTTTTGCAAACATGATCACGTATGAAATGATGCTTAATTTCAATGTGTTTTGATCTAGAATGTTGAATGAGGTTCTTTGACAAATTTATAGCACTAGTATTATCACAGAGAATTTTAATATTTGTGTACCTTAATGAAAAATCTTCAAGTTGGTTTTTGATCCATATCACTTGAGAACAACAATTTGCAGCTGATACATATTATGTTTCAGTTGTTGCTAGTGCTATGGTATTATGCTTTCTACAACACCAACTGACAAGAGCTTCACCAAGAAATTGACATGCTCCACTTGTGCTTTTTCTCTCTAACTTATCTCCAGCATAGTCAGCATCACAGTATGCTTTCAAATCAAAATTTGACCCCATTTTGTACCAGAGACCAACATCAGAGGTTCCCACCAAGTATCTGAAAATTCTCTTTACTGCAGTAAGATGTGATTCTCTTGGAGAGGTTTGAAATCTAGCACATAAACCAACTGAGAAGACAATGTCTGGTCTACTAGCAGTTAAATATAGAAGTGATCCAATCATCCCTCTATATTCTTTTTCAGATACATGCTTCCCATCTTCATCTTTGTCCAGATTTGTTGATGGATGCATGGGAGTAGTCATGATCTTTGCTTCATTCATCTTATATTTTTTGAGAAGATCTTTAATATATTTTTCTTGACTGATGAAGATTCTATTTTCTTGTTGCTTGATTTGCAAGCCAAGAAAGAATCTGAGTTCTTCCATCATACTCATTTCAAATTCACTTTGCATAAGGTTTGAAAAATCCTCACACATTTTTTCATTTGTAGCACCAAATATAATGTCATCAACATATACTTGAACAATTAATAAATCTTTATTATTAGTTTTTCTAAAATTGGTGGTGTCAATTTTTCCTCTAGAAAAACCATTTTCAAGCAAAAATGTGCTTAATCTTTCATACCAAGCTCTAGGAGCTTGCTTAAGTCCATAAAGAGCTTTGGTTAGTTTTAAAACATGATTTGGTTTATGTTCATCTTTGAAACCAGGAGGTTGATGTACATAAACTTCCTCATTTAGAAAGCCATTTAAAAATGCACTCTTAACATCCATTTGAAAAAGTTTAAAGCATTTATGAGATGCATATGCAAGTAAAATTCTAATTGCTTCTAACCTTGCTACAGGTGCAAAAGTTTCATCATAGTCTATACCTTCTTGTTGGTTGTAGCCTTGTGCAACAAGTCTAGCCTTGTTTCTTATTACCTTACCATTTTCATCAAGTTTATTTCTAAAAACCCATCTGGTACCAATAATGGAATGATCTTGTGGATATGGCACCAATTTCCAGACTTCATTTTTCTCAAATTGTAACAATTCTTCTTTCATGGCATCAATCCATTATTCATCTATGATTGCTTCATCAATTGTCTTAGGTTCAATTTGAGAGATCATTGCCAGATTATTTTCTGCAGCTTGAAAAGACTTTCTAGTTCTTACACCATCTGTGGTATCTCCTATAATCTGTTCTTGAGGTTGATATCCTACAGTCCTCCAGGTCTTAGGAGGTTCTTGAGAAGGAGTTGAAGGATCTTCAGTTTGATCTTTTACAGGAGGTTGTTCCTCTTCTTCATCATTTATAGTTTGACTAGATAGATCTTCAAACTCATCAAATTTAACATGCATACTTTCCTATAAGGATTTTGATGTTAAATTATAAACTCTATATGCTTTAGAGGTTAGAGAATATCCTAAGAATATACTCTTATCTGATCTAGCATCAAATTTTCCTAAGTTTTCTTTGGTGTTCAAAATGTAGCAGTAACATCCAAAGATATGAAAATAAGATATGTTTGGTTTTTTATCATTAAGTAATTCATAAGGAGTTTATTCAAAATCTTTCTTATGGTGCATCTATTTAAAATGTAGCATGCAGTATTTATTGCTTCTGCCCAAAAATATTTCTCAACATTTGATTCATCAATCATTGTCCTGGCCATTTCATGTAGGGTCCTATTTTTCCTTTCAACAACTCCATTTTGTTGAGGAGTTCTTGGACAAGAGAAATTATGAGAAATGCCACTTTCATTAAAGAAGGATTCAAATTGATAATTTTCAAATTCTCCACCATGATCACTTCTTACAGAGATGATATTTGTTTCTTTTTCATTTTGAATCCTCTTACAGAAAGTTTTAAATGATTCAAAAGATTCATCTTTATGTTTTAGAAAAAGAACCCATGTGAATCTTGAGTAATCATCTACAATGACAAAACCATAATTCTTCCCTCCTAGACTGGTAGTTTTGACAGTTCCAAAAAGGTCAATGTGAAGTAGTTCAAGAGGTTTCTTTGTTGAAATAAAATCTTTAGGTTAGAAACTACTTTTGGTTTGTTTACTCTTTGTACAACTTTCACATAGTTTATCTTTGTCAAAACTTATCTTTGGTAACCCTCTAACTAGATCAAGCTGAGAAAGTTTTGCCATTGTTCTCATGCTTATATGTCCTACTCTTTTGTGCCAAATTCATTTGTCCTTTTCAAGAGAAACAAAACATGATTCAGCAGGCAGTTCATCTAAGTATAGAACATACACATTTTTCTTTCTTGATCCATAAAAGAGTGTTTTACCAGAAGATGTTTGTTTTATTTCACAGGTTTGAGTTTTGAAAATAACTTCAAGACCATTGTCACAAAGTTGACTAATGCTGATTAAGTTATGTTCAAGACCCTCAACATAATGAACATTTTCAATTTTAGCTGAATTAATCTTACCAATAATTCCTTTACCTTTGAGATACGATCGGATTCGTATTTAATTTATGGATAAAGATTAAATCTTTTATCTTATGTAGTTCATTTTTAAAACAAGTTTGTTTTAAAACTAATTCTTATTGTAGTGCATCTGAAAGATTGAAGATTATCTGAAGACTTGCACGCCTATATAAAGGATTCAACATAGAGCTTGAAACTCAACCCGCAATAACTGAAGATTGTGAGTCCAAGACTTTGTACCCACTGTGCAAAGTAATAGTATTTTAAGCTTAGGGTCTAAGGTTTAGTTGCTTGTTGTTGTTGAATGGTTTATTCAACACCATTGTTTTAAACGACGAGTTTAGTTTCGATCACTTGTGATTAGTGATTAGAGGGAGGTGAGTAGGTTCTCATATTCAGGGGGAGTGAGCCCTTGGGTAGAAGATTGCTAGGATTAAGAAAAGACATACATGCCAAAAAGTGATTGGTGTGGTTGTAAGACTAAGTATTGATTCGGAATAGTGGTTTTCCTTTCCTGGATTGGTATCCCCCAGAGTAGCTAGGTGTGGTTTGCATCGAACTGGGTTAACAAACAATTGTGTCGTTTATTGCTTTGTTGTTTACTTTAGTATACGTTACTAGTGATCCAAGTAACCAAGTGTCAAACCAGTTGTCCTAGACATTGTGTACGACATCTGTCCTGCTAGAAAACAAAATTTCAAAATTCAGACAAATAAAAAGGTCACTGCATAACATATTGTACAGATATACTATCACTACTAGAAAAAAGACATTTGGTTAAGAGATTTCACTTCGGATTTGGGTATAACAGAAGTGAAACGTTCATGGGCGAGGAATTTCACTTCCCTTTTTGATTTAACAGAAGTGAAAAATTCTGGGGAAAGAGATTTCACTTCTGTTTTCTTTAAAACAAAAGTGAAAACTCATCACAGTGGTATTCTTGTAATTACGTTGATTTCCCTTCAGATTATTGGAAAATCTGAAGTGCAAACCCAAGATTTTTTTTTTAATTACACTTAAAAAAAATTTCAACAATATTCCTCCTTTCAAAATTATATCCGTAATAACCCTCCTTTTTACAGGTTCTGACGCACAGTGATGGCTATACTCTGACTGTCGCCATTGCCCACACATGGCAACGTTGTCAGTGTCGCCATTGACCAGACATGACAACAATGCCAGTGTCGCCATTGACCAACATTGTTTGTGAAGCGGCCGGAAAAATGCGCGGGCGAAAAACGCTCGCTAGACAGTAAAGTCGCCACCGGATTTTATTTATTCCCGAAGGAAAAGGAAAATATCGATAAAACCTTGAGAGAAATGAAAAGACGGTCATTGCAACCAAATTTCGGGTTCGGGAGTCGGTTATGCAAGGGGAAGGTATTAGCACCCCACTCATCCGTTGTACTCAACGGGAACCTTCTTGTTATTTTAGGGTTTAAAAATGTAATTTGATTTGTTTGCATATTTTTTATTAATTATTAAAATATTTACAAGAGGGAAAAAATTAGTTTTTTATTATTGTGTTTGACGGTTGTTGGATCCCACTCCTACGTATTCCCAAGTGCAATGGGAAATTCAAAGCTTACGTAGTTCTTTGGTAAAAAATATTTGTTTGTTGGTTGATTTTATTTATGAAAATTGTTTGGTCGCACTTGGGCGAAAAAAAAGTTTGCTTGATTAAAGGACGGACTCGCACTTGGGCGATGGTATCCGTTTGAGAAAGATTAAACGCACAGGGGCGTGAAAATATTAAAGGTTTGGTGGGTTGAGTTTATTTGAATTTTACATTTTGCAAAATAATATATTTTTGGTGTGGAAGACAAATAATCGATAGACAAAACGCACGCTAAGTCTCGACTATCCGAGAGACGAACGAATGTACATTCGTCGATCTCTTTTTTTAATCCACGACTTTTTTAAGCAAAAATGTAGTTTCGATGAACCAAATAAAAAAGGATTTAAATGAAGTAACATTGATTTTTTTGCATTTTTATGAGAATATGTATTGTTTTTGGTATTGTAGTTTTTTTTCTTTAAAACGATAAAAATAAAAACACGAAGGTATGTATATTACGACAATATGTACGAAACTAGCAAATAAACTCCACGTGTGTATTTACACATTCTATACTTACGAAAATAAAACTAAAACTATATAGCATATTTTTTTGTATTTTTTTATAAGTGAAATATAGACAAAATAGAACATTGCATGAATAAATAAATACTAACACAACATGCATTTTAATATATATATATATATATATATATATATATATATATATATATATATATATATATATAAGCATATCATATAAAAATAATACACAAATAAAATCACAAATAACGACTAAAATAAACGAGCACAGAAAAATAAGAAGATAAAAAAAAGACCGCTCACAGGAAGGGGTGCAATCAGCACCAACAGGGGGTGCTAAAAGCACCCTGGGCTCACAAAACAAATCTGGGCGTGAGAAGGCCCAACAGAGGGGGTTAAATGGGCCAGTTCGAGTGAACCAGACCGGTCTGGTTGAACCAAACCGGACCGGTCCCTATATAATTGAATTTTCGGTTTTTTACTCATTTGAAACAATTTTTCTCTCTCTTTTCTTTCCCTTCTCTCTCGGTGTCTCTTCCCTCTCTCACAATTTTTCCAGATTCCGGTGACTTATGAACATCGGCGCGGTGGCCGGCCAGGCCAGACGGCGGCAGCCACCGCGCCGGAGTAATTTTTTTTGTCAAAATCAAAACTTTTTTAACATTTCCTACTCGTTTTCCCCTCCTAAACACGAATCTGACCCCAAAAATTTATAAAGCTTACCCAAAACGTGTAGATCGGAGATTTAAGGTTTCGAAATTTTTTGGGATTCTCTCTTCTCTCTTTCGGCCGATCTCCTCTTCTTCTTCTTCTTTTTCGTTTCTGTGTGCGTGCGTCGGTGTTGTGTGTGTGTGTGTGTGTGTGTGATGGGTATGATTTTGTGTTTGCGATTTGTTATGGTTGTGGCAAGAAAATGGTTTCTGTTTTAATGCTTGGATATTTAGTTTTGGTGTTGAGAAATTATTAAGGGTTTTTTGATGTGGATTTGGGGCTGTGGAAATGTTACTGAGTTTGAAAAGTGTTGAGAGATTTGAGATGGAATTGGCCGCAGCTTTGATGTTCTGTGTTGTGAAATTTTTCTGTGATGGGTTGTTGTTCTGATGATCTTCTCTTTTCCCCTCGAGACTATGGCTCTGTTGTGATTATATTCACAAATTTGTGGATTGGTTTTGTCCTGTGGCATTAACTCCTCAGCAGTGGAGGTTATGGGGAAAAAAGAAATCCCTCTGATCTATGGTGTTTCTCTGTTCTATGTTATTGATCTGTTCTATGTACTCTTGCAGAGAAAGAAATTGAAAAAAACTCCAAAGACCCAAGGGGGGCGCCTCTGCAACTACTGAAATGGACTTAGACAGTTTTTTTGGCGAGCAAAGGACATAAGGACAAAAAATATAATAAAAAAACGAAAAATAATAATAATTAAAAAAAATTATGAAAATAATAATAATAATAATAATAATAATAATAATAATAAAACTAAAAACAAAAACGAAAAAAAAATCAACTAAATGAGGTATTTTAAAATACCTCTCTGCCGAAATTTTGATCGAAACTTAACAAACGAGGTATTATAAAATACCTCTCCGTTAAAATTTCGCTCAGAGAAAAAGACGAATTGAACTGACAAAATAACTGAATAATTTAATTAAACAGAAACGCGATGAGAATAATAATAATAATAATAATAATAATAATAATAATAAATAACATGCAAAATTTAGGGGTATGACAAAATACATTAAGTTACAAAAAGCAAAATTTTACTATTTCAAAAAATTAAAACAAACCAAATCGAATGTGAGAAAAAGAAAGTCGGGACAAAATTGGGGTACTACAGCTGCCCCTACTTAATTATCCCTCATATTGAGGACGCGAATATTAAGGGTATTCGCGAACTCTTTGTGAAGGGTAATTAAGTACGAAGTACTCAAATTTTGTCCCTAGAGAAAAAGTATGAGTGAAACATGTGTGAGATGTCGTCTCTCGGGAAGGGTTGATCATATCTAGCCGCTTGCACTAGAGGTCATTCTACTGGGGAAAAAGGTAAGAGTGATTCTATTCAGCCGCCTGCACTGAAAGTCGATCTGCTAAGGATAAAAATTAAAGTGATCTTATTCAGTCGCCTGCACTGAAGGTCAATCTAATGCGGAAAAGGTAAATGTGATCTTATTCAGCCGCCTTCACTGAAGGTCAATCTACTGGGAAAAAAGTACAAGTGATCTTATTTAGCCGCCTGCACTAAAGGTCAATCATATTAAGGTAAAAAGTGATTTTATTCAGCCGCCTGCACTGAAGGTCAATCTGCTAAGGAAAAAGGTAGATGTGATCTTATTTAGCCGCCTGCACTAAAGGTCGATCTACTGAGGAAAAAGTAAAGGTGATCTTATTCAGCTGCCTGCACTGAAGGTCAATATGCTAAGGTAAAAGTAAATGTGATCTTATTCAGCCGCCTGCACTGAAGGTCAATCCCTAACGGATAACAGTAATGTTTGATTGATCATTGTCTAATGGATCCTAGTGAAATGATGAGGGGTAAAATGATATGACCAATTGATGCAGGTGAAATGATAAATGCGTGATATGATTCGTTACCAGTCTGCCGCTGGTGAAACGATAAATGAAATGATATGATAGTTACTGATAGGCCCAATAAGGGAGTTCTAGCTGGGGAAATAAATATGATATGATATGAGATGAATGCTAATGAATGTGCATATAAAATGATGCATGTGATATGTTGACTCATGGAAATGCCAATGACACGTTGGGCTTTAATTGTTGCTGGGGTGCCAAGTTTGATTGGACTTTGATTGCTGTTGAATGACAAGCTTGGTTGGACTTTGAAGGTCTTATGGGAAGAGTGGTTAAAGTATGGTGTTTGGGGATTTGCCCCTTCGACATTCGTCACACCACATGCTTGAAAGTTCAAATGCATAGCTGCTGATGGAGCCTTTTGACATCGTGTGACCGCATGTTGTGCAGTTGCTATTTCTGCTGCGAGAGAGAAATTAGTCGTGGTTGCTTTGAGAATGTTGAGAATCGTTGATTTCCTTTTCAAAAAATCGAATGTTGACAAATTCACTGATCATGATTTTCAAAAAAGTTTTAAGTTTTTTTTTTTTTTATTTCAAAGTTGTATCATAAAAAATAAATAGCGATTATTGAGAATGAAAGAACTGACAACCAGTAAATGGGAAAATGCATTTTATTGATGATCGAAAATAATTTAGTACATGGAATGGTAGCACACTAAAGGTGTAACTCCATAAAAACAAGTAAAAGAAATGAAAATGGCAATAGGAAAACATTGGAAGTTCCCATTGAGTCGTGATGACCACCACATTCTTAATAACTCTAAGTCCGCAGATCCTTGCTTCTGAGGGTAACGAAGGAATGAGTTCTTCAGTTGATGCGAAGAGTATATTGTCTTGATGCAGTTACTTGCCTATTTTTATTTTCCCAACTTTTGCCTAAGTCGCCTTTTCAGGTTTTCGAATTAGCGGGTTTTCTTTTGTTTTTTGTATCCCTAATTTTTGCCTGGACCGCTCTTTCGAGTTTTCAGTCCACCGGGATGCCCCTTTTTGTCTAAGCTGCCCTTTCAGGTTTTCAACTTAACGGGCGTTCTTTTATTTTTTAGGCATAGTATTTTTTGACTGCATCGGAATTCACAGGTAGTGGAAAGTCCTCGCCATCCATTGTTGTGAGAATCAAAGCTCCTCCAGAGAAAGCTTTCTTCACTACATAAGGGCCTTCATAGTTTGGGGTCCATTTCCCACGTGAATCCTTATGTATGGGTAAGATCTTTTTGAGCACTAGGTCTCCTTCTTGAAATTCTCGAGGGCGGACCTTCTTGTCGAATGCCTTCTTGAGTCTGCTCTGATACAACTGACCATGACATAATGCTACCATTCGTTTTTCGTCGATGAGGTTTAGCTGATCAAACCTTGCTTGGACCCATTCCGCTTCTTCCAATTCGGTCTCCATCAAAACTCTCATTGAGGGGATTTCCACCTCGATGGGAAGGACTGCCTCCATGCCATATACTAGTGAGAACGGGGTTGCCCCTGTCGAGGTGCGAACCGAGGTCCTATAGCCATGTAAGGCAAAGGGAAGCATCTCATGCCAATCTTTGTAAGTTTTCACCATCTTTTGAAGGATTTTCTTAATGTTCTTATTTGCTGCTTCTACGGCTCCATTCATCTTTGGCCGGTATGGTGAAGAGTTATGGTGTTCAATTTTGAAACTTTCACACAACTCCTTCATCATTTTGTTGTTCAAGTTGGTGCCATTGTCAGTGATGATCTTGTTTGGAAGCCCGTAGCAACATATTATTTCCTTCTTGATGAATCGAACTACCACTTGCTTCGTTACATTCGCGTATGAAGCAGCTTCAACCCATTTGGTGAAATAGTCGATGGCGACTAGGATGAACCGATGTCCATTTGAAGCTCGAGGTTCAATGAGTCCAATCACGTCAATGCCCCACATAGAGAATGGCCAAGGTGATGCCATCACATTTAAGGGTGTTGGAGGAACATGCACCTTGTCAGCATAGATTTGGCACTTGTGGCACTTTCTTGCATAGTTGAAGCAATCAGATTCCATGGTCAGCCAATAATAACCAGCCCTTAGAATTTTTCTAGCCATTGCATGTCCATTAGCATGAGTACCAAAGGATCCCTCATGGATTTCTTCGATGAGCAAGTCGGCTTCATGTTTGTCAACACATTTGAGAAGAACCATGTCGTGGTTTCTTTTGTAGAGCACCTCACCATTCAGGAAGAACTTAGCTGCGAGCCGCCTTAAGGTTTTCTTGTCTCTATTTGAAATATTGGCAGGATATTCTTGATCTTTGAGGTAAACCTTGATGTCATGATACCATGGCTTGCCATCGGATGCCTCTTCGATTGATTGGCAGAATGCTGGTTCGTCTCTGCGTTCCACCTTTATAAGTGGCACCTCGTTATGGAACTTTACCTTATACATTGATGATAAGGTAGCCAAGGCATCCGCCACTTGATTTTCCTCTCGAGGGATATGATGGAAGGTGATTTCATCAAAGTACTCCATTAGCTTCACAACATGAGCACGATATGGGATCAGATTAGGATGACGGGTTTCCCAGTCTCCCTTTACTTGATAGATGACTAGAGCTGAGTCTCCATACACTTCCAAAATCTTGATTCTGTAGTCAATGGCAGCCTCGAGACCAAGGATACATGCTTCATATCCAGCCACGTTGTTTGTGCAATCAAAACATAGCCTTGTTGTGAAGGGGATATAACCATCCTTTGGAGATATTAGAACAGCTCCAATTCCATTCCCCGTGACATTAGATGCACCGTCAAATGCAAGCTTCCATCGAGATCCTGGCTCAGGCCCTTCGTCGTCCCCTATGGGTTCTTTGTAGCTCAAGACCATGATGTCTTCATCGGGGAAATTAAACTGTATGGGCTGATAATCGTTCAGTGGTTGGTGAGCCAAGCGGTCTGCTAGCACACTTCCTTTGATAGCCTTCTGAGTTACGTGCATGATATCGTACTCGGATAACAACATTTGCCAACGGGCAATCCTTCCGGTCAGAGCGGGTTTCTCAAAGATGTACTTGATTGGATCCATCTTCGATACCAGCCATGTTGTATGACAAATCATGTATTGTCTCAATCGGCGAGCAGCCCATGCCAAGGCACAACAAGTTTTCTCTAACTGGGTGTATCTAATTTCGCAATCGGTGAATTTCTTGCTTAAGAAGTAGATGGCATGCTCCTTCCTACCAGTTTCGTCATGTTGCCCCAGCACACATCCCATGGATTCATTTAATACTGTCAAGTACATGATGAGAGGTCTTCCAGGAACCAGCGGTATCAAGATAGGTGGTTCTTGCAAGTATTGTTTGATCTTTTCAAATGCTTTTTGGCAGTTCTCATTCCATATGATGGCTTGATCTTTGCGCAGTAATTTGAAAATTGGCTCACAATTAGCAGTGAGGTAAGAAATGAACCTAGAGATGTAGTTCAATCTCCCAAGAAAACCACGGACTTCTTTTTCAGTACGAGGAGCAGGCATCTCTTGGATTGCACGTACCTTGTCGGGGTCAACCTCGATTCCTCTTTGACTAACTATGAAACCAAGTAACTTTCCAGATCTGACGCCAAAGGTGCACTTAGCCGGATTGAGTCGCAGCTTGTACTTCCTTAAACGTATGAATAACCTTTGCAAATGATGAATATGGACTTCTTCATTCTTGGACTTGGCGATCATGTCATCCACATAGACCTCTATTTCTTTGTGCATCATGTCATGGAAGAGAGCCACCATTGCCCTTTGATATGTTGCCCCGGCGTTCTTCAAGCCGAAAGGCATTACCTTGTAACAGTAAGTTCCCCAAGGGGTGATGAAGGTAGTTTTCTCCATGTCTTCTAGAGCCATCTTGATTTGATTATAGCCAGAGAATCCATCCATGAACGAGAAGACTGCAAATCGAGCTGTATTGTCTACCAACACATCTATGTGAGGTAGTGGGAAGTCATCCTTGGGACTTGCTTTGTTTAAATCTCGGTAGTCGACACACATTCGAACTTTGCCATCTTTCTTCGGCACTGGTACTATGTTAGCAACCCATTGTGGATACTTTGCTACGGCTAGGAATCCTGCATCAAACTGTCTTTTGACCTCTTCTCTGATCTTGAGTGACATGTCTGGTCTTGTCCTTCTCAATTTCTGTTTTACTGGAGGGCATTCTGGATGGAGAGGCAGCTTGTGCTCAACTATATTGGTATCCAACCCTGGCATATCTAGGTATGACCATGCGAACACATCTGAATATTCCTTCAAGAGTTCAACCAGCTTCTCACGCTCTTTTGCTTTCAAAGACGACCCAATTTTGACCTCTCTTTTGTCATGCTCAGTCCCCAAGTTGATTAACTCTACGGGCTCTTGATTTGGTTGTATTTCTTTAGACTCTTGGTTTAACAGTCTTGCCAACTCATTGGGAAGTTCACAATCACTTTCACAATCCTCTTCAGCTTGGTTAACGGGGAGCTCAAAGTTATGTGAGATTGTAGCGGTATCGTACTCAATGAGTTTATTCTGAGATCTGCATATGTTTTATGATGCTTTTTATTTTAGAATGATGAAACAAGAGAAAATTGAAATAAGAAAAAAAAAGATTGCCATTTTCTTAAACATAAATAAAAATGAAAGAATAAAGAGTAACGGAAAACAAAGTGCTTTTTATTGATTGATGATTCAACATCTGAAATGAAAAGGGTGCCCTACAAAGCTATCCTTATGCCTTGGGCAGAGCAAAAGGATTTGAAAAACATGATGAAAATTACTTTGAAAAAGAAAACATCTCTGGGATTTCAACAGCAGTCCAGTTGTTGAGGCTTGTATTCAGAGAGCAACGGTAGACCAAACAAGGCATCTCCCCATCATCTGGAGCATCTTCAATGACAGCCACTTGATCTTTATGAGCAAAACCCGCACCGCAGAAGGTTTCTTGAATATTACCAATGGACATCTTTGCAGCATTATTTTCCTCTATGGATGGTTTGTATCCCAATCCATACATGTCCTTTTTCATAGGCATATCCCACAGTTTCTCACAACCTTTTGAGTCTCTTCCTTTAGCCAACAATTTGTCATTCTTCCACAAGATAGGATGGACCTTGGGTTTTTCAACACAAGTCTTCTCAAACACTGCCCCAGCATTGGCGACTTCTAAAGCTTGAAAAGCAGTTTCTAGAGCTTCTCCACTTGCTTCCACATATTGGAAAGAAGACAGATGACTTACAAAGATATCTTCTTCACCAGCCACAGTGATTAGTTTGTCAACCACCGCGAATTTCAATTTTTGATGCAAAGTAGATGTCACAGCACCGGCCGCATGGATCCATGGTCGTCCCAATAGGCAGCTATAGGCCGGGTTGATATCCATCACTTGGAAAGTGATATCAAAAGTATGTGGACCTATTTGGACAGGTAGACATATCTCTCCGATGACAGACCTCCTAGACCCATCAAAAGCTCTTACAATCAAAGCGCTAGGCTTCATGAAGACTCCGTCAATGGACATCTTGTTGAGAGTAGACTTTGGCATAACATTCAATGATGAACCATTATCAACCAACACTCTTGCAAGGACTGTTCCATGACACGTTGTAGAGATGTGTAATGCCTTGTTGTGAGCCATTCCTTCCACGGGTAAGTCTTCATCATTGAAACTTAAACAGTTATTAGAAGTGATATTGGCAACTATCCCATCAAAACGGTCCACGGTAACATCTTGGGTCACATGAGCTTGATTCAACACTTTCAGCAGTGCCTTCCTATGCGCCTCAGAATTCAGCAGTAGTGATAGGATAGATATCTTCGAAGGAGTTTGATTTAGTTGATCAACTATCTTGTACTCGCTTCTTTTGATGATTTTTAAAAATTCATCATCTTCCTTTGATGATGGCTGATTGTCAAATTCTTGCCCTTTGTCTTGACTAGGCGCTTCTATCACCACCTCATTGGTTCCTTTTCTAAGCTTTTCGGGAGCAAAGATTCGACCACTTCGAGTCACTCCACTGCTTTCAGAAATTTGGGAAACATCATCTATTGCTTTCATGGGTTCAGTTTCCTCTCTTACTTCTGACTCTTGAACAAAGGCAATTGCATCATAATCCCAAGGTACCGCTTTGGAGCTTTTGTAAGGGAATGGAGATGGAACGCATATGACAATAGGCTGTTTCCGGTTCATGAATGGCTGAGCATCTTCCTTTTGATAAAGGATCTCGACAGTTTTCGGGACTCCTTTGTTGCTTTCAAAGTATGGCTCAATGACCGAAACATCTTATATTTTTCTTGCTCGGCTGATTTGTAATATGCCTTGATCAATCAATTCTTGCATTTGTGTCTTGACCACTCGACAACCTTGGAAGCTCAAGACGCATTCTTCACAATTGTCATGACTTCCTTGAATCAGACCACATTTGGCTAGCTTGGCATGAAGCATCAACAGAGGAGTTTTTACTTCTTCAACATTCTTGATCTCATCAAAAGCAGAATTTTCTTCCACGGCATTGATAGTTGAGCCATTGTAACCTGGCAGAGGGTTATTCTTTACATCAGGCCCTTTCTCTTTGAAGGAGAGACTCTTGTTGTTGACTAGCTCTTGCACTATCTGTTTAAGCGCTCTACAGTCTTCAATAGAGTGACCAATTGCCCCAGAATGAAACTCACATTTGGCATTTGGATTATACCAATGTGGATACGGTGGTTCCAAAGGCTTAACATTTCGAGGCACCACCAAAGAATTCTTTATCAATAGAGGCCAAAGTTGGCTATATGGGATAGGGATCGGCTCAATCTGACTTGGTCTTTGATTGTAAGGAGGCCGATATTGATTCTGACCTGAAGTTTGAGCCCAATGATTTGGACGAGCAGGCTGATACTGAGGCCTTTGAAGTGGTGGATGTTGATATTGCACAGGTGATGCTGCGGCAACATAATATTGGCCTTGATATGGTACTTGAAGTGCTGGGTGATGATAAGTATTCATGGGCGGACGATAGAAATTTCGAGGATCATTCATCACGGCATTTGTTTCCCCTTCTTTCTTTTTGGGAAAAGGGGTTGGAAATTTCTTCGCAACAGCTTGAGAACTTTGAGCATTATGTATCTTTCCGTTCTTTAGACCCAACTCTCCAGTGATGACCAAATCAGAGAAACCAGAAGAGGCGCTTCCTAAAACCTTTCCATAATATGGAGCTTGCAAAATGCTTATGAAAATTCTCACAAGTTCCCCTTCAAGCAAAGGGGGTTCAACTTGTGATGCTAGCTCTCTCCATCGTTGTGCATATTCTTTGAATGTTTCTGTTTCCTTTTTGGTTAAGTCTTGCAATTGCATCCTATCCGGTGCCATGCCCATGTTATACTTGTATTGTTTGACAAAAGCTTCGGCCAAATCTTTCCAAGTTCGGATTCTATTCTTCTCGAGATGCATGTACCAATTCAAAGAGGCTCCACTGAGACTGTCTTGGAAGAAGTGGATGAGGAGCTTATCATCTTGGGCAGCTGCACCCATTTTTCTGCAATACATGATCAAGTGATTGCGAGGACAAGTCAATCCTTTGTACTTCTCAAAATCTGGCACTTTGAATTTGGGAGGAAGTACCACATTTGAGACTAAGCACATATCAAGCGCATCAAGCCCGAATTCACTATTCCCTTCCATTGCTTTCATGCGTTCCTCTAAAGCAAGAATCTTCCCTTTAGCTTCTTCGTCTTCAACAGTTGCAGGTGGTCGTCCATTCAACGAAGGTTCGGTATTCTCCCTTGGAGGATTGGAAGAATGATACACCAATAACGGGTTTTCCGCCGTACCTTGAGGCATTGGAAGGCCGATAGCAACATCAGCATTTTCTTGTATCGCATGAGTCCCAAATGGACGAGGTGCTGGTCCTTGAGCAGGACGAGGTTGAGATGGACCACCCTCGGCCGGGTTCTCCATTGACGGAGGTGTGTAACTTGGAGGGAGACCAAATTGAGGCCAAACAGCAATTGCGACAGGAGCTTGATGTGGCTCGGTGATAACATTTTCCACTAGTGCGGGCTGCCTGTCTTGCGGTCGGTTGGCAATTCCTTGGAGAGTTTCCATCATTCGATCAAACTTTTCGTTCAACTGATCGATGTCTTGTCTCATGACTTCTTCATTTTGCTGAACTATTTCCATGACTCTTTGCGCGTTCCTTCGAGTGTAATGCGAATGTCGAGGAGCGGGCTCTCGGGCCGACTGACTTCTTGGCTTTCTGGCTATGATGAAATGTTTCCTAGAGTTTTGAAGGGGAAATATATGAGTTTTTGTCTTGAAATATGAAATGTATGCTGAATTTTTCATGTAATGCATGTAGATGTATGTTATGCAAAAAAAAAAAAAAAATTATTTATTTCATTTAAAGAAAATTTCAAAGTTTTTTTTTTTAAAAAAATTTATTTATTGTAAGCATCCAGAATTACGAGAGCGAACAAAAAGTAGGATCAAGATGCTTAAATAAAACTTTTTGTTTTTTTTTTTGAAATTTCCTAAAAATGTGAAAAAAAATGCCAAATGAATTTTTATGAAAAAGAGAAAGAAAATATGCATGGCATGCAGAGAGAATTAGGATAGGTGACAAGATAATTCTAAATTTCTCAACCCCTCACAAGGATAGTTCTAAGGTTTTTGTTTTTGGTGACCACCAAAATGGTAGACCCCACTTGGAATTTTCCCATAAAATTGGACAGGCCAATTCATGGAAAATTTCCGTGGCTTCCCTTCGGTGGACTTTATTGGGTTCTACACAAGGTCCCTAGAGTATTTGATCAACATTCAAAATTCCGTCAAGAGGATGGGCTAGCCAATTCGAGACAAAACTTTGAATGGATCTACTCTAGGCGGAGCTTTCATATATCACCGAATGAGAAGTGCATCTCATGGGCCCATACTACTAACTCCTAACTTAACTTAGTTTTTCTCAAGCCCGGGTGTAGAGCTTCTCTCATGAACATATCCCAACCAACAATTTTATATACAAATATTCAAAGCAATAAAAAACAATAAATACGAAAAATAATAACAATGCAAACAAACAAGCACAAATGGCCCTAAAAAACAGAATGGGCTTGACTCTCTAAAAGAATCCCCAGTGAAGTCGCCAGCTGAAGCGGCCGGAAAAATGCGCGGGCGAAAAACGCTTGCTAGACAGTAAAGTCGCCACTGAATTTTATTTATTCCCGAAGGAAAAGGAAAATATCGATAAAACCTTGAGAGAAATGAAAAGACGGTCATTGCAACCAAATTTCGGGTTCGGGAGTCGGTTATGCAAGGGGAAGGTATTAGCACCCCACTCATCCGTTGTACTCAACGAGAACCTTCTTGTTATTTTAGGGTTTAAAAATGTAATTTGATTTGTTTGCATATTTTTTATTAATTATTAAAATATTTACAAGAGGGAAAAAATTAGTTTTTTATTATTGTGCTTGACGGTTGTTGGATCCCACTCCTACGTATTCCCAAGTGCAATGGGAAATTCAAAGCTTACGTAGTTCTTTGGTAAAAAATATTTGTTTGTTGGTTGATTTTATTTATGAAAATTGTTTGGTCGCACTTGGGCGAAAAAAAAATTTGCTTGATTAAAGGACGGACTCGCACTTGGGCGATGGTATCCGTTTGAGAAAGATTAAACGCACAGGGGCGTGAAAATATTAAAGGTTTGGTGGGTTGAGTTTATTTGAATTTTACATTTTGCAAAATAATATATTTTTGGTGTGGAAGACAAATAACCGATAGACGAAACGCACGCTAAGTCTCGACTATCCGAGAGACGAACGAATGTACATTCGTCGATCTCTTTTTTTAATCCACGACTTTTTAAAGCAAAATAGTAGTTTCGATGAACCAAATAAAAAAGGATTTAAATGAAGTAACATTGATTTTTTTGCATTTTTATGAGAATATGTATTGTTTTTGGTATTGTAGTTTTTTTTCTTTAAATCGATAAAAATAAAAACACGAGGGCATGTATATTACGACAATATGTACGAAACTAGCAAATAAACTCCACGTGTGTATTTACACATTCTATACTTACGAAAATAAAACTAAAACTATATAGCATATTTTTTTGTATTTTTTTATAAGTGAAATATAGACAAAATAGAACATTGCATGAATAAATAAATACTAACACAACATGCATTTTAAATATATATATATATATAAGCATATCATATAAAAATAATACACAAATAAAATCACAAATAACGACTAAAATAAATGAGCACAGAAAAATAAGAAGATAAAAAAAAGACCGCTCACAGGAAGGGGTGCAATCAGCACCAACAGGGGGTGCTGAAAGCACCCTGGGCTCACAAAACAAATCTGGGCGTGAGAAGGCCCAACAGAGGGGGTTAAATGGGCCGGTTCGAGTGAACCAGACCGGTCTGGTTGAACCAAACTGGACCGGTCCCTATATAATTGAATTTTCGGTTTTTTACTCATTTGAAACAATTTTTCTCTCTCTTTTCTTTCCCTTCTCTCTCGGTGTCTCTTCCCTCTCTCACAATTTTTCCAGATTCCGGTGACTTATGAACACCGGCGCGGTGGCCGGCCAGGCCAGACGGCGGCAGCCACCGCGCCGGAGTAATTTTTTTTGTCAAAATCAAAACTTTTTTAACATTTCCTACTCGTTTTCCCCTCCTAAACACGAATCCGACCCCAAAAATTTATAAAGCTTACCCAAAACGTGTAGATCGAAGATTTAAGGTTTCGAATTTTTTTGAGATTCTCTCTTCTCTCTTTCGGCCGATCTCCTCTTCTTCTTCTTCTTTTTCGTTTCTGTGTGCGTGCGTCGGTGTTGTGTGTGTGTGTGTGTGATGGGTATGATTTTGTGTTTGCGATTTGTTATGGTTGTGGCAAGAAAATGGTTTCTGTTTTAATGCTTGGATATTTAGTTTTGGTGTTGAGAAATTATTAAGGGTTTTTTGATGTGGATTTGGGGCTGTGGAAATGTTACTGAGTTTGAAAAGTGTTGAGAGATTTGAGATGGAATTGGCCGCAGCTTTGATGTTCTGTGTTGTGAAATTTTTCTGTGATGGGTTGTTGTTCTGATGATCTTCTCTTTTCCCCTCGAGACTATGGCTCTGTTGTGATTATATTCACAAATTTGTGGATTGGTTTTGTCCTGTGGCATTAACTCCTCAGCAGTGGAGGTTATGGGGAAAAAAGAAATCCCTCTGATCTATGGTGTTTCTCTGTTCTATGTTATTGATCTGTTCTATGTACTCTTGCAGAGAAAGAAATTGAAAAAAACTCCAAAGACCCAAGGGGGGGCGCCTCTGCAACTACTGAAATGGACTTAGACAGATTTTTTTGGCGAGCAAAGGACATAAGGACAAAAAATATAATAAAAAAACGAAAAATAATAATAATAAATAAATAATAAAAAAAAACGAAAATAATAATAATTAAAAAAAATATGAAAATAATAATAATAATAATAATATTAAAACTAAAAACAAAAACGAAAAAAAAATCAACTAAATGAGGTATTTTAAAATACCTCTCTGCCGAAATTTTGATCGAAACTTAACAAACGAGGTATTATAAAATACCTCTCCGTTAAAATTTCGCTCAGAGAAAAAGACGAATTGAACTGACAAAATAACTGAATAATTTAATTAAACAGAAACGCGACGAGAATAATAATAATAATAATAATAATAATAATAATAATAATAATAATAATAATAATAATAATAAATAACATGCAAAATTTAGGGGTATGACAAAATACATTAAGTTACAAAAAGCAAAATTTTACTATTTCAAAAAATTAAAACAAACCAAATCGAATGTGAGAAAAAGAAAGTCGGGACAAAATTGGGGTACTACAGTTTGCAAATTGCAAGTGAAAACGTGCTGCTGGTGCATGGGGGACAAATTTTCATTTTTTTTAAAATGTTAATAATTAATTTATTTTTTAAATGTTATTAATAAATATAACGAATAATAAAAAATGTTATGATAAAAAAATAAAAATAGTATATACATGAAGAAAAATATTATATTATACTAGAACAAAAAAAATGATGATAAAAAAAAAAGAAAATTATGATAATAACATTAATAGTGCCCTCCAATGCCACAATAGAACCGCATTAGAACTGAAATGAACGATTTCAATAAAACTGAGAATAGATGTGCCTTATGTCGGACGCCCGATCGTAATTATTCTAATTGTCCTTATGCTGCGTGGCCGTCTACGTAATCATAGTAGGTTTTTTTTTTTTTTTTATATTATGTAATTTTTTTATATTGTAGTAGCCATATATTAATATGAAATTTAAAATTTTACTTTAAAATTAATAATTGTCCAGATTCTTACCAAATTAAAAAACAAAATTATATTATGCGTCAGAATTTGTAAAAAGGAGGGTATTATAGGGCTGGAAATGAGTTGAGTCGAGTCAAACTTATCCGAGCTCGGCTCGACTCGATAAGAATTGGTTTGGCTCGAAACTCGGTTCGAGTTCGACACGAACTCTTTTTTCAGCTCGAGTTCGGCTCGTTTAGAGTTCGCGAGCAGTTCGGTTCGGCTCATTAGGTTCAGTTCATTTTCAACTCGAAACTCAACTCAAGAATTCGAGATGAATTTTTTTTTCTATCTTTCTCAATTTTTTATATACATTATGATGTTAGACTAATTATTTTTAAATTAAGATCATAAAAACACATGATTGTGCATGATATAGTCTAAAAACTTTAATGTTACTCGTTTTATTCTATTATTGTTAAGTGTCTCTCTTAGTTTTTTTAAAGTAGTATATATATTATTAATTATCTAAATGTATAAAATCAATTATATACTATATATTTGTCAAAAGAATCAATTATCTAAATATAAATGTTTAAAATCAAGTTTATAAATATTATATATATATATATAATCGAGTTAGCTCGTGAACCAAACGAGCCGAACTATACATAGTTCAAATTCAGCTCATTTAACTAACGAACTTAATATTTAGCTCAAGTTCGGTTCATTTGGTTCATGAACCAAGTTCAACGAATCATTTATTGAATCGAGTCTAGAACTTTTTTCGAGTTGGTTCGGTTCATTGCCAGTCCTAGGGTATTACGAAAATAATTTTGAAATGAGGAGTATTGAAGAAATTTTGTTTTTTTTTTAAGTGTAATTAAAATAAAAAATCACAAACCCAATCCTTGAAAATTTAGAAACGCGTGTTAACCTTTTCTTTCCCTCACACAGTATACTGTATACACGTTCTTTCTCCCTTGACTGCGCAGAAACAACAAACCCTAGCCTAACTCATCTGTCATCCCAAATCGCGACTGCAGAAACAAACCTCTCGTTTTCTATCAACCCTCTCATATTTCACTCTCAATTGCGCTTTTTTCCCTTCACTCAGAAATCCCAAACTTCATATTCAAACTCGATTTCATTTCACTCGCAAAAACCCTAAGCTGCGGATTCAAACTCAGCTTATTTAATCTCCGTCTTCAAATTCGTTCTTCGTTCACTCAATCTAAGCTTCAGATTCAAACTTGTTCGTCCTACCTTAGCTTCAGATTCGTCCAACCTAAGGTTCAGTCAGATTCTCTTCAGATTCAAACTTGTTCGTCCAACCTAAACTTGGTTACTGTTTAATTTTTTAATTTATTGTTTCCTATAATCATGATTTGTTTCATAAATTGATAATTAGGTATTTGAAATTGAATGGTTGTATGAATCGTTTGTCATCATGCCTTATATGCTTTCAGACTCCTTTATTTTTGCTTTAAAATATGCCACTTGGTTGTTGATTTAGCTAATGGAGATTAGATGTTGGGTGAATTCGATTAGTGAGTACTTCATGGATGAGAATAATGTACTGTTTGTTGTCTGTGCTAACTGTGAGAGATATAGAATAAAAATGGTTGTCATATTGTTATTTGTGAGTAAATTGAAGTATAACGTATGCTTAGTTTATTGGTCCTTGATGCGTCTTTTGTAGGACAAGTACTTGGTATTATGAGAAGCCAATGTTTCAATGGGCAAGAGAATATGGATGTTTTGTGTTAGTCTTCCCTGTTGTCAATCTCTCAATTTAACTCCAAATCATACAAATCCACAATGTGAGATGTATACTTTGTTGTATAAGACAAGTGAAGATGCAAAAAAAAATTAATATTTAGAAAAGAATGTGAGATGTATTCTATTCGAATGAAAATTGTACCGTTACTACGTGATGGACGAGAAAATATAACTCGTTTAAAGGTATATATACCCATCTACAGTTGTATATTTTCTACAAGATGTGACTTACAATATAGTTGGTTACACACTAGTCTCTGAGTTGGTTTCAGTGCCTAATAATGAAGAATCATGTCACTTGACAAATGTTGTGTTGGCTATGGTGAATGCTGCATTTGATACCATTTATTTTGAGGTTCATAGCAAAACTCATCCTAGACTTGGAGTTGTTGATCATATATGTTTTCATCCTTTGGTTGATGCTTCATTGGGTCATGCTGCTAGTACTGCAAGGTGTTTACCCACCCGCATGGGTTCTAATATGCAAGGTTAGTCGGGATTCCTTATTTCTATTCAATAACATACGAATAGCTCCGTGATTTTGGCTAATTGATTGTTGACTTTTTGCCTTGGAATGAATAGAAAAAAATGGATTGATATTGATCCGATCCAATTCATTATCTGCAATCAATCCTAAACCAGATGGGTCATTTCGTTTTCGGATATATGAAGTATTCGATTTCACTAAGTCAATTCTTAGAAAATACTCAATCAAACCATTTGTACTTACTTCAACAATGGAGGTGGGGGCCTCGTCAATAGAAGAATTTTTTTTGCCTTGATCCCAACCCAAGACTAAACAAGTCCGAACTAATTGAATCCTTGTGTTGGAAATTCCCCGAATGGATTTTCCCTTTCCATAAAGAATATAGCATCACTTTGTGATTGTTTGGTTCTGCATTGACGAAAAATGATTTTGACTTAGTTGATTTTGGTTAAAAGTGAATTTATTTATGTTTAGGGGAAAAAATCTTAGCATTTAGGCACAAGAAATCTTAGCTTTTAGCTAGAACTGATTGTGCAGATAGAATCAATTTTGAGGTTAGAAGCTGAACATAATAAATTTGCGGTTAAACTTAAAATAAAAACACGTTGACTAACATGTTTTAATTTTAACCGCAAATTTGTTATAAAGGGTGAAGTTAGTCTTAATGTTTAACCGAACATAGACTTAAAGGGCGAAGTTATAATATTAATATATTTTATTATGAGTTTCATAACTTTACATTAATGATGTAAATGTCTAATTTTCATCATATTTTTACATGTTAGTATCTTAGTGAATAGTTAGTAGTTTTTTAATATGTGCTAAAGGAGAATGTCATTTTTTGGGATGGGGTTGAAAGCTTCTAGACACAGAAAAATATTATGTTCTGGCTATTTTGGAGGATTCTCTTAAACATTAAGTTTATCAGTCTGTGCTTATTGTGTAATGCATTCTCTTAAGTTTGTGTTATTTATTAACTTAATTAGCATTAGCAGTGAACTCTTTCATCAAAACTCTAGGCCTTTAGTTGGTTTTTCTGGGTTGCAACTGATACATCTAATGAATAATTCACATTAACAACAAATTTCCTTAGTTGAATAAAGTCACCAATCACAAGCCTAAGAGGAGCCTTCACCACTATTAACAAGGGCATATGTTCTAGCTTTTGATCCTGCATTAGTTGATTCTCCTAGCTTTAAATGTATATATAGCTGCAACATATACACTATACTTCTGTTGCGGTGTGAAATGATTATTCACTTTGACAAATACTACTTAGTTATTTTTACTGATACAGAAATTGTTAAGATAACTATGCAGGCTCTCACAAGATATTTACTGCAAAAGTTATTTGGTCTTGAAGTTGCTTACGTGACAAACAATCATACAATTCTTTACCTTGATCTTCCTTCTAATATGGTATGTCCCCTTTTCCAACTTCATTATTTTTTTGCCTTTTGTTTATGTATTCTGGTGTGACCACAAAGTTGCTAACGTGACAAAAAACCGTACAATTTCTATTCTTTACCTTGAATTTTTGTTTCTTATTGTGGTGTAATTCTAAGTTTTTACTTTATATCTCTTTCAATCAAAGTTTCCCATCAGCATGGCTCATTGATAAGATGCTAGTTTAGATTAATTTAACCAAGGAGATGTTTTGACCAATAACTATATTATGTCCAAGTTAAATTTTGTCTACTTTAGCTGTATAGGTTCAAGTGTTAATATATTTATGACCTCTTGTGTCTATGTACTTAAAAATTCCTGTTTTGGTGCTTCAGATGAGTTCATGGTGCTGTAGGGCACAATGAAGCGTAATATGTTATGTGTATATCTTTTGTATTGACTCTAGGTACCTGTGTTTTAGTTTCATAGAATATTGTAATGTGCTTTTGCAATACTTTTGCTTCAGATGTATTGCATATAATTTATTAATGCAAGAGTTATTTGATCATGAACAATACTCAACTTGATTTTTTTTTTTTGTAATAGAATTTATTTGAATTGAATGGAGACTTATTTTTATTTAGTATAGCACTAGTGAATGTCAAAATTATCTAGTATTAAATGGTTGTGTAGACTTATTTTTGTTAATACTTAAGTAAAATTTTGGTATATGGTTATTTTATTAAATTTTGGTTAGCCAGCTAGCTCCTGGGTTTATTCTAAATACTGAAAATTTTATTTTTAAATTAAAAAAGAGATTTCACGTTGGTTGAAGAAAGAAACGGATGTCAAAACTCAAATATGAATATTTCACTTCGGCATGAAACTGAAACAGACGTGAAAAATGTAGTTTGATTTAAATAAATAAAAATATGATATCACATCAGTGGGACAACTAAACGGTGTTTCACGTCAGTTGCAGAACCGACGTGAAATCTCTTCAACTTACAACTACCTCTGTCTTTACGTCGGGTCGCCAACCGACGTGAAAAATCATTTAGGACCGAAGTGGAATCGCTTATTTGTACTAGTGTATCTCCATTTACAAGATTATGTCCGATTTGGTTTTGGACAACTTATTACATATATTTGCCATTTTCTATTTAGCTGATTTCATTTATGATACACATATTTCAGGCCATTGTTCCGGCTCCATTCTGGGTTAGTTACCCATAAATGGCAATGGCAAGCTTTGAATCTTTACCGGGAATGTGGGACAAAACTCTAACCGTGAATGGATTTTCTAAGGTCTGTGTGTCTTATTCTCTTACTGTTATAATTGTATCAAGTGATTCTTATCTGTTAATCAATGTTATGCTGCATTTTATAGTATGATTGTAAAGTATGAAATAAATATGAATGATCTCGAAATTTAATCCTGATGCTATTAAGTTGTTTTGCTGAAGGCCTTTGCAATGATCGGTTGGCTGCTTGGTTATATTGCTGGCCCAAAACATTTTATTGCAGCATGTGGAAAGGTCTAAAGTCAGGTATGCTTGCTGCATTTTTCAACCCTTATTCTACCTGTCATTTTGTCTTAATTTCCTTTTGCTAAAAGAAACATGCAGCAGGTTCATATGTTTAACCGTGTTCAGTATTTGAGAGGGAACTTTATGAATCTTCTGAGCATTCATTTGGAATGAGTTGGAATACTGTTTTTATTTGATACTATATATGCAGTCTTTAGTATCTGACACGTTTTATTGAATTTAGTTAAGTTCAGGGGCCAGCAGTATATCTCAGAAAGCTGCAGTTGCTGCATTGGGGCTAGGCTATGCTGGTGGGGAGACTGTCTCTGTCTCTGCATTAGAGAACGAAAGTATTACTCAGTTAAAAGTTTTAGCGAAATTGATGGTGTTAAAATATCCAAACCAAAGGTACAAATCCATCTAGTTTATTTGCTTATTTTATCTTTGTTATGAAAATAGTTTATATATAATCACTGATAACCGTTTATGTGTTGTGCACTTTTGCATAATTAAGATGTTTATCCAAACCTGGTCTTAAGTGTTAAGGCTTCTATGTTAGTGTAGGCTGGGATTAATGCAATTCGTGAAGGTACACACCTAATGCTGGAACGTTAGAGTTGCGCTAGGCTATTTGTCATAAGCTTAAAGGTTAGTTTTATTGTAGTATTATATATGGTTTCATTTGAATTGATTATATGGTATCACCTTCCAAGGATTCCAGATTTTTTCTCAAATATAAATTTATGCCATTAAATTTTAGAGCCGACAATTGTGGGAAACGATATTTCAGAGCCGAAAATAGATTGCATGTTAAAAACCAAAACCATTTCCTTTAAAAAGGAAAGTTGATGGATGGTTTTAGAATTTGAGCTTTTCAAATTTCTGATTATTTAAACTTTTATTAGTGTTTGAGGCGACATTCATGCCTTTCCTGTACTTACATAAATTTCTTGTTTTAAAAAAAAAAGACAAAATACAAGTATCAGTGTTGAAGTTAATTACAAATGTAGGATTCCAGAAGCAAACTTATGATTGAAATGTAGCTATACAAGATAAATACTAAGAAATTTTGATTTGTATTGAATAATTAGCTTGAACACGATAGTAGGTTCTATTATCAGAAAGTGACTTCTCTTCATATGCGTAGAAATTGAAGTGGATTCTAAAAGAAAAAAAAAATATTAATCTCTTTTCTTATTATTGAAAGCTAACGAACTAATTATTTATGCTTCACCAAATGTTGGATGTTAAAAATATTTCTATGATACTAATGTTTTACAGTTTTCCTTAGATGGTTGTTTTGTCATTCCTTATGATCCATTGTAGAGAAATTTGTATTCAAAGTGCTGAACAAGTGAACATATAATATGAATGATTATCAGTTGTCCATTGAGAAACTCCTCCTCTGACCAGCTGTGATTCTAAACGATTTGAAAATTGGGAAAAACTAATGACATTGTTTGTTCCTTTGTCCATTGTGTTTTCAAATCAAACATTGATTGCTATATTTTATATTTCAATTACAATTCAGTACATAAGTACTAATGTTGGGAATATACACATCATATTTCATTTGAAAAACTCGTGGCAAAGATACAAGGTACTTGATTAAACTTTGTTCATAAAATTTTAAAATAGCTTTTCTTTTCTTATGAAATATATTTGATATTCCCGAATTCATATCCCTATCTTATTTATGATTTTGATAAAATATAAACTTGTGGTGCTTGAAGATACTGCCATTTGTTTGGCTGTATTCCAGTCTGATGAGGACTATGTTACAATTGGACATGAGTATATCATAGCATGCTGTACATCAAACACAATTACATTTCCCACTTCCACGCAGCCTCTCTCTTAATTGTTTTTCCTCGTTTTGTGTATAACAGTTTTACACATACAATGAGACCACGATTTTAACATGTCATACCATTAATTTCAAAATACTCTTACAAAAGTAGAGTCATGTGGCAAAATAGGGGATTTTCATTTGATGTCAGTGTAAAACTGTTTGAGTGCATATCCTTTAAATCATTCTTTTTTAGTGCATCTCCTTAAGCAGATGCATGTAGGCTGACAATGATTTTTCCTTTGATTGACATTTCTGATGGGATATCACATGGTGTTTGATAGGGAGAATCTAAGGTTTGGCTGGTCTAGATCAAATTGTAAGTACTTCTCTTAGTTCAAAAAATGTAAACTATTAAGTTTCCCCGATCTTTAGTGAACAATCTCTGGCTATTTAGTTTGGATTCTTTGTATTGAATAAGTAATTTCTGCCGCACTACCATTTGCAAGAGATAAGAAACAAATAGTACATGGAAAAAGGGAGGGGGAATTTTAGCCTTTCATGTTTACCTTTTTTTTCCTTTTAATATTTATTTAAGCATTGTGGGATAATCTTGTATGGTTTATGTCCTCTACAGCTTCATTTGTTACTATTTCAAGCTCAAGCAAACATACATTGTTAAATAGTTGTTTTGTTGTTCCTGTAATCTTCTGTGTTGTGTCGAAACAATGTTTGTTATGGTGTATGAATGTCTACTCAATGTTAATAACTAAACTGCAGGTCAAAATAGCATGGGTAACACATCAAATGTTAGGTCACAATCCAAAGGTTGATTGCTAGGCTCTATACCAGCCAATCAGCAGTAGCGTATCCCCAATAGTACTCATGGGAGGTAATTCATTATGATTTTTAACTATTTTCAATTTGATTCTTTAATTACTGCAATATATTTCTCTTTCCATTTTTTGCTATGTTTGTGATGAATTTTCAAAATTGTGATATGTTATGCAATCATCCGCTTTATTTTGATTGAGATGCTAAATTGAATGCATAACATTTTAAATTTACTTGATAGTATGCATCAATATCATAAGTATGATAAATTGAATTGAGATATAGGATGTTGAAAAATAGATTGATTGACTTGATGGTATACAATAGATGTATTGTATTATGTCTCATTGAGAATGACAGAATTTGTCCCATATAGGATTAGAAATGATTTTTGATACTTGGATCAAGTTGTCTTAACCTTGATAAATTGAATTTGGGGAATCCTTTGTTGGAATGATAGCTTTTTGTTCGGTTTGTCCTTAAATATGCAGTTCACTATTTATTATGATGCGTAACCATTTTTAATTTGATTTTTGAATCACTATACATATTTCTCTTTCCATTATTCAATATTTTTATGATCGATTTTCAAAATTGAGATATATCGGATGTTGTATCATGTCTCGTTGAGAATGACAGAATTTGTTCCGATGGTATAAAATAGATAAATTGAATTGAGATATCGGATGTTGGAAAATAGATGGATTGAGTTGTTTCCCCCAATAATATAAATATGATAAATTGAATTGATATATATTTTGATTGAGATGCTAAATTGAATGCATAACATTTTCAATTTACTTGATAGTATGCATCAATATGATTTTTGAACATATACGGTTAAATAAACATGAATTGAGATATATCGGATGTTGGAAAATAGATGAGTTGGGTTGATGGTATACAATAGATGTTATGTATTGTCTCATTGAGAATGACAGAATTTGTCCTAAATAGGATTAGAAATGATTTGTGATACTTGGATCAAGTTGTCTTAATCTTAATAAATTGAATTTGGGAGAATCGTTTGTTGGAATGATAGTTTTTTGTTCGGTTTGTCTTTAAATATGCAGTTCACTTATTTCTTTTTCCATTATTCGATATGTTTATGATGAATTTTCAAAAATGTGATATGTTATGCAATCAACTCCCTTATTTTTATAGAGATGCTAAATTGAATGCATAACAATTTCAATTGACTTGATAGTATGCACGATTCTCATATTTGAACATATATGGTTTGATAAAATTGATTTGAGATATAACAGATGTTGGAAAATAGTTGGATTGAGTTAATGGCATCCTATAGATGCATTGTATTATGTCTCGTTAAGAATTATAGAATTTGTCCCGATGGTATAAAATAGATAATTTGAAATGAGAAGAATGTTGGAAAATAGATTGAGTTGTGTCCCCCAATGATATCGTAAATTGAATTGAAATATATCGGATATTGAAAAATAGATGGATTGAGTTAATGATATATAATTGATTCATTTTATTATATGTCGTTGAGAATGACCGAATTTGTCCCGAATAGGATTAAAATTGATTTTGCATACTTGGATCAAGTTGTCTTAACCTTGATAAAATGAATTGACGGACTCGTTTGTTGGAATGATAATTTTTTGATCGAACTGTCTTTAAATATTCAGTTCACTAAAGGTAATTTATTATGATGTGAAACCATTTTTAATTTGATTTTTGAATTACTGCTAATAATTTCTCCATCGATTATTCGATATGTTTATGATGAATTTTCAAAATTGTGATATGTTATGTAATCAACCCCATTATTTTGATAGAGATGCTAAATTGAAAGCATAACAGTTTCAATTTACTTGATAGTATGCATGATTATCATATTTGAACATATACGGTTTGATAAAATTTACTTGAGATATATCGGATGTTGGAAAATAGTTGAATTGAGTTAATGACATCCAATAGATGCATTGTATTATGTTTCGTTGAGAATGACAGAATTTGTTCCGATGGTATAAAATAGATAAATTGAATTGAGATATCGGATGTTGGAAAATAGATGGATTGAGTTAATGGTATACAATTGATTCATCTTATTATGTCTCGTCGAGAATGACAGAATTTGTCCCGAATATGATTAAAAATGATTTTTGATACTTGGATCAAGTTGTCTTAACCTTGGTAAAATGAATTGACGAACTCGTCTGTTGGAATGATAGCTTTTTGATCGAACTGTCGTTAAATATTCAGTTCACTAAAGGTAATTTATTATGATGTGAAACCATTTATAATTTGATTTTTGAATCACTGCTACTTATTTCTTTTTCCATTATTCGATATGTTTATGATGAATTTTCAAAAATGTGATATGTTATGCAATCAACTCCCTTATTTTTATAGAGATGCTAAATTGAATGCATAACAATTTCAGCTGACTTGATAGTATGCACGATTCTCATTTGAACATATATGGTTTGATAAAATTGATTTGAGATATATCAGATGTTGGAAAATAGTTGGATTGAGTTAATGGCATCCTATAGATGCATTGTATTATGTCTCGTTAAGAATTATAGAATTTGTCCTGATGGTATCAAATAGATAATTTGAAATGAGAAGAATGTTGAAAAATAGATTGATTGAGTTGTGTCCCCCAATGTTATCGTAAATTGAATTGAAATATATCGGATATTGAAAAATAGATGGATTGAGTTAATGATATATAATTGATTCATTTTATTATATCTCGTTGAGAATGACCGAATTTGTCCTGAATAGGATTAAAAATGATTTTGCATACTTGGATCAAGTTGTCTTAACCTTGATAAAATGAATTGACGAACTCGTTTGTTGGAATGATAGCTTTTTGATCGAACTATCGTTAAATATTCAGTTCACTAAAGGTAATTTATTATGATGTGAATCCATTTTTAATTTGATTTTTGAATCACTGCTAATTATTTCTCTTTTGATTATTCGATATGTTTATGATGAATTTTCAAAATTGTGATGTGTTATGTAATCAACCCCCGTATTTTGATAGAGATGCTAAATTGAATGCATAACAGTTTCAATTTATTTGATAGTATGCATGGTTATCATATTTGAACATACACGGTTTGATAAAATTGACTTGAGATATATCGGATGTTGGAAAATAGTTGAATTGAGTTAATGACATCCAATAGATACATTGTATTATGTCTCGTTGAGAATGACAGAATTTGTTTCGATGGTATAAAATAGATAAATTGAATTGAGATTTCGGATGTTGAAAAATTGATGGATTGAGTTGTGTCCCACAATAATATCATAAATATGATAAATTGAATTGAGATATATTTTGATTGAGATGCTAAATTGAATGCATAACATTTTCAATTTACATGATAGTATGCATCAATATGATTTTTGAACATATACGGTTTGATAAACATGAATTGAGATATATCGAATGTTGAAAAATAGATGTTATGTATTATGTCTCATTGATAATGACAGAATTTGTCCCTAATAAGATTAGAAATGATTTTTGATACTTGGATCAAGTTGTCTTAACCTTGATAAATTGAATTTGGGAGAATCGTTTGTTGGAAAGATAGCTTTTTGTTCGGTTTGTCTTTAAATATGCGGTTCACTTGTGATAATTTATTATGATGCGTAAACATTTTTAATTTGATTTTTGAATCATTGATACATATTTCTCTTTTTATTTTTCAATATGTTTATGATAAATTTTCAAAATTGTGATATGTTATGCAATTATCCACCTTAATTTGATTGAGATGCTAAATTGAATGCATAACATTTTCAATTTACTTGATAGTTATGATTTTTGAACATATACGGCTTGACAAACATGAATTGAGATATATCGTATGTTGAAAAATAGATGGATTGAGTTAATAGTATACAATAGATGCATTTTATTATGTCTCGTTGAGAGTGACAACATTTGTCTTGAAGAGTATTGAAAATGATTTTTAATACTTGGATCAAGTTGTGTTAAACTTGATAAATTGAATTGAAGTACTCGTTTGTTTGAATGATAGTTTTTTGATCGATTTGTCGATAAATATGCAGTCCACTAAAGGTATTATAACTATTTTTAATTTGACTTTTCAATCACTGCTACATATTTTTCTTTCAATTTTTTGATATGTTTATGATGGATTTTCAAAATTGTGATATGTTATGCGATCATCCCCTTTATTTTGGTTGAGATGTTCAATTGAATGCATACTTGATATTATGCATCAATATGACATTTGAACATATACGGTTTGATAAAAATGAATTGAGATATATCGGATGTTGAAAAATATATGGATTGAATTACTGATATAAAATTAATGCATTGTATTATGTCTTGTTGAGAATGAAAGAATTTGCCCCGAGTGTATAAAATAGATAAATTGAATTGAGATATCGGATGTTGGAAAATTGATGGATTGAGTTGTGTACCTCAATGACATCATAATTATGATAAATTGAATTGAGATATATCATATGATAAAAAATAGATGAATTGAGTTAATGGTATACAATTGATTCATCTTATTATGTCTCGTCAAGAATGACAGAATTTGTCCCGAATAGGATTAAAAATGATTTTCGATACTTGGATCAAGTTGTCTTAACCTTGATAAAATGTATTGACGAACTCGTTTGTTGGAATGATAGCTTTTTGATGAAACTGTCGTTAAATATTCAGTTCACTAAAGGTAATTTATTATGATGTGAAACCATTTTTAATTTAATTTTTGAATCACTGCTACTTATTTCTCTTTCCATTATTCGATTTGTTTATAATGAATTTTCAAAAATGTGATATGTTATGCAATCAACCCCCTTATTTTGATAGAGATGCAAAATCGAATGCATAACAGTTTCAATTTACTTGATAGTATGCATGATTATCATATTTGAACATATACGGTTTGATAAAATTTACTTGAGATATATCGGATGTTGGAAAATAGTTGAATTGAGTTAATGACATCCAATAGATGCATTCTATTATGTATAGTTGAAATTGACAGAATTTGTTCTGATGGTATAAAATAGATAATTTGAAATGAGAAGGATGTTGGAAAATAGATTGATTGAGTTGTGTCCCCCAATGATATCATAAATTGAATTGAAATATATCGGATATTGAAAAATAGATGGATTGAGTTAATGATATACAATTGATTCATTTTATTATGTCTCGTTGAGAATGATCGAATTTGTCCCGAATAGGATTAAAAATAATTTTGCATACTTGGATAAAGTTGTTTTAACCTTGATAAAATGAATTGACGGACTCGTTTGTTGGAATGATAGTTTTTTGATCGTATTGTCGTTAAATATTCAGTTCACTAAAGGTAATTTATTGTGATGTGAAACCAATTTTAATTTGATTTTTGAATCACTGCTACTTATTTCTCTTTTGATTATTCGATATGTTTATGATGAATTTTCAAAATTATGATATGTTATGCAATGAACCCCCTTCTTTTGATAGAGATGCTAAATTGAATGTATAACAGTTTCAATTTACTTGATAGTATGCATGAATATCCTATTTGAACATATACGGTTTGATAAAATTGACTTGAGATATATCGGATGTTGGAAAATAGTTGAATTGAGTTAATGACATCCAATAGATGCATTGTATTATGTCTCGTTGAAAATGACATAATTTGTTCCGATGGAATAAAATAGATAAATTAAATTGAGATATCGGATGTTGGAAAATAGATGGATTAATGATATATAATAGATGTATTGTATTATGTCTCGTTGAGAATGACATAATTTGTCCCGATGGTATAAAATATATAAATTAAATTGAGATATCGGATGTTGGAAAATAGATTGATTGAGTTGTGTCCCCCAACGATATCATAAATATGATAAATTGAATTGACATATCGGATGTTGAAAAATATATGGATTGAATTAATGGTATACAATTGATACATTATATTATATCTCGTTGAGAATGACCGAATTTGTCCCGAATAGGATTGAAAATGATTTTAGATACTTGGATCAAGTTGTCTTAATCTTGATAAATTGAATTGACGGATCGTTTGTTGGAATGATAGCTTTTTTATCGGTATGTCGTTAAATATGCACTTCACTAGAGGTAATTTATAATGATGTGTAAACTTTTTAAATTTGATATGTGTATCACTGCTACATGTTTCTCTTTTCATTTTTCGATATGTTTATGATAAATTTTAAAATTTTTGATGTTATGCAATCAGCCGCCTTATTTTTATTGAGATGCTAAATTGAATGCATAACACTTTCAATTTACTTGATAGTATGCTTGAATATAATATTTGAACATATACAGTTTGGTGAAATTGAATTGAGATATTGGATGTTGGAAAATAGATGGATTGAATTGAGATATCGGATGTTGGAAAATAGATGGATTGGATTAATGGTATACAATAGATGCATTGTATTATGTCTCGTTGAAAATGACCGAATTTGTTACGAACATTATTGAAAATGATTTTAGATACTTGGATCAAGTTATCTTAACCTTGATAAATTGAATTGAGGGAATCGTTTGCTGGAATGATAGTTTTTTTTATCGTTTTGTCGTTAAATATGCACTTCATTAGAGGTAATTTATAATGATACGTAACATTTTAAATTTGATTTTTGAATCACTGCTACATGTTTCTCTTTTCATTTTTGGATGTGTTAAAATTTTGATATGTTATGCAATTATTTTTCTTATTTTGATTGAGATGATAAATTGAATGCAAAACTCTTTCAATTTACTTGATAGTATGCATAAATATGATATTTGAACATATACGGTTTGATAAAATTGAATTGAGATATCTGATGTTGGAAAATAGATGGATTGGGTTAATGGTATATAATAGATGCATTGTATTATATCTCGTTGAGAATGACATAATTTGTTTCGATGGTATAAAATAGATAAATTAAATTGAGATATCGGATGTTGGAAAATAGATTGATTGAGTTGTGTCCCCCAACGATATCATAAATCATAAATATGATAAATTGAATTGAGATATTGAATGTTTAAAAATATATGGATTGAATTATTGGTATACAATTGATGAATTATATTATATTTCGTTGAGAATGACCGAATTTGTCCCAAATAGGATTGAAAATGATTTTAGATACTTGGATCAAGTTGTCTTAATCTTGATAAATTGAATTGACGGATCGTTTGTTGGAATGATAGCTTTTTTATCGGTATGTCGTTAAAGGACCATTTGAGATTTTGGAGAGAGTCGGACCTGTAGCTTATCGCTTAGCACTTCCACCCGATCTATCAGGAGTTCATCCAGTCTTTCATATTTCCATGCTTCGAAAGTACCTTTACGATCCTTCTCATGTTATCAGTCATAAAGATATTCAATTAGATGAGAATTTGTCATACACTGAACAACCGGTAGCAATAATAGATAAGGAAATTAGACGATTACGTTCAAAGTATATTGTTTCAGTGAAGGTTCTGTGGAAAGGACCGTCGGGTGAAGAAGCAACGTGGGAGCCCGAAGAAGTCATGCGTACAAAGTATCCACAGTTATTTCAAAATCAAGGTTAGTCGTATAAATTCGAGGACGAATTTCTTTTAAGGGGGGAAGACTGAAACGGTTTTATTTATTTAAAAATAAAAAATAAAATAATAATAATAATAAATAACTAATATTAAGTAAGAAAGAAAGAAAAGAAAGAAGGGTCTGGAAACTAAAGTCCACTGTAACCCACCCTCATCATTTCTTTCACTTTCCATTCTCTCATTCCCTTTCTCCTTCCTCTGTTCCTATTCTCAATTTCTTTTCCCTTGCATTTTTCTATCAAATTATCAAACCAGTATTATTAGAAATACTTATACATCCTAAATCAAAGCTCTCTCATATTTCACATAAGCTATGTAGTATAATTTTGGGGTTAGGGTTAATGCTCTTGGATGGAGATAAATACCCACTCCCTAAAAGTTGCTTATTGAGACTCTTTGAGGTAAATATATCATCTATAATTCAACAATTTAGCTTTGGGTATATTTGATTTGGTGTAGAAATTAATGTTAGAGACTAGAGTATTGGAGGAGTTTATGGTTATATGTGTTTAATTAGATAAACTCTAGAATGACTTTCTAATTATTGATAAACCTTATTGATGTTCAGATTCTTCAGTTGTTGCTTTGTCTGCTTCTCCGGACGTCGTTGGAGAGCAAAACTAGCCGATCTTCATAGTTGTGAGTTGATGATAATCATTATCACTTATTTTGAATACTATTATAAGTTTTCATGTTGTTTATTTATGTTAAAATACCTATTATGATTAATTTTTGGGAAACATGCCTTTTAAAAAATTTCATTCTCCTCTTTCGCTATTTTAAACTCGTTGATATCAATTTATACTCTAGTTTGATTATGGATAAAGTAGCTTATTGAAATTTGAAATGTGATTATGTATGTTTTACATAAATTTTGAAATCTTGAGAAACATGGATTTTTATAAATATGTTTTGAGAGTAACGATTGCGATTCTTTCGGCGTTAATGAGAATAAAAGTCTAGGTGCACCTAGTTAGATAATGTCGATTAGGGAGGGTTGACCGTTATATGGAGCTGCCCCTATGGAAAGGCCGCCATTAGGAGGAGAGGGCTATCAACGAGTTGTCGACTCCCTAATTAAAGACGATGATGTGATTTTCTTAATCGATGAGGAAAGGGCTATCCGTTAGATGGAGCCACCACTAAGAGAAAGGCCGCTCTTAGGAGGAAAGGGCTATCAACGAGATGGAGCCGTCTCTCGATTATCTCTTAACGAATTCTTTTTGTTTAATCGGATTTCTACATTTTTTTTTTATTTAAATTTCAAACTCTAATGATTTGGATTGAGAACTATTTTTATTACATAGTTACTACTTCGCAATTATTTCTACAAGCTTTCTAAAAACAATCAAATGCTCGTGCCTCTGTATGTTTCCCATCTTGTTGGTAGTGATTGTTGTCTCTCACTAAGTCTTTATGACTTACCCCTTATTCTTATATTTTTTCAGATTCCCAGACAGCTGAGTAGCAGGTTTCTAGTGTAGATAAAGCTTCATCAGTCACTCTTTTGGTAGGCCTCCTTGATGGAAGGCTATTTGTATATGTGCATTTTGAGTTGATCGAGTATCTGCAGCTATTTTGAGTCTAGGGATACTTTTTGGAATGTATAAATTTAATCTGAATCTGTTTAAACTCTAGCTGATGATGTATGTGGAAAAACAGGATTTATTTTGGATTTGGAAATGTTGTAAATACAGAGAATACTCTGTCGAAATTTCTATAAATATTATTTTGAAGTAAAATGAGCAATTTTGCAAGTTTCGTGTTTATTGTTCGTTAACTTTGGTCATTAGGCTTGCCGAACAAGTAATAGTTCGTGCGCCGATCACGATGCGAAATTGGGTCGTGACATTATGTCTCGTTGAGAATGACATAATTTGTCCCGATGGTATAAAATATATAAATTAAAATGAGATATCGGATGCTGGAAAATAGATTGATTGAGTTATGTCCCTCAATGATATCATAAATATGATAAATTGAATTGAGATATCGAATGTTGAAAAATATATGGATTGAATTAATGGTATACAATAGATGCATTGTATTATGTCTCGTTGAAAATGACCAAATTTGTTCCGAACAGGATTGAAAATGATTTTAGATACTTGGATCAAGTTGTCTTAACCTTGATAAATTGAATTGAGGGAATCGTTTGCTTGAATGATAGTTTTTTTTATCGTTTTGTCGTTAAACATGCCCTTCATTAGAGGTAATTTATAATGATTCGTAACATTTTAAATTTGATTTTTGAATCACTGCTACATGTTACTGTTTTCATTTTTGGATGTGTTTATGATAGATTTTTAAAATTTTGATATGTTATGCAATTATTTTTCTTATTTTGATTGAGATGATAAATTGAATGCAAAACTCTTTCAATTTACTTGATAGTATGCATAAATATGATATTTGAACATCTACGGTTTGATAAAATCGAATTGAGATATCTGATGTTGAAAAATAGATGGATTGGGTTAATGATATATAATAGATGCATTGTATTATATCTCGTTGAGAATGACATAATTTGTTCCGATGGTATAAAATAGATAAATTAAATTGAGATATCGGATGTTGGAAAATAGATTGATTGAGTTGTCCCCCAATGATATCATAAATCATAAATATGATAAATTGAATTGAGATATCGGATATTGAAAAATATATAGATTGAATTAATGGTATACAATTGATGCATTATATTATATCTCGTTGAGAATGACCGAATTTGTCCCGAATATGATTGAAAATGATTTTAGATACTTGGATCAAGTTGCTTTAATCTTCATAAATTGAATTGACGGATCGTTTGTTGGAATGAAAACTTTTTTATCTGTATGTCGTTAAATATGCACTTCTCTAGAGGTAATTTATAATGATGTGTAACCTTTTTAAATTTGATTTTTAAATCACTGCTACATGTTTCTCTGACCATTTTTAGATTTTTTTATGATGGATTTTGAAAATTTTGATATGTTATGCTATCATTCTCCTTATTTTGCACGAGATGCTGAATTGAATGCATAGCACTATCTATTTACTTGATAGTATGCATGAATATGATATTTGAACATATACGGTTTGATAAAATTGAATTGAGATATTGGATGTTGGAAAATAGATGGATTGAATTGAGATATCGGATGTTGGAAAATAGATGGATTAATGGTATATAATAGATGCATTGTATTATGTCTCGTTGAGACTAACATAATTTGTCCCGATGATATAAAATATATAAATTAAATTGAGATATCGGATGTTGGAAAATAGATTGATTGAGTTATGTCCCTCAATAATATCATAAATATGATAAATTGAATTGAGATATCGAATGTTGAAAAATATATGGATTGAATTAATGGTATACAATTGTTGCATTGTATTATGTCTAGTTGAGAATGACCGAATTTTTCCCGAATAGGATTAAAAATGATTTTAGATACTTGGATCAAGTTGTCTTAATCTTGATAAATTGAATTCACGGATCGTTTGTTGGAATGATAGCTTTTTTATCGGTATGTCGTTAAATAAGCACTTCACTAGAGGTAATTTATAATGATGTGTAAACTTTTTAAATTTGATATGATTATCACTGCTACATGTTTCTTTTTCCAATTTTCGATATGTTTATGATAAATTTTAAAATTTTTGATGTTATGCAGTCATCCGCCTTATTTTTATTGAGATGCTAAATTGAATGCATAACACTTTCAATTTACTTGATAGTATGCTTGAATATAATATTTGAACATATACAGTTTGGTGAAATTGAATTGAGATATTGGATGTTGGAAAATAGATGGATTCAATTGAGATATCGGATGTTGGAAAATAGATGGATTGGATTAATGGTATACAATAGATGCATTGTATTATGTCTCGTTGAAAATGACCGAATTTGTTCCGAACATTATTGAAATGATTTTAGATACTTGGATCAAGTTATCTTAACCTTGATAAATAGAATTGAGGGAATCGTTTGCTGGAATGATAGTTTTTTTTTTTTTTATCGTTTTGTCGTTAAATATGCACTTCATTAGAGGTAATTTATAATGATACGTAACATTTTAAATTTGATTTTTGAATCACTGCTACATGTTTCTGTTTTCATTTTTGGATGTGTTTAAGATAGATTTTTAAAATTTTGATATGTTATGCAATTATTTTTCTTATTTTGATTGAGATGATAAATTGAATGCAAAACTCTTTCAATTTACTTGATAGTATGCATAAATATGATATTTGAACATATACGGTTTGATAAAATTGAATTGAGATATCTGATGTTGGAAAATAGATGGATTGAGTTAATGGTATATAATAGATGCATTGTATTATATCTCGTTGAGAATGACATAATTTGTTTCGATGGTATAAAATAGATAAATTAAATTGAGATATCGGATGTTGGAAAATAGATTGATTGAGTTGTGTCCCCCAACGATATCATAAATCATAAATATGATAAATTGAATTGAGATATCGGATATTGAAAAATATATAGATTGAATTAATGGTATACAATTGATGCATTATATTATATCTCGTTGAGAATGACCGAATTTGTCCCGAATATGATTGAAAATGATTTTAGATACTTGGATCAAGTTGCTTTAATCTTGATAAATTGAATTGACGGATTGTTTGTTGGAATGAAAACTTTTTTATCTGTATGTCGTTAAATATGCACTTCTCTAGAGGTAATTTATAATGATGTGTAACCTTTTTAAATTTGATTTTTGAATCACTGCTACATGTTTCTCTGACCATTTTTAGATTTTTTTATGATGGATTTTGAAAATTTTGATATGTCATGCTATCATTCTCCTTATTTTGCACGAGATGCTGAATTGAATGCATAGCACTATCAATTTACTTGATAGTATGCATGAATATGATATTTGAACATATACGGTTTGATAAAATTGAATTGAGATATTGGATGTTGGAAAATAGATGGATTGAATTGAGATATCGGATGTTGGAAAATAGATGGATTAATGGTATATAATAGATGCATTGTATTATGTCTCGTTGAGACTAACATAATTTGTCCCGATGATATAAAATATATAAATTAAATTGAGATATCGGATGTTGGAAAATAGATTGATTGAGTTATGTCCCTCAATAATATCATAAATATGATAAATTGAATTGAGATATCGAATGTTGAAAAATATATGGATTGAATTAATGGTATACAATTGTTGCATTGTATTATGTCTAGTTGAGAATGACCGAATTTTTCCCGAATAGGATTAAAAATGATTTTAGATACTTGGATCAAGTTGTCTTAATCTTGATAAATTGAATTCACGGATCGTTTGTTGGAATGATAGCTTTTTTATCGGTATGTCGTTAAATAAGCACTTCACTAGAGGTAATTTATAATGATGTGTAAACTTTTTAAATTTGATATGATTATCACTGCTACATGTTTCTTTTTCCAATTTTCGATATGTTTATGATAAATTTTAAAATTTTTGATGTTATGCAGTCATCCGCCTTATTTTTATTGAGATGCTAAATTGAATGCATAACACTTTCAATTTACTTGATAGTATGCTTGAATATAATATTTGAACATATACAGTTTGGTGAAATTGAATTGAGATATTGGATGTTGGAAAATAGATGGATTCAATTGAGATATCGGATGTTGGAAAATAGATGGATTGGATTAATGGTATACAATAGATGCATTGTATTATGTCTCGTTGAAAATGACCGAATTTGTTCCGAACATTATTGAAATGATTTTAGATACTTGGATCAAGTTATCTTAACCTTGATAAATAGAATTGAGGGAATCGTTTGCTGGAATGATAGTTTTTTTTTTTATCGTTTTGTCGTTAGATATGCACTTCATTAGAGGTAATTTATAATGATACGTAACATTTTAAATTTGATTTTTGAATCACTGCTACATGTTTCTGTTTTCATTTTTGGATGTGTTTAAGATAGATTTTTAAAATTTTGATATGTTATGCAATTATTTTTCTTATTTTGATTGAGATGATAAATTGAATGCAAAACTCTTTCAATTTACTTGATAGTATGCATAAATATGATATTTGAACATATACGGTTTGATAAAATTGAATTGAGATATCTGATGTTGGAAAATAGATGGATTGAGTTAATGGTATATAATAGATGCATTGTATTATATCTCGTTGAGAATGACATAATTTGTTTCGATGGTATAAAATAGATAAATTAAATTGAGATATCGGATGTTGGAAAATAGATTGATTGAGTTGTGTCCCCCAACGATATCATAAATCATAAATATGATAAATTGAATTGAGATATCGGATATTGAAAAATATATAGATTGAATTAATGGTATACAATTGATGCATTATATTATATCTCGTTGAGAATGACCGAATTTGTCCCGAATATGATTGAAAATGATTTTAGATACTTGGATCAAGTTGCTTTAATCTTGATAAATTGAATTGACGGATTGTTTGTTGGAATGAAAACTTTTTTATCTGTATGTCGTTAAATATGCACTTCTCTAGAGGTAATTTATAATGATGTGTAACCTTTTTAAATTTGATTTTTGAATCACTGCTACATGTTTCTCTGACCATTTTTAGATTTTTTTATGATGGATTTTGAAAATTTTGATATGTCATGCTATCATTCTCCTTATTTTGCACGAGATGCTGAATTGAATGCATAGCACTATCAATTTACTTGATAGTATGCATGAATATGATATTTGAACATATACGGTTTGATAAAATTGAATTGAGATATTGGATGTTGGAAAATAGATGGATTGAATTGAGATATCGGATGTTGGAAAATAGATGGATTAATGGTATATAATAGATGCATTGTATTATGTCTCGTTGAGACTAACATAATTTGTCCCGATGATATAAAATATATAAATTAAATTGAGATATCGGATGTTGGAAAATAGATTGATTGAGTTATGTCCCTCAATAATATCATAAATATGATAAATTGAATTGAGATATCGAATGTTGAAAAATATATGGATTGAATTAATGGTATACAATTGTTGCATTGTATTATGTCTAGTTGAGAATGACCGAATTTTTCCCGAATAGGATTAAAAATGATTTTAGATACTTGGATCAAGTTGTCTTAATCTTGATAAATTGAATTCACGGATCGTTTGTTGGAATGATAGCTTTTTTATCGGTATGTCGTTAAATAAGCACTTCACTAGAGGTAATTTATAATGATGTGTAAACTTTTTAAATTTGATATGATTATCACTGCTACATGTTTCTTTTTCCAATTTTCGATATGTTTATGATAAATTTTAAAATTTTTGATGTTATGCAGTCATCCGCCTTATTTTTATTGAGATGCTAAATTGAATGCATAACACTTTCAATTTACTTGATAGTATGCTTGAATATAATATTTGAACATATACAGTTTGGTGAAATTGAATTGAGATATTGGATGTTGGAAAATAGATGGATTCAATTGAGATATCGGATGTTGGAAAATAGATGGATTGGATTAATGGTATACAATAGATGCATTGTATTATGTCTCGTTGAAAATGACCGAATTTGTTCCGAACATTATTGAAATGATTTTAGATACTTGGATCAAGTTATCTTAACCTTGATAAATAGAATTGAGGGAATCGTTTGCTGGAATGATAGTTTTTTTTTTTATCGTTTTGTCGTTAGATATGCACTTCATTAGAGGTAATTTATAATGATACGTAACATTTTAAATTTGATTTTTGAATCACTGCTACATGTTTCTGTTTTCATTTTTGGATGTGTTTAAGATAGATTTTTAAAATTTTGATATGTTATGCAATTATTTTTCTTATTTTGATTGAGATGATAAATTGAATGCAAAACTCTTTCAATTTACTTGATAGTATGCATAAATATGATATTTGAACATATACGGTTTGATAAAATTGAATTGAGATATCTGATGTTGGAAAATAGATGGATTGAGTTAATGGTATATAATAGATGCATTGTATTATATCTCGTTGAGAATGACATAATTTGTTTCGATGGTATAAAATAGATAAATTAAATTGAGATATCGGATGTTGGAAAATAGATTGATTGAGTTGTGTCCCCCAACGATATCATAAATCATAAATATGATAAATTGAATTGAGATATCGGATATTGAAAAATATATAGATTGAATTAATGGTATACAATTGATGCATTATATTATATCTCGTTGAGAATGACCGAATTTGTCCCGAATATGATTGAAAATGATTTTAGATACTTGGATCAAGTTGCTTTAATCTTGATAAATTGAATTGACGGATTGTTTGTTGGAATGAAAACTTTTTTATCTGTATGTCGTTAAATATGCACTTCTCTAGAGGTAATTTATAATGATGTGTAACCTTTTTAAATTTGATTTTTGAATCACTGCTACATGTTTCTCTGACCATTTTTAGATTTTTTTATGATGGATTTTGAAAATTTTGATATGTTATGCTATCATTCTCCTTATTTTGCACGAGATGCTGAATTGAATGCATAGCACTATCAATTTACTTGATAGTATGCATGAATATGATATTTGAACATATACGGTTTGATAAAATTGAATTGAGATATTGGATGTTGGAAAATAGATGGATTGAATTGAGATATCGGATGTTGGAAAATAGATGGATTAATGGTATATAATAGATGCATTGTATTATGTCTCGTTGAGACTAACATAATTTGTCCCGATGATATAAAATATATAAATTAAATTGAGATATCGGATGTTGGAAAATAGATTGATTGAGTTATGTCCCTCAATAATATCATAAATATGATAAATTGAATTGAGATATCGAATGTTGAAAAATATATGGATTGAATTAATGGTATACAATTGTTGCATTGTATTATGCCTAGTTGAGAATGACCGAATTTGTCCCGAATAGAATTGAAAATGATTTTAGATACTTCGATCAAGTTGTCTTAATCATGATAAATTGAATTGACGGATCGTTTGTTGGAATGATAGCTTTTTTATCGGTATGTCGTTAAATATGCACTTCACTAGAGGTAATTTATAATGATGTGTAAACTTTTTAAATTTGATATGTGTATCACTGTTACATGTTTCTCTTTCCATTTTTCGATATGTTTATGATAAATTTTAAAATTTTTGATGTTATGCAGTCATCCGCCTTATTTTTATTGAGATGCTAAATTGAATGCATAACACTTTCAATTTACTTGATAGTATGCTTGAATATAATATTTGAACATATACAGTTTGGTGAAATTGAATTGAGATATTGGATGTTGGAAAATAGATGGATTGAATTGAGATATCGGATGTTGGAAAATAGATGGATTGGATTAATGGTATACAATAGATGCATTGTATTATGTCTGGTTGAAAATGACCGAATTTGTTCCGAACATTATTGAAAATGATTTTAGATACTTGGATCAAGTTATCTTAACCTTGATAAATTGAATTGAGGGAATCGTTTGCTGGAATGATAGTTTTTTTTTATCGTTTTGTCGTTAAATATGCACTTCATTAGAGGTAATTTATAATGATACGTAACATTTTAAATTTGATTTTTGAATCACTGCTACATGTTTCTCTTTTCATTTTTGGATGTGTTTATGATAGATTTTTAAAATTTTGATATGTTATGCAATTATTTTTCTTATTTTGATTGAGATGATAAATTGAATGCAAAACTCTTTCAATTTACTTGATAGTATGCATAAATATGATATTTGAACATATACGGTTTGATAAAATTGAATTGAGATATCTGATGTTGGAAAATAGATGGATTGAGTTAATGGTATATAATAGATGCATTGTATTATATCTCGTTGAGAATGACATAATTTGTTTCGATGGTATAAAATAGATAAATTAAATTGAGATATCGGATGTTGGAAAATAGATTGATTGAGTTGTGTCCCCCAACGATATCATAAATCATAAATATGATAAATTGAATTGAGATATCGGATATTGAAAAATATATAGATTGAATTAATGGTATACAATTGATGCATTATATTATATCTCGTTGAGAATGACCGAATTTGTCCCGAATATGATTGAAAATGATTTTAGATACATGGATCAAGTTGCTTTAATCTTGATAAATTGAATTGACGGATTGTTTGTTCGAATGAAAACTTTTTTATCTGTATGTCGTTAAATATGCACTTCTCTAGAGGTAATTTATAATGATGTGTAACCTTTTTAAATTTGATTTTTGAATCACTGCTACATGTTTCTCTGACCATTTTTAGATTTTTTTATGATGGATTTTGAAAATTTTGATATGTTATGCTATCATTCTCCTTATTTTGCACGAGATGCTGAATTGAATGCATAGCACTATCAATTTACTTGATAGTATGCATGAATATGATATTTGAACATATACGGTTTGATAAAATTGAATTGAGATATTGGATGTTGGAAAATAGATGGATTGAATTGAGATATCGGATGTTGGAAAATAGATGGATTAATGGTATATAATAGATGCATTGTATTATGTCTCGTTGAGACTAACATAATTTGTCCCGATGATATAAAATATATAAATTAAATTGAGATATCGGATGTTGGAAAATAGATTGATTGAGTTATGTCCCTCAATAATATCATAAATATGATAAATTGAATTGAGATATCGAATGTTGAAAAATATATGGATTGAATTAATGGTATACAATTGTTGCATTGTATTATGCCTAGTTGAGAATGACCGAATTTGTCCCGAATAGAATTGAAAATGATTTTAGATACTTCGATCAAGTTGTCTTAATCATGATAAATTGAATTGACGGATCGTTTGTTGGAATGATAGCTTTTTTATCGGTATGTCGTTAAATATGCACTTCACTAGAGGTAATTTATAATGATGTGTAAACTTTTTAAATTTGATATGTGTATCACTGTTACATGTTTCTCTTTCCATTTTTCGATATGTTTATGATAAATTTTAAAATTTTTGATGTTATGCAGTCATCCGCCTTATTTTTATTGAGATGCTAAATTGAATGCATAACACTTTCAATTTACTTGATAGTATGCTTGAATATAATATTTGAACATATACAGTTTGGTGAAATTGAATTGAGATATTGGATGTTGGAAAATAGATGGATTGAATTGAGATATCGGATGTTGGAAAATAGATGGATTGGATTAATGGTATACAATAGATGCATTGTATTATGTCTGGTTGAAAATGACCGAATTTGTTCCGAACATTATTGAAAATGATTTTAGATACTTGGATCAAGTTATCTTAACCTTGATAAATTGAATTGAGGGAATCGTTTGCTGGAATGATAGTTTTTTTTTATCGTTTTGTCGTTAAATATGCACTTCATTAGAGGTAATTTATAATGATACGTAACATTTTAAATTTGATTTTTGAATCACTGCTACATGTTTCTCTTTTCATTTTTGGATGTGTTTATGATAGATTTTTAAAATTTTGATATGTTATGCAATTATTTTTCTTATTTTGATTGAGATGATAAATTGAATGCAAAACTCTTTCAATTTACTTGATAGTATGCATAAATATGATATTTGAACATATACGGTTTGATAAAATTGAATTGAGATATCTGATGTTGGAAAATAGATGGATTGAGTTAATGGTATATAATAGATGCATTGTATTATATCTCGTTGAGAATGACATAATTTGTTTCGATGGTATAAAATAGATAAATTAAATTGAGATATCGGATGTTGGAAAATAGATTGATTGAGTTGTGTCCCCCAACGATATCATAAATCATAAATATGATAAATTGAATTGAGATATCGGATATTGAAAAATATATAGATTGAATTAATGGTATACAATTGATGCATTATATTATATCTCGTTGAGAATGACCGAATTTGTCCCGAATATGATTGAAAATGATTTTAGATACATGGATCAAGTTGCTTTAATCTTGATAAATTGAATTGACGGATTGTTTGTTCGAATGAAAACTTTTTTATCTGTATGTCGTTAAATATGCACTTCTCTAGAGGTAATTTATAATGATGTGTAACCTTTTTAAATTTGATTTTTGAATCACTGCTACATGTTTCTCTGACCATTTTTAGATTTTTTTATGATGGATTTTGAAAATTTTGATATGTTATGCTATCATTCTCCTTATTTTGCACGAGATGCTGAATTGAATGCATAGCACTATCAATTTACTTGATAGTATGCATGAATATGATATTTGAACATATACGGTTTGATAAAATTGAATTGAGATATTGGATGTTGGAAAATAGATGGATTGAATTGAGATATCGGATGTTGGAAAATAGATGGATTAATGGTATATAATAGATGCATTGTATTATGTCTCGTTGAGACTAACATAATTTGTCCCGATGATATAAAATATATAAATTAAATTGAGATATCGGATGTTGGAAAATAGATTGATTGAGTTATGTCCCTCAATAATATCATAAATATGATAAATTGAATTGAGATATCGAATGTTGAAAAATATATGGATTGAATTAATGGTATACAATTGTTGCATTGTATTATGTCTAGTTGAGAATGACCGAATTTGTCCCGAATAGATTTGAAAATGATTTTAGATACTTCGATCAAGTTGTCTTAATCATGATAAATTGAATTGACGGATCGTTTGTTGGAATGATAGCTTTTTTATCGGTATGTCGTTAAATATGCACTTCACTAGAGGTAATTTATAATGATGTGTAAACTTTTTAAATTTGATATGTGTATCACTGTTACATGTTTCTCTTTCCATTTTTCGATATGTTTATGATAAATTTTAAATTTTTTGATGTTATGCAGTCATCCGCCTTATTTTTATTGAGATGCTAAATTGAATGCATAACACTTTCAATTTACTTGATAGTATGCTTGAATATAATATTTGAACATATACAGTTTGGTGAAATTGAATTGAGATATCGGATGTTGGAAAATAGATGGATTGAATTGAGATATCGGATGTTGAAAAATAGATGGATTAATGGTGGTATATAATAGATTCATTGTATTATGTCTCGTTGAAAATGACATAATTTGTTCCGATGGTATAAAATAGATAAATTAAATTGAGATATCGGATGTTGGAAAATAGATTGATTGAGTTATGTCCCTCAATAATATCATAAATATGATAAATTGAATTGAGATATCGAATGTTGAAAAATATATGGATTGAAATAATGGTATACAATTGTTGCATTGTATTATGTCTAGTTGAGAATGACCGAATTTGTCCCGAATAGAATTGAAAATGATTTTAGATACTTCGATCAAGTTGTCTTAATCATGATAAATTGAATTGACGGATCGTTTGTTGGAATGATAGCTTTTTTATCGGTATGTCGTTAAATATGCACTTCACTAGAGGTAATTTATAATGATGTGTAAACTTTTTAAATTTGATATGTGTATCACTGTTACATGTTTCTCTTTCCATTTTTCGATATGTTTATGATAAATTTTAAAATTTTTGATGTTATGCAGTCATCCGCCTTATTTTTATTGAGATGCTAAATTGAATGCATAACACTTTCAATTTACTTGATAGTATGCTTGAATATAATATTTGAACATATACAGTTTGGTGAAATTGAATTGAGATATTGGATGTTGGAAAATAGATGGATTGAATTGAGATATCGGATGTTGGAAAATAGATGGATTGGATTAATGGTATACAATAGATGCATTGTATTATGTCTCGTTGAAAATGACCGAATTTGTTCCGAACATTATTGAAAATGATTTTAGATACTTGGATCAAGTTATCTTAACCTTGATAAATTGAATTGAGGGAATCGTTTGCTGGAATGATAGTTTTTTTTTATCGTTTTGTCGTTAAATATGCACTTCATTAGAGGTAATTTATAATGATACGTAACATTTTAAATTTGATTTTTGAATCACTGCTACATGTTTCTCTTTTCATTTTTGGATGTGTTTATGATATATTTTTAAAATTTTGATATGTTATGCAATTATTTTTCTTATTTTGATTGAGATGATAAATTGAATGCAAAACTCTTTCAATTTACTTGATAGTATGCATAAATATGATATTTGAACATATACGGTTTGATAAAATTGAATTGAGATATCTGATGTTGGAAAATAGATGGATTGAGTTAATGGTATATAATAGATGCATTGTATTATATCTCGTAGAGAATGACATAATTTGTTTCGATGGTATAAAATAGATAAATTAAATTGAGATATCGGATGTTGGAAAATAGATTGATTGAGTTGTGTCCCCCAACGATATCATAAATCATAAATATGATAAATTGAATTGAGATATCGGATATTGAAAAATATATAGATTGAATTAATGGTATACAATTGATGCATTATATTATATCTCGTTGAGAATGACCGAATTTGTCCCGAATATGATTGAAAATGATTTTAGATACTTGGATCAAGTTGCTTTAATCTTGATAAATTGAATTGACGGATCGTTTGTTCGAATGAAAACTTTTTTATCTGTATGTCGTTAAATATGCACTTCTCTAGAGATAATTTATAATGATGTGTAACCTTTTTAAATTTGATTTTTGAATCACTGCTACATGTTTCTCTGTCCATTTTTAGATTTTTTTATGATGGATTTTGAAAATTTTGATATGTTATGCTATCATTCTCCTTATTTTGCACGAGATGCTGAATTGAATGCATAGCACTATCAATTTACTTGATAGTATGCATGAATATGATATTTGAACATATACGGTTTGATAAAATTGAATTGAGATATTGGATGTTGGAAAATAGATGGATTGAATTGAGATATCGGATGTTGGAAAATAGATGGATTAATGGTATATAATAGATGCATTGTATTATGTTTCGTTGAAAATGACATAATTTGTCCCGATGGTATAAAATAGATAAATTAAATTGAGATATCGGATGTTGGAAAATAAATTGAGTGAGTTATGTCCCTCAATGATATAAAAAATATGATAAATTAAATTGAGATAGCGGATGTTGAAAAATATATGGATTGGATTAATGGTATACAATTGATGTATTGTGTTATGTCTCGTTGAGAATGACCGAATTTGTCCCGAATAGAATTGAAAATGATTTTAGATACTTCGATCAAGTTGTCTTAATCATGATAAATTGAATTGACGGATCGTTTGTTGGAATGATAGCTTTTTTATCGGTATGTCGTTAAATATGCACTTCACTAGAGGTAATTTATAATGATGTGTAAACTTTTTAAATTTGATATGTGTATCACTGTTACATGTTTCTCTTTCCATTTTTCGATATGTTTATGATAAATTTTAAATTTTTTGATGTTATGCAATCATCCGCCTTATTTTTATTGAGATGCTAAATTGAATGCATAACACTTTCAATTTACTTGATAGTATGCTTGAATATAATATTTGAACATATACAGTTTGGTGAAATTGAATTGAGATATCGGATGTTGGAAAATAGATGGATTGAATTGAGATATCGGATGTTGAAAAATAGATGGATTAATGGTGGTATATAATAGATTCATTGTATTATGTCTCGTTGAAAATGACATAATTTGTTCCGATGGTATAAAATAGATAAATTAAATTGAGATATCGGATGTTGGAAAATAGATTGATTGAGTTATGTCCCTCAATAATATCATAAATATGATAAATTGAATTGAGATATCGAATGTTGAAAAATATATGGATTGAATTAATGGTATACAATTGTTGCATTGTATTATGTCTAGTTGAGAATGACCGAATTTGTCCCGAATAGAATTGAAAATGATTTTAGATACTTCGATCAAGTTGTCTTAATCATGATAAATTGAATTGACGGATCGTTTGTTGGAATGATAGCTTTTTTATCGGTATGTCGTTAAATATGCACTTCACTAGAGGTAATTTATAATGATGTGTAAACTTTTTAAATTTGATATGTGTATCACTGTTACATGTTTCTCTTTCCATTTTTTGATATGTTTATGATAAATTTTAAAATTTTTGATGTTATGCAGTCATCCGCCTTATTTTTATTGAGATGCTAAATTGAATGCATAACACTTTCAATTTACTTGATAGTATGCTTGAATATAATATTTGAACATATACAGTTTGGTGAAATTGAATTGAGATATTGGATGTTGGAAAATAGATGGATTGAATTGAGATATCGGATGTTGGAAAATAGATGGATTGGATTAATGGTATACAATAGATGCATTGTATTATGTCTCGTTGAAAATGACCGAATTTGTTCCGAACATTATTGAAAATGATTTTAGATACTTGGATCAAGTTATCTTAACCTTGATAAATTGAATTGAGGGAATCGTTTGCTGGAATGATAGTTTTTTTTTATCGTTTTGTCGTTAAATATGCACTTCATTAGAGGTAATTTATAATGATACGTAACATTTTAAATTTGATTTTTGAATCACTGCTACATGTTTCTCTTTTCATTTTTGGATGTGTTTATGATAGATTTTTAAAATTTTGATATGTTATGCAATTATTTTTCTTATTTTGATTGAGATGATAAATTGAATGCAAAACTCTTTCAATTTACTTGATAGTATGCATAAATATGATATTTGAACATATACGGTTTGATAAAATTGAATTGAGATATCTGATGTTGGAAAATAGATGGATTGAGTTAATGGTATATAATAGATGCATTGTATTATATCTCGTTGAGAATGACATAATTTGTTTCGATAGTATAAAATAGATAAATTAAATTGAGATATCGGATGTTGGAAAATAGATTGATTGAGTTGTGTCCCCCAACGATATCATAAATCATAAATATGATAAATTGAATTGAGATATCGGATATTGAAAAATATATAGATTGAATTAATGGTATACAATTGATGCATTATATTATATCTCGTTGAGAATGACCGAATTTGTCCCGAATATGATTGAAAATGATTTTAGATACTTGGATCAAGTTGCTTTAATCTTGATAAATTGAATTGACGGATTGTTTGTTCGAATGAAAACTTTTTTATCTGTATGTCGTTAAATATGCACTTCTCTAGAGGTAATTTATAATGATGTGTAACCTTTTTAAATTTGATTTTTGAATCACTGCTACATGTTTCTCTGACCATTTTTAGATTTTTTTATGATGGATTTTGAAAATTTTGATATGTTATGCTATCATTCTCCTTATTTTGCACGAGATGCTGAATTGAATGCATAGCACTATCAATTTACTTGATAGTATGCATGAATATGATATTTGAACATATACGGTTTGATAAAATTGAATTGAGATATTGGATGTTGGAAAATAGATGGATTGAATTGAGATATCGGATGTTGGAAAATAGATGGATTAATGGTATATAATAGATGCATTGTATTATGTCTCGTTGAGACTAACATAATTTGTCCCGATGATATAAAATATATAAATTAAATTGAGATATCGGATGTTGGAAAATAGATTGATTGAGTTATGTCCCTCAATAATATCATAAATATGATAAATTGAATTGAGATATCGAATGTTGAAAAATATATGGATTGAATTAATGGTATACAATTGTTGCATTGTATTATGTCTAGTTGAGAATGACCGAATTTGTCCCGAATAGATTTGAAAATGATTTTAGATACTTCGATCAAGTTGTCTTAATCATGATAAATTGAATTGACGGATCGTTTGTTGGAATGATAGCTTTTTTATCGGTATGTCGTTAAATATGCACTTCACTAGAGGTAATTTATAATGATGTGTAAACTTTTTAAATTTGATATGTGTATCACTGTTACATGTTTCTCTTTCCATTTTTCGATATGTTTATGATAAATTTTAAATTTTTTGATGTTATGCAGTCATCCGCCTTATTTTTATTGAGATGCTAAATTGAATGCATAACACTTTCAATTTACTTGATAGTATGCTTGAATATAATATTTGAACATATACAGTTTGGTGAAATTGAATTGAGATATCGGATGTTGGAAAATAGATGGATTGAATTGAGATATCGGATGTTGAAAAATAGATGGATTAATGGTGGTATATAATAGATTCATTGTATTATGTCTCGTTGAAAATGACATAATTTGTTCCGATGGTATAAAATAGATAAATTAAATTGAGATATCGGATGTTGGAAAATAGATTGATTGAGTTATGTCCCTCAATAATATCATAAATATGATAAATTGAATTGAGATATCGAATGTTGAAAAATATATGGATTGAATTAATGGTATACAATTGTTGCATTGTATTATGTCTAGTTGAGAATGACCGAATTTGTCCCGAATAGAATTGAAAATGATTTTAGATACTTCGATCAAGTTGTCTTAATCATGATAAATTGAATTGACGGATCGTTTGTTGGAATGATAGCTTTTTTATCGGTATGTCGTTAAATATGCACTTCACTAGAGGTAATTTATAATGATGTGTAAACATTTTAAATTTGATATGTGTATCACTGTTACATGTTTCTCTTTCCATTTTTCGATATGTTTATGATAAATTTTAAAATTTTTGATGTTATGCAGTCATCCGCCTTATTTTTATTGAGATGCTAAATTGAATGCATAACACTTTCAATTTACTTGATAGTATGCTTGAATATAATATTTGAACATATACAGTTTGGTGAAATTGAATTGAGATATTGGATGTTGGAAAATAGATGGATTGAATTGAGATATCGGATGTTGGAAAATAGATGGATTGGATTAATGGTATACAATAGATGCATTGTATTATGTCTCGTTGAAAATGACCGAATTTGTTCCGAACATTATTGAAAATGATTTTAGATACTTGGATCAAGTTATCTTAACCTTGATAAATTGAATTGAGGGAATCGTTTGCTGGAATGATAGTTTTTTTTTTTATCGTTTTGTCGTTAAATATGCACTTCATTAGAGGTAATTTATAATGATACGTAACATTTTAAATTTGATTTTTGAATCACTGCTACATGTTTCTCTTTTCATTTTTGGATGTGTTTATGATAGATTTTTAAAATTTTGATATGTTATGCAATTATTTTTCTTATTTTGATTGAGATGATAAATTGAATGCAAAACTCTTTCAATTTACTTGATAGTATGCATAAATATGATATTTGAACATATACGGTTTGATAAAATTGAATTGAGATATCTGATGTTGGAAAATAGATGGATTGAGTTAATGGTATATAATAGATGCATTGTATTATATCTCGTTGAGAATGACATAATTTGTTTCGATAGTATAAAATAGATAAATTAAATTGAGATATCGGATGTTGGAAAATAGATTGATTGAGTTGTGTCCCCCAACGATATCATAAATCATAAATATGATAAATTGAATTGAGATATCGGATATTGAAAAATATATAGATTGAATTAATGGTATACAATTGATGCATTATATTATATCTCGTTGAGAATGACCGAATTTGTCCCGAATATGATTGAAAATGATTTTAGATACTTGGATCAAGTTGCTTTAATCTTGATAAATTGAATTGACGGATTGTTTGTTCGAATGAAAACTTTTTTATCTGTATGTCGTTAAATATGCACTTCTCTAGAGGTAATTTATAATGATGTGTAACCTTTTTAAATTTGATTTTTGAATCACTGCTACATGTTTCTCTGACCATTTTTAGATTTTTTTATGATGGATTTTGAAAATTTTGATATGTTATGCTATCATTCTCCTTATTTTGCACGAGATGCTGAATTGAATGCATAGCACTATCAATTTACTTGATAGTATGCATGAATATGATATTTGAACATATACGGTTTGATAAAATTGAATTGAGATATTGGATGTTGGAAAATAGATGGATTGAATTGAGATATCGGATGTTGGAAAATAGATGGATTAATGGTATATAATAGATGCATTGTATTATGTCTCGTTGAGACTAACATAATTTGTCCCGATGATATAAAATATATAAATTAAATTGAGATATCGGATGTTGGAAAATAGATTGATTGAGTTATGTCCCTCAATAATATCATAAATATGATAAATTGAATTGAGATATCGAATGTTGAAAAATATATGGATTGAATTAATGGTATACAATTGTTGCATTGTATTATGTCTAGTTGAGAATGACCGAATTTGTCCCGAATAGATTTGAAAATGATTTTAGATACTTCGATCAAGTTGTCTTAATCATGATAAATTGAATTGACGGATCGTTTGTTGGAATGATAGCTTTTTTATCGGTATGTCGTTAAATATGCACTTCACTAGAGGTAATTTATAATGATGTGTAAACTTTTTAAATTTGATATGTGTATCACTGTTACATGTTTCTCTTTCCATTTTTCGATATGTTTATGATAAATTTTAAATTTTTTGATGTTATGCAGTCATCCGCCTTATTTTTATTGAGATGCTAAATTGAATGCATAACACTTTCAATTTACTTGATAGTATGCTTGAATATAATATTTGAACATATACAGTTTGGTGAAATTGAATTGAGATATCGGATGTTGGAAAATAGATGGATTGAATTGAGATATCGGATGTTGAAAAATAGATGGATTAATGGTGGTATATAATAGATTCATTGTATTATGTCTCGTTGAAAATGACATAATTTGTTCCGATGGTATAAAATAGATAAATTAAATTGAGATATCGGATGTTGGAAAATAGATTGATTGAGTTATGTCCCTCAATAATATCATAAATATGATAAATTGAATTGAGATATCGAATGTTGAAAAATATATGGATTGAATTAATGGTATACAATTGTTGCATTGTATTATGTCTAGTTGAGAATGACCGAATTTGTCCCGAATAGAATTGAAAATGATTTTAGATACTTCGATCAAGTTGTCTTAATCATGATAAATTGAATTGACGGATCGTTTGTTGGAATGATAGCTTTTTTATCGGTATGTCGTTAAATATGCACTTCACTAGAGGTAATTTATAATGATGTGTAAACATTTTAAATTTGATATGTGTATCACTGTTACATGTTTCTCTTTCCATTTTTCGATATGTTTATGATAAATTTTAAAATTTTTGATGTTATGCAGTCATCCGCCTTATTTTTATTGAGATGCTAAATTGAATGCATAACACTTTCAATTTACTTGATAGTATGCTTGAATATAATATTTGAACATATACAGTTTGGTGAAATTGAATTGAGATATTGGATGTTGGAAAATAGATGGATTGAATTGAGATATCGGATGTTGGAAAATAGATGGATTGGATTAATGGTATACAATAGATGCATTGTATTATGTCTCGTTGAAAATGACCGAATTTGTTCCGAACATTATTGAAAATGATTTTAGATACTTGGATCAAGTTATCTTAACCTTGATAAATTGAATTGAGGGAATCGTTTGCTGGAATGATAGTTTTTTTTTATCGTTTTGTCGTTAAATATGCACTTCATTAGAGGTAATTTATAATGATACGTAACATTTTAAATTTGATTTTTGAATCACTGCTACATGTTTCTCTTTTCATTTTTGGATGTGTTTATGATAGATTTTTAAAATTTTGATATGTTATGCAATTATTTTTCTTATTTTGATTGAGATGATAAATTGAATGCAAAACTCTTTCAATTTACTTGATAGTATGCATAAATATGATATTTGAACATATACGGTTTGATAAAATTGAATTGAGATATCTGATGTTGGAAAATAGATGGATTGAGTTAATGGTATATAATAGATGCATTGTATTATATCTCGTTGAGAATGACATAATTTGTTTCGATGGTATAAAATAGATAAATTAAATTGAGATATCGGATGTTGGAAAATAGATTGATTGAGTTGTGTCCCCCAACAATATCATAAATCATAAATATGATAAATTGAATTGAGATATCGGATATTGAAAAATATATAGATTGAATTAATGGTATACAATTGATGCATTATATTATATCTCGTTGAGAATGACCGAATTTGTCCCGAATATGATTGAAAATGATTTTAGATACTTGGATCAAGTTGCTTTAATCTTGATAAATTGAATTGACGGATCGTTTGTTCGAATGAAAACTTTTTTATCTGTATGTCGTTAAATATGCACTTCTCTAGAGATAATTTATAATGATGTGTAACCTTTTTAAATTTGATTTTTGAATCACTGCTACATGTTTCTCTGTCCATTTTTAGATTTTTTTATGATGGATTTTGAAAATTTTGATATGTTATGCTATCATTCTCCTTATTTTGCACGAGATGCTGAATTGAATGCATAGCACTATCAATTTACTTGATAGTATGCATGAATATGATATTTGAACATATACGGTTTGATAAAATTGAATTGAGATATTGGATGTTGGAAAATAGATGGATTGAATTGAGATATCGGATGTTGGAAAATAGATGGATTAATGGTATATAATAGATGCATTGTATTATGTTTCGTTGAAAATGACATAATTTGTCCCGATGGTATAAAATAGATAAATTAAATTGAGATATCGGATGTTGGAAAATAAATTGAGTGAGTTATGTCCCTCAATGATATAAAAAATATGATAAATTAAATTGAGATAGCGGATGTTGAAAAATATATGGATTGGATTAATGGTATACAATTGATGTATTGTGTTATGTCTCGTTGAGAATGACCGAATTTGTCCCGAATAGAATTGAAAATGATTTTAGATACTTCGATCAAGTTGTCTTAATCATGATAAATTGAATTGACGGATCGTTTGTTGGAATGATAGCTTTTTTATCGGTATGTCGTTAAATATGCACTTCACTAGAGGTAATTTATAATGATGTGTAAACTTTTTAAATTTGATATGTGTATCACTGTTACATGTTTCTCTTTCCATTTTTCGATATGTTTATGATAAATTTTAAATTTTTTGATGTTATGCAATCATCCGCCTTATTTTTATTGAGATGCTAAATTGAATGCATAACACTTTCAATTTACTTGATAGTATGCTTGAATATAATATTTGAACATATACAGTTTGGTGAAATTGAATTGAGATATCGGATGTTGGAAAATAGATGGATTGAATTGAGATATCGGATGTTGAAAAATAGATGGATTAATGGTGGTATATAATAGATTCATTGTATTATGTCTCGTTGAAAATGACATAATTTGTTCCGATGGTATAAAATAGATAAATTAAATTGAGATATCGGATGTTGGAAAATAGATTGATTGAGTTGTGTCCCCCAACGATATCATAAATATGATAAATTGAATTGAGATATCGGATGTTGAAAAATATATGGATTGAATTAATGGTATACAATTGATGCATTATATTATATCTCGTTGAGAATGACCGAATTTGTCCCGAATAGGATTGAAAATGATTTTAGATACTTGGATCAAGTTGTCTTAATCTTGATAAATTGAATTGACGGATCGTTTGTTGGAATGATAGCTTTTTTATCGGTATGTCATTAAATATGCACTTCACTAGAGGTAATTTATAATGATGTGTAAACTTTTTAAATTTGATATGTGTATCACTGTTACATGTTTCTCTTTCCATTTTTCGATATGTTTATGATAAATTTTAAAATTTTTTATGTTATGCAGTCATCCGCCTTATTTTTATTGAGATGCTAAATTGAATGCATAACACTTTCAATTTACTTGATAGTATGCTTGAATATAATATTTGAACATATACAGTTTGGTGAAATTGAATTGAGATATTGGATGTTGGAAAATAGATGGATTGAATTGAGATATCGGATGTTGGAAAATAGATGGATTGGATTAATGGTATACAATAGATGCATTGTATTATGTCTCGTTGAAAATGACCGAATTTGTTCCGAACATTATTGAAAATGATTTTAGATACTTGGATCAAGTTATCTTAACCTTGATAAATTGAATTGAGGGAATCGTTTGCTGGAATGATAGTTTTTTTTTTTATCGTTTTGTCGTTAAATATGCACTTCATTAGAGGTAATTTATAATGATACGTAACATTTTAAATTTGATTTTTGAATCACTGCTACATGTTTCTCTTTTCATTTTTGGATGTGTTTATGATAGATTTTTAAAATTTTGATATGTTATGCAATTATTTTTCTTATTTTGATTGAGATGATAAATTGAATGCAAAACTCTTTCAATTTACTTGATAGTATGCATAAATATGATATTTGAACATATACGGTTTGATAAAATTGAATTGAGATATCTGATGTTGGAAAATAGATGGATTGAGTTAATGGTATATAATAGATGCATTGTATTATATCTCGTTGAGAATGACATAATTTGTTTCGATAGTATAAAATAGATAAATTAAATTGAGATATCGGATGTTGGAAAATAGATTGATTGAGTTGTGTCCCCCAACGATATCATAAATCATAAATATGATAAATTGAATTGAGATATCGGATATTGAAAAATATATAGATTGAATTAATGGTATACAATTGATGCATTATATTATATCTCGTTGAGAATGACCGAATTTGTCCCGAATATGATTGAAAATGATTTTAGATACTTGGATCAAGTTGCTTTAATCTTGATAAATTGAATTGACGGATTGTTTGTTCGAATGAAAACTTTTTTATCTGTATGTCGTTAAATATGCACTTCTCTAGAGGTAATTTATAATGATGTGTAACCTTTTTAAATTTGATTTTTGAATCACTGCTACATGTTTCTCTGACCATTTTTAGATTTTTTTATGATGGATTTTGAAAATTTTGATATGTTATGCTATCATTCTCCTTATTTTGCACGAGATGCTGAATTGAATGCATAGCACTATCAATTTACTTGATAGTATGCATGAATATGATATTTGAACATATACGGTTTGATAAAATTGAATTGAGATATTGGATGTTGGAAAATAGATGGATTGAATTGAGATATCGGATGTTGGAAAATAGATGGATTAATGGTATATAATAGATGCATTGTATTATGTCTCGTTGAGACTAACATAATTTGTCCCGATGATATAAAATATATAAATTAAATTGAGATATCGGATGTTGGAAAATAGATTGATTGAGTTATGTCCCTCAATAATATCATAAATATGATAAATTGAATTGAGATATCGAATGTTGAAAAATATATGGATTGAATTAATGGTATACAATTGTTGCATTGTATTATGTCTAGTTGAGAATGACCGAATTTGTCCCGAATAGATTTGAAAATGATTTTAGATACTTCGATCAAGTTGTCTTAATCATGATAAATTGAATTGACGGATCGTTTGTTGGAATGATAGCTTTTTTATCGGTATGTCGTTAAATATGCACTTCACTAGAGGTAATTTATAATGATGTGTAAACTTTTTAAATTTGATATGTGTATCACTGTTACATGTTTCTCTTTCCATTTTTCGATATGTTTATGATAAATTTTAAATTTTTTGATGTTATGCAGTCATCCGCCTTATTTTTATTGAGATGCTAAATTGAATGCATAACACTTTCAATTTACTTGATAGTATGCTTGAATATAATATTTGAACATATACAGTTTGGTGAAATTGAATTGAGATATCGGATGTTGGAAAATAGATGGATTGAATTGAGATATCGGATGTTGAAAAATAGATGGATTAATGGTGGTATATAATAGATTCATTGTATTATGTCTCGTTGAAAATGACATAATTTGTTCCGATGGTATAAAATAGATAAATTAAATTGAGATATCGGATGTTGGAAAATAGATTGATTGAGTTATGTCCCTCAATAATATCATAAATATGATAAATTGAATTGAGATATCGAATGTTGAAAAATATATGGATTGAATTAATGGTATACAATTGTTGCATTGTATTATGTCTAGTTGAGAATGACCGAATTTGTCCCGAATAGAATTGAAAATGATTTTAGATACTTCGATCAAGTTGTCTTAATCATGATAAATTGAATTGACGGATCGTTTGTTGGAATGATAGCTTTTTTATCGGTATGTCGTTAAATATGCACTTCACTAGAGGTAATTTATAATGATGTGTAAACATTTTAAATTTGATATGTGTATCACTGTTACATGTTTCTCTTTCCATTTTTCGATATGTTTATGATAAATTTTAAAATTTTTGATGTTATGCAGTCATCCGCCTTATTTTTATTGAGATGCTAAATTGAATGCATAACACTTTCAATTTACTTGATAGTATGCTTGAATATAATATTTGAACATATACAGTTTGGTGAAATTGAATTGAGATATTGGATGTTGGAAAATAGATGGATTGAATTGAGATATCGGATGTTGGAAAATAGATGGATTGGATTAATGGTATACAATAGATGCATTGTATTATGTCTCGTTGAAAATGACCGAATTTGTTCCGAACATTATTGAAAATGATTTTAGATACTTGGATCAAGTTATCTTAACCTTGATAAATTGAATTGAGGGAATCGTTTGCTGGAATGATAGTTTTTTTTTATCGTTTTGTCGTTAAATATGCACTTCATTAGAGGTAATTTATAATGATACGTAACATTTTAAATTTGATTTTTGAATCACTGCTACATGTTTCTCTTTTCATTTTTGGATGTGTTTATGATAGATTTTTAAAATTTTGATATGTTATGCAATTATTTTTCTTATTTTGATTGAGATGATAAATTGAATGCAAAACTCTTTCAATTTACTTGATAGTATGCATAAATATGATATTTGAACATATACGGTTTGATAAAATTGAATTGAGATATCTGATGTTGGAAAATAGATGGATTGAGTTAATGGTATATAATAGATGCATTGTATTATATCTCGTTGAGAATGACATAATTTGTTTCGATGGTATAAAATAGATAAATTAAATTGAGATATCGGATGTTGGAAAATAGATTGATTGAGTTGTGTCCCCCAACAATATCATAAATCATAAATATGATAAATTGAATTGAGATATCGGATATTGAAAAATATATAGATTGAATTAATGGTATACAATTGATGCATTATATTATATCTCGTTGAGAATGACCGAATTTGTCCCGAATATGATTGAAAATGATTTTAGATACTTGGATCAAGTTGCTTTAATCTTGATAAATTGAATTGACGGATCGTTTGTTCGAATGAAAACTTTTTTATCTGTATGTCGTTAAATATGCACTTCTCTAGAGATAATTTATAATGATGTGTAACCTTTTTAAATTTGATTTTTGAATCACTGCTACATGTTTCTCTGTCCATTTTTAGATTTTTTTATGATGGATTTTGAAAATTTTGATATGTTATGCTATCATTCTCCTTATTTTGCACGAGATGCTGAATTGAATGCATAGCACTATCAATTTACTTGATAGTATGCATGAATATGATATTTGAACATATACGGTTTGATAAAATTGAATTGAGATATTGGATGTTGGAAAATAGATGGATTGAATTGAGATATCGGATGTTGGAAAATAGATGGATTAATGGTATATAATAGATGCATTGTATTATGTTTCGTTGAAAATGACATAATTTGTCCCGATGGTATGAAATAGATAAATTAAATTGAGATATCGGATGTTGGAAAATAAATTGAGTGAGTTATGTCCCTCAATGATATAAAAAATATGATAAATTAAATTGAGATAGCGGATGTTGAAAAATATATGGATTGGATTAATGGTATACAATTGATGTATTGTGTTATGTCTCGTTGAGAATGACCGAATTTGTCCCGAATAGAATTGAAAATGATTTTAGATACTTCGATCAAGTTGTCTTAATCATGATAAATTGAATTGACGGATCGTTTGTTGGAATGATAGCTTTTTTATCGGTATGTCGTTAAATATGCACTTCACTAGAGGTAATTTATAATGATGTGTAAACTTTTTAAATTTGATATGTGTATCACTGTTACATGTTTCTCTTTCCATTTTTCGATATGTTTATGATAAATTTTAAATTTTTTGATGTTATGCAATCATCCGCCTTATTTTTATTGAGATGCTAAATTGAATGCATAACACTTTCAATTTACTTGATAGTATGCTTGAATATAATATTTGAACATATACAGTTTGGTGAAATTGAATTGAGATATCGGATGTTGGAAAATAGATGGATTGAATTGAGATATCGGATGTTGAAAAATAGATGGATTAATGGTGGTATATAATAGATTCATTGTATTATGTCTCGTTGAAAATGACATAATTTGTTCCGATGGTATAAAATAGATAAATTAAATTGAGATATCGGATGTTGGAAAATAGATTGATTGAGTTGTGTCCCCCAACGATATCATAAATATGATAAATTGAATTGAGATATCGGATGTTGAAAAATATATGGATTGAATTAATGGTATACAATTGATGCATTATATTATATCTCGTTGAGAATGACCGAATTTGTCCCGAATAGGATTGAAAATGATTTTAGATACTTGGATCAAGTTGTCTTAATCTTGATAAATTGAATTGACGGATCGTTTGTTGGAATGATAGCTTTTTTATCGGTATGTCATTAAATATGCACTTCACTAGAGGTAATTTATAATGATGTGTAAACTTTTTAAATTTGATATGTGTATCACTGTTACATGTTTCTCTTTCCATTTTTCGATATGTTTATGATAAATTTTAAAATTTTTTATGTTATGCAGTCATCCGCCTTATTTTTATTGAGATGCTAAATTGAATGCATAACACTTTCAATTTACTTGATAGTATGCTTGAATATAATATTTGAACATATACAGTTTGGTGAAATTGAATTGAGATATTGGATGTTGGAAAATAGATGGATTGAATTGAGATATCGGATGTTGGAAAATAGATGGATTGGATTAATGGTATACAATAGATGCATTGTATTATGTCTGGTTGAAAATGACCGAATTTGTTCCGAACATTATTGAAAATGATTTTAGATACTTGGATCAAGTTATCTTAACCTTGATAAATTGAATTGAGGGAATCGTTTGCTGGAATGATAGTTTTTTTTTATCGTTTTGTCGTTAAATATGCACTTCATTAGAGGTAATTTATAATGATACGTAACATTTTAAATTTGATTTTTGAATCATTGCTACATGTTTCTCTTTTCATTTTTGGATGTGTTTATGATAGATTTTTAAAATTTTGATATGTTATGCAATTATTTTTCTTATTTTGATTGAGATGATAAATTGAATGCAAAACTCTTTCAATTTACTTGATAGTATGCATAAATATGATATTTGAACATATACGGTTTGATAAAATTGAATTGAGATATCTGATGTGGGAAAATAGATGGATTGAGTTAATGGTATATAATAGATGCATTGTATTATATCTCGTTGAGAATGACATAATTTGTTTCGATGGTATAAAATAGATAAATTAAATTGAGATATCGGATGTTGGAAAATAGATTGATTGAGTTGTGTCCCCCAACGATATCATAAATCATAAATATGATAAATTGAATTGAGATATCGGATATTGAAAAATATATAGATTGAATTAATGGTATACAATTGATGCTTTATATTATATCTCGTTGAGAATGACCGAATTTGTCCCGAATATGATTGAAAATGATTTTAGATACTTGGATCAAGTTGCTTTAATCTTGATAAATTGAATTGACGGATCGTTTGTTCGAATGAAAACTTTTTTATCTGTATGTCGTTAAATATGCACTTCTCTAGAGATAATTTATAATGATGTGTAACCTTTTTAAATTTGATTTTTGAATCACTGCTACATGTTTCTCTGTCCATTTTTAGATTTTTTTATGATGGATTTTGAAAATTTTGATATGTTATGCTATCATTCTCCTTATTTTGCACGAGATGCTGAATTGAATGCATAGCACTATCAATTTACTTGATAGTATGCATGAATATGATATTTGAACATATACGGTTTGATAAAATTGAATTGAGATATTGGATGTTGGAAAATAGATGGATTGAATTGAGATATCGGATGTTGGAAAATAGATGGATTAATGGTATATAATAGATGCATTGTATTATGTTTCGTTGAAAATGACATAATTTGTCCCGATGGTATGAAATAGATAAATTAAATTGAGATATCGGATGTTGGAAAATAAATTGAGTGAGTTATGTCCCTCAATGATATAAAAAATATGATAAATTAAATTGAGATAGCGGATGTTGAAAAATATATGGATTGGATTAATGGTATACAATTGATGTATTGTGTTATGTCTCGTTGAGAATGACCGAATTTGTCCCGAATAGAATTGAAAATGATTTTAGATACTTCGATCAAGTTGTCTTAATCATGATAAATTGAATTGACGGATCGTTTGTTGGAATGATAGCTTTTTTATCGGTATGTCGTTAAATATGCACTTCACTAGAGGTAATTTATAATGATGTGTAAACTTTTTAAATTTGATATGTGTATCACTGTTACATGTTTCTCTTTCCATTTTTCGATATGTTTATGATAAATTTTAAATTTTTTGATGTTATGCAATCATCCGCCTTATTTTTATTGAGATGCTAAATTGAATGCATAACACTTTCAATTTACTTGATAGTATGCTTGAATATAATATTTGAACATATACAGTTTGGTGAAATTGAATTGAGATATCGGATGTTGGAAAATAGATGGATTGAATTGAGATATCGGATGTTGAAAAATAGATGGATTAATGGTGGTATATAATAGATTCATTGTATTATGTCTCGTTGAAAATGACATAATTTGTTCCGATGGTATAAAATAGATAAATTAAATTGAGATATCGGATGTTGGAAAATAGATTGATTGAGTTGTGTCCCCCAACGATATCATAAATATGATAAATTGAATTGAGATATCGGATGTTGAAAAATATATGGATTGAATTAATGGTATACAATTGATGCATTATATTATATCTCGTTGAGAATGACCGAATTTGTCCCGAATAGGATTGAAAATGATTTTAGATACTTGGATCAAGTTGTCTTAATCTTGATAAATTGAATTGACGGATCGTTTGTTGGAATGATAGCTTTTTTATCGGTATGTCGTTAAATATGCACTTCACTAGAGGTAATTTATAATGATGTGTAAACTTTTTAAATTTGATATGTGTATCACTGCTACGTGTTTCTCTTTCCATTTTTCGATATGTTTATGATAAATTTTAAATTTTTTGATGTTATGTAATCACCTGCCTTATTTTTATTGAGATGCTAAATTGAATGCATAACACTTTCAATTTACTCGATAGTATGCTTGAATATAATATTTGAACATATTGAGATGCTAAATTGAATGCGTAACACTTTCAATTTACTTGATAGTATGCTTGAATATAATATTTGAACATATACAGTTTGGTGAAATTGAATTGAGATATCGGATGTTGGAAAATAGATGGATTGAATTGAGATATCGGATGTTGAAAAATAGATAGATTAATGGTATATAATAGATGCATTGTATTATGTCTCATTGAAAATGACATAATTTGTTCCGATGGTATAGAATAGATAAATTAAATTCAGATATCGGATGTTGGAAAATAGATTGATTGAGTTGTCCCCCAACGATATCATAAATCATAAATATGATAAATTGAATTGAGATATCGGATATTGAAAAATATATAGATTGAATTAATGGTATACAATTGATGCATTATATTATATCTCGTTGAGAATGACCGAATTTGTCCCGAATATGATTGAAAATGATTTTAGATACTTGGATCAAGTTGCTTTAATCTTGATAAATTGAATTGACGGATCGTTTGTTGGAATGAAAACTTTTTTATCTGTATGTAGTTAAATATGCACTTTTCTAGAGGTAATTTATAATGATGTGTAACCTTTTTAAATTAGATTTTTGAATCACTGCTACATGTTTCTCTGTCCATTTTTAAATTTGTTTATGATGGATTTTGAAAATTTTGATATGTTATGATATCATTCTCCTTATTTTGCATGAGATGCTGAATGGAATGCATAGAACTTTCAATTTACTTGATAGTATGCATGAATATGATATTTGAACATATACGGTTTGATAAAATGAAATTGAGATATCGGATGTTGGAAAATAGATGGACTGAATTGAGATATCGGATGTTGGAAAATAGATGGATTGGATTAATGGTATACAATAGATGCATTGTATTATGTCTCGTTGAAAATGACCGAATTTGTTCCGAACATTATTGAAAATGATTTTAGATACTTGGATCAAGTTATCTTAACCTTGATAAATTGAATTGAGGGAATCGTTTGCTGGAATGATAGTTTTTTTTTATCGTTTTGTCGTTAAATATGCACTTCATTAGAGGTAATTTATAATGATACGTAACATTTTAAATTTGATTTTTGAATCACTGCTACATGTTTCTGTTTTCATTTTTGGATGTGTTTATGATAGATTTTTAAAATTTTGATATGTTATGCAATTATTTTTCTTATTTTGATTGAGATGATAAATTGAATGCAAAACTCTTTCAATTTACTTGATAGTATGCATAAATATGATATTTGAACATATACGGTTTGATAAAATTGAATTGAGATATCTGATGTTGGAAAATAGATGGATTGGGTTAATGGTATATAATAGATGCATTGTATTATATCTCGTTGAGAATGACATAATTTGTTTCGATGGTATAAAATAGATAAATTAAATTGAGATATCGGATGTTGGAAAATAGATTGATTGAGTTGTGTCCCCCAACGATATCATAAATCATAAATATGATAAATTGAATTGAGATATCGGATATTGAAAAATATATAGATTGAATTAATGGTATACAATTGATGCATTATATTATATCTCGTTGAGAATGACCGAATTTGTCCCGAATATGATTGAAAATGATTTTAGATACTTGGATCAAGTTGCTTTAATCTTGATAAATTGAATTGACGGATCGTTTGTTCGAATGAAAACTTTTTTATCTGTATGTCATTAAATATGCACTTCTCTAGAGGTAATTTATAATGATGTGTAACCTTTTTAAATTTGATTTTTGAATCACTGCTACATGTTTCTCTGTCCAATTTTAGATTTTTTTATGATGGATTTTGAAAATTTTGATATGTTATGCTATCATTCTCCTTATTTTGCACGAGATGCTGAATTGAATGCATAGCACTATCAATTTACTTGATAGTATGCATGAATATGATATTTGAACATATACGGTTTGATAAAATTGAATTGAGATATTGGATGTTGGAAAATAGATGGATTGAATTGAGATATCGGATGTTGGAAAATAGATGGATTAATGGTATATAATAGATGCATTGTATTATGTTTCGTTGAAAATGACATAATTTGTCCCGATGGTATAAAATAGATAAATTAAATTGAGATATCGGATGTTGGAAAATAAATTGAGTGAGTTATGTCCCTCAATGATATAAAAAATATGATAAATTAAATTGAGATAGCGGATGTTGAAAAATATATGGATTGGATTAACGGTATACAATTGATGTATTGTGTTATGTCTCGTTGAGAATGACCGAATTTGTCCCGAATAGAATTGAAAATGATTTTAGATACTTCGATCAAGTTGTCTTAATCATGATAAATTGAATTGACGGATCGTTTGTTGGAATGATAGCTTTTTTATCGGTATGTCGTTAAATATGCACTTCACTAGAGGTAATTTATAATGATGTGTAAACTTTTTAAATTTGATATGTGTATCACTGTTACATGTTTCTCTTTCCATTTTTCGATATGTTTATGATAAATTTTAAATTTTTTGATGTTATGCAATCATCCGCCTTATTTTTATTGAGATGCTAAATTGAATGCATAACACTTTCAATTTACTTGATAGTATGCTTGAATATTATATTTGAACATATACAGTTTGGTGAAATTGAATTGAGATATTGGATGTTGGAAAATAGATGGATTCAATTGAGATATCGGATGTTGGAAAATAGATGGATTGGATTAATGGTATACAATAGATGCATTGTATTATGTCTCGTTGAAAATGACCGAATTTGTTCCGAACATTATTGAAAATGATTTTAGATACTTGGATCAAGTTATCTTAACCTTGATAAATTGAATTGAGGGAATCGTTTGCTTGAATGATAGTTTTTTTTTATCGTTTTGTCGTTAAATATGCACTTCATTAGAGGTAATTTATAATGATACGTAACATTTTAAATTTAATTTTTGAATCACTGCTACATGTTTCTCTTTTCATTTTTGGATGTGTTTATGATAGATTTTTAAAATTTTGATATGTTATGCAATTATTTTTCTTATTTTGATTGAGATGATAAATTGAATGCAAAACTCTTTCAATTTACTTGATAGTATGCATAAATATGATATTTGAACATATACGGTTTGATAAAATTGAATTGAGATATCTGATGTTGGAAAATAGATGGATTGGGTTAATGGTATATAATAGATGCATTGTATTATATCTCGTTGAGAATGACATAATTTGTTTCGATGGTATAAAATAGATAAATTAAATTGAGATATCGGATGTTGAAAAATAGATAGATTAATGGTATATAATAGATGCATTGTATTATGTCTCATTGAAAATGACATAATTTGTTCCGATGGTATAGAATAGATAAATTAAATTCAGATATCGGATGTTGGAAAATAGATTGATTGAGTTGTCCCCCAACGATATCATAAATCATAAATATGATAAATTGAATTGAGATATCGGATATTGAAAAATATATAGATTGAATTAATGGTATACAATTGATGCATTATATTATATCTCGTTGAGAATGACCGAATTTGTCCCGAATATGATTGAAAATGATTTTAGATACTTGGATCAAGTTGCTTTAATCTTGATAAATTGAATTGACGGATCGTTTGTTGGAATGAAAACTTTTTTATCTGTATGTAGTTAAATATGCACTTTTCTAGAGGTAATTTATAATGATGTGTAACCTTTTTAAATTAGATTTTTGAATCACTGCTACATGTTTCTCTGTCCATTTTTAAATTTGTTTATGATGGATTTTGAAAATTTTGATATGTTATGATATCATTCTCCTTATTTTGCATGAGATGCTGAATGGAATGCATAGAACTTTCAATTTACTTGATAGTATGCATGAATATGATATTTGAACATATACGGTTTGATAAAATGAAATTGAGATATCGGATGTTGGAAAATAGATGGACTGAATTGAGATATCGGATGTTGGAAAATAGATGGATTGGATTAATGGTATACAATAGATGCATTGTATTATGTCTCGTTGAAAATGACCGAATTTGTTCCGAACATTATTGAAAATGATTTTAGATACTTGGATCAAGTTATCTTAACCTTGATAAATTGAATTGAGGGAATCGTTTGCTGGAATGATAGTTTTTTTTTATCGTTTTGTCGTTAAATATGCACTTCATTAGAGGTAATTTATAATGATACGTAACATTTTAAATTTGATTTTTGAATCACTGCTACATGTTTCTGTTTTCATTTTTGGATGTGTTTATGATAGATTTTTAAAATTTTGATATGTTATGCAATTATTTTTCTTATTTTGATTGAGATGATAAATTGAATGCAAAACTCTTTCAATTTACTTGATAGTATGCATAAATATGATATTTGAACATATACGGTTTGATAAAATTGAATTGAGATATCTGATGTTGGAAAATAGATGGATTGGGTTAATGGTATATAATAGATGCATTGTATTATATCTCGTTGAGAATGACATAATTTGTTTCGATGGTATAAAATAGATAAATTAAATTGAGATATCGGATGTTGGAAAATAGATTGATTGAGTTGTGTCCCCCAACGATATCATAAATCATAAATATGATAAATTGAATTGAGATATCGGATATTGAAAAATATATAGATTGAATTAATGGTATACAATTGATGCATTATATTATATCTCGTTGAGAATGACCGAATTTGTCCCGAATATGATTGAAAATGATTTTAGATACTTGGATCAAGTTGCTTTAATCTTGATAAATTGAATTGACGGATCGTTTGTTCGAATGAAAACTTTTTTATCTGTATGTCATTAAATATGCACTTCTCTAGAGGTAATTTATAATGATGTGTAACCTTTTTAAATTTGATTTTTGAATCACTGCTACATGTTTCTCTGTCCAATTTTAGATTTTTTTATGATGGATTTTGAAAATTTTGATATGTTATGCTATCATTCTCCTTATTTTGCACGAGATGCTGAATTGAATGCATAGCACTATCAATTTACTTGATAGTATGCATGAATATGATATTTGAACATATACGGTTTGATAAAATTGAATTGAGATATTGGATGTTGGAAAATAGATGGATTGAATTGAGATATCGGATGTTGGAAAATAGATGGATTAATGGTATATAATAGATGCATTGTATTATGTTTCGTTGAAAATGACATAATTTGTCCCGATGGTATAAAATAGATAAATTAAATTGAGATATCGGATGTTGGAAAATAAATTGAGTGAGTTATGTCCCTCAATGATATAAAAAATATGATAAATTAAATTGAGATAGCGGATGTTGAAAAATATATGGATTGGATTAACGGTATACAATTGATGTATTGTGTTATGTCTCGTTGAGAATGACCGAATTTGTCCCGAATAGAATTGAAAATGATTTTAGATACTTCGATCAAGTTGTCTTAATCATGATAAATTGAATTGACGGATCGTTTGTTGGAATGATAGCTTTTTTATCGGTATGTCGTTAAATATGCACTTCACTAGAGGTAATTTATAATGATGTGTAAACTTTTTAAATTTGATATGTGTATCACTGTTACATGTTTCTCTTTCCATTTTTCGATATGTTTATGATAAATTTTAAATTTTTTGATGTTATGCAATCATCCGCCTTATTTTTATTGAGATGCTAAATTGAATGCATAACACTTTCAATTTACTTGATAGTATGCTTGAATATTATATTTGAACATATACAGTTTGGTGAAATTGAATTGAGATATTGGATGTTGGAAAATAGATGGATTCAATTGAGATATCGGATGTTGGAAAATAGATGGATTGGATTAATGGTATACAATAGATGCATTGTATTATGTCTCGTTGAAAATGACCGAATTTGTTCCGAACATTATTGAAAATGATTTTAGATACTTGGATCAAGTTATCTTAACCTTGATAAATTGAATTGAGGGAATCGTTTGCTTGAATGATAGTTTTTTTTTATCGTTTTGTCGTTAAATATGCACTTCATTAGAGGTAATTTATAATGATACGTAACATTTTAAATTTAATTTTTGAATCACTGCTACATGTTTCTCTTTTCATTTTTGGATGTGTTTATGATAGATTTTTAAAATTTTGATATGTTATGCAATTATTTTTCTTATTTTGATTGAGATGATAAATTGAATGCAAAACTCTTTCAATTTACTTGATAGTATGCATAAATATGATATTTGAACATATACGGTTTGATAAAATTGAATTGAGATATCTGATGTTGGAAAATAGATGGATTGGGTTAATGGTATATAATAGATGCATTGTATTATATCTCGTTGAGAATGACATAATTTGTTTCGATGGTATAAAATAGATAAATTAAATTGAGATATCGGATGTTGGAAAATAGATTGATTGAGTTGTGTCCCCCAACGATATCATAAATCATAAATATGATAAATTTAATTGAGATATTGAATGTTTAAAAATATATGGATTGAATTATTGGTATACAATTGATGAATTATATTATATCTCGTTGAGAATGACCGAATTTGTCCCAAATAGGATTGAAAATGATTTTAGATACTTGGATCAAGTTGTCTTAATCTTGATAAATTGAATTGACGGATCGTTTGTTGGAATGATAGCTTTTTTATCGGTATGTCGTTAAATATGCACTTCACTAGAGGTAATTTATAATGATGTGTAAACTTTTTAAATTTGATATGTGTATCACTGCTACGTGTTTCTCTTTCCATTTTTCGATATGTTTATGATAAATTTTAAAATTTTTGATGTTATGTAATCACCTGCCTTATTTTTATTGAGATGCTAAATTGAATGCATAACACTTTCAATTTACTCGATAGTATGCTTGAATATAATATTTGAACATATTGAGATGATAAATTGAATGCGTAACACTTTCAATTTACTTGATAGTATGCTTGAATATAATATTTGAACATATACAGTTTGGTGAAATTGAATTGAGATATCGGATGTTGGAAAATAGATAGATTGAATTGAGATATCGGATGTTGAAAAATAGATAGATTAATGGTATATAATAGATGCATTGTATTATGTCTCATTGAAAATGACATAATTTGTTCCGATGGTATAGAATAGATAAATTAAATTCAGATATCGGATGTTGGAAAATAGATTGATTGAGTTGTCCCCCAACGATATCATAAATCATAAATATGATAAATTGAATTGAGATATCGGATATTGAAAAATATATAGATTGAATTAATGGTATACAATTGATGCATTATATTATATCTCGTTGAGAATGACCGAATTTGTCCCGAATATGGTTGAAAATGATTTTAGATACTTGGATCAAGTTGCTTTAATCTTGATAAATTGAATTGACGGATCGTTTGTTGGAATGAAAACTTTTTTATCTGTATGTAGTTAAATATGCACTTTTCTAGAGGTAATTTATAATGATGTGCAACCTTTTTAAATTAGGTTTTTGAATCACTGCTACATGTTTCTCTGTCCATTTTTAAATTTGTCTATGATGGATTTTGAAAATTTTGATATGTTATGATATCATTCTCCTTATTTTGCATGAGATGCTGAATGGAATGCATAGAACTTTCAATTTACTTGATAGTATGCATGAATATGATATTTGAACATATACGGTTTGATAAAATGAAATTGAGATATCGGATGTTGGAAAATAGATGGACTGAATTGAGATATCGGATGTTGGAAAATAGATGGATTAATGGTATATAATAGATGCATTGTATTATGTCTCGTTGAGAATGACATAATTTGTCCCGATGGTATAAAATATATAAATTAAATTGAGATATCGGATGTTGAAAAATAGATTGATTGAGTTATGTCCCTCAATGATATCATAAATATGATAAATTGAATTGAGATATCGAATGTTGAAAAATATATGGATTGAATTAATGGTATACAATAGATGCATTGTATTATGTCTCGTTGAAAATGACCGAATTTGTTTCGAACATGATTGAAAATGATTTTATATACTTGGATCAAGTTGTCTTAACCTTGATAAATTGAAATGAGGGAATCATTTGCTGGAATGATAGTTTTTTTTATCGTTTTGTCGTTAAACATGCCCTTCATTAGAGAAAAATTTATAATGATTCGTAACATTTTAAATTTGATTTTTGAATCACTGCTACATGTTACTGTTTTCATTTTTGGATGTGTTTACGATAGATTTTTAAAATTTTGATATGTTATGCAATTATTTTCCTTATTTTGATTGAGATGATAAATTGAATGCAAAACTCTTTCAATTTACTTGATAGTATGCATAAATATGATATTTGAACATCTACGGTTTGATAAAATTGAATTGAGATATCTGATGTTGAAAAATAGATGGATTGGGTTAATGGTATATAATAGATGCATTGTATTATATCTCGTTGAGAATGACATAATTTGTTCCGATGGTATAAAATAGATAAATTAAATTGAGATATCGGATGTTGGAAAATATATTGATTGAGTTGTCCCCCAACGATATCATAAATCATAAATATGATAAATTGAATTGAGATATCAGATATTGAAAAATATATAGATTGAATTAATGGTATACAATTGATGCATTATATTATATCTCGTTGAGAATGACCGAATTTGTCCCGAATATGATTGAAAATGATTTTAGATACTTGGATCAAGTTGCTTTAATCTTGATAAATTGAATTGACGGATCGTTTGTTGGAATGAAAACTTTTTTATCTGTATGTCGTTAAATATGCACTTCTCTAGAGGTAATTTATAATGAAGTGTAACCTTTTTAAATTTGATTTTTGAATCACTGCTACATGTTTCTCTGTCCATTTTTAGATTTTTTTATGATGGATTTTGAAAATTTTGATATGTTATGCTATCATTCTCCTTATTTTGCACGAGACGCTGAATTGAATGCATATCACTATCAATTTACTTGATAGTATGCATGAATATGATATTTGAACATATACAGTTTGATAAAATTTAATTGAGATATTGGATGTTGGAAAATAGATGGATTGAATTGAGATATCGGATGTTGGAAAATAGATGGATTAATGGTATATAATAGATGCATTGTATTATGTCTCGTTGAGACTAACATAATTTGTCCCGATGATATAAAATATATAAATTAAATTGAGATATCGGATGTTGGAAAATAGATTGATTGAGTTATGTCCCTCAATAATATCATAAATATGATAAATTGAATTGAGATATCGAATGTTGAAAAATATATGGATTGAATTAATGGTATACAATTGTTGCATTGTATTATGTCTAGTTGAGAATGACCGAATTTTTCCCGAATAGGATTAAAAATGATTTTAGATACTTGGATCAAGTTGTCTTAATCTTGATAAATTGAATTGACGGATCGTTTGTTGGAATGATAGCTTTTTTATCGGTATGTCGTTAAATAAGCACTTCACTAGAGGTAATTTATAATGATGTGTAAACTTTTTAAATTTGATATGATTATCACTGCTACATGTTTCTTTTTCCAATTTTCGATATGTTTATGATAAATTTTAAAATTTTTGATGTTATGCAGTCATCCGCCTTATTTTTATTGAGATGCTAAATTGAATGCATAACACTTTCAATTTACTTGATAGTATGCTTGAATATATTATTTGAACATATACAGTTTGGTGAAATTGAATTGAGATATTGGATGTTGGAAAATAGATGGATTGAATTGAGATATCGGATGTTGGAAAATAGATGGATTGGATTAATGGTATACAATAGATGCATTGTATTATGTCTCGTTGAAAATGACCGAATTTGTTCCGAACATTATTGAAAATGATTTTAGATACTTGGATCAAGTTATCTTAACCTTGATAAATTGAATTGAGGGAATCGTTTGCTGGAATGATAGTTTTTTTTTTATCGTTTTGTCGTTAAATATGCACTTCATTAGAGGTAATTTATAATGATACGTAACATTTTAAATTTGATTTTTGAATCACTGCTACATGTTTCTGTTTTCATTTTTGGATGTGTTTATGATAGATTTTTAAAATTTTGATATGTTATGCAATTATTTTTCTTATTTTGATTGAGATGATAAATTGAATACAAAACTCTTTCAATTTACTTGATAGTATGCATAAATATGATATTTGAACATATACGGTTTGATAAAATTGAATTGAGATATCTGATGTTGGAAAATAGATGGATTGGGTTAATGGTATATAATAGATGCATTGTATTATATCTCGTTGAGAATGACATAATTTGTTTCGATGGTATAAAATAGATAAATTAAATTGAGATATCGGATGTTGGAAAATAGATTGATTGAGTTGTGTCCCCCAACGATATCATAAATCATAAATATGATAAATTGAATTGAGATATCGGATATTGAAAAATATATAGATTGAATTAATGGTATACAATTGATGCATTATATTATATCTCGTTGAGAATGACCGAATTTGTCCCAAATAGGATTGAAAATGATTTTAGATACTTGGATCAAGTTGTCTTAATCTTGATAAATTGAATTGACGGATCGTTTGTTGGAATGATAGCTTTTTTATCGGTATGTCGTTAAATATGCACTTCACTAGAGGTAATTTATAATGATGTGTAAACTTTTTAAATTTGATATGTGTATCACTGCTACGTGTTTCTCTTTCCATTTTTCGATATGTTTATGATAAATTTTAAAATTTTTGATGTTATGTAATCACCTGCCTTATTTTTATTGAGATGCAAAATTGAATGCATAACACTTTCAATTTACTCGATAGTATGCTTGAATATAATATTTGAACATATTGAGATGCTAAATTGAATGCGTAACACTTTCAATTTACTTGATAGTATGCTTGAATATAATATTTGAACATATACAGTTTGGTGAAATTGAATTGAGATATCGGATGTTGGAAAATAGATGGATTGAATTGAGATATCGGATGTTGAAAAATAGATAGATTAATGGTATATAATAGATGCATTATATTATGTCTCATTGAAAATGACATAATTTGTTCCGATGGTATAGAATAGATAAATTAAATTCAGATATCGGATGTTGGAAAATACATTGATTGAGTTGTCCCCCAACGATATCATAAATCATAAATATGATAAACTGAATTGAGATATCGGATATTGAAAAATATATAGATTGAATTAATGGTATACAATTGATGCATTATATTATATCTCGTTGAGAATGACCGAATTTGTCCCGAATATGATTGAAAATGATTTTAGATACTTGGATCAAGTTGCTTTAATCTTGATAAATTGAATTGACGGATCGTTTGTTGGAATGAAAACTTTTTTATCTGTATGTCGTTAAATATGCACTTTTCTAGAGGTAATTTATAATGATGTGTAACCTTTTTAAATTAGATTTTTGAATCACTGCTACATGTTTCTCTGTCCATTTTTAAATTTGTTTATGATGGATTTTGAAAATTTTGATATGTTATGATATCATTCTCCTTATTTTGCATGAGATGCTGAATGGAATGCATAGAACTTTCAATTTACTTGATAGTATGCATGAATATGATATTTGAACAAATACGGTTTGATAAAATGAAATTGAGATATCGGATGTTGGAAAATAGATGGATTGAATTGAGATATCGGATGTTGGAAAATAGATGGATTAATGGTATATAATAGATGCATTGTATTATGTCTCGTTGAGAATGACATAATTTGTCCCGATGGTATAAAATATATAAATTAAATTGAGATATCGGATGTTGGAAAATAGATTGATTGAGTTATGTCCCTCAATGATATCATAAATATGATAAATTGAATTGAGATATCGAATGTTGAAAAATATATGGATTGAATTAATGGTATACAATAGATGCATTGTATTATGTCTCGTTGAAAATGACCGAATTTGTTTCGAACAGGATTGAAAATGATTTTAGATACTTGGATCAAGTTGTCTTAACCTTGATAAATTGAATTGAGGGAATCGTTTGCTGGAATGATAGTTTTTTTTATCGTTTTGTCGTTAAACATGCCCTTCATTAGAGGTAATTTATAATGATTCGTAACATTTTAAATTTGATTTTTGAATCACTGCTACATGTTATTGTTTTCATTTTTGGATGTGTTTATGATAGATTTTTAAAATTTTGATATGTTATGCAATTATTTTCCTTATTTTGATTGAGATGATAAATTGAATGCAAAACTCTTTCAATTTACTTGATAGTATGCATAAATATGATATTTGAACATCTACGGTTTGATAAAATTGAATTGAGATATCTGATGTTGAAAAATAGATGGATTGAGTTAATGGTATATAATAGATGCATTGTATTATATCTCGTTGAGAATGACATAATTTGTTCCGATGGTATAAAATAGATAAATTAAATTGAGATATCGGATGTTGGAAAATAGATTGATTGAGTTGTCCCCCAACGATATCATAAATCATAAATATGATAAATTGAATTGAGATATCGGATATTGAAAAATATATAGATTGAATTAATGGTATACAATTGATGCATTATATTATATCTCGTTGAGAATGACCGAATTTGTCCCGAATATGATTGAAAATGATTTTAGATACTTGGATCAAGTTGCTTTAATCTTGATAAATTGAATTGACGGATCGTTTGTTGGAATGAAAACTTTTTTATCTGTATGTCGTTAAATATGCACTTCTCTAGAGGTAATTTATAATGATGTGTAACCTTTTTAAATTTGATTTTTGAATCACTGCTACATGTTTCTCTGTCCATTTTTAGATTTTTTTATGATGGATTTTGAAAATTTTGATATGTTATGCTATCATTCTCCTTATTTTGCACGAGATGCTGAATTGAATGCATAGCACTATCAATTTACTTGATAGTATGCATGAATATGATATTTGAACATATACGGTTTGATAAAATTGAATTGAGATATTGGATGTTGGAAAATAGATGGATTGAATTGAGATATCGGATGTTGGAAAATAGATGGATTAATGGTATATAATAGATGCATTGTATTATGTCTCGTTGAGACTAACATAATTTGTCCCGATGATATAAAATATATAAATTAAATTGAGATATCGGATGTTGGAAAATAGATTGATTGAGTTATGTCCCTCAATAATATCATAAATATGATAAATTGAATTGAGATATCGAATGTTGAAAAATATATGGATTGAATTAATGGTATACAATTGTTGCATTGTATTATGTCTAGTTGAGAATGACCGAATTTTTCCCGAATAGGATTAAAAATGATTTTAGATACTTGGATCAAGTTGTCTTAATCTTGATAAATTGAATTCACGGATCGTTTGTTGGAATGATAGCTTTTTTATCGGTATGTCGTTAAATAAGCACTTCACTAGAGGTAATTTATAATGATGTGTAAACTTTTTAAATTTGATATGATTATCACTGCTACATGTTTCTTATTCCAATTTTCGATATGTTTATGATAAATTTTAAAATTTTTGATGTTATGCAGTCATCCGCCTTATTTTTATTGAGATGCTAAATTGAATGCATAACACTTTCAATTTACTTGATAGTATGCTTGAATATAATATTTGAACATATACAGTTTGGTGAAATTGAATTGAGATATTGGATGTTGGAAAATAGATGGATTGAATTGAGATATCGGATGTTGGAAAATAGATGGATTGGATTAATGGTATACAATAGATGCATTGTATTATGTCTCGTTGAAAATGACCGAATTTGTTCCGAACATTATTGAAAATGATTTTAGATACTTGGATCAAGTTATCTTAACCTTGATAAATTGAATTTAGGGAATCGTTTGCTGGAATGATAGTTTTTTTTTATCGTTTTGTCGTTAAATATGCACTTCATTAGAGGTAATTTATAATGATACGTAACATTTTAAATTTGATTTTTGAATCACTGCTACATGTTTCTGTTTTCATTTTTGGATGTGTTTATGATAGATTTTTAAAATTTTGATATGTTATGCAATTATTTTTCTTATTTTGATTGAGATGATAAATTGAATGCAAAACTCTTTCAATTTACTTGATAGTATGCATAAATATGATATTTGAACATATACGGTTTGATAAAATTGAATTGAGATATCTGATATTGGAAAATAGATGGATTGGGTTAATGGTATATAATAGATGCATTGTATTATATCTCGTTGAGAATGACATAATTTGTTTCGATGGTATAAAATAGATAAATTAAATTGAGATATCGGATGTTGGAAAATAGATTGATTGAGTTGTGTCCCCCAACGATATCATAAATCATAAATATGATAAATTGAATTGAGATATCGGATATTGAAAAATATATAGATTGAATTAATGGTATACAATTGATGCATTATATTATATCTCGTTGAGAATGACCGAATTTGTCCCGAATATGATTGAAAATGATTTTAGATATTTGGATCAAGTTGCTTTAATCTTGATAAATTGAATTGACGGATCGTTTGTTCGAATGAAAACTTTTTTATCTGTATGTCGTTAAATATGCACTTCTCTAGAGGTAATTTATAATGATGTGTAACCTTTTTAAATTTGATTTTTGAATCACTGCTACATGTTTCTCTGTCCATTTTTAGATTTTTTTATGATGGATTTTGAAAATTTTGATATGTTATGCTATCATTCTCCTTATTTTGCACGAGATGCTGAATTGAATGCATAGCATTATCAATTTACTTGATAGTATGCATGAATATGATATTTGAACATATACGGTTTGATAAAATTGAATTGAGATATTGGATGTTGGAAAATAGATGGATTGAATTGAGATATCGGATGTTGGAAAATAGATGGATTAATGGTATATAATAGATGCATTGTATTATGTTTCGTTGAGAATGACATAATTTGTCCCGATGGTATAAAATAGATAAATTAAATTGAGATATCGGATGTTGGAAAATAAATTGAGTGAGTTATGTCCCTCAATGATATAAAAAATATGATAAATTAAATTGAGATAATGGATGTTGAAAAATATATGGATTGGATTAATGGTATACAATTGATGTATTGTATTATGTCTCGTTGAGAATGACCGAATTTGTCCCGAATAGAATTGAAAATGATTTTAGATACTTCGATCAAGTTGTCTTAATCATGATAAATTGAATTGACGGATCGTTTGTTGGAATGATAGCTTTTTTATCGGTATGTCGTTAAATATGCACTTCCATAGAGTTAATTTATAATGATGTGTAAACTTTTTAAATTTGATATGTGTATCACTGTTACATGTTTCTCTTTCCATTTTTCGATATGTTTATGATAAATTTTAAAATTTTTGATGTTATGTAGTCATCCGCCTTATTTTTATTGAGATGCTAAATTGAATGCATAACACTTTCAATTTACTTGATAGTATGCTTGAATATAATATTTGAACATATACAGTTTGGTGAAATTGAATTGAGATATTGGATGTTGGAAAATAGATGGATTGAATTGAGATATCGGATGTTGGAAAATAGATGGATTGGATTAATGGTATACAATAGATGCATTGTATTATGTCTCGTTGAAAATGACCGAATTTGTTCCGAACATTATTGAAAATGATTTTAGATACTTGGATCAAGTTATCTTAACCTTGATAAATTGAATTGAGGGAATCGTTTGCTGGAATGATAGTTTTTTTTTATCGTTTTGTCGTTAAATATGCACTTTGTAAGACCCGTAATTTTACTGTACCATACGCCAGTTATAAGCGTAATTAGTGGCTAAGAGTTCTAGGGTTTCTGTAGGTTAATTTCATAAATATCGTTGTAATAATAGCATCGTTGCTGAGTTGGAGACTGCTTTTGCATTATGCATTAATAAAACCTAGACTCTTGACTCGACATCTGTATTTATCAATCTGAACACTGCTGTGCTTTCAGAATTTTGAATTTCGACTTTCTCCGTTTATTGGAAAAACGAGTAGAAAATGGTATCGGCTGCGAAAAATTTACAGTTTCTGTTTTTCGTCAAAATTTGACTACAGACATTATATATCTGCGCGAGTTAGAATCTAGAGTCAGAATATTTTTGGGAGTTGAGAACCAATATTTCAGTCGGCGAATAAAGTTTAGCGATAATTTTTGGGATTATTTTACGGCGACCTATCACGACGTAAATTTTATAAATTTCGTAATACGGACCGTCGACGAGATACGACTCGACTGCGAGCACAAAAGAGGCTCATGAGATGACTCATAAAGGCTATGAGAGCCCTAGAGCCATCCCATGGTTGAGAAGCAACCAAGCACACCTAGTCTAAAAATCCCATGGAAGGGGATTGACCATGAGTCTTAAACTAATGTGAGTGATTACACAATTGTCACAAAAGCAAAAAAAAATTCAAAGACTCTCCTTCTCTTCTCTCCCTCGGCCGAACCCTTTCTTTCTCTCCCACCACTCAAAATTTTTCTTCTCCCTCAAGAGCTTGCTTGCTTGTGCTAGGAAATTTATCAAGATTACTACTCTTCTCTTTCACTTGAGGTAACTAAACCTCTACTCTTTCTTGTGATCACAAATTCTTAAACTCTTAAGAAATTTAAATTATTGTTCTTGAGTAGAAATTATGAGAAACTTGTTAGAATTGGTTTATGATAGGATTTTTGAGTTAATGAGAGTTAGATATGAAACATTAGTGAAGCTTGCAAGAATTCTTATGGTTAGATTAAAGATTTCACAAATTTGGGGTTAGGGTTTGATAGAAAAATTTTCTAAGTATCATGAACTTGGATAATTGTTAGAAGTATGTGGTTTTAATGTTGTTTTAAAGCTTGCTATAAGAAGGAAAAATATGATAAATGATTTTGTTTGAGAAATAAGAAAAACAAAAAAAATTAGTGTTCTTGAGGAAATTGTGAGAACTAGTATGATTGTGAATCTTGTCTTGAAAATGCTTTGTTAATGCTATTAAGTGATTTTGAGGACTAGAAAATTAATGATATGCTTTTGAAATGAAAGAAAAAATGACTTAGGGTGTAAATTAAATTCTGGCCGAAATCTTGAAGGGTAGTATGGTCATTTTAAAACTGTTTTGTGACCTAGAAACCTGACCATTTGATTCGTCTTTTCGAAACGAAGATTTTGGCGTATGGCTCGTCTCGATAGGATAAAAATTGAAAAAGTTATGGTCGTTTTATTAAATAGGTAAAACTTGAAACTTGTGTTGCAAGTAAACATTTCTCATGGAAATTTTCAAAGAGTTCACATTTTTGATTTAAATGGTTTTGAGGTATGAGATTGAACACTTTTGGGTTGTTTTGAGAAAATTAGTAATGGTTCGAGTGATTAACTAGGTTTGGTTAGAAAAATCATTTTCGCGTTCTTGAGCGACGCGAAGGACGCACTTTTAAAAATTTCGTAATAAGTCTCGAAAATAATCGGAGGCACGATTGAACATAATTATGAATCAACAACAAGATGTTAGGGTTTAGAACAAGAAAATTTTGTTGTTAGCCATTTTTGCCGATTAGGGCGTGGCATACATAAAAGGTCCGAGGAATCGAGTCTTTGAAAAATTCTTTGAAACAACTAGTTAGCCATAGCCCTTATTTGAATTGATTGATGGCTAATAGGAACTTTGAAAATGTTAGGCTCAATTGGTTTAAGAAAAACCTTAAAATTGAAATTCTCGAATTTTGTATTTCGACTCTATAATTTCTAAATCGCTTTGATAAGCCCTAGTTAGGTATTATGAGATATTACCATGTATTAAAAAGTGAAAAATTTCGCGCGGAAGCCCGACTTCCAAGTCCAAGGCCGTGGCCTTCTTAAGGGTGGGGAAGAAAATCTCAAATTTTTTCTAAGTCCACATTTTATGCAAAAATCTTGTGTGTGTTGGACAACTTTAGTTTTGAAGAGAAATGAGTATAGGAAAGGTTGTTAGGAAGAAAAAAAATGTGTAACTTGTAACGCAAGAAAACTTCAATTTTTCATTCAAAATATTTTTGAAAAGTTTTAGTTGTATTTCAAGTGGTTTGTTTGAGTGTGAAACAAGTCTTCAAAGTGGAAAATCCAAAATGGTTTTAGTTTATGATTTGAAAACAAAATGCACTTTATGTTATAAAAATAGTATAATAAACTTCGTGAATTTTTAAGCGCTATGAGAATAACCTGAGATCGTTGAGGGGTAGTTTTAGAAAGTACTTTAGACTTCCCTGGAACCTTGAGAGCTAGTTTCGTTTCGATAGAAGGAACGAGGAATATTTTATTGACGTTACGCTATTTAATTTTAGGTAACGCGTATCGTAGAGTTGTACGGGAAGAGGTTGTGGAAGCTTGCCAAGGTAAGGGCACCTTTCTTGTTTATTTTCCGTTAAATAGCATGTATGCATGCTTGATTGTGGTGTGAATTTAGTGCCTGGCATGATTGTGTGATGTATTCTCGAGATGAGTATTTGTTTAAGAATGTATGTGCCTATGTATTACATATGATTTGATTAAATATATGTGATGACATGTTTGGAATTACATATACTTGTGTGATATGTATATTGAATTTTGCATGAGCATGTATGAAAACGTGTATGTCAGTGGAGACTACACGGGTGTGTGTCTGTGTGACCTCACCGGGGATTTGTCTGTGTGACTGCCCTATATTTGTTGAAATAGAAAGTATGCTCATGCATTTCATAGTTGCGTGTACGGGTGTTAGAGTCTGTGTGGCTTCACCTAAGCACCGGGTGTTAGAGTCTGTGTGGCTTCACCTAATCCTGCGGGATTTTTATTGAGTTGGTGTTAGAGTCTGTGTGGCTTCACCTTGGTGTTATAGTCTGTGTGGCTTCACCTGCCCTGCGGGGTTTAGTAGGTGTGCGACAACCAGTGATTGGTGTCCACATGAAGCCTACGACTCTCTGCGGAGAGGTTAAATTCCGAAATTCATGCATGTGGCAGCCAGTGATTGGTGCCACGCTCATTGTAGAGTCTGCATTGATAGGCTTTGTGTGCATTTGAATTATAATGCCTGTTGAGAAGGAAATGCTAAATGTCTATTTACTTTCCGTATTTGGTATGTGTATATTCGGTGTGTATTATATATATGTATATGTGTGGTGACCCTTGCCATAATACATGAACGGGCTCCTCCCACCCTAGACGATGGATTCCCGCCTGATACCGTGGGTCGTGAGGACGACGGTAGCTTCTTGAGCCCCCAGTGATTGAGTGGCGTGGTATATCTAGTTAGGTTTATGCCGGTGCGTTGTACACCGTGCTTTTTGGTTAGGGAGTTTTATTCTGACTCTTTTGGGTGACTGTATTCTGAATATTTAATTTGGTAGCTGTTAGACCCTTTGTCTGTGGGGTTGTAAATATTCAGGTAATACACTTTGCTTCTCTGAAGCACTATTATTTATAATTAGTCCTGTGGTATGATTAATGCCGGCTCTTGTAAAATATTTTCCGCGCACTCTGTCTCGTGTTTTAAAAAAAAAAAAAAAAAAAAGAGGTGCCTACTTTTAGGCTTTGAAAATCGGGGTGTTACATTGTGGTATCAGAGCCCGGCTTTAGATCATCAAAGGGAAGTGTGTGCCTTAGGGTTATCAGTCCAAAGTCGGTCAGAATATAGCTAGAGTTGTGTTAGTTCTAGCGATCGGTTTTTGTTATGTTGTGTGCTATGTGGTTGTTGTCTTGAGTCTAGCATGGTATATGCTTAGATACTTGATAGTTCTTACTAAAGCATTGTTCCTTTCAGTACTTTAGTAAGTAGAATTGTTGAAACCCCCGAGCCTTGGTCGAATTTAGTCGACAAGTATCTCTGAATTTCTTAGACAGAGTGGTCCGAGGAGGATGGACTTGAGGCGAACAAGAACTACAAGGGATTTCTGGAAGTAATATCATGGATGGGAAGTAGCATTGGTCGTTGTAACTCGGATGTGCTGAGTATGGACGAGTGGACGTTGTATTGATAAAGAATTGTAAGTAAGGATCGGATTGGGATGACCTTTTGAAGAAGGTATTGGATGTCCGTCGGGTGAGTTAGGGCGGGACTTGATGAAGTCCGTCGGTTGCCAAGGGGATGCGGCCACTGTGGAATTGTGGACCAGGCAGAGATGTCAGTTGGATTTAATTACGATGATTGGATAATCATTTGAGTGATTCGTATTGCAATTAAAGTGTGTTGCACGTCAAGAGTCAGTGAACTTAGTGGTGTTAGAAGACGGTTTCACGAACGATGGGTACCTTAAGGGTTTAAGTTAAGTGTGTGAGATAAACTAGATTCGAAAATGAGATTATTATGGATGAATCTCGTGATGATTAAGGGTAAGAGACCAAATATCACATGGATAAGTGACAATCTATACGTAGTTAAGGAGATAGTAAGTATAGATGTCGATGTGAGACAAAACTATAGGTAATCATTGGTTGGATAATTATGGTTTTGGAGAGATGTTTAGGTAAGAACGAGGAGTTCAACCGTGGAAAGCAAGTTACATATCACAGATAGGTGATACTAGATGTGTGTAGTATGGAAATACCTAGAGAATTGTAGCAGTGTAAGCTAGAATTGTTAGTTATCGGCAGGAAAACCTTAAGAGGAAGTGAACATATTGAGTAATTCTTAGGGATTAGTAAAAAAAAATTATTGAGTAGTTTGAAGAGATTAGTCAAGATTGAGTAGAGATCCTGTGCATATGTGCATTTAAGTTAATGATTTTGATCGACCAAGAGGGTGAAGGACCAAGTAGTACCTTGAAATTATGGAATCATAGGAGTTGATGTAATCAAACGTTAAGAAATTCACGTCATGGACGACAATGTTTGGAAATTTTCTAGAAATATCAAGTTGTGATTAGACAAGAGTTCGCTAGTAGGAGTACTCAGATGATGAGAGTTGATCTGTAATGACATTTGTTGTATATTAAGATGTAATGGAGGAATTTAGATGGTGTGGTAAATATTTTAAGTTCTTGAGAAGTAGATTTAAGAGTTTGATTTGGATAACAAACGTACTAAGGATGAAATTATAAGTATTGTGCTTAGGTAGTTGTTCTTGAAAAGTCAAGCAGTGAGATTTGAGATGGGTGTTCAATGGCTTGATAGATGAGTAAGATGTGTTGATTTGGAAGTGAATTATAGTGACGTGACGAAGATAAGATTAGAGATAGTTATGCATAGAGAGATACACAATAAGAACTTGGTTGATTAATTAATTGGAGCGTTTGATTTCAAGGCGTACATTAGTTGACACCTTGGTGAAAGTTAGAGATGAATAAGAATCTAGCTAGTGAATGGATGTGTTAGGACGGGTAGCAAACGTATGTGTGAAGTTGGTTATTGGTATTGTAGAACCCTATGACTTTAGATAGTTACGACAATTTGGGATTGGTCGAACGGAAAAGTGTATGCTTGTTATGATTCAAAATGTTATGGAACGAGAGAGTATTTGGATTATGTGCGGTGAGTTAAAGATGTTGTTTGGATTTAACAAGTTATTGGTTATGGTCGTTTGGGAACCAACTCTAGACAGTTGTTGAACTTGAAAGTTGCAAATTAGTAGATAAATGAGTTAGTCGCAAAGGAAGTTAGTCGTTGGGAAGACATGTTATGAATAAGTAAGAGAGAAGCACATGAGAATGTGGCTTATGTCAATTAAGGATTGGCGAAAGGATTCACACATAATTTGGAAAAATTATGATTGTGCGTGTATATTAAGGATTCGAAAGCACCACCTGAATGGATGTCATGGAGGTGTGTGTGTTGTATGTGGAAGTAAAAAAGGGTAAGCAATTATCTAATGACAAAGTTTGGTGGAAACTAATAGAAATTGATTCATTGTAGTTGTTACAATGAGGATAGGCGTAACGCAGAGGAAAATGCGCATTGAGAAAACGAATGATTTCGGTCGTTGACAGTAGAAGCGGTTGAACGACGGTTGCGCTGAGAAATATCTCAAGATATGATTGGATGTAGGAATTTACTATAAGGATAAGATGTTGGAACAAATAAGAATGGTCAGGGTGACAAGCTCTTTTGAGTAAAAGAGAATTTAATGGTAAGAGAGAAGAAACTCAAGAGAGTTTAGAAATAGAATGAGAATAAGATGTAGAATGGTTTAAGCCGACGATGGCAGTCGACGAGGAGAAATGTTTTATGCTAAAGCAGGCAAGGTTAACCTAAGTATTAATTTGGAAAATTATGTGGACGCCTGAAGGATTGAATTTTCGGGAATTTGAGATTTGGATAAAGGGAGTCCAAGCGAGGTAGATGGTATAAGTTGGCGCATGTCAGGAGAATTTGGGGAATGTAATCACCAACTGGATGTTGGGATGATATTATTAAGACTGCGATTGGATGGTTCGACGCAGTTATGAGATTAAAGGAATAATTAAGGGCTTATGGATATTGATGAAGTTGTAAAGTTCTCTCTATAGATGATAACTTCTTTCGGAGGGTAATGATTTGAGAGGTACTTGCCGTGGTGGCACTGTATTACTGTTGGGTGATACTCAACATATGTTTCGGGAGTGGAAGCAGGTGGTTTTAAGTGACGTGTTTTGAGCGTTGTATCTCGTCAGTGAGATTGAGATAGTAAGAAACCGAGGAAAAATGTGTAGAAAACTTCGATGGAATTGTTGGACCCTTGTGCGTCGGATGATCTTGAGCACAAGTGGAAGAGAGCATTATTCAAGTTAGGTAAAGATGGTCTAAACCACCATTATGATTGTCGGCTATCTATTGGCAAATTGAGGAACTGATCATCCTTAATCTCTTGTTAATAATAGACGGAATCGTGTTGACTGGAATTGACAAGTTTTTGCTAGCTTTGGTGGTGCACCAAGAGTTTCAGTGTTTCTTTTTGGAGGGTAGCTGTCACCACTTTGTGTGGGCCTAGTGGACTAGGCTATGTCGTGGAGGCGTAAGAGGTGACCTTGGAAATTTGTCGTGTTGACCTAGGATCTTTGAGAATTAGAGTTGTGAACCTTCATAGTGAAGTTAGATTTCAAGTGGTAAACTCGTTGTGTGATGTCTATCTTTGTGTCTAGAGTTTGGAACCGGTGTGACTATGTAGAGGGTTGCGATTTGTGCACGGTCATGCCAGTGTGGTGGTGTTAGCATCTGTGTGACTACACCTAATTCGATGGGATTTTCTTGTGTTAGTGATAGTAATAACTAGCTGGGTTGTTGCTTTTATCTTTAGTTTCGAGGACGAAACTTCTTTTTGGAGGGGAGTAATGTAAGACCCGTAATTTTACTGTACCATACGCCAGTTATAAGCGTAATTAGTGGCTAAGAGTTCTAGGGTTTCTGTAGGTTAATTTCATAAATATCGTTGTAATAATAGCATCGTTGCTGAGTTGGAGACTGCTTTTGCATTATGCATTAATAAAACCTAGACTCTTGACTCGACATCTGTATTTATCAATCTGAACACTGCTGTGCTTTCAGAATTTTGAATTTCGACTTTCTCCGTTTATTGGAAAAACGAGTAGAAAATGGTATCGGCTGCGAAAAATTTACAGTTTCTGTTTTTCGTCAAAATTTGACTACAGACATTATATATCTGCGCGAGTTAGAATCTAGAGTCAGAATATTTTTGGGAGTTGAGAACCAATATTTCAGTCGGCGAATAAAGTTTAGCGATAATTTTTGGGATTATTTTACGGCGACCTATCACGACGTAAATTTTATAAATGGTATAAAATAGATATAAAATAGATAAATTAAATTGAGATATCGGATGTTGGAAAATAAATTGATTGAGTTGTGTCCCCCAACGATATCATAAATTATAAATATGATAAATTGAATTAAGATATCGGATGTTTAAAAATATATGGATTAAATTAATGGTATACAATTGATGAATTATATTATATCTCGTTGAGAATGACCGAATTTGTCCCAAATACGATTTAAAATGATTTTAGATACTTGGATCAAGTTGTCTTAATTTTGATAAATTGAATTGATGGATCGTTTGTTGGAATGAAAACTTTTTTATCGTATGTCGTTAAATATGCATTTCACTAGAGATAATTTATAATGATGTGTAATCTTTTTAAATTTGATTTTTGAATCACTGCTACTTGTTTCTCTGTCCATTTTTAGATTTTTTTATGATGGATTTTGAAAATTTTGATATGTTATGCTATCATTCTCCTTATTTTGCATGAGATGCTGAATTGAATGCATAGCACTTTCAATTTACTTGATAGTATGCATGAATATGATATTTGAAGATATACGGTTTGATAAAATTGAATTGAGATATTGGATGTTGGAAAATAGATGGATTGAATTGAGATATCGGATGTTGCAAAATAGATGGATTAATGGTATATAATAGATGCATTGTATTATGTTTCGTTGAGAATGACATAATTTGCCCCGATGGTATAAAATAGATAAATTAAATTGAGATATCGGATGTTGGAAAATAAATTGATTGAGTTATGTCCCTCAATGATATAAAAAATATGATAAATTAAATTGAGATAGCGGATGTTGAAAAATATATGGATTGAATTAATGGTATACAATTGATGTATTGTATTATGTCTCGTTGAAAATGACATAATTTGTTCCGATGGTATAAAATAGATAAATTAAATTGAGATATCGGATGTTGGAAAATAGATTGATTGAGTTGTGTCCCCCAACGATATCATAAATATGATAAATTGAATTGAGATATCGGATGTTGAAAAATATATGGATTGAATTAATGGTATACAATTGATGCATTATATTATATCTCGTTGAGAATGACCGAATTTGTCCCGAATAGGATTGAAAATGATTTTAGATACTTGGATCAAGTTGTCTTAATCTTGATAAATTGAATTGACGGATCGTTTGTTGGAATGATAGCTTTTTTATCGGTATGTCATTAAATATGCACTTCACTAGAGGTAATTTATAATGATGTGTAAACTTTTTAAATTTGATATGTGTATCACTGCTACATGTTTCTCTTTCCATTTTTCGATATGTTTATGATAAATTTTAAAATTTTTGATGTTATGCAATCATCCGCCTTATTTTTATTGAGATGCTAAATTGAATGCATAACACTTTCAATTTACTTGATAGTATGCTTGAATATAATATTTGAACATATACAGTTTAGTGAAATTGAATTGAGATATTGGATGTTGGAAAATTGATGGATTGAATTGAGATATCGGATGTTGGAAAGTAGATGGATTGGATTAATGGTATACAATAGATGCATTGTATTATGTCTCGTTGAAAATGACCAAATTTGTTCCGAACATTATTGAAAATGATTTTAGATACTTGGATCAAGTTGTCTTAACCTTGATAAATTGAATTGAGGGAATCGTTTGCTGGAATGATAGTTTTTTTTATCGTTTTGTCGTTAAATATGCACTTCGTTAGAGGTAATTTATAATGATTCGTAACATTTTAAATTTGATTTTTGAATCACTGCTACATGTTTCTCTTTTCATTTTTGGATGTGTTTATGATGGATTTTTAAAATTTTGATATGTTATGCAATTATTTTCCTTATTTTGATTGAAATGCTAAATTGAATGCATAACTCTTTCAATTTACTTGATAGTATGCATAAATATGATATTTGAACATATACGGTTTGATAAAATTGAATTGAGATATCTGATGTTGGAAAATAGATGGATTGGGTTAATGGTATATAATAGATGCATTGTATTATATTTCGTTGAGAATGACATAATTTGTTCCAATGGTATAAAATAGATAAATTAAATTGAGATATCGGATGTTGGAAAATAAATTGATTGAGTTGTGTCCCCCAACGATATCATAAATTATAAATATGATAAATTGAATTAAGATATCGGATGTTTAAAAATATATGGATTAAATTAATGGTATACAATTGATGAATTATATTATATCTCGTTGAGAATGACCGAATTTGTCCCAAATACGATTTAAAATGATTTTAGATACTTGGATCAAGTTGTCTTAATTTTGATAAATTGAATTGATGGATCGTTTGTTGGAATGAAAACTTTTTTATCGTATGTCGTTAAATATGCATTTCACTAGAGATAATTTATAATGATGTGTAATCTTTTTAAATTTGATTTTTGAATCACTGCTACATGTTTCTCTGTCCATTTTTAGATTTTTTTATGATGGATTTTGAAAATTTTGATATGTTATGCTATCATTCTCCTTATTTTGCACGAGATGCTGAATTGAATGCATAGCACTTTCAATTTACTTGATAGTATGCATGAATATGATATTTGAAGATATACGGTTTGATAAAATTGAATTGAGATATTGGATGTTGGAAAATAGATGGATTGAATTGAGATATCGGATGTTGCAAAATAGATGGATTAATGGTATATAATAGATGCATTGTATTATGTTTCGTTGAGAATGACATAATTTGTCCCGATGGTATAAAATAGATAAATTAAATTGAGATATCGGATGTTGGAAAATAAATTGATTGAGTTATGTCCCTCAATGATATAAAAAATATGATAAATTAAATTGAGATAGCGGATGTTGAAAAATATATGGATTGAATTAATGGTATACAATTGATGCATTGTATTATGTCTCGTTGAGAATGACCGAATTTGTCCCGAATAGAATTGAAAATGATTTTAGATACTTGGATCAAGTTGTCTTAATCATGATAAATTGAATTGACGGATCGTTTGTTGGAATGATAGCTTTTTTATCGGTATGTCGTTAAATATGCACTTCACTAGAGGTAATTTATAATGATGTGTAAACTTTTTAAATTTGATATGTGTATCACTGTTACATGTTTCTCTTTCCATTTTTCGATATGTTTATGATAAATTTTAAAATTTTTGATGTTATGCAATCATCCGCCTTATTTTTATTGAGATGCTAAATTGAATGCATAACACTTTCAATTTACTTGATAGTATGCTTGAATATAATATTTGAACATATACAGTTTGGTGAAATTGAATTGAGATATCGGATGTTGGAAAATAGATGGATTGAATTGAGATATCGGATGTTGAAAACTAGATGGATTAATGGTGGTATATAATAGATTCATTGTATTATGTCTCTTTGAAAATGACATAATTTGTTCCGATGGTATAAAATAGATAAATTAAATTGAGATATCGGATGTTGGAAAATAGATTGATTGAGTTGTGTCCCCCAACGATATCATAAATATGATAAATTGAATTGAGATATCGGATGTTGAAAAATATATGGATTGAATTAATGGTATACAATTGATGCATTATATTATATCGCGTTGAGAATGACCGAATTTGTCCCGAATAGGATTGAAAATGATTTTAGATACTTGGATCAAGTTGTCTTAATCTTGATAAATTTAATTGACGGATCGTTTGTTGGATTGATAGCTTTTTTATCGGTATGTCGTTAAATATGCACTTCAATAGAGGTAATTTATAATGATGTGTAAACTTTTTAAATTTGATATGTGTATCACTGCTACAAGTTTCTCTTTCCATTTTTCGATATGTTTATGATAAATTTTAAAATTTTTGATGTTATGCAATCATCCGCCTTATTTTTATTGAGATGCTAAATTGAATGCATAACACTTTCAATTTACTTGATAGTATGCTTGAATATAATATTTGAACATATACAGTTTGGTGAAACTGAATTGAGATATCGGATGTTTGAAAATAGATGGATTGAATTGAGATATCGGATGTTGGAAAATAGATGGATTAATGGTATATAATAGGTGCATTGTATTCTGTCTCGTTGAAAATGACATAATTTGTTCCGATGGTATAAAATAGATAAATTAAATTGAGATATCGGATTTTGAAAAATAGATTGATTGAGTTGTGTCCCCCAACGATATCATAAATATGATAAATTGAATTGATATATCGGATGTTGAAAAATATATGGATTGAATTAATGGTATACAATTGATGCATTATATTATATCTCGTTGAGAATGACCGAATTTGTCCTGAATAGGATTGAAAATGATTTTAGATACTTGGATCAAGTTGTCTTAATCTTGATAAATTGAATTGACGGATCGTTTGTTGGAATGATAGCTTTTTTATCGGTATGTCGTTAAATATGCACTTCACTAGAGGTAATTTATAATGATGTGTAAACTTTTTAAATTTGATATGTGTATCACTGCTACATGTTTCTCTTTCCAGTTTTCGATATGTTTATGATAAATTTTAAAATTTTTGATGTTGTGCAATAATCCGCCTTATTTTTATTGAGATGCTAAATTGAATGCATAACACTTTCAATTTACTTGATAGTATGCTTGAATATAATATTTGAAGATATACAGTTTGGTGAAATTGAATTGAGATATCGGATGTTGGAAAATAGAAGGATTGAATTGAGATATCGGATGTTGAAAAATAGATGGATTAATGGTGGTATATAATAGATTCATTGTATTATGACTCGTTGAAAATGACATAATTTGTTCCGATGGTATAAAATAGATAAATTAAATTGAGATATCGGATGTTGGAAAATAGATTGATTGAATTGTGTCCCCCAACGATATCATAAATATGATAAATTGAATTGAGATATCGGATGTTGAAAAATATATGGATTGAATTAATGGTATACAATTGATGCATTATATTATATCTCGTTGAGAATGACCGAATTTGTCCCGAATAGGATTGAAAATGATTTTAGATACTTGGATCAAGTTGTCTTAATCTTGATAAATTGAATTGACGGATCGTTTGTTGGAATGATAGCTTTTTTATCGGTATGTCGTTAAATATGCACTTCACTAGAGGTAATATATAATGATGTGTAAACTTTTTAAATTTGACATGTGTATCACTGCTACAAGTTTCTCTTTCCATTTTTCGATATGTTTATGATAAATTTTAAAATTTTTGATGTTACGCAATCATCCGCCTTATTTTTATTGAGATGCTAAATTGAATGCATAACACTTTCAATTTACTTGATAGTATGCTTGAATATAATATTTGAACATATACAGTTTGGTGAAATTGAATTGAGATATCGGATGTTGGAAAATAGATGGATTGAATTGAGATATCGGATGTTGGAAAATAGATGGATTAATGGTATATAATAGATGCATTGTATTCTGTCTCGTTGAAAATGACATAATTTGTTTCGATGGTATAAAATAGATAAATTAAATTGAGATATCGGATTTTGAAAAATAGATTGATTGAATTGTGTCCCCCAACGATATCATAAATATGATAAATTGAATTGAGATATCGGATGTTGAAAAATATATGGATTGAATTAATGGTATACAATTGATGCATTATATTATATCTCGTTGAGAATGATCGAATTTGTCCCTAATATGATTGAAAATGATTTTAGATACTTGGATCAAGTTGCTTTAATCTTGATAAATTGAATTGACGGATCGTTTGTTGGAATGATAACTTTTTTATCGGTATGTCATTAAATATGCACTTCTCTAGAGGTAATTTATAATGATGTGTAACCTTTTTAAATTTGATTTTTGAATCACTGGTACGTGTTTTTCTGTCCATTTTTTAATTTGTTTATGATGGATTTTGAAAATTTTGATATGTTATGCTATCATTCTCCTAATTTGGCATGAGATGCTGAATTGAATGCATAACACTTTCAATTTACTTGATAGTATGCATGAATATGATATTTGAACATATACGGTTTGATAAAATTCAATTGAGATATCGGATGTTGGAAAATAGATGGATTAATGATATATAATAAATGCATTGTATTATGTCTCGTTGAGAATGATATAATTTGTCCCGATGGTATAAAATAGATAAATTAAATTGAGATATCGGATGTTGGAAAATAGATTGATTGAGTTGTCCCCCAACGATATCATAAATCATAAATATGATAAATTGAATTGAGATATCGGATATTGAAAAATATATAGATTGAATTAATGGTATACAATTGATGCATTATATTATATCTCGTTGAGAATGACCGAATTTGTCCCGAATATGATTGAAAATGATTTTAGATACTTGGATCAAGTTGCTTTAATCTTGATAAATTGAATTGACGGATCGTTTGTTGGAATGAAAACTTTTTTATCTGCATGTCGTTAAATATGCACTTCTCTAGAGGTAATTTATAATGATGTGTAACCTTTTTAAATTTGATTTTTGAATCACTGCTACATGTTTCTCTGTCCATTTTTAGATTTTTTTATGATGGATTTTGAAAATTTTGATATGTTATGCTATCATTCTCCTTATTTTGCACGAGATGTTGAATTGAATGCATAGCACTTTCAATTTACTTGATAGTATGCATGAATATGATATTTGAACATATACGGTGTGATAAAATTGAATTGAGATATTGGATGTTGGAAAATAGATGGATTGAATTGAGATATCGGATGTTGGAAAATAGATGGATTAATGGTATATAATAGATGCATTGTATTATGTTTCGTTGAGAATGACATAATTTGTCCCGATGGTATAAAATAGATAAATTAAATTGAGATATCGGATGTTGGAAAATAAATTGATTGAGTTATGTCCCTCAATGATATAAAAAATATGATAAATTAACTTGAGATAGCGGATGTTGAAAAATATATGGATTGGATTAATGGTATACAATTGATGTATTGTATTATGTCTCGTTGAGAATGACCGAATTTGTCCCGAATAGAATTGAAAATGATTTTAGATACTTGGATCAAGTTGTCTTAATCATGATAAACTGAATTGACGGATCGTTTGTTGGAATGATAGCTTTTTTATCGGTATGTCGTTAAATATGCACTTCACTAGAGGTAATTTATAATGATGTGTAAACTTTTTAAATTTGATATGTGTATCACTGTTACATGTTTCTCTTTCCATTTTTCGATATGTTTATGATAAATTTTAAATTTTTTGATGTTATGCAATCATCCGCCTTATTTTTATTGAGATGCTAAATTGAATGCATAACACTTTCAATTTACTTGATAGTATGCTTGAATATAATATTTGAACATATACAGTTTGGTGAAATTGAATTGAGATATCGGATGTTGGAAAATAGATGGATTGAATTGAGATATCGGATGTTGAAATATAGATGGATTAATGGTGGTATATAATAGATTCATTGTATTATGTCTCGTTGAAAATGACATAATTTGTTCCGATGGTATAAAATAGATAAATTAAATTGAGATATCGGATGTTGGAAAATAGATTGATTGAGTTGTGTCCCCCAACGATATCATAAATATGATAAATTGAATTGAGATATCGGATGTTGAAAAATATATGGATTGAATTAATGGTATACAATTGATGCATTATATTATATCTCGTTGAGAATGACCGAATTTGTCCCGAATAGGATTGAAAATGATTTTAGATACTTGGATCAAGTTGTCTTAATCTTGATAAATTGAATTGACGGATCGTTTGTTGGAATGATAGCTTTTTTATCGGTATGTTGTTAAATATGCACTTCACTAGAGGTAATTTATAATGATGTGTAAACTTTTTAAATTTGATATGTGTATCACTGCTACATGTTTCTCTTTCCATTTTTCGATATGTTTATGATAAATTTTAAATTTTTTGATGTTATGCAATCATCCGCCTTATTTTTATTGAGATGCTAAATTGAATGCATAACACTTTCAATTTACTTGATAGTATGCTTGAATATAATATTTGAACATATACAGTTTAGCGAAATTGAATTGAGATATTGGATGTTGGACAATAGATGGATTGAATTGAGATATCGGATGTTGGAAAATAGATGGATTGGATTAATGGTATACAATAGATGCATTGTATTATGTCTCGTTGAAAATGACCAAATTTGTTCCGAACATTATTGAAAATGATTTTAGATACTTGGATCAAGTTGTCTTAACCTTGATAAATTGAATTGAGGGAATCGTTTGCTGGAATGATAGTTTTTTTTATCGTTTTGTCGTTAAATATGCACTTCGTTTGAGGTAATTTATAATGATTCGTAACATTTTAAATTTGATTTTTGAATCACTGCTGCATGATTCTCTTTTCATTTTTGGATGTGTTTATGATGGATTTTTAAAATTTTGATATGTTATGCAATTATTTTCCTTATTTTGATTGAAATGCTAAATTGAATGCATAACACTTTCAATTTACTTGATAGTATGCATAAATATGATATTTGAACATATACGGTTTGATAAAATTGAATTGAGATATCTGATGTTGGAAAATAGATGGATTGGGTTAATGGTATATAATAGATGCATTGTATTATATTTCGTTGAGAATGACATAATTTGTTCCAATGGTATAAAATAGATAAATTAAATTGAGATATCGGATGTTGGAAAATAGATTGATTGAGTTGTGTCCCCCAACGATATCATAAATTATAAATATGATAAATTGAATTAAGATATCGGATGTTTAAAAATATATGGATTAAATTAATGGTATACAATTGATGAATTATATTATATCTCGTTGAGAATGACCGAATTTGTCCCAAATACGATTTAAAATGATTTTAGATACTTGGATCAAGTTGTCTTAATTTTGATAAATTGAATTGATGGATCGTTTGTTGGAATGAAAACTTTTTTATCGGTATGTCGTTAAATATGCATTTCACTAGAGATAATTTATAATGATGTGTAATCTTTTTAAATTTGATTTTTGAATCACTGCTACATGTTTCTCTGTCCATTTTTAGATTTTTTTATGATGGATTTTGAAAATTTTGATATGTTATGCTATCATTCTCCTTATTTTGCACGAGATGCTGAATTGAATGCGTAGCACTTTCAATTTACTTGATAGTATGCATGAATATGATATTTGAACATATACGGTTTGATAAAATTTAATTGAGATATTGGATGTTGGAAAATAGATGGATTGAATTGAGATATCGGATGTTGCAAAATAGATGGATTAATGGTATATAATAGATGCATTGTATTATGTTTCGTTGAGAATGACATAATTTGTCCCGATGGTATAAAATAGATAAATTAAATTGAGATATCGGATGTTGGAAAATAAATTGATTGAGTTATGTCCCTCAATGATATAAAAAATATGATAAATTAAATTGAGATAGCGGATGTTGAAAAATATATGGATTGGATTAATGGTATACAATTGATGCATTGTATTATGTCTCGTTGAGAATGACCGAATTTGTCCCGAATAGAATTGAAAATGATTTTAGATACTTGGATCAAGTTGTCTTAATCATGATAAATTGAATTGACGGATCGTTTGTTGGAATGATAGCTTTTTTATCGGTATGTCGTTAAATATGCACTTCACTAGAGGTAATTTATAATGATGTGTAAACTTTTTAAATTTGATATGTGTATCACTGTTACATGTTTCTCTTTCCATTTTTCGATATGTTTATGATAAATTTTAAAAATTTTGATGTTATGCAATCATCCGCCTTATTTTTATTGAGATGCTAAATTGAATGCATAACACTTTCAATATACTTGATAGTATGCTTGAATATAATATTTGAACATATACAGTTTGGTGAAATTGAATTGAGATATCGGATGTTGGAAAATAGATGGATTGAATTGAGATATCGGATGTTGAAAACTAGATGGATTAATGGTGGTATATAATAGATTCATTGTATTATGTCTCTTTGAAAATGACATAATTTGTTCCGATGGTATAAAATAGATAAATTAAATTGAGATATCGGATGTTGGAAAATAGATTGATTGAGTTGTGTCCCCCAACGATATCATAAATATGATAAATTGAATTGAGATATCGGATGTTGAAAAATATATGGATTGAATTAATGGTATACAATTGATGCATTATATTATATCTCGTTGAGAATGACCGAATTTGTCCCGAATAGGACTGAAAATGATTTTAGATACTTGGATCAAGTTGTCTTAATCTTGATAAATTGAATTGACGGATCGTTTGTTGGAATGATAGCTTTTTTATCGGTATGTCGTTAAATATGCACTTCACTATAGGTAATTTATAATGATGTGTAAACTTTTTAAATTTGATATGTGTATCACTGCTACAAGTTTCTCTTTCCATTTTTCGATATGTTTATGATAAATTTTAAAATTTTTGATGTTATGCAATCATCCGCCTTATTTTTATTGAGATGCTAAATTGAATGCATAACACTTTCAATTTACTTGATAGTATGCTTGAATATAATATTTGAACATATACAGTTTGGTGAAATTGAATTGAGATATCGGATGTTTGAAAATAGATGGATTGAATTGAGATATCGGATGTTGGAAAATAGATGGATTAATGGTATATAATAGATGCATTGTATTCTGTCTCGTTGAAAATGACATAATTTGTTCCGATGGTATAAAATAGATAAATTAAATTGAGATATCGGATTTTGAAAAATAGATTGATTGAATTGTGTCCCCCAACGATATCATAAATATGATAAATTGAATTGATATATCGGATGTTGAAAAATATATGGATTGAATTAATGGTATACAATTGATGCATTATATTATATCTCGTTGAGAATGACCGAATTTGTCCTGAATAGGATTGAAAATGATTTTAGATACTTGGATCAAGTTGTCTTAATCTTGATAAATTGAATTGACGGATCGTTTGTTGGAATGATAGCTTTTTTATCGGTATGTCGTTAAATATGCACTTCACTAGAGGTAATTTATAATGATGTGTAAACTTTTTAAATTTGATATGTGTATCACTGCTACATGTTTCTCTTTCCAGTTTTCGATATGTTTATGATAAATTTTAAAATTTTTGATGTTATGCAATAATCCGCCTTATTTTTATTGAGATGCTAAATTGAATGCATAACACTTTCAATTTACTTGATAGTATGCTTGAATATAATATTTGAAGATATACAGTTTGGTGAAATTGAATTGAGATATCAGATGTTGGAAAATAGAAGGATTGAATTGAGATATCGGATGTTGAAAAATAGATGGATTAATGGTGGTATATAATAGATTCATTGTATTATGTCTCGTTGAAAATGACATAATTTGTTCCGATGGTATAAAATAGATAAATTAAATTGAGATATCGGATGTTGGAAAATAGATTGATTGAATTGTGTCCCCCAACGATATCATAAATGTAACACCCCGTTTTTTCAAAGCTCAAAAAGGGGCATTTTTTTTCTTTTTTTTTTCTTTTTAAAAACAAACACTCAGAGTGCGCGGAAAACATTTTAAATGAGCCGGCCTTATTCATACAACAGAACTAAAGCATATAATAGTCCGAAGAAACGAAAGAACCTTGAAGAAACGAAAGAACCTTGACAGTGATTCAAACTTCTTCGCATATGCCTCAACATTCATTCCCCCCTGACGCAGCCTTAGGAATTCCTCTCCATACCTTTCTCTAGCGGTCTCTGGAAAGTACTTGGCCAAAAACTTTCTCTTAAAATTTTCCCAGTTGATTTCCTCGTGAGCAGCCTCCATCATAAGACTAGTACTCTTCCACCAATACTCAGAGCCTCCCGACAACTGGTAGGTAGCCAGAGTCACCTTTTCTCCCTCGGGGCAGTGGATTGCTCCGAAGATCTTTTCCATAGCCTGAAGCCATAAGTCAGCAGCATCAGGACCTCCCTCTCCGTTATACTTCGGAGGGTTCTGATGATTAAAACTTGTGAGGACTCGAGATCCTGCAGCAAGAATCTCTCTATCCCTCTTTTCCATGTCCCTCTGCGTCTTAGCATGGGCTTGGGCAGTCAAGGTTGCTGCCATAGTATTCATGGCGTAAGCCAGCTGGTTCACATTATTATCATCAGCTCCAGGGACTGCAGGTGTCCGTCTTGGAGGCATGTTTTCCTGCACAAACCAATATCTGGTCAAATTCCTTTCCAACACTATTAGAATTCTTATTCACGAGTTACCAACTCAAACAAACCAAACAGTGGTCACACAAACCAACGAACTCTAGTCCTAACTCGACTGGCAACTCTTACAACACACTTTTCCCTTGATGATCTAACGCCGTGCTCTGATACCACAATGTAACACCCCGTTTTTTCAAAGCTCAAAAAGGGGCATTTTTTTTCTTTTTAAAAACAAACACTCAGAGTGCGCGGAAAACATTTTAAATGAGCCGGCCTTATTCATACAACAGAACTAAAGCATATAATAGTCCGAATAACATAGTAACTGAAATAGTACTATATGCATCCATAGTGCTTCTCGTAAGCAAAGTGTGTTCCTGAATAGTTATACAACCCAAAACATAACCTCTAGTTCACGACACATAAACAAGTAGTCGAGACTAGGAACATACTAGCTAATGTCACAAGTATCTCAACCAAAGTGTAAGAGTAATAGTACAGTCATCCAGTAACCGTCAGAATCTACTACAGTCATAATACCCAACGCCGACCATCGCGGCCTATCCAAAAAGAATACTATCCAACCGTCAGCAGTCCTAGCCCTAATATGCACAGAGACATCAGGAGACGTCCTAATCACTCGATATCGATACCAAGTCTAAGGAAGGGGTGGGAGATGCCACGTGGGGCACTCCGGATCCATCAGTGGGCCCGTCCCCTGCAGCAGCAGCTGCCTCCTGAAAGTCATACATCGGTCCCCCGAAGTAGTCGGGTACGACCCCATCGCCCCAACTGCCGTCTGAGGAAGTATCAGGTCCGTCTGAGGTGGTCTCTCCAGCGACCGACCCTCCACCCTCTGGTGTAACTGGCGCCTCAGGCTGTGGTCCCACCGGAACCGTCCAACAAGCGCTGAGTAATACCGGTAGTGGTATAGAGAATGGTGGGGTCTGCCAGATCACACACTGATGTATCTGCAGGGTCCCACGGAAAGTAGCGATCCTAACTCGCCCATGATAGCTGGCCGTACCTGAAGCTGGGTCGATGCTCCAGGCAGGTAATAATAGTCGGTCAACGAAATCCCAAGTGGTCACCGTCTCCCGTACGAGTCCCGGCATCACGTGGTCCATCGTCTGGGTGGGATGAGCCCGCGAAAATCACAGCAAGGGTCACCACACATAACATAGATGCAAATAACATATATACATATATATATATCTAAAGCGGTAATCACATAGCAATTTCTCATAAATTGCACACAGCATAGAAATGCACAAAAGCCTAGTAATGCAGACTTTAAATGATGGTGATCACCCTAAACGGGTCTTTCTCACATGCATGAATTCCGGAATTTAACCTCTCCGCAGAGAGTCGTAGGTCCAACCCCTACTAAACCCCGCAGGGCAGGTGAAGTCACACAGACTATAACACCAAGGTGAAGTCACACAGACTCTAACACCAAACTCAATAAAAATCCCGCAGGATTAGGTGAAGTCACACAGACTATAACACCCGGTGCTTAGGTGAAGCCACACAGTCTCTAACACCCGTACACGCAACTATGAAATGCATGAGCATACTTTATATTTCAGCACATATAGGGCAGTCACACAGACAAATCCCCGGTGAAGTCACACAGACAAACACCCGTGTAGTCTCCACTGACATACACGTTTTCACACATGCTCATGCAACATTCAATATACATATCACACAAGCATATGTAATTCCAAACATGTCATCACATATACTTAATCAAATCATATGTAAGACATAGGCATATATTCTTAAACAAATACTCGTCTCGAGAATACATCACATAATCATGCCAAACACACAAACACATCACAACACCAGGCATACATACATATCATTAAAGATATAATGCGGAAATAAAGTGATGCCCTTACCTCGGCAAGCTTCCACAGACTTTCCTCGCACAACTCTACGATACGCGTTACCTAAAATTAAGTAGCGTACCATCAATAAAATATTCCTCGTTCTTTTTATCGAAACGAAACTAGTTCTCAAAACTCTAGAGGGTTCTAGGGTACTCTCTAAAGTTATCCCTCAATGATTTCAGGTTATTCTCATAGCGTTTAAAAATTCACGAAGTTAATTGTACTATTTTTATAACACGAAAAATCATTTTGTTTTCAAATCATAAACTAAAACCATTTTGGATTTTCCACTTTGAGAACTTGTTTCACACTCAAACAAACCACTTGAAACGCAACTAAAACTTTTCAAAAATATTTTTAACAAAAACTCGAAGTTTTCTTGCGTTACAAGTTATACACTTTTTTTTTCCTAACAACCTTTCCGATACCAATTTCTCTTCAAACTAAGGTTATTCAAATCATACAAGATTTTTCACAAAATTGTGGACTTAGAAAATTTTTGAGATTTTTCTTCCCTACCCTTAGGAAGGCCACGGCCTTGAATTGGTAAATCGGGCTTCCGCGCGAAATTTTTCACTTTTTAATACATGGTAATATCCCATAATACCTAACTAGAACTTATCAAAGCGATTTAGAAATTATAGAGTCGAAACGCAAAATTCGAGAAATCCAATTTTAAGGTTTTTCTTAAACCAAGTGATCCTATCATTTTCAAAACCTCCCATTAGCCGTCAAACAATTAAAACAAGGGCTATGGCGAACTATTTGCCCCAAAGAATTTTTCGAAAAATCGATCCCTCGGACCTTTTATGTGTGCCACGCCCAAATCGGCAAAACGGCTAACACTAGAATTCTTTCATTCTAAACCCTAGCATGACTTTGTTGATTCATAAAGATGTTCAATCGTGCATTCGACTATTTTCGAGACTCGTCACGAAATTTTCAAAAACGTGTTCTTCGAGTCGCTCAAGAACACGAAAAATAAATTTTCTTATTTTTCAAAACAAAGTTCATAATCACATATCCATTTTGTCACAAAGCTCCAATCTAGCATCAAAAATCAAATCACTTATCAACTTATCAGGATTATGATCCTTTCAATTTTTTTCTTAAAAACCCTAACCAAAAATTTGTGAAACTTTTAAATTAACCATGAGAATCTTAAGGCTAGGCTTGAACAACTATGTTACTACTAATAACTACCTCTCATGAAGCCATAACTAAAATTCTCATTGAACTTGCTCAAGAACACAAAAATAAACTTCTAAGAACTTATGAGTTTTATGAGCAAAAATAAGGAAAGAGAGGTCTAGTTACCTCAAGTGAAGGAGAAGATCAAATAGCTTGACAATTCCTAGCACAATCCAAAGCAACTCTTAAGAGGAGGAGAAATTTTTTGAAGTGTGAGAGTGAGAGAGAAAGGGTTCGGCCGAGTGAGGGAGAAGAGGAGAGAAAATTTTGAAATTTTTCTTTTTCATTTAGTGAATCACCCTCAACTATTTGAAATCTCTTGTCTCATTCTCCACCATAGGATTTTGTGTTAAGGTGGCTTGGTTAAACCCCAACCATGGGATTTCTATAGAGGTCATCATTGCCTCTATGAGATATCTCATGAGTTACTCTTGCGCTCGCAGACGAGTCGTACCTCGTCGACGGTCCGTCTCATGAAATTTAGGAAACTTACGACGTGATTGTTCGTCGTAAAACATTTCCAAAAATTATCGCTAAACTTTATTCGCCGACTGTAATATTGGTTCTTAACTCCCAAAAATATTCTGACTTCTGATTTCAACTCGTACAGATATATAAAGTCTGTAGTTAAATTTTCGACGGAAAACAGAAACCGTAAATTTTTCCGCAGCGGATACCATTTTCTACTCGTTTTTCCAATAAACGGAGAAAGTCGAAATTCAAAATTCTGAAAGCACAGCAGTGTTCAGATTGATAAATACATATTTCGGGTCAAGAGTCTAGGTTTTATTTACACATAAGGAAAAAGCAGTTTCCACCTCAGTGACGACCCTGATTATTACACGATAACTACGAACTAAACTTAACTGAGCCCTAAAACTCTTAGCCACTAATTACGCTTATAACTGGCGTATGGTACAGTAGAATTATGGGTCTTACAATAAATATGATAAATTGAAATGCGATATCGGATGTTGAAAAATATATGGATTGAATTAATGGTATACAATTGATGCATTATATTATATCTCGTTGAGAATGACCGAATTTGTCCCGAATAGGATTGAAAATGATTTTAGATACTTGGATCAAGTTGTCTTAATGTTGATAAATTGAATTGACGGATCGTTTGTTGGAATGATAGCTTTTTTATCGGTATGTCGTTAAATATGCACTTCACTAGAGGTAATTCATAATGATGTGTAAACTTTTTAAATTTGACATGTGTATCACTGCTACAAGTTTCTCTTTCCATTTTTCGATATGTTTATGATTAATTTTAAAATTTTTGATGTTATGCAATCATCCGCCTTATTTTTATTGAGATGCTAAATTGAATGCATAACACTTTCAATTTACTTGATAGTATGCTTGAATATAATATTTGAAGATATACAGTTTGGTGAAATTGAATTGAGATATCGGATGTTGGAAAATAGAAGGATTGAATTGAGATATCGGATGTTGAAAAATAGATGGATTAATGGTGGTATATAATAGATTCATTGTATTATGTCTCGTTGAAAATGAAATAATTTGTTCCGATGGTATAAAATAGATAAATTAAATTGAGATATCGGATGTTGGAAAATAGATTGATTGAATTGTGTCCCCCAACGATATCATAAATATGATAAATTGAATTGAGATATCGGATGTTGAAAAATATATGGATTGAATTAATGGTATACAATTGATGCATTATATTATATCTCGTTGAGAATGACCGAATTTGTCCCGAATAGGATTGAAAATGATTTTAGATACTTGGACCAAGTTGTCTTAATCTTGATAAATTGAATTGACGGATCGTTTGTTGGAATGATAGCTTTTTTTATCGGTATGTCGTTAAATATGCACTTCACTAGAGGTAATTTATAATGATGTGTAAACTTTTTAAATTTGATATGTGTATCAGATGTTGAAAAATAGATTGATTGAGTTGTGTCCCCCAACGATATCATAAATATGATAAATTGAATTGAGATATCGGATGTTGAAAAATATATGGATTGAATTAATGGTATACAATTGATGCATTATATTATATCTCGTTGAGAATGACCGAATTTGTCCCGAATAGGATAGAAAATGATTTTAGATACTTGGATCAAGTTGCTTTAATCTTGATAAATTGAATTGACTGATCGTTTGTTGGAATGATAACTTTTTTATCAGTATGTCGTTAAATATGCACTTCTCTAGAGGTAATTTATAATGATGTTTAACCTTTTTAAATTTGATTTTTGAATCACTGCTACGTGTTTTTCTGTCCATTTTAAAATTTGTTTATGATGGATTTTGAAAATTTTGATATGTTATGCTATCATTCTCCTTATTTTGCATGAGATGCTGAATGGAATGCATAGAACTTTCAATTTACTTTATAGTATGCATGAATATGATATTTGAACATATACGGTTTGATAAAATTGAATTGAGATATCGGATGTTGGAAACTAGATGGATTGAATTGAGATATCGGGTGATGGAAAATAGATGGATTGATGGTATATAATAGATGCATTGTATTATGTCTCGTTGAGAATGACATAATTTTTCCCGATGGTATAAAATAGATAAATTAAATTGAGATATCGGATGTTGGAAAATAGATTGATTGAGTTATGTCCCTCAATGATATAAAAAATATGATAAATTGAATTGAGATAGCGGATGTTGAAAAATATATGGATTGGATTAATGGTATACAATTGATGTATTGTATTATGTCTCGTTGAGAATGACCGAATTTGTCCCGAATAGAATTGAAAATGAATTTAGATACTTGGATCAAATTGTCTTAATCTTGATAAATTGAATTGACGGATCGTTTGTTGGAATGATAGCTTTTTTATCGGTATGTCGTTAAATATGCACTTCACTAGAGGTAATTTATAATGATGTGTAAACTTTTTAAATTTGATATGTGTATCACTGTTACATGTTTCTCTTTCCATTTTTCGATATGTTTATGATAAATTTTAAAATTTTTGATGTTATGCAATCATCCGCCTTATTTTTATTGAGATGCTAAATTGAATGCATAACACTTTCAATTTACTTGATAGTATGCTTGAATATAATATTTGAACATATACAGTTTGGTGAAATTGAATTGAGATATCGGATGTTGGAAAATAGATGGATTGAATTGAGATATCGGATGTTGAAAAATAGATGGATTAATGGTGGTATATAATAGATTCATTGTATTATGTCTCGTTGAAAATGACATAATTTGTTCCGATGGTATAAAATAGATAAATTAAATTGAGATATCGGATGTTGGAAAATAGATTGAGTTGTATCCCCCAACGATATCATAAATATGATAAATTGAATTGAGATATCGGATGTTGAAAAATATATGGATTGAATTAATGGTATACAATTGATGCATTATATTATATCTCGTTGAGAATGACCGAATTTGTCCCGAATTGGATTGAAAATGATTTTAGATACTTGGATCAAGTTGTCTTAATCTTGATAAATTGAATTGACGGATCGTTTGTTGGAATGATAGCTTTTTTATCGGTATGTCGTTAAATATGCACTTCACTAGAGGTAATTTATAATGATGTGTAAACTTTTTAAATTTGATATGTGTATCACTGCTACAAGTTTCTCTTTCCATTTTTCGATATGTTTATGATAAATTTTAAAATTTTTGATGTTATGCAATCGTCCGCCTTATTTTTATTGAGATGCTAAACTGAATGCATAACACTTTCAATTTACTTGATAGTATGCTTGAATATAATATTTGAACATATACAGTTTGGTGAAATTGAATTGAGATATCGGATGTTGGAAAATAGATTGATTGAGTTGTGTCCCCCAACGATATCATAAATATGATAAATTGAATTGAGATATCGGATGTTGAAAAATATATGGATTGAATTAATGGTATACAATTGATGCATTATATTATATCTCGTTGAGAATGACCGAATTTGTCCCGAATAGGATTGAAAATGATTTTAGATACTTGGACCAAGTTGTCTTAATCTTGATAAATTGAATTGACGGATCGTTTGTTGGAATGATAGCTTTTTTTATCGGTATGCCGTTAAATATGCACTTCACTAGAGGTAATTTATAATGATGTGTAAACTTTTTAAATTTGATATGTGTATCAGATGTTGAAAAATAGATTGATTGAGTTGTGTCCCCCAACGATATCATAAATATGATAAATTGAATTGAGATATCGGATGTTGAAAAATATATGGATTGAATTAATGGTATACAATTGATGCATTATATTATATCTCGTTGAGAATGACCGAATTTGTCCCGAATAGGATTGAAAATGATTTTAGATACTTGGATCAAGTTGCTTTAATCTTGATAAATTGAATTGACTGATCGTTTGTTGGAATGATAACTTTTTTATCAGTATGTCATTAAATATGCACTTCTCTAGAGGTAATTTATAATGATGTTTAACCTTTTTAAATTTGATTTTTGAATCACTGCTACGTGTTTTTCTGTCCATTTTAAAATTTGTTTATGATGGATTTTGAAAATTTTGATATGTTATGCTATCATTCTCCTTATTTTGCATGAGATGCTGAATGGAATGCATAGAACTTTCAATTTACTTTATAGTATGCATGAATATGATATTTGAACATATACGGTTTGATAAAATTGAATTGAGATATCGGATGTTGGAAACTAGATGGATTGAATTGAGATATCGGATGATGGAAAATAGATGGATTAATGGTATATAATAGATGCATTGTATTATGTCTCGTTGAGAATGACATAATTTTTCCCGATGGTATAAAATAGATAAATTAAATTGAGATATCGGATGTTGGAAAATAGATTGATTGAGTTATGTCCCTCAATGATATAAAAAATATGATAAATTGAATTGAGATAGCAGATGTTGAAAAATATATGGATTGGATTAATGGTATACAATTGATGTATTGTATTATGTCTCGTTGAGAATGACCGAATTTGTCCCGAATAGAATTGAAAATGAATTTAGATACTTGGATCAAGTTGTCTTAATCTTGATAAATTGAATTGACGGATCGTTTGTTGGAATGATAGCTTTTTTATCGGTATGTCGTTAAATATGCACTTCACTAGAGGTAATTTATAATGATGTGTAAACTTTTTAAATTTGATATGTGTATCACTGTTACATGTTTCTCTTTCCATTTTTCGATATGTTTATGATAAATTTTAAAATTTTTGATGTTATGCAATCATCCGCCTTATTTTTATTGAGATGCTAAATTGAATGCATAACACTTTCAATTTACTTGATAGTATGCTTGAATATAATATTTGAACATATACAGTTTGGTGAAATTGAATTGAGATATCGGATGTTGGAAAATAGATGGATTGAATTGAGATATCGGATGTTGAAAAATAGATGGATTAATGGTGGTATATAATAGATTCATTGTATTATGTCTCGTTGAAAATGACATAATTTGTTCCGATGGTATAAAATAGATAAATTAAATTGAGATATCGGATGTTGGAAAATAGATTGAGTTGTGTCCCCCAACGATATCATAAATATGATAAATTGAATTGAGATATCGGATGCTGAAAAATATATGGATTGAATTAATGGTATACAATTGATGCTTTATATTATATCTCGTTGAGAATGACCGAATTTGTCCCGAATAGGATTGAAAATGATTTTAGATACTTGGATCAAGTTGTCTTAATCTTGATAAATTGAATTGACGGATCGTTTGTTGGAATGATAGCTTTTTTAACGGTATGTCGTTAAATATGCACTTCACTAGAGGTAATTTATAATGATGTGTAAACTTTTTAAATTTGATATGTGTATCACTGCTACAAGTTTCTCTTTCCATTTTTCGATATGTTTATGATAAATTTTAAAATTTTTGATGTTATGCAATCATCCGCCTTATTTTTATTGAGATGCTAAATTGAATGCATAACACTTTCAATTTACTTGATAGTATGCTTGAATATAATATTTGAACATATACAGTTTGGTGAAATTGAATTGAGATATCGGATGTTGGAAAATAGATTGATTGAGTTGTGTCCCCCAACGATATCATAAATATGATAAATTGAATTGAGATATCGGATGTTGAAAAATATATGGATTGAATTAATGGTATACAATTGATGCATTATATTATATCTCGTTGAGAATGACCGAATTTGTCCCGAATAGGATTGAAAATGATTTTAGATACTTGGATCAAGTTGTCTTAATCTTGATAAATTGAATTGACGGATCGTTTGTTGGAATGATAGCTTTTTTATCGGTATGTCGTTAAATATGCACTTCACTAGAGGTAATTTATAATGATGTGTAAACTTTTTAAATTTGATATGTGTATCACTGCTACAAGTTTCTTTTTCCATTTTTCGATATGTTTATGATAAATTTTAAAATTTTTGATGTTATGCAATCATCCGCCTTATTTTTATTGAGATGCTAAATTGAATGCATAACACTTTCAATTTACTTGATAGTATGCTTGAATATAATATTTGAACATATACAGTTTGGTGAAATTGAATTGAGATATCGGATGTTTGAAAATAGATGGATTGAATTGAGATATCGGATGTTGGAATATAGATGGATTAACGGTATATAATAGATGCATTGTATTCTGTCTCGTTGAAAATGACATAATTTGTTCCGATGGTATAAAATAGATAAATTAAATTGAGATATCGGATTTTGAAAAATAGATTGATTGAATTGTGTCCCCCAACGATATCATAAATATGATAAATTGAATTGATATATCGGATGTTGAAAAATATATGGATTGAATTAATGGTATACAATTGATGCATTATATTATATCTCGTTGAGAATAACCGAATTTGTCCTGAATAGGATTGAAAATGATTTTAGATACTTGGATCAAGTTGTCTTAATCTTGATAAATTGAATTGACGGATCGTTTGTTGGAATGATAGCTTTTTTATCGGTATGTCGTTAAATATGCACTTCACTAGAGGTAATTTATAATGATGTGTAAACTTTTTAAATTTGATATGTGTATCACTGCTACATGTTTCCCTTTCCAGTTTTCGATATGTTTATGATAAATTTTAAAATTTTTGATGTTATGTAATAATCCGCCTTATTTTTATTGAGATGCTAAATTGAATGCATAACACTTTCAATTTACTTGATAGTATGCTTGAATATAATATTTGAACATATACAGTTTGGTGAAATTGAATTGAGATATCGGATGTTGGAAAATAGAAGGATTGAATTGAGATATCGGATGTTGAAAAATAGATGGATTAATGGTGGTATATAATAGATTCATTGTATTATGTCTCGTTGAAAATGACATAATTTGTTCCGATGGTATAAAATAGATAAATTAAATTGAGATATCGGATGTTGGAAAATAGATTGATTGAATTGTGTCCCCCAAAGATATCATAAATATGATAAATTGAATTGAGATATCGGATGTTGAAAAATATATGGATTGAATTAATGGTATACAATTGATGCATTATATTATATCTCGTTGAGAATGACCGAATTTGTCCCGAATAGGATTGAAAATGATTTTAGATACTTGGATCAAGTTGTCTTAATCTTGATAAATTGAATTGACGGATCGTTTGTTGGAATGATAGCTTTTTTATCGGTATGTCGTTAAATATGCACTTCACTAGAGGTAATTTATAATGATGTGTAAACTTTTTAAATTTGACATGTGTATCACTGCTACAAGTTTCTCTTTCCATTTTTCGATAAGTTTATGATAAATTTGAAATTTTTTGATGTTATGCAATCATCCGCCTTATTTTTATTGAGATGCTAAATTGAATGCATAACACTTTCAATTTACTTGATAGTATGCTTGAATATAATATTTGAACATATACAGTTTGGTGAAATTGAATTGAGATATCGGATGTTGGAAAATAGATGGATTGAATTGAGATATCGGATGTTGGAAAATAGATGGATTAATGGTATATAATAGATGCATTGTATTTTGTCTCATTGAAAATGACATAATTTGTTCCGATGGTATAAAATAGATAAATTAAATTGAGATATCAGATGTTGGAAAATAGATTGATTGAGTTGTGTCCCCCAACGATATCATAAATATGATAAATTAAATTGAAATATCGGATATTGAAAAATATATGGATTGAATTAATGGTATACAATTGATGCATTATATTATATCTCGTTGAGAATGACCGAATTTGTCCCGAATATGATTGAAAATGAATTTAGATACTTTTATCAAGTTGCTTTAATCTTGATAAATTGAATTGACGGATCGTTTGTTGGAATGATAACTTTTTTATCGGTATGTCATTAAATATGCACTTCTCTAGAGGTAATTTATAATGCTGTGTAACCTTTATAAATTTGATTCTTGAATCACTGCTACATGTTTCTCTGTCCATTTTTAAATTTGTTTTTGATGGATTTTGAAAATTTTGATATGTTATGCTATCATTCTCCTTATTTTGCATGAGATGCTGAATGGAATGCATAGAACTTTCAATTTACTTTATAGTATGCATGAATATGATATTTGAACATATACGGTTTGATAAAATTGAATTGAGATTTCTGATGTTGGAAACTAGATGGATTGGGTTAATGGTATATAATAGATGCATTGTATTATATCTTGTTGAGAATGACATAATTTGTTCCGATGGTATAAAATAGATAAATTAAATTGAGATATCGGATGTTGGAAAATAGATTGATTGAGTTGTGTCCCCCAACGATATCATAAATCATAAATATGATAAATTGAATTGAGATATCGGATGTTTAAAAATATATGGATTGAATTAATGGTATACAATTGATGAATTATATTATATCTCGTTGAGAATGACCGAATTTGTCCCAAATAAGATTGAAAATGATTTTAGACACTTTGATCAAGTTGTCTTAATTTTGATAAATTGAATTGATGGATCGTTTGTTGGAATGATAGCTTTTTTATCGGTATGTCGTTAAATATGCATTTCACTAGAGATAATTTATAATGATGTGTAATCATTTTAAATTTGATTTTTGAATCGCTGCTACATGTTTCTCTGTCCATTTTTAGATTTTTTTATGATGGATTTTGAAAATTTTGATATGTTATGCTATCATTCTCCTTATTTTGCATGAGATGCTGAATGGAATGCATAGAACTTTCAATTTACTTTATAGTATGCATGAATATGATATTTGAACATATACGGTTTGATAAAATTGAATTGAGATATCTGATGTTGGAAACTAGATGGATTGAATTGAGATATCGGATGTTGGAAAATAGTAGGATTAATGGTATATAATAGATGCATTGTATTATGTCTCGTTGAGAATGACATAATTTTTCCCGATGGTATAAAATAGATAAATTAAATTGAGATATCGGATGTTGGAAAATAGATTGATTGAGTTTTGTCCCTCATTGATATAAAAAATATGATAAATTGAATTGAGATAGCGGATGTTGAAAAATATATGGATTGGATTATTGGTATACAATTGATGCATTGTATTATGTCTCGTTGAGAATGACTGAATTTGTCCCGAATAGAATTGAAAATGATTTTAGATACTTGGATCAAGTTGTCTTAATCTTGATAAATTGAATTGACGGATCGTTTGTTGGAATGATAGCTTTTTTATCGGTATGTCATTAAATATGCACTTCACTAGAGGTAATTTATAATGATGTGTAAACTTTTTAAATTTGATATGTGTATCTCTGTTACATGTTTCTCTTTCCATTTTTCGATATGTTTATGATAAATTTTAAAATTTTTGATGTTATGCAATCATCCGCCTTATTTTTATTGAGATGCTAAATTGAATGCATAACACTTTCAATTTACCTGATAGTATGCTTGAATATAATATTTGAACATATACTGTTTGGTGAAATTGAATTGAGATATCGGATGTTGGAAAATAGATGGATTGAATTGAGATATCGGATGTTGAAAAATAGATGGATTAATGGTATATAATAGATGCATTGTATTATTTCTCGTTGAAAATGACATAAATTGTTCCGATGGTATAAAATAGATAAATTAAATTGAGATATCAGATGTTGGAAAATAGATTGATTGAGTTGTGTCCCCCAACGATATCATAAATATGATAAATTAAATTGAAATATCGGATATTGAAAAATATATGGATTGAATTAATGGTATACAATTGATGCATTATATTATATCTCGTTGAGAATGACCGAATTTGTCCCTAATATGATTGAAAATGATTTTAGATACTTGGATCGAGTTGCTTTAATCTTGATAAATTGAATTGACGGATCGTTTGTTGGAATGATAACTTTTTTATCGGTATGTCATTAAATATGCACTTCTCTAGAGGTAATTTATAATGCTGTGTAACCTTTTTAAATTTGATTCTTGAATCACTGCTACATGTTTCTCTGTCCATTTTTAAATTTGTTTTTGATGGATTTTGAAAATTTTGATATGTTATGTTATCATTCTCCTTATTTTGCATGAGATGCTGAATGGAATGCATAGAACTTTCAATTTACTTGATAGTCTGCATGAATATGATATTTGAACATATACGGTTTGATAAAATTGAATTGAGATATCTGATGTTAGAAAATAGATGGATTGGGTTAATGGTATATAATAGATGCATTGTATTATATCTCGTTGAGAATGACATAATTTGTTCCGATGGTATAAAATAGATAAATTAAATTGAGATATCGGATGTTGGAAAATAGATTGATTGAGTTGTGTCCCCCAACGATATCATAAATCATAAATATGATAAATTGAATTGAGATATCGGATGTTTAAAAATATATGGATTGAATTAATGGTATAGAATTGATGAATTATATTATACCTCGTTGAGAATGACCGAATTTGTCCCAAATAAGATTGAAAATGATTTTAGACACTTTGATCAAGTTGTCTTAATTTTGATAAATTGAATTGATGGATCGTTTGTTGGAATGATAGTTTTTTTATCGGTTTGTCGTTAAATATGCATTTCACTAGAGATAATTTATAATGATGTGTAATCTTTTTAAATTTGATTTTTGAATCACTGCTACATGTTTCTCTGTCCATTTTTAGATTTTTTTATGATGGATTTTGAAAATTTTGATATGTTATGCTATCATTCTCCTTATTTTGCATGCGATGTTGAATGGAATGCATAGAACTTTCAATTTACTTTATAGTATGCATGAATATGATATTTGAACATATACGGTTTGATAAAATTGAATTGAGATATTGGATGTTGGAAAATAGATGGATTGAATTGAGATATCGGATTTTGGAAAATAGATGGATTAATGGTATATAATAGATGCATTGTATTATGTCTCGTTGAGAATGACATAATTTGTCCCGATGGTATTAAATATATAAATTAAATTGAGATATCGGATGTTGGAAAATAGATTGATTGAGTGTCCCTCAATGATATCATAAATATGATAAATTGAATTGAGATATCGAATGTTGAAAAATATATGGATTGAATTAATGGTATACAATTGATGCATTGTATTATGTCTCATTGAGAATGACCGAATTTGTGCCGAATAGGATTAAAAATGATTTTAGATACTTGGATCAAGTTGTTTTAATCTTGATAAATTGAATTGACAGATCGTTTGTTGGAATGATAGCTTTTTTATCGGTATGTCGTTAAATATGCACTTCACTAGAGGTAATTTATAATGATGTGTAAACTTTTTAAATTTGATATGTGTATCACTGCTACATTTTTCTTTTTCTATTTTTCGATATGTTTATGATAAATTTTAAAATTTTTGATGTTATGTAATCATCCGCCTTATTTTTATTGAGATGCTAAATTGAATGCATAACACTTTCAATTTACTTGATAGTATGCATGAATATAATATTTGAACATATACTGTTTGGTGAAATTGAATTGAGATATCGGATGTTGGAAAATAGATGGATTGAATTGAGATATCGGATGTTGAAAAATAGATGGATTAATGGTATATAATAGATGCATTGTATTATGTCTCGTTGAAAATGACCGAATTTGTTCCGAACAGGATTGAAAATGATTTTAGATACTTGGATCAAGTTGTCTTAACCTTGATAAATTGAATTGAAGGAATCGGTTGCTGGAATGATAGTTTTTTGATCGTTTTGTTGTTAAATATGCACTTCGTTAGAGGTAATTTATAATGATTCGTAACATTTTAAATTTGATTTTTGAATCACTGCTACATGTTCCTCTTTTCATTTTTGGATATGTTTATGATGGATTTTTAAAATTTTGATATGTTATGCAATTATTTTCCTTATTTGAATTGAGATGCTAAATTGAATGCATAACTCTTTCAATTTACTTGATAGTATGCATAAATATGATATTTGAACATATACGGTTTGATAAAATTGAATTGAGATATCTGATGTTGGAAAATAGATGGATTGGGTTAATGGTATATAATAGATGTATTGTATTATATCTCGTTGAGAATGACATAATTTGTTCCGATGGTATAAAATAGATAAATTAAATTGAGATATCGGATGTTGGAAAATAGATTGATTGAGTTGTGTCCCCCAACGATATCATAAATATGATAAATTGAATTGAGATATCGGATATTGAAAAATATATGGACTGAATTAATGGTATACAATTGATGCATTATATTATATCTCGTTGAGAATGACCGAATTTGTCCCTAATATGATTGAAAATGATTTTAGATACTTGGATCAAGTTGCTTTAATCTTGATAAATTGAATTGACGGATCGTTTGTTGGAATGATAACTTTTTTATCGGTATGTCATTAAATATGCACTTCTCTAGAGGTAATTTATAATGATGTGTAACCTTTTTAAATTTGATTTTTGAATCACTGCTACATGTTTTTCTGTCCATTTTTAAATTTGTTTATGATGGATTTTGAAAATTTTGATATGTTATGTTATCATTCTCCTTATTTTGCATGAGATGCTGAATGGAATGCATAGAACTTTCAATTTACTTTATAGTATGCATGAATATGATATTTGAACATATACGGTATGATAAAATTGAATTGAGATATCGGATGTTGGAAACTAGATGGATTGAATTGAGATATCGGATGTTGGAAAATAGTTGGATTAATGGTATATAATAGATGCATTGTATTATGTCTCGTTGAGAATGACATAATTTTTCCCGATGGTATAAAATAGATAAATTAAATTGAGATATCGGATGTTGGAAAATAGATTGATTGAGTTTTGTCCCTCAATGATATAAAAAATATGATAAATTGAATTGAGATAGCGGATGTTGAAAAATATATGGATTGGATTATTGGTATACAATTGATGCATTGTATTATGTCTCGTTGAGAATGACCAAATTTGTCCCGAATAGAATTGAAAATGATTTTAGATACTTGGATCAAGTTGTCTTAATCTTGATAAATTGAATTGACGGATCGTTTGTTGGAATGATAGCTTTTTTATCGGTATGTCGTTAAATATGCACTTCACTAGAGGTAATTATTAATGATGTGTAAACTTTTTAAATTTGATATGTGTATCACTGCTACATTTTTCTTTTTCTATTTTTCGATATGTTTATGATAAATTTTAAAATTTTTGATGTTATGTAATCATCCGCCTTATTTTTATTGAGATGCTAAATTGAATGCATAACACTTTCAATTTACTTGATAGTATGCATGAATATAATATTTGAACATATACAGTTTGATGAAATTGAATTGAGATATCCGATGTTGGAAAATAGATGTATTGAATTGAGATATCGGATGTTGGAAAATAGATGGATTGGATTAATGGTATACAATAGATGCATTGTATTATGTCTCGTTGAAAATGACCGAATTTGTTCCGAACAGGATTGAAAATGATTTTAGATACTTGGATCAAGTTGTCTTAACCTTGATAAATTGAATTGAGGGAATCGTTTGCTGGAATGATAGTTTTTTGATCGTTTTGTCGTTAAATATGCACTTCGTTAGAGGTAATTTATAATGATTCGTAACATTTTAAATTTGATTTTTGAATCACTGCTACATGTTTCTCTTTTCATTTTTGGATATGTTTATGATGGATTTTTAAAATTTTGATATGTTATGCAATTATTTTCCTTATTTTGATTGAGATGCTAAATTGAATGCATAACTCTTTCAATTTACTTGATAGTATGCATAAATATGATATTTGAACATATACGGTTTGATAAAATTGAATTGAGATATCTGATGTTGGAAAATAGATGGATTGGGTTAATGGTATATAATAGATGCATTGTATTATATCTCGTTGAGAATGACATAATTTGTTCCGATGGTATAAAATAGATAAATTAAATTGAGATATCGGATGTTGGAAAATAGATTGATTGAGTTGTGTACCCCAACGATATCATAAATATGATAAATTGAATTGAGATATCGGATATTGAAAAATATATGGATTGAATTAATGGTATACAATTGATGCATTATATTATATCTCGTTGAGAATGACCGAATTTGTCCCTAATATGATTGAAAATGATTTTAGATACTTGGATCAAGTTGCTTTAATCTTGATAAATTGAATTGACGGATCGTTTGTTGGAATGATAACTTTTTTATCGGTATGTCATTAAATATGCACTTCTCTAGAGGTAATTTATAATGATGTGTAACCTTTTTAAATTTGATTTTTGAATCACTGCTACATGTTTCTCTGTCCATTTTTAAATTTGTTTATGATGGATTTTGAAAATTTTGATATGTTATGTTATCATTCTCCTTATTTTGCATGAGATGCTGAATGTAATGCATAGAACTTTCAATTTACTTGATAGTATGCATGAATATGATATTTGAACATATACGGTTTGATAAAATTGAATTGAGATATCTGATGTTAGAAAATAGATGGATTGGGTTAATGGTATATAATAGATGCATTGTATTATATCTCGTTGAGAATGACATAATTTGTTCCGATGGTATAAAATAGATAAATTAAATTGAGATATCGGATGTTGGAAAATAGATTGATTGAGTTGTGTCCCCCAACGATATCATAAATCATAAATATGATAAATTGAATTGAGATATCGGATGTTTAAAAATATATGGATTGAATTAATGGTATACAATTGATGAATTATATTACATCTCGTTGAGAATGACCGAATTTGTCCCAAATAGGATTGAAAATGATTTTAGACACTTTGATCAAGTTGTCTTAATTTTGATAAATTGAATTGATGGATCGTTTGTTGGAATGATAGCTTTTTTATCGGTATTTCGTTAAATATGCATTTCACTAGAGATAATTTATAATGATGTGTAATCATTTTAAATTTGATTTTTGAATCACTGCTACATGTTTCTCTGTCCATTTTTAGATTTTTTTATGATGGATTTTGAAAATTTTGATATGTTATGCTATCATTCTCCTTATTTTGCATGAGATGTTGAATTGAATGCATAGCACTTTCAATTTACCTGATAGTATGCATGAATATGATATTTGAACATATACGGTTTGATAAAATTGAATTGAGATATTGGATGTTGGAAAATAGATGGATTGAATTGAGATATCGGATGTTGGAAAATAGATGGATTAATGGTATATAATAGATGCATTGTATTATGTCTCGTTGAGAATGACATAATTTGTCTCGATGGTATTAAATATATAAATTAAATTGAGATATCGGATGTTGGAAAATAGATTGATTGAGTGTCCCTCAATGATATCATAAATATGATAAATTGAATTGAGATATCGAATGTTGAAAAATATATGGATTGAATTAATGGTATACAATTGATGCATTGTATTATGTCTCATTGAGAATGACCGAATTTGTGCCGAATAGGATTAAAAATGATTTTAGATACTTGGATCAAGTTGTTTTAATCTTGATAAATTGAATTGACGGATCGTTTGTTGGAATGATAGCTTTTTTATCGGTATGTCGTTAAATATGCACTTCACTAGAGGTAATTTATAATGATGTGTAAACTTTTTAAATTTGATATGTGTATCACTGCTACATTTTTCTTTTTCTATTTTTCGATATGTTTATGATAAATTTTAAAATTTTTGATGTTATGTAATCATCCGCCTTATTTTTATTGAGATGCTAAATTGAATGCATAACACTTTCAATTTACTTGATAGTATGCATGAATATAATATTTGAACATATACAGTTTGATGAAATTGAATTGAGATATCCGATGTTGGAAAATAGATGGATTGAATTGAGATATCGGATGTTGGAAAATAGATGGATTGGATTAATGGTATACAATAGATGCATTGTATTATGTCTCGTTGAAAATGACCGAATTTGTTCCGAGCAGGATTGAAAATGATTTTAGATACTTGGATCAAGTTGTCTTAACCATGATAAATTGAATTGAGGGAATCGTTTGCTGGAATGATAGTTTTTTGATCGTTTTGTCGTTAAATATGCACTTCGTTAGAGGTAATTTATAATGATTCGTAACATTTTAAATTTGATTTTTGAATCACTGCTACATGTTTCTCTTTTCATTTTTGGATATGTTTATGATGGATTTTTAAAATTTTGATATGTTATGCAATTATTTTCCTTATTTTGATTGAGATGTTAAATTGAATGCATAACTCTTTCAATTTACTTGATAGTATGCATAAATATGATATTTGAACATATACGGTTTGATAAAATTGAATTGAGATATCTGATGTTGGAAAATAGATGGATTGGGTTAATGGTATATAATAGATGCATTGTATTATATCTCGTTGAGAATGACATAATTTGTTCCGATGGTATAAAATAGATAAATTAAATTGAGATATCGGATGTTGGAAAATAGATTGATTGAGGTGTGTCCCCCAACGATATCATAAATATGATAAATTGAATTGAGATATCGGATATTGAAAAATATATGGATTGAATTAATGGTATACAATTGATGCATTATATTATATCTCGTTGAGAATGACCGAATTTGTCCCTAATATGATTGAAAATGATTTTAGATACTTGGATCAAGTTGCTTTAATCTTGATAAATTGAATTGACGGATCGTTTGTTGGAATGATAACTTTTTTATCGGTATGTCATTAAATATGCACTTCTCTAGAGGTAATTTATAATGATGTGTAACCTTTTTAAATTTGATTTTTGAATCACTGCTACATGTTTCTCTGTCCAGTTTTAAATTTGTTTATGATGGATTTTGAAAATTTTGATATGTTATGTTATCATTCTCCTTATTTTGCATGAGATGCTGAATGTAATGCATAGAACTTTCAATTTACTTGATAGTATGCATGAATATGATATTTGAACATATACGGTTTGATAAAATTGAATTGAGATATCTGATGTTAGAAAATAGATGGACTGGGTTAATGGTATATAATAGATGCATTGTATTATATCTCGTGGAGAATGACATAATTTGTTCCGATGGTATAAAATAGATAAATTAAATTGAGATATCGGATGTTGGAAAATAGATTGATTGAGTTGTGTCCTCCAACGATATCATAAATCATAAATACGATAAATTGAATTGAGATATCGGATGTTTAAAAATATATGGATTGAATTAATGGTATACAATTGATGAATTATATTTTATCTCGTTGAGAATGACCGAATTTGTCCCAAATAGGATTGAAAATGATTTTAGACACTTTGATCAAGTTGTCTTAATTTTGATAAATTGAATTGATGGATCGTTTGCTGGAATGATAGCTTTTTTATCGTATGTCGTTAAATATGCATTTCACTAGAGATAATTTATAATGATGTGTAATCTTTTTAAATTTGATTTTTGAATCACTGCTACATGTTTCTCTGTCCATTTTTAGATTTTTTTATGATGGATTTTGAAAATTTTGATATGTTATGCTATCATTCTCCTTATTTTGCATGAGATGTTGAATTGAATGCATAGCACTTTCAATTTACTTGATAGTATGCATGAATATGATATTTGAACATATACGGTTTGATAAAATTGAATTGAGATATTGGATGTTGGAAAATAGATGGATTGAATTGAGATATCGGATGTTGGAAAATAGATGGATTAATGGTATATAATAGATGCATTGTATTATGTCTCGTTGAGAATGACATAATTTGTCCCGATGGTATTAAATATATAAATTAAATTGAGATATCGGATGTTGGAAAATAGATTGATTGAGTGTCCCTCAATGATATCATAAATATGATAAATTGAATTGAGATATCGCATGTTGAAAAATATATGGATTGAATTAATGGTATACAATTGATGCATTGTATTATGTGTCATTGAGAATGACCGAATTTGTGCCGAATAGGATTAAAAATGATTTTAGATACTTGGATCAAGTTGTTTTAATCTTGATAAATTGAATTGACGGATCGTTTGTTGGAATGATAGCTTTTTTATCGGTATGTCGTTAAATATGCACTTCACTAGAGGTAATTTATAATGATGTGTAAACTTTTTAAATTTGATATGTGTATCACTGCTACATTTTTCTTTTTCTATTTTTCGATATGTTTATGATAAATTTTAAAATTTTAGATGTTATGTAATCATCCGCCTTATTTTTATTGAGATGCTAAATTGAATGCATAACACTTTCAATTTACTTGATAGTATGCATGAATATAATATTTGAACATATACAGTTTGATGAAATTGAATTGAGATATCCGATGTTGGAAAATAGATGGATTGAATTGAGATATCGGATGTTGGAAAATAGATGGATTGGATTAATGGTATACAATAGATGCATTGTATTATGTCTCGTTGAAAATGACCGAATTTGTTCCGAACAGGATTGAAAATGATTTTAGATACTTGGATCAAGTTGTCTTAACCTTGATAAATTGAATTGAGGGAATCGTTTGCTGGAATGATAGTTTTTTGATCATTTTGTCGTTAAATATGCACTTCGTTAGAGGTAATTTATAATGATTCGTAACATTTTAAATTTGATTTTTGAATCACTGCTACATGTTTCTCTTTTCATTTTTGGATGTGTTTATGATGGATTTTTAAAATTTTGATATGTTATGCAATTATTTTCCTTATTTTGATTGAGATGCTAAATTGAATGCATAACTCTTTCAATTTACTTGATAGTATGCATAAATATGATATTTGAACATATACGGTTTGATAAAATTGAATTGAAATATCTGATGTTGGAAAATAGATGGATTGGGTTAATGGTATATAATAGATGCATTGTATTATATCTCGTTGAGAATGACATAATTTGTTCCGATGGTATAAAATAGATAAATTAAATTGAGATATCGGATGTTGGAAAATAGATTGATTGAGTTGTGTCCCCCAACGATATCATAAATATGATAAATTGAATTGAGATATCGGATATTGAAAAATATATGGATTGAATTAATGGTATACAATTGATGCATTATATTATATCTCGTTGAGAATGACCGAATTTGTCCCTAATATGATTGAAAATGATTTTAGATACTTGGATCAAGTTGCTTTAATCTTGATAAATTGAATTGACGGATCGTTTGTTGGAATGATAACTTTTTTATCGGTATGTCATTAAATATGCACTTCTCTAGAGGTAATTTATAATGATGTGTAACCTTTTTAAATTTGATTTTTGAATCACTGCTACATGTTTCTCTGTCCAGTTTTAAATTTGTTTATGATGGATTTTGAAAATTTTGACATGTTATGTTATCATTCTCCTTATTTTGCATGAGATGCTGAATGTAATGCATAGAACTTTCAATTTACTTGATAGTATGCATGAATATGATATTTGAACATATACGGTTTGATAAAATTGAATTGAGATATATGATGTTAGAAAATAGATGGATTGGGTTAATGGTATATAATAGATGCATTGTATTATATCTCGTGGAGAATGACATAATTTGTTCCGATGGTATAAAATAGATAAATTAAATTGAGATATCGGATGTTGGAAAATAGATTGATTGAGTTGTGTCCCCCAACGATATCATAAATCATAAATATGATAAATTGAATTGAGATATCGGATGTTTAAAAATATATGGATTGAATTAATGGTATACAATTGATGAATTATATTTTATCTCGTTGAGAATGACCGAATTTGTCCCAAATAGGATTGAAAATGATTTTAGACACTTTGATCAAGTTGTCTTAATTTTGATAAATTGAATTGATGGATCGTTTGTTGGAATGATAGCTTTTTTATCGGTATGTCGTTAAATATGCATTTCACTAGAGATAATTTATAATGATGTGTAATCTTTTTAAATTTGATTTTTGAATCACTGCTACATGTTTCTCTGTCCATTTTTAGATTTTTTTATGATGGATTTTGAAAATTTTGATATGTTATGCTATCATTCTCCTTATTTTGCATGAGATGTTGAATTGAATGCATAGCACTTTCAATTTACTTGATAGTATGCATGAATATGATATTTGAACATATACGGTTTGATAAAATTGAATCGAGATATTGGATGTTGGAAAATAGATGGATTGAATTGAGATATCGGATGTTGGAAAATAGATGGATTAATGGTATATAATAGATGCATTGTATTATGTCTCGTTGAGAATGACATAATTTGTCCCGATGGTATTAAATATATAAATTAAATTGAGATATCGGATGTTGGAAAATAGATTGATTGAGTGTCCCTCAATGATATCATAAATATGATAAATTGAATTGAGATATCGAATGTTGAAAAATATATGGATTGAATTAATGGTATACAATTGATGCATTGTATTATGTCTCATTGAGAATGACCGAATTTGTGCCGAATAGGATTAAAAATGATTATAGATACTTGGATCAAGTTGTTTTAATCTTGATAAATTGAATTGACGGATCGTTTGTTGGAATGATAGCTTTTTTATCGGTATGTCGTTAAATATGCACTTCACTAGAGGTAATTATAATGATGTGTAAACTTTTTAAATTTGATATGTGTATCACTGCTACATTTTTCTTTTTCTATTTTTCGATATGTTTATGATAAATTTTAAAATTTTAGATGTTATGTAATCAGCCGCCTTATTTTTATTGAGATGCTAAATTGAATGCATAACACTTTCAATTTACTTGATAGTATGCATGAATATAATATTTGAACATATACAGTTTGATGAAATTGAATTGAGATATCCGATGTTGGAAAATAGATGGATTGAATTGAGATATCGGATGTTGGAAAATAGATGGATTGGATTAATGGTATACAATAGATGCATTGTATTATGTCTCGTTGAAAATGACCGAATTTGTTCCGAACAGGATTGAAAATGATTTTAGATACTTGGATCAAGTTGTCTTAAGCTTGATAAATTTAATTGAGGGCATCGTTTGCTGGAATGATAGTTTTTTGATCGTTTTGTCGTTAAATATGCACTTCGTTAGAGGTAATTTATAATGATTCGTAACATTTTAAATTTGATTTTTGAATCACTGCTACATGTTTCTCTTTTCATTTTTGGATATGTTTATGATGGATTTTTAAAATTTTGATATGTTATGCAATTATTTTCCTTATTTTGATTGAGATGCTAAATTGAATGCATAACTCTTTCAATTTACTTGATAGTATGCATAAATATGATATTTGAACATATACGGTTTGATAAAATTGAATTGACATATCTGATGTTGGAAAATAGATGGATTGGGTTAATGGTATATAATAGATGCATTGTATTATATCTCGTTGAGAATGACATAATTTGTTCCGATGGTATAAAATAGATAAATTAAATTGAGATATCGGATGTTGGAAAATAGATTGATTGAGTTGTGTCCCCCAACGATATCATAAATATGATAAATTGAATTGAGATATCGGATATTGAAAAATATATGGATTGAATTAATGGTATACAATTGATGCATTATATTATATCTCGTTGAGAATGACCGAATTTGTCCCTAATATGATTGAAAATGATTTTAGATACTTGGATCAAGTTGCTTTAATCTTGATAAATTGAATTGACGGATCGTTTGTTGGAATGATAACTTTTTTATCGGTATGTCATTAAATATGCACTTCTCTAGAGGTAATTTATAATGATGTGTAACCTTTTTAAATTTGATTTTTGAATCACTGCTACATGTTTCTCTGTCCATTTTTAGATTTTTTTATGATGGATTTTGAAAATTTTGATATGTTATGCTATCATTCTCCTTATTTTGCATGAGATGTTGAATTGAATGCATAGCACTTTCAATTTACTTGATTGTATGCATGAATATGATATTTGAACATATACGGTTTGATAAAATTGAATTGATATATTGGATGTTGGAAAATAGATGGATTGAATTGAGATATCGGATGTTGGAAAATAGATGGATTAATGGTATATAATAGATGCATTGTATTATGTCTCGTTGAGAATGACATAATTTGTCCCGATGGTATTAAATATATAAATTAAATTGAGATATCGGATGTTGGAAAATAGATTGATTGAGTGTCCCTCAATGATATCATAAATATGATAAATTGAATTGAGATATCGAATGTTGAAAAATATATGGATTGAATTAATGGTATACAATTGATGCATTGTATTATGTCTCATTGAGAATGACCGAATTTGTGCCGAATAGGATTAAAAATGATTATAGATACTTGGATCAAGTTGTTTTAATCTTGATAAATTGAATTGACGGATCGATTGTTGGAATGATAGCTTTTTTATCGGTATGTCGTTAAATATGCACTTCACTAGAGGTAATTTATAATGATGTGTAAACTTTTTAAATTTGATATGTGTATCACTGCTACATTTTTCTTTTTCTATTTTTCGATATGTTTATGATAAATTTTAAAATTTTAGATGTTATGTAATCAGCCGCCTTATTTTTATTGAGATGCTAAATTGAATGCATAACACTTTCAATTTACTTGATAGTATGCATGAATATAATATTTGAACATATACAGTTTGATGAAATTGAATTGAGATATCCGATGTTGGAAAATAGATGGATTGAATTGAGATGATAAAATTGAATTGAGATATCTGATGTTAGAAAATAGATGGACTGGGTTAATGGTATATAATAGATGCATTGTATTATATCTCGTGGAGAATGACATAATTTGTTCCGATGGTATAAAATAGATAAATTAAATTGAGATATCGGATGTTGGAAAATAGATTGATTGAGTTGTGTCCCCCAACGATATCATAAATCATAAATACGATAAATTGAATTGAGATATCGGATGTTTAAAAATATATGGATTGAATTAATGGTATACAATTGATGCATTGTATTATGTCTCGTTGAAAATGACCGAATTTGTTCCGAACAGGATTGAAAATGATTTTAGATACTTGGATCAAGTTGTCTTAAGCTTGATAAATTTAATTGAGGGCATCGTTTGCTGGAATGATAGTTTTTTGATCGTTTTGTCGTTAAATATGCACTTCGTTAGAGGTAATTTATAATGATTCGTAACATTTTAAATTTGATTTTTGAATCACTGCTACATGTTTCTCTTTTCATTTTTGGATATGTTTATGATGGATTTTTAAAATTTTGATATGTTATGCAATTATTTTCCTTATTTTGATTGAGATGCTAAATTGAATGCATAACTCTTTCAATTTACTTGATAGTATGCATAAATATGATATTTGAACATATACGGTTTGATAAAATTGAATTGAGATATCTGATGTTGGAAAATAGATGGATTGGGTTAATGGTATATAATAGATGCATTGTATTATATCTCGTTGAGAATGACATAATTTGTTCCGATGGTATAAAATAGATAAATTAAATTGAGATATCGGATGTTGGAAAATAGATTGATTGAGTTGTGTCCCCCAACGATATCATAAATATGATAAATTGAATTGAGATATCGGATATTGAAAAATATATGGATTGAATTAATGGTATACAATTGATGCATTATATTATATCTCGTTGAGAATGACCGAATTTGTCCCTAATATGATTGAAAATGATTTTAGATACTTGGATCAAGTTGCTTTAATCTTGATAAATTGAATTGACGGATCGTTTGTTGGAATGATAACTATTTTATCGGTATGTCATTAAATATGCACTTCTCTAGAGGTAATTTATAATGATGTGTAACCTTTTTAAATTTGATTTTTGAATCACTGCTACATGTTTCTCTGTCCATTTTTAGATTTTTTTATGATGGATTTTGAAAATTTTGATATGTTATGCTATCATTCTCCTTATTTTGCATGAGATGTTGAATTGAATGCATAGCACTTTCAATTTACTTGATTGTATGCATGAATATGATATTTGAACATATACGGTTTGATAAAATTGAATTGATATATTGGATGTTGGAAAATAGATGGATTGAATTGAGATATCGGATGTTGGAAAATAGATGGATTAATGGTATATAATAGATGCATTGTATTATGTCTCGTTGAGAATGACATAATTTGTCCCGATGGTATTAAATATATAAATTAAATTGAGATATCGGATGTTGGAAAATAGATTGATTGAGTGTCCCTCAATGATATCATAAATATGATAAATTGAATTGAGATATCGAATGTTGAAAAATATATGGATTGAATTAATGGTATACAATTGATGCATTGTATTATGTCTCATTGAGAATGACCGAATTTGTGCCGAATAGGATTAAAAATGATTATAGATACTTGGATCAAGTTGTTTTAATCTTGATAAATTGAATTGACGGATCGATTGTTGGAATGATAGCTTTTTTATCGGTATGTCGTTAAATATGCACTTCACTAGAGGTAATTTATAATGATGTGTAAACTTTTTAAATTTGATATGTGTATCACTGCTACATTTTTCTTTTTCTATTTTTCGATATGTTTATGATAAATTTTAAAATTTTAGATGTTATGTAATCAGCCGCCTTATTTTTATTGAGATGCTAAATTGAATGCATAACACTTTCAATTTACTTGATAGTATGCATGAATATAATATTTGAACATATACAGTTTGATGAAATTGAATTGAGATATCCGATGTTGGAAAATAGATGGATTGAATTGAGATGATAAAATTGAATTGAGATATCTGATGTTAGAAAATAGATGGACTGGGTTAATGGTATATAATAGATGCATTGTATTATATCTCGTGGAGAATGACATAATTTGTTCCGATGGTATAAAATAGATAAATTAAATTGAGATATCGGATGTTGGAAAATAGATTGATTGAGTTGTGTCCCCCAACGATATCATAAATCATAAATACGATAAATTGAATTGAGATATCGGATGTTTAAAAATATATGGATTGAATTAATGGTATACAATTGATGCATTGTATTATGTCTCGTTGAAAATGACCGAATTTGTTCCGAACAGGATTGAAAATGATTTTAGATACTTGGATCAAGTTGTCTTAAGCTTGATAAATTTAATTGAGGGCATCGTTTGCTGGAATGATAGTTTTTTGATCGTTTTGTCGTTAAATATGCACTTCGTTAGAGGTAATTTATAATGATTCGTAACATTTTAAATTTGATTTTTGAATCACTGCTACATGTTTCTCTTTTCATTTTTGGATATGTTTATGATGGATTTTTAAAATTTTGATATGTTATGCAATTATTTTCCTTATTTTGATTGAGATGCTAAATTGAATGCATAACTCTTTCAATTTACTTGATAGTATGCATAAATATGATATTTGAACATATACGGTTTGATAAAATTGAATTGAGATATCTGATGTTGGAAAATAGATGGATTGGGTTAATGGTATATAATAGATGCATTGTATTATATCTCGTTGAGAATGACATAATTTGTTCCGATGGTATAAAATAGATAAATTAAATTGAGATATCGGATGTTGGAAAATAGATTGATTGAGTTGTGTCCCCCAACGATATCATAAATATGATAAATTGAATTGAGATATCGGATATTGAAAAATATATGGATTGAATTAATGGTATACAATTGATGCATTATATTATATCTCGTTGAGAATGACCGAATTTGTCCCTAATATGATTGAAAATGATTTTAGATACTTGGATCAAGTTGCTTTAATCTTGATAAATTGAATCGACGGATCGTTTGTTGGAATGATAACTTTTTTATCGGTATGTCATTAAATATGCACTTCTCTAGAGGTAATTTATAATGATGTGTAACCTTTTAAATTTTATTTTTGAATCACTGCTACATGTTTCTCTGTCCATTTTTAAATTTGTTTATGATGGATTTTGAAAATTTTGATATGTTATGTTATCATTCTCCTTATTTTGCATGAGATGCTGAATGTAATGCATAGAACTTTCAATTTACTTGATAGTATGCATGAATATGATATTTGAACATATACTGTTTGATAAAATTGAATTGAGATATCTGATGTTAGAAAATAGATGGATTGGGTTAATGGTATATAATAGATGCATTGTATTATATCTCGTTGAGAATGACATAATTTGTTCCGATGGTATAAAATAGATAAATTAAATTGAGATATCAGATGTTGGAAAATAGATTGATTGAGTTGTGTCCCCCAACGATATCATAAATCATAAATATGATAAATTGAATTGAGATATCGGATGTTTAAAAATATATGGATTGAATTAATGGTATACAATTGATGAATTATATTATATCTCGTTGAGAATGACCGAATTTGTCCCAAATAGGATTGAAAATGATTTTAGACACTTTGATCAAGTTGTCTTAATTTTGATAAATTGAATTGACGGATCGTTTGTTGGAATGATAACTTTTTTAACGGTATGTCATTAAATATGCACTTCTCTAGAGGTAATTTATAATGATGTGTAACATTTTTAAATTTGATTTTTGAATCACTGCTACATGTTTCTCTGTCCATTTTTAGATTTTTTTATGATGGATTTTGAAAATTTTGATATGTTATGCTATCATTCTCCTTATTTTGCATGAGATGTTGAATTGAATGCATAGCACTTTCAATTTACTTGATAGTATGCATGAATATGATATTTGAACATATACGGTTTGATAAAATTGAATTGAGATATTGGATGTTGGAAAATAGATGGATTGAATTGAGATATCGGATGTTGGAAAATAGATGGATTAATGGTATATAATAGATGCATTGTATTATGTCTCGTTGAGAATGACATAATTTGTCCCGATGGTATTAAATATATAAATTAAATTGAGATATCAGATGTTGGAAAATAGATTGATTGAGTGTCCCTCAATGATATCATAAATATGATAAATTGAATTGAGATATCGAATGTTGAAAAATATATGGATTGAATTAATGGTATACAATTGATGCATTGTATTATGTCTCATTGAGAATGACCGAATTTGTGCCGAATAGGATTAAAAATGATTTTAGATACTTGGATCAAGTTGTTTTAATCTTGATAAATTGAATTGACGGATCGTTTGTTGGAATGATAGCTTTTTTATCGGTATGTCGTTAAATATGCACTTCACTAGAGGTAATTTATAATGATGTGTAAACTTTTTAAATTTGATATGTGTATCATTGCTACATTTCTCTTTTTCTATTTTTCAATATGTTTATGATAAATTTTAAAATTTTAGATGTGATGTAATCATCCGCCTTATTTTTATTGAGATGCTAAATTGAATGCATAACACTTTCAATTTACTTGATAGTATGCATGAATATAATATTTGAACATATACAGTTTGATGAAATTGAATTGAGATATCCGATGTTGGAAAATAGATGGATTGAATTGAGATATCGGATGTTGGAAAATAGATGGATTGGATTAATGGTATACAATAGATGCATTGTATTATGTCTCGTTGAAAATGACCGAATTTGTTCCGAACAGGATTGAAAATGATTTTAGATACTTGGATCAAGTTGTCTTAACCTTGATAAATTGAATTGAGGGAATCGTTTGCTGGAATGATAGTTTTTTGATCGTTTTGTCGTTAAATATGCACTTCGTTAGAGGTAATTTATAATGATTCGTAACATTTTAAATTTGATTTTTGAATCACTGCTACATGTTTCTCTTTTCATTTTTGGATATATTTATGATGGATTTGTAAAATTTTGATATGTTATGCAATTATTTTCCATATTTTGATTGAGATGCTAAATTGAATGCATAACTCTTTCAATTTACTTGATAGTATGCATAAATATGATATTTGAACATATACGGTTTGATAAAATTGAATTGAGATATCTGATGTTAGAAAATAGATGGATTGGGTTAATGGTATATAATAGATGCATTGTATTATATCTCGTTGAGAATGACATAATTTGTTCCGATGGTATAAATTAGATAAATTAAATTGAGATATCGGATGTTGGAAAATAGATTGATTGAGTTGTGTCCCCCAACGATATCATAAATATGATAAATTGAATTGAGATATCGGATATTGAAAAATATATGGATTGAATTAATGGTATACAATTGATGCATTATATTATATCTCGTTGAGAATGACCGAATTTGTCCCAAATAGGATTGAAAATGATTTTAGACACTTTGATCAAGTTGTCTTAATTTTGATAAATTGAATTGACGGATCGTTTGTTGGAATGATAACTTTTTTATCGGTATGTCATTAAATATGCACTTCTCTAGAGGTAATTTATAATGATGTGTAACATTTTTAAACTTAATTTTTGAATCACTGCTACATGTTTCTCTGTCCATTTTTAGATTTTTTTATGATGGATTTTGAAAATTTTGATATGTTATGCTATCATTCTCCTTATTTTGCATGAGATGTTGAATTGAATGCATAGCACTTTCAATTTACTTGATAGTATGGATGAATATGATATTTGAACATATACGGTTTGATAAAATTGAATTGAGATATTGGATGTTGGAAAATAGATGGATTGAATTGAGATATCGAATGTTGGAAAATAGATGGATTAATGGTATATAATAGATGCATTGTATTATGTCTCGTTGAGAATGACCGAATTTGTCCCGAATAGAATTGAAAATGATTTAAGATACTTGGATCAAGTTGTCTTAATCTTGATAAATTGAATTGACGGATCGTTTGTTGGAATGATAGCTTTTTTATCGGTATGACGTTAAATATGCGCTTCACTAGAGGTATTTATTAATGATGTGTAAACTTTTTAAGTTTGATATGTGTATCACTGCTACATTTTTCTTTTTCTATTTTTCGATATGTTTATGATAAATTTTAAAATTTTTGATGTTATGTAATCATCCGCCTTATTTTTATTGAGATGCTAAATTGAATGCATAACACTTTCAATTTACTTGATAGTATGCATGAATATAATATTTGAACATATACAGTTTGATGAAATTGAATTGAGATATCCGATGTTGGAAAATAGATGGATTGAATTGAGATATCGGATGTTGGAAAATAGATGGATTGGATTAATGGTATACAATAGATGCATTGTATTATGTCTCGTTGAAAATGACCGAATTTGTTCCGAACAGGATTGAAAATGATTTTAGATACTTGGATCAAGTTGTCTTAACCTTGATAAATTGAATTGAGGGAATCGTTTGCTGGAATGATAGTTTTTTGATCGTTTTGTCGTTAAATATGCACTTCGTTAGAGGTAATTTATAATGATTCGTAACATTTTAAATTTGATTTTTGAATCACTGCTACATGTTTCTCTTTTCATTTTTGGATATGTTTATGATGGATTTTTAAAATTTTGATATGTTATGCAATTATTTTCCTTATTTTGATTGAGATGCTAAATTGAATGCATAACTCTTTCAATTTACTTGATAGTATGCATAAAATATGATATTTGAACATATACGGTTTGATAAAATTGTATTGAAATAACTGATGTTGGAAAATAGATGGATTGGGTTAATGGTATATAATAGATGCATTGTATTATATCTCGTTGAGAATGACATAATTTGTTCCGAAGGTATAAAATAGATAAATTAAATTGAGATATCGGATGTTGGAAAATAGATTGATTGAGTTGTGTCCCCCAACGATATCATAAATATGATAAATTGAATTGAGATATCGGATATTGAAAAATATATGGATTGAATTAATGGTATACAATTGATGCATTATATTATATCTCGTTGAGAATGACCGAATTTGTCCCTAATATGATTGAAAATGATTTTAGATACTTGGATCAAGTTGCTTTAATCTTGATAAATTGAATTGACGGATCGTTTGTTGGAATGATAACTTTTTTATCGGTATGTCATTAAATATGCACTTCTCTAGAGGTAATTTATAATGATCTGTAACCTTTTTAAATTTGATTTTTGAATCACTGCTACATGTTTCTCTGTCCATTTTTAAATTTGTTTATGATGGATTTTGAAAATTTTGATATGTTATGTTATCATTCTCCTTATTTTGCATGAGATGCTGAATGTAATGCATAGAACTTTCAATTTACTTGATAGTATGCATGAATATGATATTTGAACATATACGGTTTGATAAAATTGAATTGAGATATCTGATGTTAGAAAATAGATGGATTGGGTTAATGGTATATAATAGATGCATTGTATTATATCTCGTTGAGAATGACATAATTTGTTCCGATGGTATAAAATAGATAAATTAAATTGAGATATCGGATGATGGAAAATAGATTGATTGAGTTGTGTCCCCCAACGATATCATAAATCATAAATATGATAAATTGAATTGAGATATCGGATGTTTAAAAATATATGGATTGAATTAATGGTATACAATTGATGAATTATATTATATCTCGTTGAGAATGACGGAATTTGTCCCAAATAGGATTGAAAATGATATTAGACACTTTGATCAAGTTGTCTTAATTTTGATAAATTGAATTGATGGATCGTTTGTTGGAATGATAGCTTTTTTTTCGGTATGTCGTTAAATATGCATTTCACTAGAGATAATTTATAATGATGTGTAATCTTTTTAAATTTGATTTTTGAATCACTGCTACATGTTTCTCTGTCCATTTTTTATGATGGATTTTGAAAATTTTGATATGTTATGCTATCATTCTCCTTATTTTGCATGAGATGTTGAATTGAATGCATAGCACTTTCAATTTACTTGATAGTATGCATGAATATGATATTTGAACATATACGGTTTGATAAAATTGAATTGAGATATTGGATGTTGGAAAATAGATGGATTGAATTGAGATATCGGATGTTGGAAAATAGATGGATTAATGGTATATAATAGATGCATTGTATTATGTCTCGTTGAGAATGACATAATTTGTCCCGATGGTATTAAATATATAAATTAAATTGAGATATCGGATGTGGGAAAATAGATTGATTGAGTGTCCCTCAATGATATCATAAATATGATAAATTGAATTGAGATATCGAATGTTGAAAAATATATGGATTGAATTAATGGTATACAATTGATGCATTGTATTATGTCTCATTGAGAATGACCGAATTTGTGCCGAATAGGATTAAAAATGATTTTAGATACTTGGATCAAGTTGTTTTAATCTTGATAAATTGAATTGACGGATCGTTTGTTGGAATGATAGCTTTTTTATCGGTATTTCGTTAAATATGCACTTCACTAGAGGTAATTTATAATGATGTGTAAACTTTTTAAATTTGATATGTGTATCACTGCTACATTTTTCTTTTTCTATTTTTCGATATGTTTATGATAAATTTTAAAATTGTTGATGTTATGTAATCATCCGCCATATTTTTATTGAGATGCTAAATTGAATGCATAACACTTTCAATTTACTTGATAGTATGCATGAATATAATATTTGAACATATACAGTTTGATGAAATTGAATTGAGATATCCGATGTTGGAAAATAGATGGATTGAATTGAGATATCGGATGTTGGAAAATAGATGGATTGGATTAATGGTATACAATAGATGCATTGTATTATGTCTCGTTGAAAATGACCGAATTTGTTCCGAACAGGATTGAAAATGATTTTAGATACTTGGATCAATTTGTCTTAACCTTGATAAATTGAATTGAGGGAATCGTTTGCTGGAATGATAGTTTTTTGATCGTTTTGTCGTTAAATATGCACTTCGTTAGAGGTAATTTATAATGATTCGTAACATTTTAAATTTGATTTTTGAATCACTGCTACATGTTTCTCTTTTCATTTTTGGATATGTTTATGATGGATTTTTAAAATTTTGATATGTTATGCAATTATTTTCCTTATTTTGATTGAGATGTTAAATTGAATGCATAACTCTTTCAATTTACTTGATAGTATGCATAAATATGATATTTGAACATATACGGTTTGATAAAATTGAATTGAGATATCTGATGTTGGAAAATAGATGGATTGGGTTAATGGTATATAATAGATGCATTGTATTATATCTCGTTGAGAATGACATAATTTGTTCCGATGGTATAAAATAGATAAATTAAATTGAGATATCGGATGTTGGAAAATAGATTGATTGAGTTGTGTCCCCCAACGATATCATTAATCATAAATATGATAAATTGAATTGAGATATCGGATATTGAAAAATATATGGATTGAATTAATGGTATACAATTGATGCATTATATTATATCTCGTTGAGAATGACCGAATTTGTCCCTAATATGATTGAAAATGATTTTAGATACTTGGATCAAGTTGCTTTAATCTTGATAAATTGAATTGACGGATCGTTTGTTGGAATGATAACTTTTTTATCGGTATGTCATTAAATATGCACTTCTCTAGAGGTAATTTATAATGATGTGTAACCTTTTTAAATTTGATTTTTGAATCACTGCTACATGTTTCTCTGTCCATTTTTAAATTTGTTTATGATGGATTTTGAAAATTTTGATATGTTATGTTATCATTCTCCTTATTTTGCATGAGATGCTGAATGTAATGCATAGAACTTTCAATTTACTTGATAGTATGCATGAATATGATATTTGAACATATACGGTTTGATAAAATTGAATTGAGATATCTGATGTTAGAAAATAGATGGATTGGGTTAATGGTATATAATAGATGCATTGTATTATATCTCGTTGAGAATGACATAATTTGTTCCGATGGTATAAAATAGATAAATTAAATTGAGATATCGGATGTTGGAAAATAGATTGATTGAGTTGTGTCCCCCAACGATATCATAAATCATAAATATGATAAATTGAATTGAGATATCGGATGTTTAAAAATATATGGATTGAATTAATGGTATACAATTGATGAATTATATTATATCTCGTTGAGAATGACCGAATTTGTCCCAAATAGGATTGAAAATGATTTTAGACACTTTGATCAAGTTGTCTTAATTTTGATAAATTGAATTGATGGATCGTTTGTTGGAATGATAGCTTTTTTATCGGTATGTCGTTAAATATGCATTTCACTAGAGATAATTTATAATGATGTGTAATCTTTTTAAATTTGATTTTTGAATCACTGCTACATGTTTCTCTGTCCATTTTTAGATTTTTTTATGATGGATTTTGAAAATTTTGATATGTTATGCTATCATTCTCCTTATTTTGCATGAGATGTTGAATTGAATGCATAGCACTTTCAATTTACTTGATAGTATGCATGAATATGATATTTGAACATATACGGTTTGATAAAATTGAATTGAGATATTGGATGTTGGAAAATAGATGGATTGAATTGAGATATCGGATGTTGGAAAATAGATGGATTAATGGTATATAATAGATGCATTGTATTATGTCTCGTTGAGAATGACATAATTTGTCCCGATGGTATTAAATATATAAATTAAATTGAGATATCAGATGTTGGAAAATAGATTGATTGAGTGTCCCTCAATGATATCATAAATATGATAAATTGAATTGAGATATCGAATGTTGAAAAATATATGGATTGAATTAATGGTATACAATTGATGCATTGTATTATGTCTCATTGAGAATGACCGAATTTGTGCCGAATAGGATTAAAAATGATTTTAGATACTTGGATCAAGTTGTTTCAATCTTGATAAATTGAATTGACGGATCGTTTGTTGGAATGATAGCTTTTTTATCGGTATGTCATTAAATATGCACTTCACTAGAGGTAATTTATAATGATGTGTAAACTTTTTAAATTTGATATGTGTATCATTGCTACATTTCTCTTTTTCTATTTTTCAATATGTTTATGATAAATTTTAAAATTTTAGATGTGATGTAATCATCCGCCTTATTTTTATTGAGATGCTAAATTGAATGCATAACACTTTCAATTTACTTGATAGTATGCATGAATATAATATTTGAACATATACAGTTTGATGAAATTGAATTGAGATATCCGATGTTGGAAAATAGATGGATTGAATTGAGATATCGGATGTTGGAAAATAGATGGATTGGATTAATGGTATACAATAGATGCATTGTATTATGTCTCGTTGAAAATGACCGAATTTGTTCCGAACAGGATTGAAAATGATTTTAGATACTTGGATCAAGTTGTCTTAACCTTGATAAATTGAATTGAGGGAATCGTTTGCTGGAATGATAGTTTTTTGATCGTTTTGTCGTTAAATATGCACTTCGTTAGAGGTAATTTATAATGATTCGTAACATTTTAAATTTGATTTTTGAATCACTGCTACATGTTTCTCTTTTCATTTTTGGATATATTTATGATGGATTTGTAAAATTTTGATATGTTATGCAATTATTTTCCATATTTTGATTGAGATGCTAAATTGAATGCATAACTCTTTCAATTTACTTGATAGTATGCATAAATATGATATTTGAACATATACGGTTTGATAAAATTGAATTGAGATATCTGATGTTGGAAAATAGATGGATTGGGTTAATGGTATATAATAGATGCATTGTATTATATCTCGTTGAGAATGACATAATTTGTTCCGATGGTATAAAATAGATAAATTAAATTGAGATATCGGATGTTGGAAAATAGATTGATTGAGTTGTGTCCCCCAACGATATCATAAATATGATAAATTGAATTGAGATATCGGATATTGAAAAATATATGGATTGAATTAATGGTATACAATTGATGCATTATATTATATCTCGTTGAGAATGACCGAATTTGTCCCTAATATGATTATAAATGATTTTAGATACTTGGATCAAGTTGCTTTAATCTTGATAAATTGAATTGACGGATCGTTTGTTGGAATGATAACTTTTTTATCGGTATGTCATTAAATATGCACTTCTCTAGAGGTAATTTATAATGATGTGTAACCTTTTTAAATTTGATTTTTGAATCACTGCTACATGTTTCTCTGTCCATTTTTAAATTCGTTTATGATGGATTTTGAAAATTTTGATATGTTATGTTATCATTCTCCTTATTTTGCATGAGATGCTGAATGTAATGCATAGAACTTTCAATTTACTTGATAGTATGCATGAATATGATATTTGAACATATACGGTTTGATAAAATTGAATTGAGATATCTGATGTTAGAAAATAGATGGATTGGGTTAATGGTATATAATAGATGCATTGTATTATATCTCGTTGAGAATGACATAATTTGTTCCGATGGTATAAAATAGATAAATTAAATTGAGATATCGGATGTTGGAAAATAGATTGATTGAGTTGTGTCCCCCAACGATATCATAAATATGATAAATTGAATTGAGATATCGGATATTGAAAAATATATGGATTGAATTAATGGTATACAATTGATGCATTATATTATATCTCGTTGAGAATGACCGAATTTGTCCCAAATAGGATTGAAAATGATTTTAGACACTTTGATCAAGTTGTCTTAATTTTGATAAATTGAATTGACGGATCGTTTGTTGGAATGATAACTTTTTTATCGGTATGTCATTAAATATGCACTTCTCTAGAGGTAATTTATAATGATGTGTAACATTTTTAAATTTAATTTTTGAATCACTGCTACATGTTTCTCTGTCCATTTTTAGATTTTTTTATGATGGATTTTGAAAATTTTGATATGTTATGCTATCATTCTCCTTATTTTGCATGAGATGTTGAATTGAATGCATAGCACTTTCAATTTACTTGATAGTATGGATGAATATGATATTTGAACATATACGGTTTGATAAAATTGAATTGAGATATTGGATGTTGGAAAATAGATGGATTGAATTGAGATATCGAATGTTGGAAAATAGATGGATTAATGGTATATAATAGATGCATTGTATTATGTCTCGTTGAGAATGACCGAATTTGTCCCGAATAGAATTGAAAATGATTTAAGATACTTGGATCAAGTTGTCTTAATCTTGATAAATTGAATTGACGGATCGTTTGTTGGAATGATAGCTTTTTTATCGGTATGATGTTAAATATGCGCTTCACTAGAGGTATTTATTAATGATGTGTAAACTTTTTAAGTTTGATATGTGTATCACTGCTACATTTTTCTTTTTCTATTTTTCGATATGTTTATGATAAATTTTAAAATTTTTGATGTTATGTAATCATCCGCCTTATTTTTATTGAGATGCTAAATTGAATGCATAACACTTTCAATTTACTTGATAGTATGCATGAATATAATATTTGAACATATACAGTTTGATGAAATTGAATTGAGATATCCGATGTTGGAAAATAGATGGATTGAATTGAGATATCGGATGTTGGAAAATAGATGGATTGGATTAATGGTATACAATAGATGCATTGTATTATGTCTCGTTGAAAATGACCGAATTTGTTCCGAACAGGATTGAAAATGATTTTAGATACTTGGATCAAGTTGTCTTAACCTTGATAAATTGAATTGAGGGAATCGTTTGCTGGAATGATAGTTTTTTGATCGTTTTGTCGTTAAATATGCACTTCGTTAGAGGTAATTTATAATGATTCGTAACATTTTAAATTTGATTTTTGAATCACTGCTACATGTTTCTCTTTTCATTTTTGGATATGTTTATGATGGATTTTTAAAATTTTGATATGTTATGCAATTATTTTCCTTATTTTGATTGAGATGCTAAATTGAATGCATAACTCTTTCAATTTACTTGATAGTATGCATAAAATATGATATTTGAACATATACGGTTTGATAAAATTGTATTGAAATAACTGATGTTGGAAAATAGATGGATTGGGTTAATGGTATATAATAGATGCATTGTATTATATCTCGTTGAGAATGACATAATTTGTTCCGAAGGTATAAAATAGATAAATTAAATTGAGATATCGGATGTTGGAAAATAGATTGATTGAGTTGTGTCCCCCAACGATATCATAAATATGATAAATTGAATTGAGATATCGGATATTGAAAAATATATGGATTGAATTAATGGTATACAATTGATGCATTATATTATATCTCGTTGAGAATGACCGAATTTGTCCCTAATATGATTGAAAATGATTTTAGATACTTGGATCAAGTTGCTTTAATCTTGATAAATTGAATTGACGGATCGTTTGTTGGAATGATAACTTTTTTATCGGTATGTCATTAAATATGCACTTCTCTAGAGGTAATTTATAATGATCTGTAACCTTTTTAAATTTGATTTTTGAATCACTGCTACATGTTTCTCTGTCCATTTTTAAATTTGTTTATGATGGATTTTGAAAATTTTGATATGTTATGTTATCATTCTCCTTATTTTGCATGAGATGCTGAATGTAATGCATAGAACTTTCAATTTACTTGATAGTATGCATGAATATGATATTTGAACATATACGGTTTGATAAAATTGAATTGAGATATCTGATGTTAGAAAATAGATGGATTGGGTTAATGGTATATAATAGATGCATTGTATTATATCTCGTTGAGAATGACATAATTTGTTCCGATGGTATAAAATAGATAAATTAAATTGAGATATCGGATGATGGAAAATAGATTGATTGAGTTGTGTCCCCCAACGATATCATAAATCATAAATATGATAAATTGAATTGAGATATCGGATGTTTAAAAATATATGGATTGAATTAATGGTATACAATTGATGAATTATATTATATCTCGTTGAGAATGACGGAATTTGTCCCAAATAGGATTGAAAATGATATTAGACACTTTGATCAAGTTGTCTTAATTTTGATAAATTGAATTGATGGATCGTTTGTTGGAATGATAGCTTTTTTTTCGGTATGTCGTTAAATATGCATTTCACTAGAGATAATTTATAATGATGTGTAATCTTTTTAAATTTGATTTTTGAATCACTGCTACATGTTTCTCTGTCCATTTTTTATGATGGATTTTGAAAATTTTGATATGTTATGCTATCATTCTCCTTATTTTGCATGAGATGTTGAATTGAATGCATAGCACTTTCAATTTACTTGATAGTATGCATGAATATGATATTTGAACATATACGGTTTGATAAAATTGAATTGAGATATTGGATGTTGGAAAATAGATGGATTGAATTGAGATATCGGATGTTGGAAAATAGATGGATTAATGGTATATAATAGATGCATTGTATTATGTCTCGTTGAGAATGACATAATTTGTCCCGATGGTATTAAATATATAAATTAAATTGAGATATCGGATGTGGGAAAATAGATTGATTGAGTGTCCCTCAATGATATCATAAATATGATAAATTGAATTGAGATATCGAATGTTGAAAAATATATGGATTGAATTAATGGTATACAATTGATGCATTGTATTATGTCTCATTGAGAATGACCGAATTTGTGCCGAATAGGATTAAAAATGATTTTAGATACTTGGATCAAGTTGTTTTAATCTTGATAAATTGAATTGACGGATCGTTTGTTGGAATGATAGCTTTTTTATCGGTATTTCGTTAAATATGCACTTCACTAGAGGTAATTTATAATGATGTGTAAACTTTTTAAATTTGATATGTGTATCACTGCTACATTTTTCTTTTTCTATTTTTCGATATGTTTATGATAAATTTTAAAATTGTTGATGTTATGTAATCATCCGCCATATTTTTATTGAGATGCTAAATTGAATGCATAACACTTTCAATTTACTTGATAGTATGCATGAATATAATATTTGAACATATACAGTTTGATGAAATTGAATTGAGATATCCGATGTTGGAAAATAGATGGATTGAATTGAGATATCGGATGTTGGAAAATAGATGGATTGGATTAATGGTATACAATAGATGCATTGTATTATGTCTCGTTGAAAATGACCGAATTTGTTCCGAACAGGATTGAAAATGATTTTAGATACTTGGATCAATTTGTCTTAACCTTGATAAATTGAATTGAGGGAATCGTTTGCTGGAATGATAGTTTTTTGATCGTTTTGTCGTTAAATATGCACTTCGTTAGAGGTAATTTATAATGATTCGTAACATTTTAAATTTGATTTTTGAATCACTGCTACATGTTTCTCTTTTCATTTTTGGATATGTTTATGATGGATTTTTAAAATTTTGATATGTTATGCAATTATTTTCCTTATTTTGATTGAGATGTTAAATTGAATGCATAACTCTTTCAATTTACTTGATAGTATGCATAAATATGATATTTGAACATATACGGTTTGATAAAATTGAATTGAGATATCTGATGTTGGAAAATAGATGGATTGGGTTAATGGTATATAATAGATGCATTGTATTATATCTCGTTGAGAATGACATAATTTGTTCCGATGGTATAAAATAGATAAATTAAATTGAGATATCGGATGTTGGAAAATAGATTGATTGAGTTGTGTCCCCCAACGATATCATTAATCATAAATATGATAAATTGAATTGAGATATCGGATATTGAAAAATATATGGATTGAATTAATGGTATACAATTGATGCATTATATTATATCTCGTTGAGAATGACCGAATTTGTCCCTAATATGATTGAAAATGATTTTAGATACTTGGATCAAGTTGCTTTAATCTTGATAAATTGAATTGACGGATCGTTTGTTGGAATGATAACTTTTTTATCGGTATGTCATTAAATATGCACTTCTCTAGAGGTAATTTATAATGATGTGTAACCTTTTTAAATTTGATTTTTGAATCACTGCTACATGTTTCTCTGTCCATTTTTAAATTTGTTTATGATGGATTTTGAAAATTTTGATATGTTATGTTATCATTCTCCTTATTTTGCATGAGATGCTGAATGTAATGCATAGAACTTTCAATTTACTTGATAGTATGCATGAATATGATATTTGAACATATACGGTTTGATAAAATTGAATTGAGATATCTGATGTTAGAAAATAGATGGATTGGGTTAATGGTATATAATAGATGCATTGTATTATATCTCGTTGAGAATGACATAATTTGTTCCGATGGTATAAAATAGATAAATTAAATTGAGATATCGGATGTTGGAAAATAGATTGATTGAGTTGTGTCCCCCAACGATATCATAAATCATAAATATGATAAATTGAATTGAGATATCGGATGTTTAAAAATATATGGATTGAATTAATGGTATACAATTGATGAATTATATTATATCTCGTTGAGAATGACCGAATTTGTCCCAAATAGGATTGAAAATGATTTTAGACACTTTGATCAAGTTGTCTTAATTTTGATAAATTGAATTGATGGATCGTTTGTTGGAATGATAGCTTTTTTATCGGTATGTCGTTAAATATGCATTTCACTAGAGATAATTTATAATGATGTGTAATCTTTTTAAATTTGATTTTTGAATCACTGCTACATGTTTCTCTGTCCATTTTTAGATTTTTTTATGATGGATTTTGAAAATTTTGATATGTTATGCTATCATTCTCCTTATTTTGCATGAGATGTTGAATTGAATGCATAGCACTTTCAATTTACTTGATAGTATGCATGAATATGTTATTTGAACATATACGGTTTGATAAAATTGAATTGAGATATTGGATGTTGGAAAATAGATGGATTGAATTGAGATATCGGATGTTGGAAAATAGATGGATTAATGGTATATAATAGATGCATTGTATTATGTCTCGTTGAGAATGACATAATTTGTCCCGATGGTATTAAATATATAAATTAAATTGAGATATCGGATGTTGGAAAATAGATTGATTGAGTTGTGTCCCCCAACGATATCATAAATATGATAAATTGAATTGAGATATCGGATATTGAAAAATATATGGATTGAATTAATCGTATACAATTGGTGCATTATATTATATCTCGTTGAGAATGACCGAATTTTTCCCTAATATGATTGAAAATGATTTTAGATACTTGGATCAAGTTGCTTTAAGTTTGATAAATTGAATTGACGGATCGTTTGTTGGAATGATAACTTTTTTATCGGTATGTCATTAAATATGCACTTCTCTAGAGGTAATTTATAATGATGTGTAACCTTTTTAAATTTGATTTTTGAATCACTGCTACATGTTTCTCTGTCCATTTTTAAATTTGTTTATGATGGATTTTGAAAATTTTGATATGTTATGTTATCATTCTCCTTATTTTGCATGAGATGCTGAATGTAATGCATAGAACTTTCAATTTACTTGATAGTATGCATGAATATGATATTTGAACATATACGGTTTGATAAAATTGAATTGAGATATCTGATGTTAGAAAATAGATGGATTGGGTTAATGGTATATAATAGATGCATTGTATTATATCTCGTTGAGAATGACATAATTTGTTCCGATGGTATAAAATAGATAAATTAAAGTGAGATATCGGATGTTGGAAAATAGATTGATTGAGTTGTGTCCCCCAACGATATCATTAATCATAAATATGAAAAATTGAATTGAGATATCGGATGTTTAAAAATATATGGATTGAATTAATGGTATACAATTGATGAATTATATTATATCTCGTTGAGAATGACCGAATTTGTCCCAAATAGGATTGAAAATGATTTTAGACACTTTGATCAAGTTGTCTTAATTTTGATAAATTGAATTGATGGATTGTTTGTTGGAATGATAGCTTTTTTATCGGTATGTCGTTAAATATGCATTTCACTAGAGATAATTTATAATGATGTGTAATCTTTTTAAATTTGATTTTTGAATCACTGCTACATGTTTCTCTGTCCATTTTTAGATTTTTTTATGATGGATTTTGAAAATTTTGATATGTTATGCTATCATTCTCCTTATTTTGCATGAGATGTTGAATTGAATGCATAGCACTTTCAATTTACTTGATAGTATGCATGAATATGATATTTGAACATATACGGTTTGATAAAATTGAATTGAGATATTGGATGTTGGAAAATAGATGGATTGAATTGAGATATCGGATGTTGGAAAATAGATGGATTAATGGTATATAATAGATGCATTGTATTATGTCTCGTTGAGAATGACATAATTTGTCCCGATGGTATTAAATATATAAATTAAATTGAGATATCGGATGTGGGAAAATAGATTGATTGAGTGTCCCTCAATGATATCATAAATATGATAAATTGAATTGAGATATCGAATGTTGAAAAATATATGGATTGAATTAATGGTATACAATTGATGCATTGTATTATGTCTCATTGAGAATGACCGAATTTGTGCCGAATAGGATTAAAAATGATTTTAGATACTTGGATCAAGTTGTTTTAATCTTGATAAATTGAATTGACGGATCGTTTGTTGGAATGATAGCTTTTTTATCGGTATGTCGTTAAATATGCACTTCACTAGAGGTAATTTATAATGATGTGTAAACTTTTTAAATTTGATATGTGTATCACTGCTACATTTTTCTTTTTCTATTTTTCGATATGTTTATGATAAATTTTAAAATTTTTGATGTTATGTAATCATCCGCCTTATTTTTATTGAGATGCTAAATTGAATGCATAACACTTTCAATTTACTTGATAGTATGCATGAATATAATATTTGAACATATACAGTTTGATGAAATTCAATTGAGATATCCGATGTTGGAAAATAGATGGATTGAATTGAGATATCGGATGTTGGAAAATAGATGGATTGGATTAATGGTATACAATATATGCATTGTATTATGTCTCGTTGAAAATGACCGAATTTGTTCCGAACAGGATTGAAAATGATTTTAGATACTTGGATCAAGTTGTCTTAACCTTGATCAATTGAATTGAGGGAATCGTTTGCTGGAATGATAGTTTTTTGATCGTTTTGTCGTTAAATATGCACTTCGTTAGAGGTAATTTATAATGATTCGTAACATTTTAAATTTGATTTTTGAATCACTGCTACATGTTTCTCTTTTCATTTTTGGATATGTTTATGATGGATTTTTAAAATTTTGATATGTTATGCAATTATTTTCCTTATTTTGATTGAGATGCTAAATTGAATGCATAACTCTTTCAATTTACTTGATAGTATGCATAAATATGATATTTGAACATATACGGTTTGATAAAATTGAATTGAGATATCTGATGTTGGAAAATAGATGGATTGGGTTAATGGTATATAATAGATGCATTGTATTATATCTCGTTGAGAATGACATAATTTGTTCCGATGGTATAAAATAGATAAATTAAATTGAGATATCGGATGTTGGAAAATAGATTGATTGAGTTGTGTCCCCCAACGATATCATAAATATGATAAATTGAATTGAGATATCGGATATTGAAAAATATATGGATTGAATTAATGGTATACAATTGGTGCATTATATTATATCTCGTTGAGAATGACCGAATTTTTCCCTAATATGATTGAAAATGATTTTAGATACTTGGATCAAGTTGCTTTAAGTTTGATAAATTGAATTGACGGATCGTTTGTTGGAATGATAACTTTTTTATCGGTATGTCATTAAATATGCACTTCTCTAGAGGTAATTTATAATGATGTGTAACCTTTTTAAATTTGATTTTTGAATCACTGCTACATGTTTCTCTGTCCATTTTTAAATTTGTTTATGATGGATTTTGAAAATTTTGATATGTTATGTTATCATTCTCCTTATTTTGCATGAGATGCTGAATGTAATGCATAGAACTTTCAATTTACTTGATAGTATGCATGAATATGATATTTGAACATATACGGTTTGATAAAATTGAATTGAGATATCTGATGTTAGAAAATAGATGGATTGGGTTAATGGTATATAATAGATGCATTGTATTATATCTCGTTGAGAATGACATAATTTGTTCCGATGGTATAAAATAGATAAATTAAAGTGAGATATCGGATGTTGGAAAATAGATTGATTGAGTTGTGTCCCCCAACGATATCATTAATCATAAATATGAAAAATTGAATTGAGATATCGGATGTTTAAAAATATATGGATTGAATTAATGGTATACAATTGATGAATTATATTATATCTCGTTGAGAATGACCGAATTTGTCCCAAATAGGATTGAAAATGATTTTAGACACTTTGATCAAGTTGTCTTAATTTTGATAAATTGAATTGATGGATCGTTTGGTGGAATGATAGCTTTTTTATCGGTATGTCGTTAAATATGCATATCACTAGAGATAATTTATAATGATGTGCAATCTTTTTAAATTTGATTTTTGAATCACTGCTACATGTTTCTCTGTCCATTTTTAGATTTTTTTATGATGGATTTTGAAAATTTTGATATGTTATGCTATCATTCTCCTTATTTTGCATGAGATGTTGAATTTAATGCATAGCACTTTCAATTTACTTGATAGTATGCATGAATATGATATTTGAACATATACGGTTTGATAAAATTGAATTGAGATATTGGATGTTGGAAAATAGATGGATTGAATTGAGATATCGGATGTTGGAAAATAGATGGATTAATGGTATATAATAGATGCATTGTATTATGTCTCGTTGAGAATGACATAATTTGTCCCGATGGTATTAAATATATAAATTAAATTGAGATATCGGATGTGGGAAAATAGATTGATTGAGTGTCCCTCAATGATATCATAAATATGATAAATTGAATTGAGATATCGAATGTTGAAAAATATATGGATTGAATTAATGGTATACAATTGATGCATTGTATTATGTCTCATTGAGAATGACCGAATTTGTGCCGAATAGGATTAAAAATGATTTTAGATACTTGGATCAAGTTGTTTTAATCTTGATAAATTGAATTGACGGATCGTTTGTTGGAATGATAGCTTTTTTATCGGTATGTCGTTAAATATGCACTTCACTAGAGGTAATTTATAATGATGTGTAAACTTTTTAAATTTGATATGTGTATCACTGCTACATTTTTCTTTTTCTATTTTTCGATATGTTTATGATAAATTTTAAAATTTTTGATGTTATGTAATCATTCGCCTTATTTTTATTGAGATGCTAAATTGAATGCATAACACTTTCAATTTACTTGATAGTATGCATGAATATAATATTTGAACATATACAGTTTGATGAAATTGAATTGAGATATCCGATGTTGGAAAATAGATGGATTGAATTGAGATATCGGATGTTGGAAAATAGATGGATTGGATTAATGGTATACAATATATGCATTGTATTATGTCTCGTTGAAAATGACCGAATTTGTTCCGAACAGGATTGAAAATGATTTTAGATACTTGGATCAAGTTGTCTTAACCTTGATCAATTGAATTGAGGGAATCGTTTGCTGGAATGATAGTTTTTTGATCGTTTTGTCGTTAAATATGCACTTCGTTAGAGGTAATTTATAATGATTCGTAACATTTTAAATTTGATTTTTGAATCACTGCTACATGTTTCTCTTTTCATTTTTGGATATGTTTATGATGGATTTTTAAAATTTTGATATGTTATGCAATTATTTTCCTTATTTTGATTGAGATGCTAAATTGAATGCATAACTCTTTCAATTTACTTGATAGTATGCATAAATATGATATTTGAACATATACGGTTTGATAAAATTGAATTGAGATATCTGATGTTGGAAAATAGATGGATTGGGTTAATGGTATATAATAGATGCATTGTATTATATCTCGTTGAGAATGACATAATTTGTTCCGATGGTATAAAATAGATAAATTAAATTGAGATATCGGATGTTGGAAAATAGATTGATTGAGTTGTGTCCCCCAACGATATCATAAATATGATAAATTGAATTGAGATATCGGATATTGAAAAATATATGGATTGAATTAATGGTATACAATTGATGCATTATATTATATCTCGTTGAGAATGACCGAATTTGTCCCTAATATGATTGAAAATGATTTTAGATACTTGGATCAAGTTGCTTTAATCTTGATAAATTGAATTGACGGATCGTTTGTTGGAATGATAACTTTTTTATCGGTATGTCATTAAATATGCACTTCTCTAGAGGTAATTTATAATGATGTGTAACCTTTTTAAATTTGATTTTTGAATCACTGCTACATGTTTCTCTGTCCATTTTTAAATTTGTTTATGATGGATTTTGAAAATTTTGATATGTTATCTTATCATTCTCCTTATTTTGCATGAGATGCTGAATGTAACGCATAGAACTTTCAATTTACTTGACAGTATGCATGAATATGATATTTGAACATATACGGTTTGATAAAATTGAATTGAGATATCTGATGTTAGAAAATAGATGGATTGGGTTAATGGTATATAATAGATGCATTGTATTATATCTCGTTGAGAATGACATAATTTGTTCCGATGGTATAAAATAAATAAATTAAATTGAGATATCGGATGTTGGAAAATAGATTGATTGAGTTGTGTCCCCCAACGATATCATAAATCATAAATATGATAAATTGAATTGAGATATCGGATGTTTAAAAATATATGGATTGAATTAATGGTAAACAATTGATGAATTATATTATATCTCGTTGAGAATGACCGAATTTGTCCCAAATAGGATTGAAAATGATTTTAGACACTTTGATCAAGTTGTCTTAATTTTGATAAATTGAATTGATGGATCGTTTGTTGGAATGCATAACACTTTCAATTTACTTGATAGTATGCATGAATATAATATTTGAACATATACAGTTTGATGAAATTGAATTGAGATATCCGATGTTGGAAAATAGATGGATTGAATTGAGATATCGGATGTTGGAAAATAGATGGATTGGATTAATGGTATACAATAGATGCACTGTATTATGTCTCGTTGAAAATGACCGAATTTGTTCCGAACAGGATTGAAAATGATTTTAGATACTTGGATCAAGTTGTCTTAATCTTGATAAATTGAATTGAGGGAATCGTTTGCTGGAATGATAGTTTTTTGATCGTTTTGTCGTTAAATATGCACTTCGTTAGAGGTAATTTATAATGATTCGTAACATTTTAAATTTGATTTTTGAATCACTGCTACATGTTTCTCTTTTCATTTTTGGATATGTTTATGATGGATTTTTAAAATTTTGATATGTTATGCAATTATTTTCCTTATTTTGATTGAGATGCTAAATTGAATGCATAACTCTTTCAATTTACTTGATAGTATACATAAATATGATATTTGAACATATACGGTTTGATAAAATTGAATTGAAATATCTGATGTTAGAAAATAGATGGATTGGGTTAATGGTATATAATAGATGCATTGTATTATATCTCGTTGAGAATGACATAATTTGTTCCGATGGTATAAAATAGATAAATTAAATTGAGATATCGAATGTTGGAAAATAGATTGATTGAGTTGTGTCCCCCAACGATATCATAAATCATAAATATGATAAATTGAATTGAGATATCGGATGTTTAAAAATATATGGATTGAATTAATGGTATACAATTGATGAATTATATTATATCTCGTTGAGAATGACCGAATTTGTCCCTAATATGATTGAAAATGATTTTAGATACTTGGATCAAGTTGTCTTAATTTTGATAAATTGAATTGATGGATCGTTTGTTTGAATGATAGCTTTTTTATCGGTATGTCGTTAAATATGCATTTCACTAGAGATAATTTATAATGATGTGTAATCTTTTTAAATTTGATTTTTGAATCACTGCTAAATGTTTCTCTGTCCATTTTTAGATTTTTTTATGATGAATTTTGAAAATTTTGATATGTTATGCTATCATTCTCCTTATTTTGCATGAGATGTTGAATTGAATGCATAGCACTTTCAATTTACTTGATAGTATGCATGAATATGATATTTGAACATATACGGTTTGATAAAATTGAATTGAGATATTGGATGTTGGAAAATAGATGGATTGAATTGAGATATCGGATGTTGGAAAATAGATGGATTAATGGTATATAATAGATGCATTGTATTATGTCTCGTTGAGAATGACATAATTTGTCCCGATGGTATTAAATATATAAATTAAATTGAGATATCGGATGTGGGAAAATAGATTGATTGAGTGTCCCTCAATGATATCATAAATATGATAAATTGAATTGAGATATCGAATGTTGAAAAATATATGGATTGAATTAATGGTATACAATTGATGCATTGTATTATGTCTCATTGAGAATGACCGAATTTGTGCCGAATAGGATTAAAAATGATTTTAGATACTTGGATCAAGTTGTTTTAATCTTGATAAATTGAATTGACGGATCGTTTGTTGGAATGATAGCTTTTTTATCGGTATGTCGTTAAATATGCACTTCACTAGAGGTAATTTATAATGATGTGTAAACTTTTTAAATTTGATATGTGTATCACTGCTACATTTTTCTTTTTCTATTTTTCGATATGTTTATGATAAATTTTAAAATTTTTGATGTTATGTAATCATCCGCCTTATTTTTATTGAGATGCTAAATTGAATGCATAACACTTTCAATTTACTTGATAGTATGCATGAATATAATATTTGAACATATACAGTTTGATGAAATTGAATTGAGATATCCGATGTTGGAAAATAGATGGATTGAATTGAGATATCGGATGTTGGAAAATAGATGGATTGGATTAATGGTATACAATAGATGCATTGTATTATGTCTCGTTGAAAATGACCGAATTTGTTCCGAACAGGATTGAAAATGATTTTAGATACTTGGATCAAGTTGTCTTAACCTTGATAAATTGAATTGAGGGAATCGTTTGCTGGAATGATAGTTTTTTGATCGTTTTGTCATTAAATATGCACTTCGTTAGAGGTAATTTATAATGATTCGTAACATTTTAAATTTGATTTTTGAATCACTGCTACATGTTTCTCTTTTCATTTTTGGATATGTTTATGATGGATTTTTAAAATTTTGATATGTTATGCAATTATTTTCCTTATTTTGATTGAGATGCTAAATTGAATGCATAACTCTTTCAATTTACTTGATAGTATACATAAATATGATATTTGAACATATACGGTTTGATAAAATTGAATTGAAATATCTGATGTTGGAAAATAGATGGATTGAGTTAATGGTATATAATAGATGCATTGTATTATATCTCGTTGAGAATGACATAATTTGTTCCGATGGTATAAAATAGATAAATTAAATTGAGATATCGAATGTTGGAAAATAGATTGATTGAGTTGTGTCCCCCAACGATATCATAAATCATAAATATGATAAATTGAATGGAGATATCGGATGTTTAAAAATATATGGATTGAATTAATGGTATACAATTGATGAATTATATTATATCTCGTTGAGAATGACCGAATTTGTCCCTAATATGATTGAAAATGATTTTAGATACTTGGATCAAGTTGTCTTAATTTTGATAAATTGAATTGATGGATCGTTTGTTTGAATGATAGCTTTTTTATCGGTATGTCGTTAAATATGCATTTCACTAGAGATAATTTATAATGATGTGTAATCTTTTTAAATTTGATTTTTGAATCACTGCTACATGTTTCTCTGTCCATTTTTAGATTTTTTTATGATGGATTTTGAAAATTTTGATATGTTATGCTATCATTCTCCTTATTTTGCATGAGATGTTGAATTGAATGCATAGCACTTTCAATTTACTTGATAGTATGCATGAATATGATATTTGAACATATACGGTTTGATAAAATTGAATTGAGATATTGGATGTTGGAAAATAGATGGATTGAATTGAGATATCGGATGTTGGAAAATAGATGGATTAATGGTATATAATAGATGCATTGTATTATGTCTCGTTGAGAATGACATAATTTGTCCCGATGGTATTAAATATATAAATTAAATTGAGATATCGGATGTGGGAAAATAGATTGATTGAGTGTCCCTCAATGATATCATAAATATGATAAATTGAATTGAGATATCGAATGTTGAAAAATATATGGATTGAATTAATGGTATACAATTGATGCATTGTATTATGTCTCATTGAGAATGACCGAATTTGTGCCGAATAGGATTAAAAATGATTTTAGATACTTGGATCAAGTTGTTTTAATCTTGATAAATTGAATTGACGGATCGTTTGTTGGAATGATAGCTTTTTTATCGGTATGTCGTTAAATATGCACTTCACTAGAGGTAATTTATAATGATGTGTAAACTTTTTAAATTTGATATGTGTATCACTGCTACATTTTTCTTTTTCTATTTTTCGACATGTTTATGATAAATTTTAAAATTTTTGATGTTATGTAATCATCCGCATTATTTTTATTGAGATGCTAAATTGAATGCATAACACTTTCAATTTACTTGATAGTATGCATGAATATAATATTTGAACATATACAGTTTGATGAAATTGAATTGAGATATCCGATGTTGGAAAATAGATGGATTGAATTGAGATATCGGATGTTGGAAAATAGATGGATTGGATTAATGGTATACAATAGATGCATTGTATTATGTCTCGTTGAAAATGACCGAATTTGTTCCGAACAGGATTGAAAATGATTTTAGATACTTGGATCAAGTTGTCTTAACCTTGATAAATTGAATTGAGGGAATCGTTTGCTGGAATGATAGTTTTTTGATCGTTTTGTCATTAAATATGCACTTCGTTAGAGGTAATTTATAATGATTCGTAACATTTTAAATTTGATTTTTGAATCACTGCTACATGTTTCTCTTTTCATTTTTGGATATGTTTATGATGGATTTTTAAAATTTTGATATGTTATGCAATTATTTTCCTTATTTTGATTGAGATGCTAAATTGAATGCATAACTCTTTCAATTTACTTGATAGTATACATAAATATGATATTTGAACATATACGGTTTGATAAAATTGAATTGAAATATCTGATGTTGGAAAATAGATGGATTGAGTTAATGGTATATAATAGATGCATTGTATTATATCTCGTTGAGAATGACATAATTTGTTCCGATGGTATAAAATAGATAAATTAAATTGAGATATCGAATGTTGGAAAATAGATTGATTGAGTTGTGTTCCCCAACGATATCATAAATCATAAATATGATAAATTGAATGGAGATATCGGATGTTTAAAAATATATGGATTGAATTAATGGTATACAATTGATGAATTATATTATATCTCGTTGAGAATGACCGAATTTGTCCCTAATATGATTGAAAATGATTTTAGATACTTGGATCAAGTTGTCTTAATTTTGATAAATTGAATTGATGGATCGTTTGTTTGAATGATAGCTTTTTTATCGGTATGTCGTTAAATATGCATTTCACTAGAGATAATTTATAATGATGTGTAATCTTTTTAAATTTGATTTTTGAATCACTGCTACATGTTTCTCTGTCCATTTTTAGATTTTTTTATGATGGATTTTGAAAATTTTGATATGTTATGCTATCATTCTCCTTATTTTGCATGAGATGTTGAATTGAATGCATAGCACTTTCAATTTACTTGATAGTATGCATGAATATGATATTTGAACATATACGGTTTGATAAAATTGAATTGAGATATTGGATGTTGGAAAATAGATGGATTGAATTGAGATATCGGATGTTGGAAAATAGATGGATTAATGGTATATAATAGATGCATTGTATTATGTCTCGTTGAGAATGACATAATTTGTCCCGATGGTATTAAATATATAAATTAAATTGAGATATCGGATGTGGGAAAATAGATTGATTGAGTGTCCCTCAATGATATCATAAATATGATAAATTGAATTGAGATATCGAATGTTGAAAAATATATGGATTGAATTAATGGTATACAATTGATGCATTGTATTATGTCTCATTGAGAATGACCGAATTTGTGCCGAATAGGATTAAAAATGATTTTAGATACTTGGATCAAGTTGTTTTAATCTTGATAAATTGAATTGACGGATCGTTTGTTGGAATGATAGCTTTTTTATCGGTATGTCGTTAAATATGCACTTCACTAGAGGTAATTTATAATGATGTGTAAACTTTTTAAATTTGATATGTGTATCACTGCTACATTTTTCTTTTTCTATTTTTCGACATGTTTATGATAAATTTTAAAAATTTTGATGTTATGTAATCATCCGCATTATTTTTATTGAGATGCTAAATTGAATGCATAACACTTTCAATTTACTTGATAGTATGCATGAATATAATATTTGAACATATACAGTTTGATGAAATTGAATTGAGATATCCGATGTTGGAAAATAGATGGATTGAATTGAGATATCGGATGTTGGAAAATAGATGGATTGGATTAATGGTATACAATAGATGCATTGTATTATGTCTCGTTGAAAATGACCGAATTTGTTCCGAACAGGATTGAAAATGATTTTAGATACTTGGATCAAGTTGTCTTAACCTTGATAAATTGAATTGAGGGAATCGTTTGCTGGAATGATAGTTTTTTGATCGTTTTGTCGTTAAATATGCACTTCGTTAGAGGTAATTTATAATGATTCGTAACATTTTAAATTTGATTTTTGAATCACTGCTACATGTTTCTCTTTTCATTTTGGATATGTTTATGATGGATTTTTAAAATTTGATATGTTATGCAATTATTTTCATTATTTTGATTGAGATGCTAAATTGAATGCATAACTCTTTCAATTTACTTGATAGTATGCATAAATATGATATTTGAACATATACGGTTTGATAAAATTGAATTGAGATATCTGATGTTGGAAAATAGATGGATTGGGTTAATGGTATATAATAGATGCATTGTATTATATCTCGTTGAGAATGACATAATTTGTTCCGATGGTATAAAATAGATAAATTAAATTGAGATATCGGATGTTGGAAAATAGATTGATTGAGTTGTGTCCCCCAACGATATCATAAATATGATAAATTGAATTGAGATATCGGATATTGAAAAATATATGGATTGAATTAATGGTATACAATTGATGCATTATATTATATCTCGTTGAGAATGACCGAATTTGTCCCTAATATGATTGAAAATGATTTTAGATACTTGGATCAAGTTGTCTTAATTTTGATAAATTGAATTGATGGATCGTTTGTTGGAATGATAGCTTTTTTATCGATATGTCATTAAATATACACTTCTCTAGAGGTAATTTATAATGATGTGTAACCTTTTTAAATTTGATTTTTGAATCACTGCTACATGTTTCTCTATCCATTTTTAAATTTGTTTATGATGGATTTTGAAAATTTTGATATGTTATGTTATCATTCTCCTTATTTTGCATGAGATGCTGAATGTAATGCATAGAACTTTCAATTTACTTGATAGTATGCATGAATATGATATTTGAACATATACGGTTTGATAAAATTGAATTGAGATATCTGATGTTAGAAAATAGATGGATTGGGTTAATGGTATATAATAGATGCATTGTATTATATCTCGTTGAGAATGACATAATTTGTTCCGATGGTATAAAATAGATAAATTAAATTGAGATATCGGATGTTGGAAAATAGATTGATTGAGTTGTGTCCCCCAACGATATCATAAATCATAAATATGATAAATTGAATTGAGATATCGGATGTTTAAAAATATATGGATTGAATTATTGGTATACAATTGATGAATTATATTATATCTCGTTGAGAATGACCGAATTTGTCCCAAATAGGATTGAAAATGATTTTAGACACTTTGATCAAGTTGTCTTAATTTTGATAAATTGAATTGATGGATCGTTTGTTGGAATGATAGCTTTTTTATCGGTATGTCGTTAAATATGCATTTCACTACAGATAATTTATAATGATGTGTAATCTTTTTAAATTTGATTTTTGAATCACTGCTACATGTTTCTCTGTCCATTTTTAGATTTTTTTATGATGGATTTTGAAAATTTTGATATGTTATGCTATCATTCTCCTTATTTTGCATGAGATGTTGAATTGAATGCATAACACTTTCAATTTACTTGATAGTATGCATGAATATGATATTTGAACATATACGGTTTGATAAAATTGAATTGAGATATTGGATGTTGGAAAATAGATGGATTGAATTGAGATATCGGATGTTGGAAAATAGATGGATTAATGGTATATAATAGATGCATTGTATTATGTCTCGTTGAGAATGACAAAATTTGTCCCGATGGTATTAAATATATAAATTAAATTGAGATATCGGATGTGGGAAAATAGATTGATTGAGTGTCCCTCAATGATATCATAAATATGATAAATTGAATTGAGATATCGAATGTTGAAAAATATTTGGATTGAATTAATGGTATACAATTGATGCATTGTATTATGTCTCATTGAGAATGACCGAATTTGTGCCGAATAGGATTAAAAATGATTTTAGATACTTGGATCAAGTTGTTTTAATCTTGATAAATTGAATTGACGGATCGTTTGTTGGAATGATAGCTTTTTTATCGGTATGTCGTTAAATATGCACTTCACTAGAGGTAATTTATAATGATGTGTAAACTTTTTAAATTTTATATGTGTATCACTGCTACATTTTTCTTTTTCTATTTTTCGATATGTTTATGATAAATTTTAAAATTTTTGATGTTATGTAATCATCCGCCTTATTTTTATTGAGATGCTAAATTGAATGCATAACACTTTCAATTTACTTGATAGTATGCATGAATATAATATTTGAACATATACAGTTTGATGAAATTGAATTGAGATATCCGATGTTGGAAAATAGATGGATTGAATTGTGATATCGGATGTTGGAAAATAGATGGATTGGATTAATGGTATACAATAGATGCATTGTATTATGTCTCGTTGAAAATGACCGAATTTGTTCCGAACAGGATTGAAAATGATTTTAGATACTTGGATCAAGTTGTCTTAACCTTGATAAATTGAATTGAGGGAATCATTTGCTGGAATGATAGTTTTTTGATCGTTTTGTCGTTAAATATGCACTTCGTTAGAGGTTGAAATTCTGGTGGCAAGTGTCAGATGTGTAGCACGATGTGTACACTTTAGGAATCGTACGATGTGTAGCCTAATGTGTCAACATCGTGGACAACTGAACTTGATGAACAAGTAAACAATATAAAGTGCAGAAAACAAAAGAACACGTGAGTTTGTTAACCCAGTTCGGCACTTATAACAAGCCCTATTCTGGAGGATACCAATCCAGGGATGAATCCACTATGGTAGTATCAATTCAAAGCTAAACTCCCCCGTTTACAACTTCTCACTTAATCACTACCCGTGCTAATTCTACCTAGGAACTCCTTAGATATGAGAACCTCTGCTCACTCCCCCTCAACCTTACCCAGTAAGGATTTAATAACAAACTCAGTTGGAGACACACTCCTAGACAAGCAAAGCACTCGTACCTAAAGGCTTAGAGTGTTGCACAATCTAACTCCTTGCTTCAAAGCTTTGGAGAAAGACAACTAGAGATTACAACTCTATAAACTCAGTCCTTACTTGCATCAAAACTATGATCCAAGTGAAGGCTCACAAAGAACAAAGAACAGACTAAGACCTAAGACTCGATATCTTCAACTCTTGGCTTCGTACTCCTTTATGTCTTCAGTCTTCCTTTATATAGAACAAGTTTCATGGGCTTGGATCTTCAATGTTGACAGCTGGCCTTTGTTAATTCTCCTTGAGATTTATTTGATCATAATCTTTTAATTGTTTGTTTCAAATCTTTTTGATCAAAGTCGGCCAATAAAATAAAACAGAACCATGAAAGATTATCTTGTTCCTTGGCGCGAAAGCTGGCACGATTTAATTTGAAAAACAAATCTTTTTCAAAAGATCGCGTTTAAATAAATGAAAGCGCGTCCAGTAGGGCGTCCAGATGTGAACCCTGATGTGCCACACATCATGCTCCACATCATGGAATCAGGCTTATTTTACCAAATGAAGCCAACACCCTAAAAGGTCTCAACAATCTCCCCCTTTGGCAAATTTTGGGCTAAAATAATCTTTGAGTCACCCAACTAAACTTGGAGAGATGTGTAGGCACATCAGAGGCATGCAGCAGCGGATTAGAGCCTCGTAAATAAAGAGAGAAATAAACTCTCACAAGATGGGAAAATAAATTCCCAAAGACTGAGAAAAATAAATTCTCAGACACATACAAGCATGAGATTCCATGCACACATAAGGGAGGGTAGCAAACCCAGTAATAGTCTACTCCCCTTTGAACTAGAGCACTTTCCATGTACTCCCCCTAAATCTCATATCCCCTATAGGCTTCTTCAGAATGCATGACCTAGAGAGAAATAGAGAAGTTTTAAACTTGGCTTCTTAAGAATGCATGACCAAGTTAAAACTCACAGATGTGTCAAACATCACACAAAATAACTTCTACAGGCTTCTTAAGAATGCATCACCATGTAGAAATTAGATAACATCTTCAATTGGACTTCTTAAGAATGCATCACCCAGTTGAAAATGTACAGAAAAGGTCTTCAGAAGAACATGCTTTAGAAAACTAATTCTTCAAAAATTTGTTGATAAAATATTTGAAGAAAAATAAGCATGTATACCAGATGTGTAGTCAGATGTGCCACACATCAGAACTTCAGAAGTTGGAGAAGCTTCAGAAGCTGAGCAGAGCTTCAGAAGTTGTAGTGCTTCAGAAGTTGAGAAGAGCTTCAGAAGTTGTAGTGCTTCAGAAGTTGAGAAAGTTTCAGAAGTTCAGAAGTTCAGAAGTTCAGAAGTTCAGAAGTTCAGAAGTTCAGAAGTTCAGAAGTTCAGAAGTTCAGAAGTTCAGAAGTTCAGAAGTTCAGAAGTTCAGAAGTTCAGAAGTTCAGAAGTTGCCCCATGTGGATGAATAGAATTTAACTCTTTTTCTTAATTCTCGTCTCAATTCTCTCGTTCTATTCTCTCTAATTTCTCCCAAAATTATCACATTGTCCCAACACATCACAATTTGCTGCAGTTAAGACTTCAAAGTTTTTCATTTTAATTTTTACTCCCCCTTTTTAGCCAAAAATTATGACAAACATACTGAGAGTAAGTAACACACCATAGAATGCAGATAGCATGAGATGTAGAGATGATATTAATAGTGCAGCAGGTACAGAACAGGCACGCAAAGGTGCATCAGAAATCCAGGGCATAGCCCACAAAATACAAGCAAAAACAAGGAAATACTGAGTACAGGGAAATATTAATGAATTACAATAATTCAAATATCCTGGCTCCCATCAGTTTCCTCAGCTTCAGAGTCATTGGGCTCCTCCTCCTCCAATTCCTCATCCTCAGCCATTGTTTGCTCATCCTCAAGCTCCAGTCCAGCAATGACTGCCTCCAGCTTGGCCTTCTTCTCATCCAGAGCCTTGCAAGTCTCCTTTAAAGCAGCAATCATGTCTGTCCTAGACATAGCATTGTTTGAGCTGGATGTGCCCACATCAGGAGTCACATCAGACTGCTTGAGACTAAAAGAAATAGCAGACTCTCTTCTGCAAGACAAATCATCCTTGCCCAGAACATCAGGTCTCTGGCTCAATATGATTCCACACAGTAGGGAAGGAAATGCAATGGGTAGTTTGACAGCTAGGGTTTTGGCATGTTTGATAGTCTGATCAAAAATATAGGTACCGAAATCAAAATTAGATTTGCTGCCAATAGTATATATGAACCTAGCCAAACCTGTAGCCACATCACAGTTGTGTGTGGTAGGCACCCAGTTAGCAGCAGCAATCCTGTTCAGGATGTTGTAGATTGGTGTGAGCTTGCTTGCTTGCAGTTTCCCTTTCTTAGGCCAAGTCTTGACCTTTCCAGCTGTGATGGCCTTGATTATGTAGTTGTCATTTGCCTCCATCTCAGCAAAGGGCTCCTCACTTCTGCCCAGATACTTGTTGATAACAGTGGGAGAGAAGTGAATTTCTTTACCTCTCACAAAAACAGTTTGGTATTCCTTGTCCAAAGGATTGTCACAACCAGCAGGGATGTTTACCAAAAATTCTTTGACTACCTTCTCATAGCAGTCACCCAGTCCAGTAACAGTCTTCATCAAGCCAGCACGCTTGATCAACCTCATAACTTCCTTGCACTGCAAGGCTTCAGCACTGAGCTCCCTCTCCAGAGCTAACCTTCTATGAGCAATGTACTTCCATTTTCCAGCATGTGCAGGGTTGTGGAAGGAAATCAAATCAACTGGGATGTCAGGAATTCCCTGAGAAATTTTCTTCTTCCCATAGCTCTTCTTCACAGCAGACTCAATGTGAATCACATCAAGCTCCATATTGCGTTCCTCAGCAGATTCTTCCTCAGACTCACTGATGTGAGCTACATCCTGCTCCACATCGTACTCTGAGTCACTTGTAGGTGGCTCTTTTCTTTTCTGAGTCTTCTTCTTTGCAGGTGGAACCACAGCTTTACTAAATCCCTTCTTGGGACCATACATGACTTGCCTCTTAACAGGCTTCTTCTTCTCCTTAGTAGCAGCAGGAGAAATCTCAACAACAGCAGGACCTTTACCACTTCTAGTCCTTCTTGCAATACTCTCCTCAGTAAGCTTCTTCAAGGGGATGTCAGAATTGTAGCCTTCTACATCCACAACAACTTTGTCAGACTGGATATTATCTTCAGGTTCCTCAACCTCAGCAGGTTGATCTTCTTCAACAAATACCTGATCAGGAGAATCAGGAATGACAGCAGGTCTTTCAACAGCAGCAGTCTCTTCTTCAGCAGGAGACTCTTCTTCACCTTGTGGCAATGATGTGCCAACATCTGCCGCAACATTAGGTTCTTGCAGGGCCTGGAGCACAGAATCAATGATCTTCTGAGTCAAGGGGTGTCTTTGACCCTCAGAAATCTTCACAGCAGCCTTCTCAGGGTTAGGGTTTGAAGAACCTACACCCATAGATGCTTCAGCATTTGCATCACCAGATTTTGCAGGAAGAGGTTCAACATGCAGACTTTCCATGGTGTGAACCCTCTTTGGTGAGCCAATCTTTGGCTTCTTGCTTTTCTTCTTCTTCTTTTTGGATTTTTCTGTGTAAGGAGAAGGAACAACATCTTCCTCTGCGGCAATGGGGGTTGATTCCCTTCTTGATCGTTTAGACTTCTTCTTCTTTGATCCAGATGGCTTGATCATTGAGACAGGAGTGGCATCGACGATCATGTCACCTTGAATATCTTTTTGATGTGGGGAAATAGGTTTTGGTGATGATGGAGGAGTGTTTGTTTTTGTGGAAGGAGATGTTTTGGTTGCAGTAGACATGATGATGATGATGATTTTGTATGAAGATTTCAAAGAAAATTTCAGAAAGATGAACAAAGGGTTTGAGAGAGATCAAGAAAATTTTTGGTCGTTTGAGTGGTTGAGAAACGAATGTGGTGATCAATGTGGTAGGCAATAAGAAAAATCTTGAGTAAACGGATTTCTTGGAGTTTTGAACGCGAAATAGCCGTTGGAAATATTGCCTTTGGATTGCGTGCAACTATGGATGGAGGGAAAAACAGGTAACCGTTGCACGTCTAAATAGCAATTATGGCTATTGATCCTCAAAGAGGCAAATACCTAGTTTGCCCCTTAACACCTCAAACCTATTTGCATCTAAAGCCTTAGTGAAAATATCTGCCAGTTGATTTTCTGTGGCAACATGCTCTAGAGTCACAACATTGTCTTCAACAAGATCTCTAATGAAATGGTGACGTATATCAATGTGCTTTGTCCTACTATGTTGGATAGGATTTTTGGAAATATTTATAGCACTTAGATTGTCACAGTATAATGTGAGCACATCTTGCTGCACATTGTACTCACCCAACATCTGCTTCATCCAAAGTAGCTGAGAACAACTACTTCCTGCTGCAATATACTCAGCCTCAGCTGTAGAAAGAGAAACACAATTTTGTTTCTTGCTGAACCATGATATAAGGTTGCTTCCCAAAAAGAAACATCCACCAGAAGTGCTTTTCCTGTCATCAGCACTACCTGCCCAGTCAGCATCACAATAACCCAACAATCTTGTGTCTTCACCATGAGAGTAGAGAATTCCATAATCACTTGTACCACTGACATACTTAAGAATCCTTTTGACTTGATTCAGATGACTCATCTTGGGCTCAGCTTGGTACCTTGCACACACACCAACAGCAAAGCTAATATCAGGTCTACTTGCAGTGAGATAAAGTAGACTGCCAATCATGCTTCTGTATAGACTTTGATCAACACTGACACCATGCTCATCTTTAGAAAGTTTGAGATGGGTTGCTGCAGGAGTTCTTTTGTGATTTGCATTCTCCATTCCAAATTTCTTCACAATGTTCTTGGCATACTTGCTTTGGGAGATGAAAATTGTATCTTCCATCTGTTTGACTTGCAGACCAAGAAAGTAGGTAAGTTCACCTACAAGGCTCATCTCAAATTCAGACTGCATCTGATTCACAAACATCTTGACCATTGGATCAGACATTCCTCCAAACACAATGTCATCTACATAGATTTGTGCAATCATGAACTTGCCCTTTTCTTCTCTGACAAACAAGGTTTTGTCTGTTTCTCCTTTTCTATAACCTTGCTGCACAAGAAATTTGGTTAGCCTCTCATACCATGCCCTAGGAGCTTGCTTTAATCCATATAATGCCTTCTTCAATCTGTAGACATGATCTGAATAATTTGGATCAACAAATCCCTTGGGCTGTTCCACATAAACTTCCTCATTCAAGTAGCCATTGAGGAAAGCACTCTTCACATCCATCTGGAATAGCTTGAATTTCAAGATACATGCTACTCCCAGAAGTAACCTTATGGACTCAAGACGTGCCACAGGAGCAAATGTTTCATCAAAGTCTACTCCTTCAATCTGAGAGTAACCTTGAGCCACAAGCCTAGCCTTGTTTCTAGTCACAACACCACTTTCATCAGATTTATTCCTATAAACCCATTTAGTACCAATGATGTTGACTCCTTCAGGTCTAGGAACTAAATCCCACACTTCATTCCTCTTGAACTGGTTCAGCTCCTCTTGCATAGCTTCAATCCAAAACTCATCTGTCAAGGCTTCTTTCACATTCTTTGGTTCTACCTTTGACACAAAACAAGCATTGGATACAACCTCTCTTGACCTTGTCATAACCCCTGACTCAGGATTCCCTATTATGAGTTCTTTTGGATGATTCTTTTGAACTCTAACAGAGGGACCCTTGTTCACTGGAGTCACATCTTCTTGCTGATCAGTCTTCTCAGGAATCTCTATAACTTCAGAGTCTTCAGGCAGGGGGTGAGATGTGTCCACATCAGGATCAACATCAGGTTCATTATCTGAACAGTCATCTATGACAACATTGATGGATTCCATCATAGTTCTTGTTCTGTTGTTGAAGACTCTATAGGCTCTGCTGGTTATGGAATAGCCTAGAAAGATTCCTTCATCACTCTTGGGATCCATCTTCCTCCTTTGCTCTCTGTCAGCTAAGATATAGCACTTGCTACCAAAGACATGGAAGTGTTTGACAGTTGGTTTTCTTCCTTTCCATATCTCATACAGTGTGATTGAGGTACCTTTTCTCAGAGTTACCCTGTTGTGTATATAGCATGCAGTACTCATGGCCTCTGCCCAAAAGTAGTAAGGTAGCTTCTTGGCATGTAGCATAACTCTTGCAGCCTCTTGCAAGGTTCTGTTCTTCCTCTCAACTACACCATTTTGTTGGGGTGTGATTGGTGAGGAGAACTCATGCCCAATTCCTTCATCAGCACAAAACTCAGAGAATCTTGAATTTTCAAACTCTTTCCCATGATCACTTCTGATTCTAACAATGCCACTATCCTTCTCTCTTTGTAGTCTAAGACATAATTCTTTGAATGCATCAAAAGTGTCAGACTTCTCTCTGATGAAGCTAACCCAAGTGAACCTTGAGAAATCATCTACAACCACAAAAGCATATCTTTTGCCACCAATACTCTCTACCTGCATTGGTCCCATCAAGTCCACATGTAGCAGTTCAAGAACTCTGGATGTCACCTGATGTTGTAACATTGGGTGTGACATCTGAACCTGCTTTCCAACTTGACATTCACCACATATGTTGCCTTCAACAATCTTAAGCTTTGGTAGACCTCTAATAGCTTCCTTGGACACAATCTTCTTCATTCCCTTCAGATTCAAATGGCCAAGTCTTTGGTGCCAAAGCTTTACTTCTTCCTCCTGACTTATCAAACATGTAGTGGAGTGAGCTGTTTCATCAGGAATCCATAGATAGCAGTTGTCTCTTGACCTAGATCCTCTCATCAGCAATTCTCCTTTGTCAGAAGTAATAAGACATTCATTCTTTGTGAAGTTGACTTTGAGACCTTGATCACACAATTGGCTTATGCTGATAAGATTAGCCTTCAAGCCTTTAACAAGTAGCACATCCTCTAGGTTAGGTAAGCTTTTGCTGCTGAGTTTACCACTGCCCTTGATTTCACCTTTTGCTCCATCACCAAAGGTTACAAAGCTTGTTGTATGAGGCTTGATATTAGTGAGAAATTTCTCAACACCAGTCATATGCCTAGAACAACCACTATCAAAATACCAATCATTACTAGAAGATGCTCTAAGAGAAGTGTGAGCAATATGTGCAGTTTCAGAAACTTTAGGCTTCCACATCTTCTTAGGAGTGACCCTTGCTGTTTTGGCTTGCACCTGAGGCTTTTTCTTGGGATACCCATAGAGTTTGTAACAGAAGGGCTTGATGTGACCATTCTTCCCACAGTAGTGGCATCTCCAAGCAATAAACTTCTCTTTGCCAGCAGGTCTCTGATGTGGAGTGTGATGTGTCCACATTCTGCTAGGGTCAGGTTTCTTCTGAGCAGGAACAAACTTAGTATTTGTCTTCTTGCTGTGATGTTTGTTCTTAAATCCTACACCAGATGAGTCACCAGCATACTTTCCTACTTTCAAAATTTCATCAAGCATGTTGGTTCCAGGGTTGAGCATCTTTACAGACTTGGTCATATTTTTCAAGTTGGTTGACAGTAACTTGACTTCACTTTCAAGACTAGCAACTTGACTCTGTAGTTGACCCTTCTCTGTCTCCAGTTGACTGATGATTTCCTTCTGCTCTTCATTGACCTTGTACAGTTCCTCACTCTTGATAAATAGCTTTTTATGGACTGAGGCTAGTTCATCAAAGGTAAGTTCTTCATCATCAGATTCAACATCAGTATTATCCACCCTAGTTATGGCACTAACATGATTAGCAGCAACATTCTCTGAGTCAGTGTCAGAGTCTTCATCAGACCATGAAACAGTTAGGCCTTTCTTCTGCTTCTTCAGATATGTGCCACATTCTGATCTTATATGACCAAAGCCTTCACATTCATGACATTGAACACCCTTGTTCTGAGTTGACTTATCATCAGTTTTGGTTTTTGTTGAAGTGTTACCTAGTTTACTGATGTCAGTCTGGATGTTCCTCACATTCCTCCTTGGTCTTCTGTCCACCCTCCTTTGAAGCTTGTTGAATTGTCTTCCCAACATGGCTAAGTCATTTGAGAGGTCATCATCTGATTCAACAGCTTCTTCCTCTTCACCAGCACAAGATACAAAAGCTATGCCTTTTCCTTTCTTCTCAGTTTGCTCACCTAAGTTCATCTCAAAAGTTTGAAGAGAGCTCACAAGTTCTTCAAGTTTCATACTTGGGATATCTTGAGCTTCTTCAATGGCTGTGATTTTCATGTTAAATCTCTTAGGTAAGGACCTAAGCATCTTTCTCACCAGCTTTTCTTCAGACAATTTTTCACCTAGAGCCTCAAAGGAATTGTCTACCTCAAGCAAATTCATGTGAAATTCATGAATTGATTCTTCTTCTTTCATTCTGAGGTTTTCAAACTTAGTGTTGAGAAGTTGGATTCTTGAGCTTTTTACCTTGGCATTGCCTTCATGAGTGGTTCTGAGTACCTCCCAAGCATTCTTTGCAACAGTACACTGCTTGATCAATCTGAACATATTTTTGTCCACTCCATTGAATAAAGCATTCAAAGCTTTGGAGTTTCCAAGTGATGCAGTGTCTTCTGCAGCTGACCAATCTTCCTCTGGCTTGAGTACACCAGTGTCAACACCATTAGCATCCAAGATTTTGGGATGCTCCCAGCCTTTGAGCACAGCTTTCCAAGTTCTGCTGTCAAGTGACTTTAGGAAGGCAATCATCCTTGGCTTCCAGTAGTCATAGTTGGTTCCATCCAGGAGGGGTGGTTTGTTGACCGTTGTTCCATCCTTGTCCATGTTTCCAGAAAGTAACTTCCCTGGAGCTCACCCTCAAACAGGCAGGGTGCCTGCTCTGATGCCAATTGAAATTCTGGTGGCAAGTGTCAGATGTGTAGCACGATGTGTACACTTTAGGAATCGTACGATGTGTAGCCTAATGTGTCAACATCGTGGACAACTGAACTTGATGAACAAGTAAACAATATAAAGTGCAGAAAACAAAAGAACACGTGAGTTTGTTAACCCAGTTCGGCACTTATAACAAGCCCTATTCTGGAGGATACCAATCCAGGGATGAATCCACTATGGTAGTATCAATTCAAAGCTAAACTCCCCCGTTTACAACTTCTCACTTAATCACTACCCGTGCTAATTCTACCTAGGAACTCCTTAGATATGAGAACCTCTGCTCACTCCCCCTCAACCTTACCCAGTAAGGATTTAATAACAAACTCAGTTGGAGACACACTCCTAGACAAGCAAAGCACTCGTACCTAAAGGCTTAGAGTGTTGCACAATCTAACTCCTTGCTTCAAAGCTTTGGAGAAAGACAACTAGAGATTACAACTCTATAAACTCAGTCCTTACTTGCATCAAAACTATGATCCAAGTGAAGGCTCACAAAGAACAAAGAACAGACTAAGACCTAAGACTCGATATCTTCAACTCTTGGCTTCGTACTCCTTTATGTCTTCAGTCTTCCTTTATATAGAACAAGTTTCATGGGCTTGGATCTTCAATGTTGACAGCTGGCCTTTGTTAATTCTCCTTGAGATTTATTTGATCATAATCTTTTAATTGTTTGTTTCAAATCTTTTTGATCAAAGTCGGCCAATAAAATAAAACAGAACCATGAAAGATTATCTTGTTCCTTGGCGCGAAAGCTGGCACGATTTAATTTGAAAAACAAATCTTTTTCAAAAGATCGCGTTTAAATAAATGAAAGCGCGTCCAGTAGGGCGTCCAGATGTGAACCCTGATGTGCCACACATCATGCTCCACATCATGGAATCAGGCTTATTTTACCAAATGAAGCCAACACCCTAAAAGGTCTCAACAGAGGTAATTTATAATGATTCGTAACATTTTAAATTTGATTTTTGAATCACTGCTACATGTTTCTCTTTTCATTTTTGGATATGTTTATGATGGATTTTTAAAATTTTGATACGTTATGCAATTATTTTCCTTATTTTGATTGAGATGCTAAATTGAATGCATAACTCTTTCACTTTACTTGATAGTATGCATAAATATGATATTTGAACATATAGGGTTTGATAAAATTGAATTGAGATGTCTGATGTTGGAAAATAGATGGATTGGGTTAATGGTATATAATAGATGCATTGTATTATATCTCGTTGAGAATGACATAATTTGTTCCGATGGTATAAAATAGATAAATTAAATTGAGATATCGGATGTTGGAAAATAGATTGATTGAGTTGTGTCCCCCAACGATATCATAAATATGATAAATTGAATTGAGATATCGGATATTGAAAAATATATGGATTGAATTAATGGTATACAATTGATGCATTATATTATATCTCGTTGAGAATGACCGAATTTGTCCCTAATATGATTGAAAATGATTTTAGATACTTGGATCAAGTTGCTTTAATCTTGATAAATTGAATTGACGGATCGTTTGTTGGAATGATTACTTTTTTATCGGTATGTCATTAAATATGCACTTCTCTAGAGGTAATTTATAATGATGTGTAACCTTTTTAAATTTGATTTTTGAATCACTGCTACATGTTTCTCTGTCCATTTTTAAATTTGTTTATGATGGATTTTGAAAATTTTGATATGTTATGTTATCATTCTCCTTATTTTGCATGAGATGCTGAATGTAATGCATAGAACTTTCAATTTACTTGATAGTATGCATGAATATGATATTTGAACATATACGGTTTGATAAAATTGAATTGAGATATCTGATGTTAGAAAATAGATGGATTGGGTTAATGGTATATAATAGATGCATTGTATTATATCTCGTTGAGAATGACATAATTTGTTCCGATGGTATAAAATAGATAAATTAAATTGAGATATCGGATGTTGGAAAATAGATTGATTGAGTTGTGTCCCCCAACGATATCATAAATCATAAATATGATAAATTGAATTGAGATATCGGATGTTTAAAAATATATGGATTGAATTAATGGTATACAATTGATGAATTATATTATATCTCGTTGAGAATGACCGAATTTGTCCCAAATAGGATTGAAAATGATTTTAGACACTTTGATCAAGTTGTCTTAATTTTGATAAATTGAATTGATGGATCGTTTGTTGGAATGATAGCTTTTTTATCGGTATGTCGTTAAATATGCATTTCACTAGAGATAATTTATAATGATGTGTAATCTTTTTAAATTTGATTTTTGAATCACTGCTACATGTTTCTCTGTCCATTTTTAGATTTTTTTATGATGGATTTTGAAAATTTTGATATGTTATGCTATCATTCTCCTTATTTTGCATGAGATGTTGAATTGAATGCATAGCACTTTCAATTTACTTGATAGTATGCATGAATATGATATTTGAACATATACGGTTTGATAAAATTGAATTGAGATATTGGATGTTGGAAAATAGATGGATTGAATTGAGATATCGGATGTTGGAAAATAGATGGATTAATGGTATATAATAGATGCATTGTATTATGTCTCGTTGAGAATGACATAATTTGTCCCGATGGTATTAAATATATAAATTAAATTGAGATATCGGATGTGGGAAAATAGATTGATTGAGTGTCCCTCAATGATATCATAAATATGATAAATTGAATTGAGATATCGAATGTTGAAAAATATATGGATTGAATTAATGGTATACAATTGATGCATTGTATTATGTCTCATTGACAATGACCGAATTTGTGCCGAATAGTATTAAAAATGATTTTAGATACTTGGATCAAGTTGTTTTAATCTTGATAAATTGAATTGACGGATCGTTTGTTGGAATGATAGCTTTTTTATCGGTATGTCGTTAAATATGCACTTCACTAGAGGTAATTTATAATGATGTGTAAACTTTTTAAATTTGATATGTGTATCACTGCTACATTTTTCTTTTTCTATTTTTCGATATGTTTATGATAAATTTTAAAATTTTTGATGTTATGTAATCATCCGCCTTATTTTTATTGAGCTGCTAAATTGAATGCATAACACTTTCAATTTACTTGATAGTATGCATGAATATAATATTTGAACATATACAGTTTGATGAAATTGAATTGAGATATCCGATGTTGGAAAATAGATGGATTGAATTGAGATATCGGATGTTGGAAAATAGATGAATTGGATTAATGGTATACAATAGATGCACTGTATTATGTCTCGTTGAAAATGACCGAATTTGTTCCGAACAGGATTGAAAATGATTTTAGATACTTGGATCAAGTTGTCTTAACCTTGATAAATTGAATTGAGGGAATCGTTTGCTGGAATGATAGTTTTTTGATCGTTTTGTCGTTAAATATGCACTTCGTTAGAGGTAATTTATAATGATTCGTAACATTTTAAATTTAATTTTTGAATCACTGCTACATGTTTCTCTTTTCATTTTTGGATATGTTTATGATGGATTTTTAAAATTTTGATACGTTATGCAATTATTTTCCTTATTTTGATTGAGATGCTAAATTGAATGCATAACTCTTTCACTTTACTTGATAGTATGCATAAATATGATATTTGAACATATAGGGTTTGATAAAATTGAATTGAGATATCTGATGTTGGAAAATAGATGGATTGGGTTAATGGTATATAATAGATGCATTGTATTATATCTCGTTGAGAATGACATAATTTGTTCCGATGGTATAAAATACATAAATTAAATTGAGATATCGGATGTTGGAAAATAGATTGATTGAGTTGTATCCCCCAACGATATCATAAATATGATAAATTGAATTGAGATATCGGTTATTGAAAAATATATGGATTGAATTAATGGTATACAATTGATGCATTATATTATATCTCGTTGAGAATGACCGAATTTGTCCCTAATATGATTGAAAATGATTTTAGATACTTGGATCAAGTTGCTTTAATCTTGATAAATTGAATTGACGGATCGTTTGTTGGAATGATAACTTTTTTATCGGTATGTCATTAAATATGCACTTCTCTAGAGGTAATTTATAATGATGTGTAACCTTTTTAAATTTGATTTTTGAATCACTGCTACATGTTTCTCTGTCCATTTTTAAATTTGTTTATGATGGATTTTGAAAATTTTGATATGTTATGTTATCATTCTCCTTATTTTGCATGAGATGCTGAATGTAATGCATAGAACTTTCAATTTACTTGATAGTATGCATGAATATGATATTTGAACATATACGGTTTGATAAAATTGAATTGAGATATCTGATGTTAGAAAATAGATGGATTGGGTTAATGGTATATAATAGATGCATTGTATTATATCTCGTTGAGAATGACATAATTTGTTCCGATGGTATAAAATAGATAAATTAAATTGAGATATCGGATGTTGGAAAATAGATTGATTGAGTTGTGTCCCCCAACGATATCATAAATCATAAATATGATAAATTGAATTGAGATATCGGATGTTTAAAAATATATGGATTGAATTAATGGTATACAATTGATGAATTATATTATATCTCGTTGAGAATGACCGAATTTGTCCCAAATAGGATTGAAAATGATTTTAGACACTTTGATCAAGTTGTCTTAATTTTGATAAATTGAATTGATGGATCGTTTGTTGGAATGATAGCTTTTTTATCGGTATGTCGTTAAATATGCATTTCACTAGAGATAATTTATAATGATGTGTAATCTTTTTAAATTTGATTTTTGAATCACTGCTACATGTTTCTCTGTCCATTTTTAGATTTTTTTATGATGGATTTTGAAAATTTTGATATGTTATGCTATCATTCTCCTTATTTTGCATGAGATGTTGAATTGAATGCATAGCACTTTCAATTTACTTGATAGTATGCATGAATATGATATTTGAACATATACGGTTTGATAAAATTGAATTGAGATATTGGATGTTGGAAAATAGATGGATTGAATTGAGATATCGGATGTTGGAAAATAGATGGATTAATGGTATATAATAGATGCATTGTATTATGTCTCGTTGAGAATGACATAATTTGTCCCGATGGTATTAAATATATAAATTAAATTGAGATATCGGATGTGGGAAAATAGATTGATTGAGTGTCCCTCAATGATATCATAAATATGATAAATTGAATTGAGATATCGAATGTTGAAAAATATATGGATTGAATTAATGGTATACAATTGATGCATTGTATTATGTCTCATTGACAATGACCGAATTTGTGCCGAATAGTATTAAAAATGATTTTAGATACTTGGATCAAGTTGTTTTAATCTTGATAAATTGAATTGACGGATCGTTTGTTGGAATGATAGCTTTTTTATCGGTATGTCGTTAAATATGCACTTCACTAGAGGTAATTTATAATGATGTGTAAACTTTTTAAATTTGATATGTGTATCACTGCTACATTTTTCTTTTTCTATTTTTCGATATGTTTATGATAAATTTTAAAATTTTTGATGTTATGTAATCATCCGCCTTATTTTTATTGAGCTGCTAAATTGAATGCATAACACTTTCAATTTACTTGATAGTATGCATGAATATAATATTTGAACATATACAGTTTGATGAAATTGAATTGAGATATCCGATGTTGGAAAATAGATGGATTGAATTGAGATATCGGATGTTGGAAAATAGATGAATTGGATTAATGGTATACAATAGATGCACTGTATTATGTCTCGTTGAAAATGACCGAATTTGTTCCGAACAGGATTGAAAATGATTTTAGATACTTGGATCAAGTTGTCTTAACCTTGATAAATTGAATTGAGGGAATCGTTTGCTGGAATGATAGTTTTTTGATCGTTTTGTCGTTAAATATGCACTTCGTTAGAGGTAATTTATAATGATTCGTAACATTTTAAATTTAATTTTTGAATCACTGCTACATGTTTCTCTTTTCATTTTTGGATATGTTTATGATGGATTTTTAAAATTTTGATACGTTATGCAATTATTTTCCTTATTTTGATTGAGATGCTAAATTGAATGCATAACTCTTTCACTTTACTTGATAGTATGCATAAATATGATATTTGAACATATAGGGTTTGATAAAATTGAATTGAGATATCTGATGTTGGAAAATAGATGGATTGGGTTAATGGTATATAATAGATGCATTGTATTATATCTCGTTGAGAATGACATAATTTGTTCCGATGGTATAAAATACATAAATTAAATTGAGATATCGGATGTTGGAAAATAGATTGATTGAGTTGTATCCCCCAACGATATCATAAATATGATAAATTGAATTGAGATATCGGTTATTGAAAAATATATGGATTGAATTAATGGTATACAATTGATGCATTATATTATATCTCGTTGAGAATGACCGAATTTGTCCCTAATATGATTGAAAATGATTTTAGATACTTGGATCAAGTTGCTTTAATCTTGATAAATTGAATTGACGGATCGTTTGTTGGAATGATAACTTTTTTATCGGTATGTCATTAAATATGCACTTCTCTAGAGGTAATTTATAATGATGTGTAACCTTTTTAAATTTGATTTTTGAATCACTTCTACATGTTTCTCTGTCCATTTTTAAATTTGTTTAAGATGGATTTTGAAAATTTTGATATGTTATGTTATCATTCTCCTTATTTTGCATGAGATGCTGAATGTAATGCATAGAACTTTCAATTTACTTGATAGTATGCATGAATATGATATTTGAACATATACGGTTTGATAAAATTGAATTGAGATATCTGATGTTAGAAAATAGATGGATTGGGTTAATGGTATATAATAGATGCATTGTATTATATCTCGTTGAGAATGACATAATTTGTTCCGATGGTATAAAATAGATAAATTAAATTGAGATATCGGATGTTGGAAAATAGATTGATTGAGTTGTGTCCCCCAACGATATCATAAATCATAAATATGATAAATTGAATTGAGATATCGGATGTTTAAAAATATATGGATTGAATTAATGGTATACAATTGATGAATTATATTATATCTCGTTGAGAATGACCGAATTTGTCCCAAATAGGATTGAAAATGATTTTAGACACTTTGATCAAGTTGTCTTAATTTTGATAAATTGAATTGATGGATCGTTTGTTGGAATGATAGCTTTTTTATCGGTATGTCGTTAAATATGCATTTCACTAGAGATAATTTATAATGATGTGTAATCTTTTTAAATTTGATTTTTGAATCACTGCTACATGTTTCTCTGTCCATTTTTAGATTTTTTTATGATGGATTTTGAAAATTTTGATATGTTATGCTATCATTCTCCTTATTTTGCATGAGATGTTGAATTGAATGCATAGCACTTTCAATTTACTTGATAGTATGCATGAATATGATATTTGAACATATACGGTTTGATAAAATTGAATTGAGATATTGGATGTTGGAAAATAGATGGATTGAATTGAGATATCGGATGTTGGAAAATAGATGGATTAATGGTATATAATAGATGCATTGTATTATGTCTCGTTGAGAATGACATAATTTGTCCCGATGGTATTAAATATATAAATTAAATTGAGATATCGGATGTGGGAAAATAGATTGATTGAGTGTCCCTCAATGATATCATAAATATGATAAATTGAATTGAGATATCGAATGTTGAAAAATATATGGATTGAATTAATGGTATACAATTGATGCATTGTATTATGTCTCATTGAGAATGACCGAATTTGTGCCGAATAGGATTAAAAATGATTTTAGATACTTGGATCAAGTTGTTTTAATCTTGATAAATTGAATTGACGGATCGTTTGTTGGAATGATAGCTTTTTTATCGGTATGTCGTTAAATATGCACTTCACTAGAGGTAATTTATAATGATGTGTAAACTTTTTAAATTTGATATGTGTATCACTGCTACATTTTTCTTTTTCTACTTTTCGATATGTTTATGATTAATTTTAAAATTTTTGATGTTATGTAATCATCCGCCTTATTTTTATTGAGATGCTAAATTGAATGCATAACACTTTCAATTTACTTGATAGTATGCATGAATATAATATTTGAACATATACAGTTTGATGAAATTGAATTGAGATATCTGATGTTGGAAAATAGATGGATTGAATTGAGATATCGGATGTTGGAAAATAGATGGATTGGATTAATGGTATACAATAGATGCATTGTATTATGTCTCGTTGAAAATGACCGAATTTGTTCCGAACAGGATTGAAAATGATTTTAGATACTTGGATCAAGTTGTCTTAACATTGATAAATTGAATTGAGGGAATCGTTTGCTGGAATGATAGTTTTTTGATCGTTTTGTCCTTAAATATGCACTTCGTTAGAGGTAATTTATAATGATTCGTAACATTTTAAATTTGATTTTTGAATCACTGCTACATGTTTCTCTTTTCATTTTTGGATATGTTTATGATGGATTCTTAAAATTTTGATACGTTATGCAATTATTTTCCTTATTTTGATTGAGATGCTAAATTGAATGCATAACTCTTTCACTTTACTTGATAGTATGCATAAATATGATATTTGAACATATAGGGTTTGATAAAATTGAATTGAGATATCTGATGTTGGAAAATAGATGGATTGGGTTAATGGTATATAATAGATGCATTGTATTATATCTCGTTGAGAATGACATAATTTGTTCCAATGGTATAAAATAGATAAATTAAATTGAGATATCGGATGTTGGAAAATAGATTGATTGAGTTGTGTCCCCCAACGATATCATAAATATGATAAATTGAATTGAGATATCGGATATTGAAAAATATATGGATTGAATTAATGGTATACAATTGATGCATTATATTATATCTCGTTGAGAATGACCGAATTTGTCCCTAATATGATTGAAAATGATTTTAGATACTTGGATCAAGTTGCTTTAATCTTGATAAATTGAATTGACGGATCGTTTGTTGGAATGATAACTTTTTTATCGGTATGTCATTAAATATGCACTTCTCTAGAGGTAATTTATAATGATGTGTAACCTTTTTAAATTTGATTTTTGAATCACTGCTACATGTTTCTCTGTCCATTTTTAAATTTGTTTATGATGGATTTTGAAAATTTTGATATGTTATGTTATCATTCTCCTTATTTTGCATGAGATGCTGAATGTAATGCATAGAACTTTCAATTTACTTGATAGTATGCATGAATATGATATTTGAACATATACGGTTTGATAAAATTGAATTGAGATATCTGATGTTAGAAAATAGATGGATTGGGTTAATGGTATATAATAGATGCATTGTATTATATCTCGTTGAGAATGACATAATTTGTTCCGATGGTATAAAATAGATAAATTAAATTGAGATATCGGATGTTGGAAAATAGATTGATTGAGTTGTGTCCCCCAACGATATCATAAATCATAAATATGATAAATTGAATTGAGATATCGGATGTTTAAAAATATATGGATTGAATTAATGGTATACAATTGATGAATTATATTATATCTCGTTGAGAATGACCGAATTTGTCCCAAATAGGATTGAAAATGATTTTAGACACTTTGATCAAGTTGTCTTAATTTTGATAAATTGAATTGATGGATCGTTTGTTGGAATGATAGCTTTTTTATCGGTATGTCGTTAAATATGCATTTCACTAGAGATAATTTATAATGATGTGTAATCTTTTTAAATTTGATTTTTGAATCACTGCTACATGTTTCTCTGTCCATTTTTAGATTTTTTTATGATGGATTTTGAAAATTTTGATATGTTATGCTATCATTCTCCTTATTTTGCATGAGATGTTGAATTTAATGCATAGCACTTTCAATTTACTTGATAGTATGCATGAATATGATATTTGAACATATACGGTTTGATAAAATTGAATTGAGATATTGCATGTTGGAAAATAGATGGATTGAATTGAGATATCGGATGTTGGAAAATAGATGGATTAATGGTATATAATAGATGCATTGAATTATGTCTCGTTGAGAATGACATAATTTGTCCCGATGGTATTAAATATATAAATTAAATTGAGATATCGGATGTGGGAAAATAGATTGATTGAGTGTCCCTCAATGATATCATAAATATGATAAATTGAATTGAGATATCGAATGTTGAAAAATATATGGATTGAATTAATGGTATACAATTGATGCATTGTATTATGTCTCATTGAGAATGACCGAATTTGTGCCGAATAGGATTAAAAATGATTTTAGATACTTGGATCAAGTTGTTTTAATCTTGATAAATTGAATTGACGGATCGTTTGTTGGAATGATAGCTTTTTTATCGGTATGTCGTTAAATATGCACTTCACTAGAGGTAATTTATAATGATGTGTAAACTTTTTAAATTTGATATGTGTATCACTGCTACATTTTTCTTTTTCTATTTTTCGATATGTTTATGGTAAATTTTAAGATTTTTGATGTTATGTAATCATCCGCCTTATTTTTATTGAGATGCTAAATTGAATGCATAACACTTTTAATTTACTTGATAGTATGCATGAATATAATATTTGAACATATACAGTTTGATGAAATTGAATTGAGATATCCGATGTTGGAAAATAGATGGATTGAATTGAGATATCGGATGTTGGAAAATAGATGGATTGGATTAATGGTATACAATAGATGCATTGTATTATGTCTCGTTGAAAATGACCGAATTTGTTCCGCACAGGATTGAAAATGATTTTAGATACTTGGAACAAGTTGTCTTAACCTTGATAAATTGAATTGAGGGAATCGTTTGCTGGAATGATAGTTTTTTGATCATTTTGTCGTTAAATATGCACTTCGTTAGAGGTAATTTATAATGATTCGTAACATTTTAAATTTGATTTTTGAATCACCGCTACATGTTTCTCTTTTCATTTTTGGATATGTTTATGATGGATTTTTAAAATTTTGATATGTTATGCAATTATTTTCCTTATTTTGATTGAGATGCTAAATTGAATGCATAACTCCTTCAATTTACTTGATAGTATACATAAATATGATATTTGAACATATACGGTTTGATAAAATTGAATTGAAATATCTGATGTTGGAAAATAGATGGATTGGGTTAATGGTATATAATAGATGCATTGTATTATATCTCATTGAGAATGACATAATTTGTTCCGATGGTATAAAATAGATAAATTAAATTGAGATTTCGGATGTTGGAAAATAGATTGATTCAGTTGTGTCCCCCAACGATATCATAAATATGATAAATTGAATTGAGATATCGGATATTGAAAAATATATGGATTGAATTAATGGTATACAATTGATGCATTATATTATATCTCGTTGAGAATGACCGAATTTGTCCCTAATATGATTGAAAATGATTTTAGATACTTGGATCAAGTTGCTTTAATCTTGATAAATTGAATTGACGGATCGTTTGTTGGAATGATAACTTTTTTATCGATATGTCATTAAATATACACTTCTCTAGAGGTAATTTATAATGATGTGTAACCTTTTTAAATTTGATTTTTGAATCACTGCTACATGTTTCTCTGTCCATTTTTAAATTTGTTTATGATGGATTTTGAAAATTTTGATATGTTATGTTATCATTCTCCTTATTTTGCATGAGATGCTGAATGTAATGCATAGAACTTTCAATTTACTTGATAGTATGCATGAATATGATATTTGAACATATACGGTTTGATAAAATTGAATTGAGATATCTGATGTTAGAAAATAGATGGATTGGGTTAATGGTATATAATAGATGCATTGTATTATATCTCGTTGAGAATGACATAATTTGTTCCGATGATATAAAATAGATAAATTAAATTGAGATATCGGATGTTGGAAAATAGATTGATTGAGTTGTGTCCCCCAACGATATCATAAATCATAAATATGATAAATTGAATTGAGATATCGGATGTTTAAAAATATATCGATTGAATTAATGGTATACAATTGATGAATTATATTATATCTCGTTGAGAATGACCGAATTTGTCCCAAATAGGATTGAAAATGATTTTAGACACTTTGATCAAGTTGTCTTAATTTTGATAAATTGAATTGATGGATCGTTTGTTGGAATGATAGCTTTTTTATCGGTATGTCGTTAAATATGCATTTCACTAGAGATAATTTATAATGATGTGTAATCTTTTTAAATTTGATTTTTGAATCACTGCTACATGTTTCTCTGTCCATTTTTAGATTTTTTTATGATGGATTTTGAAAATTTTGATATGTTATGCTATCATTCTCCTTATTTTGCATGAGATGTTGAATTGAATGCATAGCACTTTCAATTTACTTGATAGTATTCATGAATATGATATTTGAACATATACGGTTTGATAAAATTGAATTGAGATATTGCATGTTGGAAAATAGATGGATTGAATTGAGATATCGGATGTTGGAAAATAGATGGATTAATGGTATATAATAGATGCATTGTATTATGTCTCGTTGAGAATGACATAATTTGTCCCGATGGTATTAAATATATAAATTAAATTGAGATATCGGATGTTGGAAAATAGATTGATTGAGTGTCCCTCAATGATATCATAAATATGATAAATTGAATTGAGATATCGAATGTTGAAAAATATATGGATTGAATTAATGGTATACAATTGATGCATTGTATTATGTCTCATTGAGAATGACCGAATTTGTGCCGAATAGGATTAAAAATGATTTTAGATACTTGGATCAAGTTGTTTTAATCTTGATAAATTGAATTGACGGATCGTTTGTTGGAATGATAGCTTTTTTATCGGTATGTCGTTAAATATGCACTTCACTAGAGGTAATTTATAATGATGTGTAAACTTTTTAAATTTGATATGTGTATCACTGCTACATTTTTCTTTTTCTATTTTTCGATATGTTTATGGTAAATTTTAAAATTTTTGATGTTATGTAATCATCCGCCTTATTTTTATTGAGATGCTAAATTGAATGCATAACACTTTCAATTTACTTGATAGTATGCATGAATATAATATTTGAACATATACAGTTTGATGAAATTGAATTGAGATATCCGATGTTGGAAAATAGATGGATTGAATTGAGATATCGGATGTTGGAAAATAGATGGATTGGATTAATGGTATACAATAGATGCATTGTATTATGTCTCGTTGAAACTGACCGAATTTGTTCCGAACAGGATTGAAAATGATTTTAGATACTTGGATCAAGTTGTCTTAACCTTGATAAATTGAATTGAGGGAATCGTTTGCTGGAATGATAGTTTTTTGATCGTTTTGTCGTTAAATATGCACTTCGTTAGAGGTAATTTATAATGATTCGTAACATTTTAAATTTGATTTTTGAATCACCGCTACATGTTTCTCTTTTCATTTTTGGATATGTTTATGATGGATTTTTAAAATTTTGATATGTTATGCAATTATTTTCCTTATTTTGATTGAGATGCTAAATTGAATGCATAACTCCTTCAATTTACTTGATAGTATCCATAAATATGATATTTGAACATATACGGTTTGATAAAATTGAATTGAAATATCTGATGTTGGAAAATAGATGGATTGGGTTAATGGTATATAATAGATGCATTGTATTATATCTCGTTGAGAATGACATAATTTGTTCCGATGGTATAAAATAGATAAATTAAATTGAGATATCGGATGTTGGAAAATAGATTGATTGAGTTGTGTCCCCCAACGATATCATAAATATGATAAATTGAATTGAGATATCGGATATTGAAAAATATATGGATTGAATTAATGGTATACAATTGATGCATTATATTATATCTCGTTGAGAATGACCGAATTTGTCCCTAATATGATTGAAAATGATTTTAGATACTTGGATCAAGTTGCTTTAATCTTGATAAATTGAATTGACGGATCGTTTGTTGGAATGATAACTTTTTTATCGGTATGTCATTAAATATGCACTTCTCTAGAGGTAATTTATAATGATGTGTAACCTTTTTAAATTTGATTTTTGAATCACTGCTACATGTTTCTCTGTCCATTTTTAAATTTGTTTATGATGGATTTTGAAAATTTTGATATGTTATGTTATCATTCTCCTTATTTTGCATGAGATGCTGAATGTAATGCATAGAACTTTCAATTTACTTGATAGTATGCATGAATATGATATTTGAACATATACGGTTTGATAAAATTGAATTGAGATATCTGATGTTAGAAAATAGATGGATTGGGTTAATGGTATATAATAGATGCATTGTATTATATCTCGTTGAGAATGACATAATTTGTTCCGATAGTATAAAATAGATAAATTAAATTGAAATATCGGATGTTGGAAAATAGATTGATTGAGTTGTGTCCCCCAACGATATCATAAATCATAAATATGATAAATTGAATTGAGATATCGGATGTTTAAAAATATATGGATTGAATTAATGGTATACAATTGATGAATTATATTATATCTCGTTGAGAATGACCGAATTTGTCCCAAATAGGATTGAAAATGATTTTAGACACTTTGATCAAGTTGTCTTAATTTTGATAAATTGAATTGATGGATCGTTTATTGGAATGATAGCTTTTTTATCGGTATGTCGTTAAATATGCATTTCACTAGAGATAATTTATAATGATGTGTAATCTTTTTAAATTTGATTTTTGAATCACTGCTACATGTTTCTCTGTCCATTTTTAGATTTTTTTATGATGGATTTTGAAAATTTTGATATGTTATGCTATCATTCTCCTTATTTTGCATGAGATGTTGAATTGAATGCATAGCACTTTCAATTTACTTGATAGTATGCATGAATATGATATTTGAACATATACGGTTTGATAAAATTGAATTGAGATATTGCATGTTGGAAAATAGATGGATTGAATTGAGATATCGGATGTTGGAAAATAGATGGATTAATGGTATATAATAGATGCATTGAATTATGTCTCGTTGAGAATGACATAATTTGTCCCGATGGTATTAAATATATAAATTAAATTGAGATATCGGATGTGGGAAAATAGATTCATTGAGTGTCCCTCAATGATATCATAAATATGATAAATTGAATTGAGATATCGAATGTTGAAAAATATATGGATTGAATTAATGGTATACAATTGATGCATTGTATTATGTCTCATTGAGAATGACCGAATTTGTGCCGAATAGGATTAAAAATGATTTTAGATACTTGGATCAAGTTGTTTTAATCTTGATAAATTGAATTGACGGATCGTTTGTTGGAATGATAGCTTTTTTATCGGTATGTCGTTAAATATGCACTTCACTAGAGGTAATTTATAATGATGTGTAAACTTTTTAAATTTGATATGTGTATCACTGCTACATTTTTCTTTTTCTATTTTTCGATATGTTTATAATAAATTTTAAAATTTTTGATGTTATGTAATCATCCGCCTTATTTTTATTGAGATGCTAAATTGAATGCATAACACTTTCAATTTACTTGATAGTATGCATGAATATAATATTTGAACATATACAGTTTGATGAAATTGAATTGAGATATGCGATGTTGGAAAATAGATGGATTGAATTGAGATATCGGATGTTGGAAAATAGATGGATTGGATTAATGGTATACAATAGATGCATTGTATTATGTCTCGTTGAAAATGACCGAATTTGTTCCGAACAGGATTGAAAATGATTTTAGATACTTGGATCAAGTTGTCTTAACCTTGATGTAATACCCCACATTATTATCTAGAATATAATGCAGAATATTATAAATAGTACTGAGTTCATTACAATTACATTATTCAAATAAGCACACACAGGTGCAGAAATACAAACGAGTTCAAATAACATAGCGGAAACGAAAGACAACACGAATGAATAATGAAGAAAGCATAGAAAGACTAAATGCGATCCTCCAACAGCAGCAGCAACTCCAACACCAAGGCTTACCTAATCAACCTGTTTTCCTGTTTCAAAAAGGGAGTGGGGTGAGACAGTCACTTCGTCCCAGTGAATTCTACTACCCTCCTAGGCTATAAAGCCGGGGTACCTAATCAGTCCATAGTTGATAATCTATCATAATACATATCATAATCATAAGTAATAAAAGTGTAACACACAAAAGTATCTTGTTGATTTTATTCCGCTAAGACACTTCGAGGTGAGCATATCTCGAAGGTCCGCCATATCCGCTGACCGATTCGACCACGGCATTAAGCTCACAATCAATTTCCTAGTGGGTTGTTCCATTGGAAGCCCATAAGCAGCATACTAAACCGCGCATGATTGACTGATTCTAAATGTTGAGTTACATACTACCATAATTATCCCAAAACCCGGGGAACATACAACCTTAATTCTAAGTTATCCCTAATTTTCAGAATTGTGTCTGACTTTCCGTACAATATTAAATACATTATACAACTGCAATTTATCTTTCTCAGGTTATGATATAAAACGAGTGATTAAATCATTTTTAAAACTGAAAAAGTGAAGTAATTCTGGGCTAGCTCGCTACGGCGAGTTAGCAAGCTCGCCATGGCGAACTTACAGGTACTGGCCTAAACAACTCGCTAGGCGAGCTAGAGCTCGCCATGGCGAAGTTCTTCAGCCCTGAACCTTGAGCTCGCCATGAGTGCTCGCTAGCAACTCGCTACTGCGAGTTAAGTCAGAAAGACCCCTGTTTTACGAATTTTCAATATTTCCAAGGATTCACCTACAACCAAACTCTGATAAAGTGCAGTTATATAATATAGTCAATATATAACAGAATAGAAGAGAATTTTGGGAGCTAATTCTCCTCACACAATTAATTTCTTATTTCTTAAGTTAACATGCAAATTCATAAATTTAAGGGAATTCTAACTAAACTAGCCTAAGAACCCACCTGTAAATTGAGCTTTAACCTTTATCTAGCTCTACAAACAGCTACTGAGACTTCCTAGCAAGATTCACGAACAAACTTGGAAGAAACTTGAAATTTGACACTTGAACCCCTTAATTTGTGAACTACGAATCTGAGTGTGTTTGATGGTTTGAATCACTGAGCTATGAGGGTATTTATAGGAAGATTTCTGAGGGTGTGAACAGCTTAGACTTTGGCCGGAGCTTTGCTTGCATGCAAGCTCATTGGTAGAGAAATTGGTGAGTTGGTAAGGGTTGTTGTTTAGTAGCATGTGAGTCTTGGAAAGGTGAGGAAATCAGGCATCTAGAGCTGATTCTGGGTTTGTACAGCAGGTTGGGGAATCTCTGAACTGGAGTTGTTGTTAGCTAGTGTTCACAAGGAGTAAGAAGACAAGTATTTGAGTTTATGATGAATTGGGAAAATTGATGGCTTTGTGGTTTGTTGTTTGCTGCTCGTGAATGAGGAAGAGAGGGAAGAGGTCTCAGCTGCTGAATTCCTACAATGAGCTTAGAGTTGGCTTGCATGTGGTTAAGGGTGGATTAAGTGAATGGAATTATGACTCACCTAAGTCATGAGGTGTTGGCTTGAGATGACACCTTGAGTTTGGTGGAATTATGAGTCATAAAAGAGGGAAAATTTGAATTCTAATGGTGTTAATTAAATCAAGTCTATGAGATTAGTGTTTGGTGTATGACTTTTGTTTAGAAATTTCCCAATTTAATACACATGACACACTCAATCTCTTGTTTAATTAAATTAACCACCTCTAATTAATTTCAATTTTAATAAATATATTTCAATCAAAATTAATTAGGCAATTTAGAAATTGGGGATGTTACAATCTACCCCCCTTAAAGAAATTTCGTCCTCGAAATTCAGAAATTTACCTTTAGAATAGGTGAGGATAGCTGTTCATCATGTCCGATTCCAACTCCCATGTGAATTCGCCGTCCGGAGACTGCGCCCATTCAACCTTGACAATGGGAATTCTCTTATTCCGAAGAGTTTTGACATCACGATCAACAATTCGAATAGGATTAGGTTGGTAAGTCAAGTCCGGCTGAAGATCTATCTGCTCGATTGCTATTGGCTGATAGGGATCTGGAATATACTTGCGAAGCTGAGAGACATGGAACACGTCGTGTAGCCCTGACATAGAAGGAGGAAGAGCTAACTGATAGGCTACTGAACCAACGCGTCGAAGGATTTGATAGGGTCCAATATATCTTGGACAGAGTTTCTTGGTTCTAAACACACCACGTAATCCCAACTTCGGAGTAACCTTCAAGAACACATGATCTCCTTCATCAAATTCCAACGGTCTCCTTCTTCGGTCGGCATAACTCTTTTGCCGACTCTGCGCAACCTTCATCTTTTCACGGATTGACTTAACCTTTAAAGTTGTCTCTTGTATAAGGTCTGGTCCAAGCAATCCGCGATCACCGACTTCCGTCCAACACAAAGGAGTTCTACACTTTCTTCCATATAAAGCTTCAAACGGTGCCATCCCGATACTGGAATGGTAACTGTTATTATAAGAGAATTCAATCAAGTGCAAGTAGTTGCTCCAACTACCGCCATCTTCCAAAACACATGCACGAAGCATATCTTCAAGAGTTTGAATAGTTCTTTCAGACTGTCCATCTGTCTGAGGATGATGCGATGTACTCATTCTCAATCGAGTTCCCATCGCATGCTGGAAGGCTTTCCAAAACCTAGAAGTAAAGATTGGATCACGATTTGAAACGATGCTGAGGGGTACACCATGAAATCTCACAATATGTTCTATAAAAATAGCTGCATACTGTGTGGCCTTATAGGTAGATTTCACAGGAATGAAATGAGCTGACTTGGTCAATCTATCCACAATTACCCAAATTGAATCTTGACCTTTCTGGTTATGGGGTAACCCACTTACAAAATCCATGGTGATGTGTTCCCACTTCCACTCTGGAATTTCAAGTGGTTGCAACTGACCTCCAGGTTTCTGGTGTTCAATCTTCACTTGTTGACAAACCAAACATCTAGACACAAAATCCGCGATTTCGGCCTTCATGTTCGGCCACCAGTAACTCTGCTTCAAGTCATGGTACATTTTGGTGGATCCTGGATGAATCGAGAATCCACTTTTGTGTGCCTCGTCAAGAATTAGCCTTTTCAGTTCATCGTCATTAGGTACACACAACCTTCCATCATACAACATAGCACCATCCGATGCAATTGAGAACTCTGGGTTATTCAATCTCCTTTGAAGGTCCATATCACTTCGCTGCGCCTGCACTACCCTCGAGCGCAGATCGCATGACAACTCCATACGGTTGATTCTAATGCCGCTCTTTCTGTACACCACATTCAGATTCAAGTCTCTGAATTTCTCATACAATCCGCACTGCTGCATTAAGAGTTCGGAAGCATATAAGGCTTTCCTGCTCAAAGCGTCTGCCACAACATTCGCTTTGCCAGGATGGTAGTTGAGATTGAAATCGAAGTCCTTCAAATATTCCATCCACCTACGCTGCCTCATATTCAGGTCTTTCTGATCAAACAGGTATTTCAAACTCTTATGGTCGCTGAAAAGATCAAATTGGACACCATACAAGTGATGCCTCCAAATCTTTAGAGCGAAAATAATTGCTGCTAGCTCCAAATCATGGGTTGGATAATTTTGCTCGTGTGGTTTCAATTGCCGCGAGGCATATGCTACCACAGCTCCATCTTGCATTAAAACACAACCAAGACCTTTATGTGATGCATCGCAATACACCACGTACTTCCGATTAGGATCAGGAATGACCAATACTGGGGCACTGGTTAACTTTTCTTTCAACGTCCTGAAACTCACTTCACAATCAGCATCCCAAACAAAAGGAGTACCTTTCCTGGTCAAACGGGTCAAGGGTAAGGCGATTTCCGAAAATCCAAGAATGAATCTCCGGTAATAACCTGCTAATCCCAGGAAACTTCTGACTTCTGATACATTGTTGGGTCTCTCCCAGTTAAGAACTGCTTCTACCTTGGATGGATCGACAGATACACCGCCTTGGGAAATGACATGTCCCAGAAATTTAATTTCTGAGAGCCAGAATTCGCACTTGCTGAACTTGGCATATAACTTCTTCTCTCTCAGAACTTCCAAAACAATCCTGAGATGTTCAGCATGATCTTCTTGATTGCGAGAATAGATTAAGATATCATCTATAAAGATGACAACAAACTTGTCGAGGTAAGGCTGAAAAATCCTGTTTATGTAATCCATAAACACAGCAGGAGCATTAGTCAATCCAAAAGGCATAACCAGGAATTCGTAATGCCCATAACGCGTCCTGAATGCCGTCTTGGACACGTCTGAGGATTTGATTCTGATCTGATGATAACCGGAACGAAGGTCAATCTTTGAAAAGACAGTGGCACCCCTGAGTTGATCTAAGAGATCATCAATCCGGGGTAGCGGGTACTTGTTTTTGATTGTCACTTTGTTAAGCTGGCGATAATCAATGCATAAGCGCATAGTACCGTCCTTCTTTTTCACAAGTAACACGGGTGCTCCCCAAGGAGAGACACTTGGACGTATGAAATGCTTCTGGAGTAGTTCCTCAAGTTGAGTTTTAAGCTCATGAAGTTCTAATGGAGACATTCTATAAGGGGCAACTGAGATGGGCTGTGAACCCGGAATAAGATCTATAGAGAACTCTATTTCACGCTCGGGAGGGAGACTCATGATATCATCAGGGAAAACATCTAAATACTCGCTAACTATAGGGATGTCGCTAGGACTCAAACTAGACTCATGATCAATAGTGAACAAGACACTGAAACACTTGCTGCTGGCACCTAAATACTGGATCAACTGGTGAGTGTTTTGCAACAAAGCAGACAGGGCTCTACTTTCTGCAGAGGTTTCTGAAAGAATGAACAAATTCTTTTCCGCACAACCAATGTACACGGTATTGGCTGAGAGCCAATCCATGCAAAGAACGACATCGAAGTCCTTTAGAGGTAGACATATTAAATCAATGTGGTAGACCTTACTTCCGACTAAGATGGGACAATTTTGACAGACTTTCTTTGAAGTAACTCTGCCGCCAGTAGCGACAGACATTGGAGGTACGAGGGGTACAGAAGGAATTCCTAACCGCATGACACAGTCTACGGCTATAAAAGAGTTGGTGGCTCCACAATCAAAGAGTACTAAGACCTTAGACTGTCCTAACAAACATACATCCATAATCAAAGCATTATTAGATCTTATTTCATTGCAGTCTAAAGAATATACCCGACCTTTATTCTTTGCAGATCCACTGGATTCACCGTGCTTCTTCAACTTCGGACACTCATTCTTGAAGTGCCCAGGTTGCTTGCAGTAATAGCACATATTCTTGCCTTTCATGCATTCGCCGCTGTGAGGATATCCACAGTCTGAACAGTTCTTGGGCGAACGTTGAGAGTGATTCTGCTTGCCCATGCTGGAATTACCCTTAGACTTCAAGTTCAAACCAAACTTTCCAAACAAACCCTTTTTCTTCTGTGTGGTCTCACTCCTTTCCTTGTGAATGTGGCTGAGGCCGGCTTCGGCATGATAGCTTTTCTGCACTAGATCACCAAAGCTAGTGATCTGCTCCATTGACACATCGTGGGCTATGTCAGCTCGAAGCCCTATCCTGTATTTCTTCATTTTCCAGGCCTCGGTAGGGGCATCGTCACCATCAGCAACATACCGGACCAGCTCATTGAACTTCATGGTATATTCAGCTACCGTCAGACTACCTTGCTTCAACTCAGTTAACTCCCGTTCCATCTGGAATTGGTAACTCTCAGGAATGTAATGGCCAATGAATAAACGCCTGAAATTCTGCCAGTTAATCTCCGTATGGCTGGCTTCCATGTATTGCTTGGTACCTTCCCACCAATTGCAAGCGTCACCCCTGAAGAAGCGGGAGACGAAAGTTACTTTATCTGTCTCTGAGCAAGTCATGGAATCCAGAATGCCAGTCATCCTTTGCAACCATTCCCTGGCTTTAGCGGGATTATATTCACCATAGAACTCTGGAGGGCTCATCCTACAAAACTCTCGGAAGGCAGCGCTCGACCCCAAGTTCTGAGGAGGGGGAGCATTCATGTGCTGCTGAAACATGGCCATAAACTCCTGATGCTGTTGCGCTTGTTGGGCTTGAAACTGCTGATGCTGATGCATCATCTCTGCCCACATGTTGGCGTTAGCATCTCCAAACACTTGCGGTTCTTCTTCTTCTTCTACGTTCTGCCTTCTTGGTGGCCTTCCAGGTCCTCGTCTCTCTCCAGACATTTCGCTCTAACTGCCAATATCAAATCAAGTTAGCTAGGCCTAAAGTGACATGACACCTAGAACGTATGTAGGGAAACTAGACAACTACTGGGATTGGAATAGTAATACTAATGAACTCACGCAAGATCTGAATCGACCTGCTCTGATACCAAATGTAATACCCCACATTATTATCTAGAATATAATGCAGAATATTATAAATAGTACTGAGTTCATTACAATTACATTATTCAAATAAGCACACACAGGTGCAGAAATACAAACGAGTTCAAATAACATAGCGGAAACGAAAGACAACACGAATGAATAATGAAGAAAGCATAGAAAGACTAAATGCGATCCTCCAACAGCAGCAGCGACTCCAACACCAAGGCTTACCTAATCAACCTGTTTTCCTGTTTCAAAAAGGGAGTGGGGTGAGACAGTCACTTCGTCCCAGTGAATTCTACTACCCTCCTAGGCTATAAAGCCGGGGTACCTAATCAGTCCATAGTTGATAATCTATCATAATACATATCATAATCATAAGTAATAAAAGTGTAACACACAAAAGTATCTTGTTGATTTTATTCCGCTAAGACACTTCGAGGTGAGCATATCTCGAAGGTCCGCCATATCCGCTGACCGATTCGACCACGGCATTAAGCTCACAATCAATTTCCTAGTGGGTTGTTCCATTGGAAGCCCATAAGCAGCATACTAAACCGCGCATGATTGACTGATTCTAAATGTTGAGTTACATACTACCATAATTATCCCAAAACCCGGGGAACATACAACCTTAATTCTAAGTTATCCCTAATTTTCAGAATTGTGTCTGACTTTCCGTACAATATTAAATACATTATACAACTGCAATTTATCTTTCTCAGGTTATGATATAAAACGAGTGATTAAATCATTTTTAAAACTGAAAAAGTGAAGTAATTCTGGGCTAGCTCGCTACGGCGAGTTAGCAAGCTCGCCATGGCGAACTTACAGGTACTGGCCTAAACAACTCGCTAGGCGAGCTAGAGCTCGCCATGGCGAAGTTCTTCAGCCCAGAACCTTGAGCTCGCCATGAGTGCTCGCTAGCAACTCGCTACGGCGAGTTAAGTCAGAAAGACCCCTGTTTTACGAATTTTCAATATTTCCAAGGATTCACCTACAACCAAACTCTGAGAAAGTGCAGTTATATAATATAGTCAATATATAACAGAATAGAAGAGAATTTTGGGAGCTAATTCTCCTCACACAATTAATTTCTTATTTCTTAAGTTAACATGCAAATTCATAAATTTAAGGGAATTCTAACTAAACTAGCCTAAGAACCCACCTGTAAATTGAGCTTTAACCTTTATCTAGCTCTACAAACAGCTACTGAGACTTCCTAGCAAGATTCACGAACAGACTTGGAAGAAACTTGAAATTTGACACTTGAACCCCTTAATTTGTGAACTACGAATCTGAGTGTGTTTGATGGTTTGAATCACTGAGCTATGAGGGTATTTATAGGAAGATTTCTGAGGGTGTGAACAGCTTAGACTTTGGCCGGAGCTTTGCTTGCATGCAAGCTCATTGGTAGAGAAATTGGTGAGTTGGTAAGGGTTGTTGTTTAGTAGCATGTGAGTCTTGGAAAGGTGAGGAAATCAGGCATCTAGAGCTAATTCTGGGTTTGTACAGCAGGTTGGGGAATCTCTGAACTGGAGTTGTTGTTAGCTAGTGTTCACAAGGAGTAAGAAGACAAATATTTGAGTTTATGATGAATTGGGAAAATTGATGGCTTTGTGGTTTGTTGTTTGCTGCTCGTGAATGAGGAAGAGAGGGAAGAGGTCTCAGCTGCTGAATTCCTACAATGAGCTTAGAGTTGGCTTGCATGTGGTTAAGGGTGGATTAAGTGAATGGAATTATGACTCACCTAAGTCATGAGGTGTTGGCTTGAGATGACACCTTGAGTTTGGTGGAATTATGAGTCATAAAAGAGGGAAAATTTGAATTCTAATGGTGTTAATTAAATCAAGTCTATGAGATTAGTGTTTGGTGTATGACTTTTGTTTAGAAATTTCCCAATTTAATACACATGACACACTCAATCTCTTGTTTAATTAAATTAACCACCTCTAATTAATTTCAATTTTAATAAATATATTTCAATCAAAATTAATTAGGCAATTTAGAAATTGGGGATGTTACACTTGATAAATTGAATTGAGGGAATCGTTTGCTGGAATGATAGTTTTTTGATCGTTTTGTCGTTAAATATGCACTTTGTTAGAGGTAATTTATAATGATTCGTAACATTTTAAATTTGATTTTTGAATCACTGCTACATGTTTCTCTTTTCATTTTTGGATATGTTTATGATGGATTTTTAAAATTTTGATATGTTATGCAATTATTTTTCTTATTTTGATTGAGATGCTAAATTGAATGCATAACTCTTTCAATTTACTTGATAGTATGCATAAATATGATATTTGAACATATACGGTTTGATAAAATTGAATTGAGATATCTGATGTTGGAAAATAGATGGATTGGGTTAATGGTATATAATAGATGCATTGTATTATATCTCGTTGAGAATGACATAATTTGTTCCGATGGTATAAAATAGATAAATTAAATTGAGATATCGGATGTTGGAAACTAGATTGATTGAGTTGTGTCCCCCAACGATATCATAAATATGATAAATTGAATTGAGATATCGGATATTGAAAAATATATGGATTGAATTAATGGTATACAATTGATGCATTATATTATATCTCGTTGTGAATGACCGAATTTGTCCCTAATATGATTGAAAATGATTTTAGATACTTGGATCAAGTTGCTTTAATCTTGATAAATTGAATTGACGGATCGTTTGTTGGAATGATAACTTTTTTATCGGTATGTCATTAAATATGCACTTCTCTAGAGGTAATTTATAATGATGTGTAACCTTTTTAAATTTGATTTTTGAATCACTGCTACATGTTTCTCTGTCCATTTTTAAATTTGTTTATGATGGATTTTGAAAATTTTAATATGTTATGTTATCATTCTCCTTATTTTGCATGAGATGCTGAATGTAATGCATAGAACTTTCAATTTACTTGATAGTATGCATGAATATGATATTTGAACATATACGGTTTGATAAAATTGAATTGAGATATCTGATGTTAGAAAATAGATGGATTGGGTTAATGGTATATAATAGATGCATTGTATTATATCTCGTTGAGAATGACATAATTTGTTCCGATGGTATAAAATAGATAAATTAAATTGAGATATCGGATGTTGGAAAATAGATTGATTGAGTTGTGTCCCCCAACGATATCATAAATCATAAATATGATAAATTGAATTGAGATATCGGATGTTTAAAAATATATGGATTGAATTAATGGTATACAATTGATGAATTATATTATATCTCGTTGAGAATGAACGAATTTGTCCCAAATAGGATTGAAAATGATTTTAGACACTTTGATCAAGTTGTCTTAATTTTGATAAATTGAATTGATGGATCGTTTGTTGGAATGATAGCTTTTTTATCGGTATGTCGTTAAATATTCATTTCACTAGAGATAATTTATAATGATGTGTAATCTTTTTAAATTTGATTTTTGAATCACTGCTACATGTTACTCTGTCCATTTTTAGATTTTTTTATGATGGATTTTGAAAATTTTGATATGTTATGCTATCATTCTCCTTATTTTGCATGAGATGTTGAATTTAATGCATAGCACTTTCAATTTACTTGATAGTATGCATGAATATGATATTTGAACATATACGGTTTGATAAAATTGAATTGAGATATTGCATGTTGGAAAATAGATGGATTGAATTGAGATATCGGATGTTGGAAAATAGATGGATTAATGGTATATAATAGATGCATTGAATTATGTCTCGTTGAGAATGACATAATTTGTCCCGATGGTATTAAATATATAAATTAAATTGAGATATCGGATGTGGGAAAATAGATTCATTGAGTGTCCCTCAATGATATCATAAATATGATAAATTGAATTGAGATATCGAATGTTGAAAAATATATGGATTGAATTAATGGTATACAATTGATGCATTGTATTATGTCTCATTGAGAATGACCGAATTTGTGCCGAATAGGATTAAAAATGATTTTAGATACTTGGATCAAGTTGTTTTAATCTTGATAAATTGAATTGACGGATCGTTTATTGGAATGATAGCTTTTTTATCGGTATGTCGTTAAATATGCACTTCACTAGAGGTAATTTATAATGATGTGTAAACTTTTTAAATTTGATATGTGTATCACTGCTACATTTTTCTTTTTCTATTTTTCGATATGTTTATGGTAAATTTTAAAATTTTTTATGTTATGTAATCATCCGCCTTATTTTTATTGAGATGCTAAATTGAATGCATAACACTTTCAATTTACTTGATAGTATGCATGAATATAATATTTGAACATATACAGTTTGATGAAATTGAATTGAGATATCCGATGTTGGAAAATAGATGGATTGAATTGAGATATCGGATGTTGGAAAATAGATGGATTGGATTAATGGTATACAATAGATGCATTGTATTATGTCTCGTTGAAAATGACCGAATTTGTTCCGAACAGGATTGAAAATGATTTTAGATACTTGGATCAAGTTGTCTTAACCTTGATAAATTGAATTGAGGGAATCGTTTGCTGGAATGATAGTTTTTTGATCATTTTGTCGTTAAATATGCACTTCGTTAGAGGTAATTTATAATGATTCGTAACATGTTAAATTTGATTTTTGAATCACATCTACATGTTTCTCTTTTCATTTTTGGATATGTTTATGATGGATTTTTAAAATTTTGATATGTTATGCAATTATTTTCCTTATTTTGATTGAGATGCTAAATTGAATGCATAACTCTTTCAATTTACTTGATAGTATACATAAATATGATATTTGAACATATACGGTTTGATAAAATTGAATTGAAATATCTGATGTTGGAAAATAGATGGATTGGGTTAATGGTATATAATAGATGCATTGTATTATATCTCGTTGAGAATGACATAATTTGTTCCGATGGTATAAAATAGATAAATTAAATTGAGATATCGGATGTTGGAAAATAGATTGATTGAGTTGTGTCCCCCAACGATATCATAAATATGATAAATTGAATTGAGATATCGGATATTGAAAAATATATGGATTGAATTAATGGTATACAATTGATGCATTATATTATATCTCGTTGAGAATGACCGAATTTGTCCCTAATATGATTGAAAATGATTTTAGATACTTGGATCAAGTTGCTTTAATCTTGATAAATTGAATTGACGGATCGTTTGTTGGAATGATAACTTTTTTATCGGTATGTCATTAAATATGCACTTCTCTAGAGGTAATTTATAATGATGTGTAACCTTTTTAAATTTGATTTTTGAATCACTACTACATGTTTCTCTGTCCATTTTTAAATTTGTTTATGATGGATTTTGAAAATTTTAATATGTTATGTTATCATTCTCCTTATTTTGCATGAGATGCTGAATGTAATGCATAGAACTTTCAATTTACTTGATAGTATGCATGAATATGATATTTGAACATATACGGTTTGATAAAATTGAATTGAGATATCTGATGTTAGAAAATAGATGGATTGGGTTAATGGTATATAATAGATGCATTGTATTATATCTCGTTGAGAATGACATAATTTGTTCCGATGGTATAAAATAGATAAATTAAATTGAGATATCGGATGTTGGAAAATAGATTGATTGAGTTGTGTCCCCCAACGATATCATAAATCATAAATATGATAAATTGAATTGAGATATCGGATGTTTAAAAATATATGGATTGAATTAATGGTATACAATTGATGAATTATATTATATCTCGTTGAGAATGACCGAATTTGTCCCAAATAGGATTGAAAATGATTTTAGACACTTTGATCAAGTTGTCTTAATTTTGATAAATTGAATTGATGGATCGTTTGTTGGAATGATAGCTTTTTTATCGGTATGTCGTTAAATATTCATTTCACTAGAGATAATTTATAATGATGTGTAATCTTTTTAAATTTGATTTTTGAATCACTGCTACATGTTACTCTGTCCATTTTTAGATTTTTTTATGATGGATTTTGAAAATTTTGATATGTTATGCTATCATTCTCCTTATTTTGCATGAGATGTTGAATTTAATGCATAGCACTTTCAATTTACTTGATAGTATGCATGAATATGATATTTGAACATATACGGTTTGATAAAATTGAATTGAGATATTGCATGTTGGAAAATAGATGGATTGAATTGAGATATCGGATGTTGGAAAATAGATGGATTAATGGTATATAATAGATGCATTGAATTATGTCTCGTTGAGAATGACATAATTTGTCCCGATGGTATTAAATATATAAATTAAATTGAGATATCGGATGTGGGAAAATAGATTCATTGAGTGTCCCTCAATGATATCATAAATATGATAAATTGAATTGAGATATCGAATGTTGAAAAATATATGGATTGAATTAATGGTATACAATTGATGCATTGTATTATGTCTCATTGAGAATGACCGAATTTGTGCCGAATAGGATTAAAAATGATTTTAGATACTTGGATCAAGTTGTTTTAATCTTGATAAATTGAATTGACGGATCGTTTATTGGAATGATAGCTTTTTTATCGGTATGTCGTTAAATATGCACTTCACTAGAGGTAATTTATAATGATGTGTAAACTTTTTAAATTTGATATGTGTATCACTGCTACATTTTTCTTTTTCTATTTTTCGATATGTTTATGGTAAATTTTAAAATTTTTTATGTTATGTAATCATCCGCGTTATTTTTATTGAGATGCTAAATTGAATGCATAACACTTTCAATTTACTTGATAGTATGCATGAATATAATATTTGAACATATACAGTTTGATGAAATTGAATTGAGATATCCGATGTTGGAAAATAGATGGATTGAATTGAGATATCGGATGTTGGAAAATAGATGGATTGGATTAATGGTATACAATAGATGCATTGTATTATGTCTCGTTGAAAATGACCGAATTTGTTCCGAACAGGATTGAAAATGATTTTAGATACTTGGATCAAGTTGTCTTAACCTTGATAAATTGAATTGAGGGAATCGTTTGCTGGAATGATAGTTTTTTGATCGTTTTGTCGTTAAATATGCACTTCGTTAGAGGTAATTTATAATGATTCGTAACATTTTAAATTTGATTTTTGAATCACTGCTACATGTTTCTCTTTTCATTTTTGGATATGTTTATGATGGATTTTTAAAATTTTGATATGTTATGCAATTATTTTCCTTATTTTGATTGAGATGCTAAATTGAATGCATAACTCTTTCAATTTACTTGATAGTATGCATGAATATGATATTTGAACATATACGGTTTGATTAAATTGAATTGAGATATCTGATGTTGGAAAATAGATGGATTGGGTTAATGGTATATAATAGATGCATTGTATTATATCTCGTTGAGAATGACATAATTTGTTCCGATGGTATAAAATAGATAAATTAAATTGAGATATCGGATGTTGGAAAATAGATTGATTGAGTTGTGTCCCCCAACGATATCATAAATATGATAAATTGAATTGAGATATCGGATATTGAAAAATATATGGATTGAATTAATGGTATACAATTGATGCATTATATTATATCTCGTTGAGAATGACCGAATTTGTCCCTAATATGATTGAAAATGATTTTAGATACTTGGATCAAGTTGCTTTAATCTTGATAAATTGAATTGACGGATCGTTTGTTGGAATGATAACTTTTTTATCGGTATGTCATTAAATATGCACTTCTCTAGAGGTAATTTATAATGATGTGTAACCTTTTTAAATTTGATTTTTGAATCACTGCTACATGTTTCTCTGTCCATTTTTAAATTTGTTTATGATGGATTTTGAAAATTTTAATATGTTATGTTATCATTCTCCTTATTTTGCATGAGATGCTGAATGTAATGCATAGAACTTTCAATTTACTTGATAGTATGCATGAATATGATATTTGAACATATACGGTTTGATAAAATCGAATTGAGATATCTGATGTTAGAAAATAGATGGATTGGGTTAATGGTATATAATAGAGGCATTGTATTATATCTCGTTGAGAATGACATAATTTGTTCCGATGGTATAAAATAGATAAATTAAATTGAGATATCGGATGTTGGAAAATAGATTGACTGAGTTGTGTCCCCCAACGATATCATAAATCATAAATATGATAAATTGAATTGAGATATCGGATGTTTAAAAATATATGGATTGAATTAATGGTATACAATTGATGAATTATATTATATCTCGTTGAGAATGACCGAATTTGTCCCAAATAGGATTGAAAATGATTTTAGACACTTTGATCAAGTTGTCTTAATTTTGATAAATTGAATTGATGGATCGTTTGTTGGAATGATAGCTTTTTTATCGGTATGTCGTTAAATATGCATTTCACTAGAGATAATTTATAATGATGTGTAATCTTTTTAAATTTGATTTTTGAATCACTGCTACATGTTTCTCTGTCCATTTTTAGATTTTTTTATGATGGATTTTGAAAATTTTGATATGTTATGCTATCATTCTCCTTATTTTGCATGAGATGTTGAATTGAATGCATAGCACTTTCAATTTACTTGATAGTATGCATGAATATGATATTTGAACATATACGGTTTGATAAAATTGAATTGAGATATTGCATGTTGGAAAATAGATGGATTGAATTGAGATATCGGATGTTGGAAAATAGATGGATTAATGGTATATAATAGATGCATTGTATTATGTCTCGTTGAGAATGACATAATTTGTCCCGATGGTATTAAATATATAAATTAAATTGAGATATCGGATGTTGGAAAATAGATTGATTGAGTGTCCCTCAATGATATCATAAATATGATAAATTGAATTGAGATATCGAATGTTGAAAAATATATGGATTGAATTAATGGTATACAATTGATGCATTGTATTATGTCTCATTGAGAATGACCAAATTTGTGCCGAATAGGATTAAAAATGATTTTAGATACTTGGATCAAGTTGTTTTAATCTTGATAAATTGAATTGACGGATCGTTTGTTGGAATGATAGCTTTTTTATCGGTATGTCGTTAAATATGCACTTCACTAGAGGTAATTTATAATGATGTGTAAACTTTTTAAATTTGATATGTGTATCACTGCTACATTTTTATTTTTCTATTTTTCGATATGTTTATGATAAATTTTAAAATTTTTGATGTTATGTAATCATCCGCCTTATTTTTATTGAGATGCTAAATTGAATGCATAACACTTTCAATTTACTTGATAGTATGCATGAATATAATATTTGAACATATACAGTTTGATGAAATTGAATTGAGATATCCGATGTTGGAAAATAGATGGATTGAATTGAGATATCGGATGTTGGAAAATAGATGGATTGGATTAATGGTATACAATAGATGCATTGTATTATGTCTCGTTGAAAATGACCGAATTTGTTCCGAACAGGATTGAAAAAGATTTTCTATACTTGGATCAAGTTGTCTTAACCTTGATAAATTGAATTGAGGGAATCGTTTGCTGGAATGATAGTTTTTTGATCGTTTTGTCGTTAAATATGCACTTCGTTAGAGGTAATTTATAATGATTCGTAACATTTTAAATTTGATTTTTGAATCACTGCTACATGTTTCTCTGTCCATTTTTAAATTTGTTTATGACGGATTTTGAAAATTTTGATATGTTATGCTATCATTCTCCTTATTTTGCATGAGATGTTGAATGGAATGCATAGAACTTTCAATTTACTTGATAGTATGCATGAATATGATATTTGAACATATACGGTTTGATTAAATTGAATTGAGATATCTGATGTTGGAAAATAGATGGATTGGGTTAATGGTATATAATAGATGCATTGTATTATATCTCGTTGAGAATGACATAATTTGTTCCGATGGTATAAAATAGATAAATTAAATTGAGATATCGGATGTTGGAAAATAGATTGATTGAGTTGCGTCCCCCAACGATATCATAAATTATAAATATGATAAATTGAATTGAGATATCGGATGTTTAAAAATATATGGATTGAATTAATGGTATACAATTGATGCATTATATTATATCTCGTTGAGAATGACCGAATTTGTCCCTAATATGATTGAAAATGATTTTAGATACTTGGATCAAGTTGCTTTAATCTTGATAAATTGAATTGACGGATCGTTTGTTGGAATGATAACTTTTTTATCGGTATGTCATTAAATATGCACTTTTCTAGAGGTAATTTATAATGATGTGTAACCTTTTTAAATTTGATTTTTGAATCACTGCTACATGTTTCTCTGTCCATTTTTAAATTTGTTTATGATGGATTTTGAAAATTTTGATATGTTATGTTATCATTCTCCTTATTTTGCATGAGATGCTGAATGTAATGCATAGAACTTTCAATTTACTTGATAGTATGCATGAATATGATATTTGAACATATACGGTTTGATTAAATTGAATTGAGATATCTGATGTTGGAAAATAGATGGATTGGGTTAATGGTATATAATAGATGCATTGTATTATATCTCGTTGAGAATGACATAATTTGTTCCGATGGTATAAAATAGATAAATTAAATTGAGATATCGGATGTTGGAAAATAGATTGATTGAGTTGCGTCCCCCAACGATATCATAAATTATAAATATGATAAATTGAATTGAGATATCGGATGTTTAAAAATATATGGATTGAATTAATGGTATACAATTGATGCATTATATTATATCTCGTTGAGAATGACCGAATTTGTCCCTAATATGATTGAAAATGATTTTAGATACTTGGATCAAGTTGCTTTAATCTTGATAAATTGAATTGACGGATCGTTTGTTGGAATGATAACTTTTTTATCGGTATGTCATTAAATATGCACTTTTCTAGAGGTAATTTATAATGATGTGTAACCTTTTTAAATTTGATTTTTGAATCACTGCTACATGTTTCTCTGTCCATTTTTAAATTTGTTTATGATGGATTTTGAAAATTTTGATATGTTATGTTATCATTCTCCTTATTTTGCATGAGATGCTGAATGTAATGCATAGAACTTTCAATTTACTTGATAGTATGCATGAATATGATATTTGAACATATACGGTTTGATAAAATTGAATTGAGATATCTGATGTTAGAAAATAGATGGATTGGGTTAAGGGTATATAATAGATGCATTGTATTATATCTCGTTGAGAATGACATAATTTGTTCCGATGGTATAAAATAGATAAATTAAATTGAGATATCGTATGTTGGAAAATAGATTGATTGAGTTGTGTCCCCCAATGATATCATAAATCATAAATATAATAAATTGAATTGAGATATCGGATGTTTAAAAATATATGGATTGAATTAATGGTATACAATTGATGAATTATATTATATCTCGTTGAGAATGACCGAATTTGTCCCAAATAGGATTGAAAATGATTTTAGACACTTTGATCAAGTTGTCTTAATTTTGATAAATTGAATTGATGGATCGTTTGTTGGAATGATAGCTTTTTTATCGGTATGTCGTTAAATATGCATTTCACTAGAGATAATTTATAATGATGTGTAATCTTTTTAAATTTGATTTTTGAATCACTGCTACATGTTTCTCTATCCATTTTTAGATTTTTTTAAGATGGATTTTGAAAATTTTGATATGTTATGCTATCATTCTCCTTATTTTGCATGAGATGTTGAATTGAATGCATAGCACTTTCAATTTACTTGATAGTATGCATGAATATGATATTTGAACATATACGGTTTGATAAAATTGAATTGAGATATTGCATGTTGGAAAATAGATGGATTGAATTGAGATATCGGATGTTGGAAAATAGATGGATTAATGGTATATAATAGATGCATTGTATTATGTCTCGTTGAGAATGACATAATTTGTCCCGATGGTATTAAATATATAAATTAAATTGAGATATCGGATGTTGGAAAATAGATTGAGTGAGTGTCCCTCAATGATATCATAAATATGATAAATTGAATTGAGATATCGAATGTTGAAAAATATATGGATTGAATTAATGGTATACAATTGATGCATTGTATTATGTCTCATTGAGAATGACCGAATTTGTGCCGAATAGGATTAAAAATGATTTTAGATACTTGGATCAAGTTGTTTTAATCTTGATAAATTGAATTGACGGATCGTTTGTTGGAATGATAGTTTTTTTATCGGTATGTCGTTAAATATGCACTTCACTAGAGGTAATTTATAATGATGTGTAAACTTTTTAAATTTGATATGTGTATCACTGCTACATTTTTCTTTTTCTATTTTTCGATATGTTTATGATAAATTTTAGAATTTTTGATGTTGTGTAATCATCCGCCTTATTTTTATTGAGATGCTAAATTGAATGCATAACACTTTCAATTTACTTGATAGTATGCATGAATATAATATTTGAACATATACAGTTTGATGAAATTGAATTGAGATATCCGATGTTGGAAAATAGATGGATTGAATTGAGATATCGGATGTTGGAAAATAGATGGATTGGATTAATGGTATACAATAGATGCATTGTATTATGTCTCGTTGAAAATGACCGAATTTGTTCCGAACAGGATTGAAAATGATTTTAGATACTTGGATATCAAGTTGTCTTAACCTTGATAAATTGAATTGAGGGAATCGTTTGCTGGAATGATAGTTTTTTGATCGTTTTGTCGTTAAATATGCACTTCGTTAGAGGTAATTTATAATGATTCGTAACATTTTAAATTTGATTTTTGAATCACTGCTACATGTTTCTCTTTTCATTTTTGGATATGTTTATGATGGATTTTTAAAATTTTGATATGTTATGCAATTATTTTCCTTATTTTGATTGAGATGCTAAACTGAATGCATAACTCTTTCAATTTACTTGATAGTATGCATAAATATGATATTTGAACATATACGGTTTGATAAAATTGAATTGAAATATCTGATGTTGGAAAATAGATGGATTGGGTTAATGGTATATAATAGATGCATTGTATTATATCTCGTTGAGAATGACATAATTTGTTCCGATGGTATAAAATAGATAAATTAAATTGAGATATCGGATGTTGGAAAATAGATTGATTGAGTTGTGTCCCCCAACGATATCATAAATATGATAAATTGAATTGAGATATCGGATATTGAAAAATATATGGATTGAATTAATGGTATACAATTGATGCATTATATTATATCTCGTTGAGAATGACCGAATTTGTCCCTAATATGATTGAAAATGATTTTAGATACTTGGATCAAGTTGCTTTAATCTTGATAAATTGAATTGACGGATCGTTTGTTGGAATGATAACTTTTTTATCGGTATGTCATTAAATTTGCACTTTTCTAGAGGTAATTTATAATGATGTGTAACCTTTTTAAATTTGATTTTCGAATCACTGCTACATGTTTCTCTGTCCAATTTTAAATTTGTTTATGATGGATTTTGAAAATTTTGATATGTTATGTTATCATTCTCCTTATTTTGCATGAGATGCTGAATGTAATGCATAGAACTTTCAATTTACTTGATAGTATGCATGAATATGATATTTGAACATATACGGTTTGATAAAATTGAATTGAGATATCTGATGTTAGAAAATAGATGGATTGGGTTAAGGGTATATAATAGATGCATTGTATTATATCTCGTTGAGAATGACATAATTTGTTCCGATGGTATAAAATAGATAAATTAAATTGAGATATCGGATGTTGGAAAATAGATTGATTGAGTTGTGTCCCCCAACGATATCATAAATATGATAAATTGAATTGAGATATCGGATATTGAAAAATATATGGATTGAATTAATGGTATACAATTGATGCATTATATTATATCTCGTTGAGAATGACCGAATTTGTCCCAAATAGGATTGAAAATGATTTTAGACACTTTGATCAAGTTGTCTTAATTTTGATAAATTGAATTGATGGATCGTTTGTTGGAATGATAGCTTTTTTATCGGTATGTCGTTAAATATGCATTTCACTAGAGATAATTTATAACGATGTGTAATCTTTTTAAATTTGATTTTTGAATCACTGCTACATGTTTCTCTGTCCATTTTTAGATTTTTTTATGATGGATTTTGAAAATTTTGATATGTTATGCTATCATTCTCCTTATTTTGCATGAGATGTTGAATTGAATGCATAGCACTTTCAATTTACTTGATAGTATGCATGAATATGATATTTGAACATATACGGTTTGATAAAATTGAATTGAGATATTGGATGTTGGAAAATAGATGGATTGAATTGAGATATCGGATGTTGGAAAATAGATGGATTAATGGTATATAATAGATGCATTGTATTATGTCTCGTTGAGAATGACATAATTTGTCCCGATGGTATTAAATATATAAATTAAATTGAGATATCGGATGTGGGAAAATAGATTGATTGAGTGTCCCTCAATGATATCATAAATATGATAAATTGAATTGAGATATCGAATGTTGAAAAATATATGGATTGAATTAATGGTATACAATTGATGCATTGTATTATGTCTCATTGAGAATGACCGAATTTGTGCCGAATAGGATTAAAAATGATTTTAGATACTTGGATCAAGTTGTTTTAATCTTGATAAATTGAATTGACGGATCGTTTGTTGGAATGATAGCTTTTTTATCGGTATGTCGTTAAATATGCATTTTACTAGAGATAATTTATAATGATGTGTAATCTTTTTAAATTTGATTTTTGAATCACTGCTACATGTTTCTCTGTCCATTTTTAGATTTTTTTTATGATGGATTTTGAAAATTTTGATATGTTATGCTATCATTCTCCTTATTTTGCATGAGATGTTGAATTGAATGCATAGCAGTTTCAATTTACTTGATAGTATGCATGAATATGATATTTGAACATATACGGTTTGATAAAATTGAATTGAGATATTGCATGTTGGAAAATAGATGGATTGAATTGAGATATCAGATGTTGGAAAATAGATGGATTAATGGTATATAATAGATGCATTGTATTATGTCTCGTTGAGAATGACATAATTTGTCCCGATGGTATTAAATATATAAATTAAATTGAGATATCGGATGTTGGAAAATAGATTGATTGAGTGTCCCTCAATGATATCATAAATATGATAAATTGAATTGAGATATCGAATGTTGAAAAATATATGGATTGAATTAATGGTATACAATTGATGCATTGTATTATGTCTCATTGAGAATGACCGAATTTGTGCCGAATAGGATTAAAAATGATTTTAGATACTTGGATCAAGTTGTTTTAATCTTGATAAATTGAATTGACGGATCGTTTGTTGGAATGATAGCTTTTTTATCGGTATGTCGTTAAATATGCACTTCACTAGAGGTAACTTATAATGATGTGTAAACTTTTTAAATTTGATATGTGTATCACTGCTACATTTTTCTTTTTCTATTTTTCGATATGTTTATGATAAATTTTAGAGTTTTTGATGTTGTGTAATCATCCGCCTTATTTTTATTGAGATGCTAAATTGAATGCATAACACTTTCAATTTACTTGATAGTATGCATGAATATAATATTTGAACATATACAGTTTGATGAAATTGAATTGAGATATCCGATGTTGGAAAATAGATGGATTGAATTGAGATATCGGATGTTGGAAAATAGATGGATTGGATAATGGTATACAATAGATGCATTGTATTATGTCTCGTTGAAAATGACCAAATTTGTTCCGAACAGGATTGAAAATGATTTTAGATACTTGGATATCAAGTTGTCTTAACGTTGATAAATTGAATTGAGGGAATCGTTTGCTGGAATGATAGTTTTTTGATCGTTTTGTCGTTAAATATGCACTTCGTTAGAGGTAATTTATAATGATTCGTAACATTTTAAATTTGATTTTTGAATCACTGCTACACGTTTCTCTTTTCATTTTTGGATATGTTTATGATGGATTTTTAAAATTTTGATATGTTATGCAATTATTTTCCTTATTTTGATTGAGATGTTAAATTGAATGCATAGCTCTTTCAATTTACTTGATAGTTTGCATAAATATGATATTTGAACATATACGGTTTGATAAAATTGAATTGAGATATTGCATGTTGGAAAATAGATGGATTGAATTGAGATATCAGATGTTGGAAAATAGATGGATTAATGGTATATAATAGATGCATTGTATTATGTCTCGTTGAGAATGACATAATTTGTCCCGATGGTATTAAATATATAAATTAAATTGAGATATCGGATGTTGGAAAATAGATTGATTGAGTGTCCCTCAATGATATCATAAATATGATAAATTGAATTGAGATATCGAATGTTGAAAAATATATGGATTGAATTAATGGTATACAATTGATGCATTGTATTATGTCTCATTGAGAATGACCGAATTTGTGCCGAATAGGATTAAAAATGATTTTAGATACTTGGATCAAGTTGTTTTAATCTTGATAAATTGAATTGACGGATCGTTTGTTGGAATGATAGCTTTTTTATCGGTATGTCGTTAAATATGCACTTCACTAGAGGTAACTTATAATGATGTGTAAACTTTTTAAATTTGATATGTGTATCACTGCTACATTTTTCTTTTTCTATTTTTCGATATGTTTATGATAAATTTTAGAGTTTTTGATGTTGTGTAATCATCCGCCTTATTTTTATTGAGATGCTAAATTGAATGCATAACACTTTCAATTTACTTGATAGTATGCATGAATATAATATTTGAACATATACAGTTTGATGAAATTGAATTGAGATATCCGATGTTGGAAAATAGATGGATTGAATTGAGATATCGGATGTTGGAAAATAGATGGATTGGATAATGGTATACAATAGATGCATTGTATTATGTCTCGTTGAAAATGACCAAATTTGTTCCGAACAGGATTGAAAATGATTTTAGATACTTGGATATCAAGTTGTCTTAACCTTGATAAATTGAATTGAGGGAATCGTTTGCTGGAATGATAGTTTTTTGATCGTTTTGTCGTTAAATATGCACTTCGTTAGAGGTAATTTATAATGATTCGTAACATTTTAAATTTGATTTTTGAATCACTGCTACACGTTTCTCTTTTCATTTTTGGATATGTTTATGATGGATTTTTAAAATTTTGATATGTTATGCAATTATTTTCCTTATTTTGATTGAGATGTTAAATTGAATGCATAGCTCTTTCAATTTACTTGATAGTTTGCATAAATATGATATTTGAACATATACGGTTTGATAAAATTGAATTGAGATATTGCATGTTGGAAAATAGATGGATTGAATTGAGATATCAGATGTTGGAAAATAGATGGATTAATGGTATATAATAGATGCATTGTATTATGTCTCGTTGAGAATGACATAATTTGTCCCGATGGTATTAAATATATAAATTAAATTGAGATATCGGATGTTGGAAAATAGATTGATTGAGTGTCCCTCAATGATATCATAAATATGATAAATTGAATTGAGATATCGAATGTTGAAAAATATATGGATTGAATTAATGGTATACAATTGATGCATTGTATTATGTCTCATTGAGAATGACCGAATTTGTGCCGAATAGGATTAAAAATGATTTTAGATACTTGGATCAAGTTGTTTTAATCTTGATAAATTGAATTGACGGATCGTTTGTTGGAATGATAGCTTTTTTATCGGTATGTCGTTAAATATGCACTTCACTAGAGGTAACTTATAATGATGTGTAAACTTTTTAAATTTGATATGTGTATCACTGCTACATTTTTCTTTTTCTATTTTTCGATATGTTTATGATAAATTTTAGAGTTTTTGATGTTGTGTAATCATCCGCCTTATTTTTATTGAGATGCTAAATTGAATGCATAACACTTTCAATTTACTTGATAGTATGCATGAATATAATATTTGAACATATACAGTTTGATGAAATTGAATTGAGATATCCGATGTTGGAAAATAGATGGATTGAATTGAGATATCGGATGTTGGAAAATAGATGGATTGGATAATGGTATACAATAGATGCATTGTATTATGTCTCGTTGAAAATGACCAAATTTGTTCCGAACAGGATTGAAAATGATTTTAGATACTTGGTTATCAAGTTGTCTTAACCTTGATAAATTGAATTGAGGGAATCGTTTGCTGGAATGATAGTTTTTTGATCGTTTTGTCGTTAAATATGCACTTCGTTAGAGGTAATTTATAATGATTCGTAACATTTTAAATTTGATTTTTGAATCACTGCTACATGTTTCTCTTTTCATTTTTGGATATGTTTATGATGGATTTTTAAAATTTTGATATGTTATGCAATTATTTTCCTTATTTTGATTGAGATGTTAAATTGAATGCATAGCTCTTTCAATTTACTTGATAGTTTGCATAAATATGATATTTGAACATATACGGTTTGATAAAATTGAATTGAAATATGTGATGTTGGAAAATAGATGGATTGGGTTAATGGTATATAATAGATGCATTGTATTATATCTCGTTGAGAATGACATAATTTGTTCCGATGGTATAAAATAGATAAATTAAATTGAGATATCGGATGTTGGAAAATAGATTGATTGAGTTGTGTCCCCCAACGATATCATAAATATGATAAATTGAATTGAGATATCGGATATTGAAAAATATATGGATTGAATTAATGGTATACAATTGATGCATTATATCATATCTCGTTGAGAATGACCGAATTTGTCCCTAATATGATTGAAAATGATTTTAGATACTTGGATCAAGTTGCTTTAATCTTGATAAATTGAATTGACGGATCGTTTGTTGGAATGATAACTTTTATCGGTATGTCATTAAATATGCACTTCTCTAGAGGTAATTTATAATGATGTGTAACCTTTTTAAATTTGATTTTTGAATCACTGCTACATGTTTCTCTGTCCATTTTTAAATTTGTTTATGATGGATTTTGAAAATTTTGATATGTTATGTTATCATTCTCCTTATTTTGCATGAGATGCTGAATGTAATGCATAGAACTTTCAATTTACTTGATAGTATGCATGAATATGATATTTGAACATATACGGTTTGATAAAATTGAATTGAGATATCTGATGTTAGAAAATAGATGGATTGGGTTAATGGTATATAATAGATGCATTGTATTATATCTCGTTGAGAATGACATAATTTGTTCCGATGGTATAAAATAGATAAATTAAATTGAGATATCGGATGTTGGAAAATAGATTGATTGAGTTGTGTCCCCCAACGATATCATAAATCATAAATATGATAAATTGAATTGAGATATCGGATGTTTAAAAATATATGGATTGAATTAATGGTATACAATTGATGAATTATATTATATCTCGTTGAGAATGACCGAATTTGTCCCAAATAGGATTGAAAATGATTTTAGACACTTTGATCAAGTTGTCTTAATTTTGATAAATTGAATTGATGGATCGTTTGTTGGAATGATAGCTTTTTTATCGGTATGTCGTTAAATATGCATTTCACTAGAGATAATTTATAATGATGTGTAATCTTTTTAAATTTGATTTTTGAATCACTGCTACATGTTTCTCTGTCCATTTTTAGATTTTTTTATGATGGATTTTGAAAATTTTGATATGTTATGCTATCATTCTCCTTATTTTGCATGAGATGTTGAATTGAATGCATAGCACTTTCAATTTACTTGATAGTATGCATGAATATGATATTTGAACATATACGGTTTGATAAAATTGAATTGAGATATTGCATGTTGGAAAATAGATGGATTGAATTGAGATATCGGATGTTGGAAAATAGATGGATTAATGGTATATAATAGATGCATTGTATTATGTCTCGTTGAGAATGACATAATTTGTCCCGATGGTATTAAATATATAAATTAAATTGAGATATCGGATGTTGGAAAATAGATTGATTTAGTGACCCTCAATGATATCATAAATATGATAAATTGAATTGAGATATCGAATGTTGAAAAATATATGGATTGAATTAATGGTATACAATTGATGCATTGTATTATGTCTCATTGAGAATGACCGAATTTGTGCCGAATAGGATTAAAAATGATTTTAGATACTTGGATCAAGTTGTTTTAATCTTGATAAATTGAATTGACGGATCGTTTGTTGGAATGATAGCTTTTTTATCGGTATGTTGTTAAATATGCACTTCACTAGAGGTAATTTATAATGATGTGTAAACTTTTTTAATTTGATATGTGTATCACTGCTACATTTTTCTTTTTCTATTTTTCGATATGTTTATGATAAATTTTAAAATTTTTGATGTTATGTAATCATCCGCCTTATTTTTATTGAGATGCTAAATTGAATGCATAACACTTTCAATTTACTTGATAGTATGCATGAATATAATATTTGAACATATACAGTTTGAAGAAATTGAATTGAGATATCCGATGTTGGAAAATAGATGGATTGAATTGAGATATCGGATGTTGGAAAATAGATGGATTGGATTAATGGTATACAATAGATGCATTGTATTATGTCTCGTTGAAAATGACCGAATTTGTTCCGAACAGGATTGAAAATGATTTTAGATACTTGGATCAAGTTGTCTTAACCTTGATAAATTGAATTGTGGGAATCGTTTGCTGGAATGATAGTTTTTTGATCGTTTTGTCGTTAAATATGCACTTCGTTAGAGGTAATTTATAATGATTCGTAACATTTTAAATTGGATTTTTGAATCACTGCTACATGTTTCTCTTTTCATTTTTGGATATGTTTATGATGGATTTTTAAAATTTTGATATGTTATGCAATTATTTTCCTTATTTTGATTGAGATGCTAAATTGAATGCATAACTCTTTCAATTTACTTGATAGTATGCATAAATATGATATTTGAACATATACGGTTTGATAAAATTGAATTGAGATATCTGATGTTGGAAAATAGATAGATTGGGTTAATGGTATATAATAGATGCATTGTATTATATCTCGTTGAGAATGACATAATTTGTTCCGATGGTATAAAATAGATAAATTAAATTGAGATATCGGATGTTGGAAAATAGATTGATTGAGTTGTGTCCCCCAACGATATCATAAATATGATAAATTGAATTGAGATATCGGATATTGAAAAATATATGGATTGAATTAATGGTATACAATTGATGCATTATATTATATCTCGTTGAGAATGACCGAATTTGTCCCTAATATGATTGAAAATGATTTTAGATACTTGGATCAAGTTGCTTTAATCTTGATAAATTGAATTGACGGATCGTTTGTTGGAATGATAACTTTTTTATCGGTATGTCATTAAATATGCACTTCTCTAGAGGTAATTTATAATGATGTGTAACCTTTTTAAATTTGATTTTTGAATCACTGCTACATGTTTCTCTGTCCAGTTTTAAATTTGTTTATGATGGATTTTGAAAATTTTGACATGTTATGTTATCATTCTCCTTATTTTGCATGAGATGCTGAATGTAATGCATAGAACTTTCAATTTACTTGATAGTATGCATGAATATGATATTTGAACATATACGGTTTGATAAAATTGAATTGAGATATCTGATGTTGGAAAATAGATAGATTGGGTTAATGGTATATAATAGATGCATTGTATTATATCTCGTTGAGAATGACATAATTTGTTCCGATGGTATAAAATAGATAAATTAAATTGAGATATCGGATGTTGGAAAATAGATTGATTGAGTTGTGTCCCCCAACGATATCATAAATATGATAAATTGAATTGAGATATCGGATATTGAAAAATATATGGATTGAATTAATGGTATACAATTGATGCATTATATTATATCTCGTTGAGAATGACCGAATTTGTCCCTAATATGATTGAAAATGATTTTAGATACTTGGATCAAGTTGCTTTAATCTTGATAAATTGAATTGACGGATCATTTGTTGGAATGATAACTTTTTTATCGGTATGTCATTAAATATGCACTTCTCTAGAGGTAATTTGTAATGATGTGTAACCTTTTTAAATTTGATTTTTGAATCACTGCTACATGTTTCTCTGTCCATTTTTAAATTTGTTTATGATGGATTTTGAAAATTTTGATATGTTATGTTATCATTCTCCTTATTTTTCATGAGATGCTGAATGTAATGCATAGAACTTTCAATTTACTTGATAGTATGCATGAATATGATATTTGAAAATATACGGTTTGATAAAATTGAATTGAGATATCTGATGTTAGAAAATAGATGGATTGGGTTAATGGTATATAATAGATGCATTGTATTATATCTCGTTGAGAATGACATAATTTGTTCCGATGGTATAAAATAGATAAATTAAATTGAGATATCGGATGTTGGAAAATAGATTGATTGAGTTGCGTCCCCCAACGATATCATAAATCATAAATATGATAAATTGAATTGAGATATCGGATGTTTAAAAATATATGGATTGAATTAATGGTATACAATTGATGAATTATATTATATCTCGTTGAGAATGACCGAATTTGTCCCAAATAGGATTGAAAATGATTTTAGACACTTTGATCAAGTTGTCTTAATTTTGATAAATTGAATTGATGGATCGTTTGTTGGAATGATAGCTTTTTTATCGGTATGTCGTTAAATATGCATTTCACTAGAGATAATTTATAATGATGTGTAATCTTTTTAAATTTGATTTTTGAATCACTGCTACATGTTTCTCTGTCCATTTTTAGATTTTTTTATGATGGATTTTGAAAATTTTGATATGTTATGCTATCATTCTCCTTATTTTGCATGAGATGTTGAATTGAATGCATAGCACTTTCAATTTACTTGATAGTATGCATGAATATGATATTTGAACATATACGGTTTGATAAAATTGAATTGAGATATTGCTTGTTGGAAAATAGATGGATTGAATTGAGATATCGGATGTTGGAAAATAGATGGATTAATGGTATATAATAGATGCATTGTATTATATCTCGTTGAGAATGACATAATTTGTCCCGATGGTATTAAATAGATAAATTAAATTGAGATATCGGATGTTGGAAAATAGATTGATTGAGTGTCCCTCAATGATATCATAAATATGATAAATTGAATTGAGATATCGAATGTTGAAAAATATATGGATTGAATTAATGGTATACAATTGATGCATTGTATTATGTCTCATTGAGAATGACCGAATTTGTGCCGAATAGGATTAAAAATGATTTTAGATACTTGGATCAAGTTGTTTTAATCTTGATAAATTGAATTGACGGATCGTTTGTTGGAATGATAGCTTTTTTATCGGTATGTCGTTAAATATGCACTTCACTAGAGGTAATTTATAATGATGTGTAAACTTTTTAAATTTGATATGTGTATCACTGCTACATTTTTCTTTTTCTATTTTTCGATATGTTTATGATAAATTTTAAAATTTTTGATGTTATGTAATCATCCGCCTTATTTTTATTGAGATGCTAAATTGAATGCATAACACTTTCAATTTACTTGATAGTATGCATGAATATAATATTTGAACATATACAGTTTGAAGAAATTGAATTGAGATATCCGATGTTGGAAAATAGATGGACTGAATTGAGATATCGGATGTTGGAAAATAGATGGATTGGATTAATGGTATACAATAGATGCATTGTATTATGTCTCGTTGAAAATGACCGAATTTGTTCCGAACAGGATTGAAAATGATTTTAGATACTTGGATCAAGTTGTCTTAACCTTGATAAATTGAATTGAGGGAATCGTTTGCTGGAATGATAGTTTTTTGATCGTTTTGTCGTTAAATATGCACTTCGTTAGAGGTAATTTATAATGATTCGTAACATTTTAAATTGGATTTTTGAATCACTGCTACATGTTTCTCTTTTCATTTTTGGATATGTTTATGATGGATTTTTAAAATTTTGATATGTTATGCAATTATTTTCCTTATTTTGATTGAGATGCTAAATTGAATGCATAACTCTTTCAATTTACTTGATAGTATGCATAAATATGATATTTGAACATATACGGTTTGATAAAATTGAATTGAGATATCTGATGTTGGAAAATAGATAGATTGGGTTAATGGTATATAATAGATGCATTGTATTATATCTCGTTGAGAATGACATAATTTGTTCCGATGGTATAAAATAGATAAATTAAATTGAGATATCGGATGTTGGAAAATAGATTGATTGAGTTGTGTCCCCCAACGATATCATAAATATGATAAATTGAATTGAGATATCGGATATTGAAAAATATATGGATTGAATTAATGGTATACAATTGATGCATTATATTATATCTCGTTGAGAATGACCGAATTTGTCCCTAATATGATTGAAAATGATTTTAGATACTTGGATCAAGTTGCTTTAATCTTGATAAATTGAATTGACGGATCATTTGTTGGAATGATAACTTTTTTATCGGTATGTCATTAAATATGCACTTCTCTAGAGGTAATTTGTAATGATGTGTAACCTTTTTAAATTTGATTTTTGAATCACTGCTACATGTTTCTCTGTCCATTTTTAAATTTGTTTATGATGGATTTTGAAAATTTTGATATGTTATGTTATCATTCTCCTTATTTTTCATGAGATGCTGAATGTAATGCATAGAACTTTGAATTTACTTGATAGTATGCATGAATATGATATTTGAAAATATACGGTTTGATAAAATTGAATTGAGATATCTGATGTTAGAAAATAGATGGATTGGGTTAATGGTATATAATAGATGCATTGTATTATATCTCGTTGAGAATGACATAATTTGTTCCGATGGTATAAAATAGATAAATTAAATTGAGATATCGGATGTTGGAAAATAGATTGATTGAGTTGCGTCCCCCAACGATATCATAAATCATAAATATGATAAATTGAATTGAGATATCGGATGTTTAAAAATATATGGATTGAATTAATGGTATACAATTGATGAATTATATTATATCTCGTTGAGAATGACCGAATTTGTCCCAAATAGGATTGAAAATGATTTTAGACACTTTGATCAAGTTGTCTTAATTTTGATAAATTGAATTGATGGATCGTTTGTTGGAATGATAGCTTTTTTATCGGTATGTCGTTAAATATGCATTTCACTAGAGATAATTTATAATGATGTGTAATCTTTTTAAATTTGATTTTTGAATCACTGCTACATGTTTCTCTGTCCATTTTTAGATTTTTTTATGATGGATTTTGAAAATTTTGATATGTTATGCTATCATTCTCCTTATTTTGCATGAGATGTTGAATTGAATGCATAGCACTTTCAATTTACTTGATAGTATGCATGAATATGATATTTGAACATATACGGTTTGATAAAATTGAATTGAGATATTGGATGTTGGAAAATAGATGGATTGAATTGAGATATCGGATGTTGGAAAATAGATGGATTAATGGTATATAATAGATGCATTGTATTATGTCTCGTTGAGAATGACATAATTTGTCCCGATGGTATTAAATATATAAATTAAATTGAGATATCGGATGTTGGAAAATAGATTGATTGAGTGTCCCTCAATGATATCATAAATATGATAAATTGAATTGAGATATCGAATGTTGAAAAATATATGGATTGAATTAATGGTATACAATTGATGCATTGTATTATGTCTCATTGAGAATGACCGAATTTGTGCCGAATAGGATTAAAAATGATTTTAGATACTTGGAACAAGTTGTTTTAATCTTGATAAATTGAATTGACGGATCGTTTGTTGGAATGATAGCTTTTTTATCGGTATGTCGTTAAATATGCACTTCACTAGAGGTAACTTATAATGATGTGTAAACTTTTTAAATTTGATATGTGTATCACTGCTACATTTTTCTTTTTCTATTTTTCGATATGTTTATGATAAATTTTAGAGTTTTTGATGTTGTGTAATCATCCGCCTTATTTTTATTGAGATGCTAAATTGAATGCATAACACTTTCAATTTACTTGATAGTATGCATGAATATAATATTTGAACATATACAGTTTGATGAAATTGAATTGAGATATCCGATGTTGGAAAATAGATGGATTGAATTGAGATATCGGATGTTGGAAAATAGATGGATTGGATAATGGTATACAATAGATGCATTGTATTATGTCTCGTTGAAAATGACCAAATTTGTTCCGAACAGGATTGAAAATGATTTTAGATACTTGGATATCAAGTTGTCTTAACCTTGATAAATTGAATTGAGGGAATCGTTTGCTGGAATGATAGTTTTTTGATCGTTTTGTCGTTAAATATGCACTTCGTTAGAGGTAATTTATAATGATTCGTAACATTTTAAATTTGATTTTTGAATCACTGCTACATGTTTCTCTTTTCATTTTTGGATATGTTTATGATGGATTTTTAAAATTTTGATATGTTATGCAATTATTTTCCTTATTTTGATTGAGATGTTAAATTGAATGCATAGCTCTTTCAATTTACTTGATAGTTTGCATAAATATGATATTTGAACATATACGGTTTGATAAAATTGAATTGAGATATTGCATGTTGGAAAATAGATGGATTGAATTGAGATATCAGATGTTGGAAAATAGATGGATTAATGGTATATAATAGATGCATTGTATTATGTCTCGTTGAGAATGACATAATTTGTCCCGATGGTATTAAATATATAAATTAAATTGAGATATCGGATGTTGGAAAATAGATTGATTGAGTGTCCCTCAATGATATCATAAATATGATAAATTGAATTGAGATATCGAATGTTGAAAAATATATGGATTGAATTAATGGTATACAATTGATGCATTGTATTATGTCTCATTGAGAATGACCGAATTTGTGCCGAATAGGATTAAAAATGATTTTAGATACTTGGATCAAGTTGTTTTAATCTTGATAAATTGAATTGACGGATCGTTTGTTGGAATGATAGCTTTTTTATCGGTATGTCGTTAAATATGCACTTCACTAGAGGTAACTTATAATGATGTGTAAACTTTTTAAATTTGATATGTGTATCACTGCTACATTTTTCTTTTTCTATTTTTCGATATGTTTATGATAAATTTTAGAGTTTTTGATGTTGTGTAATCATCCGCCTTATTTTTATTGAGATGCTAAATTGAATGCATAACACTTTCAATTTACTTGATAGTATGCATGAATATAATATTTGAACATATACAGTTTGATGAAATTGAATTGAGATATCCGATGTTGGAAAATAGATGGATTGAATTGAGATATCGGATGTTGGAAAATAGATGGATTGGATAATGGTATACAATAGATGCATTGTATTATGTCTCGTTGAAAATGACCAAATTTGTTCCGAACAGGATTGAAAATGATTTTAGATACTTGGTTATCAAGTTGTCTTAACCTTGATAAATTGAATTGAGGGAATCGTTTGCTGGAATGATAGTTTTTTGATCGTTTTGTCGTTAAATATGCACTTCGTTAGAGGTAATTTATAATGATTCGTAACATTTTAAATTTGATTTTTGAATCACTGCTACATGTTTCTCTTTTCATTTTTGGATATGTTTATGATGGATTTTTAAAATTTTGATATGTTATGCAATTATTTTCCTTATTTTGATTGAGATGTTAAATTGAATGCATAGCTCTTTCAATTTACTTGATAGTTTGCATAAATATGATATTTGAACATATACGGTTTGATAAAATTGAATTGAAATATGTGATGTTGGAAAATAGATGGATTGGGTTAATGGTATATAATAGATGCATTGTATTATATCTCGTTGAGAATGACATAATTTGTTCCGATGGTATAAAATAGATAAATTAAATTGAGATATCGGATGTTGGAAAATAGATTGATTGAGTTGTGTCCCCCAACGATATCATAAATATGATAAATTGAATTGAGATATCGGATATTGAAAAATATATGGATTGAATTAATGGTATACAATTGATGCATTATATCATATCTCGTTGAGAATGACCGAATTTGTCCCTAATATGATTGAAAATGATTTTAGATACTTGGATCAAGTTGCTTTAATCTTGATAAATTGAATTGACGGATCGTTTGTTGGAATGATAACTTTTATCGGTATGTCATTAAATATGCACTTCTCTAGAGGTAATTTATAATGATGTGTAACCTTTTTAAATTTGATTTTTGAATCACTGCTACATGTTTCTCTGTCCATTTTTAAATTTGTTTATGATGGATTTTGAAAATTTTGATATGTTATGTTATCATTCTCCTTATTTTGCATGAGATGCTGAATGTAATGCATAGAACTTTCAATTTACTTGATAGTATGCATGAATATGATATTTGAACATATACGGTTTGATAAAATTGAATTGAGATATCTGATGTTAGAAAATAGATGGATTGGGTTAATGGTATATAATAGATGCATTGTATTATATCTCGTTGAGAATGACATAATTTGTTCCGATGGTATAAAATAGATAAATTAAATTGAGATATCGGATGTTGGAAAATAGATTGATTGAGTTGTGTCCCCCAACGATATCATAAATCATAAATATGATAAATTGAATTGAGATATCGGATGTTTAAAAATATATGGATTGAATTAATGGTATACAATTGATGAATTATATTATATCTCGTTGAGAATGACCGAATTTGTCCCAAATAGGATTGAAAATGATTTTAGACACTTTGATCAAGTTGTCTTAATTTTGATAAATTGAATTGATGGATCGTTTGTTGGAATGATAGCTTTTTTATCGGTATGTCGTTAAATATGCATTTCACTAGAGATAATTTATAATGATGTGTAATCTTTTTAAATTTGATTTTTGAATCACTGCTACATGTTTCTCTGTCCATTTTTAGATTTTTTTATGATGGATTTTGAAAATTTTGATATGTTATGCTATCATTCTCCTTATTTTGCATGAGATGTTGAATTGAATGCATAGCACTTTCAATTTACTTGATAGTATGCATGAATATGATATTTGAACATATACGGTTTGATAAAATTGAATTGAGATATTGCATGTTGGAAAATAGATGGATTGAATTGAGATATCGGATGTTGGAAAATAGATGGATTAATGGTATATAATAGATGCATTGTATTATGTCTCGTTGAGAATGACATAATTTGTCCCGATGGTATTAAATATATAAATTAAATTGAGATATCGGATGTTGGAAAATAGATTGATTTAGTGACCCTCAATGATATCATAAATATGATAAATTGAATTGAGATATCGAATGTTGAAAAATATATGGATTGAATTAATGGTATACAATTGATGCATTGTATTATGTCTCATTGAGAATGACCGAATTTGTGCCGAATAGGATTAAAAATGATTTTAGATACTTGGATCAAGTTGTTTTAATCTTGATAAATTGAATTGACGGATCGTTTGTTGGAATGATAGCTTTTTTATCGGTATGTTGTTAAATATGCACTTCACTAGAGGTAATTTATAATGATGTGTAAACTTTTTTAATTTGATATGTGTATCACTGCTACATTTTTCTTTTTCTATTTTTCGATATGTTTATGATAAATTTTAAAATTTTTGATGTTATGTAATCATCCGCCTTATTTTTATTGAGATGCTAAATTGAATGCATAACACTTTCAATTTACTTGATAGTATGCATGAATATAATATTTGAACATATACAGTTTGAAGAAATTGAATTGAGATATCCGATGTTGGAAAATAGATGGATTGAATTGAGATATCGGATGTTGGAAAATAGATGGATTGGATTAATGGTATACAATAGATGCATTGTATTATGTCTCGTTGAAAATGACCGAATTTGTTCCGAACAGGATTGAAAATGATTTTAGATACTTGGATCAAGTTGTCTTAACCTTGATAAATTGAATTGAGGGAATCGTTTGCTGGAATGATAGTTTTTTGATCGTTTTGTCGTTAAATATGCACTTCGTTAGAGGTAATTTATAATGATTCGTAACATTTTAAATTGGATTTTTGAATCACTGCTACATGTTTCTCTTTTCATTTTTGGATATGTTTATGATGGATTTTTAAAATTTTGATATGTTATGCAATTATTTTCCTTATTTTGATTGAGATGCTAAATTGAATGCATAACTCTTTCAATTTACTTGATAGTATGCATAAATATGATATTTGAACATATACGGTTTGATAAAATTGAATTGAGATATCTGAGGTTGGAAAATAGATAGATTGGGTTAATGGTATATAATAGATGCATTGTATTATATCTCGTTGAGAATGACATAATTTGTTCCGATGGTATAAAATAGATAAATTAAATTGAGATAGCGGATGTTGGAAAATAGATTGATTGAGTTGTGTCCCCCAACGATATCATAAATATGATAAATTGAATTGAGATATCGGATATTGAAAAATATATGGATTGAATTAATGGTATACAATTGATGCATTATATTATATCTCGTTGAGAATGACCGAATTTGTCCCTAATATGATTGAAAATGATTTTAGATACTTGGATCAAGTTGCTTTAATCTTGATAAATTGAATTGACGGATCGTTTGTTGGAATGATAACTTTTTTATCGGTATGTCATTAAATATGCACTTCTCTAGAGGTAATTTATAATGATGTGTAACCTTTTTAAATTTGATTTTTGAATCACTGCTACATGTTTCTCTGTCCAGTTTTAAATTTGTTTATGATGGATTTTGAAAATTTTGACATGTTATGTTATCATTCTCCTTATTTTGCATGAGATGCTGAATGTAATGCATAGAACTTTCAATTTACTTGATAGTATGCATGAATATGATATTTGAACATATACGGTTTGATAAAATTGAATTGAGATATCTGATGTTGGAAAATAGATAGATTGGGTTAATGGTATATAATAGATGCATTGTATTATATCTCGTTGAGAATGACATAATTTGTTCCGATGGTATAAAATAGATAAATTAAATTGAGATATCGGATGTTGGAAAATAGATTGATTGAGTTGTGTCCCCCAACGATATCATAAATATGATAAATTGAATTGAGATATCGGATATTGAAAAATATATGGATTGAATTAATGGTATACAATTGATGCATTATATTATATCTCGTTGAGAATGACCGAATTTGTCCCTAATATGATTGAAAATGATTTTAGATACTTGGATCAAGTTGCTTTAATCTTGATAAATTGAATTGACGGATCATTTGTTGGAATGATAACTTTTTTATCGGTATGTCATTAAATATGCACTTCTCTAGAGGTAATTTGTAATGATGTGTAACCTTTTTAAATTTGATTTTTGAATCACTGCTACATGTTTCTCTGTCCATTTTTAAATTTGTTTATGATGGATTTTGAAAATTTTGATATGTTATGTTATCATTCTCCTTATTTTTCATGAGATGCTGAATGTAATGCATAGAACTTTCAATTTACTTGATAGTATGCATGAATATGATATTTGAAAATATACGGTTTGATAAAATTGAATTGAGATATCTGATGTTAGAAAATAGATGGATTGGGTTAATGGTATATAATAGATGCATTGTATTATATCTCGTTGAGAATGACATAATTTGTTCCGATGGTATAAAATAGATAAATTAAATTGAGATATCGGATGTTGGAAAATAGATTGATTGAGTTGCGTCCCCCAACGATATCATAAATCATAAATATGATAAATTGAATTGAGATATCGGATGTTTAAAAATATATGGATTGAATTAATGGTATACAATTGATGAATTATATTATATCTCGTTGAGAATGACCGAATTTGTCCCAAATAGGATTGAAAATGATTTTAGACACTTTGATCAAGTTGTCTTAATTTTGATAAATTGAATTGATGGATCGTTTGTTGGAATGATAGCTTTTTTATCGGTATGTCGTTAAATATGCATTTCACTAGAGATAATTTATAATGATGTGTAATCTTTTTAAATTTGATTTTTGAATCACTGCTACATGTTTCTCTGTCCATTTTTAGATTTTTTTATGATGGATTTTGAAAATTTTGATATGTTATGCTATCATTCTCCTTATTTTGCATGAGATGTTGAATTGAATGCATAGCACTTTCAATTTACTTGATAGTATGCATGAATATGATATTTGAACATATACGGTTTGATAAAATTGAATTGAGATATTGCTTGTTGGAAAATAGATGGATTGAATTGAGATATCGGATGTTGGAAAATAGATGGATTAATGGTATATAATAGATGCATTGTATTATATCTCGTTGAGAATGACATAATTTGTCCCGATGGTATTAAATAGATAAATTAAATTGAGATATCGGATGTTGGAAAATAGATTGATTGAGTGTCCCTCAATGATATCATAAATATGATAAATTGAATTGAGATATCGAATGTTGAAAAATATATGGATTGAATTAATGGTATACAATTGATGCATTGTATTATGTCTCATTGAGAATGACCGAATTTGTGCCGAATAGGATTAAAAATGATTTTAGATACTTGGATCAAGTTGTTTTAATCTTGATAAATTGAATTGACGGATCGTTTGTTGGAATGATAGCTTTTTTATCGGTATGTCGTTAAATATGCACTTCACTAGAGGTAATTTATAATGATGTGTAAACTTTTTAAATTTGATATGTGTATCACTGCTACATTTTTCTTTTTCTATTTTTCGATATGTTTATGATAAATTTTAAAATTTTTGATGTTATGTAATCATCCGCCTTATTTTTATTGAGATGCTAAATTGAATGCATAACACTTTCAATTTACTTGATAGTATGCATGAATATAATATTTGAACATATACAGTTTGAAGAAATTGAATTGAGATATCCGATGTTGGAAAATAGATGGACTGAATTGAGATATCGGATGTTGGAAAATAGATGGATTGGATTAATGGTATACAATAGATGCATTGTATTATGTCTCGTTGAAAATGACCGAATTTGTTCCGAACAGGATTGAAAATGATTTTAGATACTTGGATCAAGTTGTCTTAACCTTGATAAATTGAATTGAGGGAATCGTTTGCTGGAATGATAGTTTTTTGATCGTTTTGTCGTTAAATATGCACTTCGTTAGAGGTAATTTATAATGATTCGTAACATTTTAAATTGGATTTTTGAATCACTGCTACATGTTTCTCTTTTCATTTTTGGATATGTTTATGATGGATTTTTAAAATTTTGATATGTTATGCAATTATTTTCCTTATTTTGATTGAGATGCTAAATTGAATGCATAACTCTTTCAATTTACTTGATAGTATGCATAAATATGATATTTGAACATATACGGTTTGATAAAATTGAATTGAGATATCTGATGTTGGAAAATAGATAGATTGGGTTAATGGTATATAATAGATGCATTGTATTATATCTCGTTGAGAATGACATAATTTGTTCCGATGGTATAAAATAGATAAATTAAATTGAGATATCGGATGTTGGAAAATAGATTGATTGAGTTGTGTCCCCCAACGATATCATAAATATGATAAATTGAATTGAGATATCGGATATTGAAAAATATATGGATTGAATTAATGGTATACAATTGATGCATTATATTATATCTCGTTGAGAATGACCGAATTTGTCCCTAATATGATTGAAAATGATTTTAGATACTTGGATCAAGTTGCTTTAATCTTGATAAATTGAATTGACGGATCATTTGTTGGAATGATAACTTTTTTATCGGTATGTCATTAAATATGCACTTCTCTAGAGGTAATTTGTAATGATGTGTAACCTTTTTAAATTTGATTTTTGAATCACTGCTACATGTTTCTCTGTCCATTTTTAAATTTGTTTATGATGGATTTTGAAAATTTTGATATGTTATGTTATCATTCTCCTTATTTTTCATGAGATGCTGAATGTAATGCATAGAACTTTCAATTTACTTGATAGTATGCATGAATATGATATTTGAAAATATACGGTTTGATAAAATTGAATTGAGATATCTGATGTTAGAAAATAGATGGATTGGGTTAATGGTATATAATAGATGCATTGTATTATATCTCGTTGAGAATGACATAATTTGTTCCGATGGTATAAAATAGATAAATTAAATTGAGATATCGGATGTTGGAAAATAGATTGATTGAGTTGCGTCCCCCAACGATATCATAAATCATAAATATGATAAATTGAATTGAGATATCGGATGTTTAAAAATATATGGATTGAATTAATGGTATACAATTGATGAATTATATTATATCTCGTTGAGAATGACCGAATTTGTCCCAAATAGGATTGAAAATGATTTTAGACACTTTGATCAAGTTGTCTTAATTTTGATAAATTGAATTGATGGATCGTTTGTTGGAATGATAGCTTTTTTATCGGTATGTCGTTAAATATGCATTTCACTAGAGATAATTTATAATGATGTGTAATCTTTTTAAATTTGATTTTTGAATCACTGCTACATGTTTCTCTGTCCATTTTTAGATTTTTTTATGATGGATTTTGAAAATTTTGATATGTTATGCTATCATTCTCCTTATTTTGCATGAGATGTTGAATTGAATGCATAGCACTTTCAATTTACTTGATAGTATGCATGAATATGATATTTGAACATATACGGTTTGATAAAATTGAATTGAGATATTGCTTGTTGGAAAATAGATGGATTGAATTGAGATATCGGATGTTGGAAAATATATGGATTAATGGTATATAATAGATGCATTGTATTATGTCTCGTTGAGAATGACATAATTTGTCCCGATGGTATTAAATAGATAAATTAAATTGAGATATCGGATGTTGGAAAATAGATTGATTGAGTGTCCCTCAATGATATCATAAATATGATAAATTGAATTGAGATATCGAATGTTGAAAAATATATGGATTGAATTAATGGTATACAATTGATGCATTGTATTATGTCTCATTGAGAATGACCGAATTTGTGCTGAATAGGATTAAAAATGATTTTAGATACTTGGATCAAGTTGTTTTAATCTTGATAAATTGAATTGACGGATCGTTTGTTGGAATGATAGCTTTTTTATCGGTATGTCGTTAAATATGCACTTCACTAGAGGTAATTTATAATGATGTGTAAACTTTTTAAATTTGATATGTGTATCACTGCTACATTTTTCTTTTTCTATTTTTCGATATGTTTATGATAAATTTTAAAATTTTTGATGTTATGTAATCATCCGCCTTATTTTTATTGAGATGCTAAATTGAATGCATAACACTTTCAATTTACTTGATAGTATGCATGAATATAATATTTGAACATATACAGTTTGATGAAATTGAATTGAGATATCCGATGTTGGAAAATAGATGGATTGAATTGAGATATCGGATGTTGGAAAATAGATGGATTGGATTAATGGTATACAATAGATGCATTGTATTATATCTCGTTGAAAATGACCGAATTTGTTCCGAACAGGATTGAAAATGATTTTAGATACTTGGATCAAGTTGTCTTAACCTTGATAAATTGAATTGAGGGAATCGTTTGCTGGAATGATAGTTTTTTGATCGTTTTGTTGTTAAATATGCACTTCGTTAGAGGTAATTTATAATGATTCGTAACATTTTAAATTGGATTTTTGAATCACTGCTACATGTTTCTCTTTTCATTTTTGGATATGTTTATGATGGATTTTTAAAATTTTGATATGTTATGCAATTATTTTCCTTATTTTGATTGAGATGCTAAATTGAATGCATAACTCTTTCAATTTACTTGATAGTATGCATAAATATGATATTTGAACATATACGGTTTGATAAAATTGAATTGAGATATCTGATGTTGGAAAATAGATAGATTGGGTTAATGGTATATAATAGATGCATTGTATTATATCTCGTTGAGAATGACATAATTTGTTCCGATGGTATAAAATAGATAAATTAAATTGAGATATCGGATGTTGGAAAATAGATTGATTGAGTTGTGTCCCCCAACGATATCATAAATATGATAAATTGAATTGAGATATCGGATATTGAAAAATATATGGATTGAATTAATGGTATACAATTGATGCATTATATTATATCTCGTTGAGAATGACCGAATTTGTCCCTAATATGATTGAAAATGATTTTAGATACTTGGATCAAGTTGCTTTAATCTTGATAAATTGAATTGACGGATCATTTGTTGGAATGATAACTTTTTTATCGGTATGTCATTAAATATGCACTTCTCTAGAGGTAATTTGTAATGATGTGTAACCTTTTTAAATTTGATTTTTGAATCACTGCTACATGTTTCTCTGTCCATTTTTAAATTTGTTTATGATGGATTTTGAAAATTTTGATATGTTATGTTATCATTCTCCTTATTTTTCATGAGATGCTGAATGTAATGCATAGAACTTTCAATTTACTTGATAGTATGCATGAATATGATATTTGAAAATATACGGTTTGATAAAATTGAATTGAGATATCTGATGTTAGAAAATAGATGGATTGGGTTAATGGTATATAATAGATGCATTGTATTATATCTCGTTGAGAATGACATAATTTGTTCCGATGGTATAAAATAGATAAATTAAATTGAGATATCGGATGTTGGAAAATAGATTGATTGAGTTGCGTCCCCCAACGATATCATAAATCATAAATATGATAAATTGAATTGAGATATCGGATGTTTAAAAATATATGGATTGAATTAATGGTATACAATTGATGAATTATATTATATCTCGTTGAGAATGACCGAATTTGTCCCAAATAGGATTGAAAATGATTTTAGACACTTTGATCAAGTTGTCTTAATTTTGATAAATTGAATTGATGGATCGTTTGTTGGAATGATAGCTTTTTTATCGGTATGTCGTTAAATATGCATTTCACTAGAGATAATTTATAATGATGTGTAATCTTTTTAAATTTGATTTTTGAATCACTGCTACATGTTTCTCTGTCCATTTTTAGATTTTTTTATGATGGATTTTGAAAATTTTGATATGTTATGCTATCATTCTCCTTATTTTGCATGAGATGTTGAATTGAATGCATAGCACTTTCAATTTACTTGATAGTATGCATGAATATGATATTTGAACATATACGGTTTGATAAAATTGAATTGAGATATTGCTTGTTGGAAAATAGATGGATTGAATTGAGATATCGGATGTTGGAAAATATATGGATTAATGGTATATAATAGATGCATTGTATTATGTCTCGTTGAGAATGACATAATTTGTCCCGATGGTATTAAATAGATAAATTAAATTGAGATATCGGATGTTGGAAAATAGATTGATTGAGTGTCCCTCAATGATATCATAAATATGATAAATTGAATTGAGATATCGAATGTTGAAAAATATATGGATTGAATTAATGGTATACAATTGATGCATTGTATTATGTCTCATTGAGAATGACCGAATTTGTGCTGAATAGGATTAAAAATGATTTTAGATACTTGGATCAAGTTGTTTTAATCTTGATAAATTGAATTGACGGATCGTTTGTTGGAATGATAGCTTTTTTATCGGTATGTCGTTAAATATGCACTTCACTAGAGGTAATTTATAATGATGTGTAAACTTTTTAAATTTGATATGTGTATCACTGCTACATTTTTCTTTTTCTATTTTTCGATATGTTTATGATAAATTTTAAAATTTTTGATGTTATGTAATCATCCGCCTTATTTTTATTGAGATGCTAAATTGAATGCATAACACTTTCAATTTACTTGATAGTATGCATGAATATAATATTTGAACATATACAGTTTGATGAAATTGAATTGAGATATCCGATGTTGGAAAATAGATGGATTGAATTGAGATATCGGATGTTGGAAAATAGATGGATTGGATTAATGGTATACAATAGATGCATTGTATTATATCTCGTTGAAAATGACCGAATTTGTTCCGAACAGGATTGAAAATGATTTTAGATACTTGGATCAAGTTGTCTTAACCTTGATAAATTGAATTGAGGGAATCGTTTGCTGGAATGATAGTTTTTTGATCGTTTTGTTGTTAAATATGCACTTCGTTAGAGGTAATTTATAATGATTCGTAACATTTTAAATTTGATTTTTGAATCACTGCTACATGTTTCTCTTTTCATTTTTGGATATGTTTATGATGGATTTTTAAAATTTTGATATGTTATGCAATTATTTTCCTTACTTTGATTGAGATGCTAAATTGAATGCATAACTCTTTCAATTTACTTGATAGTATGCATAAATATGATATTTGAACATATACGGTTTGATAAGATTGAATTGAAATATCTGATGTTGGAAAATAGATGGATTGGGGTAATGGTATATAATAGATGCATTGTATTATATCTCGTTGAGAGTGACATAATTTGTTCCGATGGTATAAAATAGATAAATTAAATTGAGATATCGGATGTTGGAAAATAGATTGATTGAGTTGTGTCCCCCAACGATATCATAAATCATAAATATAATAAATTGAATTGAGATATCGGATGTTTAAAAATATATGGATTGAATTAATGGTATACAATTGATGAATTATATTATATCTCGTTGAGAATGACCGAATTTGTCCCAAATAGGATTGAAAAGGATTTTAGACACTTTGATCAAGTTGTCTTAATTTTGATAAATTGAATTGATGGATCGTTTGTTGGAATGATAGCTTTTTTATCGGTATGTCATTAAATATGCATTTCACTAGAGATAATTTATAATGATGTGTAATCTTTTTAAATTTGATTTTTGAATCACTGCTACATGTTTCTCTGTCCATTTTTAGATTTTTTTATGATGGATTTTGAAAATTTTGATATGTTATGCTATCATTCTCCTTATTTTGCATGAGATGTTGAATTGAATGCATAGCACTTTCAATTTACTTGATAGTATGCAAGAATATGATATTTGAACATATACGGTTTTATAAAATTGAATTGAGATATTGCATGTTGGAAAATAGATGGATTGAATTGAGATATCGGATGTTGAAAAATAGATGGATTAATGGTATATAATAGATGCATTGTATTATGTCTCGTTGAGAATGACATAATTTGTCCCGATGGTATTAAATATATAAATTAAATTGAGATATCGGATTTTGGAAAATAGATTGATTGAGTGTCCCTCAATGATATCATAAATATGATAAATTGAATTGAGATATCGAATGTTGAAAAATATATGGATTGAATTAATGGTATACAATTGATGCATTGTATTATGTCTCATTGAGAATGACCGAATTTGTGCCGAATAGGATTAAAAATGATTTTAGATACTTGGATCAAGTTGTTTTAATCTTGATAAATTGAATTGACGGATCGTTTGTTGGAATGATAGCTTTTTTATCGGTATGTCGTTAAATATGCACTTCACTAGAGGTAATTTATAATGATGTGTAAACTTTTTAAATTTGATATGTGTATCACTGCTACATTTTTCTTTTTCTATTTTTCGATATGTTTATGATAAATTTTAAAATTTTTGATGTTATGTAATCATCCGCCTTATTTTTATTGAGATGCTAAATTGAATGCATAACACTTTCAATTTACTTGATAGTATGCATGAATATAATATTTGAACGTATACAGTTTGATGAAATTGAATTGAGATATCCGATGTTGGAAAATAGATGGATTGAATTGAGATATCGGATGTTGGAAAATAGATGGATTGGATTAATGGTATACAATAGATGCATTGTATTATGTCTCGTTGAAAATGACCGAATTTGTTCCGAACAGGATTGAAAATGATTTTAGATACTTGGATATCAAGTTGTCTTAACCTTGATAAATTGAATTGAGGGAATCGTTTGCTGGAATGATAGTTTTTTGATCGTTTTGTCGTTAAATATGCACTTCGTTAGAGGTAATTTATAATGATTCGTAACATTTTAAATTGGATTTTTGAATCACTGCTACATGTTTCTCTTTTCATTTTTGGATATGTTTATGATGGATTTTTAAAATTTTGATATGTTATGCAATTATTTTCCTTATTTTGATTGAGATGCTAAATTGAATGCATAACTCTTTCAATTTACTTGATAGTATGCATAAATATGATATTTGAACATATACGGTTTGATAAAATTGAATTGAGATATCTGATGTTGGAAAATAGATAGATTGGGTTAATGGTATATAATAGATGCATTGTATTATATCTCGTTGAGAATGACATAATTTGTTCCGATGGTATAAAATAGATAAATTAAATTGAGATATCGGATGTTGGAAAATAGATTGATTGAGTTGCGTCCCCCAACGATATCATAAATATGATAAATTGAATTGAGATATCGGATATTGAAAAATATATGGATTGAATTAATGGTATACAATTGATGCATTATATTATATCTCGTTGAGAATGACCGAATTTGTCCCTAATATGATTGAAAATGATTTTAGATACTTGGATCAAGTTGCTTTAATCTTGATAAATTGAATTGACGGATCATTTGTTGGAATGATAACTTTTTTATCGGTATGTCATTAAATATGCACTTCTCTAGAGGTAATTTATAATGATGTGTAACCTTTTTAAATTTGATTTTTGAATCACTGCTACATGTTTCTCTGTCCATTTTTAAATTTGTTTATGATGGATTTTGAAAATTTTGATATGTTATGTTATCATTCTCCTTATTTTTCATGAGATGCTGAATGTAATGCATAGAACTTTCAATTTACTTGATAGTATGCATGAATATGATATTTGAACATATACGGTTTGATAAAATTGAATTGAGATATCTGATGTTAGAAAATAGATGGATTGGGTTAATGGTATATAATAGATGCATTGTATTATATCTCGTTGAGAATGACATAATTTGTTCCGATGGTATAAAATAGATAAATTAAATTGAGATATCGGATGTTGGAAAATAGATTGATTGAGTTGCGTCCCCCAACGATATCATAAATCATAAATATGATAAATTGAATTGAGATATCGGATGTTTAAAAATATATGGATTGAATTAATGGTATACAATTGATGAATTATATTATATCTCGTTGAGAATGACCGAATTTGTCCAAAATAGGATTGAAAATGATTTTAGACACTTTGATCAAGTTGTCTTAATTTTGATAAATTGAATTGATGGATCGTTTGTTGGAATGATAGCTTTTTTATCGGTATGTCGTTAAATATGCATTTCACTAGAGATAATTTATAATGATGTGTAATCTTTTTAAATTTGATTTTTGAATCACTGCTACATGTTTCTCTGTCCATTTTTAGATTTTTTTATGATGGATTTTGAAAATTTTGATATGTTATGCTATCATTCTCCTTATTTTGCATGAGATGTTGAATTGAATGCATAGCACTTTCAATTTACTTGATAGTATGCATGAATATGATATTTGAACATATACGGTTTGATAAAATTGAATTGAGATATTGCTTGTTGGAAAATAGATGGATTGAATTGAGATATCGGATGTTGGAAAATAGATGGATTAATGGTATATAATAGATGCATTGTATTATGTCTCGTTGAGAATGACATAATTTGTCCCGATGGTATTAAATAGATAAATTAAATTGAGATATCGGATGTTGGAAAATAGATTGATTGAGTGTCCCTCAATGATATCATAAATATGATAAATTGAATTGAGATATCGAATGTTGAAAAATATATGGATTGAATTAATGGTATACAATTGATGCATTGTATTATGTCTCATTGAGAATGACCGAATTTGTGCCGAATAGGATTAAAAATGATTTTAGATACTTGGATCAAGTTGTTTTAATCTTGATAAATTGAATTGACGGATCGTTTGTTGGAATGATAGCTTTTTTATCGGTATGTCGTTAAATATGCACTTCACTAGAGGTAATTTATAATGATGTGTAAACTTTTTAAATTTGATATGTGTATCACTGCTACATTTTTCTTTTTCTATTTTTCGATATGTTTATGATAAATTTTAAAATTTTTGATGTTATGTAATCATCCGCCTTATTTTTATTGAGATGCTAAATTGAATGCATAACACTTTCAATTTACTTGATAGTATGCATGAATATAATATTTGAACATATACAGTTTGATGAAATTGAATTGAGATATCCGATGTTGGAAAATAGATGGATTGAATTGAGATATCGGATGTTGGAAAATAGATGGATTGGATTAATGGTATACAATAGATGCATTGTATTATATCTCGTTGAAAATGACCGAATTTGTTCCAACAGGATTGAAAATGATTTTAGATACTTGGATCAAGTTGTCTTAACCTTGATAAATTGAATTGAGGGAATCGTTTGCTGGAATGATAGTTTTTTGATCGTTTTGTTGTTAAATATGCACTTCGTTAGAGGTAATTTATAATGATTCGTAACATTTTAAATTTGATTTTTGAATCACTGCTACATGTTTCTCTTTTCATTTTTGGATATGTTTATGATGGATTTTTAAAATTTTGATATGTTATGCAATTATTTTCCTTATTTTGATTGAGATGCTAAATTGAATGCATAACTCTTTCAATTTACTTGATAGTATGCATAAATATGATATTTGAACATATACGGTTTGATAAGATTGAATTGAAATATCTGATGTTGGAAAATAGATGGATTGGGGTAATGGTATATAATAGATGCATTGTATTATATCTCGTTGAGAATGACATAATTTGTTCCGATGGTATAAAATAGATAAATTAAATTGAGATATCGGATGTTGGAAAATAGATTGATTGAGTTGTGTCCCCCAACGATATCATAAATCATAAATATGATAAATTGAATTGAGATATCGGATGTTTAAAAATATATGGATTGAATTAATGGTATACAATTGATGAATTATATTATATCTCGTTGAGAATGACCGAATTTGTCCCAAATAGGATTGAAAAGGATTTTAGACACTTTGATCAAGTTGTCTTAATTTTGATAAATTGAATTGATGGATCGTTTGTTGGAATGATAGCTTTTTTATCGGTATGTCATTAAATATGCATTTCACTAGAGATAATTTATAATGATGTGTAATCTTTTTAAATTTGATTTTTGAATCACTGCTACATGTTTCTCTGTCCATTTTTACATTTTTTTATGATGGATTTTGAAAATTTTGATATGTTATGCTATCATTCTCCTTATTTTGCATGAGATGTTGAATTGAATGCATAGCACTTTCAATTTACTTGATAGTATGCAAGAATATGATATTTGAACATATACGGTTTGATAAAATTGAATTGAGATATTGCATGTTGGAAAATAGATGGATTGAATTGAGATATCGGATGTTGAAAAATAGATGGATTAATGGTATATAATAGATGCATTGTATTATGTCTCGTTGAGAATGACATAATTTGTCCCGATGGTATTAAATATATAAATTAAATTGAGATATCGGATTTTGGAAAATAGATTGATTGAGTGTCCCTCAATGATATCATAAATATGATAAATTGAATTGAGATATCGAATGTTGAAAAATATATGGATTGAATTAATGGTATACAATTGATGCATTGTATTATGTCTCATTGAGAATGACCGAATTTGTGCCGAATAGGATTAAAAATGATTTTAGATACTTGGATCAAGTTGTTTTAATCTTGATAAATTGAATTGACGGATCGTTTGTTGGAATGATAGCTTTTTTATCGGTATGTCGTTAAATATGCACTTCACTAGAGGTAATTTATAATGATGTGTAAACTTTTTAAATTTGATATGTGTATCACTGCTACATTTTTCTTTTTCTATTTTTCGATATGTTTATGATAAATTTTAAAATTTTTGATGTTATGTAATCATCCGCCTTATTTTTATTGAGATGCTAAATTGAATGCATAACACTTTCAATTTACTTGATAGTATGCATGAATATAATATTTGAACATATACAGTTTGATGAAATTCAATTGAGATATCCGATGTTGGAAAATAGATGGATTGAATTGAGATATCGGATGTTGGAAAATAGATGGATTGGATTAATGGTATACAATAGATGCATTGTATTATGTCTCGTTGAAAATGACCGAATTTGTTCCGAACAGGATTGAAAATGATTTTAGATACTTGGATATCAAGTTGTCTTAACCTTGATAAATTGAATTGAGGGAATCGTTTGCTGGAATGATAGTTTTTTGATCGTTTTGTCGTTAAATATGCACTTCGTTAGAGGTAATTTATAATGATTCGTAACATTTTAAATTGGATTTTTGAATCACTGCTACATGTTTCTCTTTTCATTTTTGGATATGTTTATGATGGATTTTTAAAATTTTGATATGTTATGCAATTATTTTCCTTATTTTGATTGAGATGCTAAATTGAATGCATAACTCTTTCAATTTACTTGATAGTATGCATAAATATGATATTTGAACATATACGGTTTGATAAAATTGAATTGAGATATCTGATGTTGGAAAATAGATAGATTGGGTTAATGGTATATAATAGATGCATTGTATTATATCTCGTTGAGAATGACATAATTTGTTCCGATGGTATAAAATAGATAAATTAAATTGAGATATCGGATGTTGGAAAATAGATTGATTGAGTTGCGTCCCCCAACGATATCATAAATATGATAAATTGAATTGAGATATCGGATATTGAAAAATATATGGATTGAATTAATGGTATACAATTGATGCATTATATTATATCTCGTTGAAAATGACCGAATTTGTCCCTAATATGATTGAAAATGATTTTAGATACTTGGATCAAGTTGCTTTAATCTTGATAAATTGAATTGACGGATCATTTGTTGGAATGATAACTTTTTTATCGGTATGTCATTAAATATGCACTTCTCTAGAGGTAATTTATAATGATGTGTAACCTTTTTAAATTTGATTTTTGAATCACTGCTACATGTTTCTCTGTCCATTTTTAAATTTGTTTATGATGGATTTTGAAAATTTTGATATGTTATGTTATCATTCTCCTTATTTTTCATGAGATGCTGAATGTAATGCATAGAACTTTCAATTTACTTGATAGTATGCATGAATATGATATTTGAACATATACGGTTTGATAAAATTGAATTGAGATATCTGATGTTAGAAAATAGATGGATTGGGTTAAGGGTATATAATAGATGCATTGTATTATATCTCGTTGAGAATGACATAATTTGTTCCGATGGTATAAAATAGATAAATTAAATTGAGATATCGGATGTTGGAAAATAGATTGATTGAGTTGCGTCCCCCAACGATATCATAAATCATAAATATGATAAATTGAATTGAGATACCGGATGTTTAAAAATATATGGATTGAATTAATGGTATACAATTGATGAATTATATTATATCTCGTTGAGAATGACCGAATTTGTCCCAAATAGGATTGAAAATGATTTTAGACACTTTGATCAAGTTGTCTTAATTTTGATAAATTGAATTGATGGATTGTTTGTTGGAATGATAGCTTTTTTATCGGTATGTCGTTAAATATGCATTTCACTAGAGATAATTTATAATGATGTGTAATCTTTTTAAATTTGATTTTTGAATCACTGCTACATGTTTCTCTGTCCATTTTTAGATTTTTTTATGATGGATTTTGAAAATTTTGATATGTTATGCTATCATTCTCCTTATTTTGCATGAGATGTTGAATTGAATGCATAGCACTTTCAATTTACTTGATAGTATGCATGAATATGATATTTGAACATATACGGTTTGATAAAATTGAATTGAGATATTGCTTGTTGGAAAATAGATGGATTGAATTGAGATATCGGATGTTAGAAAATAGATGGATTAATGGTATATAATAGATGCATTGTATTATGTCTCGTTGAGAATGACATAATTTGTCCCGATGGTATTAAATAGATAAATTAAATTCAGATATCGGTTGTTGGAAAATAGATTGATTGAGTGTCCCTCAATGATATCATAAATATGATAAATTGAATTGAGATATCGAATGTTGAAAAATATATGGATTGAATTAATGGTATACAATTGATGCATTGTATTATGTCTCATTGAGAATGACCGAATTTGTGCCGAATAGGATTAAAAATGATTTTAGATACTTGGATCAAGTTGTTTTAATCTTGATAAATTGAATTGACGGATCGTTTGTTGGAATGATAGCTTTTTTATCGGTATGTCGTTAAATATGCACTTCACTAGAGGTAATTTATAATGATGTGTAAACTTTTTAAATTTGATATGTGTATCACTGCTACATTTTTCTTTTTCTATTTTTCGATATGTTTATGATAAATTTTAAAATTTTTGATGTTATGTAATCATCCGCCTTATTTTTATTGAGATGCTAAATTGAATGCATAACACTTTCAATTTACTTGATAGTATGCATGAATATAATATTTGAACATATACAGTTTGATGAAATTGAATTGAGATATCCGATGTTGGAAAATAGATGGATTGAATTGAGATATCGGATGTTGGAAAATAGATGGATTGGATTAATGGTATACAATAGATGCATTGTATTATATCTCGTTGAAAATGACCGAATTTGTTCCGAACAGGATTGAAAATGATTTTAGATACTTGGATCAAGTTGTCTTAACCTTGATAAATTGAATTGAGGGAATCGTTTGCTGGAATGATAGTTTTTTGATCGTTTTGTTGTTAAATATGCACTTCGTTAGAGGTAATTTATAATGATTCGTAACATTTTAAATTTGATTTTTTAATCACTGCTACATGTTTCTCTTTTCATTTTTGGATATGTTTATGATGGATTTTTAAAATTTTGATATGTTATGCAATTATTTTCCTTATTTTGATTGAGATGCTAAATTGAATGCATAACTCTTTCAATTTACTTGATAGTATGCATAAATATGATACTTGAACATATACGGTTTGATAAGATTGAATTGAAATATCTGATGTTGGAAAATAGATGGATTGGGTTAATGGTATATAATAGATGCATTGTATTATATCTCGTTGAGAATAACATAATTTGTTCCGATGGTATAAAATAGATAAATTAAATTGAGATATCGGATGTTGGAAAATAGATTGATTGAGTTGTGTCCCCCAACGATATCATAAATCATAAATATGATAAATTGAATTGAGATATCGGATGTTTAAAAATATATGGATTGAATTAATGGTATACAATTGATGAATTATATTATATCTCGTTGAGAATGACCGAATTTGTCCCAAATAGGATTGAAAATGATTTTAGACACTTTGATCAAGTTGTCTTAATTTTGATAAATTGAATTGATGGATCGTTTGTTGGAATGATAGCTTTTTTATCGGTATGTCATTAAATATGCATTTCACTAGAGATAATTTATAATGATGTGTAATCTTTTTAAATTTGATTTTTGAATCACTGCTACATGTTTCTCTGTCCATTTTTAGATTTTTTTATGATGGATTTTGAAAATTTTGATATGTTATGCTATCATTCTCCTTATTTTGCATGAGATGTTGAATTGAATGCATAGCACTTTCAATTTACTTGATAGTATGCAAGAATATGATATTTGAACATATACGGTTTGATAAAATTGAATTGAGATATTGCATGTTGGAAAATAGATGGATTGAATTGAGATATCGGATGTTAAAAAATAGATGGATTAATGGTATATAATAGATGCATTGTATTATGTCTCGTTGAGAATGACATAATTTGTCCCGATGGTATTAAATATATAAATTAAATTGAGATATCGGATTTTGGAAAATAGATTGATTGAGTGTCCCTCAATGATATCATAAATATGATAAATTGAATTGAGATATCGAATGTTGAAAAATATATGGATTGAATTAATGGTATACAATTGATGCATTGTATTATGTCTCATTGAGAATGACCGAATTTGTGCCGAATAGGATTAAAAATGATTTTAGATACTTGGATCAAGTTGTTTTAATCTTGATAAATTGAATTGACGGATCGTTTGTTGGAATGATAGCTTTTTTATCGGTATGTCGTTAAATATGCACTTCACTAGAGGTAATTTATAATGATGTGTAAACTTTTTAAATTTGATATGTGTATCACTGCTACATTTTTCTTTTTCTATTTTTCGATATGTTTATGATAAATTTTAAAATTTTTGATGTTATGTAATCATCCGCCTTATTTTTATTGAGATGCTAAATTGAATGCATAACACTTTCAATTTACTTGATAGTATGCATGAATATAATATTTGAACGTATACAGTTTGATGAAATTGAATAGAGATATCCGATGTTGGAAAATAGATGGATTGAATTGAGATATCGGATGTTGGAAAATAGATGGATTGGATTAATGGTATACAATAGATGCATTGTATTATGTCTCGTTGAAAATGACCGAATTTGTTCCGAACAGGATTGAAAATGATTTTAGATACTTGGATATCAAGTTGTCTTAACCTTGATAAATTGAATTGAGGGAATCGTTTGCTGGAATGATAGTTTTTTGACCGTTTTGTCGTGAAATATGCACTTCGTTAGACGTAATTTATAAAGATTCGTAACATTTTAAATTTGATTTTTGAATCACTGCTACATGTTTCTCTTTTCATTTTTGGATATGTTTATGATGGATTTTTAAAATTTTGATATGTTATGCAATTATTTTCCTTATTTTGATTGAGATGCTAAATTGAATGCATAACTCTTTCAATTTACTTGATAGTATGCATAAATATGATATTTGAACATATACGGTTTGATAAAATTGAATTGAAATATCTGATGTTGGAAAATAGATGGATTGGGTTAATGGTATATAATAGATGCATTGTATTATATCTCGTTGAGAATGACATAATTTGTTCCGATGGTATAAAATAGATAAATTAAATTGAGATATCGGATGTTGGAAAATAGATTGATTGAGTTGTGTCCCCCAACGATATCATAAATATGATAAATTGAATTGAGATATCGGATATTGAAAAATATATGGATTGAATTAATGGTATACAATTGATGCATTATATTATATCTCGTTGAGAATGACCGAATTTGTCCCTAATATGATTGAAAATGATTTTAGATACTTGGATCAATTTGCTTTAATCTTGATAAATTGAATTGACGGATCGTTTGTTGGAATGATAACTTTTTTATCGGTATGTCATTAAATATGCACTTCTCTAGAGGTAATTTATAATGATGTGTAACATTTTTAAATTTGATTTTTGAATCACTGCTACATGTTTCTCTGTCCATTTTTAAATTTGTTTATGATGGATTTTGAAAATTTTGATATGTTATGTTATCATTCTCCTTATTTTGCATGAGATGCTGAATGTAATGCATAGAACTTTCAATTTACTTGATAGTATGCATGAATATGATATTTGAACATATACGGTTTGATAAAATTGAATTGAGATATCTGATGTTAGAAAATAGATGGATTGGGTTAATGGTATATAATAGATGCATTGTATTATATCTCGTTGAGAATGACATAATTTGTTCCGATGGTATAAAATAGATAAATTAAATTGAGATATCGGATGTCGGAAAATAGCTTGATTGAGTTGTGTCCCCCAACGATATCATAAATCATAAATATGATAAATTGAATTGAGATATCGGATGTTTAAAAATATATGGATTGAATTAATGGTATACAATTGATGAATTATATTATATCTCGTTGAGAATGACCGAATTTGTCCCAAATAGGATTGAAAATGATTTTAGACACTTTGATCAAGTTGTCTTAATTTTGATAAATTTAATTGATGGATCGTTTATTGGAATGATAACTTTTTTATCGGTATGTCGTTAAATATGCATTTCACTAGAGATAATTTAGAATGATGTGTAATCTTTTTAAATTTGATTTTTGAATCACTGCTACATGTTTCTCTTTTCATTTTTGGATATGTTTATCATGGATTTTTAAAATTTTGATATGTTATGCAATTATTTTCCTTATTTTGATTGAGATCCTAAATTGAATGCACAACTCTTTCAATTTACTTGATAGTATGCATAAATATGATATTTGAACATATACGGTTTGATAAAATTGAATTGAAATATCTGATGTTGGAAAATAGATGGATTGGGTTAATGGTATATAATAGATGCATTGTATTATATCTCGTTGAGATTGACATAATTTGTTCCGATGGTATAAAATAGATAAAGTAAATTGAGATATCGGATGTTGGAAAATAGATTGATTGAGTTGTGTCCCCCAATGATATCATAAATATGATAAATTGAATTGAGATATCGGATATTGAAAAATATATGGATTGAATTAATGGTATACAATTGATGCATTATATTATATCTCGTTGAGAATGACCGAATTTGTCCCTAATATGATTGAAAATGATTTTAGATACTTGGATCAAGTTGCTTTAATCTTGATAAATGGAATTGACGGATCGTTTGTTGGAAAAGATAACTTTTTTATCGGTATGTCATTAAATATGCACTTCTCTAGAGGTAATTTATAATGATGTGTAACATTTTTAAATTTGATTTTTGAATCACTGCTACATGTTTCTCTGTCCATTTTAAAATTTGTTTATGATGGATTTTGAAAATTTTGATATGTTATGTTATCATTCTCCTTATTTTGCATGAGATGCTGAATGTAATGCATAGAACTTTCAATTTACTTGATAGTATGCATGAATATGATATTTGAACATATACGGTTTGATAAAATTGAATTGAGATATTGCATGTTGGAAAATAGATGGATTGAATTGAGATATCGGATGTTGGAAAATAGATGGATTAATGGTATATAATAGATGCATTGTATTATGTCTCGTTGAGAATGACATAATTTGTCCCGATGGTATTAAATATATTAATTACATTGAGATATCGGATGTTGGAAAATAGATTGATTGAGTGTCCCTCAATGATATCATAAATATGATAAATTGAATTGAGATATCGAATGTTGAAAAATATATGGATTGAATTAATGGTATACAATTGATGCATTGTATTATGTCTCATTGAGAATGACCGAATTTGTGCCGAATAGGATTAAAAATGATTTTAGATACTTGGATCAAGTTGTTTTAATCTTGATAAATTGAATTGACGGATCGTTTGTTGGAATGATAGCTTTTTTATCGGTATGTCGTTAAATATGCACTTCACTAGAGGTAATTTATAATGATGTGTAAACTTTTTAAATTTGATATGTGTATCACTGCTACATTTTTCTTTTTCTATTTTTCGATATGTTTATGATAAATTTTAGAATTTTTGATGTTGTGTAATCATCCGCCTTATTTTTATTGAGATGCTAAATTGAATGCATAACACTTTCAATTTACTTGATAGTATGCATGAATATAATATTTGAACATATACAGTTTGATGAAATTGAATTGAGATATCCGATGTTGGAAAATAGATGGATTGAATTGAGATATCGGATGTTGGAAAATAGATGGATTGGATTAATGGTATACAATAGATGCATTGTATTATGTCTCGTTGAAAATGACCGAATTTGTTCCGAACAGGATTGAAAATGATTTTAGATACTTGGATATCAAGTTGCCTTAACCTTGATAAATTGAATTGAGGGAATCGTTTGCTGGAATGATAGTTTTTTGATCGTTTTGTCGTTAAATATGCACTTCGTTAGAGGTAATTTATAATGATTCGTAACATTTTAAATTTGATTTTTGAATCACTGCTACATGTTTCTCTTTTCATTTTTGGATATGTTTATGATGGATTTTTAAAATTTCGATATGTTATGCAATTATTTTCCTTATTTTGATTGAGATGCTAAATTGAATGCATAACTCTTTCAATTTACTTAATAGTATGCATAAATATGATATTTGAACATATACGGTTTGATAAAATTGAATTGAAATATGTGATGTTGGAAAATAGATGGATTGGGTTAATGGTATATAATAGATGCATTGTATTATATCTCGTTGAGAATGACATAATTTGTTCCGATGGTATAAAATAGATAAATTAAATTGAGATATCGGATGTTGGAAAATAGATTGATTGAGTTGTGTCCCCCAACGATATCATAAATATGATAAATTGAATTGAGATATCGGATATTGAAAAATATATGGATTGAATTAATGGTATACAATTGATGCATTATATTATATCTCGTTGAGAATGACCGAATTTGTCCCTAATATGATTCAAAATGATTTTAGATACTTGGATCAAGTTGCTTTAATCTTGATAAATTGAATTGACGGATCGTTTGTTGGAATGATAACTTTTTTATCGGTATGTCATTAAATATGCACTTCTCTAAAGGTAATTTATAATGATGTGTAACCTTTTTAAATTTGATTTTTGAATCACTGCTACATGTTTCTCTGTCCATTTTTAAATTTGTTTATGATGGATTTTGAAAATTTTGATATGTTATGTTATCATTCTCCTTATTTTGCATGAGATGCTGAATGTAATGCATAGAACTTTCAATTTACTTGATAGTATGCATGAATATGATATTTGAACATATACGGTTTGATAAAATTGAATTGAGATATCTGATGTTAGAAAATAGATGGATTGGGTTAATGGTATATAATAGATGCATTGTATTATATCTCGTTGAGAATGACATAATTTGTTCTGAGGGTATAAAATAGATAAATTAAATTGAGATATCGGATGTTGGAAAATAGATTGATTGAGTTGTGTCCCCCAACGATATCATAAATCATAAATATGATAAATTGAATTGAGATATCGGATGTTTAAAAATATATGGATTGAATTAATGGTATACAATTGATGAATTATATTATATCTCGTTGAGAATGACCGAATTTGTCCCAAATAGGATTGAAAATGATTTTAGACACTTTGATCAAGTTGTCTTAATTTTGATAAATTGAATTGATGGATCGTTTGTTGGAATGATAGCTTTTTTATCGGTATGTCGTTAAATATGCATTTCACTAGAGATAATTTATAATGATGTGTAATCTTTTTAAATTTGATTTTTGAATCACTGCTACATGTTTCTCTGTCCATTTTTAGATTTTTTTAAGATGGATTTTGAAAATTTTGATATGTTATGCTATCATTCTCCTTATTTTGCATGAGATGTTGATTTGAATGCATAGCACTTTCAATTTACTTGATAGTATGCATGAATATGATATTTGAACATATACGGTTTGATAAAATTGAATTGAGATATTGCATGTTGGAAAATAGATGGATTGAATTGAGATATCGGATGTTGGAAAATAGATGGATTAATGGTATATAATAGATGCATTGTATTATGTCTCGTTGAGTATGACATAATTTGTCCCGATGGTATTAAATATATTAATTACATTGAGATATCGGATGTTGGAAAACAGATTGATTGAGTGTCCCTCAATGATATCATAAATATGATAAATTGAATTGAGATATCGAATGTTGAAAAATATATGGATTGAATTAATGGTATACAATTGATGCATTGTATTATGTCTCATTGAGAATGACCGAATTTGTGCCGAATAGGATTAAAAATGATTTTAGATACTTGGATCAAGTTGTGTTAATCTTGATAAATTGAATTGACGGATCGTTTGTTGGAATGATAGCTTTTTTATCGGTATGTCGTTAAATATGCACTTCACTAGAGGTAATTTATAATGATGTGTAAACTTTTTAAATTTGATATGTGTATCACTGCTACATTTTTCTTTTTCTATTTTTCGATATGTTTATGATAAATTTTAAAATTTTTGATGTTATGTAATCATCCGCCTTATTTTTATTGAGATGCTAAATTGAATGCATAACACTTTCAATTTACTTGATAGTATGCATGAATATAATATTTGAACATATACAGTTTGATGAAATTGAATTGAGATATCCGATGTTGGAAAATAGATGGATTGAATTGAGATATCGGATGTTGGAAAATAGATGGATTGGATTAATGGTATACAATAGATGCATTGTATTATGTCTCGTTGAAAATGACCGAATTTGTTTCGAACAGGATTGAAAATGATTTTAGATACTTGGATATCAAATTGTCTTAACCTTGATAAATTGAATTGAGGGAATCGTTTGCTGGAATGATAGTTTTTTGATCGTTTTGTCGTTAAATATGCACTTCGTTAGAGGTAATTTATAATGATTCGTAACATTTTAAATTTGATTTTTGAATCACTGCTACATGTTTCTCTTTTCATTTTTGGATATGTTTATGATGGATTTTTAAAATTTTGATATGTTATGCAATTATTTTCCTTATTTTGATTGAGATGCTAAATTGAATGCACAACTCTTTCAATTTACTTGATAGTATGCATAAATATGATATTTGAACATATACGGTTTGATAAAATTGAATTGAAATATCTGATGTTGGAAAATAGATGGATTGGGTTAATGGTATATAATAGATGCATTGTATTATATCTCGTTGAGAATGACATAATTTGTTCCGATGGTATAAAATAGATAAATTAAATTGAGATATCGGATGTTGGAAAATAGATTGATTGAGTTGTGTCCCCCAATGATATCATAAATATGATAAATTGAATTGAGATATCGGATATTGAAAAATATATGGATTGAATTAATGGTATACAATTGATGCATTATATTATATCTCGTTGAGAATGACCGAATTTGTCCCTAATATGATTGAAAATGATTTTAGATACTTGGATCAAGTTGCTTTAATCTTGATAAATGGAATTGACGGATCGTTTGTTGGAAAAGATAACTTTTTTATCGGTATGTCATTAAATATGCACTTCTCTAGAGGTAATTTATAATGATGTGTAACATTTTTAAATTTGTTTTTTGAATCACTGCTACATGTTTCTCTGTCCATTTTAAAATTTGTTTATGATGGATTTTGAAAATTTTGATATGTTATGTTATCATTCTCCTTATTTTGCATGAGATGCTGAATGTAATGCATAGAACTTTCAATTTACTTGATAGTATGCATGAATATGATATTTGAACATATACGGTTTGATAAAATTGAATTGAGATATCTGATGTTAGAAAATAGATGGATTGGGTTAATGGTATATAATAGATGCATTGTATTATATCTCGTTGAGAATGACATAATTTGTTCCGATGGTATAAAATAGATAAATTAAATTGAGATATCGGATGTTGGAAAATAGATTGATTGAGTTGTGTCCCCCAACGATATCATAAATCATAAATATGATAAATTGAATTGAGATATCGGATGTTTAAAAATATATGGATTGAATTAATGGTATACAATTGATGAATTATATTATATCTCGTTGAGAATGACCGAATTTGTCCCAAATAGGATTGAAAATGATTTTAGACACTTTGATCAAGTTGTCTTAATTTTGATAAATTGAATTCATGGATCGTTTGTTGGAATGATAGCTTTTTTATCGGTATGTCGTTAAATATGCATTTCACTAGAGATAATTTATAATGATGTGTAATCTTTTTAAATTTGATTTTTGAATCACTGCTACATGTTTCTCTGTCCATTTTTAGATTTTTTTATGATGGATTTTGAAAATTTTGATATGTTATGCTATCATTCTCCTTATTTTGCATGAGATGTTGATTTGAATGCATAGCACTTTCAATTTACTTGATAGTATGCATGAATATGATATTTGAACATATACGGTTTGATAAAATTGAATTGAGATATTGCATGTTGGAAAATAGATGGATTGAATTGAGATATCGGATGTTGGAAAATAGATGGATTAATGGTATATAATAGATGCATTGTATTATGTCTCGTTGAGTATGACATAATTTGTCCCGATGGTATTAAATATATTAATTACATTGAGATATCGGATGTTGGAAAACAGATTGATTGAGTGTCCCTCAATGATATCATAAATATGATAAATTGAATTGAGATATCGAATGTTGAAAAATATATGGATTGAATTAATGGTATACAATTGATGCATTGTATTATGTCTCATTGAGAATGACCGAATTTGTGCCGAATAGGATTAAAAATGATTTTAGATACTTGGATCAAGTTGTTTTAATCTTGATAAATTGAATTGACGGATCGTTTGTTGGAATGATAGCTTTTTTATCGGTATGTCGTTAAATATGCACTTCACTAGAGGTAATTTATAATGATGTGTAAACTTTTTAAATTTGATATGTGTATCACTGCTACATTTTTCTTTTTCTATTTTTCGATATGTTTATGATAAATTTTAGAATTTTTGATGTTGTGTAATCATCCGCCTTATTTTTATTGAGATGCTAAATTGAATGCATAACACTTTCAATTTACTTGATAGTATGCATGAATATAATATTTGAACATATACAGTTTGATGAAATTGAATTGAGATATCCGATGTTGGAAAATAGATGGATTGAATTGAGATATCGGATGTTGGAAAATAGATGGATTGGATTAATGGTATACAATAGATGCATTGTATTTGTTGAGACCTTTTAGGGTGTTGGCTTCATTTGGTAAAATAAGCCTGATTCCATGATGTGGAGCATGATGTGTGGCACATCAGGGTTCACATCTGGACGCCCTACTGGACGCGCTTTCATTTATTTAAACGCGATCTTTTGAAAAAGATTTGTTTTTCAAATTAAATCGTGCCAGCTTTCGCGCCAAGGAACAAGATAATCTTTCATGGTTCTGTTTTATTTTATTGGCCGACTTTGATCAAAAAGATTTGAAACAAACAATTAAAAGATTATGATCAAATAAATCTCAAGGAGAATTAACAAAGGCCAGCTGTCAACATTGAAGATCCAAGCCCATGAAACTTGTTCTATATAAAGGAAGACTGAAGACATAAAGGAGTACGAAGCCAAGAGTTGAAGATATCGAGTCTTAGGTCTTAGTCTGTTCTTTGTTCTTTGTGAGCCTTCACTTGGATCATAGTTTTGATGCAAGTAAGGACTGAGTTTATAGAGTTGTAATCTCTAGTTGTCTTTCTCCAAAGCTTTGAAGCAAGGAGTTAGATTGTGCAACACTCTAAGCCTTTAGGTACGAGTGCTTCGCTTGTCTAGGAGTGTGTCTCCAACTGAGTTTGTTATTAAATCCTTACTGGGTAAGGTTGAGGGGGAGTGAGCAGAGGTTCTCATATCTAGGAGTTCCTAGGTAGAATTAGCACGGGTAGTGATTAAGTGAGAAGTTGTAAACGGGGGAGTTTAGCTTTGAATTGATACTACCATAGTGGATTCATCCCTGGATTGGTATCCTCCAGAATAGGGCTTGTTATAAGTGCCGAACTGGGTTAACAAACTCACGTGTTCTTTTGTTTTCTGCACTTTATATTGTTTACTTGTTCATCAAGTTCAGTTGTCCACGATGTTGACACATTAGGCTACACATCGTACGATTCCTAAAGTGTACACATCGTGCTACACATCTGACACTTGCCACCAGAATTTCAATTGGCATCAGAGCAGGCACCCTGCCTGTTTGAGGGTGAGCTCCAGGGAAGTTACTTTCTGGAAACATGGACAAGGATGGAACAACGGTCAACAAACCACCCCTCCTGGATGGAACCAACTATGACTACTGGAAGCCAAGGATGATTGCCTTCCTAAAGTCACTTGACAGCAGAACTTGGAAAGCTGTGCTCAAAGGCTGGGAGCATCCCAAAATCTTGGATGCTAATGGTGTTGACACTGGTGTACTCAAGCCAGAGGAAGATTGGTCAGCTGCAGAAGACACTGCATCACTTGGAAACTCCAAAGCTTTGAATGCTTTATTCAATGGAGTGGACAAAAATATGTTCAGATTGATCAAGCAGTGTACTGTTGCAAAGAATGCTTGGGAGGTACTCAGAACCACTCATGAAGGCAATGCCAAGGTAAAAAGCTCAAGAATCCAACTTCTCAACACTAAGTTTGAAAACCTCAGAATGAAAGAAGAAGAATCAATTCATGAATTTCACATGAAATTGCTTGAGGTAGACAATTCCTTTGAGGCTCTAGGTGAAAAATTGTCTGAAGAAAAGCTGGTGAGAAAGATGCTTAGGTCCTTACCTAAGAGATTTAACATGAAAATCACAGCCATTGAAGAAGCTCAAGATATCCCAAGTATGAAACTTGAAGAACTTGTGAGCTCTCTTCAAACTTTTGAGATGAACTTAGGTGAGCAAACTGAGAAGAAAGGAAAAGGCATAGCTTTTGTATCTTGTGCTGGTGAAGAGGAAGAAGCTGTTGAATCAGATGATGACCTCTCAAATGACTTAGCCATGTTGGGAAGACAATTCAACAAGCTTCAAAGGAGGGTGGACAGAAGACCAAGGAGGAATGTGAGGAACATCCAGACTGACATCAGTAAACTAGGTAACACTTCAACAAAAACCAAAACTGATGATAAGTCAACTCAGAACAAGGGTGTTCAATGTCATGAATGTGAAGGCTTTGGTCATATAAGATCAGAATGTGGCACATATCTGAAGAAGCAGAAGAAAGGCCTAACTGTTTCATGGTCTGATGAAGACTCTGACACTGACTCAGAGAATGTTGCTGCTAATCATGTTAGTGCCATAACTAGGGGGGATAATACTGATGTTGAATCTGATGATGAAGAACTTACCTTTGATGAACTAGCCTCAGTCCATAAAAAGCTATTTATCAAGAGTGAGGAACTGTACAAGGTCAATGAAGAGCAGAAGGAAATCATCAGTCAACTGGAGACAGAGAAGGGTCAACTACAGAGTCAAGTTGCTAGTCTTGAAAGTAAAGTCAAGTTACTGTCAACCAACTTGAAAAATATGACCAAGTCTGTAAAGATGCTCAACCCTGGAACCAACATGCTTGATGAAATTTTGAAAGTAGGAAAGTATGCTGGTGACTCATCTGGTGTAGGATTTAAGAACAAACATCACAGCAAGAAGACAAATACTAAGTTTGTTCCTGCTCAGAAGAAACCTGACCCTAGCAGAATGTGGACACATCACACTCCACATCAGAGACCTGCTGGCAAAGAGAAGTTTAATGCTTGGAGATGCCACTACTGTGGGAAGAATGGTCACATCAAGCCCTTCTGTTACAAACTCTATGGGTATCCCAAGAAAAAGCCTCAGGTGCAAGCCAAAACAGCAAGGGTCACTCCTAAGAAGATGTGGAAGCCTAAAGTTTCTGAAACTGCACATATTGCTCACACTTCTCTTAGAGCATCTTCTAGTAATGATTGGTATTTTGATAGTGGTTGTTCTAGGCATATGACTGGTGTTGAGAAATTTCTCACTAATATCAAGCCTCATACAACAAGCTTTGTAACCTTTGGTGATGGAGCAAAAGGTGAAATCAAGGGCAGTGGTAAACTCAGCAGCAAAAGCTTACCTAACCTAGAGGATGTGCTACTTGTTAAAGGCTTGAAGGCTAATCTTATCAGCATAAGCCAATTGTGTGATCAAGGTCTCAAAGTCAACTTCACAAAGAATGAATGTCTTATTACTTCTGACAAAGGAGAATTGCTGATGAGAGGATCTAGGTCAAGAGACAACTGCTATCTATGGATTCCTGATGAAACAGCTCACTCCACTACATGTTTGATAAGTCAGGAGGAAGAAGTAAAGCTTTGGCACCAAAGACTTGGCCATTTGAATCTGAAGGGAATGAAGAAGATTGTGTCCAAGGAAGCTATTAGAGGTCTACCAAAGCTTAAGATTGTTGAAGGCAACATATGTGGTGAATGTCAAGTTGGAAAGCAGGTCCAGATGTCACACCCAATGTTACAACATCAGGTGACATCCAGAGTTCTTGAACTGCTACATATGGACTTGATGGGACCAATGCAGGTAGAGAGTATTGGTGGCAAAAGATATGCTTTTGTGGTTGTAGATGATTTCTCAAGGTTCACTTGGGTTAGCTTCATCAGAGAGAAGTCTGACACTTTTGATGCATTCAAAGAATTATGCCTTAGACTACAAAGAGAGAAGGATAGTGGCATTGTTAGAATCAGAAGTGATCATGGGAAAGAGTTTGAAAATTCAAGATTCTCTGAGTTTTGTGCTGATGAAGGAATTGGGCATGAGTTCTCCTCACCAATCACACCCCAACAAAATGGTGTAGTTGAGAGGAAGAACAGAACCTTGCAAGAGGCTGCAAGAGTTATGCTACATGCCAAGAAGCTACCTTACTACTTTTGGGCAGAGGCCATGAGTACTGCATGCTATATACACAACAGGGTAACTCTGAGAAAAGGTACCTCAATCACACTGTATGAGATATGGAAAGGAAGAAAACCAACTGTCAAACACTTCCATGTCTTTGGTAGCAAGTGCTATATCTTAGCTGACAGAGAGCAAAGGAGGAAGATGGATCCCAAGAGTGATGAAGGAATCTTTCTAGGCTATTCCATAACCAGCAGAGCCTATAGAGTCTTCAACAACAGAACAAGAACTATGATGGAATCCATCAATGTTGTCATAGATGACTGTTCAGATAATGAACCTGATGTTGATCCTGATGTGGACACATCTCACCCCCTGCCTGAAGACTCTGAAGTTATAGAGATTCCTGAGAAGACTGATCAGCAAGAAGATGTGACTCCAGTGAACAAGGGTCCCTCTGTTAGAGTTCAAAAGAATCATCCAAAAGAACTCATAATAGGGAATCCTGAGTCAGGGGTTATGACAAGGTCAAGAGAGGTTGTATCCAATGCTTGTTTTGTGTCAAAGGTAGAACCAAAGAATGTGAAAGAAGCCTTGACAGATGAGTTTTGGATTGAAGCTATGCAAGAGGAGCTGAACCAGTTCAAGAGGAATGAAGTGTGGGATTTAGTTCCTAGACCTGAAGGAGTCAACATCATTGGTACTAAATGGGTTTATAGGAATAAATCTGATGAAAGTGGTGTTGTGACTAGAAACAAGGCTAGGCTTGTGGCTCAAGGTTACTCTCAGATTGAAGGAGTAGACTTTGATGAAACATTTGCTCCTGTGGCACGTCTTGAGTCCATAAGGTTACTTCTGGGAGTAGCATGTATCTTGAAATTCAAGCTATTCCAGATGGATGTGAAGAGTGCTTTCCTCAATGGCTACTTGAATGAGGAAGTTTATGTGGAACAGCCCAAGGGATTTGTTGATCCAAATTATCCAGATCATGTCTACAGATTGAAGAAGGCATTATATGGATTAAAGCAAGCTCCTAGGGCATGGTATGAGAGGCTAACCAAATTTCTTGTGCAGCAAGGTTATAGAAAAGGAGAAACAGACAAAACCTTGTTTGTCAGAGAAGAAAAGGGCAAGTTCATGATTGCACAAATCTATGTAGATGACATTGTGGTTGGAGGAATGTCTGATCCAATGGTCAAGATGTTTGTGAATCAGATGCAGTCTGAATTTGAGATGAGCCTTGTAGGTGAACTTACCTACTTTCTTGGTCTGCAAGTCAAACAGATGGAAGATACAATTTTCATCTCCCAAAGCAAGTATGCCAAGAACATTGTGAAGAAATTTGGAATGGAGAATGCAAATCACAAAAGAACTCCTGCAGCAACCCATCTCAAACTTTCTAAAGATGAGCATGGTGTCAGTGTTGATCAAAGTCTATACAGAAGCATGATTGGCAGTCTACTTTATCTCACTGCAAGTAGACCTGATATTAGCTTTGCTGTTGGTGTGTGTGCAAGGTACCAAGCTGAGCCCAAGATGAGTCATCTGAATCAAGTCAAAAGGATTCTTAAGTATGTCAGTGGTACAAGTGATTATGGAATTCTCTACTCTCATGGTGAAGACACAAGATTGTTGGGTTATTGTGATGCTGACTGGGCAGGTAGTGCTGATGACAGGAAAAGCACTTCTGGTGGATGTTTCTTTTTGGGAAGCAACCTTATATCATGGTTCAGCAAGAAACAAAATTGTGTTTCTCTTTCTACAGCTGAGGCTGAGTATATTGCAGCAGGAAGTAGTTGTTCTCAGCTACTTTGGATGAAGCAGATGTTGGGTGAGTACAATGTGCAGCAAGATGTGCTCACATTATACTGTGACAATCTAAGTGCTATAAATATTTCCAAAAATCCTATCCAACATAGTAGGACAAAGCACATTGATATACGTCACCATTTCATTAGAGATCTTGTTGAAGACAATGTTGTGACTCTAGAGCATGTTGTCACAGAAAATCAACTGGCAGATATTTTCACTAAGGCTTTAGATGCAAATAGGTTTGAGGTGTTAAGGGGCAAACTAGGTATTTGCCTCTTTGAGGATCAATAGCCATAATTGCTATTTAGACGTGCAACGGTTACCTGTTTTTCCCTCCATCCATAGTTGCACGCAATCCAAAGGCAATATTTCCAACGGCTATTTCGCGTTCAAAACTCCAAGAAATCCGTTTACTCAAGATTTTTCTTATTGCCTACCACATTGATCACCACATTCGTTTCTCAACCACTCAAACGACCAAAAATTTTCTTGATCTCTCTCAAACCCTTTGTTCATCTTTCTGAAATTTTCTTTGAAATCTTCATACAAAATCATCATCATCATCATGTCTACTGCAACCAAAACATCTCCTTCCACAAAAACAAACACTCCTCCATCATCACCAAAACCTATTTCCCCACATCAAAAAGATATTCAAGGTGACATGATCGTCGATGCCACTCCTGTCTCAATGATCAAGCCATCTGGATCAAAGAAGAAGAAGTCTAAACGATCAAGAAGGGAATCAACCCCCATTGCCGCAGAGGAAGATGTTGTTCCTTCTCCTTACACAGAAAAATCCAAAAAGAAGAAGAAGAAAAGCAAGAAGCCAAAGATTGGCTCACCAAAGAGGGTTCACACCATGGAAAGTCTGCATGTTGAACCTCTTCCTGCAAAATCTGGTGATGCAAATGCTGAAGCATCTATGGGTGTAGGTTCTTCAAACCCTAACCCTGAGAAGGCTGCTGTGAAGATTTCTGAGGGTCAAAGGCACCCCTTGACTCAGAAGATCATTGATTCTGTGCTCCAGGCCCTGCAAGAACCTAATGTTGCGGCAGATGTTGGCACATCATTGCCACAAGGTGAAGAAGAGTCTCCTGCTGAAGAAGAGACTGCTGCTGTTGAAAGACCTGCTGTCATTCCTGATTCTCCTGATCAGGTATTTGTTGAAGAAGATCAACCTGCTGAGGTTGAGGAACCTGAAGATAATATCCAGTCTGACAAAGTTGTTGTGGATGTAGAAGGCTACAATTCTGACATCCCCTTGAAGAAGCTTACTGAGGAGAGTATTGCAAGAAGGACTAGAAGTGGTAAAGGTCCTGCTGTTGTTGAGATTTCTCCTGCTGCTACTAAGGAGAAGAAGAAGCCTGTTAAGAGGCAAGTCATGTATGGTCCCAAGAAGGGATTTAGTAAAGCTGTGGTTCCACCTGCAAAGAAGAAGACTCAGAAAAGAAAAGAGCCACCTACAAGTGACTCAGAGTACGATGTGGAGCAGGATGTAGCTCACATCAGTGAGTCTGAGGAAGAATCTGCTGAGGAACGAAATATGGAGCTTGATGTGATTCACATTGAGTCTGCTGTGAAGAAGAGCTATGGGAAGAAGAAAATTCCTCAGGGAATTCCTGACATCCCAGTTGATTTGATTTCCTTCCACAACCCTGCACATGCTGGAAAATGGAAGTACATTGCTCATAGAAGGTTAGCTCTGGAGAGGGAGCTCAGTGCTGAAGCCTTGCAGTGCAAGGAAGTTATGAGGTTGATCAAGCGTGCTGGCTTGATGAAGACTGTTACTGGACTGGGTGACTGCTATGAGAAGGTAGTCAAAGAATTTTTGGTAAACATCCCTGCTGGTTGTGACAATCCTTTGGACAAGGAATACCAAACTGTTTTTGTGAGAGGTAAAGAAATTCACTTCTCTCCCACTGTTATCAACAAGTATCTGGGCAGAAGTGAGGAGCCCTTTGCTGAGATGGAGGCAAATGACAACTACATAATCAAGGCCATCACAGCTGGAAAGGTCAAGACTTGGCCTAAGAAGGGAAAATTGCAAGCAAGCAAGCTCACTCCAATCTACAACATCCTGAACAGGATTGCTGCTGCTAACTGGGTGCCTACCACACACAACTGTGATGTGGCTACAGGTTTGGCTAGGTTCATCTATACTGTGGGTAACAAAGTTAACTTCGATTTTGGTACTTATATTTTTGATCAGACTATCAAACATGCCAAAACCCTAGCTGTCAAACTACCCATTGCCTTTCCTTCCCTACTGTGTGGAATCATATTGAGCCAGAGACCTGATGTTCTGGGCAAGGATGATTTGTCTTGCAGAAGAGAGTCTGCTATTTCTTTTAGTCTCAAGCAGTCTGATGTGACTCCTGATGTGGGCACATCCAGCTCAAACAATGCTATGTCTAGGACAGACATGATTGCTGCTTTAAAGGAGACTTGCAAGGCTCTGGATGAGAAGAAGGCCAAGCTGGAGGCAGTCATTGCTGGACTGGAGCTTGAGGATGAGCAAACAATGGCTGAGGATGAGGAATTGGAGGAGGAGGAGCCCAATGACTCTGAAGCTGAGGAAACTGATGGGAGCCAGGATATTTGAATTATTGTAATTCATTAATATTTCCCTGTACTCAGTATTTCCTTGTTTTTGCTTGTATTTTGTGGGCTATGCCCTGGATTTCTGATGCACCTTTGCGTGCCTGTTCTGTACTTGCTGCACTATTAACGGCCTGAGTGCCTCTTTCTGTTCATGCACCATCATCTCTACATCTCATGCTATCTGCATTACTCATGCTATGGTGTGTTACTTACTCTCAGTATGTTTGTCATAATTTATGGCTAAAAAGGGGGAGTAAAAATTAAAATGAACAACTTTGAAGTCTTAACTGCAGCAAATTGTGATGTGTTATTAGAGAGAATAGAACGAGAGAATTGAGACGAGAATTAAGAAAAAGATTCTATTCATCCACATGGGGCAACTTCTGAAGCTCTGCTCAGCTTCTGAAGCACTACAACTTCTGAAGCTCTGCTCAGCTTCTGAAGCACTACAACTTCTGAAGCTCTGCTCAGCTTCTGAAGCTCTATAACTTCTGAAGCTCTGCTCAGCTTCTGAAGCTCTGCTCAGCTTCTGAAGCTTCTCCAACTTGTTCTGATGTGTGGCACATCTGACTACACATCTGGTATACATGCTTATTTTTCTTCAAATATTTTATCAACAAATTTTTGAAGAATTAGTTTTCTAAAGCATGTTCTTCTGAAGACCTTTTCTGTACGTTTTCAACTGGGTGATGCATTCTTAAGAAGTCCAATTGAAGATGTTAATTTGTGTAATGGTTGATCCATTTGTATGATTTCTACATGGTGATGCATTCTTAAGAAGCCTGTAGAAGTTGCTATTTTGTGTGATGTTTGACACATCTGTGAGTTTTAACTTGGTCATGCATTCTTAAGAAGCCAAGTTTAAAACTTCTCTATTTCTCTCTAGGTCATGCATTCTGAAGAAGCCTATAGAGGATATGAGATTTAGGGGGAGTACATGGAAAGTGCTCTAGTTCAAAGGGGAGTAGACTATTACTGGGTTTGCTACCCTCCCTTATGTGTGCATGGAATCTCATGCTTGTATGTGTCTGAGAATTTATTTTTCTCAGTCTTTGGGAATTTATTTTCCTGTCTTGTGAGAGTTTATTTCTCTCTTTATTTGCGAGGCTCTAATCCGCTGCTGCATGCCTCTGATGTGCCTACACATCTCTCCAAGTTTAGTTGGGTGACTCAAAGATTATTTTAGCCCAAAATTTGCCAAAGGGGGAGATTGTTGAGACCTTTTAGGGTGTTGGCTTCATTTGGTAAAATAAGCCTGATTCCATGATGTGGAGCATGATGTGTGGCACATCAGGGTTCACATCTGGACGCCCTACTGGACGCGCTTTCATTTATTTAAACGCGATCTTTTGAAAAAGATTTGTTTTTCAAATTAAATCGTGCCAGCTTTCGCGCCAAGGAACAAGATAATCTTTCATGGTTCTGTTTTATTTTATTGGCCGACTTTGATCAAAAAGATTTGAAACAAACAATTAAAAGATTATGATCAAATAAATCTCAAGGAGAATTAACAAAGGCCAGCTGTCAACATTGAAGATCCAAGCCCATGAAACTTGTTCTATATAAAGGAAGACTGAAGACATAAAGGAGTACGAAGCCAAGAGTTGAAGATATCGAGTCTTAGGTCTTAGTCTGTTCTTTGTTCTTTGTGAGCCTTCACTTGGATCATAGTTTTGATGCAAGTAAGGACTGAGTTTATAGAGTTGTAATCTCTAGTTGTCTTTCTCCAAAGCTTTGAAGCAAGGAGTTAGATTGTGCAACACTCTAAGCCTTTAGGTACGAGTGCTTCGCTTGTCTAGGAGTGTGTCTCCAACTGAGTTTGTTATTAAATCCTTACTGGGTAAGGTTGAGGGGGAGTGAGCAGAGGTTCTCATATCTAGGAGTTCCTAGGTAGAATTAGCACGGGTAGTGATTAAGTGAGAAGTTGTAAACGGGGGAGTTTAGCTTTGAATTGATACTACCATAGTGGATTCATCCCTGGATTGGTATCCTCCAGAATAGGGCTTGTTATAAGTGCCGAACTGGGTTAACAAACTCACGTGTTCTTTTGTTTTCTGCACTTTATATTGTTTACTTGTTCATCAAGTTCAGTTGTCCACGATGTTGACACATTAGGCTACACATCGTACGATTCCTAAAGTGTACACATCGTGCTACACATCTGACACTTGCCACCAGAATTTCAGTATTATGTCTCGTTGAAAATGACCGAATTTGTTCCGAACAGGATTGAAAATGATTTTAGATACTTGGATATCAAATTGTCTTAACCTTGATAAATTGAATTGAGGGAATCGTTTGCTGGAATGATAGTTTTTTGATCGTTTTGTCGTTAAATATGCACTTCGTTAGAGGTAATTTATAATGATTCGTAACATTTTAAATTTGATTTTTGAATCACTGCTACATGTTTCTCTTTTCATTTTTGGATATGTTTATGATGGATTTTTAAAATTTTGATATGTTATGCAATTATTTTCCTTATTTTGATTGAGATGCTAAATTGAATGCACAACTCTTTCAATTTACTTGATAGTATGCATAAATATGATATTTGAACATATACGGTTTGATAAAATTGAATTGAAATATCTGATGTTGGAAAATAGATGGATTGGGTTAATGGTATATAATAGATGCATTGTATTATATCTCGTTGAGATTGACATAATTTGTTCCGATGGTATAAAATAGATAAATTAAATTGAGATATCGGATGTTGGAAAATAGATTGATTGAGTTGTGTCCCCCAATGATATCATAAATATGATAAATTGAATTGAGATATCGGATATTGAAAAATATATGGATTGAATTAATGGTATACAATTGATGCATTATATTATATCTCGTTGAGAATGACCGAATTTGTCCCTAATATGATTGAAAATGATTTTAGATACTTGGATCAAGTTGCTTTAATCTTGATAAATGGAATTGACGGATCGTTTGTTGGAAAAGATAACTTTTTTATCGGTATGTCATTAAATATGCACTTCTCTAGAGGTAATTTATAATGATGTGTAACATTTTTAAATTTGATTTTTGAATCACTGCTACATGTTTCTCTGTCCATTTTAAAATTTGTTTATGATGGATTTTGAAAATTTTGATATGTTATGTTATCATTCTCCTTATTTTGCATGAGATGCTGAATGTAATGCATAGAACTTTCAATTTACTTGATAGTATGCATGAATATGATATTTGAACATATACGGTTTGATAAAATTGAATTGAGATATCTGATGTTAGAAAATAGATGGATTGGGTTAATGGTATATAATAGATGCATTGTATTATATCTCGTTGAGAATGACATAATTTGTTCCGATGGTATAAAATAGATAAATTAAATTGAGATATCGGATGTTGGAAAATAGATTGATTGAGTTGTGTCCCCCAACGATATCATAAATCATAAATATGATAAATTGAATTGAGATATCGGATGTTTAAAAATATATGGATTGAATTAATGGTATACAATTGATGAATTATATTATATCTCGTTGAGAATGAACGAATTTGTCCCAAATAGGATTGAAAATGATTTTAGACACTTTGATCAAGTTGTCTTAATTTTGATAAATTGAATTGATGGATCGTTTGTTGGAATGATAGCTTTTTTATCGGTATGTCGTTAAATATGCATTTCACTAGTGATAATTTATAATGATGTGTAATCTTTTTAAATTTGATTTTTGAATCACTGCTACATGTTTCTCTGTCCATTTTTAGATTTTTTTATGATGGATTTTGAAAATTTTGATATGTTATGCTATCATTCTCCTTATTTTGCATGAGATGTTGAATTGAATGCATAGCACTTTCAATTTACTTGATAGTATGCATGAATATGATATTTGAACATATACGGTTTGATAAAATTGAATTGAGATATTGCATGTTGGAAAATAGATGGATTGAATTGAGATATCGGACGTTGGAAAATAGATGGATTAATGGTATATAATAGATGCATTGTATTATGTCTCGTTGAGAATGACATAATTTGTCCCGATGGTATTAAATATATTAATTACATTGAGATATCGGATGTTGGAAAACAGATTGATTGAGTGTCCCTCAATGATATCATAAATATGATAAATTGAATTGAGATATCGAATGTTGAAAAATATATGGATTGAATTAATGGTATACAATTGATGCATTGTATTATGTCTCATTGAGAATGACCGAATTTGTGCCGAATAGGATTAAAAATGATTTTAGATACTTGGATCAAGTTGTTTTAATCTTGATAAATTGAATTGACGGATCGTTTGTTTGAATGATAGCTTTTTTATCGGTATGTCGTTAAATATGCACTTCACTAGAGGTAATTTATAATGATGTGTAAACTTTTTAAATTTGATATGTGTATCACTGCTACATTTTTCTTTTTCTATTTTTCGATATGTTTATGATAAATTTTAGAATTTTTGATGTTGTGTAATCATCCGCCTTATTTTTATTGAGATGCTAAATTGAATGCATAACACTTTCAATTTACTTGATAGTATGCATGAATATAATATTTGAACATATACAGTTTGATGAAATTGAATTGAGATATCCGATGTTGGAAAATAGATGGATTGAATTGAGATATCGGATGTTGGAAAATAGATGGATTGGATTAATGGTATACAATAGATGCATTGTATTATGTCTCGTTGAAAATGACCGAATTTGTTCCGAACAGGATTGAAAATGATTTTAGATACTTGGATATCAAATTGTCTTAACCTTGATAAATTGAATTGAGGGAATCGTTTGCTGGAATGATAGTTTTTTGATCGTTTTGTCGTTAAATATGCACTTCGTTAGAGGTAATTTATAATGATTCGTAACATTTTAAATTTGATTTTTGAATCACTGCTACATGTTTCTCTTTTCATTTTTGGATATGTTTGTGATGGATTTTTAAAATTTTGATATGTTATGCAATTATTTTCCTTATTTTGATTGAGATGCTAAATTGAATGCACAACTCTTTCAATTTACTTGATAGTATGCATAAATATGATATTTGAACATATACGGTTTGATAAAATTGAATTGAAATATCTGATGTTGGAAAATAGATGGATTGGGTTAATGGTATATAATAGATGCATTGTATTATATCTCGTTGAGAATGACATAATTTGTTCCAATGGTATAAAATAGATAAATTAAATTGAGATATCGGATGTTGGAAAATAGATTGATTGAGTTGTGTCCCCCAACGATATCATAAATATGATAAATTGAATTGAGATATCGGATATTGAAAAATATATGGATTGAATTAATGGTATACAATTGATGCATTATATTATATCTCGTTGAGAATGACCGAATTTGTCCCTAATATGATTGAAAATGATTTTAGATACTTGGATCAAGTTGCTTTAATCTTGATAAATTGAATTGACGGATCGTTTGTTGGAATGATAACTTTTTTATCGGTATGTCATTAAATATGCACTTCTCTAGAGGTAATTTATAATGATGTGTAACCTTTTTAAATTTGATTTTTGAATCTGTAACACCCCGTTTTTTCAAAGCTCAAAAAGGGGCATTTTTTTTCTTTTTTTTTTTCTTTTTAAAAACAAACACTCAGAGTGCGCGGAAAACATTTTAAATGAGCCGGCCTTATTCATACAACAGAACTAAAGCATATAATAGTCCGAATAACATAGTAACTGAAATAGTACTATATGCATCCATAGTGCTTCTCGTAAGCAAAGTGTGTTCCTGAATAGTTATACAACCCAAAACATAACCTCTAGTTCACGACACATAAACAAGTAGTCGAGACTAGGAACATACTAGCTAATGTCACAAGTATCTCAACCAAAGTGTAAGAGTAATAGTACAGTCATCCAGTAACCATCAGAATCTACTACAGTCATAATACCCAACGCCGACCATCGCGGCCTATCCAAAAAGAATACTATCCTACCGTCAGCAGTCCTAGCCCTAATCTGCACAGAGACATCAGGAGACGTCCTAATCACTCGATATCGATACCAAGTCTAAGGAAGGGGTGGGAGATGCCACGTGGGGCACTCCGGATCCATCAGTGGGCCCGTCCCCTGCAGCAGCAGCTGCCTCCTGAAAGTCATACATCGGTCCCCCGAAGTAGTCGGGTACGACCCCATCGCCCCAACTGCCGTCTGAGGAAGTATCAGGTCCGTCTGAGGTGGTCTCTCCAGCGACCGACCCTCCACCCTCTGGTGTAACTGGCGCCTCAGGCTGTGGTCCCACCGGAACCGTCCAACAAGCGCTGAGTAATACCGGTAGTGGTATAGAGAATGGTGGGGTCTGCCAGATCACACACTGATGTATCTGCAGGGTCCCACGGAAAGTAGCGATCCTAACTCGCCCATGATAGCTGGCCGTACCTGAAGCTGGGTCGATGCTCCAGGCAGGTAATAATAGTCGGTCAACGAAATCCCAAGTGGTCACCGTCTCCCGTACGAGTCCCGGCATCACGTGGTCCATCGTCTGGGTGGGATGAGCCCGCGAAAATCACAGCAAGGGTCACCACACATAACATAGATGCAAATAACATATATACATATATATATCTAAAGCGGTAATCACATAGCAATTTCTCATAAATTGCACACAGCATAGAAATGCACAAAAGCCTAGTAATGCAGACTTTAAATGATGGTGATCACCCTAAACGGGTCTTTCTCACATGCATGAATTCCAGAATTTAACCTCTCCGCAGAGAGTCGTAGGTCCAACCCCTACTAAACCCCGCAGGGCAGGTGAAGTCACACAGACTATAACACCAAGGTGAAGTCACACAGACTCTAACACCAAACTCAATAAAAATCCCGCAGGATTAGGTGAAGTCACACAGACTATAACACCCGGTGCTTAGGTGAAGCCACACAGTCTCTAACACCCGTACACGCAACTATGAAATGCATGAGCATACTTTATATTTCAGCACATATAGGGCAGTCACACAGACAAATCCCCGGTAAAGTCACACAGACAAACACCCGTGTAGTCTCCACTGACATACACGTTTTCACACATGCTCATGCAACATTCAATATACATATCACACAAGCATATGTAATTCCAAACATGTCATCACATATACTTAATCAAATCATATGTAAGACATAGGCATATATTCTTAAACAAATACTCGTCTCGAGAATACATCACATAATCATGCCAAACACACAAACACATCACAACACCAGGCATACATACATATCATTAAAGATATAATGCGGAAATAAAGTGATGCCCTTACCTCGGCAAGCTTCCACAGACTTTCCTCGCACAACTCTACGATACGCGTTACCTAAAATTAAGTAGCGTACCATCAATAAAATATTCCTCGTTCTTTTTATCGAAACGAAACTAGTTCTCAAAACTCTAGAGGGTTCTAGGGTACTCTCTAAAGTTATCCCTCAATGATTTCAGGTTATTCTCATAGCGTTTAAAAATTCACGAAGTTAATTGTACTATTTTTATAACACGAAAAATCATTTTGTTTTCAAATCATAAACTAAAACCATTTTGGATTTTCCACTTTGAGAACTTGTTTCACACTCAAACAAACCACTTGAAACGCAACTAAAACTTTTCAAAAATATTTTTAACAAAAACTCGAAGTTTTCTTGCGTTACAAGTTATACACTTTTTTTTTCCTAACAACCTTTCCGATACCAATTTCTCTTCAAACTAAGGTTATTCAAATCATACAAGATTTTTCACAAAATTGTGGACTTAGAAAATTTTTGAGATTTTTCTTCCCTACCCTTAGGAAGGCCACGGCCTTGAATTGGTAAATCGGGCTTCCGCGCGAAATTTTTCACTTTTTAATACATGGTAATATCCCATAATACCTAACTAGAACTTATCAAAGCGATTTAGAAATTATAGAGTCGAAACGCAAAATTCGAGAAATCCAATTTTAAGGTTTTTCTTAAACCAAGTGATCCTATCATTTTCAAAACCTCCCATTAGCCGTCAAACAATTAAAACAAGGGCTATGGCGAACTATTTGCCCCAAAGAATTTTTCGAAAAATCGATCCCTCGGACCTTTTATGTGTGCCACGCCCAAATCGGCAAAACGGCTAACACTAGAATTCTTTCATTCTAAACCCTAGCATGACTTTGTTGATTCATAAAGATGTTCAATCGTGCATTCGACTATTTTCGAGACTCGTCACGAAATTTTCAAAAACGTGTTCTTCGAGTCGCTCAAGAACACGAAAAATAAATTTTCTTATTTTTCAAAACAAAGTTCATAATCACATATCCATTTTGTCACAAAGCTCCAATCTAGCATCAAAAATCAAATCACTTATCAACTTATCAGGATTATGATCCTTTCAATTTTTTTCTTAAAAACCCTAACCAAAAATTTGTGAAACTTTTAAATTAACCATGAGAATCTTAAGGCTAGGCTTGAACAACTATGTTACTACTAATAACTACCTCTCATGAAGCCATAACTAAAATTCTCATTGAACTTGCTCAAGAACACAAAAATAAACTTCTAAGAACTTATGAGTTTTATGAGCAAAAATAAGGAAAGAGAGGTCTAGTTACCTCAAGTGAAGGAGAAGATCAAATAGCTTGACAATTCCTAGCACAATCCAAAGCAACTCTTAAGAGGAGGAGAAAATTTTTGAAGTGTGAGAGTGAGAGAGAAAGGGTTCGGCCGAGTGAGGGAGAAGAGGAGAGAAAATTTTGAAATTTTTCTTTTTCATTTAGTGAATCACCCTCAACTATTTGAAATCTCTTGTCTCATTCTCCACCATAGGATTTTGTGTTAAGGTGGCTTGGTTAAACCCCAACCATGGGATTTCTCTAGAGGTCATCATTGCCTCTATGAGATATCTCATGAGTTACTCTTGCGCTCGCAGACGAGTCGTACCTCGTCGACGGTCCGTCTCATGAAATTTAGGAAACTTACGACGTGATTGTTCGTCGTAAAACATTTCCAAAAATTATCGCTAAACTTTATTCGCCGACTGTAATATTGGTTCTTAACTCCCAAAAATATTCTGACTTCTGATTTCAACTCGTACAGATATATAAAGTCTGTAGTTAAATTTTCGACGGAAAACAGAAACCGTAAATTTTTCTGCAGCGGATACCATTTTCTACTCGTTTTTCCAATAAACGGAGAAAGTCGAAATTCAAAATTCTGAAAGCACAGCAGTGTTCAGATTGATAAATACAGATTTCGGGTCAAGAGTCTAGGTTTTATTTACACATAAGGAAAAAGCAGTTTTCACCTCAGTGACGACGCTGATTATTACACGATAACTACGAACTAAACTTAACTGAGCCCTAAAACTCTTAGCCACTAATTACGCTTATAACTGGCGTATGGTACAGTAGAATTATGGGTCTTACATTACTTCCCCCCTAAAAGAAGTTTCGTCCTCGAAACTTAGACGTTATCGAACAACTCAGGGTATTGCTCTTTCATCTTGCTTTCAAGTTCCCAAGTCGCATCTCCTGTAGCTTCATTCCATATTACCTTGACTAACGGTATGTCCTTAGTCCTTAGACGCTTCAACTTCCTATCCACAATCTTAATTGGTGGAACTTCAAATGATAAGTTCTCTTTCAACTGAATGTCGTCTGGCGCGATCACATGTGACGGGTTTGAAATATATTTTCTTAACTGCGACACATGGAATACATCATGAATCTGTGACAGTATCGGTGGCAATGCAATTCTATAGGCCACTTTTCCTATTCTCTCCGTAATCTGATACGGCCCAATAAACTTCGGAGTTAACTTTCGCGCTTTTATTGCCCTTCCAACACCAGTAGTTGGAGTAACTCGGAGAAATACATGTTCCCCTGCCTCAAATTCCAAGGGTCTACGACGCCTATCAGCATAACTCTTTTGACGATCCTGGGCGACCTTCATTCTTGCCCGTATCTTCCTAACCTTGTCTGTAGTCTGTTGCACCATTTCTGGCCCCACAATCATACTTTCTCCATCTTGATACCAACATAAAGGAGTCTGACACCTTCTCCCATAAAGAGCCTCATACGGAGCCATTCCAATGCTCGTGTGGAAACTGTTGTTGTAGGTGAATTCTATTAGTGGCAACACATCGTCCCAACTTCCTCTGTCATCAAGCACACAAGCCCTTAACAAATCTTCCAAAGATTGATTTGTTCTCTCAGTTTGTCCATCGGTCTGTGGATGGTACGCCGAACTTAATCTCAACCTCGTCCCTAACGCCTCATGTAGGGTTCTCCAAAAATGTGAAGTAAATTTTGGGTCTCGATCTGAAACGATGCTGGACGGTATACCATGAAGTCTCACAATCTCAGCCACATAGATGTCGATTAACTTTTCTGCTGTGTCAGTAATTCTCACAGGTAGAAAATGAGCAGATTTTGTCAAACGATCCACTATCACCCAAATAGAGTCATGCTTTCTTCTAGTCTTGGGCAAACCAGTGATAAAATCCATTGGTATGTTGTTCCATTTCCACTCTGGTATGTCTAACGATTGCAACATTCCTGCAGGTTTCTGATGTTCTACCTTAGCTTTCTGACATGTCAAACATGACGCCACATACTCTGCTACATGTCTCTTCATACCCGGCCACCAGTAATCTAACTTCAAATCCTGATACATCTTGGTAGCTCCAGGATGTATACTCAGTTTACTCTTATGTGCTTCCTCTAGGACTGTATTTCTCAAATTCTTAGCATCGGGTACACACACCCTCCCATTGCATCTCAGAATATTGTCTGGTCCCACTTTAAACTCTGTGGTGGTTCCTCGATCTATCAAAGCTCTCTTCTCCATAAGTAGACTGTCGTCCTGACAACTGGCAATATCTTCCAACAGCCCATTCGAAATCGTAATCATACCGAGCTTCAAACTTCCAGACGCAACCGCTACTTCCAGGTGTAAATCTCAAAACTCTCTCAACAATTCATGTTGACTAGCCCTCTGAGCTGAACATACAGATACACTTTTTCTACTCAAAGCATCAGCTACTACATTAGCCTTCCCAGGATGGTACTGTAACGTGAAATCAAAATCCTTCAGTGTTTCCATCCACCTTCTCTGTCTCATATTCAATTCTTTCTGATCAAATAGGTATTTCAGACTTTTGTGATCACTGAAAACGACAAAAGTACAACCATACAGATAATGTCTCCATATCTTTAAAGCAAAAACTACTGCTGCCAGTTCTAAATCGTGGGTGGGATAGTTCCTTTCGTGGTTCTTCAACTGTCTCGACGCATAAGCCACTGCTCTCTTGTGTTGCATCAACACACATCCGAGTCCCTGATGCGACGCATCACAATAAACTTCATATGGTTCGTCAGATTGGGGTAGGACTAACACCAGTGAGGTCGTTAATCGCTCCTTTAACAACTGAAAACTAGCTTCACACTTCTCTGTCCAAGCAAAAGGCTGGTCTTTTCTCGTAAGTTGTGTCATTGGCGCCACAATCTTAGCGAAACCTTCAATAAACCTCCTATAATATCCAGCTAAACCTACAAAACTCCGTATATCCATAACAGTTTGCGGTTGTTTCCATGCAAGTACGGTCTCAATCTTTGCCGGGTCCACAGATATTCCCTCTTCTGAGATAACGTGACCCAGAAAATTCACAGTTTTCATCCAGAATTCACACTTTGACGGGTTTGCATACAACTTTCTATCACGCAGAACTTGTAAAACCAAACAGAGATGCTCTTCGTGTTCTTCTTCATTCTTCGAATAAATGAGTATATCGTCGATAAATACCACCACGAACTTGTCTAAGAACGTATGGAAGATCCTATTCATATAATCCATAAAAATTGCCGGTGCATTCGTCACCCCAAATGGCATCACTAGATACTCATAGTGCCCATAACGCGTACGAAAAGCGGTTTTCTGAACATCTTCTTCTCTTACTCTTATCTGATGATATCCCGACTTCAAGTCAATCTTTGAAAACACAGACGCGCCTTTCAACTGGTCCATCAAATCATCGATTCGTGGCAAAGGATATCGGTTCTTAATAGTAACCTTGTTGAGTTTCCGATAATCCACACATAAACGTGACCTACCATCCTTCTTTTTCACCAATAAAACTGGCGCTCCCCACGGAGACACACGTGGCCTAATAAAACCCTTTTCTACCAAGTCTTCAATCTGACTCTTCAATTCCACCAACTCGGCTGGAGCCATCCGATAAGGTGATTCCGAGATTGGTCCCGTTCCTAGATGTAGGTTGATAAAGAATTCCACTTCTCTGACTGGAGGAAATCCTGGAATTTCTAACGGAAAAACATCCTGAAATTGTCGAACTACGCGCAATTCCTCTATGTGCACGTCTAAAGTCACTCCTATATTAGCAAGTGAAAGAAATTCTGGCTCTCCATTTCTCATGGTCATGGTAAGCCGGTTTGCCGACAAATACCTCTGTACTCCTGGTTCGGGGAAAAAGACCATTTTACGAGCACAGTCTAAAATGACATAGTGATATGACAACCAATCCATCCCGAGAATGATCTCGAGAGACTGAAGGGGTAAACAGATCAAGTTAATTATGAATTCCCTATTCTGAATCATCACCAAACAGTGCAAACATGCAGTATTTACCAATAAATCTTTAACAGGAGTAGAAACATTCAAATCAAACGGCAGCGGAGAAATAATCAATTTCATACGATTTGCACAATCCACAGATATGAAGGAATGGGTTGCCCCGGTATCTATCAATGCAGTTAAAGTGTTACCTGCAATTTGGCAATCCTCTTGTATGGCATTACTGGCCTCGCCACTCACTTTCGTGCCCATACAGTAGACACGTCCCTTAGCAGTGGGCTTTGCTCCTTGTGTTGCATTCACCGACGGTTCAGCCTTTGGAGCCTTGCAATCCTTAGCAAAATGACTCGGCCTGTGACAGTTGTAGCAAGTGATTCCTTGTTTTGGATTCCCACACTCATTGGAATAATGACCCTCTTGGCCACAATTGTAACAAGTTCGCTTTCTTCCAATCTGACTTCCTCGAATCCCTTGGTTCACAGAGCGATTAGGTCCTTGATTATTCTGAGGGCGGTTGTAAGGCTTATTCCCTTGTTTTCCACGGTTCTGATTCTGATTTCTTGGACGGCTAGGTCCCCCAGTACTAGAATTCACATTGCGATTCACTCGCTTGTTCTTCATGTCCTCAATCTCCTGACATTTCTCAACCAGCACTTGAAAGTTCCGGATTCCCAAGGGTATCACTGAATCCTGTAACTCATATCTCAGCCCATCTTGGAAACGACGACACATATACGTCTCATCTATCCCATCCCTGAAGAAACGAAAGAACCTTGACAGTGATTCAAACTTCTTCGCATATGCCTCAACATTCATTCCCCCCTGACGCAGCCTTAGGAATTCCTCTCCATACCTTTCTCTAGCGGTCTCTGGAAAGTACTTGGCCAAAAACTTTCTCTTAAAATTTTCCCAGTTGATTTCCTCGTGAGCAGCCTCCATCATAAGACTAGTACTCTTCCACCAATACTCAGAGCCTCCCGACAACTGGTAGGTAGCCAGAGTCACCTTTTCTCCCTCGGGGCAGTGGATTGCTCCGAAGATCTTTTCCATAGCCTGAAGCCATAAGTCAGCAGCATCAGGACCTCCCTCTCCGTTATACTTCGGAGGGTTCTGATGATTAAAACTTGTGAGGACTTGAGATCCTGCAGCAAGAATCTCTCTATCCCTCTTTTCCATGTCCCTCTGCGTCTTAGCATGGGCTTGGGCAGTCAAGGTTGCTGCCATAGTATTCATGGCGTAAGCCAGCTGGTTCACATTATTATCATCAGCTCCAGGGACTGCAGGTGTCCGTCTTGGAGGCATGTTTTCCTGCACAAACCAATATCTGGTCAAATTCCTTTCCAACTCTATTAGAATTCTTATTCACGAGTTACCAACTCAAACAAACCAAACAGTGGTCACACAAACCAACGAACTCTAGTCCTAACTCGACTGACAACTCTTACAACACACTTTTCCCTTGATGATCTAACGCCGTGCTCTGATACCACAATATAACACCCCGTTTTTTCAAAGCTCAAAAAGGGGCATTTTTTTTCTTTTTAAAAACAAACACTCAGAGTGCGCGGAAAACATTTTAAATGAGCCGGCCTTATTCATACAACAGAACTAAAGCATATAATAGTCCGAATAACATAGTAACTGAAATAGTACTATATGCATCCATAGTGCTTCTCGTAAGCAAAGTGTGTTCCTGAATAGTTATACAACCCAAAACATAACCTCTAGTTCACGACACATAAACAAGTAGTCGAGACTAGGAACATACTAGCTAATGTCACAAGTATCTCAACCAAAGTGTAAGAGTAATAGTACAGTCATCCAGTAACCGTCAGAATCTACTACAGTCATAATACCCAACGCCGACCATCGCGGCCTATCCAAAAAGAATACTATCCTACCGTCAGCAGTCCTAGCCCTAATCTGCACAGAGACATCAAGAGACGTCCTAATCACTCGATATCGATACCAAGTCTAAGGAAGGGGTGGGAGATGCCACGTGGGGCACTCCGGATCCATCAGTGGGCCCGCCCCTGCAGCAGCAGCTGCCTCCTGAAAGTCATACATCGGTCCCCCGAAGTAGTAGGGTACGACCCCATCGCCCCAACTGCCGTCTGAGGAAGTATCAGGTCCGTCTGAGGTGGTCTCTCCAGCGACCGACCCTCCACCCTCTGGTGTAACTGGCGCCTCAGGCTGTGGTCCCACCGGAACCGTCCAACAAGCGCTGAGTAATACCGGTAGTGGTATAGAGAATGGTGGGGTCTGCCAGATCACACACTGATGTATCTGCAGGGTCCCACGGAAAGTAGCGATCCTAACTCGCCCATGATAGCTGGCCGTACCTGAAGCTGGGTCGATGCTCCAGGCAGGTAATAATAGTCGGTCAACGAAATCCCAAGTGGTCACCGTCTCCCGTACGAGTCCCGGCATCACGTGGTCCATCGTCTGGGTGGGATGAGCCCGCGAAAATCACAGCAAGGGTCACCACACATAACATAGATGCAAATAACATATATACATATATATATCTAAAGCGGTAATCACATAGCAATTTCTCATAAATTGCACACAGCATAGAAATGCACAAAAGCCTAGTAATGCAGACTTTAAATGATGGTGATCACCCTAAACGGGTCTTTCTCACATGCATGAATTCCAGAATTTAACCTCTCCGCAGAGAGTCGTAGGTCCAACCCCTACTAAACCCCGCAGGGCAGGTGAAGTCACACAGACTATAACACCAAGGTGAAGTCACACAGACTCTAACACCAAACTCAATAAAAATCCCGCAGGATTAGGTGAAGTCACACAGACTATAACACCCGGTGCTTAGGTGAAGCCACACAGTCTCTAACACCCGTACACGCAACTATGAAATGCATGAGCATACTTTATATTTCAGCACATATAGGGCAGTTACACAGACAAATCCCCGGTAAAGTCACACAGACAAACACCCGTGTAGTCTCCACTGACATACACGTTTTCACACATGCTCATGCAACATTCAATATACATATCACACAAGCATATGTAATTCCAAACATGTCATCACATATACTTAATCAAATCATATGTAAGACATAGGCATATATTCTTAAACAAATACTCGTCTCGAGAATACATCACATAATCATGCCAAACACACAAACACATCACAACACCAGGCATACATACATATCATTAAAGATATAATGCGGAAATAAAGTGATGCCCTTACCTCGGCAAGCTTCCACAGACTTTCCTCGCACAACTCTACGATACGCGTTACCTAAAATTAAGTAGCGTACCATCAATAAAATATTCCTCGTTCTTTTTATCGAAACGAAACTAGTTCTCAAAACTCTAGAGGGTTCTAGGGTACTCTCTAAAGTTATCCCTCAATGATTTCAGGTTATTCTCATAGCGTTTAAAAATTCACGAAGTTAATTGTACTATTTTTATAACACGAAAAATCATTTTGTTTTCAAATCATAAACTAAAACCATTTTGGATTTTCCACTTTGAGAACTTGTTTCACACTCAAACAAACCACTTGAAACGCAACTAAAACTTTTCAAAAATATTTTTAACAAAAACTCGAAGTTTTCTTGCGTTACAAGTTATACACTTTTTTTTTCCTAACAACCTTTCCGATACCAATTTCTCTTCAAACTAAGGTTATTCAAATCATACAAGATTTTTCACAAAATTGTGGACTTAGAAAATTTTTGAGATTTTTCTTCCCTACCCTTAGGAAGGCCACGGCCTTGAATTGGTAAATCGGGCTTCCGCGCGAAATTTTTCACTTTTTAATACATGGTAATATCCCATAATACCTAACTAGAACTTATCAAAGCGATTTAGAAATTATAGAGTCGAAACGCAAAATTCGAGAAATCCAATTTTAAGGTTTTTCTTAAACCAAGTGATCCTATCATTTTCAAAACCTCCCATTAGCCGTCAAACAATTAAAACAAGGGCTATGGCGAACTATTTGCCCCAAAGAATTTTTCGAAAAATCGATCCCTCGGACCTTTTATGTGTGCCACGCCAAAATCGGCAAAACGGCTAACACTAGAATTCTTTCATTCTAAACCCTAGCATGACTTTGTTGATTCATAAAGATGTTCAATCGTGCATTCGACTATTTTCGAGACTCGTCACGAAATTTTCAAAAACGTGTTCTTCGAGTCGCTCAAGAACACGAAAAATAAATTTTCTTATTTTTCAAAACAAAGTTCATAATCACATATCCATTTTGTCACAAAGCTCCAATCTAGCATCAAAAATCAAATCACTTATCAACTTATCAGGATTATGATCCTTTCAATTTTTTTCTTAAAAACCCTAACCAAAAATTTGTGAAACTTTTAAATTAACCATGAGAATCTTAAGGCTAGGCTTGAACAACTATGTTACTACTAATAACTACCTCTCATGAAGCCATAACTAAAATTCTCATTGAACTTGCTCAAGAACACAAAAATAAACTTCTAAGAACTTATGAGTTTTATGAGCAAAAATAAGGAAAGAGAGGTCTAGTTACCTCAAGTGAAGGAGAAGATCAAATAGCTTGACAATTCCTAGCACAATCCAAAGCAACTCTTAAGAGGAGGAGAAAATTTTTGAAGTGTGAGAGTGAGAGAGAAAGGGTTCGGCCGAGTGAGGGAGAAGAGGAGAGAAAATTTTGAAATTTTTCTTTTTCATTTAGTGAATCACCCTCAACTATTTGAAATCTCTTGTCTCATTCTCCACCATAGGATTTTGTGTTAAGGTGGCTTGGTTAAACCCCAACCATGGGATTTCTCTAGAGGTCATCATTGCCTCTATGAGATATCTCATGAGTTACTCTTGCGCTCGCAGACGAGTCGTACCTCGTCGACGGTCCGTCTCATGAAATTTAGGAAACTTACGACGTGATTGTTCGTCGTAAAACATTTCCAAAAATTATCGCTAAACTTTATTCGCCGACTGTAATATTGGTTCTTAACTCCCAAAAATATTCTGACTTCTGATTTCAACTCGTACAGATATATAAAGTCTGTAGTTAAATTTTCGACGGAAAACAGAAACCGTAAATTTTTCCGCAGCGGATACCATTTTCTACTCGTTTTTCCAATAAACGGAGAAAGTCGAAATTCAAAATTCTGAAAGCACAGCAGTGTTCAGATTGATAAATACAGATTTCGGGTCAAGAGTCGAGGTTTTATTTACACATAAGGAAAAAGCAGTTTCCACCTCAGTGACGACGCTGATTATTACACGATAACTACGAACTAAACTTAACTGAGCCCTAAAACTCTTAGCCACTAATTACGCTTATAACTGGCGTATGGTACAGTAGAATTATGGGTCTTACAGAATCACTGCTACATGTTTCTCTGTCCATTTTTAAATTTGTTTATGATGGATTTTGAAAATTTTGATATGTTATGTTATCATTCTCCTTATTTTGCATGAGATGCTGAATGTAATGCATAGAACTTTCAATTTACTTGATAGTATGCATGAATATGATATTTGAACATATACGGTTTGATAAAATTGAATTGAGATATCTGATGTTAGAAAATAGATGGATTGGGTTAATGGTATATAATAGATGCATTGTATTATATCTCGTTGAGAATGACATAATTTGTTCCGATGGTATAAAATAGATAAATTAAATTGAGATATCGGATGTTGGAACATAGATTGATTGAGTTGTGTCCCCCAACGATATCATAAATAATAAATATGATAAATTGAATTGAGATATCGGATGTTTAAAAATATATGGATTGAATTAATGGTATACAATTGATGAATTATATTATATCTCGTTGAGAATGACCGAATTTGTCCCAAATAGGATTGAAAATGATTTTAGACACTTTGATCAAGTTGTCTTAATTTTGATAAATTGAATTGATGGATCGTTTGTTGGAATGATAGCTTTTTTATCGGTATGTCGTTAAATATGCATTTCACTAGAGATAATTTATAATGATGTGTAATCTTTTTAAATTTGATTTTTGAATCACTGCTACATGTTTCTCTGTCCATTTTTAGATTTTTTTATGTTGGATTTTGAAAATTTTGATATGTTATGCTATCATTCTCCTTATTTTGCATGAGATGTTGAATTGAATGCATAGCACTTTCAATTTACTTGATAGTATGCATGAATATGATATTTGAACATATACGGTTTGATAAAATTGAATTGAGATATTGCATGTTGGAAAATAGATGGATTGAATTGAGATATCGGATGTTGGAAAATAGATGGATTAATGGTATATAATAGATGCATTGTATTATGTCTCGTTGAGAATGACATAATTTGTCCCGATGGTATTAAATATATAAATTAAATTGAGATATCGGATGTTGGAAAATAGATTGATTGAGTGTCCCTCAATGATATCATAAATATGATAAATTGAATTGAGATATCGAATGTTGAAAAATATATGGATTGAATTAATGGTATACAATTGATGCATTGTATTATGTCTCATTGAGAATGACCGAATTTGTGCCGAATAGGATTAAAAATGATTTTAGATACTTGGATCAAGTTGTTTTAATCTTGATAAATTGAATTGACGGATCGTTTGTTGGAATGATAGCTTTTTTATCGGTATGTCGTTAAATATGCACTTCACCAGAGGTAATTTATAATGATGTGTAAACTTTTTAAATTTGATATGTGTATCACTGCTACATTTTTCTTTTTCTATTTTTCGATATGTTTATGATAAATTTTAAAATTTTTGATGTTATGTAATCACCCGCCTTATTTTTATTGAGATGCTAAATTGAATGCATAACACTTTCAATTTACTTGATAGTATGCATGAATATAATATTTGAACATATACAGTTTGATGAAATTGAATTGAGATATCCGATGTTGGAAAATAGATGGATTGAATTGACATAACGGATGTTGGAAAATAGATGGATTGGATTAATGGTATACAATAGATGCATTGTATTATGTCTCGTTGAAAATGACCAAATTTGTTCCGAACAGGATTGAAAATGATTTTAGATACTTGGATCAAGTTGTCTTAACCTTGATAAATTGAATTGAGGGAATCGTTTGCTGGAATGATAGTTTTTTGATCGTTTTGTCGTTAAATATGCACTTCGTTAGAGATAATTTATAATGATTCGTCACATTTTAAATTTGATTTTTGTATCACTGCTACATGTTTCTCTTTTCATTTTTGGATATGTTTATGATGGATTTTTAAAATTTGATATGTTATGCAATTATTTTCCTTATTTTGATTGAGATGCTAAATTGAATGCATAACTCTTTCAATTTACTTGATAGTATGCATAAATATGATATTTGAACATATACGGTTTGATAAAATTGAATTGAAATATTTGATGTTGGAAAATAGATGGATTGGGTTAATGGTATATAATAGATGCATTGTATTATATCTCGTTGAGAATGACATAATTTGTTCCGATGGTATAAAATAGATAAATTAAATTGAGATATCGGATGTTGGAAAATAGATTGATTGAGTTGTGTCCCCCAACGATATCATAAATATGATAAATTGAATTGAGATATCGGATATTGAAAAATATATGGATTGAATTAATGGTATACAATTGATGCATTATATTATATCTCGTTGAGAATGACCGAATTTGTCCCTAATATGATTGAAAATGATTTTAGATACTTGGATCAAGTTGCTTTAATCTTGATAAATTGAATTGACGGATCATTTGTTGGAATGATAACTTTTTTATCGGTATGTCATTAAATATGCACTTCTCTAGAGGTAATTTATAATGATGTGTAACCTTTTTAAATTTGATTTTTGAATCACTGCTACATGTTTCTCTGTCCATTTTTAAATTTGTTTATGATGGATTTTGGAAATTTTGATATGTTATGTTATCATTCTCCTTATTTTGCATGAGATGCTGAATGTAATGCATAGAACTTTCAATTTACTTGATAGTATGCATGAATATGATATTTGAACATATACGGTTTGATAAAATTGAATTGAGATATCTGATGTTAGAAAATAGATGGATTGGGTTAATGGTATATAATAGATGCATTGTATTATATCTCGTTGAGAATGACATAATTTGTTCCGATGGTATAAAATAGATAAATTAAATTGAGATATCGGATGTTGGAACATAGATTGATTGAGTTGTGTCCCCCAACGATATCATAAATCATAAATATGATAAATTGAATGGAGATATCGGATGTTTAAAAATATATGGATTGAATTAATGGTATGCAATTGATGAATTATATTATATCTCGTTGAGAATGACCGAATTTGTCCCAAATAGGATTGAAAATGATTTTAGACACTTTGATCAAGTTGTCTTAATTTTGATAAATTGAATTGATGGATCGTTTGTTGGAATGATAGCTTTTTTATCGGTATGTCGTTAAATATGCATTTCACTAGAGATAATTTATAGTGATGTGTAATCTTTTTAAATTTGATTTTTGAATCACTGCTACATGTTTCTCTGTCCATTTTTAGATTTTTTTATGATGGATTTTGAAAATTTTGATATGTTATGCTATCATTCTCCTTATTTTGCATGAGATGTTGAATTGAATGCATAGCACTTTCAATTTTCTTGATAGTATGCATGAATATGATATTTGAACTTATACGGTTTGATAAAATTGAATTGAGATATTGCATGTTGGAAAATAGATGGATTGAATTGAGATATCGGATGTTGGAAAATAGATGGATTAATGGTATATAATAGATGCATTGTATTATGTCTCGTTGAGAATGACATAATTTGTCCCGATGGTATTAAATATATAAATTAAATTGAGATATTGGATGTTGGAAAATAGATTGATTGAGTGTCCCTCAATGATATCATAAATATGATAAATTGAATTGAGATATCGAATGTTGAAAAATATATGGATTGAATTAATGGTATACAATTGATGCATTATATTATGTCTCATTGAGAATGACCGAATTTGTGCCGAATAGGATTAAAAATGATTTTAGATACTTGGATCAAGTTGTTTTAATCTTGATAAATTGAATTGACGGATCGTTTGTTGGAATGATAGCTTTTTATCGGTATGTCGTTAAATATGCACTTCACTAGAGGTAATTTATAATGATGTGTAAACTTTTTAAATTTGATATGTGTATCACTGCTACGTTTTTCTTTTTCTATTTTTCGATATGTTTATGATAAATTTTAGAATTTTTGATGTTGTGTAATCATCCGCCTTATTTTTATTGAGATGCTAAATTGAATGCATAACACTTTCAATTTACTTGATAGTATGCATGAATATAATATTTGAACATATACAGTTTGATGAAATTGAATTGAGATATCCGATGTTGGAAAATAGATGGATTGAATTGAGATATCGGATGTTGGAAAATAGATGGATTGGATTAATGGTATACAATAGATGCATTGTATTATGTCTCGTTGAAAATGACCGAATTTGTTCCGAACAGGATTGAAAATGATTTTAGATACTTGGATATCAAGTTGTCTTAACCTTGATAAATTGAATTGAGGGAATCGTTTGCTGGAATGATAGTTTTTTGATCGTTTTGTTGTTAAATATGCACTTCGTTAGAGGTAATTTATAATGATTCGTAACATTTTAAATTTGATTTTTGAATCACCGCTACATGTTTCTCTTTTCATTTTTGGATATGTTTATGATGGATTTTTAAAATTTTGATATGTTATGCAATTATTTTCCTTATTTTGATTGAGATGCTAAATTGAATGCATAACTCTTTCAATTTACTTGATAGTATGCATAAATATGATATTTGAACATATACGGTTTGATAAAATTGAATTGAAATATCTGATGTTGGAAAATAGATGGATTGGGTTAATGGTATATAATAGATGCATTGTATTATATCTCGTTGAGAATGACATAATTTGTTCCGATGGTATAAAATAGATAAATTAAATTGAGATATCGGATGTTGGAAAATAGATTGATTGAGTTGTGTCCCCCAACGATATCATAAATATGATAAATTGAATTGAGATATCAGATATTGAAAAATATATGGATTGAATTAATGGTATACAATTGATGCATTATATTATATCTCGTTGAGAATGACCGAATTTGTCCCTAATATGATTGAAAATGATTTTAGATACTTGGATCAAGTTGCTTTAATCTTGATAAATTGAATTGACGGATCGTTTGTTGGAATGATAACTTTTTTATCGGTATGTCATTAAATATGCACTTCTCTAGAGGTAATTTATAATGATGTGTAACCTTTTTAAATTTGATTTTTGAATCACTGCTACATGTTTCTCTGTCCATTTTTAAATTTGTTTATGATGGATTTTGAAAATTTTGATATGTTATGTTATCATTCTCCTTATTTTGCATGAGATGCTGAATGTAATGCATAGAACTTTCAATTTACTTGATAGTATGCATGAATATGATATTTGAACATATACGGTTTGATAAAATTGAATTGAGATATCTGATGTTAGAAAATAGATGGATTGGGTTAATGGTATATAATAGATGCATTGTATTATATCTCGTTGAGAATGACATAATTTGTTCCGATGGTATAAAATAGATAAATTAAATTGAGATATCGGATGTTGGAAAATAGATTGATTGAGTTGTGTCCCCCAACGATATCATAAATCATAAATATGATAAATTGAATTGAGATATCGGATGTTTAAAAATATATGGATTGAATTAATGGTATACAATTGATGAATTATATTATATCTCGTTGAGAATGACCGAATTTGTCCCAAATAGGATTGAAAATGATTTTAGACACTTTGATCAAGTTGTCTTAATTTTGATAAATTGAATTGATGGATCGTTTGTTGGAATGATAGCTTTTTTATCGGTATGTCGTTAAATATGCATTTCACTAGAGATAATTTATAATGATGTGTAATCTTTTTAAATTTGATTTTTGAATCACTGCTACAATGTGCTCTGTCCATTTTTAGATTTTTTTATGATGGATTTTGAAAATTTTGATATGTTATGCTATCATTCTCCTTATTTTGCATGAGATGTTGAATTGAATGCATAGCACTTTCAATTTACTAGATAGTATGCATGAATATGATATTTGAACATATACGGTTTGATAAAATTGAATTGAGATATTGCATGTTGGAAAATAGATGGATTGAATTGAGATATCGGATGTTGGAAAATAGATGGATTAATGGTATATAATAGATGCATTGTATTATGTCTCGTTGAGAATGACATAATTTGTCCCGATGGTATTAAATATATAAATTAAATTGAGATATCGGATGTTGGAAAATAGATTGATTGAGTGTCCCTTAATGATATAATAAATATGATAAATTGAATTGAGATATCGAATGTTGAAAAATATATGGATTGAATTAATGGTATACAATTGATGCATTGTATTATGTCTCATTGAGAATGACCGAATTTGTGCCGAATAGGATTAAAAATGATTTTAGATACTTGGATCAAGTTGTTTTAATCTTGATAAATTGAATTGACGGATCGTTTGTTGTAATGATAGCTTTTTTATTGGTATGTCGTTAAATATGCACTTCACTAGAGGTAATTTATAATGATGTGTAAACTTTTTAAATTTGATATGTGTATCACTGCTACATTTTTCTTTTTCTATTTTTCGATATGTTTATGATAAATTTTAGAATTTTTGATGTTGTGTAATCATCCGCCTTATTTTTATTGAGATGCTAAATTGAATGCATAACACTTTCAATTTACTTGATAGTATGCATGAATATAATATTTGAACATATACAGTTTGATGAAATTGAATTGAGATATCCGATGTTGGAAAATAGATGGATTGAATTGAGATATCGGATGTTGGAAAATAGATGGATTGGATTAATGGTATACAATAGATGCATTGTATTATGTCTCGTTGAAAATGACCGAATTTGTTCCGAACAGGATTGAAAATGATTTTAGATACTTGGATATCAAGTTGTCTTAACCTTGATAAATTGAATTGAGGGAATCGTTTGCTGGAATGATAGTTTTTTGATCGTTTTGTCGTTAAATATGCACTTCGTTAGAGGTAATTTATAATGATTCGTAACATTTTAAATTTGATTTTTGAATCACCGCTACATGTTTCTCTTTTCAGTTTTGGATATGTTTATGATGGATTTTTAAAATTTTGATATGTTATGCAATTATTTTCCTTATTTTGATTGAGATGCTAAATTGAATGCATAACTCTTTCAATTTACTTGATAGTATGCATAAATATGATATTTGAACATATACGGTTTGTAAAATTGAATTGAAATATCTGATGTTGGAAAATAGATGGATTGGGTTAATGGTATATAATAGATGCATTGTATTATATCTCGTTGAGAATGACATAATTTGTTCCGATGGTATAAAATAGATAAATTAAATTGAGATATCGGATGTTGGAAATGTAACATCCCCAAATTCTTAAATCACTTAATTAAATTTTAATTAGAGGTTATTAATTTAATTGGAATTATTAAGGTGATTGGCTAATTAAATTATAGGAGTTAAGTGTGAATTGTGTAGGAATAAGTAAAAGCAATTGAACTTAACCCACACTAAAGACACTACTTCATGACTTGGATTTAATTAACACAAGAGTTGAAATTCCCTCCCATTCTCTCATGTCCCTCGTAATCTCTCCCTCCCTCATGACTCATAATTCACTCACTTTGAACCATTATCACACCTTGACACCTCACAAGGCTACCATGCAAGATTCTTGACTAAGCCTTAGGACCATTCCACTCTTTCATTTCTGAACTCAGCAGAAACTGAGCTCCTCTTTCTCTCATTACCCAACAACAACCATCATCAAACTCCAACTCTTGCTAACTCAAGATTTTGGCTTTTTCTCTTAAACACTACCCTAACTTAGTATCTTGCAGTGGAATCCCTTCACATGCAACACCTCTGTGAGAATCAAATTCTGAAGAGATTCCTTTCCATTTAAACCAAAGAATCACAAGAAGCTTAATGACAACAATCCTATCTTCACCTCATTTCCAACCAATGAGGCTACATGCAATCCCATTTCCTGAGCTACAACTTACTATCTACACCTCAGAAAAACTACTATATATAGACCCCAACCTCAGAGGTTCAAGCATCAAACCCACTTCCAATTCTTAGAACAAGCTAGAGGGTTCAAAAGTGTCAAAGTTCCATCTCTGTCCAGAATTCGTGGGTGTAGCTGGGAGTTGCTGTAGCTGTTTAGTAGAGCCCAGGAGCAAGTAAAGCTTCAATTACCAGGTGGGTTCTTAGGCTAGTTTAGCTAGTTTTCCTAAATTTATGAAATGCATGCAAACATAGGAATTCATAGGAAATAACTGTGTGTATGAATTTAGCTCCCAAAATTCATGCTATTCTGTTGTATATCATTTAAAATGTGTTTCTGCACTGTCTTGAATGAGGATTGTAGGTGTGGTTTATAAAATTCAAAGATTTTCGCAAAACAGAGGCACTTCTGTGTGAACTCGCCATAGCGAGTTGCTAGCGAGCCTTCATGGCGAGCTCCAGGTTCTGGGCTGAAGAACTTCGCCATGGCGAGCATCTGCTCGCCGAGCGAGTTGTTTAGGCCAGTACCTGCTAGTTCGCCATGGCGAGCTTGGTGACTCGCCGTAGCGAGCAAGCCCAGAAATGACTCCTTTTTCTTATTTTCAAAGATAAATGGAACACTCGTTTTATGTCCTCGTTAAAGATTGATATTCTGCAGAAACGTATATAAATTGATGTTAAACAGAAGGTCAATTACAGTTGAATCTTTTAGGGTAATAACATAAGGAAATTTAGTACGTTGTATGCACCCCGGGTTTGGGAATTATTGGTAGCATGTTAATTATTTAGTAATCAGTCAAATTAATTATATGATTATGTTATCAGTATGGACTTCGTTTTAGATGTTCCATTAGAAAAATTTATGTGAGCTTTATGCCGGAGCGCTTTCTGCTCGCGGATAAGGCGAACCCCTGAGACGTGCTCACCTTAGAGGGTTTGCGGGTTAAAATGAACAAGATTAACTTTGTGTTACACCTTTACATTATTGCTTATGATAATTATGCTATGGATTTAGATTATGATATGACTGATTAGGAGCCCCGGCTTTATAGCCTAGGAGGGTAGTAGAATTCACTGGGACGAAGTGACTGTCTCACCCCACTCCCTTTTTGAAACAGGAAAACAGGTCGAATAGGTAAGCTTGGCGTTGGAATCGCTGCTGCTGTTGGAGGATTGCATTTAGTCTTTCTATGCTTTCTTCATTATTTATTCGTGTTGTCTTTCGTTTCCGCTATGTTAGTTGAACTCGTTTGTATTTCTGCACCTGTGCGTGCTTATTTGAAAATAATGTAATTGTAATGAACTCAGTACTATTTATAATATTCTGCATTATATTCTAGATAATAATGTGGGGTATTACATTTGGTATCAGAGCAGGTAGATTCAGATCTTGCGTGAGTTCATTAGTATTACTATTCCAATCCCAGTAGTTGTCTAGTTTCCCTACATACGTTCTAGATGTCATGTCACTTTAGGCCTAGCTAACTTGATTTGATATTGGCAGTTAGAGCGAAATGTCTGGAGAGAGACGAGGACCTGGAAGGCCACCAAGAAGGCAGAACGTAGAAGAAGAAGAAGAACCGCAAGTGTTTGGAGATGCTAACGCCAACATGTGGGCAGAGATGATGCATCAGCATCAGCAGTTTCAAGCCCAACAAGCGCAACAGCATCAGGAGTTTATGGCCATGTTTCAGCAGCACATGAATGCTCCCCCTCCTCAGAACTTGGGGTCGAGCGCTGCCTTCCGAGAGTTTTGTAGGATGAGCCCTCCAGAGTTCTATGGTGAATATAACCCCGCTAAAGCTAGAGAATGGTTGCAAAGGATGACTGGCATTCTGGACTCCATGACTTGCTCAGAGACAGATAAAGTAACTTTCGTCTCCCGCTTCTTCAGGGGTGACGCTTGCAATTGGTGGGAAGGTACCAAGCAATACATGGAAGCCAGCCATACGGAGATTAACTGGCAGAATTTCAGGCGTTTGTTCATTGGCCATTACATTCCTGAGAGTTACCAATTCCAGATGGAACGGGAGTTAACTGAGTTGAAGCAAGGTAGTCTGACGGTAGCTGAATATACCATGAAGTTCAATGAGCTGGTTCGGTATGTTGCTGATGGTGACGATGCCCCTACCGAGGCCTGGAAAATGAAGAAATACAGGATAGGGCTTCGAGCTAACATAGCCCACGATGTGTCAATGCAGCAGATCACTAGCTTTGGTGATCTAGTGCAAAAGAGCTATCACGCCGAAGCAGGTCTCAGCAACATCCACAAGGAGAAGAATGAGGTGAATCAGAAGAAGAAGGGTTTGTTTGGTAAGTTTGGTTTGAACTTGAAGTCTAAGGGTAACTCCAGCATGGGCAAGCAGAGTCACTCTCAACGCTCGCCCAAGAACTGTTCAGACTGTGGATATCCTCACAGCGGCGAATGCATGAAAGGCAAGAATATGTGCTATTACTGCAAGCAACCTGGGCACTTCAGGAATGAGTGTCCGAAGTTGAAGAAGCACGGTGAATCCAGTGGATCTGCAAAGAATAAAGGTCGGGTATATTCTTTAGACTGCAATGAAATAAGATCTAATAATGCTTTGATTATGGATATATGTTTGTTAGGACAGTCTAAGGTCTTAGTTTTGTTTGATTGTGGAGCAACTAACTCTTTTATAGCCGTAGACTGTGTCATGCGGTTAGGAATTCCTTCTGTACCCCTCGTACCTCCAATGTCTGTCGCTGTCGCTACTGGCGGCAGAGTTACTTCAAAGAGAGTCTGTCAAAATTGTCCCATCTTAGTCGGAAGTAAGGTCTACCACATTGATTTAATATGTCTACCTCTAAAGGACTTCGATGTCGTTCTTGGCATGGATTGGCTCTCAGCCAATACCGTGTACATTGGTTGTGCTGAAAAGAATTTGTTCATTCCTTCAGAAACTTCTGCAGAAAGTAGAGCCCTGTCTGCTTTGTTGCAAAACACTCACCAGATGATCCAGTATTTAGGTGCCAGCAGCAAGTGTTTCAGTGTCTTGTTCACTATTGATCTTGAGTCTAGTTTAAGTCCTAGCGACATCCCTATAGTCAGCGAGTATCTAGATGTTTTCCCTGATGATATTATGAGTCTCCCTCCCGAGCGTGAAATAGAGTTCTCTATAGATCTTGTTCCGGGTTCACAGCCCATCTCAGTTGCCCCTTATAGAATGTCTCCATTAGAACTTCATGAGCTTAAAACTCAACTTGAGGAACTACTCCAGAAGCATTTCATTCGTCCAAGTGTCTCTCCTTGGGGAGCACCCGTGTTACTTGTGAAAAAGAAGGACGGTACTATGCACTTATGCATTGATTACCGCCAACTCAATAAAGTGACTATTAAAAACAAGTATCCGCTACCTCGGATTGATGATCTCTTAGATCAACTCAGAGGTGCCACTGTGTTTTCAAAGATTGATCTTCGTTCCGGCTATCATCAAATCAGAATCAAATCCTCAGACGTGTCTAAGACGGCATTCAGGACGCGTTATGGGCATTACGAATTCCTAGTTATGCCTTTTGGATTGACAAATGCTCCTGCTGTGTTTATGGATTACATGAACAGGATCTTCCAGCCATACCTTGATAAATTTGTTGTCATCTTCATAGATGATATTTTAATCTATTCTCGCAATCAAGAGGATCATGCTGAACATCTCAGAATTGTTTTGGAAGTTCTGCGAGAGAAGAAGTTATACGCCAAGTTCAGCAAGTGCGAATTCTGGCTCTCAGAAATTAAATTTCTGGGACATGTCATTTCCCAAGGCGGTGTGCCAGTCGACCCATCCAAAGTAGAAGCAGTTCTTAACTGGGAAAGACCCAACAATGTATTAGAAGTCAGAAGTTTCTTGGGATTAGCAGGTTATTACCGGAGATTCATTCTTGGATTTTCGGAAATCGCCTTACCCTTGACCCGTTTGACCAGGAAAGGTACTCCTTTTAATTGGGATGCTGATTGTGAAGTGAGTTTCAGGACGTTGAAAGAAAAGTTAACCAGTGCTCCAGTATTGGTCATTCCTGATCCTAATCGGAAGTACGTGGTGTATTGCGATGCATCACATAAAGGTCTTGGTTGTGTTCTAATGCAAGATGGAGCTGTGGTAGCATATGCCTCTCGGCAGTTGAAACCACACGAGCAAAATTATCCAACCCATGATCTGGAATTAGCAGCAATTATTTTCGCTCTAAAGATTTGGAGGCATCACTTGTATGGTGTCCAATTTGATCTTTTCAGCGACCATAAGAGTCTGAAATACCTGTTTGATCAGAAAGACCTGAATATGAGGCAGCGTAGGTGGATGGAATATTTGAAGGACTTCGATTTCAATCTCAACTACCATCCTGGCAAAGCGAATGTTGTGGCAGACGCGTTGAGCAGGAAAGCGTTATATGCTTCTGAACTCTTAATGCAGCAGTGTGGATTGTATGAGAAGTTCAGAGACTTGAATCTGAATGTGGTGTACAGAAAGAGCGGCATTAGAATAAACCGTTTGGAGTTATCATGCGATCTGCGCTCGAGGGTAGTGCAGGCGCAGCGAAGTGATATGGACCTTCAAAGGAGATTGAATAATCCAGAGTTCTCAATTGCATCGGATGGTGCTATGTTGTATGATGGAAGGTTGTGCGTACCAAATGACGATGAACTAAAGAGGCTGATTCTTGACGAGGCACACAAAAGTGGATTCTCGATTCATCCAGGATCCACCAAAATGTACCATGACTTGAAGTAGAGTTACTGGTGGCCGAACATGAAGGCCGAAATCGCAGATTTTGTGTCTAGATGTTTGGTTTGTCAACAAGTGAAGATTGAACACCAGAAACCTGGAGGTCAGTTGCAACCACTTGAAATTCCAGAGTGGAAGTGGGAACACATCACTATGGATTTTGTAAGTGGGTTACCCCGTAACCAGAAAGGTCAAGATTCAATTTGGGTAATTGTGGATAGATTGACCAAGTCAGCTCACTTCATTCCTGTGAAATCTACCTATAAGGCCACGCAGTATGCAGCTATTTTTATAGAGCATATTGTGCGATTGCATGGTGTACCCCTCAGCATCGTTTCAGATCGTGATCCAATCTTTACTTCTAGATTTTGGAAAGCCTTCCAGCATGCGATGGGTACTTGATTGAGAATGAGTACGTCGCATCATCCTCAGACAGATGGACAGTCTGAAAGAACTATTCAAACTCTTGAAGATATGCTTCGTGCATGTGTTTTGGAAGATGGCAGTAGTTGGAGCAACTACTTGCATTTGATTGAATTCTCTTATAATAACAGTTACCATTCCAGTATCGGGATGGCACCGTTTGAAGCTTTATATGGAAGAAAGTGTAGAACTCCTTTGTGTTGGACGGAAGTCGGTGATCGCGGATTGCTTGGACCAGACCTTATACAAGAGACGACTTTAAAGGTTAAGTCAATCCGTGAAAAGATGAAGGTTGCGCAGAGTCGGCAAAAGAGTTATGCCGACAAAAGAAGGAGACTGTTGGAATTTGATGAAGGAGATCATGTGTTCTTGAAGGTTACTCCGAAGTTGGGATTACGTGGTGTGTTTAGAACCAAGAAACTCTGTCCAAGATATATTGGACCCTATCAAATCCTTCGACGCGTTGGTTCAGTAGCCTATCAGTTAGCTCTTCCA